>CM055896.1:83083999-84376499 GCA_029582155.1 Panopea generosa
TCACAAGCTGCGATATACATATTAACCGAAAATAAACAACAAAAGAGAAGGTCATTTTAATATAGATAGCAAAATTTAGGATATAAAAATAACAATCAATTTTAAACTATCATTATATATTAGAAGAAAATAATTACAGTTCATTATTTCAAGTATACAGATAATATCATGCATTACAAGAGGTCCAACAAGATTTGTATCGCTCTTCCTTTATTTCTGGACCAATTTGCTTATTTCAGATCAAGATCAGTTTTTGATAGACTATTATTGACTATGATGGCTTGAACGTGTTCGTGAACCGGCTATATCGACAGAGAATGGTCAGAATTGTTGCCCTTGATTTAAAAAAAGATAATGTTTGCCTTTCAAACACTGCAGCAGCTTTTATTTTCATTTGATTATGACCAATCTTGATTGATTAAAGTATTTAAAAGTACACATTCATTCTATATACAGCTCAATCAGATCTTTATTGCGCTTACATGATTTAAATACATAGGGAGTGGTTTCCGATCAATAACTTTAGTTTCATTTGAAATATGATGAGACTAATTTGCATACATATTTCAAATGAAAACTTGGTACTTACTTTGAAATAAACTAGGCTAATGTCACTATCACTGTTACTAAAATAGAATACTATTTTCTGCTCAATTCATTTAGTTTCTTAAAGATACATTAATGAAGTGTGTACATATACTTACAATGTTAAATAGAAGTTGCATATTAGTTTTGAGTTAATATAAATCAAGGTTTAAATCACTGTTACAAATAGTTTCATGTCCATTACTTTATTTACATTAGAGACATGTAGTGCAGTTTGATATATAATTATGTTACTAACATAACATAACATGAAATAGAAGCTTGGGAATTATTTGAGGTGAATCGGGTCACATTCAAGGTTACTGTTTCAACAATATAAACATAAATTTTGATTAATACCATTTTTACTTCAAGATAGAATGTTCAGTTTTATCCAAACATATCTGAACGTTTCAATGATGTTCATGATAATTAAATGTAAAATATTTATTAAACCTGTCAGATCGGACCGGATTAAACAGCAAAGCGATACAGACTTCTGATACTTGTAACTGTAATGCAAACATACATTGTATTTGCTAGTCAAATATGGAAGGAATAATGATTATGGCAAATTGTATGTCTTTCAAACAGTGTAAACCCTATTTGTATGTTAAGAAGGAATTAAAACTATTTCTTTTTAAATGACTTATACAATCAGAATACTGACGTTGAAAAATAAAAGTTTTTACAATAAAATTAACTTACCACAAACAATATAGTCAATGTTAAAACCAACGATATCGCAGACATCGTCTAAATCAAAATACATGTATGTCTACTTAGCGTGTAAAAACAAATGTTTTTTTCTATATTTCATATCAGTATATAGTAAGTATGCATAAAGGAAAATAAATTATTCTTAATACATTACACATATTTAGGTTTGTAAATGTAATATTATTGCGATTATCCAAACTTTCATTAATTGTCTATTTGTGTAAATGCAATTGTTAAAAGAAATATTAAATATGTTGCATTTTTTATTTGAACATTGCCAAAAAAGATATAAAACGATACATTGGGCAAGCCTATCTCAAGTGTCCTGACTTTTGAATTTAATATAGACACTTACAATGCATTGAAATAGACAAGTCATATTAAACTTATACTTAAGAAGTAAATAAATAGTTTGATTTACAAAGGAAAACCACAGAGACCCACGTCTAATACATTAAAAAGAAACATTTGGAGTAGCACACCATACATGAAAAATAAAAACGTGACGTTAGAAAGAAAAAGTATACTATGATTTTCATTTGAATGAGGAAAGCTGTGTTTTGTATTCAAATAAAATGAAACCCATCACATAGATACATTAAAACGGTAGAGTACGATGTAATTATTAACACATTGCCATATATTATTATAGATAGCAACCATTTATCACGTAGAGCTATTAAATTAAATGCGAATGATTAGGAGGGAATGATAAACATATTACTTATTGCTTTAAACACATTAATTGTTCAATCAATTATCCATATCAACTATTGCATAGCAGGGTTTGGTCATACGGATATAGAAAACTACACTATTTAACTTCAATGTGGTAATATTTTTAATAAATGAATATATATATCATTTTATTAATTCTTTATCAGGCCTCTGTTAACTCCATCGTTTTTATATTTTACCTTCCAATTGATCCTGAAATGTGAAAAACAGTAATTACATTTTAGTAACACTTTAAACAGCATTTACATGTTTTGTCTAAATGTATAGTATTTACATTAGCAGAATCCGCTTTTAAATTATTCTTTGCAGTAACCTGTAATATAAATTGTGTTGTAATCTATTGTTAAAAACGTTCACTAGTAACGTAATATTCTTGGTACAATTCTTTTATTTTACATAGTTGTTGCCCTTTTTTGACGATATCAAAACTTTTACAATAATAATTTTATATATGATGTTTTAAATAATGACCAATCAAAATAACTATATAAATAAATGCGCATAGCATAAAATGGTCATCGACGGTAAAACCGGACAAACGGATCAACGATGTCATACCAATCGTCGTATGTCACGTGATACTATGCATGAATGGCCCAGCACAAAGCTGATGAAGACTGTGTGCTACGGTCAAATGTTTTGTTCTGAGCAATGGTATATAGTTCATCTAAGCTTTATCAAAATATGCAACTTTATTTATGATGTTATCCTAATATATTTCACAATCGCACGTCATTGGTGCCGTTCTTTTTTAAGACGGTGTGCATCTGAAGTAATGAGAACGGAAGAAAATGGTGTTAGTATAGTGCATTTATAGTATAGAAATAACGAATTAACTTTATGTAATAAACGTTTATGAGAAATGGACTAACAAGTAACGAGCACTCTAAGTGACCAATCACATTTGGATACATTGTTACAGATACTCTATCAAGTTCGTTATAAGATATATTTTACATTCGGTAAATAAAAAATAGCCATCAGGAATATTACTTGACGGTGTAACCACTTTAATAATATTCTTATTCTAAAATACACATATTTGATTTTTACATTGTTTTGAATATGTGGATCACCAAGAAATTATCTTAAAAAAATATAGGTCATCACACCTAAAATGCTTAAAGCCAAAATAGCAGAGCATGTATCATTTCATAGTACTAATTAAACATCAAGTCTTAAGGTACTACTTATATGGTCGTGTGAAGACTGCTGACGACATGTTTTCCATCAATAACAAAATAACATCTATAAAGTGCAGTGAGAATATGTCTTACATTTGCATCAGTTACATTTTACATTTAGCGAAGTTACATTATTCGCTTAACCGTAATTTTGTATAGAACAAGTAAGATCTTATTCGCCTCATGTGTAAAAACAACAATACAACTGTTAGCACTTACTTGTTTATTGCCAATTTTACAAGCAATCCATAAAATAAAATAAGCATTTGTTTATGTAATTCATTTTTTAAATATTTAGTGTGTACTTGTGATGGACATTGTTATTTGTCTTGCCAGCTTTAGAAAACAAACACAGGATATGAATCAAAGTTAAATGGAAGTACAGATCGGGATGCGAAAATAAATACATGTATTGAATATTTGGGCAACTATTTCAAAGAATATGTAATCCCGTTAACAGTATCTGCTTTAAGAAAAACATCAATATCAAAACCAAACGTTAAATAGGCTAAGTATGTCGAACGCTATTAAAATCTAAATTTAAAAGAAAACGAGATCCGCGTGCAGAAGAGCCAAGCGTTACAAGGCCTAGGGCGATATATGGAATCGCATACAAGTGTTAGACATGGTGACGAGATGGTAGTTAATTTAATATAAAGTACCCACCTATATGATTTTGTTCGCTCGTATGCATGCTGAAATAAAGAAAAGAGTTATTATATTGTTGTATGTGTATGTTCGCAGTTAATACGACACTATTGTCAATGTCATAAGCAGTGTCAAATCATGTTCTAATTATGTGTTACAATTATTATGTTAAAACATTTCAAAATGTTCTGGTTCTGTTAACTTAAATATGAATCAAAATATAAATCAAATAGCCGTATATGGAATGTTGGTACTGATATAGTAAGAAAAGTTGAAGAACAAAATCGCATTGGTGTGCTTTTTGAAAAATATATGAATTTACAATTACATTTAACGAATGAAGTTCGAAACTAAGACGCATATTTTTATTATTGTCAACTGTTAAATATACTCTGCATTCATCCTATTTTGTCAAAATTAGTTTATAATTCAATTTAATAAACAAAGACTTTACTAAGATGTGAGCTATGAAATAATATATATATATATATTTAAAGAAAGTGCATACGTATTTTGTCCTAAATTTATTCTGTTTTGGCGTATGCAATATATGCGTAGCCATAGGTTTGTTATGAAGTGTCTCAATCGAACAAGAGATCGTTAAAAAACTATTGTTTTTTACCAACGTATTTTATTTACCGTCATAGCCAAACGATTATTTGACTATAATAGCTTGTAGTGTAACACAAAATGCTTTGTTCCCGATAAACAGTACGTGTATATACATTGTAAAATGTGTATTTGATTATAAAAGCTCGATATCACGTGCAACGATTTCCTGGGTAGAACCAGTACTAAGCATATGCGGATAAAGTGTATTGCTCAAGGACGCAATGACACTACACAAAGTCAATTAACGAATGGTAGTGTGGTTAATTAAAGGTGGTATATTGATCTGACTATCCTCATTTGTAAGATAGATTATGCACTTTTGAAACATGATACATTTTGTTTTAGAGTAGTATTGTCATAGCTTATGTGGTTTTGTTTTATATCAGGAAAGCTCTTAGCTGTGCGGTTTCCTCATCATTGGCATTAGGCGCACGATATTCGGTCAGCGATTGGTTAAAACTATAAACTTAATATAATTTTGTAAACGGTGATCAAATGTTGAGCTTAAAATGTAGTGTTAATTAATGTAATTGGATATATATAATTAAGTCATTTTTATCACAGCGGGCATAACTTTTAATTTGTACTTCCTTAATATGTTCGACAATATCTTACAGTCTGGACTCCTCCATCACAAGTTTAAGTTTAAACATATGAAATGGGGTTGGGCCACAAGTTCTGCCAATATTAGATTCACAGATTACATAATCGTTTTTAACAATGGCATAAAATACATTACAAAACCAAAATAATTGACAAATATTATGGAAAAGGGAAAAACAAAAACAAAAACAATATTTAGGTGAGTATTTTTTTTAAAAAGAGAGGAAGAGAGAAAAGAAGAAGAAAGAGATAGAGCGAGTTAATTGCTGCATAACAAAGTTTATATACAGTTATTTTGATAGTTCACTTCTCATCTGTTTGGCACCTCCCACTAACAGCCTGCGGCTCGTGATAAGTAATTTCAACAGAAACAGCAGTCAACTGGCATTGACAGGTTCTACTATTTTGCAAACTTAATATAAACAAATATGTAGAACTTAATCATTATTAATCGTTAAATCTTTTTGCTGTTTTAATACAATTATGTACTGATTCAACACTTTTCTTATTTGCGTTTAAAGATAAACTCTTATCGCTAAATAAAAGTTTTTTAACAATAAGAGGGTGAAACAATCTAGTTGATTGAAAGAGTATTAGTCTTTGATTTCTATAAATGGAACATTTAAAGAAAAAGTGTTCTGCGTCCTCAATTGTATCGCTGCATTTACAGAATGGGCTGAATTTTAGATTGTTTATATAAAGGTCTTTATTTAAATTACTGCAGTTATTTCTTAACCTAGCATGTAAAACAGACAAATGCTGCTTGCCATGAGAAAAATGTAGAGGTATATTACTGTTATTGTGATTTTTGTTGATTTGTTTTTTAAAAACCATAAGTGAAGGCGAGGTTCGAATTTCATTATCTAAAGAATTCAACAAAGAAATGGATAAAGGTATACATGATTTTTTCATCAAATTTGTTCTACTGTGTGGGATAATACAATTGTTTCTATTTCTAAGTGGGTATTGTGTTGTCTCAACAACATATCATGGAATCAAATCATTAATATAGGAAGGGACATTATTATTACGAACTTTAAACATAAAATAATTCATTCGGAGTTCACGTCTCCATTTAAGTTTCTCCCATCCACATTCCTGGTATAACTTTTCTAATGATGCAGATCATGTGAGACCAGTTGTAATTCGCGCTGCCTCATTCTGAATTTTTTCTATGGAGTCTGAGAGGTGCACAGTGCAACCGTCCCAAACTTCAGATGAATACTCTAAAATAGGACGCACATAGGAAAATACATTTGATTAAGAGCATTTCTATCGACTTTAAATTTTAGTTTTCTCATGACTCTTATTGCCTTTGAGGCTGAAGAAAGAATAGTTTCAATATGTGTTTTCCACGTTCCATCATTATTAAAAGTTACACCTAAGTGTTTATGCGATTGAACAAATTCAAGAGGAATGTCATTAAAAACAATTTAGGAAGTGAGTCACAATTACTTAAGGTAAAAAACACAGCTTTTGTCTTGTTCGGATTAAAATTAACCAGCCACTGGTTGGCCCAACACGATATATGTAATAAATCATGATTGATAATACCTTCAATATCTTCAGCTGAAGAAGCAGAGTAGTATAATGAGCTATCATCTGCATAATTCTGGTCAAACTAAGGAGATTTTCAGCTATATCATTGACATAAATAAGGAACAATAAAGGACCAAGGATAGAGCCTTGAGGTACACCTGCAGTTAGTTTTTCAAATTTAGATTCTGATGATTGGATGACGACACGTTGAGATCTGTTATTCAAGTAATGAGAAATCCACTTAAGAAGATTTCCATTTTTACCGTTTTCTTTAAGTTTAAAAAGCAGTCCTCTATGCCACACTCGGTCAAAAGCTTTAGATATATCACAAAAAACCATGCATGCAAATTGTTTATTATCAAATGTTTGACAAATATGATGGTAAATGTCAATGAGTTGGTATGTTGCTGAATGTTTAGGTAAAAAACCTGATTGATATTTATGAAATTAAATTATTATCATACAGGAAATTATACATATTTTTAAAAACGAGTCTCTCAAAAAGCTTGCCACAACAACTTAACAAAGACACAGGTCTGTAATTTGAAACATCTGACTTGTCACCTTTTTTATATAACGGTGTGACATTGGCAATTTTCCATACTTTGGGATATGTACATTCACTAAGAGAACGATTAAAAAGAATAGCCAGTGGTTTCGATATTGATTGTGCAACTCCTTTTAACATTTTATGACTTATCAAATCATGGCCACAAGCTTTGTTTACGTTCAGTATAGTGAAAACATCTGATTCAATTATTTCTTTTTCTAATATAATAATACTTGAAAGTGAATGTTCAGTTTTACGTTTAGAATTAGGTAGAGAAGCATTTTCATCATCTACCGTGGATGTAGAAACAAAGTATTTATTTAAGTAGTTTGCTTTCTCTTCGTTAGATATATAGAATGATTTATCACCATGCATGGTATTTTCAATAAGCGGTGGAATATTAGTCGAGGAACCGTTGTTTTTAACAAAATGTCTTATAATTGTCAAAAAGTCACGCCTGTCATTGCATTGCAGATTTGTAATATTCATTTCCAGATTATTAAAAAAATGTCCTTTTGCATGTCTTTTTAAATTATTAACTTTATTTCTAGCATTTTTATATTTATTCCAATCATTTAGTCTTTTTCGTCTGATTGCTATATTTTTAAGGCGATCTCTAATTCTTGAAAATTTTTCTAAACTCAGAATTGAACCAGGGTTTATCGTCTGGACGAACATTAATAACTTTAGAGGGAATACATAATTAAACCATAGCCAAAAATATTTCAGTGGAATTACTGCATGCCTCGTCAAGTGTTAAATTGTTTAAATAAGTCCAGTCATGTGAAATATTTTTTTCATTTAGTAACTGAAAATTGGCTTTGTTATATAACCATACTATTCTTTCATAACTGGCATGTATCTGATAAGGAAATAGCAAAACGATGTATGTAGCATTATGGTCACTTACAGTAGACGGAATTTTAATTATGCCTGAGTCTGTATAAGGCATATCTTGTGAATAATTATGGGGTCAAGAATGGCATTGATTGTTGTGGGCTGGTGTATAGTAATGTGCACGGAGTTAATTATAAGTACATTTTTTATGTTATTAAAATTTTGATTCAGCAAGTCTTCATTTATATCTCCTAACAGTACTACATTATTTGATACTTCATACGCTTGTTCTATATTTTTGTTAAAATTATCAAAAAACTCTTTGTCAGCTGTTTTAGGGCTGTAGAATAATCCTAGTAAAAATTTTCCGAATTTGTTTTGATGTGGACCCAAATTGATTTTTCACAAAATATTTCCAAATCCATTCGCCTTGAATGGATTATGTTATTCGAGAAATAAGCTAAGAGACCCCTCCATGATTTGTACGATCCTTTTTGTATGTTATATCAAGATTGTTACTGAGGTGTAAAAGATTGTCTGGAAAGTTTTGGTCTAGACGTGTTTCAGTAAAACATAAAATATCGAAGTCAGAAAAATTCTCTGCAATAAAGTTTAACTTATTCCTGATGCTCCTCATGTTACAGTGCATTATAGACAGGGTATGTTGTTCATTTGTAGGGCCTGGATTAGTCTCAAAATCACCTGCTTGCAATAGTATACAAAACAAGATAATTTTAAATTTAATGTTTTCAATACAATCATTGAGTATAAGTGGGAAAAATAATATTACTTTTGTCAACCATTTTAAAACTAAGCTAACATAATATATACAAGATCCAGATATCTTGAGTTTAAAACTGCCATGCACCAGCATGCTGCAAGCATTGAATAATCCTATAGATGATCTCCAAGCACAAATGTCATTACCCATTGGGTAAATCAATTTTCTTGTTGGAGACCACCATATCACCTATCCCTACCACAAGCTGAAACCCGGAAGTGCCCATATATGATAAGGAAATGAAAGAAGAGAGGAAAAGGAATAATTGAAAAAAATAGAAAAACTAAGCATATTTTAGAGAGTAAACTGTGTAAGTAATACAGGTATTTCAATGACTGATAAGATATAGACTCATAAGACAATGTTTATGATTGAATGCAATACATTTAAAGCAAACACACAAAAAAAAAAAAAAAAAAAAAAAGCTATAAAATAATACTGTATGATTTGACATTAAATATATATACGTGCGTATATTTTAGATAATCTTGTGCTTATTGTATGTTATGACTAAAGCAAATATAAATATATATATTCACACATTATCTATGTGTACTCAACTTAAACAGGTGAGCGCTTTTCTTACGGTCCCCAACAAAACAACAACAATAAAAACAATGAAATAAATAAAAAAAAATATATAAAAAAAGTAAAAAATAAAAAATGAAAATAATTGACCCCCCCCCCCCACCCCCCTACCAAAAATCAAAAACAAAACAACAAAGTTTGAAATATATGCATATTTACAACTATAATAAAAACAAACAAATAAAAGAAACAACAATAAAAAACAACATATGAAGACATATGTGTGCCAGCCTTAAATACGTCAGTGCTATATATTTCATGTCTTTTCTTAACACACCATTAACATACAGGCAAAATTGTATAGATGAATCGGTATCTAAACAATCGTGATTCACACCAATTATGGAGAGAAAAACTGACACTCTTTATAGAATATTCATGAGTGTGCATGTTATGACATGGGCCAACTATAGTAAATAAAATAAAAAAGGTATAAATACACATTGTCTCTGTTTAGCTATATGGTTATCTCACAACCAGTTGCACACGCCGCTAGTACCCCTGTACTGAGATGTGTAAACGAGCGGTAGTTGAGTTATCATTATATAATATACTGAAAAATGTTAAGAAGATGCACTATAACCATTTTTACAACCAAACACCAATAAGAAAAAAAATAGTCGCATGATGAATTTAACAAAATATGAATAGGATAAAATAGAAAAAAGAAAAACAAACAAAAAATGCAACATTATACATGTGTATACGTGTACCGATAAAATATATCAAATTATCTAGATTTACACCAATTATAAACTGGGGAAGATAGAAATGCTTTTAGAATATCCTCGAGTTTGTATGCTAAGACATTGGCCAACTATAGAACAAATAGTTATATTTACGAATTGACTCTGTTTTACTACATGGTACTCTTGTACGCAACCACAAACAGTTCCTCACGCCACTAGTACCCCAGTACCAAGCTGTGTAAAAACAATTGGTAATTGAGAAATCATCATTTACATTTATATATATGTTTAACAATGTTTCTCATATTGACCAGCGCAACCATCGATACAGTAACGCTTTGTTATAAAACGAGTGTGGTCTCAGGTATTGCGTATTATAATTAAAATCACTTCCATAACCACCATACACGTTTAGCGATTGCTCCCATTTATGTATGTTTCTTCGATAGTTCAGTATAAGAGCACTGAAGCCAGACGTACACACATACATATGTACACACGCACATACATTCACACACACAAACATACATACTTACACATGCACATACATACGCACACATGCACATACATACGTACGTACACATGCACATACATACGCACACAAACACATACATACGTACACATGTACATACATACTCACACATGCACATACATACTCACACATATACATACATACGTACGTACACTTGCACATATATACGTACGTACACATGCACATACATACGCACACAAACATATACATACGTACACATGCACATACATACGAACACATGCACATACATACGCACAGATGCACATACATACGAACACATGCACATATATACGCACACAAGTACACACATACGTACACATACGCATACATACACACGTACACATGCACATTCATCATTCAAATACCTGTAAAGAAGATATAATAAGGGTCCACAACAATCATATGTTTCAGTTATTTATATTTATCATATATTGAGTTGTTTAAATGTTGTTTTTAAAGCAATTTTTTTTATACAAATCGCTACCTAATTATTACTTATGTAATAGGATACATCATGTACACCATGTCTATATATTTCACTCAAACAGTATACCATTTACATGTATATACATTAACTTTCTCTACACAGTTCATTATATAAGGCTAAGGAACTGCAGGTGCCGAACCACTTATACTTACTGTGTTAATACAGGCACTATTATTATAATCTATTTATCATTTTAATATTAAATATAATCATAGGCACATCCACAAATACCAGCACACACAACCACGTACATATACACATAGGCACACCAACATACACCAGCACACACAACCACGTACATACACACATAGGCACACCAACACACACACCAGCACACACAACCACGTATATATACACATAGGCACAACCACACACACCAGCACACACAACCACGTACATACACACATAGGCACACCCACACACACCAGCACACACAACCACATACATAGGCACACCCACACACACCAGTACACATAACCATGTACTTACACACAAAGGCACAGCCACAAGCATCAAAACACACAACCACGTACATACACACATAGGTACATCCACACACACCAGCATAGGCAACCACTTTCATACACACATAGGCACACCCACACACACACCAGCACACACAACCACGTACATATACACATAGACACACCCACACACATACCAGCACACACAACCACGTTCATACACACATAAGCACATCCACACACACCAGCACACACAAACACGTACATATACACATAGGCACACCCACACACACCAGCACACACAACAACATACATACACACATAGGTACACCCACACACACCAGCACACACAATCACGTACATACACACATAGGAATACCCACACATACCAGCGCACACAACAACGAACATACACACATATGTACACCCATACACACCAGCACACACAATCACGTACATACACACATAGGAGCACCCACACACACACACCAGGACACACAACCACGTTTATTATACTATATAACATCTACTATCCTAGTTATATATATATATAATTATGATTCCTGGTGATCATCCTGAAGATCTGCACAGCAGTGAAACCGGTTAAGTGTATATGTATTTTTATATTTGTTCGACAATACTAGCATTAAATTAATAAGTAGTTCTTAGTGGATTTCCTTCGACTTTTATATATAAACAAAGAAAGATAACAAAACGTACTATAAATTCAAATTTAGACAAAAGTTAAAATGATTACTGATTGTTGTGAAGTATAATATATGAAGCAGTTTAAAACTCATGAACAATGTCATCATCTCACTCATTATGGTGACATAATCTTATAGAATACGTGGCATAATAAAGACGATGATGTTAACATAATAAGTGAGATGTTGACATCATACGTTCCTAATGTCAGACTGGCGTAACTATACCACCACATAAACGTAAATGTGTATTACAAGCAAAATTAAAACAGAACTACATTATCACAAAGTAAATGGCGTGAGGAGTTTTCAAAATTCTTCTACCACAATTACCGATTTAAAACCACGTTGGCATTACATGCCAGACGGTTATAATGATATGAATTATAAGCTTCTTAATATCCATTACCTTTATCACATCTTATTTAATTTATCAAAATGCCGATATCGTCATTTAATTCTGCAGCGTCCTTCATCGTTGGTTGACATTTACAGTTGGACATAACGCTTTCCTCTTTGATAAATAAATAGGTTTGAGAAACACTTTACTAGTACATAGTATAACGACTATAACGACTGTATTCTCAATGATGACGAATACAATAATAATATATAGCATTATGTATGTAAAATATACCTTATTCAAATAATCCCCAAATAACACATTTACATTTAGAATCAAGCTAACTAAATGTACCTAGCGGATATCCGTAAATCTGAACGCTACACGTCTCACATACCAATTAATTTTGTACTGTTCTACATATAGAGACAAGCACTTCTGGAACACTGGATACATTACCAATGGTTCTAAAAGTGCCTTATTCCCATAGATAGTCCTCTGTTGGTCCAAATATGCAGAAAAAAACATAGGGTTGACCAGGTTGCTTTTTCACAAGTATGATGGTTTGATGACACCCCTTCATTTTTGACAATTCTGCCCACTTGTTGCAATGTATCACTGCGCATCTTTAAACTGTTATAGCATCATCAAACAGTTCCCAATGTCACCCAAACTTTGCAGAAATCATAAAACTGTTCCAATGTTCCTATATGCACAAAGAAATATGACATTTTATGCATTTTTAACAACAACAAAAAAATGCCCAAACGCTTTACACAGCTCTAATTTCTTTGGCGTAATAATCTTGCTACCGCCATGTAAGGGAGGTAATTCTTCAGTGAGACCTACATCAAAATTGTGGAGCGTTGGTAATGCTATCTTATTTACGTAAACACATGTATTCAATTGAGGAGTAGATGTAGTAAAGCGTATAAATCAAACAAAGTAAAAGTAACTGTTTGTTTCCCTGATGTTTTAAAACGTAATACCTTTCTCTGCAGTAGGTGATATAAAACAGAAAGATAAGAAATATGGCTTTGTCTCTTCTTATGTTTTAAGAAAAAGAGAAGATGCACATGTGTTACTTTCCAAACGTCGTCGACGGCACCAACAATTCAACATTCACTTTAGCATTGAATCTCTCTTAAACTATTAAGATCAGATCATTGAAACTTAGTAAATGATTGTGATATAATTATATACTAAAACGTCATACTGAGAAACAGAAAAAAAAATGAAAAGAAACACCATTTGTCAAACCAGCGAAGTGTGTAGTTCAAAAACAGCTGTAGTTTGTTACACGCAATTAATTGTTATGGTTTCCAAGCCATTCTTCTTTAATTAATATACCGTGTTTAATTGTGTAGAATTTGACCTTCAGACATATACATAATTCGCTGCTATAGATGGAAACTACTAAACAATATACACTGATATAATTTATCTGAATCAATATCAAATTAAAATAAACGTAATTATACTGAAATATATACACTTTACCACATTCTATCAGTAATAACGTTGTTTCTAGCTTAAGATTATTTCATGTGTCAATGTACAGCGTACTGTATCAATGCGCGATTTCGACGTTTAGACGTTTTGCGAGGTCATTTATGACGAACAAAAGCATAGTCCTCAGTCATTTTAACTATATTTTCATGGAATCAATAACATTCTTTGGTGCATTTCCTCCAATTCATATGTATATACGAGGGGTGTGGGAAAATAGTGTGCATTTGCCCTTTAACCATTAATAACTAACTAAACCGCTATTATTTTCATTTCATATCCTGTTGATCTATTTTCGGAAAGAATCACGGTAGGCTGATTTGAGTATACTAAGTGGCCTGTCGTGACCCATATCTATGACCAGAGAGGAAGTTTTTCAATTTGGGAAAAACAACGAAATCACATGGGGCAAGGTCTGCAGAGTAAGGGTGTGAGGTTGCACTGTAACTTTCTCAGAAGGAAATAGGTGTACGCTGGGGCATTGCCATGCGAGAGTGACCGGGCGACGTTTTTAGTTTATACTAATTTAGTTTAGCTCGATTGCGATGAAAGCTCAGAGTTCACATTTCACCCTTGTTTACCGGAACCTATATTGCTAAACATTCAACTGAGAGGAAGATTGCATAATAAGAATCTTCTTAACTCACCTGTTTTACTAGTTTATCCACACAGTTTATATTGTGAAAGATTGAAGGTGTATCTGTATTTACACAGCGGTGCAGTTAGTTCAGTAATTTATCAGTGGTTATGACTCGTTCTGTGTTGATTTACATTTTCATCGAATTACTATCAAATGTTTGCACTTACTAATTTTGAAGTGTAAAATATATTTACCGAGTAAGTTCATGAATTTAAAACAGGATTTGCATTAAGTGTTTAGCTGTCGTATTTATATTTAAGTCAGGATTTTCTTGTATATATGGCAGACATCTAGGATTTTGCCTTAAATAAATGTATAATGTTCATTTGTTCATGTCAGTATATTATTTGTAATACTGTCAGCCGACTAGGATTTGCCTTTGGTAACATTATGCTACTAGGCTTATGCCTCTGAGACTTATGTTTATAGATCATGCATAATTTAAGACTTAATATATGCTTCACTCTACCAGTTAACAATATAATTAATACCACACATCATTCCGGTTGCATTTTGACTACATATCATTGTACAGTTATCAATCCAATTTAACATTTTTTACAAGTAACATAGCATCTTGAATAAGTCAGAGACAGGAAAAATAATGACTCGAATCTAATTTTTAATAATCTAAGTTTTTTCTACTTTCCTTTATTTTTAAACTTAATATTTTAATGCAGGCGTTGTTACTTGTATATAGTATCCCTATCATTAAATCTTGAATACAAACTTTGCTTAGAATAGTATCCAGTCTCTTACACATTTCCTCTTTATTAACTTCTATTGTACAAAAAGTGGGTACTGTTGTAACAAGTAGCTAAATTTTGGGGTATTTGTATAATATTATCGATAGACTGACCCATGACTTGAATACTTTGAATAATCAAATGTTTGCTGAGCATGGCATGGAGTCACATGCTTTTCTAAAGTATATGACATACCTTTTATTTAGAGGTGAGCAGTGCATTGTAGTGATAACAGCTCCGGATAGCGATAATGAAAGACCGAGGGCCATTGTCACTATCCGGGACTGTTCACAATATTAGACATTGCTCACCCAGTTATCAACCTCTTTATCATACGTGTTTTACAGTTAAATCGATCGAAAAATGAAAAAAATATGTTGAAAATTAAAAAGAGAAAAAGGTGAAAATTAAATTTAAAAATACTATTGACGCGTCTCTTGATCACATGATGTTCAGATTGATAATAAAATGACGTACACGTTAGCGAACGGCACTATTGCGCCAATTTGACGTTAACTAGATATTCTGATATAATTACACCTTATTCGATTTTATGTTTTAATGTAAGCGTCGCTTTGCAATTGCTTACCTTGATTTATTTATATTGGAAACGTTATGGACAAGTGAAATAATAAACAAAATGTATACAAATGATGAACACTTATTACTTCATTTATGAAAGAACATTCTTTATGTTCCTTAATCCTAGTTGTTGCTTTCGTAAACGCTAAATCATACCATACATGCTTGTTTGTTTTTGTTTTTTTTCTGAGTAGGTTATCTGACAATGTTTTTATATTATATTGTGAAACTGATTGCGGTGTGTATTTCTTACACTAGGAAGAAATCACCTCAACTGCATGTTTTTGTTGGCTATTTTGCAAGATTGTCTATGCTGTTCCAATCTACTTTTCTGGCATGTTAACCTTCATGTACGCTAACACATGTTGATCTATAGCTATAATGTAATCGTTAATGAATATTCCTTCCCTTCAAGCTCTTTTTTTGTTCCGTAATACATTTTCTCTCGTTATCCACGAAACAATCTTATTTGTCGTTTTTCTTTTTTTCATGCCCAGTTAATGTCTCGTCGGTTTAGATTTGCGCCTCTTATCTTTGAATTTAATAATTGTGTAACGATTGATGTTGTTTGTTCTGCGCTTTCTTCTTCATTGTTGTCTTACATTGTATTTATTGTTGTGTTGTTTCGCCTTATGTATTGTTCCATTTTGTTTAAAGTTACATGCATTTTTGTCTCTAGATCGGTTATTGTACTTGTTATTCGGGTGTTGTCTGATTTTTGTTCTTCGTTTTCCTGTTCTAGGCCTTAACTTTCATTCTCAATTCATCATGTTTTGATTTCTCTCAAATTGTTTACTTGCTAACGGTTCTATTCTATGAAACATTGACTTCAATACTTTCTCTTTCATTTGAGAAAAAAAACAGTATTGATTAAATCTTGAAGGCTGTCGGCATTTTTAGGTTAGTACGTTAGTCAATTTTTTTATATATATATTTTCTATTATCTTAATATTAAGGGCATGTTACTTACACTGCTGTCTAGATCACTAACGGTGTCACTGTCTAATTCTGTCTCTCCCGTTATTTGTAATATATCTTGTTATTCTGAATAGTGTACAAGTACTCTTCAATATTTTTATCATTCCTGGTTTATATAACTGTTTTCCAATATGGCATTTATAAAGAATTAGTATATTAAACGTCCATCTGTATTAAACGACCTTTATATGCAAGACACATAAATAACTGTGTACATTTTTTTAAAATGTCTCCAAATTTATAATATTTTGTGTTTATTTATATGAAAATATATAATTACCAGAAGTTCTGATAACGTTGATCCATTTATTTAGTTCAAAAACATTCTTTATTCCATTATCATTTACTTAATTGATTGTAATGATATTTTGTTAACGTTTTGAGGTTTCGTCATAAACTATTAGAAATTTATTTACTTGCTAGTTTTAGTGTTCAACTGTTCGAGGACGTCGGACATAAATTACATAGGTGCATTCAATGATATTAACATTTTAAAACTAAGATAAACATATTACACTATATTTTACAGTTCCTGTCGTTAACTAAACGCACTCAAGTGAAATTTATAATAAAAATGATAATATAGATGACATATACGCCTAAAAGTTATATTCACCAGAAAACGAGATATTAAAACATCTGTGTTTCGGTGTTTATTATAGATAATTAACTATGTACAGTATTAATTATACTCCAAATAAGATATAAAAGAATAAAGAAAAACTTTCTAAAAATATATGCTTGTCCTACCTTAGTTAAAAACTGGTAGCTTATCGGCTTTCATATAACAAACATACAACAAACGACAAAGTAATTCGACTTCAGACTAAAACACGAGTCTGAGTATATTCAGTCTTTATGGAAAAAACCTGTTAACTGCCAATGTATCAATATCGGTCGGATAACTGTTATATTAAGCAGGGGAGTCAATTAACACATGTCTCATTGTTTTAAACTATTGCTCCCTAAGATTGTATTTTATGGAGATCTACGAGATATATGTTTTAGATGAACATGGAAATGAGCAGAAAAGACATTATCTCAATATCTGAATTTGTTTCAAAATGCGTTCTCTTCTAAAAACGAAAAAAAAGCATTAAGCCCAAGTATCGTACGGATGTTACTCATAAAGTTTAGTACAAGTCATCCTTGTATTTCATGAGGTGAAGATCTTTACAAAAAATACCTACCAATTTACTTTTATATGCTTCATTGAATGTATACAGTTATTTTTCGTTTCACCAACTCATACTCATATCGTGCACATATCAATATTAAACAAAACGTTAGAATCATTTTGCTCATGTTTAGGAGTGTACATATGCATATGATTCCTAAATATGAACATAACACATACTATCTAATAGTTATGTACGTGTATCAATACATATCTAATTCATCTGTTTTTATATTAATAAAATATGTTAATATGTACATGGCGATATCTATATTTTTAATTTAAGATTGCCCATTACACATTACAATATGAAATAAATGAATCAGTAAACATAACAT
This sequence comes from Panopea generosa, assembly GCA_029582155.1. Classification (NCBI taxonomy): domain Eukaryota; kingdom Metazoa; phylum Mollusca; class Bivalvia; order Adapedonta; family Hiatellidae; genus Panopea; species Panopea generosa. The sequence continues at coordinate 83,102,577 of CM055896.1, forward strand.
TAATAAGATATCTGAGCTCATATACATATACTTAATATCAATTAAAGTTTGAAACGCCACCCACATACCCTAAAAAGTACATAACACACGTTGAAATGTATTGAAATACACTTCAAATGCAGTAAGTGATCGTTTTCGATGTGTGTTTATAAATGAAACGTTCTATTTATATATGCATTTGAGTTCAATTTGGAAATATATCTGAAATTTTGTGAATACAATTTAAAAGGTAAGACTTTCCAGTTAATAATGCTAATCATAAGCTCACGCAAGGTGTTGTGTGTATTAAATTGTGTCTTTGCTATATTCAAATAAACATATTAGTAAACATTTCAGCTAGATTGATAGATTCAGTATTTCTTGGGCATAGCATACCGCTTAAGCAGGTGCTTAGTGAGGAGGTACATATTTCGAAACCCCTTATGAATAGATTCAATAAACCAGAGTGTGCTGTTTTTTTTCTATTTTAGTTATTATTTATTTGTTCAAGAGACCATTTTATTAGTCAATTTTGCATTGATAAATAATTAACACAACCCGATTTTAGGCATTAAAACGGCTAAATCCTCGGCGAGAAAATAAAACAACCAAAATATTTATCAAGTTTGCTTACGACAAGTATGCAAATAAAGAAAATACATAATTGTTATGTGAAACAAATTATACTTTACAAATCTGGATCGTATGGAGGATTTAATTGTTTAAGTATAGTGAAGAAACTGTATTGTTATTTGATATGTATGTTTACGAATATATATATATATATATATATATATATATATAATGTTGACTCAATTAATTGTTTCCCATTTAAATTAATAGTTACGTTATTTTATATGAAAATGTGTGAATGTTATTTAGATTGTTTAAGTAACATTTATCTTTAGTGATAACGGATAAGTTTATATTGTTTGATCCAAATATTTGTTTCGATGAGGCAGGACATCTGAATATGATGGACCACTGAGTATTATTCATCACTTATTACAGCATGAATTTGTGCTCTTGATTACGAGCCGTTGCTAATTACATGACTTTATTTATCTCATTACATATACACATCTTTCGGTAACGCTTGTTATATATCGTTACATAGTGTAGTATATATATACCTGGTGTATAATGCGATAAGCGACAAACGTTTCCTCGCATATTAACCGATGATGACCTAAACTAAACCGGATTACCTGTTCTTGTTATCGTCGTTTATTATGCATTTTGTTAAGTGAAATATTTAATATAAAGAGAGTCTCATCAAACGACGCAGTGGCAGACTGTTACTCACATCAGACATTCTACGTAAGTTGTTAGACCTTTGTTACCGATACTTTGTTACGGTTTTGTAACGTCGGTATGCATTTAATAATATAATTTCTGCTGATATTAATTAATATGATATTTCCAATAATTCAGGGCATTTTTATGAAATAAGATTGTTGTTTAAATTATGAAATAAATTAGTAATACTTTGAGACTGTAACCGATTAGAAGTTTGAGTTCTCTACTTGAATTTGGTATGCTGTGGAAGATTTATAACAGTAACCTCATACATTTTGTAAATAGTTTTTATTTTACTTTTTTGTAGCGACTTTGCATATATCTACCTGTTTTTATTATACGCTCGATACAAGTTGCCTGCACCACCACCACCACTTAACGCGATGCTCAATATTGCGTAAGCATTATCGAGAAGTTTTTATTTACTCGATTACGGCGAGTGCACCTAGCTTCTATGTAAACCATAGACACAATATCAATGCATCTACAAACACAATAGAAATGGCATCAACCATTGTTTCAACATCAGAGACAACTTCAAAAGTGATCTCCCTAAACGAAAACTTGACTTAATATCTCGTCTGCAAAAGTCCAACTGCTCTCTAAACTAAAACCCGACCTTTCATCTCGCCTCCTCAAAGTAAACTGACTAGCTCTTTCAAATCTCGTAGCTTGCATCCTTCTAATTATGGTGACAGCTCATTTATCATCCACATTTTATGCGTATATGTGCTGGCTATTTACACTCTTCTTCCGCAAAAACATCCATAAAACCAAGTTCATATTGCTAAATTTTAATCCCGTTAAATAATATTTAGACAGGGTATTCATCATAAATGACCTCTGAAGTATTCCCATGTTGACCAGCGCTGAAGGACTAGGATTTCTGTAATCTCATCTTAACCATGAAATAACCCACATCATTATATATTGGAATTTAACTTTACATTATCAAAATAATAAAATTCAATAATTAATAAGTGAAGTGACTGTCAATAACACACCATGACTTAGAGACTATGATTATCAGTTCGTGTATGTAAATTGTCCCTCCAGTCCAGATGTGTAGCATGTAAAACTTTAGTATATAAGTTATATTCCGGAGCTGAGATTTTATAATTGTAAAATTGGTCTGTATTCCATCTTTTTACAATAGTGCTTTTAAGTGAGCATTGCATTGTCTTTCCTCGTCGTAATTATTTATTCTATTATTCTGCTTTTTGAAAATCTCACTGAGAGTGTGGTTAATGGATGAGCTTTGGTTCTGTGTGCACTTGTGAACGTGGTATGGTACATATCCCATGAACAACAATATACCAGTGTAATGCAACTGCACACTTCATATTTGAGGGGTCTGAGTGGAATAGTAAACGTTGAACTCTTTGGCCAAAACTGACCGTGTGCTGGTTGTTTTCGGGTGTCTAACGGCGTAGGCAATTTCAACATATTATTTAGGTTATTCCTAAGATATTTATGGGAGCATTAGATAGACATGAATGGTGCATTTCGTGTGTCTGTCTGGGTGGCGTAGTTTTGATATAATATACTATTCGGAATATTTTTATTTATTTATGAAAATGAGATGTTTGTTTTTAGTTTAAGACATGTATAGCTTTATTCCTGATATAATTCCCTTAAAGGATTTAAAAACGCAGACACTTACGTTCAATAGACTTCTATCATTTTCAGTAATTGAATAAATTCAAGTAGACTTGGGTATTTTATATAATAATTCGATATACTTTTTTTCCGTAATTAATTATACCGCTGACAACATGATACAAAATGATATCCATCCTCCAATACTTTCTCGTCTTGCTCAATTACACAGACAAACGTTGTCGTACTCTTCGTTGACATGTATACATAGTTCTAATCACAATACCTTGTAATTGCATCAACATACGTCCAAAACTCTGATAACAACCAGCACTCTACCACCAATTGCTTCACACCATTTCATATAAGTTATCTTATATGAAAACCCGGGCGCTGGTACGTGATGCCTGTGGCTCAAAGTTCCAGTCATCTTCTCTCCAATAACCACCTTTAATGGTCATTGGTTCTGTTATGATGTCAATACTACGACAGTCTGGTACAGACTCATTGAGGTACATATAGTTATATACTGCGCCAACTAACGTCAAACGCGCAAATGCGCATTACGTATTCAATGTACATTATTATTTATCCTAATACACAAAATAATTACTCTACAAAAGGTTAAATAACTATTATATGATTTATTTTGTTTTGTTAAACTCATTACAAACAACTGTTGACATCGCATACTAACATAACTCGGTATTTATGTCATTATTGTAAATTAACAATGGCGTCGACCAAAGTAAAGGAGGTAACTGCTAATTCATCACAATACATTATAAAATTTCCGCGTCAAACAGACAAAGCGTTAGTGTTATATTTAAAAAAATGTACATTTATTTTATTAAAAAACCTTAATTTTCCTGTACATTGTTACCTTTGGATTAATATTTTGTTATTCAAACAAATGGTGTTGTAAGTATTTTAAAAAGCAATCCTTTCTTTTATTTACTAACAGCAAATGTAACAAAATAGTTAGGTTGTTATGGTCTAATTTAGTAGTGTCAACTAGTACGTGTCTTTTGGAATGATAAAGGATATATTATGAGCAGATAACGTGGGTTTGTTAAAACGTATCGATAAATTGATAAGAGTAACGTTTTTAAGATCTTAAAACATATTCGTTTTTTGATTAAAGAATAAATCATTTTGATAATTTTTTTCATGAAAATTCATATTCAGAAAGTTAGAACAATTAAACGGGTTTATAACTTATAAAACTAATTTAAGTTTAAATTGGCCTAATAGCGTAAAAGACGCATCGTACCATATCGTTCGATATATTGAAAGTTGTTGATTCATAATTTGCACGAAATTCACTAAGGTATGTGGATCGTTTAACTATATATATATATCTGTCTGTATTATGAAAACTCCATCCAGTCTAGCAAAAACATCTTTCGGAATCATTGTGACGAGAAGTAGTCAGAATGTAACTGTTCAATTACATAACGGCAGATGCGTATGTGAATTTTATATTATGTTGTATATGGTTGAGTTTTTTAAATATCTGATAGATATATTTTGACGTAATCAGATCTAAATAAAGTTGTATAAATTATTCATGTCAATTCCGATGAAAATGTTTGTAATTTTATTTCACATCCGCGGTATTGAGAGTTGTTTTGTTAGAAACCGAGGAATCTGAAAACTAATTGTGAGCTGTTCTTATTGAGTTTATGATGAAGTATTACAATTCATCATTTTAGAATTGATTGATATATGTCCTTAAATTTTGTGGATGCTTATTCTGATATTCACAAAGTGAATAGATACAGAACTGGTCGGTAATTGTTTATATTATAAATGAGAAATTAGGTATATATATGATTGCTACTTTGGGTCTAACGAAGGTCATATATGAGATGATGTTTAAACTACCATAAAACTGCAGATAGTAAAAATTGAATGAACTGTTATCATATATTGATAAATCTACCATGAAACTGTTATATGGTAAGAATTGAATGCACTGTCATCATATATTGATAAAAACACCATGAAATTGATCAATGGTAAGTAATAGACGTAATGTCATTACGTATTGAGTAACTATTAAATTTGAGTATTTATGTTATATATTGTTGCCATTTGTTGACGTACGCGAGACATGAGTCCATAAGTTAACGACATGTAGACATGACTGGAAGTCAGTTGGTGGTAGTACCGTCATAAGGACAGCAACCCACATAATCGTTATATGGACGACTTGTCGATCCTGCCGTCAGAGTATAGTCAAAGATAATCGGTATGATGCAACGTAAAACTCAGTTCAGAGTTCTATGGGAGATAACCTTGTTTATATAGTCATCGCCACGAGGGACGATTGACACTAAATCTACGATAATCCGGACGCGCGGTAGAAGTATCTTAAATACAATATTAGTGTATTTTAATAACAGTTATAACATTCATATGATGTAAGCAGTTTTGATCGCGATATTAATGTATGGAACATGTAGGAAGAAGAACTTGTGATTAAAAAAAGTGTAAATTCCATCATAGGACATTTTTAAAACCCGCGTTGTTTGTTGTTGTTAAGTTATTACCTTTAATTTGTATTTATTGCATAAGTGTATGTTCATAATTTTATTCATGTAGAAATTGTAAATTTTATTTTGAGTATACTTTTATTCTACCCTCGTGAGTTGTTGGTCCTTGGTCATTTTGCTACAGCAATACGTAAACAATGTTTTGACTTAAAATATACATTTGTATTGATTATTTTCACACACATTTTATTTATTCTATTGTGTTTTTAGCGTTTGCAAACATTTATGTGTGCTGAACCATATGATGTGGTAACTAACAGGCAATAGAAACTGGTCATTATAGAAACGCTTCCTATTTATCATATTTATCAAGACATGTGTCCATGTTCCCATTGTTTCCTTAAACTTCACTTTCTAAACAACTATTTCATTTATAGTTCCAATCACAATGGGAAATGTGTCCTCAGGATTGTTCAAGCCTAAAGAAACCGTGAATATAGATATCAGATTTCGTGAAATAAAATAAATACTCGCTTGATTGACTAATGAAATTGTCAAGCTGTATCAAAATAAAACACACATGAATACATGCCCATAGTTCAATAATAGTATATTTTATCCATATATTATTGTCTATCACATAATCATTAAACACTATAACTTAAATTAAAACTGAGATACTGTAAACACAATTTATTTTCGTAACGTCACACAATTTCTATTTGTGCTTGAATATACAGCCAAACCTGTGCAAGTTGAGCAGCCACTTATCTTAACCAGCCATGTTTTCTATTTTTCCATTCATATGCTTTCAGAGAAAATTAACCTGTATTAAGCAACAACCTGTTTTAAAAATTCATCGTTGCTTCTTCCAATGACTGGGTGATTATGAAAGTGTTGACTGTATTTTTATCTCGTGAATTACCACAATAACATTCAACTTAAATCTGACATTATTCTGTCTCGATTTACGAATAGTCACTTACAATCACACGTGTCTGTTGTTTCCAGAGTCAATTTTAAAAAGTTATTAACATTTAAAATACACTAAAACTTATATATATATTAAGACCACATTTGACACCTAAAGAAGTATTTTGAATTTAAGGAAATATGAATATTTATTTATTAAAAGTGTTAAACCAGTTATTTGTGCTTGTCGCCACACTAATAGTTTCTTTTTTGGTTCAGCATGTCGTTAGTGAAATGAAAAAAATATAATGTATTTCTATTCGCTTGTTTTGTTTCCTGTTTTCAATATGGTTCGCAATAATCAAATTAGTAAATAACATGTTCCTCCAAATTAACGTCGCAGGACAATTAAATGTTAGCTTTCACTCTATAAAGTCAAAGTGGATTAAACCATTAGACGTTTAAAGTCACGATATCAGTTGACAGGAGACGTCAAAGATAGACAACGTTCATAGAAAGACGACTAAAAAACTGCGCTGTTAGAAGACTGCTACATTGTGACGTCAAGACGTAACAAATATATTTCGAGTCACAGGTTGGCTGTCCATGACAGCCGGCAGAAGAGGTTTTGACAGAATCGTCCGTAATAAACTTCACGCTGCTCGACTTCATGAACGTCGTTCTTACGTTGGCATACCGTTAACGCAACGTCATCGACGGGATCGGATCGCTTGGACAAGTATTCATCACAGATGGACTCGTAGGCAGTGGAATGACGTTCTATTTACGGACGAATCTAGATTTAACCTTTCATTTGCCGACGGAAGAATGTGCATATGGAGAAGAAAGGACGAACGACTTGATCCCGAATACGTCATTCAGTGTGATCGTTACGGTTTGGGCAGTGTGATGGTATGGACGGGTATATGTCATGCGGCTGTAATTGCACGTAACAAGTGACATACTAGATATTGACATGTTTATGATTTTCAATTTGATCCCCTATTATATTCAATGTGATGAATTTCATGTATACATTTAACGTTAATATAACAAATGAAATCTTAATATTGTTAGTTATATATTTAAACACTGCTGTGATTTTATATGCCATAAAATTAATTTAATGGTCGGTGTAAGAAAGTATTTTGATCCCAATAGAATAATGAACCCCGTTCGATATTTTACTGAGAAAAAAATGACCCCTTTTCTTTAAAATAACGACTCCCCTTATAAAATAATGACTCCTGTTGTAGAAAATAGACCCCCTTTCGAAAGAAACATATTTTGTTCACTACTACTACTACTACTACTACTACTACTACTACTATACTACTACTACTACTACTACTACTACTACTACTACTACTACTACTACTACACTACTACTACTACTACTACTACTACTACTACTACTACTACTACTACTATACTACTACTACTACTACTACTACTACTACTACTACTACTACTACTACTAGTACCACCACCACTACTACTGCTGCTTTTGTTGTTGTTGATGCTGCTACAACAACAACTATCACAGCAACACAAATCATAATATAATGAAGTAACTAACACAAACATCGATAGTTCATGTTCATGCTATTTAGCCTTGTCATCAGTTATAGTTCAAACATTGCGCTCAAATCTCGTTTTAACAGAGGTTATTGATAGGAAACAACGCGTTACCACAGATTCACTCTTAAAATTTCATCTTAAGTTTATCAATATTCCCCAACCAACGCAAACGTCTTGTGTATGAAATTTAGCTCTATTCATCCGTAAAAAAAATGAACGAAAATTAAATATTGGTACCGCACACCTTGACTTGCATCACTCGGTTCGTTTGAAGACGGGACCGGTTTAGCCATGTTTGTAACGGGTCTGATGGAGCTTTTTTGAACTGTTTCAACTAAAATATTCATCTTTTTAATTGTATTATACATTTGACATATTTCTTTGTTTGTTAAACCGCCCTTTCAGAAAAATAGTTTTGATGTGAATACACCATTTTGATCAAAGCTAATCGGCGAAAATCAGTTATTTAATTCTAATGGAAAAAATGTGTCTTCGACCTCTTTGATGATAAGCTTCGGCGCAGTTTCTTTATAAGATACCGCTTCTCTTGATTTGTAGAAGAATGCGACCACGTGCAACTAGTGTCACGTTCTTCCAGGTCGAAGGCCGTGATGCCGAATAAACTTTTCGGCAAGATCAAAGTTGTTGTCTTGTCTATATAAGGGCTTGTTCGTAGATATGTGATCAAACTTCCAAAATGGACCACTAAGAGTACGACGAAATAGAATTGTTTTTAAAACATTGGACTTATCCCGAAAACAAGTAGAAAAGTAAGTCAAGAAAAAGGGCTTTCGACGCAAGTTTGCAGCATTTGTCATTAAAGAAGACGCGTTGTTTTACAACTCCGGAAATAAAAAGAGGGTTGCGACTTAAAGTCATAAAGAAGGGAAACACGAGAGAGATAATAGAAAGTACTCATTCTCAGCAGCATGGCGGTCACCTCGGATTAAATAAGTTTGTCTTGTTTCCTTTTTATATATGTCATTATTAGCTCGATAATTATTCACTGGTCAACCGTTGATGTTAAATGTGTGAATATGTTAAAGGGACATGCCTCCAGATCAACATCAACATTTCAAAACTTTTAAAACAGATAGCATCTGATTAAAGGATAATAGGTATTGAAAATGATAACCAGTATTGTTTAAGTATAGCTTTTGATAGTTTTCTACATATTTTATTGACTAAAATAGGGCGGTTATAGATAAAAAGTTTCTAAAACACACAGGCTCACTTTTAACGTTCTTTCTATTACAATTACTTAAGAAAGCCCTTTTCTAAATTTCGAAAAAAATGACTTAAATCTGGAATCGTGCAGCTTTAACAATCAAAGTTGGCATTTATAGAGGTCTTTTTTAATTTGTATTTATTCAACAGTTTAAATTGAATTATAATTATCATGTATATATAAATGTGAATCTCGTAAGAATACTGATGAAGCGTGACATTGTTGTTATATGATTCTTAATTTCTACTAGGCCCCATCTCACCCTTCATTTGGTTTATCATCCAGGCAAAAATGTCATCGTATTTTTGCCGGTGGTTTGAAGAAAATAGAATAGGAATATGACATTGTTTCACCGAACCGTTCGTGTGCGCTTTATACGTGTGCATTTCCTGATTTCTGTGGTCTGAAAACAATTACTTACGCAAAAGCAAATGAGCATATGGGTATACTTTCTTTAAGGAATCCGCCTCCATGGCCGAGTGGATAAGGTCACGTCTAGAAGATGTTGGTTTGAGCCCCACAGGGTACCTCGACCGACAATATTGCTCTTTATGTGAGAAATTTGGCAGTTTTTCATACGGATGATAGGGGTCTGGTAATGGTAAGAAACCCAATTACGATGGTTAGGTAAAATGCCCGCCTGTATATGACTGATAGATTGTTGGAAAACAGAGGTTTAACTCCTTTTTAGGCTGCTATTGTTTAATGATTTACCGTTTGTCCTACCAATACTAGCCAAATAACTTGTTTAATTTCTTTCACTGATCAAAAAATGATCGCATAAACAATCAAGTAAGTTAGTTTTTTCAACTTTCTCGTATATTTGCAGTTATGTTAATTCAATGTGTAGACCGCCTACCTCCTGCCTGTCTAAGAGGTGGAGCATTGCATTTTACTGTAATCACGTGACTATTTTCTGGTTTGGTTTTGTAAGGATTTTAACACCCGCTTTCCAACAATCTTTCAGTCATAAACAGGCTAACCATCGTTCCTGGGTTTCTTACCACTACCACACCTCTATCCTCTGAAATTAACCTGCCAACTTACTCACATAAAGAGCCATATTGTTGATGTCCATCTGACCAGTAGGGCTATTGTCGTGGTGGATTGTCCGTTGGTAAACATTTTCTTGTTTACGCGATAAAGTCCACAATTTTGATGTCTTTACCAAACTTGGTCCGCATGAATATAACTACAAGATTTCGGATGAGTTTGATAACGGATCAGATCGGACCAGTATCATCAGAGTAATGGCCCCGTAATAAGCAAAAATGCTTAATTTGCCTTGTTTACGTGGTTAAGTCGTAAATTCTTCACCGATCTTGTCCAAACTCGGACAGAATTTGTACAACCTAAATACCTCGGACAAGTTAGACGAACGGACAAGAAACACAAATATTATGGCCACTTAATAAGCAAAAATGCTTTATTTTGCAAATATTTCTTGATATATTATTTATTTCTTTACCGAACTAACTAAACTTGCTCAAAATGTGTATGACCAATAAAATCTTAGATGAGAAAGGTAATGGTCTTGATCAGACCAATACCACAAGAGCTGTGACCCTTAACAAAGAAAATAATGCATTATTTTGCTTTATTTGATATGCAATTGAATCTGTAATTCTTAACCTATCTTTATGAAATTCGGATATAATGTGTATTACCATAAATTATTGGCCACATTCCAAAGTGGGCCAGGTGGGGTCAAAATCTAGGTCAAATAATAGTCAAAATCTGTGAGTTTCTAGAGGCAACAATTTTGGCCTGATCCTCATGAATCTTGGAGAAAACGTTTGTCTAAATAAAAGCTCAGCCATGTTTGAAACCGGGTCAGGAAGGGTTAAAAACTAGGTATATAATAGTTTTGACCTGATCCTCATCAAGTTTCATTTTAAGAATTTTGCTTCCCCTATTTGTGTGTCAAGTTTGATAACCAGTAGAGCGATTCAGGCCCTCATTGGCCTCTTGTCATTCAATGCCGCGTATGCTCACCTCTCATTTAGGTCAATTCATATGAACGCAACGTTCAGTAAATCCTCCAGTATATATAATGCCTTTGTTTTAAATGTGGCTGCCACATTTTTTGTTATGAACATAGAATATATTCGTTTCTTGTTAAATCTTATTTTCAATAATTGTTCTCTCATATATTTGTCAAATATTTGATTCACATTGAAGAAAGTATAACTTAATCCATTATTTTGATTACCTCTCTTTATGGTTCTAACTGTATAAATTCATGTGTAATATCAAAACAATTAAAATCGCTGGGAGACAAAAACATCGACTGCAGGGTAGGTGTGCATAATTTTGATAATGATGCTTATTCAAATCCATTTGAGTTATAATTGAATGCTATGTGATTCGACCCTAATCCTTTAAAAAGATAGACATGTCTAAATATTCGGAAGTATGACTTCCTTGTTGAATTGGCTTCATAACATGTTATTACTCTTACATTTTGTGTAGCCCTTCTCCATTATGAAAACTACTCATTTTCTTAAATTAAGCAGATTAATTCTCAGAAACAATCAAAGTTGTCCCACGTGCATCCATTATGAATATTCAAGTGTACAGGTTTGTTAATATTCATTTCCTTTTTATACGCTCGTTTTGGAAGAATATGTGGCAATATGTGATTGCGCGTGCGTCTGTCCGTCCGTCCGTCATATTTTGTGTCCGGAGCACAACTTAATAACCATTCAATGAAATGACTTCAAACTTAGCATATAGGTAGGTGGCGATGAGGCGATATGCAGAGCACGTGAACCGGGTCCGTAGGTTAAAGGTCAAGGTCACTAATTGAACTCAAAGTACAAATCTGTCTGTACTATTTCGTGTCCGGAGCATTACTTAATAACCATTCAAGGTATTGACTTTAAACTTGAGATATAGGTAGGTGGCGATGGGACGATGTGTGGAGCACATGAACTGGTACCCACCATTGAGTTCCAATGTCAATATTTTGTGTCAGGTGCACAACTCATTCAAGGTATTGACTTCCAACCCCCACATTAAACCCCAATACACCCCACTTTAAGTTACTTGTGCCTTAGCATTCCATCACCGCCGCACCCGCACTCCAACACCTCCCATCCACAACTCTCTTGTTGAAATTGCTCCTGTCAAGGGATATTACGGAACAAAATAGGATTAAATCGATGTCGAATTACACTGTCTGTACATATCCTCAGAAACAATAAATATGTCCCAAAAGCACCCATAATCACCAAATATAGCATTGAAACTTGTCACCACTTGTGTCACGTTTTATTTTAATTTTTGTACCAAAGTACCATAATATTGTATTCTTGAGGCATTCGGGTAAGAACAGAAATAAATAAGAACTGTACAACAGCTGTGGTAAGGCATGCATGTGTGTATGCATGGCTAGATGGCTGGCTGACTGATTGTATATATGTATGGTTGCATGTATTCATGTATGGTTGTATGGTTGGTTGTATTGCCGTGTGTAGATCAATGTGATATTGACTTGGATAGGAAATCTACCACCTTAGCAAGAACGAATCTTGTGCATTATACTGAAATAAATGTTGTTGGTAAAAGTTGGTGTCGTGTTGAATTTTTTATTCTGCTTTTCAGGTTACAAGTTAATCGCGGTTATTACAGATTATTTCACGAAATGGGTAGAAGCAGTGGCACTTCTGGACAAATCAGCTGAACAGGTAATGAGCGTCTTCACAAAATATATGGCTTCTCATGGATGCAACGACCTGAACAACCGAATATGCCAACAATTTGGGATAGATCACCAAATAGCATCAGCGTATCATCCACAGACTGGGAGTCACACGGAACGTTTTGATAGATTTTTATGTAGCATGCTTATCCACTACGTCAACCCAGCCCATAATGACAAGGATGTGAAGTTGCTCTATGTCTTATTTGCGTACAGAACGACAAAACATGCGTCAACAAACCAAACACCCTTTTACCTTGTGTATGATAGACAAGCTCGGTTACCCATTGAATTAAACATTCCACAAACGGAAGGATGTGAAAGTCAGGACTGTAAAACATTACTCAGGCAAAGATGTGAATCTTTCATAGAGTTAGCATGTAGAAGAGAAAAGGTATCATCAAACATAAAAACGGCACAGTCAAAACAGAAACAGTATCATTACTTTTTCAAATGGGTGGACAAGTTTTGTGTCGGCAACTAGGTTCTAGTGCATAACACTCGAAAGACAATTCGAAAAGGAGGGAAGCTTGAAACAATGTGGAAAGGAACATATCGTGTAATAAAACTAAGTGGGACAGGAACATACTTCTTAGAAGAGCTTAAGAAATCCGTAAGTGGAAGCAGACTTACGATTTACAGGACAGGAGAGGATGAAGATGATAGAAGTGCAGCAGAAGTAGATTCTCAGAAAGTGTTTGCGACGGAAACGAAGCATGATGCAGGATGTGAAGAGCAAATTGTTAACATAGAAAGTAAGGACGAGCGTCAACTCCTTCTTAAAATAAGAAAGGTTTCTAATGTCGTTGATGTAACTGTTATTAAAGAAAGTGCCAATGAATCGTTCCAATTCAAGCCTGTGGATAATGATTTGCAAGAACAAATGTCCAACGTATTCCATGCGAAAATCAAGAATTCATACAATACTGGCAAGGACAGGTACACATCGCGCGGCGCAAAACCAGCACGTACTGTTTCCATGCGTGGAGATGGTAATTGTCTGTTTAGAACATTCAGCTACATCGTGTTTGGTGTGCAAACAATGCATGTCCTTGTTGAGTTCATGAAAGAAAATGATAATTAAATGAGAAGTGTTATGCGTGATCCGGTGGATCGTTATTTCGACCAGTCAATGATGGCCACAGATGATACATGGGGAATTGAAGTTGAAATTTTCGCATTTGCAACAATAACTCGAAACAATGTTTATGTGTATTCGAGATACAGAGGTAGCTGGAAGAGGTTATAATAGAAACCATTGTCTGATGAGGGTGTCAACTCCAGGGCAGGTTTCATTAAGAACACAGGCGACCATTTCGTCCAAGTTCTAGGTGTGGGCGGCGAGGAGTTGATAAAACTTTTTAAAGGTGTTTCGAAAACACGGATACATAACTTCCCAGGATGACCAAGATTTCTGTAAAGTGTTCAGACTCTGTGACGAAACGTGTCAAGATATGCAAGGCAAGAAAATCCGAACAAATGCTAGGACGGACGGACGGACGGACGGACGGACGGGAGCAAACCAATATGGAAGTTTTCTTCACTACAGTGGGGGCATAATTAATTGTTTGTTTGTTGGGAGTTCAACGCCCGTTCAACAATATTTCAGTCATATACAGGCCGGCAGTTTGCCTTACCATCGTTCCTGGATTTCTTACCAGTACCGGACCTCTGTCCTCTGTAAGAAATTGCCAAGTTTATCACATTTAAGAGCCATATGGTGGAGGTCCCAGCGGGGCTCAAACCAACAACAATCTATTATTTAAAGTTAAAACTGTAAAACACGAAAATATGGCCTGGCGCATCCGGGGATAGAACCCTGATCTTTTGATTACTTGTTCATTATGCTCACCGCTACACCACTGCAACTTGACTTCATTTTCATGTTAATGTTACTTTAATAGCGTACACATCAACCGATAATCACACTGTGACTATAAACGCAACTTTAACTCCAGTAAAAGTGTAGATTGTACTAAAATATATCGATTTTTAAAGATGTACATGGTGTCTTTTTATACAAAAATCTCTACAATATAGAGACGTAGGTGGTTATCAGACATATTCCAAGAAGGTAAATTTTCTGTAGTATATGTTCACTTTTATCTGTAATTAAATTACTTGTCCATGTTTATTGACCATGTTTATCAAAACGAACTACAGTAGTTTCAATGAAGGTAAATGTAATAAATTAGCTTACAGCATCGCAAAAATATTAAATGGTGACTTTGGAAGTATAGTCACTACCCTCCTAAAATGAACCAAATTCAGTAAAAAAAACTCTGTAACAAAAAAGCTAGGTTGTTGTTGCCAAATTTAGTAGTAAGGCCCTCCCGGGGGTTTTGAAAATCTGGACAACATGGCCATTTATTTGCAGAGACCTGGGGAACATTGGCCATTACTTTAAGAGATCCAGGTATTAAAGGCCAAATTTTAGAGATCTAGGGATATTGTCCTTAATGACAAAAGTACCTTATTTGATCAATTTTATCAGAGACATATAAACAGAGATAGGCAACTGGAGGCACTTGTCTAAATTTCAAGTGGCACATTTTGGCTTTTTCTAGTTTAGTTTGAACTTATTTATTTTACTTCGATTTTGAAACTAGTTCTTACGACTTAGACAAATCACGCTCGAAGTCTTCCTGGGTATAACCAGTACTAAGCACATGTGGAAAAAGTGTCTTGCTCAAGGACACCACACATAGTCGTGGCGAAGGATTAAAATACCCACGACCCTCCGATCACGGGTTCCGTGCTTTATCACTAGATCACGTGGCGTTTTCTAAATCATGGAAACACACATCCTCCAGAATCAAACAACATATTTTTTTGTGATTATGGTATTAAAAGAAAGAGTTTGATTTGGAAGATTATTTCTTTATTTTTTAAATAAAAAGAAAAGAAGACTTTTACGCTTAAAGTTTTTTTTTGTGTGATCGTTTACTCTTTTTTAGCCCATTTTTGAAATAAGAAATAAAAATAAAACACTTCAATAAATATCAATATGAAACTTTCGCCATCGATGGAAAACTTACTGCTTCATCTTTCTACCTAATATTTCTAATTTTATTGTGTTTTGTTTAAACGTACATGGCATTTGTTAAATCAAGACTACCGTTTTTTGTTTAATTTTTTTTTTTCGTGAAATTTCAACATATTTCGATTTTAATCCGTAATGATTTAAATTCAGTAGAAAAATATTAACAATTGATAATTGGAATTGGTTATCATTTTTATCAGCTTTTTTTTGGCACCAAAATTGTTAAATTCAAGATTCAAGTTAACCTTTTTCTTGTAGAATTTTTTCAAAGAATCTTATCCAAACTCGTACAGCATTTGTATAACCACAAACTCTTGAAGTTCTTGACCCAGCGTGATTGAACCACAAATGTTCCCTGCCACAGGGCTTACAAGCACATTTTTAAGGAAACTTAAAAATCACCTTTCTCTGAAAACTTAAACCATAGACCATAGATATTTTAAACAAGGAAAAGAAGACAGTACATAGATTTTGCTTATTATGATGATGTGTAAATAATAATAGAAAAAGATTTACTTAAGGAAACACTTTTGGTACTTTCAGGGAACAATGTTTAAAACTCTTGGAGATCTAGGGAACAGTGGAAATACTTTTAAAGATCTGGGGAACATGGACAAAATACTTTTGGAGACCTGGGGAACAATAGGCATAACTTTTAGCAGCAACGTTTTTAAGATCTTTTTACATTTTCATTATTTTATTAAACAATAAATCATTTTGAAGTTTATTTCATCAATTTCCATTAGGTGTTAAGAAAGTTTGAATAATTAAACGGGTTTATATGTCATAAAACTAATTTAACTTTACATTGGCCTAGCTTTAAATATGCATCGAACGATATTGGAATGTTTGTTGTTTCAAGATTTGCACGAAATTCACTAAGGTATGTGAAATTTTTTTGCTATATATTCTGACTGCGTTATGGGGAAACTGTCCTGTATTAGCAAAATCATCCATGAAGTTGGTTTGACGAGAAGTATTGAGCATGTTACTGTTCCAGTACATAACGGCATATGGGTATGTGAATTTCATATTATGTTGTATTTAAATGTCTGATAAATATATATTGATGTAAGTTGTTTAATATATTGATAAATCTACCATGAAACCATTAGATGGTAAGAATTGAATGCACTGTTATAATATGTTAATAAATCTACCGTGAAACTGTTAGATGGTAAGAATTGAATGCACTGTTATCATATATTGATAAAAATACCATAAAATTGATAGATGGTAAGTAATAAACGCCATGTCATTTCATATTTAAGTAACTAGTAAATCTGAGTATATATATATATTGTAGCCGTTTTTTAAAACGCAAGCGAGGTATGTATCCGCTACGTCAACGACGTATCTCGTCGTGATAGGAAGTCAACTGGTGGTAGTACCGACATAAGGACAGCAACCTACATAATCGTCATATTGACAACTTGACTGTCCTGACGTCGGAGTACGGTGGAGAGTCGGTACGAGGCGACGTAAAGCGAGATACTCAGTATAGAAATCTAGGGGAGATAACCTAGTTTGTATAGCCACCGCCGCAAGGGACAAGTAATGCTAAATCTACTACTCCGGACGCGGTAGTAGTATCTTAAATACCATATTATTGCATTTTTAAAAACAGTTTTAACATTCAAATGATATAAACAATTTGGATCGCGATGTAGATTACGGAACGTGTAGGAGATAGAACTGTGTAAAAAAGTATTAATACCAACATAGGACCTTTTTAAACCAGCTGCTTTTTTTGTTGAGTAATTATCTTTAATTTGTATTTATAGTATAATTGTACATTCGTAATTAGATTCATGTAAGTATTCTACCCTCGTGAGTTGTCGGCCTTTGGTCATATTGCTATAATCTCACTGACAGTCCGCATGTAAGTAGTTACTATAGTATTTTCATTTTACAAAATAAATACATAACAGCTGTGCTAGTATGCTATACAAGTATAGATAGTTTTTAAATATTAATAAATAAATTTTATCTGAGGTGTCACATAGTCTTGTCAGATGTATTATTATGACACTTACAGCTGGTCATATTGCTTTTTCATAAAAACTGGTTCAACGTTATAGACAATACATGTATAAAACCAAAATCAGATAAAAGTATGCATTTTATTGTGCATTTATATATTCATGTTTAGCATATTTATGGAATATAGCAAAACATGTACTTTAACGCAAATGACACTACGATACAAAATAAACCATAAATACAGAGTTGGTAAATATAATGCATGTGCTGCTCAATCACCAACAGTTTTGTTTTGTACTTTGTTATAAATGTAACGTTACCTGGCAGGACGTTGCTGTATTATCAGCAAATAAACATATATTGCACGTCTGGTTATTTTAATTCATGTGGGGGAGTCAAATATTATGACCTGGGAGTCATTATACTATATAAAATATTTACCGGGGAGTAATTTTTTCTATAAAATAACGACCGGGGGTCATTATATAGGGGTCAAAATGCTGCGTAAGGGATCATTTTACTTCAAGTGGGTGAGTCATTATAATATGACCGGGGAGTCATTATAATATATAAAATATTGACAGGGGAGTCATTTTTTCTATAAAATAACGACGAGGGGTCATTATTCTATCGGGGTCAAAATACTTCCTTACACTGGCACTTATCTGAATGAAATAATTAATTAAATATTGTCAAGAAACTTGGAAAACGTACATTATAAGTAGATATAATATTCGATTAGTTGGTATCTTTAGAGACTTTAATCATGATAAATCAATGTTCTGTTTCCGTCTCCACTTGACACACATACCGTTGAATACCATAAAGTAGGGAAAGTTAATGAAGGAATTAAAAAGGTTATAGATAGTCAGGAACAAACGTATAAGAAGTTTACGAAAAATGAACTAATATTATAAGACTATTTTAAAAGAATCAAAAGATCTTGTGAAGTATCACAAGTACCTTAATATGGTTTCGACATGTTCAGTAAGATCAGAATGGTACGGAAATCACAACAAAAGGAATATTATACCAGAAACATATATCGTTTTCTTCGTAAATGTGAAAGGTTTAATACCTCTATCAGAAGACATTCTTCCAAACACTCTTCATAACGGAAAAATGGCAATTCCGACTGATATAAGAGAAAGTTCATTTGAACTATACAGCGCCAAAGATTAACAACCGAAATCGAAGATGGGAAGTTGAATACAAAGCAAGTGTATGTCTGGGACATAAGGAGCGTTTGTCGACGTTGATTTTCTAGAAGGACAGATGGTCTGTTTTATTACAAGCGCTCATGTGGTTTTAAGTCCGTCAGAGATGATAGAACTCATTCAAAGAAAAAACATCGTTCAAAGTAAAACACATCTTAAGATATATCAACCGTCATGTCGAAATAAAAACTATCAGTTTGGACATGTTCAACAAGCTGTCTATAGGGAAGGTAACACTGGTATCGAAGTAGTTTTGGTGTACATAACGGCGAACAAGAGGAATCCAGAAGATGGACGTTTTCAAGATGACAACAATAGCCACAACACGGTTTGAATCATTTCGTATTTAATTTAAAGTGTTTTTTTTTCTATAACATGTTCTATCTACTTCGTTCCATTTTGCATTTACCATATGACAAGCGAGAAGAGTAGTCGATTATAAAACACTTAACTTACGCGAGTACTGGTATATCAATAAAAAAGCAACCTTACAGCATATTAAAATTCATGTAAGTTGTTCTTACCATTTCTGAAGTGAAGATAGTATTACATGTTTACAACTTGCTAATTAACAATGCAGATAACTTCCACACTGTATGTTTGTATTGAGTTATATTGTTTGAATTTCAGGGTTTACTTGTGACAGACCTATGCATTTCGCTTCAGGAGAAATTTATGCAGATATACCCGAAGGAGAACGACTGTCAACATTTTTTAAGTGCGGATCTGAAACTGGAATAACAAGAGGAGCATTTTATTTGGATACAGTTCCCGTGAATTAAGTAGGTTTCATCGACAATAGCTACAGACTGTGTCTTAACAATCAGATACTTGTGACGTCTGTAGGTGAACCGTTCGACGGCCATGGTAATTCTGGTGGAATAGTTTTGATGGGACACAATGGAGAACAACATGACCCTCGTGCCATTGGTCTTGTAACCGGAGGATTGCATGACAAAACTATATTTGTGGTTACGCAAATCAATGATAATATGCAGGCATTATGTCTTCATCCAACGCTCAAACGTTTTCAGATGCCTTCCTGTGTCTGCCAAGGAGCATGTGCCTGTATGAATTACCTCGGTCACACTTCGATGGACTTGTAAACAAAACTAACTGTGACGAATCTATGTGAATATGATTTATTTCCTTTGCAATTGTAAATGTCGTGTGTCCGATAATCAATTTCTAGATATCCATTTAAAACTTTAGCTTAAAAAAGCAAGTTATATTTAGGGACGGCATGGTTTAAATGGTATGTATCAAAATGTCGCCTGATAACGAATATTATAAAGCCTTTCAGTAGAGCAACACTGCCGGAGAAAAAAGCGAAAGATCTACTGCTTCACTAAACAGTTATCTGCTATGTAAAATACACAGTAGTATGAAAATCATCTATTTCTCCATTTCGTTTGCTGTGTATTCTAATATAAGATAACATATTTCTTAATAAATACCAGAATGAAGTAAAAAAAGTAATCAAATCAATCAATACAATACTGTTACTATGGCAATAAGATTTGCATATTTTAGATATAATTTTGTGGGTTGAGAATATTTACAAACAATACAGTGTTTACAAATCCTATTAATTATTTATTAAACACGTTTAATCATATCAATATTGCTTATAAATAGGAGCTAATACAAAACCGGATTATTTTTAAAAAAAGTTGTCATGGCAACAAAATAAACGTTAAAAACAATTAAGTATTTCTCTCTTTATTAATTATATAAAATGGGTTTTACAATATTTTAGTTTCTTAAAATTCTGATATAGGGCCATTTTTGGCCATTCTTGAACCAAGTCCATTTGTCAGAATATTTAAAATTATGAACGCCCCTTGCCATTTATATGCTTTACTGATATTTCAATGTGCATCATTAATATTGATTTGAGATGATTTAGTTCGCATTCTATAATTTCGTCATGAATTGTATAAAATGCACTTACATGAACAATGTATATGCAAAATGTATTGAAATGTTTGAATGGGAAGTTTACATTCATTGTATAAAACATTATACTGCAATAATTGTACTAATCGCGCTATTGCCATAAGTTAAATTTGTTACCGTAAAATTCATTTGCTTGTTCTCTACGTTTCTTATATATGATCGTCGTAACATTTTAAATATAAAAAGTGGAACATATAATTCCATTGATTTCAAAACATATATCGCTTCAATAGGCAATGGTGACGGTTGGTACAGTTCGTGTAGAACATTAAATTCATAAAGGGACACTTATATAAAAAAATAGTACTCTACCAATCAAACAATATGAATAAAGTATTAGTTTACAAGAATAAATTTCTAAAAACTGATTTACATATATAGATATGCTGTCATTTTAATAGGTCCAAAAATGTTCAATACATTTATATGATATAATATGTTATATGTATATATATGTATGTGCGTGCCAGTGTAAATGCTTTTATGTCACATGGTTTGTGTGTGCATGTGTTGTAAACAATCAAATTTATTTATTTTTCTTTCATTTTGTATTGGTTAGATAGATGTATTTTAAGGCATTGATTTCGGAAACATCACCGTTTTTAATTAACATTTGTTATTGTTTAAAGAAAATTGTTACACGATTTTTATTCATCTCCTTTACATATGTTAGTATATAATGTCGCCACGATGTTATGTGCATCGTTTATATTTAGTAATATTTAAGATATTTGTATATGTAAGTATTCAATGTCGTCATTATATTATTGTCCGTAAGTATTTACCTGGTACTCGGGAATAGTTCGTGTGTATCGGTAAATTAGTTTTTGGTTCCTAAACGGAGCAAGTGATATTATTGTTAATAAACCAATGCCAAAAGAGATTACTAAATCGGCTTCATATCGAGCATTCACAAATAGTTGTAAGGATAACTTGAACGCCCGAACTTATTGGCGAACATTAACGAGTGTCAGGTAAGTACTTACGGACACTATGTGTAAAATCTATACTGTGTAATATTGTTATTTGTATATAAATACACTGATCATTATTCTCTTAACATACATGATTGTATTCAACAACGTTCAAATGGCACATTGCAGTCTCTACATTATTAATTATCAAAATGAGACAAAGACATATTGCATTTTTAAACTCATTAGACAACAACGACAATGTGTACAAGAACTATCTTCAATGTTGATCATGTATCGTCCAAGAATTGCATTGGAAACACGGTAAGTAAATCTAATAAGTTTGATGGATTGACCTTTTAAATATATAGAAAATAATATCAATGTACAGTAATATATATATATACATTCTTGCCTTCCTACCAACATACCTACATCAACTAATAAACTACCTACATATCTCCCTACTTACTTACTTAGTATTTCATGATTTGCGCTGACTCTTGAAATGACAGGTGGAAGCTGTTAAATATGTATAATCACAAACTCTGAGTTCATTTATGAATATAGATTTATTCTATTTTGATATTGTACTTACTGTAAAATAAATATAATTAAGACAATATTCTGTTGTATATTGATGATACCTTTTGATTTACAAACACAATTAAGATAATACGTAGCGAAGCTGTCACAAAGTCATTAATCTATTCATATAAAGCATTTTTGGTAAAATTCATATACTCATTTCTGTGCCAATATTTGGTTTAAACAACATTTATTTGGTATCAACATATTACATACATATATACTCAATATACAGCGATACGTAACAACAGAATTGAGATATTAAAGTTATTTCTAGCTTGTACAAACTCTTCCTTCTGAATATCTTCCAAGGATTATACAATGGTGTTACAGATGAAAATAACCCATATCAAATACTAGACAAAAGGGTTATAAGCAGTGCCGGAGATAAAAACAATACATATGTACAATTAATCGATCGTTAAATATACAATTGCAGCTGATTGGGTATGTTTATATGCTGCGACCTGAACAACGCTTCAACTACTGAACGTTGCGTATACTAGTATTGATCAATACTTGCAACACACAGCTTAAATATAGTACGAACAAATTTGTAAACTATTTTATGTACCAAGTATGTTTGTTTGATTTAATATAATCTAACGTAAGTGTTTGTATATGACTTTGCCAAAAGTTATTTTGTCCAATAAGCTGTGCTTAAAATCATATTTAATTTTCCCAAAGCCTCCTTATCTTCATTTCAACTTCTTCAAGTGATTGATAATTTGTTGAAACTGTTATCCAAACGATTCCCTGCCCAAAGTCTGTCTCTCCATAAAGCCCGTTTAGGTTTGAGGTATGGCAATTATTATACCACCATGCACCTGTGTAAACAACGGCGCAGCTGTCTGGTGATAGGTCGTTGTCTTGGTCCTTTGTACTGAACTCCATCCTGTTTTGATATGACAAACTGTCTCCGGCATCTCCACTGTAGACACCGATAATGAGTTTGTACTTGCTGCCAGCATCTCCCACAACAAAATAATCATACTTTGCAAACTTGTACTGGTCATTTGGTCCAATCATATCGACACGTAATTCGTATGCTCCTTGTGTAGAGATGGTGTGTATCTGTGTGTTACCCAGCCAGTAGTTGGTGCTGACATTTCCAAAACCTGTTTCATATGCTTTCCAGTCTTGAAAGAAATCGATTTCATAGTCGACCCGACGCTGTATAACTGTCCATCCACCATCGTCTGTTTTCATGTCGCACCGAACAGAAACACCAATGTCGTTACATCCAGGGTAAATCGTATATATGCCTAAAGCAACGGATTAATTGATGTTTAATTGCTTTTTAAAAAGCCATTGATAAATATCAGCTATTTACTCGACGTGTAAACGTACTACAATGACACTATCTAAGTGAAAATATAATATACATGTGTATAAGCATATGATATATTTACATGTGCATGAACCTGTGACATATTTACATGTGTGTGAACATGTTGCATATTTACATGTGTGTGAACATGTGGCATATTTACATGTGTGTGAACATGTGGCATATTTACATGTGCATGACATATGGCAGATTTTCATATGTATGAACTGTGACATATTTACATGTGTTTGAACATTTGACATATTTACATGTGTGTGAACATGTGACATATTTACATGTGTACGAACATATGACAGATTTACATTTGCAAAAACATGTGACATATTTCTATATATTTACTTGTGTGTGAACATGTGACATATTTCTATGTACATGAACATGTGATATATTTACTTGTGGGTAAACATGTGACATATTTACATGTGTGTGAATATTTGACATATTTACATGTGTGTGAACATGTGACATATTTACATGTGTACGAACATATGGCAGATTTACATTTGCATGAACATGTGACATATTTCTATATATTTACTTGTGTGTGAACATGTGACATATTTCTATGTACATGAACATGTTATATATTTACTTATGTGTAAACATGTGACATATTTACATGTGAGTGAACATGTGATATATTTATAGTGCACGAACAAGCGATTTTAATTGAACAATGAACACATATAAATCGATATTCAATACACGTAGAGCGTGAATATGCATGTGTGCTCAATAGTTAAACAAGACTGTTTCAATCGAACTGAAATTAATATGATTAATTTTGTAGCCATTGAGAACAGAACTATGTGTAATTTGCATGTATTTATGGACAATGATTTACTTGTCAATATATTACACTCACATGTAAGTAGAGCCAGTTAGTGTTACCTTTAACCCGATATTCTATAGGTCC
This sequence comes from Panopea generosa, assembly GCA_029582155.1. NCBI lineage: Eukaryota > Metazoa > Mollusca > Bivalvia > Adapedonta > Hiatellidae > Panopea > Panopea generosa. The sequence goes on from CM055896.1 coordinate 83,127,347, forward strand.
ATGTTTTTCTTTACATTTCCATACAACCTTTATATTACACTCACCTGCAGGTTGATCCGTTATTGTAACATGTAACCTAATATTCTAGAGGTTTCAACTTTCATGGTAGATTTTTGCATTTCCTGACAATATATAGATTACACTCTCCTGCAGGTACACCAGTTTTTTTTTACATGTAACTTGATATTCAAAATGTTACAACTTTCATGACAGTGTCTGAATTTCCTTACAATATATAGATTACACTCACATATTCTCATATAGCATGTATTCTAAAGGTAACAACTCACCTGTAGAAAGTACATATTTCCATAAAGCATGGCAATATAAAGGCTACAACTCACCTGTAAATAGCACATATTCCCATATATCCTGTAATTATAAGGGTTAAAACTCACCTGTAAATAGCACATATTCCAATATAGCCTCGAAATACAAAGGTTACAACTCAACTACAAATAGCACAGATACTCTTATAGCCTTGAAATATAAAGGTTACAACTCACCTACAAATAGCACAGATACCCTTATAGCCTGGAAATATAAAGGTTACAACTCATCTACAAATAGCACAGATACCCTTATAGCCTGGAAATATAAAGGTTACAACTCACCTGTAAAAAGCACAGATTCCCATATAGCCTTGAACTATAAAGGTTACAATTCGCCTGTAAATAGCACAGATTCCCATATAGCCTTGAGATATAAAGGTTACAACCCACCTGCAGGTATTACAGATTCCCATATAGTCTGGCAATATAAAGGCTAAAACCCAATTGTATGAAGTCCAGATTCCCATATAGACTGGAAATATAATGGTTACACCTCACCTGTAAATAGCACATATTCCCATATAGCCTGGAAATATAAATGTTACAACTCACCTGCAAGTAGCACTGATTCCCATATATCCTGTCAATATAAAGTTTACAACGCACCATTTGGTAGGGCTGATTCTATTATATCTTGGCAATATAAATGTTACAATTCACCTGTATGTAGCACTGATTCTCATATATCCTGTCAATATAAAGTTAACAACGCACCTTTCGGTAGGGCTGATTCTATTATATGTTGGCAATATAAAGGTTGCAACTGGCTAGTATATATGTAGCACAGCTTCCCTTATATCCTATCAATATAAAAGCTACAATTCACCTACAATAACACAGAATATCATATAGCCTGACATAAAAGTTGCACCTGATCTGTTTGTAGAATATATTTCCATATATTCTGAAATCTTTAGGGCACAAGTCACCTTTCAATGTAATCTGTTATAAAGATAACAACTCACCTGTAGGTAGCAAAGATTTCAATATAGCCTGTCTATACAAATGTTACAACTCACCTGTAGGTAGAGAATGATTTTGTTTCTGTAAATCCTGACAATCTCTAGGTTTTACACAGCTGCGACTCACTGAATAAAACAATTTGCTGACAATGTTAGAATGTGTGATTCAATAAGTCATTTAATTTCAGGCTTAAATAACATGTTTTTCTGAAAATTTACAATCAATTACTATTAACTAAACTAGTTTTCATTAGTCATTACAATGATCATAGTTATCATTGTGAAATAAATGACAATGAAAGTATGTTCATGTTTTTTTCCGAGCAAACTTTGAATAAAATAAAGCAATATACAATAACTACTTATATTTTAAATAGAGTCTTTTAATATTATAAATACTGCTTTTGAAAAAGAAGGTAAGGTAATGATACAGGAAAGGTGATACTGGTATTATAAACCAGTGTACAAAGCATAAACTAAAACTACACTGAAATGTGTCTAAAGACCATGATATCGACCCACGATCCTCCGATCATTGTGGTAGATGCTGTAAGACTAAACAACGCGCTCCTCATTTTGTAAATATTTGGTAACCGTTAAACAGCTATGAATTGTGGGACAGACATATAATTAGCAGCCAGACCTGATCCAGGAGATATCGGGAACTTTTATATAGTATCAAAGGCCAGTTTTTGTTTCATTTTATTTTTTTATAAATATTCATATTTTAAATAGTCTGGTGGAGTTACTTTTATTTAAACCATCTTTTTCTATAATATGGCTATGCAGGAAACTAGATTTACACTCCTGTTTGAAAGTAAAAGTTTGCAAAATACTGAAATGTAACATTGAATGAATCATAGCCAGTAACTAGAGGTTATTATTTCATAAATATGTTCGTGAATTTTAATCGCCTTCAATAGATATATAATATGACCGATACACCTTTTACATGTGAAAATATCGTGTTTTAAATATACATTTACCGATTGAAAATTCGGTGACCGTAATTGTCGTTAAATATTTCGATTCAATAGTTATATACGCAGCCAATTCCGTAATCTTTTAGATTTAGAACGTTATCTAGATATGTGCAAAGATATAAATGCATATTTACATGTATATGGACAACTTTGAACTTTATAATTTTCGACATGAGAAGCCATTTATGAAGCGCTGTAGGAAGAGTGACAATCAGCAGATCTATCCACTGAGCTTTGTAGGGTTATAAAAAGATTGATGGTATAGATATAAATTTAAACTAAACCGCTTTCCTGGGTTTAATCGTAATGTCCAGAACGTTTACGGATAGAACACAGATCAGATGTATTAAATAATTTACGTTATTCCACGCAACGAGTGAGTTCTCAGTCAAACATTTCATAACAGGCAGTATTACTCAAGCTGACATAACATATCTACTTGTCAAATAAGCTACTTCACTCTACAAATAAAGCACAAACACTGATACCTGCATTGTGAATGCATTTTAGCGTACAGTTACTTTTTTCATCATCACACACCACGTTAAAAGTACCGGCACCACTCGCACATACCTGGAAATAACAAAAATAACGTGAGGCCATCTTCCCTTTGTACATTGGTATTATTGTATATGTCGTATAGATATGTTACAAATTAGTGTATCATTCCTACCGCCAAAGTGCATAGCCAATCGTACTTATAGATAATATTGTAAATATATCTACTACCAATAAATAACTCCTTCAGTAAAGCTCCTTCCATCCATTAAGTCTCATTTCTATCAATCAATTGCAAATCTCAATTCTACCATATAATCATACTGTAACTCAATGCAGTTCTCACTTCTACTGCTCATTTACCAACCAATTGCAATTATCATATATATCGTTCAATTTCACTTCTCCTGTCCAATGACTATTATCATTGCTACTGCTCAATTGTCCCACTTCCACCGCCTATATGCAAGTCCCATTCTAACCGTTTAATTTTAAGTACCACGCCTCCTGCCCAGTTACTATTATCATTGTTACTACTTAATTGTCCTACTTCGACCGTCAGTATGAAAGTATCATTGCTACTGCTGAATTGCAAATTTCACTACCTCCATCCTTTTGCAATTCCAACACCTACCGCTCAATTGCTGCTCAGTTGCAAGTCTCACTTAAATTGCTAAATTGCGCGTTTCAATATTTCATTCCCGGTCAATCAAAGTATGTAAACCTGGATCTAAATTTCATTAACATTTGATTCTTTATTTTAGAATCAAAATTACAGTTTTGAAAATAAATCTGATTTAATTCTATTTATTTCTGAATATACTAATCATAACGTTTGATGTTAATTTATAGAAATATGCAAAACATTATATATAACATAGTTTTCATTTACAAGAGTCCGTCCGAAATATTGCTGAATTAAAAAGATATGAAGTATTATACTCATAATTTTAGGAACAGAATAAACACCTTATACAATATACAATTAACATAAAAAGTATAGTCACTTGACAGCTATAATGGATTGTTTTACATTAACACGATACATAATTTATAGTTCATATATCACCTACTTTTTAAAGGTTGCATGTATGAAACAAGAATGAACACTGCGTTAAGAAAATTAAATACTTTTTATCTTTATTCCCACTGCTTGGTTTCTTCTATTGAAATATTGTATCGTATGATTATATAATTAGGTTACGGAAGGGTCATTTATTGAAGGAAAAAATTAATTGAAAAGTAATACTGTATATTAAATGGTGTTTTTGATTTTCGTCTCTATCATATAAACCCTCAACATTTGGCATTTCTTTACACAGACTTATCAACAAATATGTATATCTCTACACATTTAAACACGACATTTTTCAAGACACTTACCATTTCAAGGCTAATATGTATAGATTCAGAGATTTTTTATATTTAAAACCAACCAATCAAACCAACATAGAAATAAAAATGAAACAGTATATAAAGTCTTGTAAAATTCATTTGTGTCATATTTATCAATTTAATATACATGCATATTATGATTATAAACCGATTCTAAAAAGGATAATGCTGTACTTGTATCTCGATTTTCAAAAATACTTTCATTTTATAAGTGGTAATAATCCCTCAGATGGCATTATCGCACCATTGGCTTATCAGCCAAGCAAATAAACCAAATGTCGTAGCCTACGGTTCCTCTCGTACTGAGCAAATCAAAGTGCATTTTAACTTCCTCCTTTCTGCGTATAGCATTAACAAAACTACACCATTTGTTAATGTTTTTTTGTTTAAATTTTGATTTCTAATAGAATATCAGATATTTAGCAATCAGATGATAAGTAACATGACACATTTCAAATATTCAGTCATCAGATAACAAGTAACATGAAATATATCAGCTACTCGACACTCAGATGACAAAAAGAGGGGCGGTAGTGTAATGGATAGATTGTTGACCGCTCACGCTAGAGATTGCGGGTTCAACCGATCGACCTGATGCCTCTCATAAAACAACATACAGTATTGGTTCTAACCAGGAAGCGGACTCGAAAGCGGTTTATTTAGACTATAAGCTTTCATCACAATTGTGCTAGAAAGAATAAGTATAAACTAAACAAATAAATGTATGTGACAAATGTAAGGCATGAAATAACCAGATGAACATAACCAGTAGCATAACATATATCAGCTATTTAGCAATCAGATCACAAGAACTATGAGAAATACCAGTTACTAAGAATTCAGAAGAAAAACAATATGACACTTGCCAGTTATTTAGAAGTCACAGTATGGCAAATATCAGGTAATTAACAATCTGATGATAAGAAGCAAGACAAATGTCAGCTCTTTGGGTATCAGATGACAGGAAATATGACAAATTTTAGCTATTTGGCAATCTGATGACACGCAACATGACACACACACACACACAAACACACACACACACACACACACACACACACACACACACACACACACACACATATATATTTAGTAATCAGATGACAAGTAACAAAGCAAATGTTAGGTATGTAACATTTTGATGACAAGCAACATGACAGATATCAAATTTTTAGCAATCAGATGGTAAGGTGTAAAATGGCGAATGTCAAGATATTTAGCAATCAGTAAAAGTTCACTGAGTCAACTGAGCCAGATTTGTCATTATGCAATTGATTATTCCGAGCGATTATATCATTTCTAATCTGGTACAAAGATCAACACTTACAGAGCCTTCCACAGCATCCGCACCACAGTCATACTCGGTATTCACATTCATCACACAGATATAAACCTGCAATCAATACAGTAATGTATGCTAGTATAGAGTCCATCATACAATACGGAATAGGTCACAAGAGGGCGATATGCATATTAAGCATAAACAATAGAAAATAATTAACATCTCGACTAGTTACTTAATGTAAATGATAAATCATTAAGCATTAATTAACATTTAATAAAGTATAAGACAAAACACATCATTCATTTAGTTTCTTTAAGAAAGTTAAATGAAGTATATATATATGCTTATAACATGAAATGAAAGTTGCAGATTAGTTTTGAGTTGAAATAAATCAAGGTTTAAATCACTGTTACAAATAGTTTCAAGTCCATTACTTTATTTATATTAGAGACATGTTATGCAATCTGGTATATAATAATGTTCATAACATGAAATAGAAGTTTAGGAATTATTTGAGGTGAATCGGGTCACACTCAAGGTTCCTGTTTTAACAATATAAACATCAATGTTGATAAATACCATATTTATTTCAAGATAGAATGTTCAGTTTTATCCAGAAATATACGAACGTTTCAATGATGTTCATGATAATCAAATGTAAAATATTTATTAAACCTGTTAGATCGGACCAGATTAAACAGTAGAGCGATACAGACCTCTGATACTTGTAACTGTAATATAAATATACATTGTATTCGCTAGTCAAATATGGAAGGAATAGTAGTAATGGCAAATTGTATATCTTTCAAACAGTGTAAACTTTTTGTAAAGAAGAAATTAAAACTATTTCTTTTAAAGATATGTGACTAATACAATCAGAATACCGTCGTTGAAAAACAAAGGTTTTGCAATAAAATTAACTTACCACAATCAATATATTCAATGTTAAAATCAACGATATAGCTGATATCGTCTGAAACAAAATACATGTATGTCTTATTAGCATATAAAATAAATGTTTTTTCTATATTTCATATCAGTATATATAAGTATGCATATAGGAAATCAGATAAATCATAATACATAATACATATTTAGGTTTGTAAATGTAAAATTATTGCAATTATTTAAACTTTCATCAAATATCTATTTGTGTTAATGCAAGTGTTAAAAGAAATATTAAATATGTTGCATTTTGTATTTGAACATTGCTAAAAATAGATATAAAACGATACATTGGGCAAGCCTATCTCAAGTGTGCTTTTGAGTTTAACCATAGACTCTTACGATGCATTGAAATAGACAAGTCATATTAAACTGATACGTAAGAAGTAAATAAGTATCTTGATTAACAAAGAAAAACCGCAGAGACTTACCCCTAATACATTAAAAAGAAAGATTTGGAATAGCACGCCGTATATAAAATAAAAATGTGACGTTAGAAATATTGGGTATACTATGATTTTCATTCGAATGAAGAAAGCTATGTTTTGTATTCAAATAAAATGATTCCCATCGCATAGATATATTAAAACGATACAGTAGTATAAAATTATAAGCACATTGCCATATACAATTATAGATAGCAACCATTTATCACGTAGAGCTATTAAATTAAATGCGAATGATTTGGAGAGAGTGACAGCACATGGCTTATGACTTTGAACATATCAATTGTTCAATCAATTATTCATAGCAATTATTGCAATGGAGGGTTTGGTCATACATATATAGATAACTACAATATTTAACTTCAATGTGGTAATATTATAAATAATTAAATAAAATATATATAATTTTATTTATTCTTTATCAGGCCTCTTTTAACTCCATTGTTTTTATATTTTACCTTCAAATTGATCCTGAAATATAAAAAAACAGTAACTACATTAGTAACACTTTAAAAAGCAATTACATGTATTGTCTAAATGTATCGTATTTACATATGCAGAATCTACGGTCCCGTTAGGGCCATCGCCGCATATTTATTAAATTTAGTAAAGTCGAAACATGCTGCGATGGCCCCAACGGGACACTGTAAGAATCCGCTTTTCTTCTTGCATTAACCTATAATGTAAACTTTATTGTAATCTATTGTTAAAAACGTTCACTAGTAACGTGATATACTTGGTATAGTTCTTTTATTCTACATATTTGTTGCCCTTTATTGACAATTTCAAACACTTTTACTACAGTAATTTTATATATGATGTTTTAAATAATGACCAATCAAAGTGACTATTTAAATAAATGTTTATTGCATGAAACTTTTAAGTCACATGGTCATCGATGGTCAACCCGGACAAATGGATCAACTATGTCACGTGATACTATGCATGATTGACCCAGCACAAAGTTGATGAAGACTGTGTGCTACAGTTAAATGTTTTGTTGTGAGTAATGGAATATAGTTCATCTAAGTTTTATCAAAATATGCAACTTTATTTATGATGTTATCCTAATATATTTCACAATTGCACGTCATTGGTGCCATGGGCGCCGGTCGTTTATTGAGAACTGAAGAAGATGGTGTTAGTATAGTGCATTTATAGCATAGAAATAACTAATTAACTTTATGTAATAAACGTTTATGAGAAATGGACTAACAAGTAACAAGCACTTTAAGTGACTCATCACACGTGGATACATTGTTACAGATACTCGATCAACTTCGTTATAAGACATATTTTACATTCGGTAAAAGTAGAGATAGGGAATATTTCTTGACGGTGTAACCACTTTAACAATATTCTTACTTTAAAATATACACATTTGATACTACATTGTTTTAAATATGTTGGTCACCAAGAGATTATCTGAAAACATTATATGTGATCACACATAAAGCTTAATGCCAGAATGGCAGAGCATGTATCATTTTGTAGTACTTATTAAACATCAAAAGTTGTACCAATTGTGCTGTATGGATGTGAAATGTGGGGATTTGCTGAACGCCAACATACCGAAATAGTCAAACGATATGCTTGTAAACGATATATGTGTTTAAATACTAAAGGTTCTAATACAGCAGTGTTAGGTGATTGTGGTAGCTATCCGCTATGGATAGAATCAACTAAGAGATGTATTAAATACTGGATTAAGATTATAAATATGCCAGAATTTCGATACGTAAAAAAATGTTAAAATATGTTGAAAGTACTAGACGAAAGTGGAAGAAGTAACTGGGTCATCCAGGTCAGAATAATTCTTTGTTCGAATGGGTTTGGTTTTGTGTGGATAAACCAACATGTACAAAATGAAAGTGTGTCCTTGTTGTCATTAGTTCGACGTTTGAAAGACCAGTATGTACAGAGTTGGATAGAAGCAATTAATATGTCGTCTAAATTGTGTTTCTACAAAGAATATAAACTAACCTATGATCATGAATTATATCTAGATATTTTGTTTGTTAAAAAATTCAGATATTCACTTGCAAAGTTTAGATCTGGTTCACACAATTTAGAAATTGAAACTGGAAGACATCATGACACTGATAGGAACTTACGGGTTTGCAAACTATGTACATCAAATGAGGTAGAGGACGAGTATCACTTTTTATTATGTTGTACAGCCTACTTCGTGGGGTATATATTCCACAAAAATACTTTTGTCATTCTAATATGAACACATTCCGAATACTTATGTCTACAAAAAATGAGAAATTGTTGCAATCAGTTGCATGTTACACTTATTGCGCATTCGAGAAACGTAAAGAATTGATGATGATATAAAAAAACTGAAGATGCAATATTCTATTATGTATATGCCACATCCAGGATACTGCTTATTACAATGCTCTTACAATGATTTATTGTTGACATCTTAATTCAGATGCATTTTTTACATCGTGTACAATTTCATAATTAACATGTTTGTATTATGAGTTGTGGGCTGGAGGCCTTATATCACAATAAACTTTGTATCTTGAATCTTGTATCTGTATCATCAAGTCTTAAGGTACTACTTATATGATCGTGTAAAGACTGCTGACGACATGTTTTCCAACAATAACAAAATAACATCTATAAAGTGCAGTGAGAAGATATGCTATGTCTTAAATTTGCATCAATTGGATTTACATTTAACGAAGTTACACTATTCGCTTAACCGTAATTTTGTATAGAACAAGTAAGATCTTATTCGCGTCATGTGCAAAATCAATAATACAACTGTTAGCACTTACTTGTGTATTGTCAATTTTACACGCAATAAATCAAATAAAACAAGCATTTGTTTGTGTAATTGATATTTTAAATATTTATTGTGTACTTGTAAAGGAAATTGTTATTTGTCTTGCTAGCTTAAAAAAACAAACACAGGATCTGAATCAAAGTTAAATGACAGTACAGATCGGGATGCGAATTGAGTAATCCCGTTGACAGTATATGCTTTAGAAAAAACCCATCAATATCGAAATCAAACGTTAAATAAGCTTAGTATGTCAAACGCTATTTAAATCTGAAGTTAAATGAAAATATTCCCATGTCAACAAGATCCGCATGCAGAAGAGCCAAGCGTTACAAGGTCTTAGGCGATATATGGAATCATATACAAGTGTTAAAAATGGTGACGAAAAGGTAATTAATTTAATATCAAATGTACCAACCTATATGATTTTGTTCGCTCGTATACATGCTGAAATAAAAAAAAGAGTTATTATATTGTTGTATGTATATGTTTGCAGTTAAAACGAGACTAATGTCAATGTCAAAAGCAGTGTAAAATCATGTTCTAATTATGTGTTACTGTTATTGTATTAAAGCATTTCAAAATGTTCCGTTACTGTTAACTTATTATTGAATCAAAATATAAATAGAAAAGTCGCATTGGTGTGCTTTTTGAAAAATATAGGAATTTACAAGTTACATTTAACGAATGTAGTAACACGCATATTTTAAGTATTAACAACTGTTGAATATACTCTGAAGGCATTCATCCTATTTTGTGGAAAATAGTTGATAATGCAATTGAATAAACAAAGATGTTACTAAGATGTGAGCTATGAAAAAAACAACAAAAAAACAATATATATATATTAAAAAGTGCATACGTATTTTTTATCCTAAATTTATTCATTCTGTTTTGGCGTATACAATATATGTGTAGCCCTGAGCTTGTTATGAAGTGTCTCAATCGAACAAGAGATCGTTAAAAGGACTATTGTGTTTTTACAGTTTTGCAAATTGTTACCTACTTATTGTATTAACCGCCATAACAAAACGTTTATTTGACTATTTAGCTTGTAGTGTAACACAAAATGCTTTGTTCCCGATATACATTACGTGTATATACATTGTAAAACGTGTTTTTGATTATAATAGCTCGATATCACGTGCAACGATTTCCTGGGTAGAACCAGTACTAAGCATATGCAAATAAAGTATATTGCTCAAGGACGCAAGGACACTACACAAAGTCAATTAACGAATGGTAGTGTGGTATAAACGTGGTATATTGATCTGATTATATTCTTATCATTTGGAAAATAGAATTTGCACTTTTTAAACATGATACATTTTGTATTAGAGTTGTATTGTCATAGCTAAATTATATATAAGTCAGGTTTTGTTTTATATCAGGAAAGTTCATGGTTGTGCGGTTTTCTCATCACTGGCATAAGACGCACGATATTCGGTCAACGATTGGTCAAAACTATACACTGAATATAATTTTGTAAACGGTGATCAAATGTTGAGTTTATAAAAGTAGTGTAAACCTTTGCTAGTGGACATTTATATATCATCTTGCTAACCATTATTGTTATGCATCGGTGTTGTATAAACATAAAGTTAAAAAGAGCTTGATTATATTATAAAACGTCAACATTTGTCAAATATTGTAGTTATGCAAAAACTTTTGAAAGATTTTGTCACCATTTAACCCATTATCAAGTTAAGAAAAAATATAAAAACATACTTAATGTAATCGGATATATATAAATAAGACACTTTTATCACAGAGGGCATAACTTTAAATTTGTACTACCTTAATACGTTCGACAATAGCTTGCAGTCTAGACTCCTCCATCACTCAAATACCTGTATTGAAGAAGTAATAATGGTCCACAACAATCATATGTTTCAGTTTTTTACATTTATCATATATTGAATCGTTTAAATGTTGTTTTTAAAACATTTTTGATACAAATTGCTATCTCAATATTACTAATGTAATAGGATACATCATGTACATCATATCTATATATTTCACTCAAAGAGTATACCATATACATGTATATACATGGACTTTCTCTATACAGATCATAAGATGAGGCAGAGGAGTTGCAGTGCCGAACCACATACACTTACTGTGTTGAGAAAGGCACTATTATTATAATGTATTGTTGAGAAAGGCACTATTATTATAATGTATTGTTGAGAAAGGCACTATTATTGTAATGTATTGTTGAGAAAGGCACTATTATTATAATGTATTGTTGAGAAAGGCACTATTATTATAATGTTTTGTTGAGAAAGGCACTATTATTATATTGTATTGTTGAGAAAGGCACTATTATTATATTGTATTGTTGAGAAAGGCACTATTATTATAATGTATTGTTGAGAAAGGCACTATTATTATATTGTATTGTTGAGAAAGGCACTATTATTATAATGTATTGTTGAGAAAGGCACTATTATTATAATGTATTGTTGAGAATGGCACTATTATTATAATGTATTGTTGAGAAAGGCATTATTGTTATATTGTATTGTTGAGAAAGGCACTATTATTATAATGTATTGTTGAGAAAGGCACTATTATTATATTGTATTGATCCTTTTGACCAAATATAAAGCGTAGCCTCATCAAAAACAAGAAATGAGTTCAGAAGACAAGATGCAATTATTAATAGAAAATTATTTTATACTTTGGTTACTTCAAATATAATATAATAAATGAACCATATATTATCAGTATATAGTTTTGTTATATACAATATTTCTACTATATACTTTTGTTACTTCAATAAATAAGACCACTACTAGTTCTAATTTTAGCAAACAAATTAAATATATGTTTGGACTATATTTTTTGTTTTAGAACGATAATTTGAGACACGATCGACCTTCCGTCGTTAAAAAAGTATGTATGTATGTCCTTCCTATTCTTTCTTTCTTTCTTTCTTTCTTTCTTTCTTTCTTTCTCCCGCTTACTTCCGCTATCTATAACACGATCACGTACATACACACAAAGGCAAAACCACAAACACCAGCACACACAACAACGTACATACACACATATATATATATATATATATAGTTGTGATTCCTGGTGATCATCCTGAAGATCTGCACAGCAGTGAAACCGGTTAAGTGTATTTACATAGTTGCTAGTTACTAGCATTGAATAAATAGGTAGTTATAGGTGGATTCCCTTCAACTTTATATATAAATAAAGATAACAAAACGTATTATAATTCAAATGTAGACAAATGTTAAAATGATTAATGAATGCTGTGAAATATAATATATGGAGCAGTTTAAAACTCATGAACAATACAAAGTCATTGAATACATTCAGATTGATTTAATAAACGTATGATGGCATAGTTCTACTAGCCTGAAAGGCAGATAGCCCCTATATATTGTCTACATCAGGAACGTATGATGTCATCATCTCACTCATTATGATGACATAATCTTCTAGAATAAGTGACCTAATAAAGACAATGATATTACCATAATGCGTGAGATGTTGATACCATACGTTCCTGATGTCGACATAATGAAGTGACTACCTGTCTATCAGGCTGGCATAACTATACCACAACATTAACGTAACTGTGTATTACCACGCCTATATAAAACAGAGCTACATTATCATTAAGTAAATGACGTTAGGCGTTTTCAAGATTTTACTACCACAATTAGTCATTCATGTACAAATACAATAGCGATTAAAACCACTTTGGCACCACATGCCGGACAGTTATGGTGATATGAGTTATAAGGTTCAATTCCATTATCACTTCAAGATTTATTGAATTGATCAAAGAGACGACATGGCCATTTAATTCTGAAGCGTCCTTCACTTTTGGTTGGACATTTACAGTTGGACATAACGCTTTCCTCTTTGATAAATAAATATGTTTGAGAAACACTTTACTAGTACATAGTATGACGACTATAACGACTGTATTCTCAATGATGACGAATACAATAATAATATATAGCATTATGTATATAAAATATACCTTATTCAGATAATCCTCAAATAACACATATACATTTAGATAACATGTACAAAACGTATCTAGCTGATATCCGTCAATCTGAACGCTACATAAGACATAGATGTGTAATGTTCGTCATATAAATTTTGATATGAATAATATCGCTATCTGTACATGTTATCTGCTTGCATACAGTTGCCTCATCAAAATTGTAGATCGTTGGTAATGTTATCTGATTAACGTAAACACATGTAATCACTTGAGGAGTAGATGAAGTAAAGCGTATAAATCAAACAAAGTAAAAGTAACTGTTTGTTTCCCTGATGTTTTAAAACGTAATACATTTCTCTGCGCTATGTGTATAAAGCAGAAATATAAGAAACATGGCTTTGTCTATTCTTTTGTTTTAAGAAAACGAGAAGATGCACATGTGTTACTTTCCAAACGTCGTCGACGGCACCAACAATTCAACATTAACTTTAGTATTAATTCTCTCTTAAACTATTAAGATCAGATCATTCAAACTTAGTCAATGATTGTGATATAATTACATACTAAAACAGAGAAACAGAAATAAAACTGAAGAGAAACACAAATTGTCAAACCAGTTGACGTTCTTTTATGCGATATTTTTGTATTAGAAAATTTATAAATATTGATCACCTTCATGTTCATGTGACGTGTGCAGTTAAAAAAACAGCTGTAGTTTGTTGCACGCAATTCAGTTTTGTTGTTTCCAAGCCATGCTCCGGACATGGAGGGGTCAGAAACATCAAGAAGGGTAATACGTGCCTGTATGTATCTTGTGCTCTGTGCTCACTCAATTATCTTCATTTAATACACCGTTTTGAATTGTGTAGGATTTGACCTTCAGACATATACAGATTTCTCTGCTATAGATAGAAATATATTATACACTATACAATGTACCAATTGATCTGAATCAAGATCAAATTAAAATAAACGTAATTATACTGAACTATATACACTTGACCACATTTTTATCAGCAATAACGTTGTTTCCAGCATCCATGTCTAGCTTAAGATTATTTCAAGTGTCAATGTATTACGTACTGTATCAATGCGCGACGTTTTGCGAGGTCATTTACATGTATGTCGAACAAAAGCATAGTTCTCAGTCATTCTAACTATATTTTCATGGCATCGATAACATTCTTTGGTGCATTTGCTCCAATTCATATGTATATACGAGGGGAAATGTAATGTGTATGTGTTTGCTAACCATTAATAACTGACTAAACCTTTATTATTTTCTTTCATTTCATATCCTGTAGATCCATTTTCGGAAAGCTTCAAAGTATGCTGATTGGAGTATACTAAGAAGGTACTGGTTTACTCAAATGTACGACCATAGAGGATTTTTTTTAATTTTGGCAAGAGAATGAAATTACATGGGATAAGGTCTGGAGAAAAAGGTGGTGTGGTAGCACTGCCTCTTTCTCGACTTAAAAAAATAGAAGGAAGGAGGTGTGCAATGGGGCATTGCCATGCGAGAGACAAACATGTGTGAATCCAATGACCGGGCGATGTTTTTTGCAGTATTTTTTAAGCATTTTTATAACCACATCACGATAGTACTTTCCAGTCACACTTTACCCTTGTTTACCGGTACCTATATTGTTAAACTGTCAACAGAGAAGAAAATTGCATATTAAGAATCTTCTTTACATTCAATGTCAGTTTAGCAACATCTGGCCTTTCACCATACTTGGTGACCCATCTTATGTGCTCAACCTTTTGCACTGGTTCGAAATAGTGTACACAGGTTTCGTCACCAGTGACAAGAATTGCCTTTGGTTATATTCAGGGAACATTTAAGCAGTTTTTGGCTGTCTCAGCACTTGCATTTCGGTCGTCAGTCAATAAGTTGGGCACCTACCTAACAAATGTTCCAAAAATGCATGATTTTTCTCAGAACGAAATGAACTGATGATACAGAAACGCCCGCCTGCAATGCGTGCTATATCGCGCATCATTTCGAACAATTTTGAACACGATTTTCGTACATTATGCTGTTTTTGGTCGATCAGATTTATCTGCATTTTTAACAGACTCTACAGCAGAATCAAATTTCTTTTTCCCCTCTACGAACTGTCTCATTAGACCATTTTATTAACCCAAAAATGCGTGTGATTTCTCAAAAATATTGTTTTAGCGACCAACGAAGTTTAGTACGAACTTTGACAGAAGTACTAATTTCCTCATTATTTGTCATTCGTTTTGCAACCATTTCTAAAACAGTGGTCAACAACTGCCTATATTGAAACGATATTTAATGTAGCAATTCAATACCCAAACCAGAAGAATGCATAATAATGTAAAGTTAAAATAAATTAGATATGTTTTAGTACTATAAAAAGAGTAGTGCGATGTTAATATGGTCCGCATCGTTTATCTAATCATTTCCAGCGCGGACAGAGAAAATATGCTGAAAGCATTCCATCTCTACCGATAAGTTTGTTTCGAAGTCAAAAGGAAATATAAGCTAACGCATAAAGACTATTATAAAGCATTCTTATGAATATTAGAAATCTTATTAATACATAAACATTGGGAATAAATTTGCGAAATAAATATGTTTGTTACAACAACGCAGATACAAACTGCGTATATGTCTTGATATTAAAATGACAATATCTATTTAATACGCGTCTTTTAAATGTTAATGCATGTATAAAAAAAACACTAATTTTTCAGAAAAAAATGAATTGCATAAAAAAATATTTTAATAATTTTATATAAATTATATTCCATTCTGTTAAAAATATGAAAATATATCATAAAAAAGCAATAATATATATGGTGAAACTGGTTAAATAAATGTAAACGACCACAGTAGTTTATCATTGTTGAATACTTTAATAAAACGCTTGTCAGTATAGGACATAAAATTATTCAAAAAACAATTCAATATTATATTTTTGGACAATCAAATAAAATAGGTATTGATATTTTCATCACAACGACATGCAATCTGTGCTTTAAATAATGGTAAGATGTTTCCTTTTTTTTTAAAATAGAACATGATAAACATTAGGGTTGCACTCTCAATATGTATTTATCATACCAATTTAATCATTATCGGCTAATTGCAATAAAAACATGAATGCTATATAAAGAATTTTAACAAATAAAACAGTGTATTTGCTGAAAATGGAAAGTTCGTTACCAGTGGGTCGAAACGTACTTTCAGTAATCTAACAAAAATATTGACACATTTAAAGAAAACCCTGTCTTCAATAGAAACAATGTCGCACATACTTAAGTCACACCATGTATTTTATGAATAATCCAGCATGACCTGTTTTACTAGTTTATTTATACAGTTTATATTGTCAAAGATTAGCGGTGTATCTGTATTAACACAGCAGTACAGTTAGTTCAGTAATTCATCAGTTGCTATGACTCTTCATTGATTTAAATTTTCATTAAATTACTATCAAATGTTTGCACTTTAATTTTGAAGTGGCGAATATAATCACCGACATTCAACATTATATATTCCTTTAAAATATATATCAAAATCACAAATAGAAGAAATGTATTGTGTTTACACGCTCATTTGTTTACATAATTTCCTATTAGCGGAAAAGATGAATCTATATCAAGTTTGTCATATATGTAAAAGATGGGTCGCCGAACATAAACATATCATATTTTATATAAGTGTATATTATAACTTTACCATGACAGTGTGACTTTGATCTTAACCTGTTTGTTGCGTTCTGCATGTTGTCTTACTATAACATTTGTTTCTAGTTTCTTAGTTATCGAAATCATTTATTGCATGTAAATGTTATGAACCGGACACGGAAACATTTTTTTGCTTCACATAAAGAGACTACTTCATACTTAAATGTGATATTGACCTTAAATTTTGTAGATAATATAATATAATATAATATAATATAATATAATATAATATAATATAATATAATATAATATAATATAATATAATATAATATAATATAATATAATATAACATAACATAACATAACATAACATAACATAATATATCAACGCTTTGACCGTTAAAAACAGGATTTGCATTAAGTGTTTAACTGTCATATTTATATTTATATTTATGTCAGGATTTTATTGTATACTATTTGTGTTCCTGTCAGCCAACTATGCTTAAGTCTTTGAGATTTGTGTTCATGTATATTTTAAGACTTGATATATGCTAAGGCATAATGTTCAAAAATTGAATTATACGATGACCACGTGACCATATACTTCACTTATGCGTTGATCTTGTTATCCCACAGTACCTAAGCCCTTAAACTATGAATATACCTGAATGTGCGGTTGATTTAAACTAGGCTTTGTACGATGTTCGGTCAACGCTGGGCTATCACTATAGCATTAACATAACTTTGTAGACATGAGTAGTACATAAACTAGCAATTACCGGCCATATGTCAAAACCACCTAAACAGCTGCTTCCACGCGATTGGCAAAGGTCGTTAAACTACATCGGTCACGATAATTAGTGTGTAAAATAACTATGCTCCTCTAATCCTCTTACTATTTCATTTATATCCATATGGTAATTATGAAACATCATCACCACAACAGGATAGATATATCTTGCCAATATACTAACTATATAAATGATAGTATTCAGACCGTATACATTTCACTTTGTTTGCGTAATATCAAATAAAATATCCTGGAAATAATCATGTTTTAACAACGAGTTGATGCCTTTAAATGTTTAACAATCATGTCATTTCATATTTTAATTGATATCTGTATATCTTACTTTTGTTTAGGAATAATCTCGGCTATGGGATATAGCATCTTCAGTTCGAATCAGTAAAAAGTAACATCCCCACAGAAGATGATCTGTTTAAAACTTGTTTTAATTCCAGACTATTTATAGCAAATAAATTGTCACTTAATATTTTAACAGTGATAAACGAAGATATCGCTAGGGACTTAAAAAGTATTTCTTTGTAATGCGTCAGTTTAATACTAACTTTCTTACTCAAAATCGTCTTTTTTGCTTTGCTTGTTCCGAAAACTGAGTTATTAATCAGTTTTATATAGCGTTTCTCCAAATCATTTGCAGCCTTTGCAAATATAGCTGTATTAAAATTGATATTTGATTTTCATTTAACGTGTTATATACGAAGTATTATTTTACTTTATTCCTAATTGTCGATACAGTCTTAAGTTCCTGGTACAATATGTAATACATGCTTTAACTAAATTTTGCACATGACTAAATCCAATCATCTTCCAGGTATCATTTTTTTTCCACAGCTAAGGAGTATTCGTCATATGAGATATCTAACCCACCCATTCCTCATATTCAAAATCATACTCCACAATATAGTTTGATTTGTCATCTTCATTTTGAACGTAAGAAGTTACCAGTTACTCAGATAATCAATACCAGTTGTTTACATGTATATAAAGTGTTTCCTTCGTTTGGCTCAATCACAAATTTGTTTACTTCACTCTTCCAGTTAACAATATAACTAATATCACACATCATTCCTGTTGTATTTTAAATACATATCCTTGTCGGTTTTCAATTAAATTTAACCATTTTTACAAGTAGTATAGCGTCCTAAGTAAGTCAGGGACAGGAGAATTAATGACTCGAATCTAATTTTTAATAATCTAAGATGTTTTTACTTTCCTTTATTTTTAAACTTAATCTTAATGCAGGTGTTGTTACTTGTATATAGTATCCCTATCATTAAATCTTGAATACAAACTTTGCTTAGAATAGTATCCACTCTCTGACACATTTCCTATTTATTTCTTTCTTTCTATTGTACAAAATGTGAGTTCTCGTGTAACAAGTAGTTAAATTATTATCGATAGACTGACTCATCACTTGAATACCATGAATAATCAAGTGTTTGCTGAGCATGGAATGGAGTCACATGCTTTTCTATAGTACATTTATTTATATGACGTACCTTTTATTTAGAGGTGAGCAGTACATTGTAGTAATAACAGCACCGGGCAGCGATAATAATGAAAGACCGAGGGCTATTGTCACTATCCGGGACTGTTTTCAGTATTAGGCATTGCTTACCCAGTTATCAACCTGTTTATCATACATGTTACTAAATGTTGTGTCTACATGTACTTTCCTAAACAGTTTAACCAGTCTTAAAATGAAAAAAAATATGTTGAAAATTAAAAACAGAAAAAGGTGAAAATTAAAATTAAAATACTATTGACGCGTCCCTTGAACACACGACGTCCAGATTGATGATAAAATTACGTACACGTTAACGAAATGCACTATTGTGCTAATTTGACGTTTACTACATATTCTAATGTAATTACGCCTTATTCGATTTTATGTTTGAATGTAAATGTCGCTTTGCAATTGCTTACCTTGATTTTTTTACGTTGGAAACGTTCTGGACAAGTGAAATAATAAACCAAATGTATACAAACACTTACCATATCAAAGCATTTCCTTACGATGAACACACATTACTTTATTCATAAAAGAAAATTCTTTATGTTCTTTAATCCTAGTTGTTGCTTTCGTAAAAGCTACCATGCATGCTTGTTTGTTTTGTTTTCTGAGTAGGCTATCTGACAATGTTTTTATATTCTGTTGTGATACTGATTTCGGTGTGTATTTCTTAGACTAGGAAGAAATCACCTCAACTGCATGCTTTTTGCTGGCTATTTTGCAAAAAAAATCTATGCTGTTCCCATCCTGTTTGTCTGGCATGTTCTTCTTCATGTACGTTAACACATGTTGATTTATAGTTATAAGGTATTCGTTAATGAAGATTCCTATCACCTCAAACTCTTTTTTTGTTCCGTAATACATTTTCTCCCGTCATCCAAGAAACAAATTTAACATTTATTGTCGTTTTCTCACTTTTTTTTACTCAGTCAATGTCTCCTCGTTTTGGATTTAAGACTCTTATCTTTGAAATTATTAATTGTGTAACAAATGATGTTGTTTGTTCTGCGCTTTCTTGTTCATTGTTCTCTTACATTGCCTTTATTGCTATGTTGTTTCGCCTTCTGTATTGTTCCTTTTTGTTTAAAGTTTCATGCCTTTTTGTCTCTAAATCTGTCTAAAACAAGTGAACTTGTTATTCTGATGTTGTCTGAGTTTTGTTCTTCGTTTTCCTGTTCTAAAGCTTTAACTTTCATTCTCAATTTATCATGTTCATGATTGTTCTCAAATTGTTTTAGTTTCTAATGGTTCTATTCTATAAAAAATTGACGTCAATAATTTCTCTTTCATTTGAGAAAAAAATAGTCTTGATTAAATTTTGAAGGCTGTCGACATTTTTAGTTGAGTACGTTAATCAATTTTTTATATATATTTTCTATTTTTTAACGTTCTTCAATGTTTACAATACCTTTTACTTTCACAAGTTACTTTTTGAGGTTTATTTTTTCTCTCTTTCTTTTTTAAAACAATCGGCGTGTTACTTATACTACTGTCTAGATCACTAACGGCGTCACTGTCTAAATATGTCTCTACTGTTATTTTTAATATACCTTTTTCTTAACAGTGTACAAGAACTCTTCAATACTTTTTATCATTCTTGTTTTATATAACTGTTTTCCAATGTTGCATTTTTAAAGAATAAATGTATTAAACGTCCATCTGTATCCACATGATATGTTCTTCTATCACTGTACTTAAACGACGTTTATATGATGCAAGTCACATAAATAACTAATTTTTAATATTTTGTGTTTTTTTTTATATGAAAGTATATAATAAGCAGAGGTTCTGATAAACGCTTATCCATTTATTTAGTTCCAAAACATTCTTAATTCCATTGTCATTTACTAAATTGATTGTAACGATGTTATGTTTACGTTTTGAGGTTTCGTTATCAACTTAATAGAAATTTATTAACTTGCTGGTTTTAGTGTTCATCTGTTGGAGGACGTCGGACATAATTTACATAGGTGCATTCAATGATATAAACATTTCATATCTTAGATAAACATATTACACTGTATTTTACTGTACATGCTGTAAACTAAACGCACTCAAGTGAAAGTTATAATAAAAATGATAATATAGATGACATATAAGCCTAAAATTTATATTTACCAGAAAACGAGATATTAAAACATCTGTGTTTCGGAGTTTATTAAAGATTATTAATTTCGTTCACTGTCAATTAAAATTCTAAATAAAATATAATTAACAAAATGAAACACGTTCATACAACAAACATACAACAAACGACAAAGTAATTCGACTTCAGACCAAAACACGAGTATGTACAGCCATTATTAAAAACAACTGTTAATTGCCAATGTATTAATATCAGTCGGATAACTGTTATATTAAGCAGGGGAGTCAATTATCCCATGTATCATTGTTTTAAACTATTGCTCCTTAATATTTTATGAAGATCTACGAGATCCTTGTGATTTATGAGACGAAGATCTTTACAAAAGAATACCTACCAATTTACATGTTTAGAGACAAACCCTTTTTTCAAATAGCCACACAGCTCAGAATGATGTATTAGGAATCGGAGAAATCAAAGTGAAGGCAGTGGTTCGAAAATTATCACTACTATCATTGATACGATGATTTGAGTCTATGTTTCATTGAATGCATACATTTATTTTTCGCTTCACCAACACTTTCTCACATCGTGCACATATCAATATTAAACAAAACGTTAAAATCATTTTGCTCATGTTCAGGAGTGTACATATACATACAATTCCTAAATATGAACAAAACACATACTATCTAATAGTTATATACATGTATAAACACATATCTAATGCGTCTGTTTTTATATTAATAAAATATGTTAATATGTACATGGCGATATCTATATGAGTTATTTAAGATTGCCCATTATACATTACAATATGAAATAAATAAATCAAAAATCATAACATTGATTAGATTTCTTAGTTCATATACATATATTTAAAATAAATTATAGATTGATACGCCACCCACATACCCTCAAAAGAACATAACACACGTTGAAATATTCTTGAAATACACTTCAAATGCAGTACGCGATCATTTACGATGTGTGTTTATAAACGAAACGTTCTATTCATAGATGCATTTCAGTTCAGTTTGGAAATATATTTGAAATTTCGTGAAAATAATTTAAAAGGTAAGACATTTCCAGATAATAATGCTAACCATAAGCTCAAGCAAGGTTGTGTGTGTTTTTAATTGTGTCGTTTCTATATTCAAATAAACATATTAGTAAATCATACAGCTAGATAGATAGATTCAGTATTGCTTGGGCAAAGCATACCGCTTAAGCCGGTGCTTAGTGGGCGGTACATATTGCGATACCCCTCATGAATAGATTCAATAAACCAGAGTCTGCTGTTTTTTTTATTTAAGTTGTTTTTATTTGTTTAAGATACCATTTTATTAGTGAATTTTGCATTGATAACTGATTGACACAACCCGATTTTATGCACTAAAACAGCTAAATCCTCGGCAAGAAAATAAAACAACCGGAAGTATTTGTCAGGTTTGCAGACAACAAGTATGCAAATAAAGAAAATACATAAATTTTATGTGAAACAAATTATTCTTTACAAATCTGGATCGTGTGGAGGATTTCATTATAATTAAGAAACTGTATTGTTATTTAATATGTACGTATACAAATATATCATGTATATTAAATAACTTATTTTCCATTTAACATAGTAATACGTTATTTTATATGAATATCTGTGAATGTAATTTAGATTGTTTAAGCAACATTTATCTTTAGTGATAACAGATAAGTTTAAATATTTATGCCTATAACCTCATTGGCATTTGTTTCGACAAGGCAGGATATCTGAAAATGATGGATCACTGATTATTATTGATCACTTATTACATAATGAATGTGTGCTCTTGATTACGAGCTGTTGCCAATTACATGACTCTATTTATCTCTTTACACATATAAACTTCTTTCGGCAACGCTTGGTCAATAGGTGATACGGACAATTGAACGAAATAACCGAAATGACGAATGACGAATGAATGAACTAATGAAAAATTATAGGAACAGCGATAAAGAGAGAGAGAGAGAGAGAGAGAGAGAGATCGCGCGTGTGCGCGTGTGCGAGAGAGAGAGAGTGAGAGAGAGAGAGAGAGAGAGAGAGAGAGCTTCGAAGATAGAGAGATTCGAAGATATATATATATATATAGTAACATATCGTAGTATATGTAAACTTATGTATTATGCGATTAGCGACAAACATTTCCTCGCATATTTACCGATAATGACCTAAACTAAACGGGATTACCTGTCTTGTTATCGTCGTGTACTTTATCTTGTAGAACACTCATCTTTGTTGCGATTCCCTATTTATATTACATTTTCTTAAATGAAATAATTAATATAAAGAGATTCTCATCAAACGACACAGTGGCACTATCACTCACATCAGACATTCTACGTAAGTTGTTAAACCTTTGTTACCGATACTTTGTTACGGTTTTGTAACATCAGTATGCATGTAATTATAGCATTTCTTCTGGTATTAATAAATATGATGTTTCCAATAATTCAGAGCATTTTTATGACATGAGATTGTTGTTTGGACTTTGAAAAAAATTAATGAGATTTTCTTGGAGACTGTAACCGATTTGAAGTTTAAGTTCTCTACTTGAATTGGGGATGCTATGGGAGATTTGTAACAGTTACCCAATATATTAAATAGTTTTATTTTTACTTTTTTGTTGCGACTTTGCATAGATCTACCTGTTTTATTATTCGCTTGATACAGATTGCCACCACCACCACCACCACCACCTAACGTGATGCTCAGTATTGAGCGTAAGCAGTATCGAGAAGTTTTTATTTACTCTCTCTATTGGAACTAGTCATGTTGACGAGCATTATAATAATATCAAACTAATATCACCATATGGCCTTAATCAACCATTTCAATGAATGTGTATAAACGCCGCAGGGAAAACTAAACCACACATGTTTACACGAGATAAACATCTCGATAACATTACCATATATATCGCTTAACATTAACGTACCATGCCTAGGCTGTAACGTTGCATACCGATTACTGTAAATACTTTCGCAAGTCTCTCTTTTTATTAAACCACAAACGTGCATCAAGCTGATACATGAGGCTTAACTTATTCAAAACAATACACATGACGTCACTTATAATCTACAAAACCCTTTATGCACTCAGTTCACATAAATATATCAACTCATGAGGGCATACACAATTGTAATGTGTTATGTCTCTTGTTAGATGGTTAGTAACATATACAGTATGTATTTTCAATGCATTTTAAAAATACTAAAAGATCATAACATAAGTACCACGAAATGCATAATCATATTTGATACATTTGATATTTACTATTGACATTATACGTACATGTACATTTAGTTATGTCGATTGTCTTGTAATTGAAATATTTACATATACTATCATCAAAAACAAATTATAATTGTTACAGTAAGTATTGTAGTACTGTAACTAGAAATACATGTGATGACAAAAAAAAAATCAATAATCTGTTTTTAGTAGAATTATTATTTTATATATCAACCGGAATACAATGCCATGCGTTTGCTTACAGAATTTTCACATTGGTATATTTTGGATAAACATGTCAATCAACAATTGGTCAAGCTGATAACTGGGTATGTTCATCATTGCTCGGTTAAGGTAAAGCGGGTAATTACCGCTTCAAATGTAGTCAATTGATAATTGAGTACCTTATACATGTCTTACCTGTAATGGCGATACAACATCGATACTATATTTATAACTTATAGCCTTATATGAGAAGGATCCACTTAAGTATTCATGACTACTCATACGCTATATTAATAGCAGACATAGAAACCCGTTGGATCATGAATATAAGTGAAACCATATTTATTTATTTCACAAAGGGAGAAAATTGAAATTTACGATGTGTTTAAGAAATAGATGTTGCTTATGAGCACTACAGCTCGTTCGAAGGCGAGCATGCAGTAGTTATCATTTCCTTGTACCTATGTAAAATAATTTTGGTACTTTTGGTTCCTTACTATCAAGTTGGTGTTTGAAAGCACTCAGAGAAGAAGCTTGTCTTGTTTCAAGTGGGAGAGTGTTCTATCACGGACAATGGAAGGAATGAAGGAATTTGAGTACAGAGTTGTTCTTGAAGTAGGGATTTGGATATTATTATTATTTCTGAGGTTGTACATGGAATTTGCATTTGTAAAAGGAGGAACCAATGAAGACAGATATGGTGGGACCATTCCATGGATCATTTTATAAAAAAAGAGCAAGTTTTTATTACAGCGAGTTCAAGAATTTCCCATCGCGGGTTAAGTGCGTTTGCGAGTTATATGCAATGATTATATTTTGGATGGATTGAACGTAACCAGCCATCTATGTTACCATTCAGATAAATTATTTTTGTCCGAATTTAATTTCACAGCGGCATTAGCAATCTCATTATTATGGTTAATTATAAGGTATAGACTTGTATCATCGGCAAAAAAGTCGTATGTTGGAGTCAATGTCAGATACTATGTCATTTATATAAACTAGAAACAGAAGTGAACCTAATATAGATCCCTGGGGTAACCAGCTTTAATTGATCTCCAATTAGACCTTGCACCTGAAATGACAACACATTGGCGTCTGTCTTTAATATAGATTTAAAAGTTGACAAGATATGCCAGCTGCTTTCAATTTACCCAACAACCCTTTGTGCCAAACTCTATCAAAGGCTTTACTTATATAAAAAAATATAACCCTGACCTCTTTGCCATCATCAATCGCTTTGCAGAACGTATTGTAAAGATAGGATAGTTGATTGATGGTTGAATCACCAGGGACAAAACCAGATTGAAATGATGAAAGAAAGTTAGTATCTCGAAAATAATTGAACATATGCTTAAAAACGAGCCTTTCAAATACTTTGTTCAATACACTTAGAAGTGAAATAGGTCTGTAAAAATATTAGCCAAAGACGGGTCTACTTTCTTGTAAATAGCTCATATGAACGCTTCCTTCCAAACTTTGGAATATAAACCGTTTGTTAAACAAGAATTTGATAAATCACACAATGGACACGATAATTCCTTACTTAGCACACGGAGAACATCATAATTAATTTCATCGGGGCCGGAGGCTTTACCTGCTGGTAACAAATTAAGAATATTGCACACATCGGCAGGTAGTAAAGCAAGTTCTGATAAACCGGGGATGTTATGTCTAGATATTAAAATGGGTGGTTTAATGTCTTCGTCATTTAAAATTGACTGAAATTGAAAAAAAAATTAAGTAAATTGGCTTTTAATCCAAAATCGGAAACAATACTTTCATTGTCATTGAGTGGAGGGATTGCTGGTTTGTCATTTGAAGTGATAAACTATTTTAATATTTTTTAGTCTTTGAGAGAGAGAGAGAAGTAGAATTAAGTTTATTTGCTAAATTATCATAATATGATTGCCTTGCTTGGCGAAAAAGTTGAACGACCTCATTACGTTTTTTTTAAATCTGTTTCAGTGGTATAATATGTTATACCTCTTGGCCTTTTTATATAGTATTTTACAGACCCAGATATTCTTTTTTAACTCAGTTGATATCCAAGGAGGTTCATGAGGTTTAATTTTAATAATTTTATTTGGAAAGCAAGTATTTGAAAGTTCAATAATTTTACTGGTAGCGTATATGTTTACATCATCGTTAGATAGTTCGTTCCAGTTAGTTTGAATGATTTTTTTAAAAGAGCATAGTCACAAAGTTCATATTTCCAAACATGTATATAAAAGCTAGTTGTTGTTTTTTTTGTTGAATTTAAATACATCATATATCGGACAGTGGAATCTGATATCTTGATCTAGAAAAGGATTAGCGACACCACTTGTAATAAGGCTGTCTTTATTACTTAAAAGTAAAACATCAATAAGAGACGATGAATTCTCGGTCTAGTGGGTACGATCTTTGATAGATTGAAACAGAACAAACTGTTGACATATATTGTTTCAATATCGTGATGAAACACCATTCAGCTTATTATAATTCAAGTCACCAATAATAATTATATATTTGATACCAGTATCCACAGCAATATTTAAAGAATCATCAATTAACTTATCATAATCAGAGCAAGAGTTTGGAGGTCTGTAAAATAGTCCTATGAGTATATGTCTGTGTTTAATAGTAAGTTCAACCCATATGCATTCCAGACGATTGATTTCTAAGTCATTTCTACGAGAAAAATGAATTGTATCTTTAATGTACATAATAACACCACCGTGGCTATCTCCAACGCGATCTTTTCTTATTGGTTTATGGAATGCTAGGAATTCTAGATCAGATGATGCAATAGTATCATTCAGCCAATTTCAGAGAAAGCAAATATATCAAATCCATATAGTTCAGAGTTAATTGTATCGAATTTATATCTAATACTTTGAATATTATAAAATATTATAATGAACAAGAGAAAGATGATGTGAAAAGTCCAAGGCTTCCAAACTATCTGAAAAGGATGGGGATGGTGAAATTGAGTTGTTGGTTTCAGTTGAGCCTATAGGACCTGGGTTTGGGTAAAGATCTCCTCAAGTCAGCATTAGATTGTAGGTCCATGTTAGGAGTGTTGTAAAACAAACGGAACGTATGAAATATTTGGTAAAAAATATATTTTCTTTAAAAATGTTACCTTATAATGTACGTTTATGGGGATATACAATATCAGAGTTATTTTGTGAAGCGCTTTTAATGTATATAAAGAAGGAAATGGTATAGACTAAAGAGTGGTTGATATACAGTAAAAAAATGAGCTGCAGTAAGGCTAAAAATCAAATCTAGTATTGATCAACAGTGTGCCTGTGTCAGAATGTTTTTAAACAAGTCATGTTATTGTAGAGAGGTATATTAGAAACAGGTCTGACACCAGCACAAAATTGATCTTCAAAGGTAAGAAAACAAGGTGATTTCTAGGATAACAAACGTAAGTGTCAAGGTCTATCCGTCGCTCATGGTGTCCATGCATGAGTTCAGAACGTCCAAAGAATGAATGAATGAATGGGTTTTTACGGCGTACCACACTAACAAATTAACATACAGTAAAAAAAAAAACATCAACAAATGAATATGCAGAATGAACCTAGAACATTGATACCTGCAGTACTGCAGAGTTTCAGCAAATTCTACCGAATTACTCAAAGTGTCGCTTCCTACCACAAGCATGAGCCACAGTGATCCTATTCTTGCCATCACTCATATGGCTCCCTGGAACCACATAGGGGTTGATAAAATTAACCACAATAGTGATCATGACAAAAAATGATAAAATGAACATGACAACCATTCGGAGGATTCCTACCCCTCTGCAGAGATCGGCAGTGATTCTATTCTTAGCCGGAACCACACGGACTACGTCCAAAGAAAATACTATTAAAGGAAACACATTATGATGCTATGAAAAGCATGAAACTGTTTGGAATGTAAAATGGAAAGGAAGTTAACAATGGTATACATAATGAATTAAGTGTATGAAAGGATCGATATTTGGAATAAACAAGTGAAGTGTACAGGAATTTGATAAAAGGCAACATCTTTCGGATACTTGAAAAAATAGTTCAATGATTATAAGCACTTGGTGTCACATTGTGGTGAAAAAAAGAAGAAAAACAAGCGTAGGTACAGACAAGCAGTAGCAACATAAATAATATGTCTGTGCACAAAGCAGTAACTACAATTAAATACAATTTAACAAAAGTAACTTTACGTGCGTTGCACTTGCAAACTTCCACATACATCGCATACATATTCACACGCAAATGAATAAAAAAAAAAACACGTACGCCAACGAGCATTCACATTTCCACACGTGCAAAAATGTTACTAAAATTGATGTAGTTTTAATTTGTATTGGCACAGCTAACAAAAAAACATTTCACAGTATGATAAATAAATCATCCATTATATAATCAATTTAATAGGCATTAAAGAAAAAAATACGGCTCTCACATGCACATGTGCATGTTCACGCATTCGCTTACACGTATATGCGAATGTCAATATATATCCTTAGACACGTGTCATCCACGCACGTTCGCACGCACACATACACATACATACATAGCTGTGCATGTTCAAAATAACCAATAACAATACAAATAACGCTGATAACACGTGGTGTATTAGCTTGAACATTATATAATATAGTTCAATACACTTGTATAAGTTGCAATGAATTTGAAGTTTTAGGCCTATAGAGTTCAATACTGTAAGTCACAATAAATACAATCAGTATCCATGAAATGTTGATGATTTCTAAATAAGGTATTCATAACATCAGAATTGAGTGATTTTAAGCACTGCATGCAAGAAATTAAACAACAGGTAGAATTTAAAGCGATGTTCCGTTAATTGTACTGTATTCTAATTAAACCGAATTACATGTAGGCTATTTCATTTTAACAACAAAACCACCAGTTGCTCGTATTAGTAAAACGTATCTAGGTACACAGTGATTCACTGATGCATATAAACAGACGCTTTTCCACAGACACCATACTGGCTTTGAAGAACATCAAGAAGTATGGTTTGGTCAACAATATCAAAAGTTGCACTTAGATCGATTGCGATATCTCTTGTTTCTCCATTCCGTCAAGCAAGTCACTTACCAGTCTAAGTTATGTCGACTCACATGAATGAAAGCGCCTATAGGCGAATTGATTCTTGGGAAGGAGATCATACGTATTCACATGAATATTAAGTCTAAAGAGAACAGCTTTTTCAATTAATTTAGAGAGAAATGATAGGTTACTCACTGGTCTATAATTAGAAAATTCAAGTTCAAGGCCCGCTTTCTTCAAAATAGGTCTGACGATTGCCTGTTTCCATTTTGATGGAAATATACCTTGACGCAAGGAGATATTAACTAATTTGGTGATGGTAGGCAATAATTCTTGTAAATATAATTTTAACACATAAGTTGGTAACATGTCTAACTCTGAGGATTTGGTATTGAGTTCACCGATAAGGGTTTTTATTTCATTTTCAGTAAGATCTTGGAACTGATCAATACACGGCACGTCTTTCATCTGCGGTTTAAAATTTTGAAACTCATCGAGTGACTTTTCGATTTTGTTCGTAAAATGGTCAGCAAATTTGTCTGCAAGTATATTCTTACTCTCTCCAGTTGGCATAGGATTCTAAGACGTGGTTCCTGTCGATTCAGACACCAAAGAACACAGTTTTTTTCAAGTCACCTTTGGCACAAATTACCTTATTACTGAGAGTCGATCTTTTTTCACGGTTGATTTCATACTCATATTTGTTGCGTGCTGCTTTAAATGCTTCTAACTGATGTGATTTCGGAAGGCCACTTTTTTACTAATGATATTTTTCTTTTTTCACGTTAATAACAATTTTAACAACGCAGAAACAGATGGACCAGCTTCACATTTAAGTACTTCTATGCCATTAATTACCTCTGTTACAACTAAATCTAAACTTTTTCCACCGATGTGAGTCTTGAAATTGACATGCTGTTCCAATTCCATGGCAGGAAGAGAATCATTAAAATTTGATATTGCATTGTTGTCGTCATGGATATGTTAATTGAAGTCCCCCATTATCATCAGGTTAAAGTATTGTGGAAGTATTCCATCAATAAAATCTTAGAAATCTGAAACGAACTGACCACAAGTGGATAAAGATGGAGGTCTATAAACACCGATTACATATAGAGTAATATTTTTCAGTACCAGTTTCCATATACCATACTCAAAACTTCGAGATGTCCCATTAGTAATTTTGTGCATGTTGATTTCTACACGTTATTGCAATGCCCCCACCAATTTTGTTTCGTCGATTTGCAACACTTATTTTGTAGCCACACTGATTCAGTCAGATGTTTTATATTGATGTTGCTTATCGTCGGAGTACCAAGTCTCTGTTAGAAGTGCGAAGTCTATTTTCTCCTCTCTCAAATACTGACCGATAAACAAGTCTTTCCTTACAGCAGACCGACAGTTTAATGTTAAACATGTCACTTTCTCATTAAGCCGATTAAGTTTGTTGCATTTTTTTGGATAAATAAAATTGCTCAGATTTGCGCCATTTGACTTTAACAAAATTTTATGTTTACCACCTCGTTTACCTCTCTGATATTTTCTGTTGTGAGCGATGTTCAATTTATTTATTGTACAACATACCGCTGGATCTAGTTTACCTAATCTTCTTTTGTGTGATACCGTTAATCCTATATCCAATAATTGAACACGATCGTAAGTAAATTTAACAGGTGACTGATTTTCAATAGTGGTAGTGTCCGATATACTGTCCGAGCCATTTTCATGTAGAAAATTTTCAAAATATACACATTTTCTCCCGGAGTTAGCCATTCTTGCACTGATGTAACAACAAAATAAATACACAGAAATATGCATAACACATTCTTTGTCAAACTGTCAAAGTTAGTTCTATGTATGAACTAAATATCAATCAAAATATTGTGATAATAGCGTTAGCTCTAAATAAACACGTCTGCCTCATACGGCGATTGACTGACTGAAGAGTAACATTAACAATGAATGTTAAATGTAACAAAATTTTACTATAAATTAAACTTACACATGCTCAATAACACAGACAAAACATTGTCATACTCTTTGTTAATCTGTATATATAGTTCTAATCCCAATACCTTGTATTTGAATCAATACACGCCCAAAACTCTGATAACAGCCCACACTCTACCACCATTTGCTTCACACCCTCTCATTTAAGTTATTTTATATGAAAACCCGGGCGCTAGTACGTGATGCCTGCGGCTCAAAGTTCCAGTCATCTCTCCAAAAGCCGCCTTTAATGACCATTGGTACTTTCATGGTGTGAACACTACGACAGTCTGGCACACACTCGTTGAGGTAAATGTAGTTATATACCGCGCCACCTAACATCAAACGCCCAATTGTGCATCACATATTCAATGTACACTTTATTATTTATCCTGCAACACAAAATAATTACTTTACAAAAGGTTAAATAACTTTTATATGTTTTTTTTTTATTATTAAACTCGTAACAAACAACTGTTGACATCGCATACTTACATAAATTGGTATTTATGTCATTATTGTAAATAAACAATGGCGTCGACCAAAGCAAGGGAGCTTATTCATCACAATACGTTATAAAATTTCCGCGTCAAATAGACAAAGCGTTAGTGTTATATTCTAAAAAAGATTAAAAAGCAATCCTTTCTTTGATTTACTAAAAGCAATATGTAAACCATGTTTTGACTTAAAATATACATTTGTATTGATGCTTTTCATATACATTTTGGTTTATTCTATTATGTTTTTAGCGTTTGAAAATATTTATTGGTGCTGAACCATATGCCATTACAGAATTGCTTCCTACCCATCATATTTATCAAGACATATTACCAAGTTTCCATTGGTTCCTTAAACTTCACTTTCTAAACAATTATTTCATTTACAGTTCCAATCACAATGGGAAATGTGTCCTCAGGATTGTTCAAGACTAAAGAAACCGTGAGTATAGATATCAGATTTCGTGAGATAAAATAAATACTCGAATGATTGACTAAATAAATTGTCAAGCTATATCAAAACAAACCACACATGAATACATGCCCACAGTTCAATAATAGTATATTTTATCCACATCTTATTGTCTATCACATAATCATTAAACACTATTACTTAAGTTAAAACTGAGATACTGCAAACACAGTTCATAATCAAAACGTCACACAATTTCTATTTGTGCTTGAACATACAGCCAAACCTGTGCAAGTTGAGCAGCCACTTATATTTTTCAATTCATATGCTTTCAGAGAAAATTAACCTATATTATGCAACAACCTGTTTTAAAAGTTCATTATTGCTTCTTCCAATAACTAGGTGCTTAAGAAAGTGTTGAATATATTTTTATCTCGTTAATTACCACAATAACATTCAACTTAAATCTGACATTATTCTGTATCGATTTACAAATAGTCACTTACAATCACACGTGTCTGTTGTTTCAGGAGTCAATTTTAAAAAAGGTATCGACATTAAAAATACACTATATAAGGGCAAGTTCGTAGACATGTGACCAAACTTCCAAAATGGACCACTAAGAGTACGACGAAATAGAATTGTTTTTAAAACATGGGACTTATCTTGAAATCGTTAAGAAAAGTAAGTCAAGAAAAAGGACTTTCGACGCAAGTTTGCAGCATTTGTCATTAAAGAAGACGCTTTGATTTACAATTCCGGAAATAAAGATAGGGTCGCGACTTAAAATCATAAAGAAGGGAAACACGAGAGAGATAATAGAAAGTACTCATTCTCAGCAGCATGACGGTCACCTCGGAGTTCTAAATACGTGAGTAAATAAGTTTGTCTTGCTTCCTTTTTATATATGTCATTATTAGCTCGATAATTATTCACTGGTCAGCCGTGGATGTTAAATGTTGGAATATGTTGAAGGGATATGCCTCCTGATCAACATCAAAATTTCAAAACATTTAAAACAGATAGCAACTAATTAAGGATAATAGGTATTGAAAATGATAACCAGTATTGTTTAAATATATTTTTTAATGGGTATGATACAAAGTACAGCTAAATTTCTTCTATTTTATTTCAAATTTCAAATGCGTGAGTAACGCTTTTGATAGTTTCCTACATAGTTTATGGACTAAAAGAGTGCGGTTGTAGATAAAAAGTTCCTAAAACACACAAGCTCACTTTTATCTTTCTTTCTTTGCCAATTACTAAAGAAAGTTTTTTCTAAATTTCGTAAAATTTGAGTTAAATCTGGAGGCGTGCAGCTTTAACAATTAAATTTGACATTTATGGAAGTCTTTTATAATTTGTACTTAACTGAATTATGATTATTATGTATATATAAATGCGAATCTCGTAAGAATAATGATGAAGCGTGTCATTGTTATTATATGGTTCTTAATTTCTACTAGCCCCCATCTTACCCCTCATTTGGTTTAACATCCAGCCAAAAAGATAATCGTATTTTTGCCGGTGGTTTGAAGAAAATATAAGGAGAACATGAACATTGTTTCACCGAACCGTTCGTGTACGCTTTATACGTGTACATTTCCTGATTCCTGTGGTCTTAAAACAATTACTTGCAAAAGCAAATATGCGTATGGGTATAACTCCTTTAAGGAACCCGCCTCCTTGGCCGACTGGATAAGGTCACCTCTAGAAGATGTTTGTTCGAGCCCCACGGGGTACCTCGACCGACCATATGGCTCTTTATGTGAAAACTCGATAGGTGTCTGGTAAGCATAAGAAACCTAATTACGATGGTTAGGTAAATTGCCCGCCTGTATATGACTGATAGATTGTTGAAAACGGAGGTAAAACTCCTTTTTAGGCAGCTATTGTTTAATGATTTACCGTTTGTCCCACCATTACCAGCCAAATAACTTGTTTAATTTCTTTCACTTATCAAAAAATGATCGCATAACAATCAAGTAAGTTAGTTTTTTCAACATTCTCGTATATTTGCAGTTATGTTCATTTAATGTGAAGACCCGCCTACCTCCTGTCTAAGTGGAGCATTGAATTTTACCGCAATCACGTGACTATTTTCTGGTTTTGTTAGGTTTTGTAAGGATTTTAACACCCGTTTTTAAAAAGTCTTTCAGTCATAAACAGGCTAACCATCGTTACTGGGTTTCTTACCACTACCAGACCTATATCCTCCGTAATAAAACTGCCAACTTACATAAAGAGCCATATTCTTGCGGTACATAGAACCAGTAGGACTATAGTCGTGGTGGATTGTCCGTTGTCCGTCGGTAAACTTTTTCTTGTTTTACTCGATAAAGTCCAAAGATTTGATGCAGTCTTTTCTAAACTTGGTCCGCATGTATATAACTACAAGATGTCGGATGAGTTTGATAACGGACCAGATCGGACCAGGATCATCACAGTAATGGCCCCGTAATAAGCAAAAATGCTTATTTCGCCTTGTTTACGCGATAATGTCTTAAATTCTTCACCGATCTTGCCCAAACTCGGACAGAATGTGTACTACCTAAATACCTCAGACAAGTTTGATGGACCAGATCGGACAAGGAACATAAATGTTATAGCCACTTAATAAGCAAAAATGCTTTATTTTGCAAAGATTTCTTGATGTATTGTTTGTTTCTTTACCGAACTAACCAAACTTGCTCAGAATGTGTATGACCAATAAGATCTTAGATGAGAAAGGTAATGGTCTTGATCAGACCAATACCACAAGAGCTATGACCCTTGACAAAGCAAAATAATGCATTATTTTGCAAATAATGCATTATTTTGCATTATTTAATATGCAATTAAATCTGTAATTCTTAACCTATCTTTATGAAATTTGGATATAATGTTTTAACATAAGTTATTGGCCACATTCCAAAGCGGGACAGGTCAGGTCAAAATCTAGTTAAAATAATAGTCAAAATAGCGTGAGTATTCAAGAGGCCACACTTTTGGCCTGATTCTCATGAATCTTGGACAGAACGTTCGTTTGTCTTAATAAAAGCTCAGTCATATTTGAAACCGGGTCAGGAGGGGTTAAAAACTAGGTAACTAACAGTTTTGACATGATCCTCATCAGGTTTGTTTTCATTTTAAGAATTATGCTTTCCTTATTTGTGTGTCAAGTTTGAAAACCAGTCGAGCGATTCAGGCACTCATCGACCGCTTGTCATTCAATGCCGAGTATGCTCACTTCTCATTTAAGTCAAATCAACAATTCATATGACCGCACTTTCATTAAATCGTCCAGTATATTTAAAGGCTCATAATGCCTTTGTTTTAAATGTGGCTGCCACATTTTTTGTTATGAACATAAAATATATTCGTTTCTTGTTAAATCTTATTTTCAATAATTGTTCTCTCATGTATTTGTCAAAGGTTTGAATATTTGATTCACATTGAAGAAAGTATAACTCAATCTATTATTTTGATTGTCTCTCTTTATGGTTCTAACTGTATAAATTCATGTGTTATATTAAAATAATTAAAGTCGCTGGGAGACTGCAGGGTAGGTGTGCATAATTTTGATAATGATGCTTATTCAAATCCATTTGAATTATAATTAAATGCTATGTGATTCGACCCTGTCCTTAAAAGACTCAAAAGGATAAACATTTCTAAATATTCGGAAGTATGACTTTCTTGTTGAATTGGCTTCATAACATGTTATTACTGATACATTTTGTGTAGCCAATTTCCATTATGAAAACCATTCATTTTCTTAAATTAAGCAGATTAATTCTCAGAAACAATCAAAGTTGTCCCACGTGCACCCATTTTGAATATTAAAGTGAACAGGTTTGTTAAATATTCATTTCCTTTTAATACGCTCGTTTTGGAAAAACGGGACGCAATATGTGATGGCGCGTGCGTCTGTCCGTCCGTCTTCATATTTCGTGTCCGGAGCATAACTTAATAACCATTCAATGTAATGACTTCAAACTTAGCATATAGATAAGTGGAGATGAGACGATATACAGAGCACGTGAAGGGGGTCCGTAGATTAAAGGTCAAGGTCACAATTATTTGCGCACAGAACGGCAAAACATGCGTCTACAAACCAAACACCCTTTTATCTTGTGTATGGTAGACAAGCTCGGTTACCGATTGCATTAAACATTCCACAAACGGAAGGAGGTGAAAGTCAGAACTATGAAACATTACTCAGGCAAATGTGTGAATCTTTCATAGAGTTAGCATGTAGAAGAGAAAAGGTATTATCAAACATAAAAACGGCACAGTCAAAACAGAAACTTATCATGACTTTTTCATATGAAAGGACACGTTTTGTGTCGGCGACTAGGTTCTAGTGCATAACACTCGAAAGACAATTCGAAAAGGAGGGAAGCTTGAATCAATGAGGAACATATCGTGTAACAAAAGTAAGTGGTAAAGGAACATACTTCTTAGAAGGGCTTAAAAAATCCGTAAGTGGAAGCAGACTTCCGATGTACAGGACAGGCGAGGATGAAGATGATAGAAGTGCAACAGAAGTAGATTCTCAGAAAGTGCTTGCGACGGAAACGAAGCATGATGTAGGATGTGAAGAGCAAACTGTTAATATAGAAAGTAAGGACGAGCGTCAACTCCTTCTTAAAAAAAGAAAGGTTTCTTATGTCGGTGATGTAACTGTTATTAAAGAAAGTGCCAATGAATCGTTCCAATTCACGCCTTCGGATAATGATTTGCAAGAACAAATGTCCAACGTATTACATGCATGTCCTTGTTGAGTTCATGAAAGACAATGAGGATTTAATGAGAAGTGTTATGCGTGATCCAGTGGATCGTTATCTCGACCAGTCAGTGATGGCCACTGATGATACATGGGGAACTGAAGCTGGGTTCGCATTTGCAACAATAACTCGAACCATCGTTTATGTTTATTCGAGATACGGAGATAGCTGGAAGAGGTTAGAATACAAACCATTGTCTGATGAGAGTGTCAACTCCAGGACAGGTTTCATTAAGAACACAGGCGACCATTCCAGCAGAGTACTACAGGCTCTTAAGCGACGACATATTGGACGGAGTTTGGTCAATAGCCATAGGGACGAAGAATTTTTGAGGGAAAGAGACAAAAGTGTAACGAGTGTCTATGTCAAATAATTCACAAATGAGAGATACAATGTTGATTGTTTGGAAGGACTGTCTCTTAGTGTAGAAGCAAACATTTTATTCTTGTTTGTGACTGGAGCGTCGTTCACGATTTGCTGAACTAAGAACGTACTGAGTTAAAGTATGTGATATATAAGCCTTGGTTTAGAAACAGTGTTCGAAGTCCAACATAAAGTTATCACTACTTCGTGGCGATGTTTAAACATATATGAAGCGTTTACTGTTATTTTTTCTCTATGTTTCATTGATAAAACTTTTAACGTTTCGTACAAAATGCAGTTGCACTGTAACAGGCAAAAAAAGCTGTCAATAAAAGAAATGGTTGTTATACGTTTTGTAATAAAACACGCATTTCCTTGTTAAAATAAAGTTTTTTTATGTTCCCCAAGGGAGAGCATATAGTTGCCGCTTTGTCTGTCCGTCCGTTTGTTTATTCGTCCGTCCGTCGCAACTTTGCCCGGAAAATAACTCCATTGATAACTTGAAACACAGACAGATATTAATGAGAAGAATTACAGAGCGTAAAACTCGCATATTAGTTTTAGCAGTGTCGTCTGTCCGTCGGTCAGTCCATTTACCTTTAGCTTGCCCGGGTTTCATCTATAGCATTTCAAGTATAACTTTCCCCGTTCAGATTGCAAGATGTCATGCGAAACACGGATACATAACTTCCCACGATGACCAAGATTTCTGTGTTTGGACTCTGTGACGAAACTTGTTAAGATATGCAAGGCAAGAAAATTCGAACAAATGATATGACGGACGGACGGACAGACGGACGGACAGACGGACGGGAGCAAACAAATATGGAAGTCTTATTCAATACAGTGGGAGCATAATCAATTGTTTGTTTGTTAGAAGTTCAACGCCCGTTTGTCAACAATCTTTCAGTCATATACAGGCGGGCAGTTTGCCTTACCATCGTTCCTGGATTTCTTACCAGTACCAGACCCATATCCTCTGTAAGAAAAGCCAACTTTATCACATTTAAGAGCCATATGGTCGAGGTCCCCGCGGGGCTCGAACCAACAACAATCTATTATTCAAAGTTAAAACTGTAAACACGAAAATATGGCCTTGCGCATCCGAGGATCGAACCCTGATCTTTTGATTACAAGTCCACTATGCTAACCGCTACACCACCGCAACTTGACTTCATTTTCATGTCAATTTAACTTTAATAGCGTACACATCAATCGATAATCACACTGTGACAAAAACCGCAACCTTAACTCCAATAAAAGTGTAGATTGTACTAAAATATATCGATTTTTAAAGATGTACATGATCTCTTTTTATACAAAATTCGCTACAATATAGAGACGTAGGTGGTATTTAGACATATTCCAAGAAGGTCAATTTTCTGTAGTATATGGACTTTATCTATGAGCGCTCACTTATGTTCACTTTTGTCTGTAGTTGAATTACTTGTCCATGTTTATTGACCATGTTTGTCAAAACGAACTACAGTAGTTTCAATGAGGATAATTGTGATAAATTAGGTTGCAGTACCGCAAAAATGTTGAATGGTGACTTTGGAAGCATAGTCACTACCCTCCTAAAATGAACAAAATTCAGTAAAAAAAACTCTGTAACAAAAAAGTTCGTTGTGGCCAAATTTAGTAATGTAAGCTAGTATGTGTCCATTGTAATGATATAAGCTATATTTAGAACAGGTAGCGTGGAATTGTTAAAACGTATCGATAGCTCGATAGGAGCAACGTTTTTAAGATCTTTTTACATTTTCATTCTTTGATTAAAAATGAATCATTTTGAAGTTTATTTCATCATTTTCCATTAAGTATTAAGAAAGTTAGAATAATTAAACGGGTTTATTTGTCATAAAACTAATTTAAGTTAACATTGGCCTAATAGCGTAAAATATGCTTTGTACGATATTGTAATGTTTGTTGTTTCATGATATGCACGAAATTCACTGAGGTATGTGGACTGTTTTGGACTGTTTTGCAATATATTCTGACTGTGTTATGGGGAAACTGTCCTGTATTAGCAAAATCATCTTTGGAGTTGGCGTGACGAGAAGGATTGAGCGTGTTACTAATCCAGTACATAACGGCAGATGGGTATGTGAATTTTATATTATGTTGTATTTAAATGTTTGGTAGATATATTTTGATGTAATAAAATCTAAGTAAAGTTGTATAAATTGTTCATATCCATTCCGATGATAATGTCTGTCATTTAATACACATTCACGGTATTGAAAAGCGTTTTGTTAGAATATAGGCAAAGAAATCTAAGAACGTTTTTTGAGCTGAAGTGTTGAAATTCACAATGTTAGAATTGATTGATATGTGTAATTAAATTTTGTTGATGCTTATTCTGATATTCACAATGTGAATAGATACAGACTTGGTCAGTAATTTATATTATAAATGAGAAATTATGAAGATATATAACTGCTACTGTTAGACTGACGGAAGGTCGCATATGAGATGAGATATGCCACACACTGCAGATAGTAAGAATTGAATGAACTGTTATCATATATTGATAAATCGACCATGAAACTGTTAGATGGTCAGAATTGAATGCACTGTTATCATATATTGATAAAAATACAATGAAATTGATAGATGGTAAGTAATAGACGCCATGTCATTACATATTTGAATAACTAGTAAATCTGAGTTTATATATATATATATATATATATATATATATATATATATATATATATATTGTAGCCGTTTTTTAAAACGTAAGCGAGGTATGTGTCCGCTACGTCAACGACGTATCTCGACGTAACAGGAAGTCAGCTTGTGGTAGTACCGTCATAAAGACAGCAACCCACATAATCGTCATATGGACGACTTGACGGTCTTGACGTACGAGGCGACATGAAGCCAGATACTCAGTATAGAATTCTAGGGAAGATAACCCAGTTTATATAGCCACCGCCGCAAGGGACGAGTGATGCTAAATCTACGATAATGCAGACGTGATAGTAGTATCTTAAATACCATGTTAATGCATTTTTAAAAACAGTTTAACATTCAAATGATATAAACAGTTTGGATCGCGATGTAGATTACGGAACGTGTAGGAGATAGAACTGTGTAAAAAAGTATTAATACCAGCATAGGACCTTTTCAAGTCAGCTGTTTTTTTTATTGAATAATTATCTTTAATTTGTATATATTGTATAATGTACATTCGTAACTTTATTCATGTAAAATCAAAATTGTAAA
Organism: Panopea generosa; assembly: GCA_029582155.1. Classification (NCBI taxonomy): domain Eukaryota; kingdom Metazoa; phylum Mollusca; class Bivalvia; order Adapedonta; family Hiatellidae; genus Panopea; species Panopea generosa. The sequence goes on from CM055896.1 coordinate 83,168,837, forward strand.
TTTTACTTTGTGTATGCTTGTATTCTACCCTCGTGAGTTGTCGGCCTATGGTCATTTTGCTACAATCTCCCTGACAGTCCGCATGTTAGTAGTTACTGTAGTATTTTTTTTACAAAATGAATACATAATAGCTGTGCTTGTATGGTATACAAATATAGATACTATTTATATTTTGATAAATTTTATCTGAGGCATCACATAGCTTTGTCAGAAGTATTATTATGACACACCTGCTGGTCATATTGCTTTAAATAAAAATTGGTTGAACGTTATAGACAATACATGTATAAAAGCAAAATCAGATAAAAGTATCCATTTTATTGTGCATTTGTATTTTCATGTTAAGCAGTATTTATGGAAGATAGCAAAACATGTTCTTTAACGCAAGTGACACTACGATACAAAAAAAACATACATACAGAGTAGGTAAATATAATGCATGTACTGTTCAATCACCAACAGTTTTGTTTTGTACTTTGTTATAAATGTAACGTTACCTGGCAGGACGTTGCTGTATTATCAGCAAATACACATATATTGCAAGTGTGTTTTTTTTTAATTCATGTTGGGGAGTCAAATATTATGATCGGGAAGTCATTAAACTGTATAAAATATTGACCGGGGGGGTCATTTTTTTTTCTATAAAATAACGACCGTGGTCATTTTATATGGATGTCAAAATACTTCCTTACACTGGCACTTATCAGAGTGAAATAATTAATTAAATATTGTCAAGAATTTTGAAAAATGAACATTATAAGTAGATAAAGTATTCGATTGGTTGGTATCTTGAGAAAGCTGTCAGTTAAAGTTTTGTATTTGCTAAAATGATTATTGGACAGATAAACCGGTCAACGCAATATGCATCTTTTTTTAGTTTTGCTTTTACAAATAAATTAGAATTGCTGCTAGGATTATCCGTTTAAACATGGACATTTCACAACAAAATTTCATAAAAATATATTTCCTTCTTTAATATTAAACTAATGTCCGAGGTATGTCCCAAAAGTAATAAGATGCATTTCATTTAGAAACCAGTAATATGGTTTTTCAATCACAAAAAAACACATACTTTGGCATGTGAAAATTTCCACATTTTACTAGCATTCAAATTCCAGTAACGTACATCAACATTTAAGGTAATTCCAAAGTACTATTTGCCATATTTGATACTGAAGTTCATAATTTTTCAAATAACTCCTACAGGCTGTGTAAACATAAATACCCAGTTGAAAAAGTAGTTAAAAAATACATAAAACAGTGTGTATATAAAAATATATTCAATTACAAAATTAATACCAAATTCACGTTGTATTTTTTGTGTCACTTCACACATGTGGTCCATTATTATTTACTTGTAACACATATTTTTTTTAATAGAGAAATATCACAGAAATAGACAGTGGAGCATAAAAAATGATGACAAGTGTTGGTTTTTAAACTATAGTATCTATTTTATACACACACCATGAGGAATGGACGGCCATTTTGGTATTTTTCGCATAGAACACCGTGTGATCAAGATTATTAATGTAGATGTTTAAGTCATAATATATAAACAAACAATTGCATTTGAATTTTTGTAGCATACATAGAAATATATAGTTAGCAGACCAATCATCTGATCTTTTGATTATGGTCAATAATTTATTTTTTTCAATGCATCAAGTTTTACGTTGTCAATGTTTACATTTTATCATTTTACAACAGGCGATTCACTGTCGACTTTTGACAATATTAATACGCCATCCCGATTAATTCCCAAAATATCGGTATTTATTTTTTATTTATCAACATATTTGTATCGTATTTCATTTAATATATATATAACTATATTTCTGCAGATTTACACAAGTAAAAAATGAAATTATATAAGTTTTGCTTTTCAATACATGTACATTGTTTAGCGCACGAATAATTTGTGTAATAAGGCTATGTTTTTATGGTATGTTTATGGCCGTGTTTCATTCCGATCTGTGCTAGATTACTCGTACAGATATAAAACTAACAAAAAGCAGATTAATTTTCACTCTTCATAAATTTAAACATGCCGGAAGTTGAATATTTTCAAATCATTTCCATTCCTTCTTGTCATTCACGTGTTGCATGGCATCAATTGATATTTATAATGTGAATGTCAATATGAAATACAAAATTGCATACACTTATCACTTGTTTTATTCATAAATTTAATAATTTGGTTACGGGCTGAAGCACACAGGTTTGTTCTTTTGTGGTAAATTTCTTTGGTACGGTGGTCATTTCTGGTTATAGTTTATGAAGGAGGAAGATTATAAAAGTAATAACTGATGAACCATAAATTAGATTGATAGGTAAGTTAGCAGGTAAACTGATATACAAACAATGCTTATGTTGTTCCCCATTGAAGTATGTAAAAATTCATATCTTCAAAACAACTGTGTTGTTTGTAGCTAGTACAGCCATGTTTAGTGCCAAATTTATTTGCATCTTTTAGAGTGCTTACTGCATAGGAGGAAATTAAGTATCAAAGTGGAGTTATTGAAGAGACAACAGCGACACATGCTTGTTAATAATCCTAAACATAATCAAGATATTGAATTAACAAATAAGAAATAATAATTATTTTCATTATAAAATCTGAATGGATAATTAATGGTTGTGTACAAAACATTTTCTTATGGCAGCAACACCTATTTTGTGAGATGATTATGGATTTAAAAACAGATTGTTGTTATTAAAACAATTTGAGTACATGCTCGTATGATATTTCATATATAAACCATGGGTGATAAGAAAAATCGAAACAGAAGACGAACACGACAATTCAATGTTCCAAAAGGAATACACAGTGTTAAATATAAAGTTGAAAAGTGCAGAAATTTGAAACAGGGACATGAATTTAAGCAAAGGTTGAGCAAAATACGCAAACCTCCATATCAGCTTAAAATGGTCGAGCATACGGTTAATGGAGATTCTGTTGTTATATTTGTTGTTCGAAGAATACCTTTGATAAACTGTTATAATTACAGAGTGATAAAAAACTTGAAAAATGACCGTCTTGCAAATTATATCTGCATAGATTTGATGATGAAATAGAGGAAACCAGGCTGACAGATTGATTTGAAAATGCTGAAAGAAAATGTGAGTGACATTACACTGCGTGTGGCACTATGCGACACTGCGAAAGACTTTTCAAGTAAAGCAAATGCACTTGTAGTGTTAAAAAATGAAATAAGGCAAGGCTTTTTATCTATCATTCAGGCAAAATGTGTTTGTGGTAAGGTTTTTCATCTGAAAAATAGTGATACCAAAGATGCATCGTGTGGTAAAATGTCAGAAATAAACGTTAGAACAGTATGGGGAAGTATGGTGACGGGAGGTGGATGTTCTTCTTTGATAGAGTGTATAGGGACAATGGATGTACCAGGTATGACAGAAAATATTCTAAAATAGAAATGCAGATAGGGGATTGGTGGCGAGAAACGTTAGAACAAGGCATGAACAAGCTGGGGAGGAGGAAAGACAATTGATACTGAAGAATCTTTTCACGGTGTTCCTGCAATTACTGTTGTTTGTGATGGTGGGTGGTCAAAGAGAAGCTACAAACACACTTATAATGCAATGAGTGGGGTTGGTGTGATATTCAGTGCATATACAAAGAAGCTTTTATATATAAGTGTGAGCAACACACTCTGTTATATATACAGTCATATATATATGCAAGCTAAAACAAAAATTTGTCAACCGCGACCTCATTTATTTTATAAAAATTGGAATGAAAGTGACCAGTCCATGGAAATTGACATTATTGTAGATGGCTTCAAGGAGAGTGAGGAAAAGCACATTGTAAGGTATATGAGACTTATTGGGGTTGGGTATAGTTCCGTTTATTCTGCTATTCAAGAAAAGGTACCAGTATGGGGATGTTATGTGAAGAAACTGGAGTGTGCTTACCATGCATGCAAATGTCTTAGAGGCAGTTTGGTAAATCTTCTCAATGAAAAGCCTTATTACAAGGGAAAAGGAAAGTTGACTAAAAGGAATGGTATTAGAACATTTTGTGAGGTAAGATGTGCAATTATTATGCGGGGCAAAGAAAATGACAAGACATCCGCTTTAAAACAATTAAAACAGGACATTCGCAACAGTGGGAGGCATGTTTTGGGAAAGAAAGTGTAACAGATTTAAGTTCAGAGGATACCACGGACCTCAGCAGAGGAAGAAAAGAAAGTTATATCGAAGGGAATGAAGAGATGATGAAAGATATATATTTCTTTCTAAATCGACTTGCCCTGAAAGAAGATAGATTGTTGGTTTGTAAATTTCACCACAAACTTAGCAGAATCATGGATGCATGTTCGCTGCTAGTTTGATGGTGGAAAAATGACGAATATATGTTTTCGAGGGTCTTTTTATGGCAGGTGCTATAACGGTGCTTTACGATCAATAAAGTGACCAGCATGGTCACTCATGGTGTATGCCACTTCAACCGGTAAGAGGCCTGGAAAGGCATTTCTAAATACATATTGACAGCGAACAAAACAATTTGTGAAGAGCATAAAAGCCCAAAACAAAACTTCAAATAAAGACAGGAAAAGAAGAAGAAAACAGGAAAGTCAACCAGCATGTTACTCTAAAAAAGCTTTGCTTCATTATGGTAAAAAAAGTACTAGATGACTCTCCTGATATTTCAGAGTCATTGTTGAAATCAGCATGTGAGGTATTCTATCAAAACAAATGTAGCTTTAACGGAAAAAGACATTGAATACATTGAAAATGTAACAAAAGATCAAAGCAAAAATGAAAATTGGATTGAGCAGAGGAAACTGAGAATAACTAGCTCTACATTTGGTGAAGTTATGTCAAGATCACATAATAGCAACAGTCCTGCTCTTATCAAGCGCAATCTATACAAAACTTTCAGAGGAAACAAGTTCACGAGTAAAGGCCTACAGCATGAAAAATTTACTCTTCAAGAGTATGTCAATATGGAAATAAAAGAACCTGGCCTTGAGAATACTCGCGTATTACCAATGGGATTGGCTGTTTTAAAGGATCAACCTTGTTTAGGAGCCAGCAGTGATGGACTTGTATTGGATAAAGAAGACAGTGAGGGTTTCATAGAGATTAAGAACATTTTACAAAATAAAACAACAATGATCAAGGAGGCTGCCAAAACTAACAGTGCATTTTGCTTAAAAGTACAGAAAAATGAAAAGATAGTATTTAAAAGAAATCATAAGTACTATTATCAAGTTCAAGGCCAGCTGAACATATTAAATAAACCTTGGTGTGATTTTGTTATCAGGCGAACCAACCCGTATGATATATTTATTGAAATAATATATAAAGACAGTGAGTTATGAAATAAAACAATAGTGCCTAAACTGAATGCCTTTTATTTCACACATATACTGCCAGAACTGGCTGTACCAAGATACAAGTATGCCTCTGGAATACGGAAACCTGTCATATCTTGGGTAAGAAGAGTATTGATACATTAACATAACATTATATATATATCATGTACTTTGCTACATAAATGAAAACATGCATATGATATTAAAGATGATTTGAAAAAATGTATTATGACCTCAGGTTCCAAAGTACAATATATATTTATATATAGCAAACCTATTATTGCATTTCATAACATATTTTGGTGTGACTGGTCCAGTTGTAAAGCATATATTTCATATGGATCTTAAGGTTGTAGGTTTGATACTGTGCAATGGCTATGTGTGCTGTCCTTCACCAATACACTTTATGTGAATATGGTTATTACAAGTTGAACAAATGAAATATCATATGTCTGATAACTTGCAATTATATAGTTTTATATTATGCCGTTATGATAAATTTCTATAATGCTCTTGTAGGAATAAATAAAACATAAAACCTATTGAAGAAGAAAAAAAAGGTTGTTGTGTGTAATGTGCAGACTAGTTCCGAGTTTTAAGGCTAAGCAATTGTCATTTAGCTATAAATAAAATCAAAATGTTGACACAATTATAAAGTTTGATATGTTATAAATAGATGAAAATATGTTATATTTAGTAACACTTATTTATCTATACATTTTCAGTATTCTCCTCCCACAAGCCGATGTATCAAACAGAAACGAGCGAGAAAGGTGATACAAGGACATTGACAGCTGGTGAACATCCTTCATTTGGTGACAGAGTGGATGAGGTATTACATTACACGCAGTAAAGAAGACAATAGTATTGCATACATTAATGTAAAATATGTAGAGAACCCTAATAGTGAATTACTGTAATGTATGAAGATGATGCTGGCGTCCTTGTGTAGGAAGACGACCGATTACGATGGAAACATGTAAATACCTGTAGTGACATACTTCTCAATAACATGCTGAAGTGGAACACTGGGTTGTGCAGTTTGTAATTGAGGGCCTACCAATGGAAATAATGTAAAGGTTTATCAAAACCATAATTGTATGTGGCTTAATAAGTAAAATTTCAACACATGTTTACTTCTAAAAATAATTGATTGATTGAATATTTAACGTCATTTCTATGCCATTGAGGGCTAACAGACGATCAGTTAATCTAACCACTGTTTCCTGGGATTAACCAGTACTCGAGAACACCCCATCTCCGCAAATAACTGATGACTTTTCCACTGGAATCAGTGGTGAAAGACGAATGATAATGAGACACAATGTCGTATATCAATCATCACCGAGACTGTTGCCGGGAGGGGGATTCGAACTCACAACCCCTGGATTGATAGTCAGACGCGTAACCGACAGCTAATCGGGGCCGGCTTAAAAAAGTAAACGAATGGTTTGTTACACAATGTTTTTTTCATGTATTATATGTCATCCTCAATAATCTGTGTACTTTTCCATAGTGCTTTTTCCTAGTTCTTCCTAGATGTGAAACAATGCATATTTCTTTTAGAATCATCCATAAAATGCTAATTAAGCATTTCTGTTAATGACAACTATAAATGTCAATGTATTCAATGTGTATTTATTGTATTAGGTAATGGAAGACAATATTAAAAAAAACAAAAAAAACAAATTCATAGGAAATGTGTGTATTTATTAGAAAATTAAAAAAAAATATATGTACATTTCTGAAGTATTTTCAGATTTGATATTTTTTATTTCAATTTAAGTTATCATTTCATAATATTGTTCTCTAAACTTTTCAGATACATGGACAGAGTTTTCCCAGCACTTGCACTTTAAACTCTTTCCCTGATCATCCCATACTTCCAGTGAGCCTTCTGGATGCAACTAAATTGACATCTTCTTTAGCCTCGTTTACTAAACATCTCAATCAGAGATTTTCCTCTACTGAAAATTCTCAATTTCTCTATATGGTACTTGTCTTTACATATTAAACAAAAACACACTATAACTTAACTAATCTTTAGTTGACACGATGTATGAAATTTTGGTCAGTTTATAGATGTTAATTCGAAAGATGTCATGACAAACATATATATATAACAAATTATTAATATTACTGCTGTTTTGGTAAAAGATGTATGTTTAAAATGTTGTTTTTTAATACAAACTTGAATTGTGTTGTGGTCATTATAGTAGTAAAATAAATTAACTACCAAACTTACAGCCTCACATCAGTGTTAGCAACTGGGAATATTGAAGTTGTTATTATTAATTGTTATAGAACGTTGTGAACTTTAATTGGTACGTGTTTTATATATAGTTTTCTACGAAGTTCATATATTGTTATCGTTCAAACCGTGTTACTTGGCATCCGTTAAGTTTTTACGAAATTGGTAAGCCTTAACATCGTCATTCAAAAATGGTTTTAATCGGTGTCTATTATGATTTTCAATTAAAGTTGCATAAATACATGAACCTACAATTGCAAGTAGTAAAGTTACATTTAGCAACTTCCTTGTATTCCATTTATTTATATGATTTATAGATTTCATTTTGTGTAATATAATATATAAATATATTGATTGTATGAAAACCAATGTCGGCCTTATATTAGGCCAAAATTAAATGTCTAATTTAAGCCAGTACCAGCCACTTCTTCTGTGTTATACACAGCAACACGTATCAACATTGATAACCTATCATGTGGTAGCAGTGAAAAGGACGAAGACGGCTAAACACAGTACAGGTATTGTTTATTTGTGTCTTCTTTATTTAACAAACATCAGTGCTCATAACCAGTTGTTTATGCAGTCACATTAAATTTGAAACAATAGAAGTAATGATGCAAATTTCCTTCCAAAATGACTGCAAGTGCAAAATACTTGACATGTTTTCTCTGTATTCTTAGGCCTTTAATGATAAGTACTATTTTGCAGCCATATGCTTGTAAGTCATTGATTACATTTATGATTGACATGACTATTTGTAATATTTACAAGTACTGGAAAATATTTCTTTTCTGCACCATACATGCGCATGGTTAACCAGGTAACATGTCGATGTACACAGGTCATGTTACTCGATGTGAAACTCCATGACTATTATTTTTTTATATTCAGAGCATTCTTTACACAGTCAGTGGCATACTTATGATTGATAATGCTATGTACATTGTATATATGCTTATACTCTATATTCCTTAAGGTGTCGTCGGCAGAGAAAACCTAAACTGGTTGGTCGTAGAATAGCTCACAAATGGGAACCACCAGATGGGTCATTGCACTGGTACCATGGAACAGTTTAGGTGTTAAATTTGGACGTAATGGACAACCAGATGCGGTGTATGAGGTGTTGTATGATAACAATAATTCAGCCTATGATGTAGAGGGCCTGGTAGCAGATGCACAGGCCTGGAACTTGAAATTTATTGACATATAGGTAAAACTTATAATATTTTCAGAAAATCATGCATTCAGTTTTTTTTTCAAACAAATATTCTGTACTCAGTCTTAACTTATTTGTTTTATATTGATTGTGAAACACGCTCTCACAACTTGCACAAATCACCATAAAAATATTCTTTGGTAAAAATATTACTTACCATATGTGGATAAGAGTTTACCCCAAGCAAAATACATAGCCATGGCTAAGGATCGAACACACGACTTGTTAACTTGAAACCAATTATTTACCATTGAGTCATGCTCCATTTTCATATTGAATTTTATTTATACATATATGTTTAAACATTATTCCGATGCTGTGTAGCAAGTTGGAGAGCTAAAGAGGCAGATTAAGCATCACTTTAAGTAGTGGTGGTGTAGTGTTACGAATGTCCGTCTCGCATGTTGAAGGTCATGCTATTAATTCGTGTATAGGTTATTCCAACTTTTGAAAGACTTGAAAAAGTGTTGCTAGAAGCTTCCTTGCTTGGTGATAGGTCAGAGAGTAGTTCTTGGCCTGGTTGACCCAGTGTCAGTATAATGTCATTGGATGGAGTATCATTTCCTGTATCTGCCAAATTATACTCTTTTGTGTCAACTGAATAAGACTCTGTCCTGATATTACTGAAAGAGGGACATTAAAACCATACAACAACAGTACCAATTAAATAATTTAATTTCTGAACAAATAATTAGTTAAGCGACTTGGATAAATTAAGTTCTCTTGTTTATCATGCCAACTTAGCTGTTGAATTCTGTCATAAATGACAAACTTATGTTTATTCAATTACAATGATAGAACAATAATGCGATGTTATATAATAAATTTTGCTTTTTTTATTTTATACTATAGTGTTAAAATGTGTCATTTCAATGTCATAATCTATTTACATGTAATTTATGTTCATAAGATGTAAATATTGTTTCTATTTCTGTATCAGTTTATCACTTTTTAACAAAAAACATACATGTATTAACTGCCTACAGTGATGCTGATATATCTTGTTAAAGGGAGATAATGTTAATGTTGTTGATTTTTTTAAGACATGTATTACTTTTTTGAAAAGACTTTCATCACCAATAATAAAAAAAATCTTGTTTAAAACAACAATTGTCTCTTCTCTATATATTTTAGTGACCTGCAGATCAGATGTTTACTGGTTTTTTACACACAAGTGATAACAGTTAACCATTATACATTTCAACAATGTTTTGAAGGGACTACTTTTTTGGAAGGATTGTACATGTGGAAACTTCAGTTTGATTTGGATTGCATGCCAACATATTGATAGTGGTAACATTTGTTTGTGGGTGACAATGGATTTTTGACATTCCACTGCCAATGGAACGAAGTACTAAGAACATATTAGTGTTAATTATTTTATTATTACTTTGAGGAAATTGTTCATGTTGAGCCATAAAGATTGCTATTGTTTGAAGTAAGTTATTATTAATTTCAAAAGTGTATTTTATATAAAGTTTGTCTACAAAAATATATTTTTAAACCTTATTTGACTTTTCTTTTACAAATTAAGTCATAAAGTACAATCAGTCAATGTCACATTGGCAGCCATATTGGAATATCCTTAACGTTATCCCGTCCGCAGGCCACATTGTAATTATATTTGGTACATTGTAATTTTAACTCATTAGCAAAATGTCTTAACACCATTCAATGTACACATTCCGATTTATTGTTGTAATAAAGAAAAGCATGGCAAATGATCTGAAGTATTACATACAAAAAAAACCAGGTACGTTTCCATGGTTAAGTGACCATTTAAAATGCTTTCACTGTTTGCCAAAGAATAGTGTGGTATCATATTTTGATCCATTGAATATCATAAAGTTTTAAAACTATAGAAAAAAAACTGACTCATGCTATATATGCCTTTTTGGCATAGCAAAATCAAACAATGAACCGATTGAAAATGATAATAAAAACTCATTACTCCGTAACCCAATAATAACAAATTTAAACAGACTATTCAACTTTTGTCTATCCCATGTAATATATGTTGAGAATATCGTATTCAAACCAATGACTCCAATCTCACTTTCATATATATACTTTCATATATATAGTTGTGATTACGTGCATTATCACAGCAATAGAAGACAACATGGACAAATGATATAAATTCTCAAAATAACTTGTTTATAAGAAATTAAATTTCAATATGAGTGCGAGTTATATGTTAAAATGAACCATAACAAAAATTTAAGATCGTCTATTACTCAACTACCTTCTGGTTCCCTTCCAATTGCAATCGAGTTAGGTCGGTATATTGTTGATTTTGTAAGCAGTGGTATTCAAATATTGTTGAAGATGAAATACATTTCATATTTTTTTGTCCCAAATTTGATAATTTACGTGAACATTTGAACGCAAAAATTTATGAATTATGTGATACACATTATTCTTATATAGGGAAAACTGACACACTATTACAAAATAAAAGTGCAATAATATCTCTCGCAAAGTTTATAGAAAGAGCGCTTAAAACAAGGCAAATTTAAACACTTATTTTCTTTTTTGTATCTGCATTGGAGGAAAGTTGTTATACTTCATTTTATTTTATTCTTGTTGTTTTGTTGAATAATATCATGTTAGTTTCTTTAAATTTGTGTTGTATGAATTCCAATGTTGATAACATAGTGACTGATAAGCCATATTAGGTTGAGTATTTCTTAACATTTGTTAACATTTTTGCTAATGTTGTAAATATTAAAATGTATTTTACCTGTCATCTATATATAGATTATTTCATGAAATTAGTATAGAACCATATATAATTGCGTATATCAAATCACTTTGTGTAACATTGTGTCTTCTTTTATTAAGACTGTACAACACAGTACAAAGCTAATCTAAACATTGATCTTTTAAGGAATATCGAAGGCTTGAAGAACAGGAACGTGGTTAACTATTTTAAAAACATATTTTTATTTCAATTTGTGGCATATATATGAATTGGAAATGAATTGAGATTAATAAACCTACTTTTGTAGGATACTGGGTTTGATGTTTTCAGATTTTCTTGTGTGAGACCATTATATCTAAAATTAAAATTGTATTTAATTCATGCAATCTTATGAGTATGAATACATTGAACGATTTAAGGTATAATCTGGTCCATTTTTTGACAAAAATGTTTTCGATATCTTTTTTTAAAAAATTTGGCATCATTTTCCTACCAAGAAAAAATTGGGATAGGGGTAAATGTAGGTGGAATTAATATTTTTGCATTGTAGAAAATCTTGTTTCAGTATTTCAAAAGTTGTACCAATGCATGATAGTATGTATTAGACCATTAAACATTATGGTAGCTGATTTCTGTCATGTCGTGCTGTCGTTTTGGCGGGGAGCCGACACGAAACCATAATATTTTCACTATATTGTTGAAAACAAAGCTACATGAGCTCAAGTATTCCATACCGGCAGTTAGATTTATCTCCAATGGCTAAATGGCGAATTGTTAACCGTTCATTATTATGTATTGACGAACTCGTCATATATTTATGTTAAATTATGATATTGATTTATATTGATATTGATTAGCTATACTAAAGTCATCATCAAATGCATGTAAAATGATGTAAATTAATACGTAAAAGTACGTCAAAAGCTCACATTTCTTTTGTTTAAAGGATTCCTCATATAAGAACAAATTTAATTTACTTTAGAAATAGATGTTAACCTTTAAAATTTCAAAAGTTAGTGAAAAGTGAATGTCTTTAGTAAATGGTCGTCAGTTAACAGTTCATGTACGTGTAAATTCGTTAATATATGTTATGCTTTTTATTTACAAATGGTAAGTTTTGGAACAAATACAAGAAATTTCAAATTTCACGACAATTGTTTTACCTCTTATAATAAATTATTTGTTTTTAATGAAATGTTTTATTTAGTTTAAAAATATACTGACAAAATATATCGCTAAGTCTAGTTAAGACTGACAAAAATAAATCTCATAATATTCGTATCAAATAAGATTTGTATTCAGTTGTTTTTAAGTTAATATTAATATGATGTACATACAGTAAACACTTAGGTCATTATTCATATATTTGATTTTAAACTGAAGATAACGTTTTCATTTGATTTTAATTTGATAATTCCAGAAAGTAAGAATACAAACGGAGTAGGAGTTGAAACCAAGTAAAGTATTTGATTCATTGTTTAAACAAAAATAGATAATTTAAACAACTTTATTATATAGGATATAATAGTTTAAAATGATCGTATTTCCACTATAACAGTTTCGTTTAGAAAACACTTAACAAAGAGTTATAGTTATTTCGTCAAAAAACTGTCTAATAATTGGTTGTTACAATTTTGTGAAATTGTTTCATTATCGACTGATAATAAATCTACAGAATTTCAAGTAGATTTACAAACTCATTCATATATTTATATAATCCACTTTAAACATATATTTAGAAGTAATTCTTAAAGTTCAGATTTGCTTATACTGAACGGAACTGCTAACCTACTACATTTCTATTTCTATTTTTTTTCGTCAAATATTGAATAGCGTTATCAAGAAAATATATAGAGAAAGAATGCATCTGATTGAGATTTCGTGAACGCTTACGTATTCACGCAAAATCTCGCAATATCTCGTTTTCAATTATCTTAACTTCCATTCATCCCAGGAATACAAATCAAAATGCTTACATTGTGGAATGAAATAATCATCAAAACAATACCATTCCCAGGACAGCAATTTGTGTTTAAAATTGTTGGAGTGCTTCTGTTTAGAAAATATGTATACTACAGCTAAAAATAACAACAAATTACGAGAAAGTTTCGTTCAAACCTCAAAATCTTTAATTCAAGATAATTTTGCATGATCGAAACATGTTTAAACATTTAAGATTACATGCAACTTACAGTCTATGTAAAGAAATCAGTTGCCTGTGGAATATGATTGATTAATTTGCCAAATTAATTAATCATTCTAGTGCTGTTTTATCAATTAGTTTGTAGATGCAAGATTCCTATCCTTCTATACAAGTCCTTGACGTTATTAACATTTTTTATGATATTAACCGGCAATTATTTATTGATTTTACATAGGCCTATTACGAAATATGTACAATTTCTCGTGCGCATCTATTAAGCACGAAATGCATTTTTGCACTTGCATCACGAACCTTTGATACTTTTTGAGAAAATACGTAAACTGTCAAGTGACAGGTTAGCTGTCCCGTTCAGTATAGCAATGTTCACATGACCACTAGGAGATATGTTATTTGATCCTACCTTTGACACAAAACACTTCTGACATAAATCTTACATTATTTGACTTTTTTAAAATCAACTGATAAAAGTCGACTGATAGTATGTCAAAGGTTTATTATATTTTCTTCAATTTTAATCTCAATACATCATATAAGATTATCTAAATATGTAATATCATTTATGTCATTTGATAGGCTGAAACAGTCATACAATCGATATGCCCTGATTGGAACTTTAAGCCTTAATTTAGGGTATATGATATATTTGAGTCCCACTTGATAATAAATCGAACCATATGCACACTCAAATAAAAATGAAAAATATGAAATATAACCATTAACTATTCTAACTGAGTTCTGACTACTGCGAAGTAAGCTCTTATTTTTCAATTGCGCTCAAATCCGATTTCTAGGTAAAAGCAGTGAAGAGTGGTATAAATGACTGGCCAACATTGTTCGTTTTGTAAAATCACTAGGAACTATGCCATATTGAATTGGGCGACCCGTGTTGTTATAAGTTCAATTTCTGATATTTCCTTGTACTCTCTTTAATCAAAATATTTAAGTGATTTTAATGTTGGTATTTAAATGCTTACAGACAGCTCTAATAATGACCTTCTTACTTTAAATGTTGTAATATAGGCAAAATAAAACAAACATCGTTTTAAACTAGCACTGTACATTGCTCCGATATGTTGTATGTGATATTAGCTGAAAACATTAATATTAACTTTCGTAGAAAACAAAAAGATATAAATATATATTTTGAATTTTCAAGAAACACTTTTAGAATACTCATACGGTTAAACCCTTAAACAAGAAAGGAATGTATATGTTTCTACATTTGTTTCATTTAAGCTATTAAGTTTTATGTGAAATATGAACATGACTTTCCAAGGCTTTTCATAAAGCAGTGTTTATGTATTAATTGCAATGCATGTGTTCTATATGGTTAAGTACATGCATGACATAATAATATTTATCCATTAAATGTAAAGAACTCTATGTCTGTTTGACTGTTTGACAATACTGTCCTTATTGCAAATCCATGATGGATTCTTTATCATTGTTTTGTTTTTAATTAAAATAGCTTGTATTTTCTCGAAACAAAATGACAAATTTACTAATATCTCGACACAGTATTTTAAAAATTGAATTAAAACTTAAAACGAATGTGTCCTTTGGTACATATATAAACCTCGAACATGTCCACTGTAAAACTGTTGTGATGGAAATAAGTATTGCAGAAAAAATATGTTCTTTTAACGTACTTAGAGGATTAAAGAATTATAATAAACGGAAGCAACTATTAACATATTTAAAACAACAACAATGTTTGAAATAATTATTACAGCAATACAAATAGAATGAAGATGAATGGGTCGGGGCAGTCATTTTAGTGGTACTAGCTCAAACAGTGCTGGTGATTGTATCTTAATGAATTCATTAGTTCATAACTCTATGTTGAATTATGAAGATATAGTTTCAGTTCGACTGCAAACTCTTGAAATTACAATTGATAATTCAATAAAAGATAATATATTTGAAAAACTCTCAACTTATCTGTTGACTAATGATGTGAGTTTCATTATTAAGGGTGACTCCAATATAAAATCAGTTGCAAAAGAAAGTGTGCACTGTGGTTTTTCCCAAAAATGTCCATGTTGGAAAAAACAAATTAAATTATATTTTGTACCAATATTTGAAGCATTTTATTAGCTTGTTTGTTCTGCTTCAATAACGTGTATGACCACCTCTTACGTTGATACAAGCAATGTGACGTCGACGCATTGACATTACGTACCGTTGTAGCACAACGTTGGGTATGTTGTTCCATATCTGAACCAGAGCGACGGAAAGATCATGCAAGTTGTTTATATCTTAACTTGACCTAACTAAATTAATGCATAAGTCACCTTAATAGTGTGCATTGGCTTATACCGTTATGTGGTTTGTCAAGGTATTGGCTGTGCATAATTGTAGTCTATCAATGTCCACAACGAGAAGTTTCGGTCTTTTATTTAATCGCAGACGCTAACGCGGTTTCAAAGCGACGTCGAAGATGCGTTATAGCGATATAACGGTCTGTTTAAGCGATGGTTAAACGATACTCACCTGTCCACGGTCAGCAGTTCCCACGGTCGCATGCAATCGTTGACGAAGACGAATCAATGTATTTCTATGGCAATAAAATGCTTTGCTTAAGTCTGCGATGCTGGTGCCACTAGCAAACATAAACATTGACTGAAGATGTTGATTTTTACTGAGCCTAGACATTTATTTACAGCTATGTAGTGAATGTGGTCGTGTTTTTACTCTCACAAAAGTTATAGAGAATATGATTAAACAGGTTTTAGCCAACATGTACTTCTCCCATGATGTGCACGCGCATAAGTAATGAAAACACTCTATTGACTATACAATTGTTATCAGTCAAATATACAATGCAAATGCTATGCTTCACTGAAAGCAAATTTTGTATTATACCTTCCCTAAAAATCATTGAGATGATAGCAATTTTAGTTTTAAAAAAAATGGGAAAAACAAAAGTGCAAACTTTCTTTTGCAACTGAGTATAGTTTAAATGATAAAGTTGATAAAACGTGTGATCAAAGAACACACAAAAACAATGTAATTGTATCTTATCCTCTATTTTTAAAGTGCATAATCTTATAGATGTTTGGCGTAATTTATATCCAAACAAATTACAGTACAGATGACACTCAAACACGAAACTACCTACTTTGTTGATTAAATTATATCCTCATATCAAACGACTTTTAAATGTAGTATCAAACATGGTTATTATTCTAAATATAGATATGTATATTATACGTAAGACTAACTCCGCAATGGCCTATCCTGGAAGGAAGTCATCGTTCTCAAACAGATATAGATATAGCTTTCGCCGGTTGGTGTAATACAGTTGAACAGGAAATGCTTAAACGGCTTCCGTCCAGGTATGTACAT
This sequence comes from Panopea generosa, assembly GCA_029582155.1. Taxonomy (NCBI): domain Eukaryota; kingdom Metazoa; phylum Mollusca; class Bivalvia; order Adapedonta; family Hiatellidae; genus Panopea; species Panopea generosa. The sequence continues at coordinate 83,185,862 of CM055896.1, forward strand.
TGTGGTGTAAATAATAAGAAGAGAAGAACTAAAAAACCTTGGTGGAATGATGCTTTAACAATTTTATGGAATTCTGTTTGTTTTCATGAAAAAGAGTATTTAAAGTGCAATGTACCATCAATAAAACATAAGTTAAAATCAGACTGATGTTATGCTAGAAATTGTTTTGATAGAGAGGTTCAGAGGTCAAAAAGATTATTCTAGTATAAATTACAAGACGATTTGTTAGATGAAGTTAATTTTTATCGACATACTTTTTGGAAAGTCTATAGGTAGAGCTGGTATAAATAACGATAAGAAAAAAATGATTCCAATGGAAGCTTATCTTCAGATGTAAAAGATGTTTTAAATATATGGGAACGAGATAGCAGTTACCTCTTGAATAATCGTAACGCAATTTCAAAATATGATCAATCTCAAAATACTTGTTTAACATCTGATATTCTTTTAGATGGAAATATATCTATTTTTGAAGTTAAAAAAACAGTTGATAAGGCTAAAAAAGGTAAAGCCACTGGTTTTGATAATATACCAGCTGAATGTTTTGAAAAATGATACATCAGTTTGTTTTTTACATGTTCTGTTTAATGATTGCTTTGAATCTGGTTGTGTTCCATCATTGTAAGGCAAAACCATTATTAATCCCATTCCTAAGTAAAGCTCCATCAATCCAAGATACCCACTATCTCATAGAGGTATTGCGTTGGCATCATGAATGTATAAATTGTATACTGCAATATTAAACGATCGTATTATTTATGGTTAGATAGAAATGATAAAATTGTAAATAAAACAAATGGTTTTCGGAAGAAACGTAGCACTATTGATCAGATTTTATCACTTACTAATATAATCAAAACTAGGAAAAAACTTCAACAATCAACTTTTTGCGCCTTTATTGATTTTCAAAAAGCTTATGACTTTATCAATAGAGATCAACTTTGGAACAGCTTAACATATATAGGTGTTTCAAATGAAATATTAAAAGCAGTAAAATCTTTGTATAATTCAGTTTCACCATGTGTTAAAGTTAATATTATTACACTAAATGGTTTAATGTAAATTCTGAATTAAGACAAGTCTGTTCATTGTCACAATTATTATTTAACCTATTTATTAATGATTTAACATTGCGTATTAAGGCATTAGGTAAAGGTATTAATATTGATCAAGAAATATATGCATATTATTGTATGCTGATGATATTGTTTTACTGTCTGAAAATAAATGTAATTTGCACTTTATGTTAAAAGAACTTTATAATTGGTGTATTATAAATAATAAGTCCATGAATGCTAATAAAAGTAATGTTGTTCATTTCAAACCATGTTGTATACTTAGAACTAAGTTTGTGTTTAAATGTGGTGTAAATGATATTACGTTATCAGCAAAGTATGTGTATTTAGGGCTTACTCTTACGGAGTTTTTGAATTATAATCAAACAGCCAAAATAATTGCTCAGGGTACAGCTCGCGCTTTAGATCTTTAAATTGCAAAGTATAAGCCTTTAGGTGGTTTGCCTTTTGACGTATTCAAAATGATATTTGATTCGTTAGTATGGTCTGTGATATCTTAAGGAGATTCAATTTGGAACACCAAATCAAATATTGCATAAATGCAATTCAAAACAAAGCTATGACATTTTATCTAGGGACCGGGAAGTGCACACCTATTTCAGCTGTGTTCGCTGATTTTGGTTGGACTCCACCAATATTTAAACCATGGAAATGCATATGTAACCACTGGAGTCGCAATGTCCATATGAATGTCACTCGACTTAATAAATGAATATATATCTGAACATAATAGAGCTAATGTTAGGTGTAAGAATTAGTTCTTTGCTGTCAAATGTAACTTTATTAATCTTGAAGTGCCACATTTCTTTGATTTTAATCTCAAATTAATGACACTGTTTTTGAAAAAAATGATGAATATCTACATTTCTGAGTGCAAATATAGTATTCACAGGTATCAGCGCTACTACACGAAATAAGTTAATAGCGTACAGGATATTTAAGTCAGAATATAACACGAACAATATTGTAAAATAATTTTATCTCATGAACATAGGTCGGCGCTCGAAAAATTACGTTGTGGAGTAGCACCATTACGAAATGAAACAGGTCGATATGAAAATATTCCGGAAAATGAACGCTTATATCCATATTGTAGTGAATTTATTGAAGATGAATTTCATGTTATGTTTAGCTGCAATTTATAAATTGATGAACAAAGAGGTTTATTACTTAAAGTCAATGAGATTACTCCTGAATTGTATAATTTAATGACTGTGATAAAATGAAGTTCCTATTTTCAAATAATGAGATGATGAGATTGACTGCCCAAACCTGTTTTAACGTAATTAAGAAACGGAATTTTTACTTATATAAATAATGTTTGTATATTAAACACATTTACATTCTCTTTCTTTTTCTTTTAGGGACATTTTATAGCTTAGACCATGAGTTTTTGTTTCATTGTTAAAACATTTCAAGGTCAGAGAGTTAATCATCAGTTGTAATAAATTATTTTCTTCTGATTTGGAAAGTGAAAAGTATTAATAATGGACATATGTCCATGTTTTTCCTATAATAAGAAGCGTACGCCAATGCTCCCCATTGTCACCCTTTATATTCATTATTTGTATTGAACTACATGTATAATCGTATGAAATAACCCAAAACAAAGATAACAAGGGTAAAAAATATAAAAATCATGAACTTAAAAATGATGCAACCTTTATAGCAGATGGTTCTGAAAAATCATTCACAACACTCATATCTCTTTTTATAAAATTTAGCTTTATTTCTGATCTTAAATTAAACACAGCAAAATATACAGTAGAACGAGCGGGTTTAATAAAACTGTCTAACGTAATTTTATTCAAACATATAAAGCTTATTTGGAAGTCCGTTTAGCAAAAAACAATATGAATCGTACTCCATAATGAAACGAACAATTTGAATAGTTTAAAATCTAATTTAATTCCTAAAATAGAAGGTTATACCAAATCCACCAGAAGATCAATTTAAAATATTAGATAATAGTATGTTCGATTATTCATTGGATATAATACCTTATAAAACTAAACGAAAAACAATAATTCAAACTTGGCCTCAAAATGATTGGTATTATAAATCATTAAAATCGAACTGATAAAAGGACAACTACGTATTTTCCAAAGAAAGGCTTCACACATTGGTAAACAAATATGGAATAATTAAAAAATAAAAGAAGGTAAAAGACATTGATAAAATTTGGATTACAATATATTCAACAATTATACGATTATAGGAAAAATTCCCAAAGAATTGCAAACATAACTTAAATCTGACCAATATCCGTAGAAAAAAACATTACTAAATATATTCCTTAAATCAAAACAAACACACAAACAAACTTGAAAAACCAATTGAAAAAGAAACAAATTGGCTAAACCAGAAAAAAATGGGAACAGTTCTTCAATGTGAAACAGAAACAGAACAGAACAGAATTGTATTCAATATAACTTGAACATATACAGTTCATCGTTATTTACACAAACGATACAATACATGTATGCAGCAGTACATGAGTAAAAATAATTATTTTACATACATGAATATATTCTGAAGGAAATAATAAAACATATAGTTACAATGTACATTTACAAATCAGTTATTTGAATTTAAAGCATTTGCTCTTTGCTTAAAATACAGCTAATATCTTTAAAACTTTTAGTTTAGACGCGTTTAAAAGGTCAATAAATTTATACATACTCGGACGATGGTAAAAATATTAAGGTACGTACTGAATTCTTAATAATTCATAGAATTGACATATTATCACAAAATGTCATTTAGGTGACACAAAATACATTTTCTATCGGTTCTATCTTGGTTTCTGTGTCTACCTGTTTCAATATTTAGTTGAATAGAAGATAACCTTAGTTTTGCTAAAATGTTTCTTAATTTGTAAGGTGTGTTTTTACTTATATAACTCGACAAACTGAAATGTCCTTTATATAGCATATGGTTAGTCATGCGTCCTTAACTGGATCCTACACATATAAAGTTATTAATTCATGTATGTAAATTGTCCATCCAGTCCAGATAAGTTGCATGTAAATCCATAGTATGTAACTCATGGTCGACACCAAATTTGTTTTGGTTTGGCAGCGGCCTTGATATTGTGTCTATGGTTTGCATTGTAGCTAGGCGCGCTCGCCGTGGTATGGTCTTTATATTTATGTCTTGGTTTTTCACAAATAATTATCTCCATATATATCATGCATTGTGAATAAGCATCTAAAAATATCCCAAAAATCGTAAGTTCCGTTGTTGTGAATTTAATTACCTCCCTTTATGAAATTAAATATATATGAATTCATTTTATCTCCATGAGCCAACGGGTTTATAAATCTATCTTTTATAAAGCATGTGAGAAGTCTTGAATTCTTAAGTGGATCCTACACATATAAAGCTATCAGTTCATGTATATAAATTGTCCGTCCAGTCCAGATATGTTGCATGTAAATCCATAGTAGATAAGTCATGGTCAACACCAAATTTGTTTTGGTTTGGCAGAGGCCTTGATATTGTGTCTATGGTTTGCATTATAGCTAGGCGCGCTCGCCGTAGTCTGGTCTGTACATTTATGTCTTGGTCATTCACAAATAATTATCTCCATATATATCATGCATTGTGAATAAGCATCTGAAAAGATCCCAAAAATCGTAAATTCTGTTGTTGTGAATTTAATTACCTCCCTTTATGAAATTAAATATATATGAATTTACTTTATCGCCATAATCCAACGGGTTTATAAATTTATCCTTTATATAGCATGTGAGTAGTCATGAATTCTTAACTGGACCCTACTCATATAAAGCTATCAGTTCATGTATGTAAATTGTCCGTACAGTCCAGATCTGTTGCATGTAAATCAATAGTATATAAGTCTTAGTCGACATCAAATTTATTTTGGTTCGGCAAAGGCCTTGATATTGTGTCTTTGGTTTTCATTGGCACATTTTGCATAAGCTAGACGCGCTGGCCATAGTCTGGTCTATATATATATGTCTTGGTTATTCACAAATAATTATCGCCATATATATATATATATATATATATATATATATATATACCTTTTCCGTAGGAGTGATATAAACATGTCGATCTTTATGGATTAAGGAAACAACCAAACTTCTTGAAAACCAGCATTTGGAAGAAAATAATACCCAGGTAGATTTGAAATTCATTGATATGTTGTCTTTTTGCTCAACCATTGGTACAAAATTGCACGAAATCCGATACAAACATATTATGCGGAGATAATACCAACAAATGTATATCTTCAAATGCAACTTCAACAGTCAGATCTTTGTGATTTTTACAACAGTTATATTGAAGCGGTATAACATATGTTTTATGAATGTCAACATATTTAACAATTTCAGTCGGAACTGAAAACATTTTTATGGAATGAAAATATTAACATTTCTTATGATCTTTTAAATGTTTACAAATGATCGATTTTATAAAAAAGCTGGAAATAGTTAATATCAGAAGCAAATGAATTAATAGAACTCCATGTTTAAATGCATTCAAAACCTATTTTGAAAATCACATTGCTCTTAATTAAGACAAGTTAAACATTCATTACCGGAAATGGGCATTTTTTTATTTTTTAAAATAATTAGATTGTTAGAATTACAAATGAAGTATATTCAAAATAAAACACAAACGAGACATCTTGGCATTTTTTATTTTTTATTTTCTACTACAACGTTTAATTTTTTAACAATCGATCCTCTTTGATTTCTTCTCTAAACATAAAAATATTTTCTTACAATTGCAGTACTTGACCTTGTGTGTGTGTTCTATCAAAACTAGATCATCGCTGTAAATTATACATGCATACTTGTGTACATGTTTTATGCAAATAGAAACATATGGTTAAAATAAAAGATAATAAATATTGCAAATTTAATTGTGTTACATTTAACAAATACTTTAATATAAACAACAAGCTTTGGTAAATGGATGCTATCCTGATAAACGTATATACTTGACATTTGCATTGTACTTACAGATGTATATCTTTTTTAGTAAAATTGGGCGAAATTAAACTAATGGACAGATATACATTACACAAGATGTGTTTGGCAGAAGGAAGGAAATCTGAACATTTAAATAAAGCGTACAGTGAAATCAGTAATAACTCCTTACATATTCAAAATCATTTGTACATGTTTTTACGTCATCTTTATCACATATACAAAGAATGACTTTAATCCTTATAAATCAAAGGTTCTGTTTCTGTCTCCACTTGACACACACATCATTGAATACCATAAAGTAGGGAAAGTTAATGAAGAAAATAAAAAAGTTATGGATAGTCAGGCACATACGTTTACGAAATTTACAAAAAACGAACTAAGTACTATAAGACTATTTCTAAAAGAATCAAAAGATCTTGTGAAGTATCACATGTACCTTAATATGGTTTCGGCATGTTCAGTAAGGTCAGAAGGGTACGGAAATCACAACAAATGGAATATTGTACCAGAAACATGTATCGTTTTTTCGTAAATGTGAAAGGTTTATCAGAAGACATTCTTCCAAAAACTCTTCATGACGGATAAATGACAATTCCCGTTGATGTAAGAGAAGGTTCATTTGAACTATACAGCGCCAAAGATTAACAACCGAAATGGAAGATGGGAAGATTGATACAAAGCAAGTGTATGTCTGGGACATAAGGAGCGTTTGTCGACGTTGATTTTCCAGAATGACAGCGGGTCTGTTGTATTACAAACGCTCATGCAGTTTTAAGTCCGTCAGAGATGATAGAACTCATTCAAAGAAAAAACATCGTTCAAAGTAAAACACATCTTAAGATATATCAACCGTCATGTCGAAATAAAAACTATCAGTTTGGACATGTTCAACAAGCTGTCTATAGGGAAGGGGACACTGGTGTCGAAGTAGTTTTGGTGTACATAGCGGCGAACGAGAGGAATCTAGAACAACACGGTTTGAATAATTTCATATCTAATCTAAAGTGTTTTTTTTTCTTTAACATGTTCTATCTTTTGCATTAACCATATGACAAGCGAGAAGAGTACTCGATTATAAAACAATTAACTTACGCGAGCACTGGTATATCTATAAAAAAGCAACCTTACATCATATTAACATTCATTAAGGTTATTCTTACCATTTTGGAAGTGTTTACAACTTGCTAAATACCGATGCAGATAACTTCCACACTGAATGTTTGTATTGAGTTATATTGTTTGAATTTCATGGTTTACTTGTGACAGACCTATGCATTTCGCTTCAGGAAAAATTTATGCAGATATACCCGAAGAAGAACGTCTGTCAACATTTTGTATGTGCGGATCTGAAACTGAAATAACAAGAGGAGCATTTTATTTGGATACAGTACCCGTGCAAAAAGTAGGTTTCACGGACAATGGCTACAGACTGTCTTAACAATCAGATACTTGTGACGTATGTAGGTGAACCGTTTGCCGACCATGGTGATTCTGGTGGAATAGTTTTGATGGGACACAATGAAGAACAACATGACCCTCGTGCCATTGGTCTTGCAACCGGAGGATTGAATGTCAAAACTATATTTGTGGTTACGCCAATCAATGATATTCTGCAGGCGTTAGGGCTTCATCCAAAGCTCAAACGTTTTCAGATGCCTTCGTGTGTCTGCCAAGGAGCATGTGCCTGTATGAATAACCTCGGACACACTTCGATGAACTTGTAAACAAAACTAACTGTGACGAATCTATGTGAACATGGTTTACTTCCTTTGCAGTTGTAAATGTCGTGTGTCCGATAATCAATTTCTAGATATCCATTTAAAATTTTAGCTTAAAAAAACAGGATATATTTAGGGACGACATGGTTTAAATAGTATGTATGAAAACGTCGCCTGATAACAGATATTATAAAGCCGTTCAGTACAGCAAAAATGTCGACGAAAATAGCGATAGAACTACTGCTTCACTAAACAGTTATCTGCTATATAGAATACACAGTAGTATGAAAGTCATCTGTTTCTCCATTTCGTTTGCTGTCTATTATAAAATAAGATAACATAATTATAAATAAATATCACAATGAAATAAAAAAAAAGTAAACAAATGAATCAATACAATACTGTTACTATGGCAATGAGATTTGCATATTTTAGATATAATTTTGTAGGTTGAGAATATTTACAAACAATACAATGTTTACAAATCCAATTAATTATTCATTTAACACGTTTAATCCTATCAATTTTGCTTATATATAAGAACTAATACAAAACCGGATAATTTTAAAAATAGTTGTCATGGCATCAAAATAAACGTTAAAAACAATAAAATATTTCTCTTTTTATTAACTGTATATAATGGGTTTTACGTTATCTTAGTTTCTTAAAATTCTGGTATAGGGCCATTGTTGGCCATTCTTGATCCAAGTTCTTTTGTCAGAATATTTAAAATTATGAACGCATTCTATAATTGCGTCATGAATTGTATAAAATGAATTTACATGTACTATGTGTAAGCAAAATGTATTGAAATGTTTGTATGAGAAGTTTACATTAATTGTATAAAACATTATACCGCAATAATTGTACTAATCACGCAATTGCCATAAGTTAAATTGTTACTGCGAATTTCATTTGCTTGTTCTCTATGTTTCTTGTATATAATCGTCGTAACATTTTAAATGTTAAATGTGGAACGTATCATTCCATTGATTTCACAATATGTATCGCTTCAATAGGAAATGGTAACGGTTGGTACAGTTCGTGTAGAACATTAGACTCATAAAAGGACACTTAATACAAAATAAATAGTACTCTACCAATCAAACAATATGAATAAAGTATTAGTTTACAAGAATAAAATTCTAAAACTGATTTATATAAATGTGTTGTCATTTTAATTGGATCTAAAATGTTCAACAAATGTATATTTTATAAAATATTATATGTGTTTATATGTATGTGCGTGCCAGTGTGAATGCTATTATGTCACATGGTGTGTGTGTGTGTGCATGTTTTGTCAACAATCAAATTTATTTATTTTTCTTACATTTGTTTTGGTTAGATAGATGTATTTTAAGGAACTGATTTGGGAAACAATTTCTAATTAACATTTGTTATTGTTTAAGGATAAATGTTATAAGATTTTTAGTTATCTCGTTTACATATGTTAGTATATAATGTCGCCACGATGTTATGTGCATCGATATTTGTATATGTTTGTATTCAATGTCGTGATAATAGTCCGTAAGTATTTACCTGGTACTCATGAATAGTTCGTGTATGTCGGAAAATTAACTTTTGGTGCCTAAACAGAATAAGTTATATTATTGTTAATAAACCAATGCCAAAAGAGAATAATAAATCGGCATCATATCGAGCATTCAAAAATAGTTGTAAGGATAACTCATTCAGACGACCGAACTTATTGTCGAACATAAACGAGTGTCAGGTAAGTACTTACGGACACTATGTGTAAAATCTATACTCTGTAATATTGTTATTTGTATATTTTTACACTGATCATTATTTTCTTAACATACATGATTGTATTCAACAACGTTCAAATGGCCCATTGCGGTCTCTACATTATAAATTATCAAAATGAGACATAGACCTATTGCATTTTTAAACCCATTAGACAACAACGACAATGTGTACAAGAACTATTTTCAATGTTTACCATGTATCGTCTAAGAATTGCATTGGAAACACGCTAAGTAAATCTAATACGTTTGATGGATTGACCTTTTAAATATATAGAAAATAATATCAATGTACAGCATTAATATATACATTCTTGCCTACCTACCAACATACCTACATAAACTACCTACCTATCTCCCTAAGGGACTTACTTACTTACTTAGTATTTCATGACATGCGCTGACTCTTAAAATGACAGTTGGAAGCTGTTAAATATGTAGAATCACAAACTCTGAGTTCATTTATGAATATAGATTTATTCTATTTTGATATTGTACTTACTGTAAAATAAATATAATTAAGACAATTTTCTGTTGTATATTGATGATACCTTTTGATTAACAAACACAACTCAGTAGTTAATACGTAGCAAAGCTGTCGTAGATTCATTAATATTTTCATATATAATAATTTTGGTAAAATTCATATACTCATTTCTGTCTTAATATTTGGTTTAAACAACATTTATTTGGTATCAACATATTACATACATATATACTCAATATACAGCGATACGTAACAGCAGAATTGAGATTAAAGTTATTTCTAGCTTGTAAAAATTCTTCCTTCTGAATATCGTCCAAGGACTATACAATGTAGTTACAAATGAAAATAACCCATATCAAATACTAGACAAAAGGATTATAAGCAGCGCTTGAGATTAAAACAATAAATATGTACAATTGACTGATGGTTAAATATACAATTGCAGCTGATTTGGTATGTTTATATGCTGCTACCTAAACAACGCTTCAACTACTGATAGTTGTGTATACTAGTGTTGATCAATACTTGCAACCCACAAGTCAAATTATAGTTCGAACAAATTTGTAAACTGTATTATGTACCAAGTTTGTTTGTTTGATTTAACATAATCTAACGTAAGTGTTTGTATATGACTTTGCCAAAAAGCTTTTATTTTGTCCAACAAGCTGTGCTTAAAATCATATTCACTTTTCCCAAAGCCTCCTTATCTTCATTTCAACTTCTTCCAGTGATTGAGAATATGTTGATACTGTTTTCCAAACGATTCCCTGCCCAAAGTTAGTCTCTCCATAAATCCCGTTTAAGTTCGAGGTATGGCAACTATTATACCACCATGCACCTGTGTAAACAACGGCGCAGTTGTTTGGTGATAGGTCGTTGTCTTGGTCATTTGTACTGAACTCCATCCTGTTTTGATATGACAAGCTGTCTCCGGCATCTCCATTGTAGACACCGATAAGGAGTTTATACTTGCTGCCAGCATCTCCCACAACAAAATAATCATACTTAGCAACCTTGTGCTCGTCATTTGGTCCAATCATATCGACACGTAATTCGTACGTTCCTTGTGTAGAGATGGTGTGTATCTGTGTATTACCCAGCCAGTAGTTGGTGCTGAGATTTCCAAAACCTGTTTCATATGCTTCCCAGTCTCGAAAGAAATCGATTTCATTGTCGATCCGACGTTGTATAACTGTCCATCCACCATCGTCTGTTGTCATGTCGCACCGAACAGAAACACCATTGTCGTTACATCCAGGGTAAATCGTATATATGCCTAAAGCAAAGGATTAATTGATGTTTAATTGTTTTTTAAAAGCCATTATATATATATCAATTATTTTCGCGCGAAAACGTACAACAATGACTTAATTCAAGTAAAAAAATAAAACATTAGGAAATATCATATGTATAAAAATGTGACATATATGCATATGTATGAACATGTGACATGCATGTGTATGAACGTTTGACAAACTTACAAGTGCATGAACATGTTCTAAATTTACTTGTGTGTACATGTGACATATTTGCATGTGTATAAACTTGTGATATTTTTACATGTACATGAACATGTGACTTATTTACTTGTGTGTGAACAAGTGACAAATTGACATGTGTATGAATATGTGAAATATATTTTACATGTGTGTGAACATTTTACATATTTACATGTGTATGGACATGTGACATATTTACATGGGCATGAACATGTGACTTATTTACTTGTGTTTGAGCATGTGACATACTTACATGTGTATGAATACGTGAAATTAATATTCGTGTGTATGGACATGCGACATATTTCTATGTGCATGTATATGTGATATATTTACTTGTGTATAAACATGTGATATATTTACATGTGTATGAAGATGTGATACATTTAACATATGTATGAACTGTGACATATTTACATGTGTGTGAACAGTTGACATATTTACATGTGTATTGATCATGTGATATATTTACATGTGCATAAACAAGAAGTTTTAATGGAACAATGAACACATATAAATATATATTTAATACACGTCGAGCGTGTATATATATATGTGTGCCCAACAGTTAAACTAGACTGTTTCGATCGAACTGAAATTTATATGATTCATTTTGCAGATCATTGAGAACAGTGCTATGTGTACTTTACATGTATATATGGACAATGTATTTCTTGTCTATATATTACACTCACATGTAAGTAGAGTCAGCTAGTGTTATCTTTAACCCGATATTATACAGGTCCATGTTTTTCTCTACATTTCCATACAACCTATAGATTACACTCACCTGCATGTAGACTAGTTTTTATTACATGTAACCTGATATTCGACATGTTACAGCTTTCATGATAGTGTCTGCATTTCTTGACAATTTATAGATTACACTCACATATTCCCATATAGCATGTATTCTAAAGGTTACAACTCAGAAAGTACATATTTCCATATATCATGGCAATATAAATGTTACAACTCACCTGTAGAAAATACATATCACCTGCAGATAGTACAGATTTCCATATATTCTGGCAATATAATGGTAACAAGTCACCTTTAGGTAACCAATATTTCCATATAATCTGTCATAAAGGTTACAATTCATCTGCAGGTAGCGCAGATTTACATGCCGCTTGGAATTCTATTTGCTACAGCTCAACTGTATATAGTGTAGATTCCCGTATCTCCTGTCAGTATAAGTGTTACAATTCACCTGTATGTAGTACCAATTCCAATATAACCTGTCAATATTAAGGTTACAACTCACCTTTAGGTAGCACTGCTTCACATATAGATTGTCAATTTAAAGATTACAACTCACCTGTATGTAGCGCTGATTCCCATAAAGCCCGTCAATATAAAGGTTACAACGCACCTTTATGTAGCGCTGCTTCACATATAGATTGTCAATATAAAGGTTACAACTCACCTGTAAGTAGCGCTGATTCCCATATAGCCCGTCAATATAAAGATTATCCATTTAAATATAAGGAGCATTATCCATAAATTTGATTTTATTTCCCAAATCTTTACTGATATTGACATAATGTGCTTAACTGAAACTAATCTTTACAACTTGGTACCTTCTGACGATTTAGTTATTGATAACTTTGACGGATGTATCTACAGAGAAGATTGTACTTCTCATTCGGGAGGTCTTTTAACTTATGTTTCAAAGACAATTATGTCGAAAAGACGTACGGATCTCGAAAGCAATCTCGTTCATGCAATATGGGTAGAGACTTGTTACAAATCGTCTTCCTTTTTACTTTGTAATATATATCGTTCTCCAAATACCCCAGTTTATTTTTGGGAAAATTTTAATATTTCTATTGAACGTGATTTCGAATCAAATTTCAATATTGTTATTGCCGGTGATCTAAACCAAGACTTATTGAGCAAAAGAGACTGCCACTTACGTAACATTATCATCATAAATAACATGAAAAATATAATCGATAAACCGACACGAGTGACAGATACCTCAGCAACCTTACTTGACCCTATTATCATATCCGATGGTATACTACCTTTAAACTCTGACGTAAGTGACATTGGTAGACGAGTTAGCGACCACAAAGCTACATTCTTCATAATAAAGTTTCACAATTACAAACAAACATGTTCAAAGCGAAAAGTCTGGAATTACAAAAAAGGTGACTATGAAACGTTAATCTGCATGATGATATCCGACCAAGACTGGGACTTTATTGAAGAACTTGATATAAATGAGTCGTGTTCACGATTTACAGAGACATTTCTATCACTTATGACTAAATGTCCCATCCAAAGAAGTAACAATTCGACCTAATGACAAACCCTGGTACGACTCACAGTTACGAACAACTTCAAGACAAAGAGACAGGCAAAAGAAAATAGCGACCAAAAGTACAAACCAAAATGATTGGACAAAATACAAACGTTTACGGAACAAGGTTAACAACTTGAAAAAGCACACAAAAGAACGCCTTTTCAGCAACTTGGAACAAAATATTGCCACATCTCGGACAGACAATCCAAATCAATACTGGAAAATCCTAAGGAACTTGGTTAAAAATAATAGTAAATCCGAAACAATTCCAATACTGAAAACAACACTTACCGGCAGTTCCGAAAATATATGTTTCTCAGACAATGAGAAAGCAAATTGTTTAAATGAGTTTTTTTGCTTTATCTCTAACGTAGATGATAGAGGGTCAACCCTACCAGAACCGAGCATACGGACAAACAGAACAATTAACGACATAACTATATTAAAGAACGTCATTGAAGACATGATTTCTTGATTAGGTGTTTATAAAGCTGTAGGGCCAGACCTAGTAAGTCACAGAATTTTAAAACTAACCAAGGGTACAAAACCTTTATGTATTTTATTTAGTAAGTCTATTCGTGAGGAATCGTTTCCATGTAACCGGAAACATGCACTTGTTATGCCCCTTTATAAGAAAGGCGATTCATCGTGTGTTAGTAATTACAGACCTATTTCCCTGTTAAGTTGTATTGGTAAACTTATGGAACGTTGTGTGTATAAGTATATATATAATTACCTTATCTCTGAGAATCTTATATATTCTAGACAATCAGGTTTTTTAACTGGCCATTCCACTGTATACCAATTAATCGACATATACCATCAAATTGTTAATTCAACTGACTCTAAACTTAACACTTGTATGGTCTTCTGTGATATTTCTAAAGCATTCGACCGTGTTTGGCACAAAGGCCTTCTATTCAAAATGCAACAATACGGTATAAATGGCAAAATCTTAAATTGGTCCAATAACTATCTTTCCGGTAGGAGCCAAAAGGTATTTGTCGGCACATCCTCTTCTCATACAATGTCCGTCAATGCTGGTGTACCGCAGGGGTCTGTCCTGGGTCTATTACTATTTCTAATTTACGTAAATGATATAGCAAACAATTTATTAATTCTTGCACGTTTGTTTGCAGATGACATTTCCTTAGCGAGCTCTGCTACAAATATATCAGATCTTGAAGGTATAATAAATCACGATCTAGTTATGTTATCTGCTTGGTCAAAACAGTGGTTAGTTACATTCAATCCCTTGAAAACTTAAGCAATATTATTTACATCTAAAAAAGTTCGTAATCCTTCACTATTGTTTAAAAATATTCCTGTAACATTTGTTGAAAATCACAAACACTTGGGCCTTACAATCAGTAATAATGGTAAATGGCACGCTGATATTGAGAATATAATACAGTCTGCATCAAAAATTCTTGGCATGATGAGAAAAGTTAAATTTAAAGTACGAAGGGACTCTCTTAATCAAATTTATATATCATTTATTCCCCCAATTTTAGAATACGCCTCGGTAGTGTGAGATAACTGTACCTGCTACGAGAAACACAACTTAGAATAAAATCAACATGAAGCTGCCAGAATTGTTACTGGCACAACAAGATCAATATCCATTTCAAAATTATATAAAGAAATTGGCTGGTTATCTCTATCAGACAAAAGAAAGTATCAAAAATTGATATTGGCATACAAAATAAAACATGGTATGACACCAAACTACTAAATAGATTTATTTCCCGATACAGTTAGTATTAGAACAACATACGATCTTAGAAACTCACAAGATCTTGATATCATAACCAGACGAACTGAGCTCTTTGCAAATTCTTTCATTCCATCAACAGTTTCGTTGTGGAATAAACTATCAGTTGCTTTAAGGGAAGCACCATCCTTATCAGTATATAAACGAAACCTTATAAATACTTGTTTTCATCCAGTTATAGTTCCAAAACACTTTACCTATGGTATACGAATATTATCTGCACAGCATGCAAGAATAAGAAATAATTGTAGTAACTTAAATCATGATCTTTACGTTAATCATATAGAAAATTATCCAACATGTATCTGTACGCATTGAGTGGAAGATGCTGAACATTACTTTTTTAACTGCATTCTTTTTGTACAACTAAGAATCAAATTATTTCAAAATACAAGGTTGTGCCATCCACTCAATGTCAAAAAGCTGTTATATGGATCAGACAATCATTCATATGAAGAAAACATAAATCTATTCGAAAGTGTTCAAACTTTCATTCACGAATCCAGAAGATTCCAATAATTAATTTCGTTATAGTATTTTGTTTTTCTCCCCTGATTCTGTAACAGCTACCACACCATAACCGATCGCGTGAATATCAGTGACCAACCAGATAATACTTTATATACATATATATATATGTGTGTGTGTGTGTGTGTGTGTGTGTGTGTGTGTGTGTGTTTTCTACTAATTTAATATTTAATTCATTTAAAAAAAAAAAAAAAAAAAAATGATTCCTGTTTTTCAGTAAATACCTCAACATACATTCATATGTGTGTGCGTGTATGTATGTTTGCATGTGAATGTCTGTGTATATATGTGTGTGCGGGCGTTTGTGCGTATGTGTGCGTGCGTGCGTGTGTCTGTGTGTGTTTGCGTGAGTTCGCATGTGTATTTTCTCATCAATTACACTTTATGTCATTCATATTTACTTGCCAGGAAAGTAATATACCTTAACCATTGTTAAAAATTGCAAAATATAGTTGAAAGGGAATGGCTGAATTTAATGTTGAGAGAACTTGTGGCCAGACCCTTTTGCCTTAAATTGTATTTGACTTATATGCATGATAAATTTTGTAATATGTGTTTATTTGGCAATAAGATATGTTTAAACTACCGATTCCAATATAACCTGTCAATATAAAGGTTACAACTCACCTTTAGGAAGCACTGCTTCACATATAGATTGTCAATTTAAAGGTTACAACTCACCTTTAGGTAGCGCTGATTCCCATATAGCCCGTCAATATAAAGGTTACAACGCACCTTTATGTAGCGCTGCTTCACATATAGATTGTCAATATAAAGGTTACAACTTACCTGTATGTAGCGCTGCTTCACATATAGCTCGTCAATATAAAGGTTACAACTCACCTTTAGGTAGCACTGCTTCACATATAGATTGTCAATTTAAAGGTTACAACTCACCTGTATGTAGCACTGATTCCCATATACCCCGTGTAGCGCTGCTTCACATATAGATTGTCAATATAAAGGTTACAACTCACCTGTATGTAGCGCTGATTCCCATATAGCCCGTCAATATAAAGGTTACAACGCACCTTTATGTAACTCTGCTTGATAAATAGATTGTCAATATAAAGGTTACAACTCACCTGTATGTAGCGCTGTTTCCCATATAGCCAGTCAATATAAAGGTTACAACGCACCTTTCGGTAGGGTTGATTCCAATTGTTTTGGCAATATAAAGGTTATAACTGACTTGTATGTACGTGAGCAGCTTCCCTTACAAAACTGTCATTATAAAGGTTACAACTCACCTATAGGTAGCACAGATTATCATATAACCTGTCATAAAAGTTGCACCTGACCTGTATGTAGAATATATTTCCATATAGGGCACAAGTCACACAGGTAGCAAAGATTTCCATTTAGCCGGTCAATACAAATGTTACAACTCACCTGTAGGGAGAGAAGAAGTTTGATTCTGTAAATCCTGACAATCTCTAGGTTGTACACAGCTGCGACTCACTGAATAAAACAATTTGCTGACAATGTTAGAATTACATGTATATCTGCAAAATTATAATAAATTACTATTGACTTAACTAGTTTTCATTAGTCATGACAATGATCATACTTATCATTCTGCAATAAATGCCAATACAAATAAATTATGTTCATCTTTTATTCAGAGCAAATTATGAATAAAATAAAGCAATATACACTAACTACTTATATTTTAACCAGAGTCTCTTGATATTTCAAATACTGCTTTTGAAGAAGATATGTAAGGTTATGATACAGAAATGGTGATGACTGGTATGATAATCCAGTGTACTAAGTAAATACTGAAATTATGCTGAAGGACAGCACATATAATACCGAACACATGGCCCTCTGACCATTGGTACGATGCTGTAAGGTTGGACCACGCGCTCCTCATTTCGTCAATATTTGGTAACCGTTAAACAGCTATGAATTGTGGGACAAACATATACATAACATTCACAGCATTTTGATTTGAGTTATCCAGACATGATCCAGGAGATATCAGAGACTTTGATAGTGTATCAAAGGCCAGTTTTTTGTTTCATTTTATATTTTTGATAAATATTCAAATTTTAAATAGTCTGGTGGAGTAACCTTTATTCAAACAGTCTATCAACTGAGTTATGTAGGATTATAACAAGATTGAATGTATACATCTAAGTTTAAACTTTCCTGGGTTTAATTGTAATGTCCGGAATTTTCCAGACGTTAACGGATAGAACACAGATCAAATATTCTAAAAATTACATTATTCCACGCCACGAGTGAGTTCTCCATCAAACATTGCATAACAGGCAGTATTAATCAAGCTGACATAACATATCTACTTGTCGAATAAGCTACTTCACTCTATCGATAAAGCATAAACACTGATACCTGCATTGTGAATGCATTTTAGCGTACAGTTACTCTTTTCAACATCACACACCACCTCAAAAGTACCAGCACCACTCGCACATACCTGGAAATAACAAAAATACTTGTCGCCATCTTCCCTTTGTACATTAATATTATTGTATATGTACTATTATTATATTACAAATTAGTGAATCATTCCTACCGCCGAAATGCAAAACAAACACATACTGATAGATAATAGTGTAAATATATCTCCTACCTATCAATAACCCGCCTTCCATCCAATTAGTCTCACTTCTATAAATCAATTATAATTCTCATATTTACCATTTACTGTAACTAACTTAAGCCAGTTCTCACTTATTTCTGCATATACTAATTACAACGTTTGATGTAATTTTATAGACATATGCAAAACCTTAATATATACAACATAGTGTTCAATTACAAGAGCCTCGTACCATTGGCTTATCAGCCGAGCACATAAACCAAATGTCTGAACCTGCGGTTACTCTCGAACTGAGCAAAACAACGTGCATTTTAAATTCCACCTTTCTGCGTATATCATTACCAATACTGCACCATTTGTTAATGTATTTTTGTTTAAATTTTGAGTTCAGTCAATATATTAACTTTCTAATAGAATATTAGATATTTAGCAATCAGGTGATAAGTAACATGACACATTTCACGTATTAAGCCATCATATGGAAAGTAATATGACATATATCAGTATTTTAGCAATCAGACGCAAAAGAAACATGACAATTATCAGCTACTTGTCACTTAGATTACAATAAGCTGAGCGGTTGTGTAATGGATAGAGTGTTGGCCGCTCACGCCAAAGGTTGCAGGTTTGATCCACAGATCGACCTGATGCTTAGTACTGGTTCTAACCAGGAAGCGGACTCGAGAGCGGTTTATATAAGCTATTAGCTTTCATCACAATCGAGCTAAAATAAATTAGTATAAACTAAATAAATGACAAGTAATTTGACAAATGTAAGTTATGAAATAACCAGATGAGCACAACCAGTAGCATAACATATCAGGTATTTTGCAATAAGATCACAAGTACTATGACAAATGTAAGCTATTTTGCAATCATATTACAAGTAACATGACAAATACCAGAAGAAAAGCTACATGACACATGTCAGTTTTTTAGCAGAGTACAAAAACATGGCAAATATCAGGTAATTAACAATCTGATGATAAGCAACCAGACAAATGTCAGCTGGAATCAGATGCGGGTAATATGACCAAGTTCTGCTCTTTAGCAATCTAATGACACGTAACATGACAAACATATAATTTTTTTCAGAAATCAGATGACAAGTAACATGATAGCGAATGTTAGGTATTTATCAATCTTATGACTAGTAAAATGGCGAATGTTAGGTATTTATCAATCTGATGACAAGCAGTATGACAAATATAAAATATCTGGCAATCAAATCGCAAGTAAAATGGCGAATGTTAGGTATTTATAAATCTGATGACAAGCAGCATGACAAATATAAAATATTGACCAAACAGCTGGCAAGTAAAATGGCGAGTGTAAGTTTTTTTTAACAATCTGATGACAAGCAGCATGACAAATATAAAATATCTAGCAATCAGATGGCAAGTAAAATGGCGAATGTTAGGTATTGATCAATCTGATTAGAAGCAGCAT
Source organism: Panopea generosa (assembly GCA_029582155.1). Classification (NCBI taxonomy): domain Eukaryota; kingdom Metazoa; phylum Mollusca; class Bivalvia; order Adapedonta; family Hiatellidae; genus Panopea; species Panopea generosa. The sequence goes on from CM055896.1 coordinate 83,206,003, forward strand.
GACAAATATAAAATATTAAGCAACCAGCTGGCAAGTTAAATGGCGAATGTTAGTTTTGTTTTACAATCTGATGACAAGCAACATGACAAATATAAAATATTAAGCAACATATATATTTTCAGAAACCAGATGACAAGTAACATGATAGCGAATGTTAGGTGTTTTTCAATCTGATGACAAGTAAAATGGCGAATGTTAGGTATTTATCAATCTAATGACAAGCAGCATGACAAATTTAAAATATCTACCAATCAGATGGCAAGTAAAAAGGCGAATGTTAGGTATTTATCAATCTGGTGACAAGCAGCATGACAAGTATAAAATATTTAGAAATCAGATGGCAAGTAATATGGTGAATGATATCTAGCAATCAGTAAAAGTCCATTGAGTCAACTGATCCGGATATGTCATAATACAATTGATAATGATATAATTCTGAGTGATTATATCATTCTCAATCTGGTACAAAGATCAACACTTACAGAACCTTCCACAGCATGCGCACCACAGTTATGCTCGGTATTCCCATTCATCACACAGATACAAACCTGCAATCAATACAGTAATGTATGCTAGTATATTGTCCATCACGTAATACGGCATAGGTCACAAGAGGGCGATATACATATTAAGCATCAACAATAGAAAATAATAACATCTCGACTAGTTAATTAATGTAAATGATAAATCATTAAGCATAAATTAACCTTTAATAAAGTATAAGGCAAAACACATAAAGCAATGTCAACCGAAAAACAATAAAAGAGAAGGTCATTTTAATATAGATAGCAAATTTTAGGATATAAAAATAACAATCAATTTTAAACTATCATTATATTTTAGAAGAAAGAATTTACAGTTCATTATTTCAAGTATACAGATAATATCATGCATTACAAGAGGTCCAACAAGATTTGTATCGCTCTTCCTTTATTTCTGGACCAATTTGCTTTTTTCAGATCAAGATCAGTTTCGAAGAGACTATTATATACTTTGATGGCTTGAACGAGTTCATGAACCGACTATATCGACAGAAAATGGTCAGAATTGTTGCTCTTGATTTAAAAAAAAAAATGCTAATGTTTGTCTTTCAAACACTGCAGCAGCTTTTTTTTTCATTTGATTATGACCAATCTTGATTGATAATGGTATTTAAAAGTTCACATTCATTCTATATACAGCTTGATGATATCTTTATTGCGCTTTCATGATTTAAACACATAGGGAGTTGTTTCCGAACAAAAACTTTAGTTTCATTTGAATTATGATGAGACTTATTTGCAAACAGATTTCTAAAAAAACTAGGTACTTATTTTGAAATAAAACAGGCTAATGTCACTATCACTGTTACTAAAATAGAAAACTATCTTCTGCTCAATTCATTTAGTTTCTTAAAAATACATTAATGAAGTGTATACATATACTAACAATGTTAAATGGAAGTTGCATATTAGCTTTGAGTTAATATAAATCAAGGTTTAAATCACTGTTACAAATAGATTCAAGTCCATTACTTTATTTACATTAGAGACATGTAATGCAATTTGATATATAATTATGTTCATAACATAACATGAAATAGAAACTTGTGAATTATTTGAGATGAATCGGGTCACATTCAAGGTTACTGTTTCAACAATATAAACAAACATTTTGATTAATACCATTTTTACTTCAAGATAGAATGTTCAGTTTTATCCAAACATATCTGAACATTTCAATGATGTTCATGATAATTAAATGTAAACTATTTATTAAACCTGTCAGATCGGACCGGATTAAACAGTAGAGCGATACAGACCTTTGATACTTATCACTGTAATACAAATATACATTGTATTCGCTTGTCAAATATGGAAGGAATAATGGTAATGGCAAATGGTATGTCTTTCAAACAGTGTAAACCCTTTTTATATGTTAAGAAGAAATTAAAACTATTTCTTTTAAAAATATGTGACTTATACAATAGAATACTGGCGTAGAAAAATTAAAGTTTTTGCAATAAAATTAACTTACCACAAACAATATATTCAATGTTAAAACCAACGATATCGCAGACATCGTCTAAAACAAAATACATGTATGTCTACTTAGCGTGTAAAAACAAATGCTTTTTCTATATTTCATATCAGTATATATTAAGTATGCATATAAGAAAAATAGATAATTCATAATACATAACACATATTTAGGTTGTAAATGTAAAATTATTGCGATTATCCAAATTTTCAGTAAATGTCTATTTGTGTTAATGCAAGTGTTAAAAGAAATATGTTTCATTTTGTATTTGAACATTGCTAAAAAAAGATATTAAACGATACATTGGGCAAGCCTATCTCAAGTGTTCTGGCTTTTGAATTTAACCATAGACACTTACAATGCATTGAAATAGATAAGTCATATTAAACTTATACTTAAGAAGTAAATAAATAGTTTGATTTACAAAGGAAAACCACAGAGACCCACGTCTAATACATTAAAAAGAAAGATTTGGAGTAGCACGCCATACATGAAAAATAAAACGTGACGTTAGAAAGAAAAAGTATACTATGATTTCCATTCGAATGAGGAAGCTGTGTTTTGTATTCAAATAAAATGAAACCCATCACATAAATACATTAAACGGTAGAGTAGGATGTAATTATTAGCACATTGTCATATATAATTATAGATAGCAACCATTTATGACGTTGAGCTATTTAATTAAATACGAATGATTAAGAGGGGGGGGGGGGGGCTCATATTGCTTATGGCTTTGAACATATCAATTGTTCAATCAATTATCCATATAAAATATTGCAAAGCAGGGTATGGTCATACGTATATAGATAACTACAATATTTAACTTCAATGTGGTATTATTGTAAATAAATAATATATATATCATATTATTCATTCTATATCAGGCCTCTGTTAACTCCGTTGTTAGTATATTTTACCTTCCAATTGATCCTGAAATATGAAAAACAGTAATTACATTTTAGTAACACTTTAAACAGCAATGACATGTATTGTCTATATGTATAGTATTTACATTAGCAGAATCCGCTTTTAAATTATTAAATTATTCCTTGCATTAACCTTTAATGTAACCTTTATAGTATAGAAATAACGAATTAACTTTATGTAATAAACGTTTATGAGAAATGGTCTAACAAGTAACGAGCACTCTAAGTGACCAATCACATTTGGATACATTGTTACAGATACTCTATCAAGTTCGTTATAAGACATATTTTACATTCGGTAAACAAATAATAGCCATCGGGAATATTGCTGACGGTGTAAACTCTTTAATAATATTCTTCCTCTAAAATATACACATTTGATTTTACATTGTTTTGAATATGTGGATCACTAAGAAATTATCTTAAAAAAGTATAGGTCATCACACATAAAATGCTTAAAGCCAATATAGCAGAGCATGTATCATTTTGTTGTACTAATTAATCATCAAGTCTTAAGGTACTACTTATATGGTCGTGTAAAGACTGCTGACGACATATTTTCCAACAATAACAAAAAAAATATCTATAAAGTACAGTGAGATGATATGCTATGATTTACATTTGCATCAGTTACATTTTACATTTAGCGAAGTTTTATTATTCGCTTAACCGTAATTTTGTATAGAACAAGTAAGATCTTATTTGCATCATGTGCAAAAACAATAATACAACTGTTAGCACTTACTTGGGTATTGTCAATTTTACAAGCAATCCATAAAATAAAACAAGCATTATTTACGTTTGTTTGTGTAATTGATATTTTAGATATTTGTTGTGTACTTGTGACGAACATTGTTATTTGTCTTGCCAACTTAAAAAAGCACAGGATCTGAATCAAAGTTAAATGATAGAACAGTTCGGGATGCGAAAATAAAAACACTATTTCAAAGAATTGTGTAATCGCGTTGACAGTATCTGCTTTCAGAAAAAAACATCAATATCGAAATCAAACGTTAAATAGGCTAAGTATGTCGAACGCTATTTAAATCTGAAGTTAAATGAAAATATTCCCATGTCAACGACACCCGCATGCAGAAGAGCCATGCAAAACAAAGCCTAGGGCGATATATGGAATCATATACAAGTGTTAGACATGGTGACGAGATGGTAGTTAATTTAATATCAAAAGTACCAACCTATATGATTTTGTTCGCTCGTATGCATGCTGAAATAAAGAAAAGAGTTATAATATTGTTGTATGTGTATGTTTGCAGTTCATACGACACTATTGTCAATGTCATAAGCAGTGTTAAATCGTGTTTTAATTATGTGTTACTGTTATTATATTAAAACATTTCAAAATGTTCTGTTATTGTTAACTTAAATATGAATCAAAATATAAATCAAATAGCCGTATATGGAATGTTGGTACTGATATAGTTAAAAAAGTTGAAGAACAAAATCGCATATGCTGTTTGATAAATATAGGAATTGACAAGTTACATGTAACGAATGTAGTTCGAAACTAAGATGCATATTTTAAGTATTATCAACCATTGAATATACTCTGAAAGTATTTATCTTATTTAGTCGGAGTAGTTTGTAATTCTATTTAATTTACAAAGAGGTTACTAAGATGTGAGCTATGTAATAATAATACAATATCTAGGCCTCTGCCAAACCAATAAATTTGGTGTCGACCATGACTTATATACTATGGAATTACATGCAACACATCTGGACAGGGCGGACAAATTTACATACATGAACAGATAGCTTTATATGAGTAGGTTCCAGTTAAGGATTCATGACTACTCACATGCTATATAAAGGACAGATTTATAAACCCGTTGGATCGTATAGTTACAGAGAATTCATATTTATTTAATTTCATAAAGGGAGATAATAAAATTCACAACAACGGTATTTACGATTTTTGGGATCTTTTCAGATGCTCATTCACAATGCATGATATATATATATTGAGATAATTATTTGTGAATAACCAAGACATAAATGTACAGACCAGACTACGGCGAGTGCGCATAGCTACAATGCAAACCATAGATACAATATCTAGGCCTCTGCCAAACCAATACATTTGGTGTCGACCATGACTCATATACTATGGAGTTACATGCAACACATCTGGACAAGGTGGACAAATTTACATACATGAACTGATAGCTTTATATGAGTAGGATCCAGTTAAGGATTCATGACTACTCACATACTATATAATGGACAGATTTATAAACCCGTTGGATCATAAAGATACAGTGAATTCATATATTTAATTTCATAAAGGGAGATAATTAAATTCACAACAACGGAATTTACGATTTTTGGGATCTTTTCAGATGCTCATTCACAATGCATGATATATATATATGGAGATAATTATTTGTGAATAACCAAGACATAAATGTACAGACTAGACTACGGCGAGTGCGCCTAGCTACAATGCAAACCATAGATACAATATCAAGGCCTCTGCCAAACCAATAAATTTGGTGTCGACCATGACTTATATACTATGGAATTACATGCAACACATCTGGACAGGGCGGACAAATTTACATACATGAACTGATAGCTTTATATGAGTAGGATCCAGTTAAGGATTCATGACTGCTCACATGCTATATAAAGGACAGATTTACAAACCCGTTGGATCATAAAGATACAGTGAATTCATATATATTTAATTTCATAAAGGAAGATAATTAAATTCACAGCATCGGAATTTATAAATATATAAAGAAAGTGCATAAGTATTCTGTCCTTAATTTATTCATTCTGTTTTGGCGTATGTAATATATGTGTAGCCCTGAGTTTGTTATGAAGTGTCTCAATCGAACAAGAGATCGTTAAAAGAACAATTGTTTTCTCTGTTTTGCAGATGGTTACCAACATATTTTAATTACCGTCATAGCAAAACGTCTATTTGACTATAATACCTTGTAGTGTTACACAAAATGCTTTGTTCCCGATATACATAAGATATACATTGTCAAACGTGTATTTTGTTTTGTAATAGCTCGATATCACGTGCAACGATTTCTTCGGTAGAACCAGTACTATGTATATGCGAATAAAATGTATTCCTCAGGACGCCAGGACGCTTTGCAAAGCCAATAAACGAATGGTAGTGTGGCATATAGAACGTGGTATATTGATCTGATTATATTCTTATCATTTGGAAAATAGAGTATGCGCTTTTGAAACATGATACATTTTGTATTAGAGTTGTATTGTCATAGCTAATGTGGTATTGTTTTATATCAGAAAAGCTCCGGGCTGTGCGGTTTCCTAATCATTGGCATTAGACGCACGATATTCGGTCAGCGATTAGTTAAAACTATCAACTAAATATAATTTTGTAAACGGTGATAGTAGTGTTAACGTTTGTTAGTGGACGTTTATCAAACATCATCCTGCTAACCATTATTTTAATGCATCGATGTTGTATAAACATATAGTTAAAAAGAGCTAGATCATATAATACAACACAATTGCCAAACGTCAACATCCTCATAATATCTGAAACATTTGTCAAATATTGTATTTATGCAAAAAATATATAAAGATTTGGTCACCATTTAACCCATCATAAAGTTAAGAATAATTATAAAAACATACTTAATGTTATCGGATATATATAAATAAGTCATATTTATCACAGCAGGCATAACTTTAAATTTGCACTACCTTAATATATTCGACGATAGCTTGCAGTCTGGACTCCTCCATCATTCAAATACCTGTATAGAAGACGTAATAATGGTCCACAGCAATCATATGTTTAAGTTATTTACATTTATCATATATTGAATTGTTCAAATTTTGTTTATAAAGCATTTTTTTATACAAATCGCTACCTCATTATTACTTAATATGTAATAGGATACATCATGTTCACCATGTGTATATATTTCACTCAAACAGTATACCATATATATGCATATAAGTGGACTTTCTCTATTCAGATCATTAGATGAGGCTGAGGAAATGCAGGTGCCGAACCACATATACTTACTGTGTTAAGAAAAGCACTTTTATTATAATTTATTTATCTTTTGACCAAATATAATCGTAAAGGTTTAAATTACAGCATCTTAAACTACTATAAAGTTCAAATCTTACTAATTTGAATAAAGGTTTATTTTATTCCCTGCTAAAACACGTAAAATAGTTGATTAGAGCACCCTTTATTTTGTCAAATGAAGTAATTATGATAAAGCGCAGCCTTATTAAAACAAGAAATGAGATTAAAACACAAGATGTAATTATTTATAAAAACTATTTTTATACTTTGGTTACTTCAAATATAATATACCATGTGAAAATGAACCATGTTATATCAGTATATAGTTTTGTTAAATACCATATTTCTACTATATACTTTTGTTACAATACATAAGACAACTACTAGTTCTAATTTTATCAAACAAATTAAATGTATGTTTTAACTACATAATTTGTATAAGAACGATACAATTAAAAAAGTTATCTCTTGAGTAGCTGAAAAATATGAGACACAATTGAAATTCCTTCGTTAATAAAAGTACATGAAGCACACACACACACACACACACACACACACACACACACACACCAGCACACACAATCAAGTACATACATATATAGGCAGACCCACACACACGTGCAGACACAACCACGTACATACAAACATAGGCAGACCCACACACATAACCACGTACATACACAAATAGGCACACCCACAAACACCAGCACACAAAACCACGTACATACTCACATAGGCACACCCACACACACCAGCACACACAATCACGTATATACACACATAGTGTGGCACACCCACACACACCAACACACACAACCAAGTACATACACATATAGGTACACGAACAAACACCAGCACACACAACCACGTACATACACACATAGGCACACCCACTACATAACCACGTACATACACAAATAGGCACACCCACAAACACCAGCACACACAACCAAGTACATACATACATAGGCAGACCCACACACACCAGCACACACAACCACGTACATACACACATAGGCACACCCACACATACCAGCCAACAACCACGTATATATACACATAGGCATACCCACACACACCAGCACCCACAACCACGAACATTTGCACATAGGCACATCCACACTCACCGGCCACAACCACGTAAATACAAACATAGCCACACCCACACACAACAACACACACACATAAACACGTACATACAAACATAGGCACATCCACACTCACCAGCTACAACCACGTACATACACACATAGGCACACCCACACACACAACCACGTACATACACACAAAGGCACACCCACACACATCAGCACACACAACCACGTTCATACACACATAGGTACACCCACACACATCATCCATAACCACATACATACACACATAGTCATATCCACACACACCAGCCACAACCACTTACATACACACACAGGAACACTCATACACACCAGCACACACAACCACGTACATAAACGCATACACACACCCGCACACACCAGCATACACAACTACGTGCATACACACATACACACTCCCACACACACCAGTACACACAACGTACATATTTGTACGACTATTTGAAACAGAGCTACATTGTCACAAAGTAAATGAAGTGAGGCGTTTTCAAGATTCTACTACAACAGTGAGCCATTCATTTACAAATACAATACTGATTTAAAACCACTTTACCAACACAGGCTTGACGGCTATAGTGATGTGAGTTTTGTAATATTCATTTACATTATGACTTCTATTGAATTTATCACAGAGGCGATATCGTCAATTAATTCTGCAGCGTCCTTCATCTTTAATTGAACTTTTACAGTTGGACGTAACGCTTTCCTCTTTGATAAATAAGTATGTTTGAGAAACACTTTACTAGTACATAGTATAACGACTATAACGACTGTATTCTCAATGATGACGAATATAATAATAATATACAGCATTATGTATGTAAAATATACCTTATTCAAATAATCCCACATAAACACATATACATTTAGATAGCAGCTAACAAAACGTACCTAGCTGATATCCGTCAATCTGAACTCTACATAAGACATAATGTATAATGTTCGTCATATGAATTTTGATATGAATAATATCGCTATCTGCACATGTTATCTGCTTGCATACAGTTGCCTCATCAAAATTGTAGATCGTTGGTAATGTTATCTTATTTACGTAAATACATGTATTCACTTGAGGAGTAGATGTAGTAAAGCGTATAAATCAAACAAGTAAAAGTAACTGTTTGTTTCCCTGATGTTTTAAAACGTAATACATTTCTCTGCAGTAGGTGATATAAAACAGAAAGATATAAAGAAACATGGCACCAACTATTCAACATTCACTTTAACATTGATTCTCTCTTAAACTGTTAAGATCATATCATTCAAACTCAGTCCATGATTGTGATACAACATTATACTAAAAAGTCATACGGAGAAACAGAAACAAAGCTGAAGAGAAACACCATTTGTCAAACTAGTTGACGATCTTTTATGCGGTATTATTTCATAAGAAAATTCATAAATATAGTCCTCTTTTATTTCCATGCGACGTTTGCAGTTAAAATCAGCTGTAGTTTGTTACACGCAATTAATTTTTATGGTTTACAAGCCATACAGCGGACAAGGAGAGTTCAGAAACACCTACAGACATTTTACCCAGAAAGGGTAATACGTGCCTGTATGTATCTTGTGATCTGTGCTCACTCAGTTATCTTTATTTAATATACCATGTTGGATTGTGTAGAATTTTACCTTCAGACATATACATATTTCGCTGCTATAGATAGAAACCTACTATACAATATGCAATGCACATAATTGCTCTGAATCAATATCAAATTAAAATAAACGTAATTATACTGAAATATATACACTTGACCACATTTTATCAGCAATAACGTTATTTCCAGCTTAAGATTGTTTAATGTGTCAATGTAAAGCGTACTGTATCAATGCTCGACCCCGACGTTTAAACATTTTGCGAGGTCATTTACGTCGAACAAAAGCAAAGTCCTCAGTCATTTTAACTGTATTTTCATGGAATCAATAACATTCTTTGGTGCATTTCCTCCAATTCATATGTATATACGAGGGGTGCGGGAAAATAGTGTGCATTTGCCCTTTAACCATTAATAACTAACTAAACCGCTATTATTTTCATTTCATATCCTGTTGATCTATTTTCGAAAAGATTCACGGTAGGCTGATTGGAGTATACTAAGAGGCCTGTCGTAACCCATATCTATGACCAGAGAGGAAAGTTTTCAATTTGAAAAAAAGAATGAAATCACATGGGGCAAGGTCTGGAGAGCATGGGTGTGTAGTTGCACTGTAACTTTCTTAGACTTAAAAAAATATAAGGAAAGCAGTGTGCGCTGGGTATTGCGAGTGTGATCGGGCAACGTTTTTCGTAGAGCCTTTTTCAGTTTTTTAGTACCACATCACGATAGTACCTTCCAGTCACATTTTACCGTTGTTTACCGGTACCTATATTGCTAAACATTCAACAGAGAAGAAGGTTGGATATTAAGAATAATCTTTACACTTTAGCTCCGTTTGGCAATATCTTGCTTTTTTGCCATGCATGGTGACCTATCTTTTGTTCTCAACCTTCGCACTGAATCGAACCAGTGACACAAATTGCCTGTGGTTATATGCAGGGAACATTGTAAGCAGTAATTTAATAAAAAAAAAATTTTCATTCTGTTAAAAAAATATGAAAACTGGTTATTAACTATTATGGAAATGTAAACGACCACCGTAGTTAATCATTGCTGAATACTTTAATACAACGTTTGTCAGTATAAATTATAAGATTATTTAGAAAACAATTCAATGTTTTATTTTTGGTCAATTAAATAAAATATATTTTGATTTTTTTATTACAACGGCAGGCAACTGTGCTTTTAATAATGGTAAGATGTTTCATTCTTTAAAATAGCACATGATAACATCACGGATGCCCTCTCAATGTGTATTAATCATACCGATATAATCACTATCGGTTAGTTACAATAAAAATCTCAATATATAAAAAAAATATAAAAAAATACAAAGTGTATTTGCTGATTATATAACGTTTTTTACCGATTGATCGGAAATTATTTCAGTAATCTCACTCAAAGTATTGACTAGTTTACTGAAAGCCCTGTCTTTAATAGAAACATTGTCGCACATACTTTTATCACAACCTGTATTTTGTTATTCATGCAGTTTATATCGTGAAAGATTGAAGGTGTATGTGTATTAACACAGCAGTGCAGTTAGTTCAGTAATCCATCAGTGGTTATGACTCTTTCTGTGTTGATTTACATTTACATTTAATTGTTATTAAATGTTTACACTTCAATTTTGAAGTGGAGAATATATAAACCGACATTTCACATAAGATATATTCCTTTTTGATATGGATATCAAAATCACAAATAGAAGAAATATTTGTTTTTATACGCTCATTTGTTTACATGGTGTCCTATAAGCGGAAACGATTGATCGACCTGATATGATGATCATCTGTATCTAGTTTGTCATAAATGTAAAAGATGGGTCGCCGAACTCGAATATAACATATCTTATATATGTGTAAATTGTAACTTTAACATGCCAGTGCAACTTTTATCTTAATTCACCCGTTTGTTGTGTTCTGCATATTGCCTCACTATGACGAACATTTTTTTCTAGTTATCTAATTATCAAAATCATTCCTTGTATGTAAATGTTATGGACCGGACACGAAAACTTCTTCGTATAAAATGGCTACTTTATACTTAAGTGTGACATTGACATTTGTGGAACGTTTTAATATATAATATTAACGCTTTTGCGTGACCGTGAACTTACATACGTGTTTTTTTAGCATTCTGCACATCGTCTGACTATTGTGAACATTTGTCTCAATAGAATTGTACGTGTTTTGGAAGTCGTCGTGATGTTGTGAACATTTTACCTAGTTAAATCAAATGCAAAGGTCGTTAAACTACATCGGTCACGAAAATTATTGTATAAAATAACTATGCTCCTCTAGTCCTCTTACTATCTATTTAAATTCATATGTTAATTACGAAACGTCATCGCTTATATACATATACCTTTTATCACCTGAACAGGATAGATATATGTCTTGCGAATATACTAACTATATAAATAATGGTATTCAGATCGTATACATTTCACGTTGATTGCGTAATATCAAATAAAATATCCTGGAAATAATCATGTTTTAACAACGAGTTTATGCCTTTAAATATTTAATATTCATGTCACTTCATATTTAAATTGATATCTGGATATCTTACTTTTGTTTATCAATAATCTCAGTTATGGGATATAGCATCTTCAGTTTGAATCAGTAAAAAGTAACAACCCTTACAGAAAATGATCTATTTAAAAATTGTTTTTATTCCGGTCTATTTATAGCAATTAAGTCACTAAATCTTTAAACAGTGATAAACGAAGGTATTCTCTAAGGACTTAAAAAGTATATCTTCGTTCTTACTCAAATTCTTCTTTTTTGCTTTGTTTTTCCGAAAACTGAGTTATTTACCAGTTTTATATAGTGTTTCTCCAAAGCATTTGCAGCCTTTGTACGCTCAGCTGTATTAAATTGTAATATACAAAGTATTTTTTAAATCTTTATTCCAAATTTTTGAAACAGTGTTAAGTTCCTGGTATGATGTGTAATACATAATAAATCATGCACATGACTAAATACAATATCAAGATGATGCTTCAGCACTCGGATAACCAGCTACAACGTATCAAAATTTCTCAACAGTCAAGAAGTAGTCGTCATATGCGATATCAAACTCCCAAACCCCACCCGTATATTCAAAATCACACTCCACAATATAGTTTGATTTGCCAACTTCATTTTCAACGAAAGAAGTTGTCAGTTGCTAATTGCTTACTCAGATAATCCATTCAAGTTGTTTGCATCGAAGTACATGATTTTAAAATATTTACTTCTTGTGAATGTTTACATATAGTATATATTATTCCATGTCATCAACCTGTGCAACAACAATATATGATGCAGCCTTTCGAACCATCACATAACACAATGTATATGCCATCACCAAACCGAATGCCAAATCAGCTGTCACGATAGGTTCCCATCCGAAATATACCTGGCCAACCATAGATGTCCTTCCTGTCTGACCATGATATCCAAAGAATCACAGCAAGATTACATGACTCTCTCATCCACAGCATAGCCACTATTGCAAATGATGCAGTTGAGGAGAAAGTTGTACAACTCACAAAACAGGTACAGAAGCTCGAAAAGCAAGTTAATCAAATGACTGCTAAAGTTCACAAAATGGAAATGGACCAGGACAACACTGACCAATATAGTAGGCGCACGTGTGTGCACCACAGCAACATACCCGAGGAAGCAAGGAAACAATGTTCACCAATGAACAGCTGTCTCCATTCCTGACACTTCGAACTTGATGGTACTATGTTTGTCAAAACTCACATAGAATGCAAACATATCAGGAGAGAGACCCACAGTGACATCTGAGACTGAGTTAATCAAACATTACAACAGTTGGTGCAACAGTGTAAACACACACGTGTTGATGTAATCTTTCCAGTGGTAGATACTAATAATGTTGTATTACTCTTATGGCCAATTGTCATCATTTGTCATTTCTAATATATAATTACATTTTCATTTAGAAACGATCTCCAATCTCTTATGACATAAACACAAATATAATATGTAAACATGTTGACAGGATTACTCTCCTTTTTGTTATCTTCAATTGTAATCATGTGCATATGGAACTATGACACTGCCATTGCACTCACACTGAATCCAACTTGGTTCAGTATCATCCACATGAATACATGTATGCCTGACTATGTACATATCATAAGACTTATTGCAGTCATATTGAAATTTTATTTGAACATTATGGCATGAATACATAAAGTATAAACATAATACATGTGTCTGTGGAACCGTTGTGTATTGTCATAACCTATATCAGGAATCTTCGCATAGCTTGTATATGCCTATGTACAGCTGTGATGGTCACACTTGCCCATGGTTCAATACAAGGCACATATATCCAATTGTGTAGGCCTCATCTTAGTGTGTACCAATATTAAGTCATATTTAAATCAATACTTTCCGTGATGCCATACACAATTGATTACATGTACTTTTTATGTAAACATTATGGCATGATTACGAATAGTATTAACATAGTTTACCAATTGTCATAAGTATTTACCTTGATACCATTTACCATTGAATTCATGTGTCTGTGCAACCATTGTACTGTCATTATTTATACCTGAAATCTCTGCATAGCTGTCACCAGATTTGTAGATATGCCTTTGTCTTCTTGCCCATGGCTCAGTAGCAGGCACTTGAAGCAAGTTGTGGAGGCCTCATATCAGCGAATGTCAGTATTAAGTCATATTGAAGTCAAATTGTATTATGAAATGTAAACATTTGACAAGATTACAAATTAACATTATTTACAAAATTGAAACATTTAAGTGCTCACCTTCGAAATGAATACAATTGTGTAGACCTCATATCAGTATTTGCCTATCCAATGTCATATATAAGTAAGTTTTTATATGAGAACAGGTAGATTTAGTTTCTAATCATCAGGGCTAAGTAGCCACAATAAAAAATATTATTTATTGATTGGTAATCTGCGTCAACTGTTAGAATTTGGAAATCACTACACAGAACAGAGTGTTATAGTAAAATTAATTTCGCACACTTAAATCATATCTAAATAGTAGTCACAAGTGTTTTTATTTGTTTACTCATGGTAGTTTCTGGTGTCGTTAAACGTCTCCAGTGACAAGGATCACAATGTTTATTTTGTTGTTCTACTTAATGCTGATGTTATTGATTTCTTTTCATTCAGCATTAGAAAATTATGTCAGACATCATTTCCATTTGTTATCTTTAACGGTAAATACATTTCTGTACCCTATATTGTTCCACATTTCCCCGTTGATTCCATAACAGAAACAGCGAAATGTGTTCTAAATATGTGAGTATTTCAGTGTTTGTTAACATGTGAAAAGCTGTCTAAGTATTATGTGTTATATGTAAATGCGTTATATGTAAAAGTATTATATGTTAATATGTTAATGTGATTTCTTTAATAGCATATGTCACCACATTATGTTAAAAACATTTTTCATGTATTTTATAGTATGCAAAACGGTTTATTAACAGAAACTACATGAACTGTAATTCTATCACAAGCACTATTTCAAGTGGTCTCTCATTCATGCTTTACTTCCCCTGAGGGCATGGAAATGTGTTTACATGTTCTTTTTGTGTTTAGAGAACATCGTGAACAACCCCAGCAGTGACTGCTGCTGAGAATTACTCAAAATCTAAATTTAATTAATATTAATTTTCATTTCGTTTTTCTTTAGCGATTTTCAATTATCGTACCATATATACAATATTCGACGAATTTGATATTTAAACTGATTGTATAGTGTTTGATTTTACGGGTAGTGTATGTTTATGATGCCATAAAGTTAGACCATATCCTGATCCTGAACACGAAATGAGAAATTTGATAATTGTGAAATATTAAGGTTATTGTAGCTTTGATTTGTCTCGATCCTTGAACACATGTTCAATTCGAATTTCCAATTTCCAATTCGTTACTTCAATTGGTCTAAATGAACTATATATAATGAAGAGATATGAAAACGCGACACAGAAAGAGATATGAAAATGTAAAATGTTTAGAACGAGTGTATATGCCCATATCCTAAAGATATTATTATATGTTTAGGTTATTGGTTGTTTGCTTGATATATTACTGAATGATTTGGTACCTTCGGCATTTGTGTCACTTCTCCAGAAAAGTCCCCTCTAACTGAGTTTTCATATTTATTCCTGTGTCAAGCTTTCATATTATTTTAGAGAAGAATAGCTGCATTTCATTTCATTTCCACAAGAAAGACATTTGCTGCAGGACGTGATATGACTTAACGTTGTTATGCGTTTTATCTTTAACTATTTAGAAGATATTATGTTAATATACAAATTGAAAGCACAATTGTTCGTTTTTATTAGTAGTGTGTAATGATGCGAAACATTTAACTATCATAGCGTAGATAATTTCCGTTATTTCGACGTTATTACGTTGCCATTTTAGCCATATTCTGACGAGATGAGGAATGCGTCGAACTCACAATTACAGCCAAGAAGTAGGAGTTAAAACATCCTACAACCTACAAAATTCTTCCGATTATATTGTCTTAACACAAGAACGCAAATATTTGCAAATTTGTTTATTCCGTTTAGTGTAGCTTTTTGGAATACAATTCGTAACTCAGATACTCTATCTGTATTTAAAAGACGTTCAACAAACATGTATTGTACCGTCGGATTATCTAACTGAAATATCTCCCTGCTCTTTTGAGAACTAGGTGTAGTTATCTATTGTTTGATTCTTAGTACGCAAGATGTGACAAATATTGCACTGAAGAAGAAGTCGCCGAACACTACTGATGAGCGTGAAACTAGTGGTAGAGCACCGAACCCATGATCGGAGGGTCGTGGTTGCAATCCCCCGTCACGGCTAAGTGTGGTGTCCTTGAGTGATACACTTTTTCCGCATATGCTTAGTACTGGTTATAACCAGGAAGACTTCGAGTGTAATTTGCCTAAGTTGTAAGAACTTGTTTCACAATCAAAGTAAAATAAATAAGTTTAAACTTTTTTATTACTGATGAATGACTTTGGTTAGATTTAATTTCTTCCTTGAATATAGCCAAACTAACAATCGATGTTTAAAATATTAAACGGGTGTTTTCAATACAATTAAAAGATAATTAAATTACTGGTACGACATACTAACGTGAAAGTGTACATATATCAAAAAATGAGAATTAATAAATACTGAAAATAACGCATAATCGATTGTGCGACTTGCATCAATAATCATTTATTTCCCAATTACCAGACACAGGTTACTGACATATCAGGGTGAGTAATTGCTGCTGCAGTGGTGCTATATCAGAAGTGGTGCCGTTCGTTCTGAGTACATGGTCGCTATCCGTAGCAACATTACCTAATTTAGGATGCCCTGCTATGTATACGGTAATGACGTCATTACTTTTATGGTGCAATTGATCCGCCAATGACGAGAGTTCTTGCGGGTCACGAGAGTGGGATCCAGTCATGAGAACGACAACATCCGAGACATTCTGTCTATTTCCGATTGCGGATGGTGACGCGTGATGGACAGCATAGGACAATGCATCGTTGACACCACTCGAGATACTTCCTCCCTGAAATACTACATGTTTAATAGCGCGTTTCAAGTCATCCGGGTTCTGGTAATAGTTTAAATCCCAGCGTGTTGTTGTTTTCGAAGCGAACGTTGCCAGAGAAACAAGTGAGTGTTCTGTTCCAATTCTGAGGTGACTAGTGACGTTTGACATGGTGTTTACGACAAAGGACTGATAAGGCTTCATGTGCTCTGACTCATCAACGATGAAAATGACGTCTTTCTTGCAATCTATAAAATAATAAATACATTTTATTATTGATTATTTTGTTCCTAAATACTGTTTAACACGCATATCGCATGTAACAGCTTCGTTCTAACGGTAATCACTAACCTACTACGAAGTCATCGTGAAGCTATGTGTACCCTGGATGTCTATAGTTTTCAGCCAACCATCAACCTCATCACAACGGTGACCACTAACTTACTACGAAGTTATTGTAAAGCTATATGTGCCCCGAATGTATATAGTTTTCAGCCAACCAACAACCTCATCCTAACGGTGACCACTTACCTACTACGAAGTTATCGTGAAGCTATATGTGCCCTGAATGTATATAGTTTTCAGCCAACCATTAACCTCATCACAACGGTACTCACCAACGTGCTACGAAATTATCGTGAAGCTATGTGTGCCCTGTATGTCTATAGTTTTCAACCAACCGACAACTTCATCCTAACGGTGACCACTTACCTACTACGAAGTTATGGTAAAGCTATATGTGCCCTGGATGTCTATAGTATTCAGCCAACCAACAAACTCATCCTAACGGTAATCACTAACCTACTACGAAGTCATCGTGAAGCTATGTGTACCCTGGATGTCTATAGTTTTCAGCCAACCATCAACCTCATCACAACGGTGACCACTAACCTACTACGAAGTTATTGTAAAGCTATATGTGCCCCGAATGTATATAGTTTTCAGCCAACCAACAACCTCATCCTAACGGTGACCACTTACCTACTACGAAGTTATCGTGAAGCTATATGTGCCCTGAATGTATATAGTTTTCAGCCAACCAATAACCTCATCACAACGGTACTCACCAACGTGCTACGAAATTATCGTGAAGCTATGTGTGCCCTGTATGTCTATAGTTTTCAACCAACCGACAACTTCATCCTAACGGTGACCACTTACCTACTACGAAGTTATGGTAAAGCTATATGTGCCCTGTATGTCTATAGTATTCAGCCAACCAACAAACTCATCCTAACGGTAATCACTAACCTACTACGAAGTCATCGTGAAGCTATGTGTACCCTGGATGTCTATAGTTTTCAGCCAACCATCAACCTCATCACAACGGTGACGACTAACTTACTACGAAGTTATTGTAAAGCTATATGTGCCCTGAATGTATATAGTTTTCAGCCAACCAACAACCTCATCCTAACGGTGACCACTTACCTACTACGAAGTTATCGTGAAGCTATATGTGCCCTGAATGTATATAGTTTTCATCCAACCAACAACCTCATCACAACGGTGCTTACTAACCTACTACGAAGTTATCGTGAAGCTATGTGTGCCCTGTATGTCTATAGTTTTCAGCCAACCGACAACTTCATCCTAACGGTGACCACTAACCTACTACGAAGTCATCGTGAAGCTATGTGTACCCTGGATGTCTATAGTTTTCAGCCAACCATCAACCTCATCACAACGGTGACCACTAACTTACTACGAAGTTATTGTAAAGCTATATGTGCCCCGAATGTATATAGTTTTCAGCCAACCAACAACCTCATCCTAACGGTGACCACTTACCTACTACGAAGTTATCGTGAAGCTATATGTGCCCTGAATGTAAATAGTTTTCATCCAACCAACAACCTCATCACAACGGTGCTTACTAACCTACTACGAAGTTATCGTGAAGCTATGTGTGCCCTGGATGTCTATAGTTTTCAGCCAACCGACAACTTCATCCTAACGGTGACCACTAACCTACTACGAGGTTATGGTAAAGCTATATGTGCCCTGTATGTCTATAGTATTCAGCCAACCAACAATCTCATCCTAACGGTGACCACTAACTTACTACGAAGTTATTGTAAAGCTATATGTGCCCTGTATGTCTATAGTTTTCAGCCAACCAACAAACTCATCCTAACAGTGATCACTAACCTACTACGAAGTTATCGTGAAGCTATATGTGCCCTGTATGTCTATAGTTTTCAGCCAACTAACAATCTCATCCAAACGGTGACCACTAACTTACTACGAAGTTATTGTAAAGCTATATGTGCCCAGTATGTCTATAGATTTCAGCCAACCAACAAACTCATCCTACAGTGACCACAAACCTACTACGAAGTTATCGTAAAACTATATGTGCTCTGTATGTCGATAGTTTTCATCCAACCAACAACCTCATCCTAACGGTGATCACTAACCTTCTACGAAGTCATCGTAAAGCTATATGTGCCCTGAATGTCTTTAGTTTTCAGCCAACCAACAACCTCATCCTAAAGGTGACCACTAACCTACTTCGAAGTTATCGTAAAGCTATATATGGCCTGTATGTCTATAGTTTTCATCCAACCAACAACCTCATCCTAACGGTGATCACTAATCAACTACGAAGTCATCGTGAAGCTATATGTGCCCTGAATGTCTATAGTTTTCAGTCAACCATCTTTCTCATCCTAACGGTGACCACTAACCTACTACGAAGTCATCGTGAAGTTACATGTGTCCCGAATGTCTATAGTTTTCAGTCAACCATCTTTCTCATCCTAACGGTGACCACTAACCTACTACGAAGTTATCGTAAAGCTATATGTGCCCTGAATGTCTATAGTTTTCAGCATATCAAAACCTCATCCTAACGGTGACTACTAACTTTCTACGAAGTTATTATAAAGCTATATGTGCTCTGGATGTCTATAGTTTTCAGCCAATCAACAACCTCATCCTAACGGTGACCACTAACCTACTACGAAGTTATCGTGAAGCAATATGTACCCTGGATGTCTATAGTTTTCAGCCAATCAAAACCTCATCCTAACGGTGACCACTAACCTACTACGAAGTCATCGTGAAGCTATATGTGCCCTGGATGTCTATAGTTTTCAGCCAACCAACAACCTCATTCTAACTGTGACAACTAACCTACTACGAATTTATCGTGAAGATGTATGTGCCCTGGATGTCTATAGTTTTCAGCCACCCAACAACCTCATCCTAACAGTGACCACTAACCTACTACGAATTCATCATGAAGCTAAATGTGCCCTGGATGTCTATAGTTTTCAGCCAACCATCAATCTTTTTCAAACGGTGACCACTAACTTACTACGAAGTTATTGTAAAGCTATATGTGCCCTGTATGTCTATAGATTTCAGCCAACCAACAAACTCATCCTAACAGTGACCACTAACCTACTACGAAGTTGTCGTAAAGATAAATGTGCCCTGTATGTCTATAGTTTTCAGCCAACCAACAACCTCATCCTAACGGTGACCACTAACCTACTACGAAGTTATCGTGAAGTTATATGTGTCCTGAATGTATATAGTTTTCAGTCAATCAATAATCACATCCTAACGGTGACCACTAACATGCTACGAAGTCATCGTGAAGCTATATGTGTCCTGGATGTCTATAGTTTTCAGCCAAACAACAGTCTTATCCTAACGGTGACCACTAACCTACTACGAAGTCATAGTGAAGCTATATGACTGTGTCCTGGATGTTTATAGTTTTTAGCCAACCAGCAACCTCATCTTAACGGTGACCACTAACCTACTACGAGTTATCGTGAAGTTATATGTGTCCTGAATGTCTATAGTTTTCAGCCAACCAAAAATCTCATCCTAACCGTGACCATTAACATGCTACGAAGTCATCGTGAAGCTATATGTGTCCTGGATGTCTATAATTTTCAGCCAACCAACAGTCTTATCCTAACGGTGACCACTAACCTACTACGAAGTCATAGTGAAGCTGTATGTGTCCTGGATGTCTATAGTTTTCATCCAACCAGCAACCCCATCCTAACGGTGACCACTCACCGACTACGAAGTAATCGTGAAGCTATATGTGCCCTGGATGTCTATAGTTTTCAGCCAACCAGCAACCTTATCCTAACGGTGACCACTAACCTACTACGATGTTATCGTTAAGCTATACAGCCCTGAATGTCTATAGTTTTCAGCCAACCAGCAACCTTATCCTAACGGTGACCACTCACCTACTACAAGGTCATCGTGAAGCTATATGTGCCCTGGATGTCTATAGTTTTAAGCCAGCCAACATCCTCATCTTAACCACTAACCTACTACGAAGTCATCGTGAATCTATATGTGTCCGGAATGTTTACTGTTTAAGCCAACCAACATCCTCATCTTAACGGGAGACACTAACATGCAACGAAATCATCGTGAGACTATATATGCCCTGGATGTCTATAGTTTATGACAACCAACATCCTCATCCTAACGGGGGACACGTATATGCAACGAAGTCATCGTGAGAATGTTTATGCCCTGGATGTCCATAATTTAAGCCAACCAACATCCTCATTCTAACGGTGCCCACAAACCTACTACGAACCTATCGCGAAGCTATATAATTATGATCTAGATATCTATAGTTTTAAGCCACCCAACATCCTCACACTTATGGTGACCACTAATCTAATAAGAATCTAGCATGTGCCTGTAATTACATAATGTTGCAGTTAAATTATTTGATATCTAACAAGTTCAAAATATTTATAAAAAAATACTATGATCCGTTTTGTATAATTAACTTAAGTAATTGCTTTACAAAAATGACAGTAATTTGAAATATATAAATAGAATTTTAATTGATATAGTACAGCATTGAGTATTACTATATAATTATGAGGATGTGTTTCCTTTGTATGTAACTATATAATTGTGAGGTTTTTGTATATTTTCTTTGTATAATATTGTAATAATAATATATATTTGATCTCGCGGTGATTAACCTGGGGCGGAAGTTGTTGTTGCTTGTGTCTCTGGATAATTACACCTATCGCCAGAACAGCACTTTACGGATATGTCACGTCGTTTAATTTCTCTTCTCCCTATTATTGAAAGTTCAAGTCCCTCGCCATCGCATACCTATGAATAATATTTACCAATTAGTAGGGATACATATAGATATATTTAACTATTATTGTATTTATAAATATATAGGAGAGTACATAGCAGACATCCGTTATGACGCATCACATTGGTATTGACTTGAATGAACTTTACATCATTTTTAACACATAACACGTTATATATGGCATCTCCAGTTTAAGTGCTGGAGTAAGACCTCAGAATAAATCTGAGCTGAACCGCCGTAATTTTTCAAGTTACTGACAAAAGCATTATGATATAAAATACGAGCTACCCTGTTTAAATCAATTAACGATGAGTATAGTTATCATAAACACATTTTAAATACAATACTAGGTTAAATTCACAAAACAAACTTTTGTCAGACTGTTGAACAAATTTTATAGTGTTAAACTTTCTAAATACTACGAACTTCTCAAATTGAAACGGTTCATTTCCCTATATTGAGGTCGACACCATATACGTCAGTTTGAATTTTAATTATTTACTAAGCGCTTCCTTAACGTCAGCATTAGAACTTTCGTATACTGATGTAGATATATGGGTCCAGTTTGATATAATTTGTCAAACAATCGATAATAGGTCATAACTCCTGTAAAGTTGTCCATGTAGGCAAATATAGATCTTAACATGTATTTTATAAGTCATGATACTGTTACACACCAAATATTAATTACAGATTATTGTGTGTGAAAGCGGTTGTCATTTTTCTGATGTCTGGAATTTGACGAAACGTCCAAGTATTTGAGATCGATGTATATTAGAAATAAAAACCAAAAAAGTCGGTACAGTTTTGTTGTTATTACCTCAACAATAACATATCCGTCACTGAACTGAGAACACGGTGTAGGTCTTACAAAAAAAATAAATTTAACAATTGTTTAAAATTCAAAGTAAAATGAATATTTGCATCGGATAACAATTAGTATACTAGAAACATATAGTTTTAAGCTTACATTTAACCGTTTAAGATTATCTAAAAAAATAAATGTTGTATATTTGTACAACAAATGTGATCAATTTTGATTTGAAATATATTATTTTTCAAATATTATGTTATCGTGTGTGTACACTTGTTACTTAAACTCCCATAAAGTAAACTGTTATACTCAAAACATAAAATAAAACATTCACTTTACCGCGTAGTTTTAAAAGTTTTTCATTTGTTATGTCGCTTGGCCAAAATGGCTTCTTTTTTCAAAAAATGTTGAAATCAAGTTTAAAACTACCTTTTTATGACATTTATTATTATATGTAGCAATACATGTATTAGTTTTAATTAAATGATGTGTATAAACTATTTTATTTTGAGTGTTTGTGTATTTCTTGTAAAATCTACACTTTTAGACCAAATTCACGGGTATGTCTCAATATACATTTATCGTAAATACACGCAAGCATTTTGTCAAACTTTTCTTTTCGTAAAAATATCCTTTCAAAAGGTATTGATCAGGAGCCATTATTTTACCGAAATTAAATAGGAAACACCCCATATCACCTGTATAATTTGACAGACGTTGACAAGTATTGAACATTTAGAGCTACTTACTAAATATTAATTAAGTACATCGACCCTTTCAAAAATTATGAATAGGAAACAAACTTTCTAACATAGAACGCACGTGCATAAGGACGCACGCACGGGCGCAAGCACGAATAGACGAACGGACAGAGGTAACACTTATTGCATCTTCAGCACTCTTAGAATAGTTGAGTAGAAAATTATTTTAAATTAAAACGATATATTTGAGAATTAATATACATTTTATGTTGTTATTAGGTCGGCACAAAATACAATCCACATTTAAGGGCCACTTTCTTAAACTAGTGCAATTCAAACAGACTATTTAATTACATGTAAAATTACATTTTATTAGATGTAAAATGAAAATTCAAATATATTTCTTCAGATTGTAAAAGAAAATCATAGTAAAAGAGATCGACAAGTAATATCTAAGTTAAACATATTTAACAAAGCAAGGTAGTCCTTAGTAATGAGAGTACTTCAGGTCTAACTACACAGTTGAATTTTGTTTTTTTGCTCTATACATAATAAGGTCTATGATTTCAACGATAAAGAAACATTAAACATAGATTTTTAAAGTATAATTTATGTTTTTATAACATAAATGTATACCCACATAAAATGCACAATAATCGGTAGGTTGATCAGCTTTTTTTAAAGACAGTGCGGTGACAACCAAAGATTTTTTTTTAAAATAAAAGGTCATCAAATGCTCATAAATTCTATCAACAGTCACATTTTAACACCAATGCTGTTTTATTGCAATATATGCTACCAACAGTCACATGTAAACACCAGTGATGTTTTATTGCAATATATGCTATGTCAGGTTTTGCTCTACACATCTTCAGCACGAAGTCACAATCCTTATGAACCATTTTGAAAACAATTCAAGTCAAATTACACTTGGACTTGTTTAAGCACAAGAATCATGTTACCGTGGCAAGAAAGGGACACAACTGTGTAGTGAGACGTTATATAGGTATGTGATGTGTATCTATTGTATTATTACCGACTTCGTTGCGCACTTCATTTCGTATTCATTATGGCCATCGACAGTCGACTTCAACTCCTTAAGCATGCACATCTGGAGAACAAAATATACGTGACAAACACAGTAAGCTTTATTTTATAGGTTACTGGACATGTATGGATAAATATTAGTTGGGATAAGATGTTTTGGCGGAGAAATACAAGCCTGCAAGTCAGAATCACATTGCTTATTATTACCTTTCTGTTAGCATAAAAATCATAATGTGTTTCAATTAATTCGAAATATTTTACTCTCGCTTTATCAAATTGCTTTAATGATTAAATCGCAGTATTTCAACGATTCAGTTCTCTCTGCATGTACAAATGAACACCAACAACCTATAATATTTCCTAAACTATGAATATTTAGGTTCATTCATAGAATACTCAATAACACAAAAATACCAAATATACACCCAGTATATAGTCAAGTAGGTTTCTTAAAATACATTTATAAATGTTAGTTTGAACGTGCATGACAACAATTGTAAAGGTAAATTTTCTATTTTGTTCACATTCTTATGCGTGGGCAAAGAAACGTACTTTGAGGCCTTATGTTCATACAGAATTCGCACGTGCATCGCATATGCAGGGAGATAATAAATATATTGAGGACCTTAAAAATGAAAATGAATATTGACTTAATTTTCACCGTGGCAAACAAATAAGTGTCCTACAATTAAATCATCTTTAAATTTCCAGTTGTTGGACTAATTCCATTGATGACTCTTTAATTAGACGGTAAAACACTCCATCATGTTAATTAATGAGATGAATTATTCGTAATTTCGAATTAAAAGAACATGAATGAGAATGTTTGATAAACCTCTCCTTTCTGACAGACGGCTGTGTCGTTGCACAGGTGGAAGTCGAGCACGGTGGCGTTACAATGATAGCATTCGATTGCTGAAATATTAAAAAAAAGAATTAAGTACACTGCATTATCGAAAATTACCAGTGTAAGTGCGGGGGTGGGAAGAAAGAAAAGTGGGAAAGTATTTAAGATTGTATACACAACTTCATGTTGACTAGAGCGATTCCGAAGAACGTTGAACGACTAACTTAAAGTAAACTCTACACCCGCCTATTTTCCACGTGGACGATACGCCAACAGGAGATATTTGAAAAGAAACCATCTGCAAAGACGATTGTCAGGAAGACGGAATAAAAGTTAGAGCCGACAGTTTCACATTTTCAGTAAATCACAACAGTGGTGTATTTAAGAAATACCACTTGTTTCAAACAGGGATAAGCATTCAGTAGTAAAGCTTCCAATCGGTGTATGTCAAATGCTCTCAATGTTTTATCATCCAACAAAGTATATATACATATTTACAAACGGAACGTCAAAAAATAAAGAAACGCCAATGTGATTTTTTTTTAATTGACGGTGATCAGTTTATAGAATTAATAGTTTAACTGAAAAATAAAATTGATTTAAAAAAAGAAAAAAAAATCAAACCCAAGCTAAACAAAAAACTTTAACATAAGGTTTTAATGCCCAAAGTATGGAAAATTAGGTTAGTTAGCTATATACATTGTTTCTACAACATAATATAAATGTGTTTATGAGGTTGAGTCACCAAAACATGAGTAGTTTGTTCAAAAACAGAGAATAGCTGAACTAAACATAAAACTTTAACGAAACCCGAGCTAAACAAAAAACTTTAACCTAAGGTTTTAGAGCCCAAAGTATGGAAATTTAGTAAGTTAGCTATATACATTGTTTCTATAACATGATATGAATGTGCTTATGAAGTTTAATCAACATAACATAAGAAGTTATTTTAGGAACAGAGAAACGGTTGAACTAAACATTAAAACTTTAACCGGCGGACGTCAACGACACCGCCGACGCCATTGTCATCACAATAGCTCTTCGTTTTTTTTAAAAAAGACGAGCTTATAACAGTTTAGGTTTGAATTATCTAATAAGGTTAATTCTAACATTAAAAGTAACACTTTTGGTATTAATTATCTTCTTAATTAAGTATATAAACTCTTTAAATACTAGGTATTATTTAGTTCCGTTACTATTGGTGAATCTTGCCCCAGTAATAGTTTTTACCAAAGACCGACATATAAAACACGTATATACGAGGAGTGTTAAAAATACGTGGACTTTTGTAAAATTTCCATAGGTAAAATGCATGATATGGCAACCAGGAGCAGTTCTAGACTAATACATGATATGGCAACCAGGAGCAGTTCTAGACAAATACATGATATGGCAACCAGGTGCAGTTCTAGACAATACATGATATGGCAACCAGGAGCAGTTCTAGACTTATACATGATATGGCAACCAGGTGCAGTTCTAGACAAATACATGATATGGCAACCAGGAGCAGTTCTAGATAATACATGATATGGCAACCAGGAGCAGTTCTAGACAATACATGATATGGCAACCAGGAGCAGTTCTAGATAAATACATGATATGGCAACCAGGTGCAGTTCTAGACAATACATGATATGGCAACCAGGAGCAGTTCTAGACAATACATGATATGGCAACCAGGAGCAGTTCTAGACAATACATGATATGGCAACCAGGAGCAGTTCTAGATAAATACATGATATGGCAACCAGGTGCAGTTCTAGACAATACATGATATGGCAACCAGGAGCAGTTCTAGACAAATACATGATATGGCAACCAGGAGCAGTTCTAGACAAATACATGATATGGCAACCAGGTGCAGTTCTAGACAATACATGATATGGCAACCAGGAGCAGTTCTAGACAATACATGATATGGCAACCAGGAGCAGTTCTAGACAATACATGATATGGCAACCAGGAGCAGTTCTAGATAAATACATGATATGGCAACCAGGTGCAGTTCTAGACAATACATGATATGGCAACCAGGAGCAGTTCTAGACTTATACATGATATGGGAACCAGGAGCAGTTCTAGACAAATACATGATATGGCAACCAGGAGCAGTTCTTTGACGCCAACGATGTCAATTGTTTTCATGAATTTTAACTGATCAAATCTCATCTTGTCAAAGTACCCATTGGACTCCACGGACGCATTTCAAACATGTATTTTCATCCATTAATCATACACATCTTTATATCACTCTTCCTTGAATTGCGCAATGATGCAATATATATTTGCAAACACCTCGTAGACACGGACAAAGACGCAGAATGCGTGCAGTTAATAAAACGAGGCATACTCACGGCATTGGCCACAATATCTTGGACAGGTGTGCGTGGATATTGTTTGATCAGTACATAAATCTGGGCGCTGGATTTCCATTAGTTTACATGCTGCTTGGTCAATGTCGTCACATTGCTGTGAGTTAACAATTGACACTCCGATACCTACAACATAGATAAGTTGTACATCTTAAACACGGACTGTCAACAGTTGACACACCGATATCAACAACATAAATAAATGGTACATCTCAAGCAATTATTTTTAACATTTGACACTCCGATACATGGAACATTAATAAGTGGTATATCTCAAACACTGACTGTCAACAGTTGACGATCCGATATCTACAACACTAATAAGTGGTACATCTCAATCACTTATAAACAACAGTTGGAACTCCGATATCCACAACATAGATAGGGGGTGCATCTCAAACACTGATTGTCAGCAGTTGGCACTCCGATATCTACAACATAAATAAGTGGTTCATCTCAAACACTGATTGTCAACAGCTGACACCCCGATATCTACAACATAAATAAGTGGTGCATCTCAAACTATAATTGTCAACAGTTGACACTTCGATATTTACAACATAAATAGGTGGTGTATCTCATACACTTTAAGTCAACAGTTGGTACTCCGATATCTGCAACATTAATAAGGGGTACATCTAAATCATCTATTGTCAACAGTTGAAACTCCGATATCTACAACATAAATAGGGGTGCATCTCAAACACTGATTGTCAACAGTTGGCACTCCGATATCTACAACATAAATAAGTGGTGCATCTCAAACACTGATTGTCCACAGTTGGCACTCCGCTATCTACTACATAAATAAATGGTACATCTCAATTACTTATTAACAACAGTTGGAACTCCGATATCTACAACATAAATAGGGGGTGCATCTCAAACACTGATTGACAACAGTTGGCACTCCGATATCTACAACATTAAAAAGTTGTACATCTCAATCACTTATTAACAACAGTTGGAACTCCGATATCTACAACATAAATAGGGGGTGCATCTCAAACACTGATTGACAACAGTTGGCACTCCGATATCTATAACATTAATAAGTTGTACATCTCAATCACTTATTAACAACAGTTGGAACTCCGATATCTACAACATAAATAGGGGTGAATCTCAATCACTTATTAACAACAGTTGGCACTCCGATATCTACAACATTAATAAGTTGTACATCTCAATCACTTATTAACAACAGTTGGCACTCCGATATCTACAACATTAATAAGTTGTACATCTCAATCACTTATTAACAACAGTTGGCACTCCGATATCTACAACATTAATAAGTTGTACATCTCAAACACTAATAAACAACAGTTGGTACTCCGATATTTACAACATAAGTAGGTGATACATCTCAAATACTTAAAGTCAACAGTTGGCACTCCGATGTCAACAACATAAATAAGTGGAGCATTTCGAACACTGATTGTCAACAGTTGGTACTCCGATATCTACAACATGAATAAGTGGTACATCTCAAACACTGATTGTCAACAGTTGTCATTCCGATAACCGTAGCATAAATAAGTGGTGCATCTCAAACACTGATTGTCAACAGCTGACACTCCGATACGTGGACCATAGATAAGTGGTGCATCTCAAACACTGATTGTCAACAGTTGACACTCCGATACATGGAACATAAATAAGTGGTGCATCTCAAACACTGATTGTCAACAGTTGGCACTCCAATGTCTACAACATAAATAATTTGTACATCTCAAACACTGATTGTCAACAGCTGACACTCCGATACGTGGACCATAGATAAGTGTTGCATCTCAAGCACTGATTGTCAACAGTTGGCACTCCGGTACATTGAACATAAATAAGTGGTACATCTCCAACACTGATTGACAACAGTTGGCACTCCGATATCTACAACATTAATAAGTTGTACATCTCAATCACTTATTGACAACAGTTGGAACTCCGATATCTACAACATAAATAGGGGGTGCATCTCAAACACTGATTGACAACAGTTGGCACTCCGATATCTATAACATTAATAAGTTGTACATCTTAATCACTTATTAACAACAGTTGGAACTCCGATATCTACAACATAAATAGGGGTGCATCTCAATCACTTATTAACAACAGTTGGCACTCCGATATCTACAACATTAATAAGTTGTACATCTCAATCAATTATTAACAACAGTTGGCACTCCGATATCTACAACATTAATAAGTTGTACATCTCAATCACTTATTAACAACAGTTGGTACTCCGATATCTACAACATTAATAAGTTGTACATCTCAAACACTTATTAACAACAGTTGGTACTCCGATATTTACAACATAAATAGGTGATGCATCTCAAACACTTAAAGTCAACAGTTGGCACTCCGGTGTCAACAACATAAATAAGTGGTGCATTTCGAACACTGATTGTCAACAGCTGACACTCCGATACGTGGACCATAGATAAGTGGTGCATCTCAAACACTGATTGTCAACAGTTGACACTCCGATACATGGAACATAAATAAGTGGTGCATCTCAAACACTGATTGTCAACAGTTGGCACTCCAATGTCTACAACATAAATAAGTTTTACATCTCAAACACTGATTGTCAACAGCTGACACTCCGATACGTGGACCATAGATAAGTGGTGCATCTCAAACACTGATTGTCAACAGTTGGCACTCCGGTACATTGAACATAAATAATTTGTACATCTCAAACACTGATTGTCAACAGTTGACACTCCGATACATGGAACATAAATAAGTGGTGCATCTTAAACACTGCTTGTCAACAGTTGACAATCCGATACATGGACTATAAATAAGTGGTTCATCTTAAACAACGACTGTATACAGTTAATAACAAAATTCAGATTAAAAGAACTTGTGATCCATCCCTTTTTCATGTTGAAATAAAACATGTTTAAATTAAACTTAAACAATAAGACGAATCTCGCCGTCGTTAACAGAGGTAAAGCTATACGATTCGTAAATGAAACCTTGGGTATTGTACAAGATATGCGAAGAATTCCCTATATCTAATGTTAATGTAGTTTATTAGATTGGTTAGATAAGCAAAACAATCTGCTGAAGTTCACAACAAAAACCTCCATCGACAAAACTCGAAGTTAATCTTGAATGATGTTTATTGAATGACACTTGAGAGAAAGCAGTTTAAAATCAATGACAGTCGAGAGAAAATGGTATTGGGAGTGTAAACTTTTTAATTTGGAATAATTCAAAGTTCAATTGACACAAGATAATAATTGCTGCAGTATTTTAACAACTTTTCCTGCCAAATATCTTCAATGTTCAACTGTTATCGGCAAGAGTACATACGAACACCCGTATACATTGCCTTTTATTCATATTATATGTTTATGTCATGGTGATTCTAATGTTGTGTGTAAATTGTTAAGGAAGCATTTAGCAGATGTTGTTCAATTGGTAGATAAATTATTAGTACCAATTATATGTATGGATGTCTCCGTGAGGGAGAGCCCTTCTTTATTCGTTTTCGAAATAAAAGGTCATCATCCGAAACTGTGTCAGTAACACATTTTTGTTTATTTACATGCGCGTTGAACCAGATGATTTGGTTTATTTTTTAAAAATGCAGTTAAAAATTGCAAAGGTCAAATGTGTCAGCTTAATGAGATGAGATAAGAAGATGATTTACCTCAGGTGTTCTTGTCATATTAAAGTGACAGGTTGTTTTGTGGGCAAGATAGAGGTGTGTTTAAGGTGGAGTTAGTGATTAAGAAATTGGCCAATGAGAAGATACGACCGAGATAGCAAGGGGTTGTTGAAGAATTTTGGTAATGTGTAGATTAGAGTTAAACAGTAAGTGTATATATGCCGTTAAGTGAGTTGACATGTATGTTTGTGAAGTAGTATTTATGTGGAGATAGAGATAATTGCAATTGTTGAATATGTGAATAAATTGAGTTAATATCAATCGCCCTAGTTATAGTGTCTGTTATGCTGCAGTCCACGGTGAAATAATAACTCGTAATACGAAACAACTATTAGATAACATCTATTTAACCTGCCGTTAAGTTTTAGTTTGTAGTTCCATACTAAGTTATTATTCCGGGAGACAGTTTTATATTCAATCTGAACGGCGACCTAATGGTATATGCCCCAAGTTTGTACGATTCACACTATCAAAGATCGTGATAATATCTATTTTCGTCTTCCATTTGATTCGACTCCGCTGTACTACAATATAGAAATCGCAGCAAAAGCTTGGGGTCGAGAAAGGAGTATTGCTGATAAAGATGAACTCTAGTAAGTGCACTATCAAAATGATTTGATGAGACCATAAATGGCAGACACAATCAATAATGCTTTATTTGTCGCATATTTCAACAATTTGCGCCGGTTATAGAGAGATAAGATAGTGAAATATCTAAATATATGTAAATATCTGGGTCATGAACAAGCACTGTATATCTAATAGAAACAGTCCTGGTTAAAAAGGTTTATTTTGTAAAATCAGAAATTTTAAATTTAGAGAGGTTATCTAATGTTATCATATATATATCATGCTTTCAAACTACATGGTCGCATTATGCTTCAAATTTGGAATTTCAATAGACTGTTCAGAGCAATTTCACTGACACAATCAGTTGCGCGTGTGGTCGCCTTTACTGGCAACCACAGCAGCAAGACGTCGCCCCATGGAACCGCACCAGTTACGTAGCAGATACCGTGGGATTCTGGCCCACTCCTGGTGGAGCGCTGCTGTCAGTTCCTAGACGTTGGCAGGCTGCGGTTGACGTTGACGTTACCGCCATCGAAGACAATCCCAGGCGTATTCAATTGGATTGCAGTCAGGTGAACAAGCCTGCCAAGGCAAGACGTTAATGTTGCGGGTCTGTAAAAAGTTCCTGGTGACACTTGCAACGTGAGTTGGCGCGTTGTCATGCTGGAAGACCAGGCCTTGACGTTGGCGGAACATAGGGACAACCACAGGACGTAATATCTGGTTGATGTAACGCCTGGCTGTGAGATTACCTTGGCACACGACGAGTTGGGACTTAAACTTATGGTTGATGACTGCCCAGACCATAACTCCACCCCCACCGTAACGGTTGTGCTGCAGAACGCAATTATTAGCGTAGCGTTCATGACGTCGTCTGTACGTCTCACACCACTATTACATTTCCCATAGGGCTCCATTGTAACATTTATGTCCAAAACAGAGTGAAAAATTAAATTCTGCAGCATGTGTCAGGGCTCAAATTCTTCATTGGTTCAAGATATGCAATTATAAAGAAAAAAAAGTATACCTTGACCAGGTTTTTTTTTTTAAATTCAATGCTTTTGTGAGACCTATCAATTTCCAGAGTAACGATATGTCAACTATTCGCCCTAAATGCGGTTCGAACCAACAATTCTGAAATGACACAGAATTGTCCAGAAAGCTGGTATCAGCATCAAATTTTTTAGTGGTGATTTCTAAAATACTGACCATTTAACTCATGCTAGCAAAAAACAAAACACTGCAGTACAAAGCCCTGAAAAAAGAAGAAAAACAGAACTAAAGTTTTATTTCTACCTCCTTCATCTGTAGGTCCGGAGTACTCAAGGGAGATAATAGTGGTGTGAGTCCTGAAGAGGACTTTTTTTAAAATTTAAGATTCTAAATTTTCATGTTATGTAACAATACTCAATACAAGTTCAATAAAGCTAAATGCATCCCCATATCTGAACTAGTTCTGAAATAAAATAAGTTTTAGTGACACATGGTATCAGTCAAAATGCTGCCATTTCATGTAAAAAGGCAAGAATTCACAACCCTACAGTCTAAATTTCATGATAACTTGACCAATTGTATCTAAAAAGGTCTGAAACTTTCACAACTACATGGTAAAATGAAAAGGTGTCTGAAAATGGGAAGAAAAACAGACATCTTGGTTACAAAAAAAATGATATTGTGGAACAAAACTTATTAAACTTTACATCTTTTAGATAAAATTTCAATATCAGAATGATATGGCAGCAGCACAAGCAAACAATTCAAGCTATTTTCATGCTAAAGTACTCCATTACCCTGTCTACACATCAATTCCAATATAAGAAGGGCAACACAGGCTCAATAGATAATGCATACATGACATTCAATGTAAAATTCTGCATATCTATAGCATTTTCTATAAAAATGGAGTACAAGCAAAAACTTCGCCAAATTCAATGATTCGACGCAGAATTTAATGCAACGACAACCGAAAACAACCGAAGTTAACCGTAAACTGGCCGCTGAGCAAGATTGCAACTACTGCCTTTTCATAATTAAACAATAAAAATTAGTACAAACTCCCGTTCCACTGTGAATATGCAATTTATTTCATTTTGCAAACAATTCTATTTTTGTATTCAGAAATAAGTGGGTGGGGTAAGAAATTAATGTAAATATCAGCTTAAAATTTACAATCTGATCAATAAGCATGCCCACTGGAATTCAGTGTGATTTTGCAGATACTTTAACCTGAATTAAGGGTTGGTAGTTCTACAGTAATATGGCAAAACCAAACATGATGGAGAGAGTGTCACAAATGGGATCTGTCTATGAGGACAGGTGTTCATGAAATATGAGACTGGACACTGCTCATAAACCTAAACTTAGGGCAAGGAAACACCAAAATGACCATCTACAGAGTAAACCAGCATTCTGCCATGCATTAGACATGATGTATCCCTCTTTTTGTTTCCACATTTAACAGAATACTCGATCATACATGGATTACATGAATATCAAGAAATTGACACATACAAAGTTTGGTCAATGTGTGTAATCTCTATCATAAATGCATGAAAAAAATGCACCACCAGTTATATTGAAATGTTTAAAAACTCAGATTGTGTTCAACTATTCATAACATGTCCAAATTATAGTTTAATACCTTCTATTTAAAGAAATCAGCATTCCTCAACACTGCAACATGCAGATCTGTCAGTTTCTGTTAACGTCTCACACCACTATTACATTTCCCATAGGGCTCCATTGTAACATTTATGTCCAAAACAGAGTGAAAAATTAAATTCTGCAGCATGTGTCTGGGCTCAAATTCTTCATTGGTTCAAGATATGCAATTATAAAGAAAAAAAAGTATACCTTGACCATGCTAGCAAAAAACAAAACACTGCAGTACAAAGCCTTGAAAAAAGAAGAAAAAGAGAACTAAAGTTTTATTTCTACCTCCTTAATCTGTAGGTCCGGAGTACTCAAGGGAGATAGTAGTGGTGTGAGTCCTGAAGACACGGATACGTCCGTCGGCGTTCGACAAGTTGAAACGTGACTCGACACTAAACACTACGTTCTGCCAACGCTGACCGCGATGGTTGTGGGCCCAAATAAGACGTTGGTGACGTTGGCGTCGCGTAAGAACTAGACCGCGTTGGACTATCGACAAACGTTCCCGTGTCTCTGACACGGGGAACGAGACGCAATATTTTCGAACGAGAGACGTTAAAACGTCTAGCGACGTGTTCTTGCGTTCGCCCACATTCTAGCATGGCCAAAACTTGGGCCGTCTCTTCAAAATTTAGCATCGGCATTATCAGAAACTGGATAATTGTCAGAAAATCTCTGAAAATATTGGTTGAATGTCGACTAACACATGTACCTGTCTAAAATTCACTCGAAAAAAACACATGGTTGACACGCACGGGCTGCACGAGGAAATTATGAGCAGGTACATAAATTTAACAATGAGCTGAATAAAATCGTATGAGTTTCGGTTGGTTGGATTTGTCAGTTAGAGTACATGTACATTTCTGACATTTCCCCCCTTTCCTCCTCCCCCCCCCCCCCTCCCCCCAAATTTTGACTATGTAACGAAAAACACGACAATTTTCGATGAGGCGTTTCTCGTCAGTGTATGTTTAATAGTATATATGTTGAAAAGTTCGTTTTAACAGGAATACTCATTTGAGGTTTTGTATTAACAAGTAAAATTTACACTTTTGATTAGTTTGCCAAACACACATGCAATAATATTAGAACATAATACGATTAGAGTGTTAAGCTGTAATAATATATACGAGGTATGTCCCAAAAGTAATAGGACGACTCTGTCATTTTTGTATTTAGTGCGTCACATGCAAACCAGTGGTATCAATGGATAGATCGACACATCTTATATTGTCATAAAACATCAAATCAACTTTCAGTCATCATTAAATTCATGCGAGTTTACAAGTACGGGGGACTTTGAAATAAGACGTCATTCAAAAAACAACAACATTGCCTTTGAAAATTGAATGACTTTCATTTCAATGTCAATTTGACGTCGCACAAATAACGTCAAACTCCCCCGTACTTTGTAACATATACATTTCGACTTGTCAAAATTAATGTTAAATGGTGGTGTACGATATCGAAATCGTGCATGCTTATAGTTTTAATGTGGAAAATTATTCATGCCTAGTTTAATTTGGATTGAAACACTAAAAGGCATATTTCTTAATGCGTCCTATTACTTTTGGGACATACCTCGTATATATATATATATATGTGTGTGTGTGTGTGTGTGTATGTATATAGTATGTTTTCATGTGCCAGGCTCATCCTCAATACATATAGTATATTTCTAATTCGTTTTAGTTTTTACTCGTAGTGTTTTTTTTTTCTTATTTAAACATTGCGTTATTTTTTTCTTATTTTTTTATTCAATTAAGGAATGCTTATATATATAATGTACTGAATGTCTGAATTATATGATAAACACGTGAACAAGTCACACATAGTGTTACAACACGTGAAACGAAAAAAAGAAAATTGGTTATATGGAGTCGTATTCAACAGCTACCATTGAGTTTGAACATCTACATTTCAACCTTAGATATCTAGTCTACCGTGGCAAATGTAGGTCTCAAAGTATGTTCTCTAAGTATGTTTTTTTTTAAATTCATTCTCGATTTGAAGTCTAACAATTTTCTTAAGAATGGTAAATGGATGTTAACACGTGTCCAAAATGGTCTCAAAAAAAACTACAATGATGTAAATAACCATAAATTTGACTTTGTATTTATTTTGTAAATATGCAATCTACAGAAGATCACTAACTGACAGAAAGTTGTAATTGGCGCCTTTTCGAAACATCTTTTGCTTTTATTAAATGTTTTCCCTTTTACAATTTTAGTTTTATTTCATTTTTTTATTGTTGAAATAAAATTGGGAATGCTGGCAGTTTACTGCATGTTAACAATGAAAAAAATATACAATATACCATTTATCTTATTATTTTGTAGTTGGCGCATGTTCTGCTGAAATAGAATCATACGCAGTTTTGTTGAAACTTGGTATCGGTACCATACAAAATAGTGTTACTTATTACATTTAAACTTAACAGTATGTTCTACTTACTCAGTAATCCAACTATAACAAGTGGTAACTTCATTTCGACTGAGACCACATTCTAAATTCAGATGAACTGAAGAACTATAGATAAGGAGACGTCCACTAAAGGGGAACTAAGGACATATCGACTTAACAATGTTTTATTTTAGTCCTTAAATTTCAATGTGAAAGCGTGTCCTGCACTCAAGAGATATCAAAACGCAACACAGAAAAAGATATCAAAACGCAACACATGAAAAGATATGAAAACGCAACACAGAAAAAGATATGAAAACGCAATATATTTAGCACGAGTGTGTATATCGACATCCTACAGTAATAAGTGTTCTGTTGATTTGATTGGTTGTTTACTTGAGATGTTACTGAATAATCTAGTGCTGCCTGTATTGATATTACTTTTACCAATTCCATGTAAATCCTCTCTAAACCCTGTGTTAGGTTTTTCATATCACTTGAGTGTATTGTTATTCCTTCCTATGTGTATTTGCAGTGCCCATAACACGGTGTTATACAAAGTACGACATTGACAGATCTTTCTGTAAAGCCAAACTTCCCTGATTGGATATCAACGACAAAACTCCTCAACCCCAACTTCGGGAATAACTGAAATAAGGATTCTGTATAAAACCGCTGATGTAAATCCTGAAACCATCCATAGTGATTATGCTTGTGCTATTGCAATCTTTTTCAATGTTGCGTTTTGTGTTCGATACTGTATTATACTCATTTTTCGTTTTCGACATTTTCAAGAAATAATATTAAACGATACAAAATAGTTTGCGTACACCTGTAAATAGTTTTGTTCCTGGACTTAGTAAAATGTAAGTCAGCAACTTAAAACTCCATATAAAGACACTCTATCCTATGATGCAGACAATATTGTCTTTCTAATCATAAATGCTCTCGAGGTTGCCGAGGCGACAGTTAAAGTGGCCATAACTGTATTCCATAAACACACGGTTATGCTACACACGTGTGCACATTTAATCAATGCATACACCTGTGAAGATACAATCTGTAAACTTTAATTTATTGTCGGTGACAAATAAAATGCAAATAACATTTAGTTATTTAGTTAAATTATAGCTGCAGACCGACATTAGCATTAAACCATTATATCACATTATACTATAAAATGATTTCAATACAGCGTTATGCAAAATAGTGTAAAGAGAAAAATTAACGTAAATGTCGTATGTTCCATTAAAGTTTTTGATATTTAAATTGTGTATGTTGTCATAGTAGTAATAGTTGTTGTTATTGTTGTCGTTGTCGTTGTCGTTGTTAGAATTTTAAGAGATGAAAAGTTCAGAATTACATCAGTCGTAACGTATATAGTACATGGAGATATTTATTTATGAACAACCAGACATAAATGTACAGACCAAGCTACGAGCGCGTCTAACTACAATACAAACCATAGACGCAATATCAATGCATCTACCAACCCACGATAATTGGTGTCAACCGTGACTTATATACTATGATTTTACATGCAACACATACATGAACTGATAGCTCCTTATGAGTAGGATCCAGTCAGGATTCACGACTACTCACATGTGTATAAAGGACAGAATAACTGAGTAGTTTAGTATCCTTCGTATACTACGTCCATAAGAATATATTCATCGTACGTGGGTTTAAGGTTCGGATAGAAAAGTCCGTCCAGATGAAAATGTTTTGGCGAGAACGAAGCGCTCCCATGAATAGTTATCCCAAGTGTCAAAATGTTCTTTCAAAAGCGAAAAAGCCATGCATTATTATTTTTCGAGCGTACTTATTTTAACTTTATTAACCATTATAGATTTTACAACAATCGCTTTAAAGACGTTTAGCTATATGAATTACGTCATATATTTTATACGACATCTATATACTAGATCTATACTTTCAACTTTTTTTTGTGCAAAAAAATAGAGTTGATACACCCAAAAATCAATGCAATGTGCGCTCATGCGTGTAGATCCACATTAATAGTATTAGATTAAGCATTCACCAATGTCTATCTGATAATTAATTGTGACAATTTGCTAATTATTACGTTACTGATGTTATCGAAGGCATACCAACACAGCAATAGGTCACATATTTAATATATTTACCAAATGTATTATGATTTAAAAGAAAAGTAATAAATTATGCACTACAAATCACCATTAACAATAACTGAACTGGGTTTTACGGCACACCAACTCTTACACTATAGGCCATTCTTCGTCATACAGGACTGGCCATTTTGGCTTCACATGTCATATATATCGAGATAAAAAATATGAGATTTGGAACCAATATTTTTAAAGAGATGCAGTTCATTCAAGTCTTTCAAACCCTACCAGTCGACTTTAATTTAAACAATGTTTTATTCACAACATATAGGGTAGTCATACATTAAATGAACATATTAAAAAACAAGCTTACGTTATAGTTTATATGTAAATGTTCTTTACACTGATATTCGGGCAGTGGATCGTGTTCTATTCCTTTAAAGGCAGCCCGGATCCACACAGGGCATTAAACTTAACAGAAGCATTGCTTAATGTATATTATGTAGTAGCAGTATGTCATGAATAGAACATCATTTACAAGGTTCCATTGCATCTCCAATTACATATTACATTGATATCTACTGTTTTAATGTTTATCAAAAACTAGGGAAATTCTCCTGTGCCAAGTAGAGTACCGTTACTTAAGATGTGCAAAGCTATTGATTTCAATGTTCGATCCCTGAACAAACATATTTGCTATACCATTAAGGCGGTCTTTTATACGTGTAGGTCTCGACCAAGCCTTCAGTCTGCATATTGCACTGAAGCTTCTTTCACAGGAACAAGAACCAACTGGATACTGTTCATGATATAGACAGTCAAACTTGTGTAAGCGGTCACCTCTATTAGGCAGCCACTTGTCTTAAACAGCAACTTTTGTTATTTCCCATTTTTATGCTTTTATAGCAAATTAACTTGTATTAAGCAAGAACCTATCTTAAAAGGACACTTTTGCCCCTTCCCTTGACTGGCTGCTAAAGGCAGGTTTGACTGTATCAACTAAAGACACTGCATTTTACCAACGATACAGTTCTTGGTCGAAGTTACTTGCCATAGGCATTTCTTGAGAGAAAAACATCTTTGATGGACTTTCAAGTTCTGGTGCTTGCCTACTTATGTTACCTGGTAGTAATAAACACCCGTTTATAACATCAAGTAATTTGGGTAATCTTTGATTAATTCGTTGTAAAATATTATCCAGAAACGAGGAAACGTAATCTATTTGGGAGAAGTCAATACCAGCATTTGCACGATGTTTTTGTTTTCCCGTAGTTTGTGGTTTACATTGGAGCATGTCCAGTGAGGATGCAATACTGGTATAAGAAACCCATGTGCTTTCAGAACAAAGCGTTTCTAAAGTATTGACTAAATTTCTTGCTTCAGTGTGGGTCTGTAGCAAATCGCAATATTTTAAGCTTACAGACAATGGTCCTAATGTAGCCCAGAATATGTTGGGTAAAAAAAAGCAGCAATCATACAATCACAATTTTTCATCCCCAGCAAAAAAACGAGACATCGTATGTTGCCTGACCAGTATTATAATGTATTTAGTTTTATAAATATAGTGCCTCAGTTGTTTTTTTCGTACGGCCTCCCTGAGCCCACGAGCAGCTACGGACCTTGGGCAATCATTTACTCATTTATTCATTAATTCATAATCAAAATGTAAACTCCATTTTATTTCGTTGCGCCTCGTTTGTTCTCAATATACTAAGCAGATAAAATTTCAGTCTGCTTCATGACGAGCAAATACCGTATATAGTTTCGCATGTACACCGGTTACGGTGTGCATTTACAATTATAAACAAAACATTTCACTTTGGCTAAGTATGGTGTCCCGTTGGGGCCATATTCATAAATCTAAGTATAGTCAAAACAACGAATCTCCGATAGTGACAAGTTGAACTAACGAACACACGTTGGTGAAAAGTCGAAATTTCAATGCTGCAACTACAACAAAGCATGGATGGTGAAAATTTGGGGAAAAAAGTATATGCAAAATAGCACTATTGAAATCAGGATATGCTTTCATGAGATAGTTTCATAATGGCGGTGATAAATATTCATTGTTTCATCTGATCTAAAATTCATTTTCAACACGTTAATGCTCATTTTGTGATTTGCATGACGTTATTAATGTATTGGAATATTTGAAAATATTGAAATGTTTGATTTGTGAATTTAGAAAAAATATATATGATTTGCTTTGGAATTGGGCTATGAATACGTCTTTCTATAAATGACCCGTTCTTAAAAAATGAATTTTTTATTTACTGTCGAAATGAGAAGACATATACATTTATATACTGCATGGGGTTTACGCCGTTTTAAACATATAACAGGATGTACAAAACGTCCAGTCGTATTGGCAGAGAAAGGACCCAAAATGACATCCTGTATATTAGTCTATTCCAGAACCTGTTATCTCCCGAATCAGATATATTAACCACCAATGAAAAAGCAGGGAATTCTATGCTTGTCCCACAATTCATAGCAATTGAACGTTTACTACACTGTGACGTCATTCAAACTTTCAGTTGGAGTAATTGACCAATCAACGTGCTCAGATGTGGCTTTCCCAACATTGTTTTTTAATAAACCCAATCGGGAGAGCTGGGTCCATTCTACAGACCACATGTATATAAAATATGTATCAGAACTTGAAATATTTAACAGGTTTGTTGAGCCAATAGAAAGTTTCGCAAAGTCATGAATTAATTAAACAATCGTTTTATTGTATTATGTATGAATCATAATGATTATATTATATTTCATTATGTGATATCTACGCCTTTCTACCAGAATGTCAAAATAATGTGTTTTTTTCAATAGTCTAAGA
This sequence comes from Panopea generosa, assembly GCA_029582155.1. Classification (NCBI taxonomy): domain Eukaryota; kingdom Metazoa; phylum Mollusca; class Bivalvia; order Adapedonta; family Hiatellidae; genus Panopea; species Panopea generosa. The sequence goes on from CM055896.1 coordinate 83,248,427, forward strand.
AAACACTGCGCCAGTAAATAAATACATATTTTTATTTCTTGGTTATTTATTAATTACAATTTACAAAATCAATGTATTCACTTAATAAAAGTTCATGAGTGCAGTTTCATCACACATACAAAAAGACGCAGTCTTCGTTTTTTAAGTCGTTTTATGTTTCTTTCTAATGCATTACTTGTCGTCAAAATAATCACGCCCCATTACATGTCTCACATACCATTCTATGGAAAGGGTAGAAATTATGTGGAATTTTCTGTAACACCTAATCTGCTTAGATGTCGATTTACTTTCTTGTTCCTGGAGCAACTCCATCGTCTCTGGAAGAAGGTCAACATTTAGATCTACTGGCAGCTATGACATTCTTTGTAAAATGGAATGTTTTATTTTGAAAACTCTGAGCGATTTTATTGGCTGGTAAAGTATGACAACTTTTAAATAAATGGCTATAGCAAAGAAGTAACGAATAAAACAAAAAAAACATATAAATTCCCGTAACACAAGGTGAGCTACAATGACGTAATCAGTCGCCATGTTTCTACGCCTTTTCACGATTCAATAAACTGAAGTAGATTTAATGATACAAAAATATAGACGATGTATATTTTAATAATTATAATAGTAAGGCTTATTGGAGATTAATATATTCAAATGGTTATGTGTTATAGGTGTGAACAACTGGCATCATACACGTTATGAAAATATGAATGAGCCCATAAAAATACGTTGTTGAGAGGTTGGGGGTGGGGTAAGTGGGCACTATAAAACGTAACATTCGAAATTTGGCTGAGTATTTCATTTAATGAAAAAAACAATTTTTAAAAAATCAGGATGGGTGGGTGATCTGTTAAGAGATTAGTGTATGGTTAGTGGGCACTATAGAAGGTAACAAATTTAAAAATTGGGCATTTAGTATTTTATTTAATTCAAAACAAACATTTAATAAAAAATCGCGAGATTGGTTGAGGGGTTTGTGTTTGGTAAATGGGCACTATAGAAGGTAGCAAATTAATAATTGGACAATCAGTATTTTATTTAATTCGAAACAAAATTCTAATAAAATATCAAGAGGGGAGATAAGTGGTAATGGAGTTGAAATATAACAGCTTATTTAATTTAATTCAAAACAAAAAATAACAAAGAATAACATTGGGGGAAGGGGATGGATAGGGACATAAAATGGAATAAATTGGGCAGAGTATTTCATTTGAATTGAAACAAAAAATATCGGGGGCGGTAATTAAATTGAAATGGGATAGAGTTTTAAAATAAAATAAACTTTAAAAAACGTAAAGTTAACTATTATATGTCTTCCATGCCATAATATATCATTCTTGAAACATTTACAACTGTTCATATACATATCCAATAACAGTTTTGGGCTCCAATGGGAATGGAATAATAAACCCAAAAAGTGTAATCAACAAAGAAATAGAGCCAGCATTTGGTTGAAAACTAATATAAGACGTAAGAAAATAAGAATCAGAGCGCAAAAAGAAAGTAATGTTTATATATACAACTTGTACCTAAATTTTAACATAAAGTTATAAACCTAATTTCTCCTTTTTAATCCGATATTCCCCACTGAACTTAAATGTAGCAGCGCTTTAAAAATACAAAAAAAAATCGAAATATAAGAAAAGCCCCTTTTGCCAAGTAACATTCACATAACTGTACGTATGCATGTAGTAAATCACAACTTTCACCAAAACTTTAACACAGAGTTTAAAGACAAAATTTGACATTTTTACTTTGCAAAATGACCATGACCTTCCAATTATCTTAAAGTTATATTTCAGAGTATGCGTATGCACACTTTTACCAGGTTTCATGCATATAACAGCAAGCTATGCACACTTATACCAAGTTACGTGCATATAACAGCAAGCTATGCACACTTATACCAAGTTACATGCATATAACAGCAAGTTATGCACACTTATACCAAGTTAATGCATATAACAGCAAGCTATGCACACTTATACTAAGTTACATGCATATAACAGCAAGATATGCACACTTATGAACAAGTTGCACCAAAACTTTAACACAGGTAGGGCGTAGGTCTCTACACTGACGCCGACTCCGGGGCGAACACAAAAACTTCCATATTCATAGAATAATCGAGTTAAAACGGTTATTATAAAATGGAAACTACACTGTTTGTAATCGCAAAAATTGTTCATCCATTATTCTTGACTTATAATCAGTGGAGCTCTCATGCTCCTTAAAAACTTCGCCACTCGTGGGTTCGCCACTTGTCACTTCGCCACACGTGATCATGCCCTACGGTAGATTTGAGTAAATATATTAACAAGGTTCCTTTCATTTCGATTTAAAATCTAATGAAATTAAAATAACTGTTACATTTTTATGTCGTTCATGACCACGAATATGCGAAATTGGTGCTTGTTAAGAAATATGTAATAAAAAACACACAATCATATATGTTGGTGTGTTCAGGAGGAATTGTGTTTGCAAGATACAGAAATCAGCAAATATGGAACCAGAAAATTGCAAATGAAGTGGTGTTTGAAAATGTCTTATAGTTGCCAATTATTCCATTAATTTGAGTATAAACCAAAATTCTCAACTATGAGATTCCAGTTCATTGTGTAAACATTTACGGTTGTACATTAACTAGTTCTTTACTCAATATTCAAATTGAAAGTATCTTTAGATATAAAAATTTATGAAGTTACAGTTTTTTTTTCTAACAACAATTCTATGTTCCAGGTGTTTGCAATCATACATACAAACGTAGAGCTATAGAATACACGTTAAATGTATATTGTACAAGTGCACTTTCACACCTATAAATAATACGTTTCCAGTGCTTCGACTCTAGGTGTTAGAGCTAATACCGAGTCGGTGTTGTTAGTGACGACAATTTGCAATGTACCGATATCATCGGATGACTTTTCCATAAAAGTGTTGAAAGTTTTAATATTAAGTCCATTTTCTGTGATGTTAGCGGTGTTGTCTTTAACTGTAGCTATGATAGTAGTTACAACCGAATCAGTGTTTGCAAGATTATCCTCGTTTACTTGAACACGACTTGTTAGAGAAGTAACATTTCCACCAATTTCTGTATAAACAGTTTCGAGTGATTCAACTTTAGTTTCGAGATTTGTAACCATCGGCTCTATTTTTGAAATGCTGGCTTTGTTGTCATCAACTGTAGTTTCGAGAGTAGTTACAGCCGACTTAGTAATTGCAATATTATCCTCGTTTACTTTAACATCTTTTTCTAGTAATATCGCCTTGCCTTCAATCGTTGTGATAGAGTTGGTATGTGTTTTGACTTCAGAGTCAAGTTCTGCGAAAACGCTTTCGATTTCCAAATTTCTTGTTTCGAGTTTGTCGATTTTTGCTTTAAGTTCTATGTTCCTGCTTTCTAGTGAAGACATTTTCGTTTCTAAACTGTTGGTAATTTCGTTGTAAGTGACTACCAGTGAGCGCATCGACTCCTGCTGAATTGCAACAGCCTTTAGGGAGACAGTATCACAAATGTCATTTTGCGCCTTATATGAACCTAATAGCAATAGGTCTAATAAAATCAAAATCATTTTTCTATATTTCAAATTATTGAATATATTTAAAGCAAATTATAAAATCAAAATTTTAATATTGTTTTATTATTCTATTTTACAGTAGCACAATTAAAGAGCAAGATTGTAACGTTAACTAAATATCGCACACGCGTTTATAATACAGCAGATGGTTGTGTCGAAATGCTGTCTGAACGTCGTTTATTCTTAACTACAATGTATTAGCGTGTATCATGACAGAGGTCCTGTATAATGTACCTTTAAATAGTTTATTTAGTAATGTAATTGCAAATATAAGCGGGATGGTGTGTGTTTAATGCATAGGATCGTGACCGTTCATCCCAGGCTTGGCCCGATAACACAGGCCTGACCCGATGACCCACAATAAACAACAGCCGGTATTGGTTTTATCAAGGGAAATGGACTCGGGAGCATAATCTCTGAGATTACTTAGAAATGGATAAAAAAAAATTGGTTAAATCAACAAGTATTTTGTCTCTATAAAGAAAAAGTTGTATTACACTGCGGCATTGTTCATTCATGCTTATAAAAACATAAAATGCAATATAATATCCCGTCAAGTCACGTGATCACTACATTTATAAATACATAAAATACAATGTAATGCCCCGTCAGGTCACGTGATCACTACATTTATAAATACATAAATACAATGTAATACCCCGCCAAGTCACTTGACCACTACATTTATAAATACATATCATATAATGTAATAATCCGTCAAGTCACGTGATCACTACATTTATAAATACATAAAATACAATGTAATATCTCGTCAAGTCACTTGACCACTACATTTATAAATACATATCATATAATGTAATAATCCGTCAAGTCATGTGATCACTACATTTATAAATACATAAAATACAATGTAATATCTCGTCAAGTCACTTGACCACTACATTTATAAATACATATCATATAATGTAATATCCCGTCAAGTCACTTGACCACTACATTTATAAATACATATCATATAATGTAATAATCCGTCAAGTCACGTGATCATTTATAAATACATAAAATACAATGTAATATCTCGTCAAGTCACTTGACCACTACATTTATAAATACATATCATATAATGTAATATCCCGTCAAGTCACTTGACCACTACATTTATAAATACATATCATACAATGTAATATCCTGTCAAGTCACGTGATCACCACATTTATAAATACATAAAATACAATGTAATATCTCGTCAAGTCACGTGATCACTACATTTATAAATACATATCATACAATGTAATATCCCATCAAGACACGTGTTCCCTACATGTTTATACATTTGATTTAAAACTACATATATGCACACAGATAATAGTAAATGTATATTTAAGTATTAGGTGATGTCGTTTTAACAAGGTTACGTGACATGGACAATCAGCCAAAAAGATTGAACGCTCAAAACTAATTAAAGTATTCTGCAGAAAACAGTTCTGTTTTATCTATACCTCGTTTGTATAAAATATGTATAACTTTAAAGGTGCAGGCTACGCAACTGGTATTTAATACGTAGAAAATCATACAAGTAACTTGTAATATTCAAAATGAAAGATATAAACAATGCTGCACAAATTTTGAATTCCGACATCAACAAAATCACTGAATGGTCAAAACAATGGCTTGTAACTTTTAATCCATCGAAGACTGAATCGCTTCTTATATCTAGGAAACGTAATCAACCCGTCCATCCACCACTATATATGCATAACCAACAAATATCAGAAGTACAATCACACAAACACTTAGGTATACTTTTATCAAACAACTGTACCTGGCACTCTCATATTCAATACATTATGGATAACGCATGGTCAAGAATTAAAGTCATGAGAAAACTGAAATATCAGCTTGACAGAAGATCCCTGGAGACAATATATACATCTTTTATCCGACCACTGTTAGAATATGGTAACACAATCTGAGATAACTGCACTAATTATGAAAAACACGAGTTAGAAAAAATTCAACACGAAGCAGCACGCATTGCAACTGGAACAACAAAACTTGTATCAATTAATAACTTAAACACAGAAGTTGGGTGGGAAAGTCTAGAAACTCGAAGGACGAAGCACAAATTAATTATTTTCTATAAAATGGTAAACCATATGACTCCTCCCTACTTATCTGCACTAGTACCATCCCAAATAGGTGAAAATTCCCCGTATAATCTCAGAAATAGTTATGACCTACAAATTCCAAGTTCGAGAACAGCGCTCTACTATGATTCTTTCATGCCATCTGTTGTCCGTGATTGGAACAATCTACCTATTGAAACAAGACAAGCCGTTTCTATAAATGCCTTTAAGCACCAGCTAAATAAAAATCTTACCAAAACATCAAAACACTTTTACACAGGCGCAAGAAAATGTCAGGTCTTGCATACTGGTCTTCGTACAAATTGTAGCACGCTGAAACAACACTTATTCAAAAAAAATATTGAAAATTCTCCACTATGTACATGTGGAGTAACTGAAAGTACAAATTATTACCTCCTCGTCTGTCCTATTTATCATGTCGAACGCGCTACACTTCTTGCATCAATCTCTCATATATGCACTGTTACCCTCAACACACTTCTCTTTGGAGAACCTCATCTCCCCCACAATACTAACTTCGAAATTTTTAAAGCTGTCCACAAATATATACTCTCGAGTAAGCGTTTTAATAACAAAAAAATTAAAAACTTATCTAACAACGCTGTAAAGCTGTAGACTTGTAAATAACAATAATCATAATAATAATAATAATTATTATTATAATAATAATAATAATAACTATAATAATAACTATAATAATAATAATAATTATAATAATAATAATTTATATGTTGCTGTCTGTTTCCCTTGGGTCGCTCGCCTTAGTCCTGAACTCGTCCACCTTTTTTTCTGTTTATTTTGTTTTTAATTCTAATTTATATGATTAATTATAAAATTTTGTTTTCTTTCAAAACTTAACAAGACATACAACTATCGATGTAAAAATCATATATCTTTTATAGAACTGTATTTTGTTAATATATCAAAACTAATCTAATGAATCTTCGCCACCGTACACAAATGTTTGTATAAGTTACTGAGGAGAGAAACTATATAAGAAATATTTTCTTTCGTTTCAATTCTTTTACTAAATATGTTGTGGAATATGCTGTACATAATTTATGAATAAATATGTTTAAACCAAAATGAAAGAATCACTTTAGATATACAGTGTGTGCAATTTTAGGTACAACTGCCATATAGTGTGCATTGTATAGCTGTACATTATTGAATAAAAACATCAAATTTGGATGAAATAATCACTTTAGATAAACATCGATTAAAATCGTTTATTAATAAAATAATGATATTATGCATTATAATACACTTTATTTTATCAGATTACAATCATTTATTATGGGTCACATATATATAGTGTGTGTAACCTTCACCAAAATGTTGTGTTATAACATATACATTGAATTTATCTAAAATGTTAGAAGTTTGTCATGTGTATACTGACCCATATGTCATATAAGACCGCAGCGGCCGCGGCTTCGACCCCCGACTTATAATGTTTCTATAAGCTTCTCGCAGCATTTGGAGGATAGTTCTAGGTCTGGTTGACCCTGCGTCAGTATAATGTGACTGGGTCGGGTATCATACCATGTGTCTGCAGCATGATGATCCGGTGATGCAGCATTAAGAATACTGTCTCTAAGTAGACACCGTCGCGATATAACTGAAACATTGTTGAAAGCGACGTTAAATATTATGCAAAAAATGTATGCAGCTTTAGGAACAACTTTATATAGTTTTTATTGTGTAGCTTGTAAATTGTTGAATAAACTGAAAAATTTGGACGAATAATTTGTGTCAGTCACATTTAATGTACTGATGTTTTATACAACCATAACAGAATGCTACATCGATGCATATCTTGATGGATTTGTGTTCTTCAAAAGATGAAATACTATATACTATGCAATACATAAAAATTACGATAAGTGCGTTTTATTACTCCATTAGAATAAAATAGAGACAAACGGAGCATTTTAGATACACTTGGAACGTATACTTAAACCGTTTTTCCCATAATAAAGATTGTTTATGATAATCATTTACTTCACAATTTGCACCTTTTTTTTTTGCACATTTACCCTTTATTTTCATATTTCTGCACTATACTATTACAGAATAATAATTCATATCTTGAATATGGTCATTAATTTGTGTCGTTTTTCTGTACTACAATTGTTATAAATAGATGTTTGTTGCTCATGTATGTAAAATAAAAAGTCATTTCTTCTTTTTGAAAGTTATGCAATTGCCGGACATCAAATAATTCTGCATTTTACAAATTTCCTTCAGAACTGTAAACATATTTGATGCATTTACTCTAGATTCTAAACTTTTGAAAGAAAGCTCGCAAATGGCGTCTGTTAGTAAATCTATACATTTATTAATATTATATCCCCCGGATCCTGATTTATCAGTTTTGTTATTAAAACTTTCAGATTCTGACGAATCTCCAAATGAATTATGTTATCGTATGTAGTAGTATTGTTATAATGACTGTAAAGTTAGTAGGTAGTTCGCAGTTGGTAGTTGGGGATTCGAATAACCAACTACCGACCAGCTGCCAGTTGGGGATTCGGATTCGTTATTATAATTATTTTTACATATCAATTCAATAAAGAAAACAGATTTAGGATAATAATAACACCAATGGTGGTTGGTTTGGTCGTTCAATAAAACGAATATACTCACAATACGGTGATTCAAAATGGCATATTTGGAATTCTTTTTTTTTTTCAAATCGATATTTGTTTTTGAAAACAAATCAATTTCATAGAAAAACAGTTCATAACAATAAATAAACACCATTCCCGCGCTGTTCCTGTAATACCATGAGTATATTCACCAGGAGGCGATTCAAAATGTCCAGTTGGGGATTCGCAGCGAATCGCCAACTACCATCCAGTTGCCAGTTGGGGATTCGGATTTTTTAAAATCGTTATTTTATTTCTTTATTCAATCAATTCAATTAAAAATAAGTTGATAATAATAAAAAACACACTTTTGCAGAGTTGGTTCTTCAAAATAACGAGTATACTCACCAAACGGCGATTCAAAATGTCCAGTTGGGGTTTCACCGCGAATCGCCAACTAACAACCAGCTGCCAGTTGGGGATTCGGATTTTTTTTTTTAAATCGCTGTTTTATTATTTTAACATATCAATTTAATTAAGAAAACTGGTTTAGGATAATAATAACACCAATGGTGGTTTGGTTCTTCAATAAAACGAATATACGGTGAATTAAAATGGCCAATTTGGAATTCGTTTTTTTTTTCAAATCGATATTTGTTTTTGAAAATAAATCAATTTCGTAGAAAAACAGTTATTAACAATAAATAAACACCGTTCCCGCGCTGTTCCTTCAATACCATGAATATATTCACCAGGAGGCGATTCAAAATTTCCAGTTGGGGATTCGCGGCGAATCGCCAACTACCAACCAGTTGCCAGTTGGGGATTCGGATTTTTTTATAATCGTTGTTTTATTTTTTTAATAAATCAATTCAATTAAAAATAAGTTTATAATAATAAATAACACACTTTTGCCAGGTTGCTTCTTCAATAAAATGAGTATCCTCACCAAACGGCGATTCAAAATGTCCAGTTGGGGATTCGCTGCGAATCGCCAACTACCAACCAGCTGCAAGTTTGGGATTCAGATTTTATATTAATTTACATACTTTTATTATTGATTATATTTTTAAACATGTTAACACGAGTTAAATATGTAAATGAAATAGTAATTATAATAACGAATCCGAATCCCCAACTGGCAGCTGGTCGGTAGTTGGTTATTCTAATCCCCAACTACCAACTGCGAACTGTCTACTAACTTTACAGTCATGTTGTTATAACTGTGTCATTGTCGTGCTATCGTGCTATCACCATCATGATATCGTAGTATCTTGTCGTCGCACGCAAATCATAACAACGATACACTTTGCGAAAATGCAACCCCGAGTTATGGTTCTTGTCTCTGTGTGTTTCATCAATGATGGTGAACACACATGTGAAGTTTCATTCATATCCAATGATTGGTTGCATAGATATCTTATCTGATAAGAAACTTTAATCCGAAATATTAAGTCCAAAAAAGGTCATAATTTTGTCAAAATGCAACCCAGATTTATTGTTATTGTCTCTGTGTGGTCCATTGATGATGGTGAAGACACATGCAAAGTTTCATTTATATCGAATGATTGGTTGCATATATATCTTGAACTTAAACGCAACTAAACGCAAAAGTTTAACCTGGGTGTCTAAGTCCAAAAAGGGTCATAACTCTGCCAAAATGCAACCCAGAGTTATCGATTTTGTCTCCGTGTGTTTTATTGATGATTGTGAACACACATGCAAAGTTTCAGTCATATCCAATGAGTGGTTGTATAGAAATTTTATCACAAGCAGCCAACAAGTTTACAACAGTTTTTTTATAATACTCATTTCCAACATAAACTGTAACTACCAGTATAACCTTGGAACATACTGCCCGGTCTAAATAAATAGAACAATGGGTTACATGTAACACGTCCGTCTCTGGTCATGATCAAAGAGATAAAGTGGAAGTCATTTAGGTCAAGCTCTATAGTAAGTAGGCCTATCTTATTTACTAAATGAACGAACTGAGAGAATGAAAATCTTTTGTAAACTGGTTTATCTTTATATACAGACTTGTTGTACACGTTGTACGTGTTGTAATGAAATGTGATTAGAGTGCTTAATATACACAAGTAACGCACAAACAGTCATTTGTGACACAAAACATACATATAAAAAACTCCGTTTGAAATTATATGAAGACTCTTTCCTTTTAGGTTCACAGTGCATACGATAATTTTCCCAGCAAAACTTACAAATGGAAGAAACCCGTTGAAGGTTTTGAGGTATAAGTTTCATATTTTTTTCGTTTCTTTAATTATGACAGTGATTTTTTTGAGAATTATTTAAGTACACTAATCAATATATGTTGATAAATAACTATAATTTGACACAGAAGATAAAGGAAAATTTGTTGACAGATGGAAATCAGGAGGAAAACGAGACACAGATTAGGAAAATGATGATGCTGATGATAATGCTAATGATGATGATGAAGTTGATGATGATGATGACGATGATGATGATGTTGATGATGACGACGACGACGACGACGACGATGATGATAAAGATGTTGACGATGATGAAATTGATGAAGATGCTCGTCTCACACCACTTTTACATTTCCCATTGGGCTCCATTGTAACATTTATGTCCAAAACAGAGTGAAAACTTAAATTCTGCAGCATGTGTCTGGGCTCAAATACTTCACTTGTTCAAGATATGCAATTATTAAGGAAAAAAGTATACCTTGACCAACTCAAGGGCGATAATAGTGGTGTGAGTCCTAAAGAAAACTTTTATTTAATTTTATGATTCTACATTTACATATTATGTAACAATAAAGCTTAATGCATCCCCATATCTGAACTAGTTCTGAAATAAAATAAGTTTTAGTGACACATGGTTTCAGTCAAAATGCTGCTATTTCTTGTAAAATAGCAAGAATTCACAACCATACAGTCTAAATTTCATGATGACTTGACCAGTTGTGTCTAAAAAGGTCTGAAACTTTCACAACTACATGTTAAAGTGTAAAGGTGTCTGAAAATAGGAAGAAAAACAGACATCTTGATAAAAAATGATATTGTGGAACAAAACTTAATAAACATAACATACTTCAGATAAATGTCAATATCAGAATGATATGGCAGCCACAAAAGTAAAAAATTCAAGCTATTTTCATGCTAAAGTACTCCATTAGCCTGTTTACAGATCAATTCTAATATAAAAAGGGCAACACAGGCCCAATAGATGATGCATACATGACAGTCAATGTAAAACTCTGCATATCTAGAGCATTTTCTATAAAAATGGAGTACCAGCAAAAACTTCGCCAATTTCAACGATTCGACGTAGAATTTAATGCGACAACAACCGAAAACAACCAAAGTTAACAGCAAACTGGCCTCTTGGCAAGATTGCAACTACTGCCTTTTCATAATTAAACAATAAAAATTAGTACAAACTCCCAGTCCACTGTAAATATGCAATTATTTGCATTTTGCAAACAATTCTATTTTTGTATGCAGAAATAAGTTGGTTGGGTAATAAATTAATGTAAAAATCAACTTAAAATTCACAATCTAGGCAATGAGCATGCCGATTGGAATTCAGTGTGATCTTGCAGATATTTCAACCTGAATTAAGGGTTAGTAGCTCTACAGAAATATGGCAAAACCACACCTGATGGAGAAGGTGTCACAAATGGGATATGTCTATGAGGACAGGTGTTCATGAAATATGAGACTGGACACTGCTCAAAAACCTAAACTTAGGGCACGGAAATACCAAAATGACCATCGACAGAGTAAACTAGCATTCTGCCATGCATTAGACATAACGGATCTCTTTTTTTCTTTCCACATTTAACAGAATACTAAATCATACATGGATAATATGAATATCAAGAAATGGACATATTCAAAGTTTGGTCAATGTGTGTAATCTCTATCATAAATGCATGAAAAAATGCAAATCTGCACCATCAGTTATATTGAAATGTTTAAAAATTCAGATTGTGTTCAACTATTCATAACATGTCCAAATTATAGTTTAATACCTTCTATTTAAAGAAATCAGCATCCCTCAACACTGCAACATGCAGATCTGTCAGTTAATGTTAACGTCTCACAACACTATTACATTTCCCATAGGGCTCCATTGTAACATTTATGTCCAAAACAGAGTGAAAAATTAAATTCTGCAGCATGTGTCTGGGCTCAAATTCTTCATTGGTTCAAGATATGCAATTATAAAGGAAAAAAAGAATACCTTGACCTGGTTGGTTTTTTTTAAATTCAATGCTTTTGTGAGACCTATCAATTTCCAGAGTTATTATATGTCAACTATTCGCTCTAGATGCGGTTCGAACGTACAATTCTGAAATGACACAGAATTGTCCAGAAAGTTGGTATCAGCATCAATTTTTTAGTGGTGATTTCTAAAATACTGACCATTTAACTCATGCTAGCAAAAAACAAAACATTGCAGTACAAAGCCCTGAAAAAAGAAGAAAAAGTGAACTAAAGTTTTATTTCTACATCCTTCATCTGTAGGTCCGGAGTACTCAAGGGAGATAATAGTGGTGTGAGTCCTGTTATGTTGATGATGATGATGATGATGATGATGATGATGATGATGGTGGTGGTGGTGGTGGTGGTGGTGGTGGTGGTGGTGGTTGTGGTGGTGGTGATGATGATGATGATGATGATGATGATGATGATGATGATGATGATGATGATGATGATGATGATGATGATGATGGTGATGATGATGGTGATGATGTTGGTGAGGATGATTCTGATTCTGATTCTGAATCTGATGATAGGCATGATCATTTGAATCAAAATAAATGCATTCATGTAGAACAGAGTATTGACTATTGTTGTCATGTCCGTTTATAACATTCCAACATCAGTTTTGTGTAGGCGAAAGTTCATTTTTTCAAAAAACATATACCAAAATGTAGATACATTAAAAAATAGGAATATTTTTTCAAATGCATGAATATGGCATCTGCCTAGTTATATAAGAAGCAAGCAAAGAACATAGAACAAAGCAAGATCGGATGATGAGAAAGGGACCATTAGCGATATTGTGCCATGTTGTATTTTTATCTATGTACATGGTTTATACCTAATCCTCCCAGGCAAACCATATGTCACTGAGTGTTTTAACTGTGATATAAAAAATGTATAAACAATAAAATTACAATTATTTTCTAAAAACAAGCTTACAAATTAATTTTAAAGGAAATTGATGTGAATTACGGGATTCAAAACAATGATCAACCAAGGTTAGTGTGAATGATGACTAATTGTACGACTGTATCCGAGGTTAGCCTTAAAACATAATTATTTGCTTATAAATGAAAAAGTCATTAACATTATGAAAATTAATCTTTCTAAGAATGTTATTCAATGTACAGTAGTCAAACACAACATTCCACGTAGGATATGAAACACTGCATGGCTACTCACAAGTGAATTATACACATCCTAAAGCAAACAATACTGTTTACATCACATGGCAAGGGTCAAACGTGGTTCAGAATTCAAATATTAAGCAAATTTTCCATGATATTTCAATGTTTATAAGGTTGTTTTGAATTTTTTTAAATAATGCTTACACCATTGAACCTCACTGTTTGCTCCAACAAGGGCCATCACTCTAAACATACAGAACGTAATACATGACTGACAGAATTGTCTTTCTTACTACATGTATATTGTATACACTGGCTACAGACACTACATAATGTATTACTTGTCGACCAAAATCATTAAGGTGAATGTCCAAGTGTTTCTATATTATCAGGTGACGCTTGTAATCCAGTTTTTGTTTCTGAAGATAACACTGCATCATCAGTAAAACATCAAAAGATAAATAGATAGCTGATCAAGTGTTATTCCTGTATTGGTGTTACCTTGAAGAGACAACTCAATGTCATTTAAAAAGTTATCTCCCCTTGCAATAGCTCTACTTCGCAATCAAAAAAGTCTGACAGAGTATTCAAGTGTTTACGGGTGATGTCATTATACATAGACCTGAGCAGATATAACAATTTACCATCTATACCAAGTGCAATTAGTTTAGACCAAAGCCCGTTTCGGTACACTGAGTCAAAGGCTTTTTTTTAAAATCTACGAAGCAACAAAACAATTTTTTCTTGGAATTAATATTCTTTTCGATAAAAGAGTGGCATATATTGTATTATAATTTGCTTTAAATCCAAACAGCACATCGGTTAAAATGTCGTTCTATGGTGCCCATTTTTTAAGCCGTTCATTGATTATGACGGTAAATGGCTTATCAAAGTGACCCACGGTAATTATTCGGTTCGCTCATGCTCCCATTTTTATGCAATGGGATAACGATTCCTTTTGACCAATTTTTCGGGAAGTTATTTGTATTCAAAATATAATTAAATAAAAGTACTCATAAAGCATAGTGCCTAGTGAGCTTGATTTATCGATAGACTGTAGATTCAAATATACTTTGTATAATATAGCGCCTCCCAGTAATAATCAGAAATTGATTGTTGGGAGTAATATGTAGATGTATATATGTCAACTTGATATTTTGTGAATTAACGTTTATGTAACAGTGCAATACATATGCAGCATTATTCAAGCGTAAACCCCGTTTATTCATTTTATTTGTATACACTTCCTAATATGACTTGCTTTGCCTCTTCGAAGGAACATGTCTCTCTCTCTCTCTCTCTCTCTCTCTCTCTCTCTCTCTCTCTCTCTCTCTCTCTCTCCCTCCTGTCTGTTTGCCTGCCTGCCTGCCTGCCTGCCCTGCCATGCCCTGCCCTGCCCTGCCCTGCCCTGCCCTGCCCTGCCCTGCCCTGCCCTGCCCTGCCCTGCCCTGCCCTGCCCTGCCCTGCCCTGCCTGCCTGCCTGCCTGCCTGCCTGCCTGTCTGTATGTCTGTGCACACGAATGGATAGTTAAGTGTCTAGGGTTTTGGGTTTGATTATTATAGACGGTTGAAAAGCAGTTGAAAAACAATTTTGTGGCTGTTTCTAGACACTTACAAACAGCTTTAATGTGGCTTTTTTT
This sequence comes from Panopea generosa, assembly GCA_029582155.1. Classification (NCBI taxonomy): domain Eukaryota; kingdom Metazoa; phylum Mollusca; class Bivalvia; order Adapedonta; family Hiatellidae; genus Panopea; species Panopea generosa. The sequence goes on from CM055896.1 coordinate 83,263,730, forward strand.
CTTTAGCCACACAAGTTATAAGCTTGGCGCAAAGAAGCCACTTAACTACTCATTCGTAGTAACGTCCGTCCGTCCGCCCGTCTGTCCGTCTGTCAGTCTGTTTAACATTATAAAATGTAGAAATACATGTTTCGCTTCCATATCTTCATTTTTTTTTATTTTAGAATGAAATGTTGAGAATTAGACCTACATCTGGAATCAAGCAGATTGGCAACATGGAAAGTCTGTTATTTTTGGCAACGAATATCTTGTCTACCTAACCAAGTATTGTTCATTTGCGACACGCGAAGCAGAATCCAATGCATTAACTACAAAGCGTTAGATATTAAACACGTGTATGGCTCCAATGAGACACCGTACATAAGTAACTTCAATCAAACGTAAATATATGGGCATGTAACTCGAAAAGCACAAATATGTTACAAAAATACAGTTGTCTCCCTTGTATAATACCTTCCGTGCTTCGTTTGAGATGAACGCATACATAGAGAAGGGTAGCACCCAGTGTTTAAGAACTTGCGATCCATCCTATAGTATAAAAAGTTCAAACTGTTTATCGACTTTATTCGTGAAATCGTTTATTACTCTCCTGCATTCCTGCAAATTTTCATAGCTAACCTATTGGACGCACATTAAGCTCAAAATCATCGTTTGTAAACTCACTATACTATTTCTGTAGGCACACATATTAGAAAATGTACGACTGTCGTATCATTGCTTGGCGGGTTTCGTTCATTCGGTTATTTGAAACCAATTTAAATAATGCCCTTATTTAACTGCGTTACAAGTATTCAAGTTATTTCAATAGTCTTCTTGTGTTGTCCGATATACACCGTCTCAAATTTCACGATGCGTGTAAAGAATAAATGACGATAAGAGTAACATAATAATTATAATGCAGCGGTTAGTAAATATTACATTTAATATCCACGGTTACCAAGAGTTTAAAGCTAATTTTGACAATTTCTACCCATTACAGGTTATATAATACGGTACATAGTTTAATTGGTAATGGAAAACCTCCACATAAATTCGAGTCATTCCGCAAGTAACCGGTCAACGTTCTAATATAACGTTTACGGGCCGACACGGGCTCGAACTCACCACCTTAGCGGTGAAAAGTAAGTGATCATAAGACACGGTTTACACCACTCGGTCAGTGGGGACTCTCATATAACATCCTTCTCCCTGTGAACGATCATTTAAAACTAAGTATGGAAAGTCAACTTCTTATAGGCAAGAATGTGTTATTGCATTTATTATACAATGGAGAGAACTGCTTTTTTGTAACGGATTTGTGCTTTTCGAATTACATTTTTGAATATGGCTTTGACATATATTACGTTTGATTGAAGTTTATTATGTACGGTGTCCCCTTTGGGGCCATTGCGGCATACTTATTAAATTAAGTAACTACTTTTCGACATCGCAGTTTCGGCTTTTCACCGTCGTAGTTTCGACTTTTCACCATTATTGTTTCGGCGTTTCATCATCGTAGTTGCGACTTTTCATCACCGTAGTTGCGACTTTTCATCATTGTTGTTTCGCCTTCCTGTTGCTCATGCGCACATGTGTATTTAATAAACGCCTGACGTCATATAGGCTATAGGTTGGTTCCAATATACATTGTTTAATATTTAACGCTTTATATTATTTATGCATTGGATTCGGCTTCACGTGTCGCAAATGAACAATACTTGGTTAGGTAGGCAGGTTATTCTTAGCCAAAATAACTGACGTTCCATGTTGCCAATCTGCTTGATTAGATGTAGATCTAATGTAGATGTAGATCTTATTCTCACCATTTCATTCTAAATTATAAAAAACGACCCACGGACCGTGATGGAGAAGAGAGAGAGAGAAACATGTTCCTTCGAAGAAGAAATATAGAAATAGATCAAGTGAAAAGAATATGAGATATATATTAGAGATACAGCAAGTCAAATTAGGAGGTGTACGTATACACATAAAATGGTTAAACGGGGTCTATGTTTGAATAATGCTGCATATGTATTGCACTGTTACATAAACGTTAATTCACAAAACCTCAAGTTGCCATATATACCGTAATATAATATATTTTAAGCTACTGTATATTGATATATAACAAGTTAACTGCTTTAAAAAAAGCATCCAATGGTTAGGTCTTTTAAAGGAGGTGGAAATTATAGTGAATGAAGGTGTTAGTTAAGGTTTGTACGAAATATGTTTTTTAATATGGTGTACTTAATAGTAATTGTCGTACTATCAGCATAATACTGCCGTACTAATAGCATTTTACTGTCGTACTATCAGCATCATGATGTCGCACTATCAGCATCATGCTGCCGTATTATCACCATCGTGCTATCATACTATCAGTAGCATGATGTCGTGATATTACTACTGGCTGTCGTACTAATAGCATCATGCTGTCGTACTATCAGCATCATGCTGTCGTGTTATCACCATCGCACTGTCGTTCTATTACCATCGTGTTGTAAGGAGTACTATCATCATCGTGCTGTCGTACAACCAGCATCATGCCATCATTTTTGACATGCTTACTGTCGTTATATCAGCATCATGGTATCGTATCGTACCATCGCGTTCAAATGTTGACATATCACGACAACCTTAAATGAACACCATATATATACTGGCTATTGTAATCATAACACAACGCTAGTATATACATATATAGTTTTATTTCTTGGTTATAAATGCATTACACTTTACGAAATCAATCTATATACTTAACAATAGCTGATGCGTGCTGTCCATAAAACAAAAATAAATGTAGATACGATATGCAACACCTTTCAACAGCTGCCTGTTGGTGTTTGTTTTAGCCTACGTCCTACGATTGTTGTTTCTAGTTTTGCATATACTTAGAGTGATTTGGAGAACTGTTGTTATCGTTAATATTATGTCTCCAATATTGAACACAGCACCGACATGGCAAAAACATTTAACATTAATGTCGTGTCAATAACCTCAACATTTTGGTAGCTATTTGCTCTTCGTTAATTTTGGTCTTCCATTTATAACTTTTTTATTACACTACTTAGTCTAGGGACTGTGTAGAATATCGTATGAACACTACACGCAAAAAAAACATTTTGCATAGAAGCGTTAAATACAGAAATGTAAATTTTGTTTTGATTAAATTAATTTTGGCATTGAGTAGAATATCGTATGAACATTACAGACACAGAAACTTTATTTCAAAATGTTGCTAATAAGAGAATTTCTTTAAAGCGAAAACGATTATATTAATGTACTTTTGTTTAACAAGATTATTTCTATATACAAGTTGATTAGTACAGAACAAAAACGATGGCATAATGTGTCTTAGCAAATAATGCTTGATATTGTGATTCAGCATATACAGGTGTAGGGACTGGACAGTCGTACCTATAATGCTTGATATTGTGGTCCAGCTTATACAGGTGTAGGGACTGGACAGTCATACCTATAATGCTTGATATTGTGGTCCAGCTTATACAGGTGTAGGGACTGGACAGTCATACCTATAATGCTTGATATTGTGGTCCAGCATATACAGGTGTAGGGACTGGACAGTCGTACCTATAATGCTGGATATTGTGGTCCAGCATATACAGGTGTAGGGACTGGACAGTCGTACCTATAATGGTATAGGGAACGAAGCGAAGCTGAACGGTTCATATCACTTAAAGGTCTGACTGCCTGCCCTGTCAGTAAACTTGCAATTGAACTGAAACCACACCAACAACATGAGGTATGAACTTACATGTAACTATCAAAGCGTTTGGCGTTCACTTACTTTGCACGTTTTACATGTATGTTGCTATTTCATAAACAAATAACATTAATATTAAGATAAATTGCCGTCACATTGAACAAAGAAGGAAATGTAACAAATTTGGTATAATAATATGAAAAACTTGTTTCATGATTTTAATAAACTGCATATGAAGGAAAAGTCATAACATGAACAATGTATGGTTTCAACATTACACTTAAACCTACTTAAGTACATACATAACATAGAGACCTCGCCTATACATAACATAGAGACCTCGCCTATACATAACATAGAGACCTCGCCTATATTTCGATTTTTTTATATATTTTTATTATGATAAAAGTAGTCCAAGGTAATGGATATTTATATTAGAAATGGTCTTTGTATGTGTCATATTATGTTTCTGTATAACGTGTTATTTGATGATCAAATAATTAAGTACGCTTCATTATAATGTCTTACTACCATTCTATATAATGACTGTACTAAAGTTTTAATGAAGAGCGAAAGGTAATGTGTTTGATCCCCGGTTGGGTCATACCAAAGACTTAAAAAATGGTCAAAGGAGCTTCTTCACTTGGCGCTCAGCATTTAGATGTTATTTCTAGGTCTGGTCGGTCCTATGTCAGTACAATATGACAAAGTGAGGTATCATGCCATGTATGCGGCATAATACTCTTGTGTAATAGCACTTAGAAAACTGTCTCAAGAAGACACTGTCGCGAAAACACCATACAACCAGTCATCTAAAGTATTAACGAATAAAATGTAAACTATGAAAATGTTGACTTGTTTAGTCGTGACTTTCCCGCACGCAAGGTGAGCTACATATTCAATAAACTGAAGAACATTTACTGACACAAAGATATAGACGAGGTCTCTATAAATAATATAATAGAATAAATCAGTTTAATAGTTCTTATGACCATATTATTGATGAATATAAATATAATATAAAAATGATTAAACATTAAAAAAATATCAATTTGATATTTATCCAATCAGGATATCGATAAAACCAGACGACAATACGTAATATCTGCCACTCATGGCGACGAATATGTCATATATGATGCATTTCGTTCATTTACGAGATGTATGTCACTTTGCATAATAGAAACAATATTAAAGGAAGTATACCAGGATTTGTCAAATTTCTAAAATTGGTCAAAAAAAAAAAATTCCAAGATATCATGGCTATACCAACTAATCCCGTATAGCCATAAGAATATGTATTTAAACATACCAAAAATATATACTGAAAAGGGAATTCGTAACTAACGCCCAGGTTAGACGAAAATAGATTTCCCGTTTAAAATTGCAACGTATTCTATGATGCATCAAATGAGTGATTTTGATTTCGATTTGATCCATCATGCTGATTTAATTACATATTGTAGAATTTGTTTCATCTCTGAAAGAGTCCGAAAGACGACGTAATGGGGAGTATGTTTTAAGTTACCACGTCCATTGAAATATCGTTTCTGTCACGTTTCGGTAGATTTTATAAACCTTTCGGACTTTACATATTTTTTATAATGATATGCTAAGTATCCATTTGAAGACATTTATAGCGTTATTTACTGATACACTACCTTTAAGGAGTATATGTATGTTTATAGTGTTTGATAAAAAATAGCCGGGTGTCCTTTTGTGTTTGACACGGTAAACGCACATTCCTAATAGTTGTACTTACTGAAGGTTACCTTGGGTAATACGGTCTGTAAATATTACAATTGTATGGTTTATCTGTAGATTTACTCCACATTGCAACGTAGATTTCACTATGAATTATTTTTGATAATTCACTTTTTAAAATAGCGAAATATTCAAGGTGAAATTGCTCTGTATCTAGTCTCAAAGTAAGTTTGAAAAGTGTTGATTATGAACACTGAAATCTATAGCTAAATTCGTAACTTAAAAAGAAAGGCTGATCCGAAATGAGCCTAGAGAATTTACAGGTGAAATCACATTTATTGTAGCTCACCAGGACGTTGTCCTGTATTTTAGATGCTTTGAGTACTAAAGTGGCACGTCAATGTTGAAATCGAATTAAAATATGAAACCAATCTTTACATATAAACACATATCTTTGTATATAAACACATATCTTTGTATATAAACACATATCTTTATATATAAACACATATCTTTATACATCTTTATATATAAACACATATCTTTGTATATAAACACATATCTTTACATATAAACACATATCTTTGTATATAAACACATATATTTATATATAAACACATATCTTTATATATAAACACATATCTTTACATATAAACACACATCTTTACATATAAATTCATATATTTGTATATAAACACATATCTTTATATATCTTTATATATAAACACATATCTTTACACATAAACACATATCTTTACATATAAACATATTTTTTATATATAAACACATATCTTTATATATAAACACATATCTTTATATATAAACAGTTATCTTTACATATAAACACATATATTTATATATCTTTATATATAAACACATATATTTACATATAAACACATACCGTTACATTTAAACACATGTCTTTATATATAAACACATATCTTTATATATAAACACATATCTTTATATATAAACACATATCTTAATATATAAACACATATATTTATATATCTTTATATATTAACAAATTTCTTTACATATAAACACATAATTTTATATATCTTTATATATAAACACATATATTTACATACAAACACATATCGTTACATATAAACACATATCTTTACATATAAACACATATTTTTATATATAAACACATATCTTTTTATATATAAACACATATCGTTACATATAAACACATATTTTTACATATAAACACATATTTTTATATATAAACACATATCTTTACATATAAACACACATCTTTACATATAAACACATATCTTTACATATAAACACACATCTTTACATATAAACACATATCTTTATATATCTTTATAGATAAACACATATCTTTACATATAAACACATATCGTTACATATAAACACATATCTTTATATACATCAAACTTTTTATCTCTAAGTATTCCTTCCTGACTCTTATGTTTAGGAAGTGATCAACCTTTGTTTATAATATATAATAATACTAATGACGCTACGCTATATTTTAGAAAAACACATTAGTTCAATTATTGACAAAAATAGAAACGAAACTAAGAGTCCGTTCACTTCAGTGTCATAATTACAGAAATCGGCAGGTTAATATCAATGTTATATATACGGCTGAATTTCATGTGGCCTCTATCTGAATTTGATAATTTTGGTACCAAAATAAAGCTGATTAAAATGATGACAACTCGTAAAAGCAAATATTTGTTTGTTTGTTTTTCGTAAATTAAAACTAGTTAATTGGAACTTTTACGAAAGATATATTTTTTTACAAAAGTAAAGGTATTAACGCGTGGCGAAATTATCGAGAAGTATTGTTCCCATGTATATAGATGTGTTACTCCATTTGAAAATTGGATAATTTTATTGTAAAATGTTTTACCAGCATGTTCTTATAAAAGTATTTCATTCGTACAATTGTGACTTTTTTCTAAAACGCGAGATTCATAAAACTAAAAAATCTATGGTACCTCCAGAGTATCAACTCTATTACTCAGCGCTGCAATAGCATCCGTGTTTGTATTTACACCTGTGTTCGTTAAAATTAAACTAGCATTAAGTGTGTCCGTGCGCGATGTAAGTGTATCCAAAGCAATTATTTGGTTGTTGACCGAAGAGGTAAGTGTTGAAAAGCCGCTATCAAGGTTTGCTATAGAGGAGGTGTGGCCAGTGACGGTATCTTCTAAAGTATTTATATCATTTAGTGACCCCAGCACAGCTGTGTTCAGTTCAGTTATGTCATCTTTATTAGCTTCGATGTCTACTGTTTGTTTGTCAACCGTAGATGAAAGTGAAGTTACAACCGACTCAGTGCTCGAAATGTTAACCTGGTTCTCTTGCACCTGACTTGCTAGTGAAGCTACATCTGCTTCAACAGCTGTACCAGACTTATTAAGTGCTTCGACATCAACTTGGAGCGCAATAACCGCAGACTCAGTGCTCGAAACGTTAACCTGGTTCTCTTGCACCTGACTAGTTAGTGAAGCCACATCTGCTTCAACAGCTGTACCAGACTTATTAAGTGCTTCGACATCAGCTTGGAGTGCTATAACCGCAGACTCAGTGCTCGAAATGTTTACCTGGTTCTGTTGCACCTGACTTGTTAGTGAAGCCACATCTGCTTCAACAGCTGTACCAGACTTATTAAGTGCTTCGACATCAGCTTGGAGCGCAATAACCGCAGACTCAGTGCTTGAAATGCTGTCCTTGTTTATTTGAACGTTATTTGTTAATCCATCCAAAGTGTTTTCAATAGCTGTGATCGAATTATTGTGTGTTTCAACACCTTGTTTGAGCACAGTGACCGCAGACTCAGTGTTTGAAATACTAACAGTGTTTTGTCCTATTTCATATGAGAATGTGGTCAAATTGCTTACAATGACTGTGATAGAATTGTTTTGTGCTTTAAAATCGGATTCGAGCGCAGTTACCGCAGACTCGATATTCGAAATAGTAGCCTTTTTTTCTTCCATATCACTTGCTAGTGAAGTCACATTGCTTTCAATTGTTGTGATATTGTTTCTGTGGGCATCAACTTCAGATTCGAGCGTAGTTACATTTGACTTGATGTTTGAAATATTAATTTTGGTTTCCTGAACTTCTTTTTCTAGTAAAATCGCTTTGCTTTCAATCTCTGTAATAGAATTGTTTTGTGTTTGAACTTCAGATTCGAGCGTATTTACACCGGACTCGATACTAGCTTTGAATTCTTGCACAACATTTGCTAGGGAATCCGCATCGCTTTCAATCGCTGTAATAGTTTTGTTCTGTATCTCAACTTCAGATTCGAGCTTAGTTACACCGGATCCAATGTTCGAAATGGTGTCTGTGTTGTTTCCCACTTGATTCGTTAGTGTGGCTATTTCGCTCATATATGTACCGACTAATGTTTTAAGTGCTGTCATATTATTTTTAATATTCACTACGTCCAATAGTAAGTCATCGATATCTGCTTTTCTGGTTTCAAGACTATCAATAAGCTCCATATTGTCAGTTTTCAGTTGTTCAAGTTCTGCCAAAGACGTGTCGATTTCCAAATTCCTGGATTCGAGTTTATTGACTTTTGCTTCAAGTTCGGTGTTTCTGTTTTCCAGTGAAGAAATTTTCATTTCTAAACTGTTGGTATTTTCCTTGTTAGCCACTATCTGTAAGCGTAACGACTCCACATGAATTACAACAGCCCTTATGGAGGCGGTATCACAAATATCATTTTGGGCCTTACTTGAACCCAATAGCAGTAGGTTTAATAAAATCCAAAGCATTGTTCTTTTAATTGCGTTCACTTTTTTCTTTACTTCTAATTAGTTTATATAATTAACATTAAAATATAAAATCTTCAGTGTAATAGTTTTATTGTTCTCTTTTCCAGCAGCTTCCTTTAAGAAGAAACCCGAATTATTTATTAAATAGCGTACACATGAGTTTGATAAAACAGATTATAATATTCATGTGTTGCTAGAACGTCGTCTCTTCTTACTTATAAGTATGTATCATGTTGAGGCCCTGGAAAGTGTGCTGTTAAATAGATTATACAGTAAGTGAATGCAAATATTAACTGGACGGTGTGTAGTGTGCAGGATATTGGGCGTTCAGGGATGGTATGTAGTGTGCGGGATATTCGGCGTTTAGAGATGGTGTGTAGTGTGCGGGATATTCGGCGTTTAGAGATGGTGTGTAGTGGGCGGGATATTGGGCGTTCTGGGATGGTGTGTAGTGGGCAAGATATTGGGCGTTCTGGGATGGTGTATAGTGGGCAGGATATTGGGCGTTCAGGGATGGTGTGTAGTGTGCGGGATATTGGCCGTTCAGGGATGGTGTGTAGTGGACGGGATATTGGGCGTTCAGGGATGGTGTGTAGTGTGCGGGATATTGGGCGTTCAGGGATGGTGTGTAGTGTGCGGGATATTGGGCGTTTAGAGATGGTGTGTAGTGGGCGGGATATTGGGCGTTCTGGGATGGTGTGTAGTGGGCAAGATATTGGGCGTTCTGGGATGGTGTATAGTGGGCAGGATATTGGGCGTTCAGGGATGGTGTGTAGTGTGCGGGATATTGGGCGTTCATGGATAGTGTGTAGTGTGCGGGATATTGGGCGTTCTGGGATTATGTGTAGTGGGCAGGATATTGGGCGTTCTCGGATGGTGTGTAGTGGGAGGGATATTGGGCGTTATGGGATGATGTGTAGTGGGCAGGATATTGGGCGTTCTGGGATGGTGTGTAGTGGGCGGGATATTGGGCGTTCAGGGATGGTGTGTAGTTTGCGGGATATTGGGCGTTCATGGATAGTGTGTAGTGTGCGGGATATTGGGCGTTCATGGATAGTGTGTAGTGTGCGGGATATTGGGCGTTCAGGGATGGTGTGTAGTGTGCGGGATATTGGCCGATCAGGGATGGTGTGTAGTGTGCGGGATATTGGGCGTTCATGGATAGTGTGTAGTGTGCGGGATATTGGGCGTTCTGGGATTATGTGTAGTGGGCAGGATATTGGGCGTTCTCGGATGGTGTGTAGTGGGAGGGATATTGGGCGTTATGGGATGATGTGTAGTGGGCAGGATATTGGGCGTTCTGGGATGGTGTGTAGTGGGCGGGATATTGGGCGTTCAGGGATGGTGTGTAGTGTGCGGGATATTGGGCGTTCATGGATAGTGTGTAGTGTGCGGGATATTGGGCGTTCATGGATAGTGTGTAGTGTGCGGGATATTGGGCGTTCAGGGATGGTGTGTAGTGTGCGGGATATTGGCCGATCAGGGATGGTGTGTAGTGTGCGGGATATTGGGCGTTCAGGGATGGTGTGTAGTGTGCGGGATATTGGGCGTTCAGGGATGGTGTGTAGTGGGCGGGATATTGGGCGTTCAGGGATGGTGTGTAGTGTGCGGGATATTGGGCGTTCAGGGATTATGTGTAGTGTGCGGGATATTTGCCGTTCAGGGATGGTGTGTAGTTGGCGGGATATTGGGCGTTCTGGGATGGTGTGTAGTGTGCGGGATATTGGGCGTTCAGGGATGGTGTGTAGTGGGCGGGATATTGGGCATTCAGGGATGGTGTGTAGTGGGCGAGATATTGGGCGTTCAGGGATGGTGTGTAGTTTGCTGGATATTGGGCGTTCAGGGATGGTGTGTAGTCTGCGGGATATCGGGAGTTCAGGGATGGTGTGTAGTGTGCGGGGTATTGGGCGTTCAGGGATGGTGTGTAGTGTGCGGGATATTGGGCGTTCAGGGATGGTGTGTAGTGGGCGGGATATCGCACGTTCAGGGATGATGTGTAGTGTGCGGGATATCGGGCGTTCAGGGATGGTGTGTAGTGTGCGGGATATTGGGTGTTCAGGGATGGTGTGTAGTGTGCGGGATATTGGGCGTTCAGGGATGGTGTGTAGTGTGCGGGATATTGGGCGTTCATGGATGGTGTGTAGTGGGCGGGATATCGCACGTTCAGGGATGATGTGTAGTGTGCGCGATATTGGGCGTTCAGGGATGGTGTGTAGTGTGCGGGATATTGGGTGTTCAGGGATGGTGTGTAGTGTGCGGGATATTTGCCGTTCAGGGATGGTGTGTAGTGGGCGGGATATTGGGCGTTCAGGGATGGTGTGTAGTGTGCGGGATATTGGGCGTTCAGGGATGGTGTGTAGTGGGCGGGATATTGGGCGTTCAGGGATGGTGTGTAGTGTGCGGGATATTGGGCGTTCAGGGATGGTGTGTAGTGTGCGGGATATTTGCCGTTCAGGGATTGTGTGTAGTGGGCGGGATATTGGGCGTTCAGGGATGGTGTGTAGTGTGCGGGATATTGGGCGTTCAGGGATGGTGTGTAGTGGGCGGGATATTGGGCGTTCAGGGATGGTGTGTAGTGTGCGGGATATTGGGCGTTCAGGGATGGTGTGTAGTGTGCGGGATATTGGGCGTTCAGGGACGGTGTGTAGTGGGCGGGATATTGGGCGTTCAGGGAGGGTGTGTAGTGTGAGGGATATTGGGCGTTCAGGGATTATGTGTAGTGGGCAGGATATTGGCCGTTCAGGGATGGAGTGTAGTGGGTAGGATATTGGCCGTTCAGGGATGATGTGTAGTGGGCGGGATATTGGCCGTTCAGGGATGATGTGTAGTGTGTGAGATATTGGCCATTCAGGGATGATGTGTAGTGGGTGAGATATTGGTCGTTCAAGGATGGAGTGTAGTGGGCAGGATATTGGCCGTTCAGGGATTATGTGTAGTGGGCAGCATATTGGCCGTTCAGGGATGATGTGTAGTGGGCGGGATGTTGGCCGTTCAGGGATGATGTGTAGTGGGTGAGATATTGGCCGTTCAGGGATGATGTGTAGTGGGCGGGATATTGACCGTTCAGGGATTGAGTGTAGTGGGCGGGATAATGACCATTCAGGGATGATGTGTAGTGGGTGAGATATTGGCCGTTCAGGGATGGAATGTAGTGGGCGGGATATTGGCTGTTCAGGGATGATGTGTAGTGGGCGGGATATTGGCCGTTCAGGTATGGAGTGTAGTGGGCAGGATATTGGCCGTTCAGGGATTATGTGTAGTAGGCAGGATATTGGCCGTTCAGGGATGATGTGTAGTAGGCAGGATATTGGCCGTTCAGGGATGGTGTGTAGTGTGCGGGATATTGGCTGTTCAGGGATGATGTGTAGTGGGCAGGATATTGGCCGTTCAGGGATGATGTGTAGTGGGCGGGATATTGGGCGTTCAGGGATGGTGTGTAGTGGACGGAATATTGGCCGATCAGGGATTGAGTGTAGAGGGCGGGATATTGGCCGTTCAGGGATGGTTTGTAGTGGGCGGGATATTGGGCGTTCAGGGATGGAGTGTAGTGGGCGGGATATTGGCCGTTCAGGGATTAAGTGTAATGGGCGGGATATTGGCTGTTCAGGGATTAAGTGTAATTGGCGGGATATTGGCCGTTCAGGGATTAAGTGTAATGGGCGGGATATTGGCCGTTCAGTGATGGTGTGTAGTGGGCGGGATATTGGTCGTTCAGGGATGGAGTGTAGTGGACGGGATGTTGGCCGTTCAGGGATTGAGTGTAGTGGGCGGGATATTGGCCGTTCAGGGATGGTGTGTAGTGGACGGGATGTTGGCCGTTCAGGGATTGAGTGTAGTGGGCGGGATATTGGCCGTTCAGGGATGGTGTGTAGTGGACGGGATGTTGGCCGTTCAGGGATTAAGTGTAATGGGCGGGATATTGGCCGTTCAAGGATGGTGTGTAGTGGACGGGATGTTGGCCGTTCAGGGATTAAGTGTAATGGGCGGGATATTGGCCGTTCAGGGATTGAGTGTAGTGGGCAGGATATTGGGCGTTCAGGGATGGAATGTAGTGGGCGGGATATTGGCTGTTCAGGGATTAAGTGTAATGGGCGGGATATTGGCCGTTAAGGGATTAAGTGTAATGGGCGGGATATTGGCCGTTCAGGGATTGAGTGTAGTGGGCGGGATATAAGCCGCTTAGGGATGGTATGTAGTGGGCGGGATAATTGGCGTTCAGGGATGGTGTGTAGTGGGCGGGATATGGGCGTTCAGTGATGTTGTGTAGGGTCGGGATATTGGCTGTTCAGGGATGGTGTATAGTGGGCGGGATATTGGCCGTTCATGGATTGTGTGTATTGGGCTAGATATTGGTCGTTCAGGGATGGTGTGTAGTGGGCGGGATATTGGGCGTTCAGGGATGGTGTGTAGTGGGCGGGATATTGGTCGTTCAGGGATGGTGTGTAGTGGGCGGGATATTGGTCGTTCAGGGATGGTGTGTAGTGGGCGGGATATTGGCCGTTCAGTGATTAAGTGTAATGGGCGGGATATTGGCCGTTAAGGGATTAAGTGTAATGGGCGGGATATTGGCCGTTCAGGGATTGAGTGTAGTGGGCGGGATATAAGCCGCTTAGGGATGGTATGTAGTGGGCGGGATAATTGGCGTTCAGGGATGGTGTGTAGTGGGCGGGATATGGGTGTTCAGTGATGTTGTGTAGGGTCGGGATATTGGCTGTTCAGGGATGGTGTATAGTGGGCGGGATATTGGCCGTTCATGGATTGTGTGTATTGGGCTAGATATTGGTCGTTCAGGGATGGTGTGTAGTGGGCGGGATATTGGGCGTTCAGGGATGGTGTATAGTTGGCGGGATATTGGTCGTTCAGGGATGGTGTGTAGTGGGCGGGATATTGGCCGTTCAGTGATGGTGTGTAGTGGGCGGGACATTGGGCGTTCAGGGATGGAGTGTAGTGGGTGGAATATTGGCCGTTCCGGGATAGAGTGCAGTGAGCGGGATATTGGCCGTTCAGGGATTGAGTGTAGTGGGCGGGATATTGGCCGTTCAGGGATGATGTGTAGTGGGCGGGATATTGGCCGTTCAGGGATGATGTGTAGTGGACGGGATATTGGCCGTTCAGGGATGATGTGTAGTGGGCAGGATATTGGCCGTTCAGGGATGGTGTGTAGTGGGCAGGATATTGGCCGTTCAGGGATGATGTGTAGTGGGCGGGATATTGGCCGTTCAGGGATGATATGTAGTGGGTGAGATATTGGCCGTTCAGGGATGATGTGTAGTGGGCAGGATATTGACCGTTCAGGGATTATGTGTAGTGTGCGGGATATTGGGCGTTCAGGATGGTTTGTAGTGGGCGGGATATTGGGCGTTCAGGGATGGTGTGTAGTGTGCGGGATATTTGCCGTTCAGGGATGATGTGTAGTGGGCGGGATATTGACCGTTCAGGGATGATGTGTAGTGGGTGAGATATTGGCCGTTCAGGGATGGAATGTAGTGGGCGGGATTTGGCCGTTCAGGGATGATGTGTAGTGGGCGGGATATTGGCCGTTCAGGGATGGAGTGTAGTGGGCAGGATATTGGCCGTTCAGGGATTATGTGTAGTGGGCAGGATATTGGCCGTTCAGGGATGATGTGTAGTGGGCAGGATATTGGCCGTTCAGGGATGGTGTGTATTGTGCGGGATATTGGTCGTTCAGGGATGATGTGTGGTGGGCAGGATATTGGCCATTCAGGGATGATGTGTAGTGGGCGGGATATTGGCCGTTCAGGGATGGTGTGTAGTTGGCGGAATATTGGCCGTTCAAGGATGGAATGTAGTTGGCGAGATATTGGCCGTTCAGGGATGGTGTGTAGTGGACGGAATATTGGCCGATCAGGGATTGAGTGTAGAGGGCGGGATATTGGCCGTTCAGGGATGATGTGTAGTGGGCGGGATGTTAGGCGTTCAGGGATGGAGTGTAGTGGGCGGGATATTGGCCGTTCAGGGATTAAGTGTAATGGGCGGGATATTGGCCGTTCAGGGATGGTGTGTAGTGGACGGGATATTTGCCGTTCAGGGATTGAGTGTAGTGGGCGGGATATAAGCCGCTTAGGGATGGTATGTAGTGGGCGGGATAATTGGCGTTCAGGGATGATGTGTAGTGGGCGGGATATGGGCGTTCAATGATGTTGTGTAGGGTCGGGATATTGGCTGTTCAGGGATGGTGTATAGTGGGCGGGATATTGGTCGTTTATGGATTGTGTGTATTGGGCTAGATATTGGTCGTTCAGGGATGGTGTGTAGTGGGCGGGATATTGGGTGTTCAGGGATGGTGTGTAGTGGGCGGAATATTGGGCGTTCAGGGATGGTGTGTAGTGGGCGGGATATTGGCCGTTCAGTGATGGTGTGTAGTGGGCGGGACATTGGGCGTTCAGGGATGGAGTGTAGTGGGTGGAATATTGGCCGTTCCGGGATAGAGTGCAGTGAGCGGGATATTGGCCGTTCAGGGATTGAGTGTAGTAGGCGGAATATTGGGCGTTCAGTGATGATGTGTAGTGGGCGGGATATTGGCCGTTCAGGGATGGAGTGTAGTGGGCGCGATATTGGCCGTTCAGGGATGGAGTGTAGTGGGCGGGATATTGGCCGTTCAGGGATGGAGTGTAGTGGGCGGGATATTGGCCGTTCAGGGATGGAGTGTAGTGAACGGGATATTGGCCGTTCAGGGATGGAGTGTAGTCGGTTAGATATTGGCTGTTAAGGGATGATGTGTAGTGGGCGAGATATATGCCGTTCAGGGATGGGATGTAGTGGGCGGGATATTGGCCGTTCTGGGATGATGTGTATTGGGCGAGATATTTATTGTTCAGGGATGGAATGTAATGGGCGGGATATTGGCCGTTCAGGGATGATGTGTAGTGGGCGGGATATGTGTCGTTCAGGGATGATGTGTAGTGGGCGGGATATGTGTCGTTCAGAGATGGAGTGTTGTGGGCGGGATATTGGCCGTTCAGGGATGGAGTGTAGTGAACGGGATATTGGCCGTTCAGGGATGATGTGTAGTGGGCGGGATATGTGTCGTTCAGGGATGGAGTGTAGTGGGCGGGATATTGGCCGTTCAGGGATGGAGTGTAGTGAACGGGATATTGGCCGTTCAGGGATGGAGTGTAGTCGGTTAGATATTGGCTGTTAAGGGATGATGTGTAGTGGGCGAGATATATGCCGTTCAGGGATGGGATGTAGTGGGCGGGATATTGGCCGTTCTGGGATGATGTGTATTGGGCGAGATATTTATTGTTCAGGGATGGAATGTAATGGGCGGGATATTGGCCGTTCAGGGATGATGTGTAGTGGGCGGGATATTGGCCGTTCAGGGATGGTGTGTAGTGGGCGGGATATTTTTTGTTCAGGGGTGGTGTGTAGTGGGCAGGATATTGGCCGTTCAGGGATGGAGTGTAGTGGTTGGGATATTTGTCGTTCAGGGATGGTGTGTAGTGGGCAGGATATTGGCCGTTCAGGGTTGCTGTGTAGTGGGCGGGATATTGGCCGTTCAGGGGTGGAGTGTAGTCGGCGGGATATTGGCCGTTCAGGGATGGAGTGTAGTCGGTACGATCCATATACATATTTGGGTTATGTTTGCATGCAGAGTGAAGATCCATATACATGTTTAGGCTATGTTTGCATACACGCTGAAGATCCATAGACATGTTTGGGCTATGTTTGCATACACGCTGACGATCCATATACATTTTTGGGGTATGTTTGCATGCACACTGAAGATCCATATACATGTTTGGGTTATGTTTGCATACACATTGAAGATTCATATAATTTTTAGGCAATGATTGCGTACACGTTGAAGATATATATACTTGTTTGGGTTATGTAAAGACATGTTTGGGTTATGTTTGCATACACGCTGAAGATCCATATACATGTTTGTGTTATGTTTGCATACACGCTGAAGATCCATATACATGTTTGAACTATGTTTGCATACACGCTGAAGATCCATATACATGTTTGAACTATGTTTGCATACACGCTGAAAATCCATAGACATGTTTGGCTATGTTTGCATACACGCTGACGATCCATATACATATTTCGGTTATGTTTGCATGCAGACTGAAGATCCATCCACGACTTTCTGATTCTGGGTCCGATACTAACCGCTAGTGGATGTAGGTCAGAAAGATAGGATTCAGTGGCAAAGTATTGATATAATTTGTATTGAAAACAAAACTCTAAGGTCACTGTTATAACAAGACCGGGGTTCGAACCCAGAGCCACTTGCACACACAGTTTGTACTATATCACTTCTGTACAACCGAGGTATGCTTTCATTTGCAGTGATAAGTGGAGTCGTCGATCGACTGCATAGTTACTGAGATGTAGTATCTGTTCTTCTGAAACTTTTGTAAGATTGTACATTACAGCAGCATATGGAACTCCATTATTTATAAAGAGCTTATATTTATATATTTACATTCTCCTCATATAACCATATATAAACACAACTTTTAAACATCGTATGACATAACAAAACCGTTTATACTCTGTAAACGCATTTCATGATATATGGATTTTGGTATACAGTTTCTGTCAGTTGTTGGACATGTTGTAATATATATGATCATATTGCCAGACAGTCATTGCAGGACAAGGGTGCTTCATGCGGATAAAACCTTCATGATATCAGCTGTTGCAGATCCTTATATTATGACAGGATGTTTGGCAGATCACTTTGTACATATTTAATCATGTTATAACGGCAATGCAAATGACAATACTATACCATATATTGTTCTCATGTTGCTTTGAAAATAAAATTTGATTTTACCAAAGCTAATCAGAAAATAATTATATTTACCTGGAGTTTAACAGTCCGGGCCTTGTTGTATTGTATTCCCCCCACAATGGACGGCTGTAAGCATAACCAGTTCATTGATCATGTTTCATTATGGGTGTCACCCGTCAAGGAATTTATAATCGTGTCATATTTTGGTGTAGAATGGGCTAACATGTTAAACAGAATATTGCAGTCAGCGTAAATAATTAACATGTTTTTGCGTTTCGGTTTTCGGTTAACACATTTACAAAGTTTAATGTCTTGATTTCGTTCGTGAACATTTAAACGAGCCATATTAAATTTTAACTTAACACTTTGTTACTGTATCAGACAGCGTGTCTATGTTACTGTATCAGACAGCGTGTCTATGTTACTGTATCAGACAACGTGTCTATGTTACTGTATCAGACAGCGTGTCTTTGTTACTGTATCAGACAGCGTGTCTATGTTACTGTATCAGACAGCGTGTCTATGTTACTGTATCAGACAGCGTGTCTTTGTTACTGTATCAGACAGCGTGTCTATGTTACTGTATCAGACAACGTGTCTTTGTTACTGTATCAGACAGCGTGTCTATGTTACTGTATCAGACAACGTGTCTATGTTACTGTATCAGACAACGTGTCTTTGTTACTGTATCAGACAGCGTGTCTATGTTACTGTATCAGACAGCGTGTCTTTGTTACTGTATCAGACAGCATGTCTATGTTACTGTATCAGACAGCGGGTCTTTGTTACTGTATCAGACAACGTGTCTATGTTACTGTATCAGACAGCGTGTCTATGTTACTGTATCAGACAGCGTGTCTTTGTTACTGTATCAGACAGCGTGTCTATGTTACTGTATCAGACAGCGAGTCTATGTTACTGTATCAGACAACGGGTCTATGTTACTGTATCAGACAGCGAGTCTATGTTACTGTATCAGACAGCGTGTCTATGTTACTGTATCAGACAGCGAGTCTATGTTACTGTATCAGACAGCATGTATATGTAACTGTATCAGACAGCGTGTCTATGTTACTGTATCAGACAGCGAGTCTATGTTACTGTATCAGACAGCGTGTCTATGTTACTGTATCAGACAGCGAGTCTATGTTACTGTATCAGACAGCGAGTCTATGTTACTGTATCAGACAGCGTGTATATGTAACTGTATCAGACAGCGTGTCTATGTTACTGTATCAGACAGCGGGTCTTTGTTACTGTATCAGACAGCGTGTCTATGTTACTGTATCAAACAGCGTGTCTATGTTACTGTATCAGACAGCGTGTATATGTTACTGTATCAGACAGCGTGTCTTTGTTACTGTATCAGACAGCGTGTCTATGTTACTGTATCAGACAGCGTGTCTATGTTACTGTAACAGACAGCGTGCTTATGTTACTGTATCAGACAGCGAGTGTATGTTACTGTATCAGACAGCGTGTCTATGTTACTGTATCAGACAGCGTGTCTATGTTACTGTATCAGACAACTTGTCTATGTTACTGTATCAGACAGCGTGTCTTTGTTACTGTATCAGACAGCGTGTCTATGTTACTGTATCAGACAGCGTGTCTATGTTACTGTATCAGACAGCGTGTCTTTGTTACTGTATCAGACAGCGTGTCTATGTTACTGTATCAGACAACGTGTCTTTGTTACTGTATCAGACAGCGTGTCTATGTTACTGTATCAGACAACGTGTCTATGTTACTGTATCAGACAACGTGTCTTTGTTACTGTATCAGACAGCGTGTCTATGTTACTGTATCAGACAGCGTGTCTTTGTTACTGTATCAGACAGCGTGTCTATGTTACTGTATCAGACAGCGGGTCTTTGTTACTGTATCAGACAGCGTGTCTATGTTACTGTATCAGACAGCGTGTCTATGTTACTGTATCAGACAGCGTGTCTTTGTTACTGTATCAGACAGCGTGTCTATGTTACTGTATCAGACAGCGAGTCTATGTTACTGTATTAGACAACGGGTCTATGTTACTGTATCAGACAGCGAGTCTATGTTACTGTATCAGACAGCGTGTCTATGTTACTGTATCAGACAGCGAGTCTATGTTACTGTATCAGACAGCATGTATATGTAACTGTATCAGACAGCGTGTCTATGTTACTGTATCAGACAGCGAGTCTATGTTACTGTATCAGACAGCGTGTCTATGTTACTGTATC
Organism: Panopea generosa; assembly: GCA_029582155.1. Lineage (NCBI taxonomy): Eukaryota > Metazoa > Mollusca > Bivalvia > Adapedonta > Hiatellidae > Panopea > Panopea generosa. Next base: position 83,283,902 of record CM055896.1, read on the forward strand.
AGACAGCGAGTCTATGTTACTGTATCAGACAGCGAGTCTATGTTACTGTATCAGACAGCGTGTATATGTAACTGTATCAGACAGCGTGTCTATGTTACTGTATCAGACAGCGGGTCTTTGTTACTGTATCAGACAGCGTGTCTATGTTACTGTATCAAACAGCGTGTCTATGTTACTGTATCAGACAGCGTGTATATGTTACTGTATCAGACAGCGTGTCTTTGTTACTGTATCAGACAGCGTGTCTATGTTACTGTAACAGACAGCGTGCTTATGTTACTGTATCAGACAGCGAGTGTATGTTACTGTATCAGACAGCGTGTCTATGTTACTGTATCAGACAGTGTGTCTTTGTTACTGTATCAGACAGCGTGTCTATGTTACTGTATCAGACAGCATGCTTATGTTACTGTATCAGACAGCGTGTCTATGTTACTGTATCAGACAGCGTTTCTATGTTACTGTATCAGACAGCGTGCTTATGTTACTGTATCAGACAGCGTGTCTATGTTACTGTATCAGACAGCGTGTCTATGTTACTGTATCAGACAGCGTGTCTCTTTGTTACTGTATCAGACAGCGTGTCTATGTTACTGTATCAGACAGCGTTTCTATGTTACTGTATCAGACAGCGTGCTTATGTTACTGTATCAGACAGCGTGTCTATGTTACTGTATCAGACAGCGTGTCTATGTTACTGTATCAGACAGCGAGTCTATGTTACTGTATCAGACAGCGTGTCTATGTTACTGTATCAGACAGCGTGCTTATGTTACTGTATCAGACAGCGTGTCTATGTTACTGTATCAGACAGCGTGGCTATGTAACTGTATCAGACAGCGAGTCTATGTTACTGTATCAGACAGCGTGTCTATGTTACTGTATCAGACAGCGTGCTTATGTTACTGTATCAGACAGCGTGTCTATGTTACTGTATCAGACAGCGTGTCTATGTTACTGTATCAGACAGCGTGGTTATGTTACTGTATCAGACAGCGTGTTTATGTTACTGTATCAGACAGCGTTTCTATGTTACTGTATCAGACAGCGTGTCTATGTTACTGTATCAGACAGCGTGTCTATGTTACTGTATCAGACAGCGTGGTTATGTTACTGTATCAGACAGCGTGTCTATGTTACTGTATCAGACAGCGTGTCTATGTTACTGTATCAGACAGCGTGTCAATGTTACTGTATCAGACAGCGTGTCTATGTTACTGTATCAGACAGCGTGGTTATGTTACTGTATCAGACAGCGTGTCTATGTTACTGTATCAGATTGCGTGTCTATGTTACTGTATCAGACAGCGTGTCTTTGTTACTGTATCAGACAGCGTGTCTATGTTACTGTATCAGACAGCGTGTCTATGTTACTGTATCAGACAGCGTGTCTTTGATACTGTATCAGACAGCGTGTCTGTGTTACTGTATCAGACAGCGTGTCTGTGTTACTGTATCAGACAGCGTGTCTATGTCACTGTATCAGACAGCGTGTCTATGTTACTGTATCAGACAGCGTGTCTATGTTACTGTATCAGACAGCGTGTCTTTGTAACTGTATCAGACAGCGTGTCTTTATTACTGTATCAGACAGCGTGTCTATGTTACTGTATCAGACAGCGTGTCTATGTTACTGTAACAGACAGCGTGCTTATGTTACTGTATCAGACAGCGTGTCTATGTTACTGTATCAGACAGCGTGTCTATGTTACTGTATCAGACAGCGTGTCTTTGATACTGTATCAGACAGCGTGTCTATGTTACTGTATCAGATAGCGTGTCTCTTTGTTACTGTATCAGACAGCGTGTCTGTGTTACTGTATAAGACAGCGTGTATATGTTACTGTATCAGACAGCGTGTCTATGTTATTGTAACAGACAGCGTGCTTATGTTACTGTATCAGACAGCGTGTCTATGTTACTGTAACAGACAGCGTGCTTATGTTACTGTATCAGACAGCGTGTATATGTTACTGTATCAGACAGCGTGTATATGTTACTGTATGAGACAGCGTGTCTATGTTACTGTATCAGACAGCGTGCTTATGTTACTGTATCAGACAGCGTGTCTATGTTACTGTATCAGACAGCGTGTCTATGTTACTGTATCAGACAGCGTGGTTATGTTACTGTATCAGACAGCGTGTCTATGTTACTGTATCAGACAGCGTTTCTATGTTACTGTATCAGACAGCGTTTCTATGTTACTGTATCAGACAGCGTGCTTATGTTACTGTATCAGACAGCGTGCTTATGTTGCTGTACCAGACAGCGTGTCTGTGTTACTGTATCAGACAGCGTGCTTATGTTACTGTATCAGACAGCGTGTCTTTGTTACTGTATCAGACAGCGTGTCTATGTTACTGTATCAGACAGCGTGTCTTTGATACTGTATCAGACAGCGTGTCTCTTTGTTACTGTATCAGACAGCGTGTCTATGTTACTGTATCAGACAGCGTGTCTATGTTACTGTATCAGACAGCGTGTCTTTGATACTGTATCAGACAGCGTGTCTATGTTACTGTATCAGACAGCTAGTCTATGTTACTGTATCAGACAGCGTGTCTATGTTACTGTATCAGACAGCGTGTCTCTTTGTTACTGTATCAGACAGCGTGTCTATGTTACTGTATCAGACAGCGAGTCTATGTTACTGTATCAGACAGCGTGTCTATGTTACTGTATCAGACAGCGTGTCTTTGATACTGTATCAGACAGCGTGTCTATGTTACTGTATCAGACAGCGTGTCTATGTTATTGTATCAGACAGCGTGTCTTTGTTACTGTATCAGACAGCGTGTCTATGTTACTGTATCAGACAGCGTGTCTATGTTCTGTATCAGACAGCGTGTCTCTTTGTTACTGTATCAGACAGCGTGTCTATGTTACTGTATCAGACAGCGAGTCTATGTTACTGTATCAGACAGCGTGTCTATGTTACTGTATCAGACAGCGAGTCTATGTTACTGTATCAGACAGCGAGTCTATGTTACTGTATCAGACAGCGAGTCTATGTTACTGTATCAGACAGCGTGTCTATGTTACTGTATCAGACAGCGAGTCTATGTTACTGTATCAGACAGCGTGTCTATGTTACTGTATCAGACAGCGAGTCTATGTTACTGTATCAGACAGCGAGTCTATGTTACTGTATCAGACAGCGAGTCTATGTTACTGTATCAGACAGCGTGTCTATGTTACTGTATCAGACAGCGTGTCTCTTTGTTACTGTATCAGACAGCGTGTCTCTTTGTTACTGTATCAGACAGCGAGTCTATGTTACTGTATCAGACAGCGTGTCTATGTTACTGTATCAGACAGCGTGTCTCTTTGTTACTGTATCAGACAGCGTGTCTCTTTGTTACTGTATCAGACAGCGAGTCTATGTTACTGTATCAGACAGCGAGTCTATGTTACTGTATCAGACAGCGTGTCTATGTTACTGTATCAGACAGCGAGTCTATGTTACTGTATCAGACAGCGTGTCTGTGTTACTGTATCAGACAGCGTGTCTGTGTTACTGTATCAGACAGCGTGTCTCTTTGTTACTGTATCAGACAGCGTGTCTCTTTGTTACTGTATCAGACAGCGTGCATATGAGAAACATTTTGCATGGCATTTTTAGCCTGATCAGTGTACGTGCACTTCATGAAGAAACACCTGTCGGAGTGTAACGTTAAGGCATGGAAACACTTGTTATTATTAGTTTACCGTCTTACTGTAAATAATCAGTCAATATTATTTCCCTCCGTGGACATTGTACTAGTTATATGTGGTACATAGTGTTATTGGACACCTCAGAAAGAAATCGTCCTTCCGCAAGTAACTGGTAAACTTTCTAAATGTAATGAGACTGATCTGGAATCCAAGTAACGACTGGTAAAATTTCTCTAAATGTAATGAGACTGATCTGGAATCCAAGTAACGACCTTAGCGGTGAAAAATACGTGGTTCATAAAACAGTGTCAATCGTACATACTCACCCAATTGCATTAAAATTAGGATAATCTGCGAGATGTTGTGATTGAAGACAGAGTCACTGGCGACCCTTGTAAACCGGATAACGACATTTTCAAAGTGTGTATTCATATGGCTAAGTATTGAGAAAACGTATATATACAGTGGAAGTAAATAAAATAATGATCTGTGCTGTTCTGTTCTGTAATAATGACAATATACATTTTAAAATAAAAATAATATACTATACATCGTATAGATGATAACAGACTATACATCTTGTAGATAATTGCGGCCTGTATAATAAACTATATATCTCATACATTTTTACGACCTGTATAACATACTATAAATCTTGTAGATAATAACAGCCTGTATAATAGACTATAAATCTTGTAGATAATAACAGCCTGTTTAATAGACTATATATCTTGTAGATAATAACAGCCTGAATAATAGACTATATATCTTGTAGATAATAACAGCCTGTATAATAGACTATATATCTTGTAGATAATAACAGCCTGTATAATAGACTATATATCTTGTAGCTAATAACAGCCTGTATAATAGACTATATATCTTGTAGATAATTACGACCTGTATAATAGACTATATATATTATAGATAATAACATGCTGTATAACACTACACATCTTATAGATAATAACGGCCTGTATAATAAATTATACATCTTATAGATAATAACGGCCCTTTTAACAGACTATACATCTTGTAGATAATAACGACCTGTATAACAGACTAAACATATTGCAGATAATAACAGCCTGTATAATAGACTATATATCTTGTAGATAATAACAGCCTGTATAATAGACTATATATCTTGTAGATAATAACAGCCTGTATAATAGACTATATATCTTGTAGATAATAACAGCCTGTATAACAGACTATACACCTTGTAGATAATAACGGCCTGTATAATAAACTATACATATTGTAGATAATAACGGCCTGTACAATAAACTATACTTCTTGTAGATAATAACAGCATGTATAACAGACTATACACCTCATAGATAATTACAGCCTGTATTACAGACTATACATCTTTTAGATAATAAAGGCCTGTATAATAGACTATATATCTTATAGATAATAACGGTCTGTATGACAGAATATTCATTTTGTAGATAATAACAGCCTGTATAACAGACTATACAACTTATAGATAATAACAGCCTGTATAACAGACTATACATCTTATAGATAATAACGGCCTGTATAATAGACTTTATATCTTATAGATAATAACAGCTTGTATAATAGTCTATATATCTTATAGATAATAACGACCTGTATAATAGACTATACATATGTAGATAATAACAGCCTGTATGATAGAATATATATCATATAGATAATAACGGCCTGTATAATATACCATATATCTTATAGATAATAACGGCCTGTATAACAGACAATACATATCGTAGATAAAAACAGCCTGTATAATAGACTATATATCACTGTGATATAGATAATAACAGACTGTATAATATACCATATATCATATAGATAATTATAGCCTGTATAAAATACCATATATCTTAGAGATAATAACAGCCTGTATAATATACCATATATCATCATATAGGTAATTACAGCCTGTATAATAGGCTTTGAAGGACACTCTAGTATAAAATCTGGATGCATATCCATGTATCAAGCGGTTGCTGCAAATACTGTTGACTATTCTTGTGACATCTACCCCGATCTTTCTCAAGCCTGAAAAGGCTCAACACATAGTTTTATTTTTGTTACACCATGACCAGCGATAGAATTTCCTCGTTAAGAACATTGTACATTCATCGGGATAGTGTTTGCCTTGTTGAAAACGAGAAATGATTTCTTTTCTGTCCTAATTGCCATCACTGGAATAACGCCATTAGACAGTTCTTACTGTAATATCACATAAATGCGTTGACTATGACAGCTTTTACTGCTTAGAGATGCAAAATGTCCATTAAACGAAATAATATAAAAAGAGCCTTACATTTGTATTCACGTGAAGGCACATTAAGCATCATGGTGCTATGTGTATATGATACTTGAAGACACATAGAGCATCATGGTGCTATGTGTATATGATACTTGAAGGCACATACAGCATCATGGTACTATGTGTATATGATACTTGAAGGCACATACAGCATCATGGTGCTATGTGTATATGATACGTGAAGGCACATACAGCATCATGGTGCTATCTGTATATGACACGTGAAGGCACATAGAGCATCATGGTGCTATATGTATATGACACTTGTAGACACATAGAGCATCATGGTGCTATATGTATATGACACGTGAAGGCACATACAGCATCATGGTGCTATGTGTATTTGACACGTGAAGGCACATACAGCATCATGGTGCTATGTGTATATGACATTTGAAGGCACATACAGCATCATGGTGCTATGTGTATATGACACGTGAAGGCACATACAGCATCATATCATGATGATATGTGTATATGACACATGAAGGCACATACAGCATCATGGTGCTATGTGTATATGATACTTGAAGGCACATACAACATCATGGTGCTATGTGTATATGATACGTGAAGGCACATACAGCATCATTATGCTATGGTTATATGACACGTGAAAGCACATACAGCATCATGGTGCTATGTGTATATGACACGTGAAGGCACATACAGCATCATGGTAACATGTGTATATGACACGTGAAGGCACATACAGCATCATGGTGCTATGTGTATATGATACATGAAGGCACATACAGCATCATGGTGCTATGTGTATATGACACGCGAAAACACATAGAGCATGATGGTACTATGTGTATAAGATACGTGAAGGCACATAGAGCATCATGGTGCTATGTGTATATGACACGCGAAGACACATAGAGCATGATGGTGCTATGTGTATATGACACGCAAAGACACACAGAGCATCATAGTGTTATGTGTATATGACACGCCAAGACACATAAAGCATGATGGTGCTATGTGTATATGACACTTGAAGACACACAGAGCACCATGGTGATATGTGTATATGACACGTGACGGAACATAGAGCATCATGGTGCTATGTGTATATGACACGTGGAGGCACACAGAGCATCATGGTGCTATGTGTATATGATACGTTAAAGCACATAGAGCATCAAGGTGCTATGTGTGTATGACACGTGAAGGCACATACAGCATGATGGTACTATGTGTGTATGACACGTGAAGGCACATAGAGCATCATGGTACTATGTGTATATGATACGTGACGGAACATAGAGCATCATGGTGCTATGTGTATATGACACGTGGAGGCACACAGAGCATCATGGTGCTATGTGTATATGATACGTTAAAGCACATAGAGCATCAAGGTGCTATGTGTGTATGACACGTGAAGGCACATACAGCATGATGGTACTATGTGTGTATGACACGTGAAGGCACATAGAGCATCATGGTACTATGTGTATATGATACGTTAAAGCACATAGAGCATCAAGGTGCTATGTGTGTATGACACGTGAAGGCACACAGAGCATCATGGTGCTATGTGTGTATGACACGTGAAGGCACACAGAGCATCATGGTACTATGTGTATATGATACGTTAAAGCACATAGAGCATCAAGGTGCTATGTGTGTATGACACGTGAAGGCACATAGAGCATCATGGTACTATGTGTGTATGACACGTGAAGGCACATATCACGTTGATGCTCTGGGTTGTCGAATTGTTCTAGTCTTCTTGACTGAACTCAATGAGCCCAAAGAAACTTGGGACGACGTATATAAGTAACAATTATACCGTATACGGTAATAGTGTAAGAAGGATTTTAACATAACACTGAATGTGTCGTGACTTTCAAAAAAAAAAGTAAATAAACTGCCTTTGAATAAAAAACCGCTTTACACAAACTAGTATCAGGCGTTTAGATTTTGTGTCGCTTACCTAATTACATCACGACAGAGTGCAAAATATTAACGCCCTTCATACACAAACATATTATCATTAACTTGGGCGAAGCCTGTCTGTAACACGATATCTACTCTCCATTTACAAAATAATGGAAGTGTGATATTTCAACCATTCAGTCATTTCTAAAGTTCTATTCAAAAAAATTCTAAATTGTGTAAAATCTTAAAATCTACTTTAAAACTACGATCAAAATTAACAGAGCGCTCTGTGTGCCAAGCGGAAAGAGTAATGCGTATATTTTCAAATGATATTTTTGCATAATATTTATAATATTCTCTGTAATCTCGTATTAGATGTTAAATCAGCATAAATGTTTATGGACTCGTATAAATGAAACATAATTTAAATATTTGGTGGGTTGCGTCTGCGTCTCAGCAGTGTTGACATGCAGTATTTTGGTGGGTTGCGCCTGCATCCCAGTATTGTTGACATGCAGTATTTTGGTGGGTTGCGTCTGCGTCTCAGCAGTGTTGACATGCAGTATTTTGGTGGGTTGCGTCTGCGTCTCAGCAGTGTTGACATGCTGTATTTTGGTGGGTTGCGTCTGCGTCTCAGCAGTATTGACATGCCGTATTTTTGTGGGTTGCGTCTGCGTCTCAGCAGTGTTGACATGCCGTATTTTTGTGGGTTGCGTCTGCATCTCAGCAGTGTTGACATGCTGTATTTTTGTGGTTTTCGTCTGCATTTCAGCAGCGTTGACATGCGGTATTTTTGTGGCTTGCGCCTGCGTCTCAGCAGTGTTGACATACGGTATTTTGGTGGGTTGCGCCTGCGTCCCAGCAGTGCTGACATGTGGTATTTTAGTGGGTTGCGCCTGCGTCCAAGCAGTGCTGACATGCGGGTTTTTGGTGGGTTGCGCCTGCATCCCAGCAGTGTTGACGGTATTTTGGTGGGTTGCGCCTGCATCCCAGTATTGTTGACATGCAGTATTTTGGTGGGTTGCGCCTGCATCTCAGCAGTGTTGACATGCGGTATTTTTGTGGGTTGCGTCTACGTCTCAGCAGTGTTGACATGTGGTATTTTGGGTGGTTCCGCCTGCATCCCAGCAGCGTTGACGGTATTTTGGTGGGTTGCGCCTGCATTCCAGCAGTGCTGACATGCCGTATTTTGGGTGGTTCCGCCTGCATCCCAGCAGCGTTGACGGTATTTTGGTGGGTTGCGCCTGCATTCCAGCAGTGTTGACATGCGGTATTTTGGTGGGTTGCGCCTGCATCTCACCAGTGTTGACAGACATGCAGTATTTTGGTGGGTTGCGCCTGCATCTCGGCAATGTTTACGTGCGATATTTTGGGGGGTTGCGTCTGCATCTTAGCAGTGTTGACATGCGGTATTTTCAAGGTCGTTATAGTATGTAAATAACTCAAACTCAATGTACAAACACACCACAAATAAAATGTAAATAAACTTATAAGAAATGTATTATGATGAAAAAACAAACACGCATTCAGGAGATGTTATTTTTTATATTTTTGGAATATTAATGACGATGTTAAAAAAACACTTGGCATCGAAAAATCACCAAAACTAGAAAATATCGAAATGTCTTCGGATCATGGTCACATTGAAATTTGCATACATTTTGTTAGTTTAAACATATGTAATTGCCATATAAACACATATTACAATATCTATCATGCACATCAGTCAAATACAATTGAAGGCAAAAGGGTCTGGCCACAAGCTTCTCAACCCTGGATACGGCCATCCCTTTCAACTATATTTTGCAAGTTTAACGATGGTTTAGATATATTATGTTCATGGCAGGTAAATATGAATGACATAAAGTGTAATTAATGAGAAAATATACACGTGTACTCACGCAAGCACACACAGGTACACGCATGCACGCACGCACACACACATACACACACGCGTACGAACACGCGCACATACATCAGCATGAACGTACGCACATACACTCGCACACATATATATACACATGCATTCTCATGCATACACATATACATACATACACACACACAAACACACGCGCGCGCGCACGCACGCACGCACACACGCACACACGCAAGCACACACACACATACATACATACATACATACATACATACATACATACATACATGCGGTATCAAACCCAGCATAACATGCAGCATCAAACCCAGCACAACATGCACCATCAATCCCAGCACATTGTGCAGCACCAAACCCAGCACATCGTGCAGCACCAAACCCAGCATCAAACCCAGCACATCGTGCAGGACCAATCCCAGCACACCGTGCAGCATCAAACCCAGCACACCGTGCAGCACCAAACCCAACATCAAACCCAGCACACCGTGCAGCATCAAACCCAGTACACCATGCAGCATCAAATCCAGCATAACATGCAGCATCAAACCCAGCACAACATGCACCATCAATCCCAGCACATTGTGCAGCATCAAACCAAGCACACCGTGCAGCACCAAACCCAGCATCAAACCCAGCACATCGTGCAGCACCAATCCCAGCACACCGTGCAGCATCAAACCCAGCACACCGTGCAGCACCAAACCCAACATCAAACACAGCACATCGTGCAGCACCAATCCCAGCACACCGTGCAGCACCAAACCCAACATCAAACCCAGCACACCGTGCAGCATCAAACCCAGTACACCATGCAGCATCAAATCCAGCATAACATGCAGCATCAAACCCAGCACAACATTCAGCATCAATCCCAGCACATCGTGCAGGACCAATCCCAGCACACCGTGCAGCATCAAACCCAGCACACCGTGCAGCACCAAACCCAACATCAAACACAGCACATCGTGCAGCACCAATCCCAGCACACCGTGCAGCACCAAACCCAACATCAAACCCAGCACATCGTGCAGCATCAAACCCAGTACACCATGCAGCATCAAATCCAGCATAACATGCAGCATCAAACCCAGCACAACATGCAGCATCAATCCCAGCACATCGTGCAGCATCAAACCAAGCACACCGTGCAGCACCAAACCCAGCATCAAACCCAGCACATCGTGCAGGACCAATCCCAGCACACCGTGCAGCATCAAACCCAGCACACCGTGCAGGTCCAAACCCAACATCAAACACAGCACATCGTACAGCACCAATCCAAGCACACCGTGCAGGACCAATCCCAGCACACCGTGCAGCACCAAACCCAGCACACCGTGCAGCACCAAACCCAGCATCAAACCCAGCACATCGTGCAGGACCAATCCCAGAACACCGTGCAGCATCAAACCCAGCACACCGTGCAGGTCCAAACCCAGCATCAAACCCAGCACATCGTACAGCACCAATCCAAGCACACCGTGCAGGACCAATCCCAGCACACCGTGCAGCACCAAACCCAGCACACCGTGCAGCATCAAACCCAGCACATCGTGCAGTATTGATCCCAGCACACCGTTCAGCATCAAACCCAGCACACCGTGCAGCTTCAATCCCAGCACACCGTGCAGTACTAATCCAAGCACATCGTGAAGTATCAATCCCAGCACACCGTGCAGTATCAAACACAGCACACCGTGCAGCACCAAACCCAACATGGACCCCGCACATCGTGCAGCACCAATCCCAGCACACCGTGCAGCACCAAACCAAGCACACCGTGCAGCATCAAACCCAGCACACCGTGCAGCATCAAACCCAGCACATCTTGCAGTATTAATCCCAGCACACCGTGCAGCATCAAACCAAGCACACCGTGCAGCATCAATCCCAGCACACCGTGCAGTACTAATCCAAGCACATCGTGCAGTATCAATCCCAGCACACCGTGCAGTGTCAAACACAGCACACCGTGCAGCACCAAACCCAACATCAAACCCCGCACATCGTGCAGCACCAATTCCAGCACACCGTGCAGCACCAAACCCAGCACACCGTCTAGCACCAAACCCAGCACACCGTGCAGCATCAAACCCAGCACATCGTGCAGTATTAATCCCAGCACACCGTGCAGCATCAAACCCAGCACACCGTGCAGCATCAATCCCAGCACACCGTTCAGTACTAATCCAAGCACATCGTGCAGTATCAATCCCAGCACACCGTGCAGTGTCAAACACAGCACAACGTGCTGTATCAAACACAGTACACCATAAGGTATCTAACACAGCACACATGTAGTAATAAATCCAGCACACCGTGCAGTATCAAACCCAGTACACAGTGCAGTATCAAACCCAGCACACCATGCACTATCAAACCCAGCACACCGTGCATTATCAAACCCAGTACACAGTACAGTATCAAACCCAGTACACCGTGCAGTATACAACCCAGCACACCATGCAGTATCAAACCTAGTACACAATGTAGTATACAGCCCAGCACACCATGCAGTATCAAACCCAGCACACAATGCAGTATCAAACCCAATACACAATGCAGTATATAGCCCAGCACACCATGCAGTATCAAACCCAGTACACAATGCAGTATACAACCCAGCACACAATGCAGTATACAACCCAGCACACCATGCAGTATTAAACCCAGCACACACTGCAGTATAATACCAAGCACACTATGCAGTATCAAACCCAGCACACCATGCCGTATTGTTAAATAAAGCGCAGAATCCGATTGCTGATGGTACCCGGCACCATATTGCGTTGTATTGGTTTGTTTCATTTTGAACAGAGTACCGAAGAGGAAAATCAAAACCTATATTAATACTTAGGCTGGCCTCATTAGAGGCAAGTCAAAAATGGAAACATCGTTTGGCCGAATCAGACCTAGTTCGATGAATAAATAGTAAGAAACAATTGATTTTGGACAGATTAAAACGCCAGAAACGTCATCACCAAAATAGACACAAACATTCAAAAGATCGCCGCCATTTGGTGAAAAGATTAGACGTCTCCATCGCTGCGTCGGCGAGAAGCTCAACTAAATAAGTATTACTAAGGATTTTCTGTCAATTCCATATCTTTTATCTTGCAATGAATTGGAATATGTCTACTTTCACTTTCGTTGATAACACGTACACGTAAACAATGTCCATGAAGGCGAATGCAGTGAGTTAATTACAGTATGTTACGTATTGGACATTTGTTTATTTATTTATATATATATAACGGAAAGGGAAATTTACTACAAAAATTATTGAATATAGATTTAATAAATAAAGAGCACGGACATGAGGAAGAAGATATTGAAAAAAAGAAAAAGAGAGAAGAGAGATCAGTTTTTTTCTTCTATGTTTTGTATTTGTTTTATGAAGTTATTCATTTTTATATAGTTTAAAGAGTTGGTAGGGAGAACAGAAAAGAAACTGACTGAAAAGTCGCCTGCAGTCACTCATCAAATAGTCACTTATCACATTTGTAGACATCTATGGAAGATGTCAAACAAAAATGTTCACCACCATTATCAAAAATGCTATGTTTAATGCGGAAAGGTCTTGCAGTGAATAAATAGAGTGATTAATATATTTTTACCAAATTGAATCTTGTTGCTGCGGTTTCTAACCAAAAATGTTGATGCAGAATTTCTTTCTTGCCAAACAATTTGCATTCATTTTTCTTTGATTAAATTACAATTGAGAGCCCTCTGTGTTCTGTTGGTCAAGGCAGATAACGTCTAATAACACTTATCTCCCACCGAAACTTAATGTGAGAAAGTTTATCAGTTACTTGCGGAAGGACAGTGATTCTTCTCGGATTCATTCTGAGGTTTTTCTCCACCAATAAAACTGGGTAAGCCACATGTATAAACCACCATGTGTTCAGTATCAGTTTCTTACAGAGATCGGTGTGCTCAAGAACTGGGCGACCTTCCAGGTGTGAACTCCTAAGTGTAAAATTTGAAGTTCTGAAACAAAAATCTGGAAATTCATTTAGTGTGCGGTTTACTTATTTAACGATCTTTTTTTAGACTGCGTAAATGAAACGTTCAATGATGTAACGTTTTGTTCGTACGAAAACACTTACGAAGGTTAGTGAAACGGACGCCTGGATCCAAAGAAAGAGTAATTAGGTTAAATAATCGTCGGTAAACCCATGATGGCATAAAATGATGCTAAATATGAAAACAGTTTCCTTACACTTTCATATTTCTGAAACCAGTGCAGTGGATATTTAGGCGAATGGATCATTACAAAAGTGGTATTTTATGATATGCCTGTGGCAGTGTGTGATGTCATATTTATACTGTATACTCGTATCATCCTACAAATAGATTTTGTCACTTATACTGTCCATTGCTACAATATGAATAAAATATTAACGATCAAGTACTTATTAAAATAGTTATCATACTTTATAATCGGACTATTAAACAAGTAATATCATATACACCGACCTACTCATTAGTATTCAAAGTTAAGTTAGGCTTTATGGTAAATTGTCAGATGTGTTTATATTCAAAATGAGATGATAACAACCATGCTGGCAATAAGATTTGAGATTCGTTTTTCGTATATGAGATTTGTAGTATACAGTCATTATCTTCACAGTAGTCATTTAAGTCCTTTACGAGAGTTTCATCCATTGACGTATTTCTTGTATCGATTTCCTCGATATCACTAAGTGTATGCGCTGTTTCAATTGCGTCATTTTGCTCACGATGTGCATTTCCGGATTCCGGGATAGGAGCGGGTTTTGCATGGCTAAAATTCATTTGTGTAAATGAAGTCAGAGGCGTACTTTCATCCCTTTCTCTTCCACTATAAATTAATGCCAACTGATTTTTTTTCTGAACTCTCTGATGATTGATTTTGTCATCTGTGTTAGTAGTTTCTAAATTTACTATCTTAGTATCACTTTTAGCATTGTTGTGGCCGTTATTAGTTCAGTTTTTAGTTCTGTTTCCTGTATTTTTCGTGTTCATATTTTACAGTCGGGTTTGTGTAAGCCGTGATCATGTTCTCTTCTTGTATTGGAGACTGTTAAACATCTCATGATCAGTTTCAAACTACGTCGTGTTTTGAGCTGTCAAATGAGAGCAGATTCAAACTGAAATTGACGGTGTGTCAAAGTTTTACGTTTTATATGTACGATGTTTTGATAGTTAAATCAAGGATTTACATGTATAGAAGGATAGGAAGCTTGCACCTCCTGACTAAATATTAATGAAAGATTCATAATTTGCAATGTCATCATTCATAATTTACAGGCAACTGATTTCTTGTACATACATTGTAAGTTGTATGTAATCTTAGATTCGATCACGTAAAATGATATTGAATTAAAGATATTGAGGTTTAAAGGAAAATGTGTAGTAAGTTGTCATTATTTTAGTTGCAGTACACAAATTCTGTAATCACAAGTACTTCAACAATTTGAAAGTCAAATCTATTGGGATGGTATCGTTTTGATAACAATTTCTTTCTGCAATGTAATGATTTTGATTTGTATTCCTGATATAAATGGAAGTTTAGATAATTGAACACGAGATATTGTGAAATTTTTCGCGAATACGCAAGCGTTCACAAAATCTCAATCAGTTGCCTCAGGCTTTCCTTCTCCATATAATTCCTTGGTTAAATGAATATTCGTTTTCGGACTTTTCGTCAAATTTTACATAAAGAAGAACATGAATGATAGGTCTTGCAAATTTTTGTAAAAATAACACAAACGAAAAACTAAATTCGTGAAATTTGAAAGTGGTTGCTATACTGTTACGTTATTAAATAATGAATATAAATGTATTGTGAAAGCTGTGAAAGCTGGCTTTTATTCAATTTATTTATTACCCTCCACGTACGGATCAATAGGAATCCATCAGTTCCAGGGTGGGTCCAAGATTGTATTTTTTCTCTTTGCTGTAAACGCTGTCATTTAGCCATATCTTGAGAATATTAAGAGGGATCCGGACCCTCTGTCAACATCTGCAAGTGTTCTATTTTGCATTGCTTGAAAATAAATATGTTACATTTTGACGATTTATTTTTAAGACAGCTAGAATATCATCCAGCGGGCTAACGAGCGCGTCAAACTAGCAAAATGAATATTGCTATCATGCTTTAGTTCATTGTAAAAATGCTAAATTTACCTCAAAAGGTACTCTATCTTCTGGGCGTAGTGTTAACTCGTCACTAATGAGGGAGTTGTCTTCTGTCAGCAGTACCACCGGAACCATTACAGTAACACATTGTATGTCCACCAATCATTGGAAGGCTGGACATTTGGTTTGTTCATCAGTAACCACTCCGCACAGCACGATATCTCCGCATATTGTAAGTGGCAGTTAGGACAGTCTGAACACTTCTGGGCACTCCACACAGCACGGTATCTCCGCATATTGTAAGTGTAAGTTAGGACAGTCTGGACACTTCTGGTCACTCCACACCGCACGGTATCTCCGCGTTAGTCACCACTCACCACAGCACGATATCTCCGCATATTGTAAGTGGCAGTTAGGACAGTCTGAACACTTCTGGGCACTCCACACAGCACGGTATCTCCGCATATTGTAAGTGTAAGTTATGACAATCTGGACACTTCTGGTCACTCTACACCGCACGGTATCTCCGCGTTAGTCACCACTCACCACAGCACGGTATCTCCGCGTTAGTTACCACTTCAAACAGTACGGTATCTCCGCGTTTGTCACCACTCCACACAGCACGGTATCTCCACGTTAGTCACCACTCCACACAGCACGGTATCTCCGCGTTTGTCACCACTCCACACAGCACGGTATCTCCGCGTTTGTCACCACTCCACACAGCACGGTATCTCCGCGTTAGTCACCACTCCACACAGCACGGTATCTCCGCGTTAATCACCACTCCACACAGCACGGTATCTCCGCATATTGTAAGTGTAAGTTAGGACAGTCTGGACACTTCTAGACACTCCACACCGCACGGTATCTCAGCGTTAGTCACCACTCACCACAGCACGGTATCTCCGCGTTAGTCACCACTTCACACAGCACGGTATCTCCGCGTTTGTCACCACTCTACACAGCACGGTATCTCCGCGTTTGTCACCAATCCACACAGTACGGTATCTTCGCGTTAGTCACCACTGAACACAGCACGGTATCTCCGCGATAGTCATCACTACACACAGCACGGTATCTCCACGTTAGTCACCACTACACACAGCACGGTATCTCTGCGTTAGTCACCACTCCATACAGCACGGTATCTCCGCGGATTGTGAGTGGCAGTTAGGACAGCCACCACTCCACACAGCACGGTATCTCCGCGTTAATTACCATTCCACACAGCACAGTATCTCCGCGGATTGTCAGTGGCAGTTAGGACAGCCACCATTCCACACAGCACGGTATCTCCGCGTTAGTCACCACTACACACAGCACGGTATCTTTGCGTTAGTCACCACTACACACAGCACGGTATATCCGCGTTAGTCACCACTCCATACAGCACAGTATCTCCGTGGATTGTCAGTGGCAGTTAGGACAGCAACCACTCTACACAGCACGGTATCTCCGCGTTAGTCACCACTACACACAGCACGGTATCTCTGCGTTAGTCACCACTACACACAGCACGGTATCTCCGCGTTAGTCACCACTACACACAGCACGGTATCTCCGCGTTAGTCACCACTCCATACAGCACGGTATCTCCATGGATTGTCAGTGGCAGTTAGGACAGCAACCACTCTACACAGCACGGTATCTCCGCGTTAGACACCACTACACACAGCACGGTATCTCTGCGTTAGTCACCACTACACACAGAACGGTATCTCCGCGTTAATCACCGCTACACACAGCACGGTACCTCTGCGTTAGTCACCACTCCATACAGCACGGTATCTCCGCGGATTCTCAGTGGCAGTCAGGACAGCCACCACTCCACACAGCACGGTATCTCCGCGATAGTGATCACTCCACACAGCACGGTATCTCCGCGTTAGTTACCACTCCACACAGCACGGTATCTCTGCGTAAGTCACCACTCCACACAGCACGGTATCTCTGCGTTAGTCATAACTCCACACAGCACGGTATCTCTCCGTTAGGTACCACTCCACACAGCACGGTATATCCGCGTTAGTTACCACTCCGCACTGCACAGTTCTACGCGTTCGTTACCACTCCACACAGCACGGTATCTCTGCGTAAGTCACCTCTCCACACAGCACGTTATCTCTGCGTTAGTCATCACTCCACACAGCACGGTATCTCTGCGTAAGTCACCTCTCCATACAGCACGGTATCTCTGCGTAAGTCACCTCTCCACACAGCACGGTATATCCGCGTTAGTTACCACTCCGCACTGCACAGTTCTACGCGTTCGTTACCACTCCACACAGCAGGGTATCTCTGCGTAAGTCACCTCTCCACACAGCACGTTATCTCTGTATTTGTAATCACTCCACACAGCACGGTATCTCTGCGTAAGTCACCTCTCCACACAGCACGGTATCTCAGCGTTAGTCATCACTCCAGTCAACTTACGACCGAAGCTGTGAGAGAAAAGTGATATTGAGACCTCTCGGTCACGGAGGACCCCTTGGAAGCTTAAAACGCAACCAAGGAAACAAAATAATGGATAACGCGGCGTGTGTAATGAATTTGTTCATAAATGGAATACACCTCGAGACCGCCAGAACCGATAACAATTGATAAACTGTAACTTTCCAAGTAACCAGATATAACAATGGATGAACAATATCTTTCCAAGGAACCAGAGATAACAATGAATGAACAATATCTTTATAAGAAACCAGATATAACAATGGAAGAACTAAATATTTCCAAGGAACCAGAGATAACAACGGATGAACATGTGTTTCCAAGAAACCAGATATATCAATGGATGAACTATATCTTTCCAAGAAACACGAGATAACAATGAATGAACAATATCTTTCCAAGGAACCAGATATAACAATGGATGAACTATATCCTTCCAAGGAACCAGGTATAACATTGGATTAACTATATCTTTCCGAGGAACCAGACGAAATAGTAGCAACATGGAGTCAAATATTTGATGATACATTGCTAGATGGTACAACAGACGAAACTCTCCTGATATGGAATATATCGTGGACCGGGATAGACCAAAACATTGCCGTTATACTATTTATAGCAATCTACTGAAAATATTGTATAACACATAAACTACATATGTCTCCAATGGCACTGATTGATAGTAATCACTGCATCTTTATAGTGTATTTCGCTATTGTCTTCTCCGTTATTCTCTTCAGCAACTTTACACACTATGGCGAATGAAATATAAATAATAATAATATAATAATTGTATAGTAATAGTATAAAACGTGTCCACCATGCAGACGTCTAAACAACATTAAAGTTCTACCAACATAGAAGAAATGACAAGCACATGTAAAAACGTCACAACTGTAAAGGCATATTTTGGTTACACGTGTAAAAATAATTACTGGCAAATATGTCATAAAAGTGTCATAAAAGTAAAGGCATATTTTGGTTACATATGTAAAAATAATGATGCTCACATATGTCATAAAAGTGTCACAACTGTAAAGGCATATTTTGGTTACATATGTAAAAATAATGATGCTCACATATGTCATAAAAGTGTCACAACTGTAAAGGCATATTTTGGTTACATATGTAAAAATAATGATGCTCACATATGTCATAAAAGTGTCACAACTGTAAAGGCATATTTTGGTTACATATGTAAAAATAATGATGCTCACATATGTCATAAAAGTGTCACAACTGTAAAGGCATAATTTGGTTACGCATGTAAAAATAATGATGGGCAAATATGTCATAAAAGTGTCACAACTGTAAAGGCATATTTTGGTTACATATATAAAAATAATGATGGTCACATATGTCATAAAAGTGTCATAAAAGTAAAGGCATATTTTGGTTACACATGTAAAAATAATAATGGTCACATATGTCATAAAAATGTCACAACTGTAAAGGCATATTTTGGTTACAACATGTAAAAAAAACATTCCTACAAATGAAACCGATTTTTCACCCTACAAATGTGAAACCAATTTTTCACCCTACAAATGTGAAAACGATTTTTCACCCTACAAATGTGAAACCAATTTTTTATCCTATAAATGTGAAACCGATTTTTTACCCTACAAATGAGGAACTGCATATTGATTGAAAGTGTTGTGGGTTTTCTTCATTTAGTAAGTGGAAATGCTTGATCAAACTAAAACATAAAACATAATATGTTCATTATTGTTTTCTATCTCCTACATTGTATGTATCGAAAGAAAATAAATATGGGAGTCTTTTATACGATATCGAAATAGTTACCTGTATAATAGAATAAGTTAAGGCGAATGTTATGTCACAGCCAGCTTGGAATTCAGATTTCTGAAAATCTTGATTGTTTGTAAAAATAAAATGATGTAGTTCAAGTGTAGAAGTAATCACAGGTCGTCTTATTTCGTTAAATGTGTGCTTTAATAGACAAGCGAACACAAACTTTCAGCATTAATCTCATTATTATCATTGATGCAAATTCATTCCTGAAACGAGTAAAATACCCTTTACATGATGTTCGGGTATTCAAGTAGATAAAAAAACCTAGGCTCATGCAATTCCTATGTAATCATCTATTTATTTTTTAAAGGAATTTCTATGACATCTTCAAATAAACCAGAGGCGTAGCTTTCTACAGGCACTGTAGGCACGTGCCTACACATTTTTAAAAAAAAAAACACTGCCAAAAATGTAATAAAAATCGGACCCCTGGTGTTGAAGGGGGGTAAACTATAAATTTGCAACAATTCATTTAATAATTATATGATCAAGCTATTTCACACCATTTTATCAATTTTTATGGTTATAAAACAGTGAATTCAAGGTTAATATCAATGATAACAGGCCCCTAAAAACACACCAAAAAAAACGCACCTACAACAGTCTAGCTGAAAAAAAGTTGGAAGAACATACCCCCAGACCCCTATAACTGTGCCTACACATCGTATTCAGCCAAGCTACGCCTCTGTAAACTGTTTTCACACTCACTTCTGGAAGAATATGAAAGTGTTAATTATGTTCTTGTTGGTGAACTATAAATACTTCTAAACAGTCATTGTTTCAAACAGTGAGATTATCACATATATTTGATTAAACTGCCATTGGATATTAACTGAGAGACAGAAAACTTGAATAGTTATGAAGCTGCATGTAATAATACAGAAACTGTATACGAAGATCGAAAGATATTTCATCGAGTAAACCTTTACATTGGCATTTTCATGAATGGCCACGATTAAGAATATCACTTTTGGTGATCACAAGCAATGCCAGTCGTGAGAATATCTGTTTTTGGTGATCACGAGCATGCCAGTCATGAGAATATCAAGAGCATGCCAGTCGTGAGAATATTAAGAGCGTGCCAGTCGTGACAATATCACGACCATGCCAGTCGTGACAATATCACTTATGGTGATCACGAGCACGCCAGTCGCGAGAATATAACGAGCATGTCAGTCGTGAGAACATCACCTATGGTGA
The DNA here is from genome assembly GCA_029582155.1 of Panopea generosa. Classification (NCBI taxonomy): domain Eukaryota; kingdom Metazoa; phylum Mollusca; class Bivalvia; order Adapedonta; family Hiatellidae; genus Panopea; species Panopea generosa. The sequence goes on from CM055896.1 coordinate 83,305,261, forward strand.
TCACGAGCATGCATGTCGTGAGAATATCACTTATGGTGATCACGAGCATGTCAGTCTTGAAAATATCAAGAGCATGTCAATCGTCAGAATATCACTTATGGTTATCACGAGCATGTCAGCCGGGAGAATATTACTTATGGTGATCATGAGCATGCCAGTCGTGAGAATATCACTTATGGTGAACACGAGCATGTCGGTCGTAAGACTATCACGAGCATGCCAGTCGTAAAAATATCACTTATGGTGATCACGAGCATGTCAGTCGTGAGAATATCACTTATGGTGACCACGAGCATGCCAGTCGTGAGAATATCACGAGCACGTCAGTCGTGAGAATATCACTTATGGTGATCACGAGCATTCCAGGCGTGGGAATATCTTTTTTTGGTGATCACGAGCATGACAGTCATGAGAATATCACTTATGGTGATCACAAGCCTGCCAGTCGTGAGAATATCACGAGCATGTCATTCTTGGGAATATAGCTTATGTTGATCACGAGCATGCCTGTCGTGAGAATATCACGAGCATACCATTTAAGGTGATCACGAGCATGCCAGTCGTGAGAATATCAAGAGCACGTCAGTCTAGAGAATATCACTTATGGTGATTAAGAGCATGACAGGCATGAGAATATTATTTTTTGGTGATCACAAACATGCCAGACATGAGAACATCAAATGTATGCCAGTCGTGAAAATATCAAGAGCATGTCAGTCGTGAGAATATCACTTATGTTGATCAAGAGCATGGCATTCGGGAGAATATCACGCGCATGCCAGTCGTGAGAATATCACTTATGGTGATCATGAGCATGCCAGTAGTGAAAATATCTTTTTCTGGTGATCACGAGCATTCCAGTCTTAAGAATATCACTATTGATGATCACGAGCATGCCAGTCGTGAGAATATCTTTATTGGTGATCACGAGCATGCCAGTCGTGAGAATTTTACTATTGATGATCACGAGCATGCCAGTTGTGAGAATATCTTTTTTTATGATCATGAGCATGCCAGTCGTGAGAATATCACTATTGATATTCACGAGCATGCCAGTCGTGAGAATATCTTTTTTGATGATCACGAGCATGCCAGTCGTGAGAATATCTCTTTTAATGATCACAAGTATGCCAGTCGTGAGAATATCTTTTTTTGGTGATCACGAGCATGCCAGTCGTGAGAACATCTTTTTTGATGATCACGAGCATGCCAGTCGTGAGAATATCTTTTTTGGTGAGCACGAGCATTCCAGTCGTGAGAAAATCTTTTTTTTTGTGATCACGAGCATGCCAGTAGTGAAAATATCTTTTTGTGGTGATCACGAGCATTCTAGTCTTAAGAATATCACTATTGATGATCACGAGCATGCCAGTCGTGAGAATATCTTTATTGGTGGTCACGAGCATGCCAGTCGTGAGAATTTTACTATTGATGATCACGAGCATGCCAGTCGTGAGAATATCTTTTTTTATGATCATGAGCATGCCAGTCGTGAGAATATCACTATTGATATTCACGAGCATGCCAGTCGTGAGAATATCTTTTTTGATGATCACAAGCATGCCAGTCGTGAGAATATCTTTTTTAATGATCACGAGTATGCTAGTCGTGAGAATATCTTTTTTTGGTGATCACGAGCATGCCAGTCGTGAGAATATCTTTTTTGATGATCACAAGCATGCCAGTCGTGAGAATATCTTTTTTGATGATCACGAGCATGCCAGTCGTGAGAATATCTTTTTTGGTGAGCACGAGCATTCCAGTCGTGAGAATATTTTTTTTTGTGATCACGAGCATGCTAGTCGTGAGAATAACTTTTTTGATTATCACGAGCATGCCAGTCGTGAGAATATCTTTTTTTGGTGTTTTGGTGTTCACGAGCATGCCAGTCGTGAGAATATCTTTTTTTTGGTGAGCAAGAGCATGCCAGTCGTGAGAATCTCTTTTTTGGTGAGCACGAGCATGCTAGTCGTGAGAATATCTTTTTCGGTGAGCACGAGCAAGTCAGTCGTGAGAATATCTTTTGTTTGGTGAACACGAGCATGCCAGTCGTGAGATATCTTTTTTATGATCACAAGCATGCCAGTCGTGAGAATATTACTTTTGATGATCACGAGCATGTCAGTCGTGAGAATATCAGTAATGATGATCACGAGCATGCCAGTCGTGAGAATATCTTTTTTGATGATCACGATTATGCCAGTCGTGAGAATCTCTTTTTTTGGTGATCACGAGCATGCCAGTCGTGACAATATCTTTTTTGATTTTCACGAGCATCCCAGTCGTGAGAATATCTTTTTTTGGTGAGCACGAGCATGCCAGTCGTGAGAATATCTTTTTTGGTGATCACGAGCATGCCAGTCGTGAGAATAACTTTTTTCGTGAGCACGAGCTTGCCAGTCGAAAGAATATCTTTCTTTGGTGATCACGAGCACGCCAGTCGTGAGAATATCTTTTTTTGATGAGCACGAGCATGCCAGTTGTGAGAATATCTTATTTGGTGAGCACGAGCATGCCAGTCGTGAGAATATCTTTTTTTTTTTAGCACGAACATGCCAGTCGTGAGAATATCTTTTTTTTGGTGAGCACGAGCATGCCAGTCGTGAGAATATCTTTTTTGGTGATCACGAGCATGCCAGTCGTGAGAATATCTTTTTTTGGTGAGCAAGAGCATGCCAGTCGTGAGAATATCTTTTTTGGTGAGCTAGAGCATGCCAGTCGTGAGGGAATATCTTTTTTGATGATCACGAGCATGCCAGTCGTGAGAATATCTTTTTTTTGGTGATCACGAGCATGCCAGTCGTGAGAATATCTTTTTTGATGATCACGAGCATGCCAGTTGTGAGAATATTACTATTGATGATCACGAACATGCCAGTCGTGAGAATATCTTTTTTTTTGATGACCACGAGCATGCCAGTCGTGAGAATATCTTTTTTGGTGATCATGAGCATGCCAGTCGTGAGAATATCTTTTTTCGGTGATCACGAGCATGCCAGTCGTGAGAATATCTTTTTTGGTGAGCACGAGCATGCCAGTCGTGAGAATATTTTTTTTGATTATCACGAGCATGCCAGTCGTGAGAATATCTTTTTTTGGTGATCACGAGCATGCCAGTCGTGAGAATAACTTTTTTGGTGAGCATGAGCATGCCAGTCGTGAGAATATCTTTTTTGGTGATCACGAGCATGCCAGTCGTGAGAATATCTTTTTTGGTGATCACGAGCATGCCAGTCGTGAGAATATCTTTTTTAGTGAGCACGAGCATGCCAGTCGTGAGAATATCTTTTTTTGGTGATCACGAGCATGCCAGTCGTGAGAATATATTTTTTTGGTGTTTTGGTGATCACGAGCATGCCAGTCGCGAGAATATCTTTTTTTGGTGAGCACGAGCATGCCAGTCGTGAGAATCTCTTTTCTGGTGAGCACGAGCATGCCAGTCGTGAGAATATCTCTTTTGGTGAGCACGAGCATGCCAGTCGTGAGGATATCTTTTTCTTGGTGAGCACGAGCATGGCAGTCGTGAATTATCTTTTTTATGATCACGAACATGCCAGTCGTGAGAATATCACTATTGATATTCACGAGCATGCCAGTCATGAGAATATCTTTTTTGATGATCACGAGTATGCCAGTCGTGAGAATCTCTTTTTTTGGTGATCACGAGCATGCCAGTCGTGAGAATATCTTTTTTGGTGATCACGGGCATGCCAGTCGTGAGAATATATTTTTCTTAGTGAGCACGAGCATGCCAGTCGTGAGATATCATTTTTATGATCACGAGCATGCCAGTCTTGAGAATATCACTATTGATATTCATGAGCATGCCAGTCGTGAGAATATCTTTTTTGATGATCACAAGTATGCCAGTCGCGAGAATCTCTTTTTTTGGTGATCGCGAGCATGCCAGTCGTGAGAATATTTTTTTGATGATCACGAGCATGCCAGTCGTGAGAATATCTTTTTTTGGTGATCACGAGCATGTCAGTCGTGAGAATAACATTTTTGGTGAGCACGAGCATGCCAGTCGTGAGAATATCTTTCTTTGGTGATCACGAGCTGGCCAGCTGTGAGAATATCTTTTTTGGTGAGCACGAGCATGCCAGTTGTGAAAATATCTTATTTGGTGAGCACGAGCATGCCAGTCGTGAGAATATCTTTTTTGGTGAGCACGAACATGCCAGTCGTGAGAATATCTTTTTTTGATGATCACGAGCATGCCAGTCGTGAGAATATCTTTTTTGGTGATCACAAGCATGCCAGTCGTGAGAATATATTTTTTTGGTGAGCACGAGCATGTCAGCCGTGAGAATATCTTTTTTGGTGAGCTAGAGCATGCCAGTCATGAGGGAATATCTTTTTTGATGATCACGAGCATGCCAGTCGTGAGAATATCTTTTTTTGGTGATCACGAGCATACCAGTCGTGAGAATATCTTTTTTTATGATCACAAGCATGCCAGTCGTGAGAATATTACTATTGATGATCACGAACATGCCAGTCGTGAGAATATCTTTTTTTATGATCACGAGCATGCCAGTCGTGAGAATATCTTTTTTTATGATCACGAGCATGCCAGTCGTGAGAATATTACTATTGGTGATCACGAGCATGCCAGTCGTGAGAATATCTTTTTTGGTGATCATGAGCATGCCAGTCGTGAGAATATCTTTTTTTTTGGTGATCACGATCATGCCAGTCGTGAGAATATCTTTTTTTGGTGATCACGAGCATGCCAGTCGTGAGAATATCTTTTTTTATGATCACGAGCATGCCAGTCGTGAGAATATTACTATTGGTGATCACGAGCATGCCAGTCGTGAGAATATTTTTTTTGGTGAGCATGAGCATGCCAGTCGTGAAAATACCTTTTTTGATTATCACGAGCATGCCAGTCGTGAGAATATCTTTTTTTGGTGATCACGAGCATGCCAGTCGTGAGAATATGTTTTTTGATTATCACGAGCATGCCAGTCGTGAAAATACCTTTTTTGATTATCACGAGCATGCCAGTCGTGAGAATATCTTTTTTTGGTGATCACGAGCATGCCAGTCGTGAGAATATGTTTTTTGATGATCACGTGCATGCCAGTCGTGAGGATATCTTTTTTTGGTGATCACGAGCATGCCAGTCGTGAGAATATCTTTTATGGTGAGCACGAGCATGCCAGTCGTGAGAATATCTTTTTTTGGTGATCACGAGCATGCCAGTCGTGAGAATATCTTTTTTTGGTGATCACTTCATTCCAATTCATTTGATCTTACAGCAAAATAAATGAATATCCTATGTGCCATTCTATTTGTGTTTAATTATTGCGTATCTCGTTAAAACGAGAAGAGCTGGCTGTCGGAGATCAGCGCACTCGACTATAAAGCCTATCTCAAAATGGTTACTTTGCACGCTAATGGTACGTTTTATGACACTTTTACCAAATTTAATGTTTTCTGGGTATAAAAAGTCATAGAAATTCAAAGCGGTGTTATCCAATTAGAATATTTCTATTTGTATGACTTGTAGTTAGAAATATCAAATTGCTAGAACACGTTAATGAAACAGCTACGGCAACAACGACGCTGGGATAAATACAATAGCTTTCGTTTTCATCGAAAGTAAAGAAAATGTATATTTTATGTATAATTTGGTATATGTACTATAACTTATGCACAGATACTGCTTGAAGGGAATTTATCAGGATTTTTCAAAAGTTTAAAATTAGCTATAAATATTTTGTCCCAATATACTCATTGACCCCGTATTGCCAAAAAGATATTTATTTAAACATGCCAAATCAATATATTGAAAGGGTGTTTCCTAACTTTGGCTACGCGCCTATGCAGTAGGAATGCCAGCGACTCGCGGAGTGATATTTGTCAAAATCACGTGACAATTTTCACATTCTAACAGAAAATTGGTGAAAAAACACAAGTAATGCCTTCTAAAAATCGTGAAAATAGTAGTTTTAACTGAAAGATCGGTCAATTTATCGTGTTCCTCCAATAACAGATAAGATAGAGATTCATTTAATATCATCAATTACTTTTCGGGAAGAATATTTTACATTTTTATACACCGTGTAAATCGAATCTCAAGTCCATAATCTTTACCTAAAATTTCACTATTAAACAAAATGATTTAAAATATCGGTCTTTAGAGAGAGAAAAATTCCGAAAACATCACCAGGTAGATCAACATCTCCTCAAGCGACAGGCATTTTTTTAAAAAAAAAATCAGGAAAAATAACATTTTTTATTTGCCGCCGAAAAACAGATTCATCACTATTGCACTTAAGAATTGTAAATTGAGCGATTATTGAAAAATCGCCTCAATCTAAAATTAATTATGTAACTTTTTAAAAAATAAAATCATTCAACTGATTATCAATTGCGATGGATTGTGCACACATTTTCCATTCCGCCAATATATTCATTGAAAGTGATATTGACAAGGCTTTATCTTCTGGATCGAATAAAGTCTATGGCTAAATAAATGTCCATAAGTTAAAATCGGATAAAAAAAATAACAGCGAGAAAGCCAAATATCAGCTCAAAACGTTCAGTAAACTCTCCTGAATCAATAAGAAAGTTTTAAGGAAAATCAGGGAAAAAAACTTTTTTTTGCTGAAATTCAGTTTTGTGACCGTCGTGGTTACGATAATTTTGCATTGAAGTCGGCATTAAGAAATTATGAATTGATGTGAAAAATCCTTTTTTTATAATTTATAATAAGTTGTGAATTAAAAAAAATCATATTTTATACATTACCCTATTGTTACTAATTTACGTGCAAGAACAAGTTTTCAAATAAACATAAAACTGTTAAAAAGGTACATGTATGTTTCATCAGATGACTGGCTGGGCACGGTTGGATTGTAATGGCTTATATTGTATAAAAATGTCCGTTATATATTAATATAATAATCAATAACTTACATTTTGTAATAAATAACAGTGTATTTATAAACTTAATACAATTCTGAAACTATCTCCTTTTAAACTTATGCTTTAAATGCATTTTATTATATTAAACTTCATTAATAAAACTTGCGACTATCGATTACACACACTTATATCTTGTATACCCAGTACCTAACGCTGTACTAGTAAAATCTATAAAAACGAGCAGAATAGTGCATTCATTCGGAACACTTCGCCGATTTCCCTTATGTATTATGATGATGAATTCGCCAAGTATGAATGCTCGTAGTGCACATTCATCGCAAGTAAACGATAAATAGCGTGAACAATAATATATTAAATAAAAATATCAATGTTTAGGCTTAATAATGTATGTAATCACACACTATTTCAGTAATCGATGCAATGATGTCACACACTATTTCAGTAATCGATGCAATGATGTCACACACTATTTCAGTAATCGATGCAATGATGTCACACACTATTTCAGTAATCGATGCAATGATGCCATTCGTCCAAAAGCATCATTTTTAATTGTAGTCTAGGTCTATCAATTATTATATTTTACACCAATTTTAATTGAGTTAATTGCTGTCTAGTGTTTGTATGGGATCATTACACAACTTTCGTCAACAGTATCTTACTGATGTAACGTTGTTCAGCGCATTGACAAAACTGTTTTTAAAACCATTACCAGTGACCTTTCCAAGTCACTGCCAATACCATACGCATCTTATCTCTGCAAGTCACTAACTACTTTCCCACAAATCTAGAGGTAGGAGAATCAAGGTCGTAAAACAAAATGAACGACCGAGCATCATAGAGAATGTGCAAAATTTCAGTCTCAGAAACGTTTTTAAGTTTACTAAGGTAGTCTGTCCCTGTTAGCTGCTCAGTCGCTAGTAATTCTGACTATCAAATCTGGGTCGTGAGTTTGAATCCCCATCCGGCCAGTCTCCATGATGATTGATATACAACATTACGCCTCATTGTCATTTGTTGTTGTGTGGTGTTTATCGAAACTTTCAACAATTTTTCAGTTATATCGTGACAGAGACAGTCCATGAGATTTAGCAATATTATGGTTATATTACTAGCTAATTAGTGGTGTCGATGCTGTGATATATTAAGCAGCTAGACAGGACAGAGTGACCAGAAATGCTAACATTGTGCCTTTGGTTCATATCAGCTAAAGGGTGAGGGAAAAGCCATATATTTTGTGCTTTTAGTTATTTATTTTTACATATGACTATAAACATTACATGAAACAAATACAGCTATCAACAAACAAATACAATCTACAGTATATACAACAGTAATATGACAAGTCAGTCATGTTAAGTACCACAATTGGTGTTTACAAGAGTATCAATTACACCAGACAATAAATGGTTAAAAATAAAACAGTGTGGAGCACGTGGTCCAGGGATAGAGCGCCGAACCCATGATCGGAGGGTCACGAGTTCGATCCTCCGCAACTTTTTCGCATATGCTTAGCACTGGTTCCCACCAGGAAACCTTCGAGCGTGATTTGCCTAAGTTTTAAGAACTTGTTTCACAATCAAAGTTTAAACTAACTAAAATAGTCAGATTAAGATAAAAGATTTCACTGAATAAAATAAGATTATGTCAATTCCAATGAAGTTTGCATGTGTTCATTTGTACTCTTTCAAGATGTTAACATGCACAAGTTGATGGAGGCAGTGGTTTCAGAGAAAATGTTTAAAGAAATCATTGATGGCCAAATAGGTGATATACAAACAAGTGGCCCAAGAAGACCTGAATCGCTATACTGACAACAGATGCTACATATAAAATATCTAAAGTTTAGCCCTTGAACTTTCAGATGAACTGTTTTTAAACATTTGCTTAAAATGTGCTTATAAGCTCTGTGGCGGGGGCATTTGAGGTCAAATCACGCTAGTTCAATTACTCGTCCGAGATCTTGTGGTTATATTGTGGCAAGTTTGATTATGATTCACTGAAAAATGAAGGTAATGTCGCGTCTGCAAGAAACGGTTTAACGGATGGACGGACGGCTGACAATTTACCATGACATAAGCCCTGCTGGCCTTTGGTAGAGCTAAAAACAGATCAGTTCACGAAAAGATAATTGATAATTTTGTAAATTTCATAATTGTACCCTTTTTGGATAATACTTTCCCTGTACTGTAATAAAGGACCTCGTCTTAACTGTAACGACTACATAATACTTCACATCTCAATATATTTAAAATAATCACTTAAATAGATAAAAGAGCAGTCAAGTACACAGTGCCTTTGACTATTAAACTAATTTGTCACAAAACTACCAACTTTGATTGAGACTGGTGACCAATCAAAATAAACAAGAGTTGCCTCACTTACTTAACTGAGAGCACTTTTTTTAACTGCAAAACCGTATATGAAGTTTCAATCCAAAGTATGCAGTAGTGACTACGGAGAAATAAACTTTAGCATAGTGTCTAAGTCAAGCAAGAGCCATAATTTGCAAAAAAAAGTCTGACAAGAGCTATCCCACTTTGATTATATAACTACAAAATTAGCTTTACATAAAGTTTCTATCAAATGCATTGAGTGGATGGTAATATATGGACTTGATGGAACTTGCATGCAAAACTTTAACCAGAATTTCTAAGTCAAAAAAGGGCAATCATTTGCATTATATTTAAGTATGAGTTATCTAACCCAGTTATTGTAATATATTTGACGACTGGGATGTCTTGTGTGAAGTTTTAAGCAAATAAATTGAGTGATTTGTAGTTACAACCATGCATGCAAAACTTTAAGCAAGGTATGACGCCAACTGCGACGTTTGTGCGAGTAGAATAGCCTTCCGTATTCTTCGAATAGTCAAGCTAAAAAGAGAGCTCAATGTTTTCACATATAAGTACTCCTATGTAAAAATCAAGAAGAAATTCTGAAGAACATTCTGAAATTTAACAATTCTATCCCTTTTTCGACCTTGCTGACCTTTTTTTGAATATTAAATCCCTTTTATTAGAATTACTGGAATGATTTAACATTATGTTCAACCTCAAGATTACTGAAATGGTAAATAGAATTGAATAGAAAAAGAGAACTTCCCGTTTTCCGCAAAGTGCTCCCAAATACAAATCAAACTCTCTTTACTCTCATAGCAGCTTTATTTAAACAAAGTTAAAATCCCTATTAATAGGGATCATTTAAACCAAATATAAATAAATTTGACTAATCAATTTTTTAGAAGAACTTTTAATGTTCTCAATTGTATCCTTTTATGGGCCCCTGCTGACCACTTGTGCATATTACATACCCTTTAAAGGACCCATTCTCAATTGACTAAACATTATGACTAAACAAGGATCCAGATATCAATATAATCAAAAGTAATTAATATCTAAAAAATGAGAAAAACAACAAAAATCCAAGACAGTTGAATCACTACCTAAAGTATGAGAAGAACAGAAAATTTGTGTTTTCCCATAGTATTGCTATGTAAAACAAGCCCGCTTCCTGTGCACCAATGGACCCCAGTCCTTTTATTTTTAAACACTTGAAAGCCCTTCTCAAAGGAATCATTTATACCAAATATGAACAAATTTTGGTATTCAGCTCTTGAGAAAATTAATATGAGTATTTATACTCAACATGAAAGTTCATGTATATATCAAAGCATATCGATATTGGCCTGCACTATCACATGTTAAGAACTTATCATCTAATCTGTAAAACAGTATCAATTCTGAAATATAAACTGTTTAGCCAAGCTCCAATATATTTGATATTCCTTTCCTTGTACTTTCGAATCACCCCAATATAAATCTTCAACTGTCAGATCTTCATCAACATGCACCTTGGAAATCCGAATATGGTTGAATTCCTGAGCTGTGGAGATAAATAAAATAAAAAAATAAATATTTAAAGAAACTGGTAAACAGAACTGTGCTTTACAATATGTTTCTAATCCTGTATACCATCACAATAACTAGGTAATTCTTATGTTAACCCAACCATTATTTCCGTGGATTCAAACTCAACACCCTTACATTGATAATCAGTCTTACATCATATATTTTTGCCGATTTGTTTAATAAATTCAATAATAAATGAGCACTCAGGTAAGATCCTCTATTTACCGTACTTTATTGTGGTATATTGATACACTGCCACTAAATGTTAAACTGTTTTTGACTGATCCCAAGCTCAACCATATGCCTCTTAAACAACAACACTCATATGAATACTTAAGAACGGTTTAAAAAGAATCTCTGAGCTTCCTTCATAATCGAGCTAAAGGAAATTATTAAGATTTAAGGGTATTGATGAAAGACATACTTATTCTTTTAGCAACATACTGTACAAATATCACATAGGAAATACATGATTTGTATTCACAAGTTAGTTTTGTTCAACTTATCTCAAACTACCATAGGTACGCAATATCGATGAAAACAATTGAACATATAAAAAAAACTTCAGATTCGATTCACATTTAAAATGTTATAATATAAATTCCATTTAAATAAGAAGCATAGTTTATACCTGTTAGTAGTACTGGTTTTAACAACAACCATGAGACAATACTGTGGTGGCAGGGTCCTTTATTATTCATGACATTGAGATTTTTCAAGCTTCATAATGTAGTGGCAAGCTGGACAACCTGTATCAAAAATAAACATGTATTACATAGATCAAATAACAAGAACAGATGTTAAAGGGAGTGTATCAGGATAGTTTGTTATCTGTTGAGTCCTGTCATTATGTACATATTGCGAATAAATTCAGGATTTTTCAAAATTTTAAAATTGGCTATATAAACTAGTTTTACCAATATACGTATACTCACTGTATTGCCAAAAATATCTATTTAAACATGCCAAAATAATATATTGGAAACAGCTTTCCTTACTTGGGCTACGCCTCCAGGTTAGACTAAAATTGATTTCCCACTTAAAATGGCAACATATTTTGTGACATGTGATGTCATTTTGATCCATTTTACAGATCAACATGAAATAAAAAATTGTTTCATCTTCGAAAGAGTCAGAATAACGATTGTTTCAAGTTTACCACCCCAATTTACATATAGAAATTGTCACGTTTTTGTTGGATTTGACATACTTAACTATTTGGTTTATAGTTACTAATGATAATGAGATGCTTTTATCCGTTTTGATAGATATTTTATTTTTTAAGACATGTATGGCGTTTTATCCGGATACACTCCCTTTAAATGAAAAAATATCATATTGCAGGTACAGATTCAAATACCGATGTAAAGGTTAGAGGTGACATAATTTACATAAAAATAATTGCATCTATAAAATTATACAGTATTTGAATTATATTTATAATACTTGCAGATGACCTGCAGTGCTGATTTCATAAAGCTGCCGTGCTCCTTAGTAACCTTCTCACTAAAAATTGCAGCTAACCAAACTTTTATATTGACTTTCAAAGCATTGATTTTTTGTTTTCCTGTTTTCTGTCCATTTTTGTTTTAAATGACTACCGATATGTATATTTTTTTAGAATAGGGTTTAACATTATTTTCAACACATTTCAGGTTATATATGGCATATATTCATCTTTTAAAATCTCAGAATGAATACTGGTATAAGTAGAACCACAAATCTTTGCTAGCGATCAGTCACTAGCAAACTTTCTCACATAAAGTGCTTGGACCGAGCAGGACTCGAACCTGAGACGGCACCTCAGATCACCAGGACACGGAGGACCCATATACAAAATCAAAATCTGGCGAAAATATAGCTTCATACTTTCCAAAATGAAAAAAACTGGGTCAGAGCGCAGCAAACAAATATTTTCTAAATGATGGCATTATCTGTTGTACTCAACCTGGCTAAGAGAGCTGATTCATGCACAATCTCACAACCACGAACCTCACTGCTGAGGTTGTGGGTTCGAGCCAAGCTCAGTCAAAACACACGTATGTGAGAAAGTTTGCCACTTATGTGCAATTCTTTGGGAAAATGCAGTATTTTCATTCTACTACCAAACTAATAGAGGATTCTCAAGTATGAAATGCCATGTTTTGCATCATTCTGGCGTCATGTAAAGAAAAATATTAGAATCATAAACAAGTTTCTGTATTTCTGTATAAAAAATTACGCACTGGTTATGCAACTTTGAGAATGCCAAGAAAAGTTCTGTGCCCAACATTAAATATCCAAGGCCATTCCCTGATGTGTGTGGGTTAAACATGCAACTACAAGTTTAAGTCATAATACATTTATTTTTTACAACAGTTGTTAAAAATACATTTAAAGAATACTTATTGAGTCTTACATGATTGTTTTATAAGTTTCTCAGTTCGATAACATTAGCATTTCACACTGCGTTTCAAAATATTTTCAGTGCAACATACAATCTCCCGTTCTACATTTTTTTCATAGAGAATGAGGCCTTTCTTAGAAAAAAAGTCCTACCTATTCACTAAAAATTGCAGCTACCCAAATTATTTTTAATTGAATTTCAAGGAAAATGACTGCAAAATCAATATCTGGCAAAAAAAAGCGACGTATTACAACACACAGCAAACAAACGTTTTTAAGGATAGCCTGGTGTACAATATGGGATCATTCAATAGACTGGTTTCCGAAGTTAGCTCACAGGGAGATGTGGGGAGCTTAGTTTCTTCTGCTAATGCTCCGCGTTGGGTCACAACGTTGATAGCTGTCTCTGTTTGTATGTTCGCCTATTAAACTTCTATAGTACAGGAAACAGAATGGGAGGAAATGCAGTTCACAAAAACAGCAAGATATTGCAGGAACTGAAGATAGGATGGAGTGGGGACGAGATAGAAACTCTTGTGTTCTTACTCAATGTAAACTTTCCATTGTAGTGTAATGATTTTGGTTATGGGTTCTTCAGCCACCATGTTAGCTAAGTAGATAAAGCTTTGTTCACTGGGGTTGTCTGCAGTCAGTTCCATCCATACCTGAGGTCGCAACATTCTTCCCTTCTACTTCTCAAATGGAATAATAATTGATTGATTTAATATTAAGCGTCATTTTATGCCATCAAGGGCTAACAGACGATCAGTCAGCCTAACCACTGATTCTTGGATCCTGAAAGGTTAACTAGTACTCGGGCACATCTCATCTTCACAAGTAACTGATAACTTTTCCACTGGAATCAGTGGTGATAGACGAATGATAATGAGACACAATGCTGTATATCAATCACAACGGCTACTGTTGTCGGGCGGGGATGGGAACTCGAGCCAATGGATTGATAGTCAGACGCGTTACCGACTGAACTGATCAGGCCTGGCTCAATGGGACAAGATTTATATATGTGGAACAGTCAAGTTAGCGGCATAAGTACATGTATTGCTATTGTTGTATTGTGTAAAAAGTCGCTTTCTGCCATCATCATGGCATCGACTTTAGACAGTATTCAGAGTACTGTCACACCGGAGAATCATGCCACAAACACATTAATTAGATGATAACCCGCCGTGACCCATTCACTTTATACTGACACTGGATCTACCAGACCTAGAACTATCCTCTTAATATTGAACGCCAAGAAGGGAACCTTCTAGTACCGTTTTCATATTTTAGGTATTACCCGGCAGGGAATCGTACACAGGACATATTCCACATGCAAGGCGGACTCTCTACCACTAGACCACAACTGTGACCTAGTACATTATAGAAGCAGGGGAGTCCTGATGAAATGAAGAGGGGGGAAATAAGTCTTATCTATATATATATGTGTGTCTGCTGTATTTATCTTTTGATACTTGTATTACATATAAATTATAAGAATCAGTACAGCAAAGCATTAAAACAATAAAAACATAACCGTCATTATTAGTTGGTTTTCTTTACATTTTAAACCAATATATACAATATATACAATGGCTATCGTATTTTTTTCATATCACTCACTAAAATACTATTACATCTTTTTTTTTTTAATTTAATTGTAAACTTTTTATACATTTCGATAGATTTAAAAAGTAAAGTAAGCAAAATAATGTAAATATAAGGTCACATCTGTATTTATTTACATTAAATATTGATTTACCCCACCCACCATATTTTGAATATACAATACAATGTTTTGCTCTATATCATTAGACACTTTATTTTTATAAGTTTATAAAGTGTGAAACTGTTATTTTGTAAAATATCTTTGAAAAAAAATGGGCAAAATTATAATAGAATATTCAATTTATAGAAATTGTTGCTATTTTTTAAGATTTTAAAGATAAATTTTGCATATTTTTAAATTTCAAAATATTATTACGCAATAAAAGCATTTAAATCAACAAATATAAATATGTTTTGATAACATTAGTCATAAAGAGCTATCAAATATCATTAACTACAAACTACAGTAACTGTAAATATAAAGACACATATGGATATTGTCAAATTAGGCGGCCATTTTGGCGGCCATTTAGGCGGCCATCTTGGATTTTCTGACATTTTGAAAGTGAGTATCAGTGTTAAGATAACCAGTTAACCTTGTTCTATGTTTGTACCAAGTTTGGTGCATTTCTCAAAAATGGCAATTTTTTTTCACGAAATGGCTCCACTATTATCTAAAATAGCTGGAGAATATAATGTAAATATAAGGACTAAAAGCCGAATTTTGAGTTTTCATCGGGTGATAAAAACATTAGACTAGTTTTATGTTGCCGAGAAACCCTTCGGGCTTTACAAACATTAAACTGACCTAATGTTTTTCATCACCCGATAAAAACTCAAAATTCAGCTTTTAATCCTTAAAAGAACGCTAAGCGACACCTCGTTGACGACGACACATCGTTGTTGACGACACATCGTTGACAACACATCGTTGTTAACGACACATCGTTGTTGACGATACATCGTTGATGACACATCGTTGACGACATATCGTTAACGACACATAGTTGTTGACGACGACACATCGTTGACGACACATCGTTATTAACGACACACCGTTGACGACATATCGTTGACGGCACATCGTTGTTTACGTCACATTGTTGACGACAGATCGTTGCTCACGACAATTCGTTGACGACAGATCGTTTACGACACATCGTTGTTGACCAAACATCGTTGACGACACATCGTTGATAATATTTTCGGTGAATCATACTGACGATTAGCAAAATCATTTGTACAGCATTAAATCTATTTTTAAATTAAAAGTATTTCTATATATTATGTGTTGGCTGTATGAGAGTTTTTATAATTGTTTTAATATTTTCTCCTGTTTGCTGTTTCCTGTTAAAGTACGGTGCTCCGTAGTTAAGTATGTTGTTTTATGAAAAGGGTGATAACCTTAACACGCAAGTTATACCATGTTGTAAGAGTTATGTCGCTTTAATAGTAGTATAGTGTAATTTAACTGAAATGCAAATGATTTGTATTCGTATCGATAATGCATTCTTTCCCTCTTATTAAACCATTTAAATATAGATAAAGTTTCCTAAGGAAATACGTGTAGGTAAACTGTAATGTAAATTGCTCTATGCCAAGGACATATGAGTATGCAGTTTTACTAAAATGTAAAATAAAATAGAAACACACGAAACAAAAGACACAACTCTGCTTATTAAGAGTTACTTACTTTATTATATTGCATACAGTTAATTATATCAGTACAAGCGCAAGTAGGTGGTCTGGGCTACATTTAGAGAGCAAGATTTTAACTGTGTGTCAAGTATAACGCCTGTACGAGTTGTTTAACTTTTTTGTTTTGCAAGGGTATACAGCTTTATGTCATCAAGGATAATCAGGTGACCATAAAGTCCCGTGGGCTTCTTGATTGTTTAAAAAATGTTTTATGTAAAATAAGATGATTTAAATAAAATAAACAAAAACTAATATTCAAATGTTTGTTTTTAAGTTTAGTTTTAAGTTCAAATTATGAAATTTAAGTTTTGCAGGAAACTGTTTATACTAAAAGGCACTTTTTGACCACTAGGTTAAAATATGTACAAAATTGCGTGAAACTTGAACTATTTTATATATTATTTATATATTGAAATTTAAACTCCCTCATACCCTAAAAGCACTACTAGACAACAAATTAAATTGCTTACAAAATTTTGTGATGCTACCTTGAGCAGTTTCAGAGTTATGATCTACCAGCAAATTTTGTAATTTTTAGTATAGAATTTGTTTCCATGACAACCGAAAAAGTACTGAAAATGAAAACCCCCTCATGACAAAAAGCAGTCTCAGACCATATGACCACGAGTATAACGATTTGTGAAGTTGCCATAAACAGTTTTGAGTTGTACTCCCATACATCGATTATGTAATTGTGTTTCCATGGTAACAGAAAAAATATTTAAAATGAAAAAAAAAATCAATTTATAGAAAAATGCAATACAACACCAATAGGCTAACATGATTACAAAGTTTTCTGATAGTTTTGGAGCTAGGCTCAGTGAATAGGAAACAGTGAATTTTGTATTTTTTCCATTTGTTTCCTTGATATCAGAAAAAATGAAATATATAGCAAAATGCACTCCTATCACTAAGTTGACTGTGTACAAAGTTTCATTAAGTGATCATAAATAGTTTTGGAGTTGTGCCCCGAAAACATAATCCTAGTTCTGTCTTAACATTTTAAGTGAGTTAACCGATAGCATACGTCATTTCCAAGGGTCCTCAAGTGGTCTAAGATGATGTCTCAAGACCACTTTCCTCTTACCATTAACGTCATAGGTTCGAGGCCCACGCCCTTAAAAACCTTCGTGAGAAAGTTTGCCCGTTACTTACGAATTATGGCTGATCTACTCAGATTCATTCTGAGGTATTCCTCCACCAATAAAACTGATTATGCCATAAATAACGTGAAATGTGTTGAAAATAATGTTTAATCACATTTAAACACACACACACAAACACACACACACACACACACACACACACACACACACACACACACACACACATTCCATTTCAACACAATATTGCTTTGGTAACGAAATGTAAATGACAACAGAACATATGTTTGTAATATACTTGTTTTATTTCACACGTTTATTCTTTAATATGAAAATATACACATTTACTTATATACAATTTTTATTATCCCCGCACTAAAACCCCGAAAACTCAGAAACTGAGAAAGAAATAATGGGGAAAGCGTTAGGATGCTTAATGTATGCCTAATGTTTATCATACCGTAATAATACCGGACATAAGCCACATTTTTAAAAATATTCATTCGCTGATATAAAATGTATACACCTTTTACACTGATAATTCAAACATACATGTATGTCAAAACCAAATGATAACATTTCAATTGTATAACTATTACACGTTAATTAAAAAAATGTGTAAGATATTGAAAAAAAAACATGTGTCATTCTAAAAAGAACTATAAGAGACAATATACAAATTGTAAAATATTTCTTCGCTAATCGCATATAATTACAAGTATGACCATTTATTTACATTTCTTTTTATAAAGTTAAAAAAACCATTGTTAATATTGACTTTGGTCTAAAAAGTACTTAAAACATAATTTAAATTTCACAAACAATGGAAGAACTACAGTACATATTAGGATATGTTTTAAAAATTGATTAGCACTTCAAATCAGACTTGAAGTGAATAGATTATAGCAATAATGAGTTTTCACACTGAAAAAAAATATAATAATGTAGCAAGTTATAGAACATACATTAACAATTATTTCAAAATATAATATCCGTCTATCCACAATGTTTATCCAAGATTGTTCTTCTACGTATTCCAAAATGAGATAAAGTCGTGACGATTCCAGTAGAAAGACACCTTCATAATCTGATTGAGAAATGAGTATGTTATGTATTATATCCAGTCACGATGATTATTTCATTAATCAAATATTTGTCATCATGTTTATGCCATGGAGACAGTTGATGGGCGGGGATTCAACCCCTGGATTGAGTCAGACGCACTACCGACGAAGACAACCAGGCTTGGCTTATTATGATTTTGAATTAAACGTTCTTCCTTCTGCAAGAGTAATGGCTGTTGAGAGATGTAATTGCAATCCGTTGTATATCATGTTGGCTTAGAAGAAACATTGTCATCCCAGTTGATCAGAACACCTACAAAGAGAAAAAACACATCATAAGAAGGTTGTCTGGGTGAAATCTTATTTCTTCATGGGTGGTTGGCATTGTCTGGGTGAAATTTTACTTCTTCATTGGTGGCTGGCGTTGTCTGGCTCCAATCTTCATTCTTCATTGGTTGTTGGCGTTATCTGGGTGAAATCTTCATTCTTCATGGGAGGTCGGTGTTGTCTGGGTGAAATATTACGTTTTCATTTATGGTTGGCGTTGTCTGGGTGTAATCTTCATTCGTCATGGGTGGTTTGCGTTATCTGGGTGTAATCTTCATTCTTCATAGATGGTTGGCGTTTTCTGCGTGAAAACTTCATTATTCATGGGATTTTGGCATTGTCTGGATGAAATATTCCTTCTTCATGGATGGTTGGCGTTGTCTGGATGTAATCTTCATTCTTCATGGGCAGTTGGCGTTGTCTGGATGTAATCTTCATCCTTCATGTTATGTTGGCATTGTCTGGATGAAATCCTCCTTCTTCATGGGTTGTTGGCGTTGTTTGGGTGAAATCTTCATTCTTAATGGGTGGTTGGCATTATCTGGGTGAAATCTTACTTCTTTATGGGTGGTTGGCGTTGACTTGGTGTAATCTTCATTTGTCATGTGTGGTTGGCGTTATCTGGGTGTAATCTTCATTCTTCATGGATTGTTGG
This sequence comes from Panopea generosa, assembly GCA_029582155.1. Lineage (NCBI taxonomy): Eukaryota > Metazoa > Mollusca > Bivalvia > Adapedonta > Hiatellidae > Panopea > Panopea generosa. The sequence goes on from CM055896.1 coordinate 83,324,912, forward strand.
CGTTTTCTGCGTAAAAACTTCATTATTCATGGGATGTTGGCATTGTCTGGATGAAATATTCCTTCTTCATGGATGGTTGGAGTTTTCTGGATGTAAACTTCATTCTTCATTGGCGGTTGGCGTTGTATGGATGTAATCTTCATTCTTCATGTTATGTTGGCATTGTCTGGATGAAATCCTCCTTCTTCATGGGTTGTTGGCGTTTTTTGGGTGAAATCTTCATTCTTAATGGGTGGTTGGCATTATCTGGGTGAAATCTTACTTCTTTATGGGTGGTTAACGTTGTCTGCTTGTACTTTTCATTCTTCATGGGATGTTGGCATTGTCTGGATGTTATCTTCCTTCTTCATGGGTGGTTGGCGTTGTTTAGTTGTAATCATCATTCTTCACGGTTGGTTGGCGTTGTCTGGATTATCTTCATTCTTCATGGCTGGTTGGTGTTGTTTGGGTGAAATCTTCCTTCTTCCTGGATGGTTGGCGTTTTCTGGGTATAATATTCATTTTTCATGGGTGGCTGGCGTTGTATGGGAGAAATCTTTATTCTTCATGGGTATTTGGCGTTGTGTGGATGAAATTTTCCTTCTTCATGTGTGGTCGAAATATTCATTCTTCGTTGGTGGTTGGCGTTGTCCGGGTGAAAATGTCGCTCTTCATCGGTGGTTTCCATTGTCTGGGTGAACTCTTCCTCATTCATGAGTTGTTGGTTTTTCCTTGTCGTCTTCTTCTCCTCCTCCGTCTCCTCCGGCTACGGTGACTGTATTCGGTGAAATCTTCCTTCTTGGGTTGTTGGTATTGTCTGCATGAAATGTTCATAATTGGTGGTTGGCATTGTCTGGGTGTATTTTTCCTTATTCATGAGTGGTTGGTGTTTTCTCTTCGACTCCATCCTCCTCCCCCTTCTCCTCCTGCTACGGTGGCTGCATTTGGTATAATCTTAATGCTTCATGGGCGGTTGACATTGCCTGGGTGTAATCTTCCTTATTCATGAATGGTTGGTGTTTTCTCTTCGACCCAATCCTCCCTCCCCCCTTCTCCTCCTGCTACGGTGGCTGCATTTGGTATAATCTTAATGCTTCATGGGCGGTTGACATTGCCTGGGTGTAATCTTCCTTATTCATGAGTGGTTGGTGTTTTCTCTTCGACCCCATCCTCCTCCCCCTTCTCCTCCTGCTACGGTGGCTGCATTTGGTATAATCTTAATGCTTCATGGGCGGTTGACATTGCCTGGGTGAAATTGTCGCTCTTCATGAGTGGTTTGCGTGGTTTGGGTGATATTGCCGCTCTTCACGGTTAAAATCTTCATTCTTCATGGATGAAATCTTCATTCTTCATGGGAAGTTAGCGTTTTATGGGTGTACTCTTCGTTCTTCATGGGTGGTTGGTAACATCTGGATGAAATCTTCCTTCTTCATGAGTGGTTGGTGTTTTCTCTTCGACCCCATCCTCCTCCCCCTTCTCCTCCTGCTACGGTGGCTGCATTTGGTATAATCTTAATGCTTCATGGGCGGTTGACATTGCCTGGGTGAAATTGTCGCTCTTCATGAGTGGTTTGCGTGGTTTGGGTGATATTGCCGCTCTTCACGGTTAAAATCTTCATTCTTCATGGATGAAATCTTCATTCTTCATGGGAAGTTAGCGTTTTATGGGTGTACTCTTCGTTCTTCATGGGTGGTTGGTAACATCTGGATGAAATCTTCCTTCTTCATGAGTGGTTGGCGTTGTCAGGGTTAAATCGTCCTTCTTCACAACTGGTTGGCGTTGGTTGTCTGGATGAATTCTTAATTCTTCATGGGTGGTTGGCGTTGTCTGGGTGAAGTCTTCCTTTTTCATGGGTGGTTGGTGGTTTCTGGGTGAAATCGGTCTTCTTCATGGATGGTTGGCGTTGTCTGGGTGTTATCTTCATTATTCAAGGGTGGTTGGCGTTGTCTGCGTGAAAACTTCATTCTTTATGGGATGTTGGCGTTGTCTTGGTAAAATCTTCATTTTTCTTCTGGGTGTTAAGCATTGTCTTTGCGAAATATCCATTCTTCGCGGGTGGTTGTCATTATCTGGATAAAATCTTCATTATTCATAGTTGGTCGGAGTTGTCTGGGTGAAATCTTCCTTCTTCACGAGTGGTTGGCGTTGGTTGTCTGGGTAATATCTGACTTCTTCACGGGTAGTTGGCATTGTCTGGGTGAAATCTTCCTTCTTCATTGGTGGTTGGTGTTGTCTGGGTGAAATCTTCCTTCTTCATAGATGGTTGGGGTTGTCTGGGTTGTATCTTCATTCTTCATGGGATGTTGGCATTGTCTGGATATAATCTTCATTTTTCATGGGAGGTTGGCGTTGTCTTGGTGAAATTTTCCTTCTTCATTGGTGGTTGGCATAGTCTTGGCGAAATATTCATTCTTTGTGTGAGGTTGGTATTATCTGGATAAAATCTTCCTTCTTCATGGGTGGTTGGCATTGTCTGGGTGTAATCTTCATTCTTCATGGGTGGTTGGCGTTGTCTTGGTGAAATCTTTTTTTTTCATGGGTGGTTGTTGTTGCCTGGATGACAGCTTCCTTTTACATAGATTGTTGGCGTTTCTTGTGGTAATTTTCATTTTCATGGGAGGTAGGCGTTGTCTGAGTGAAATTTTCATTCTTCATGAGATGTTGGCATTGTCTGGATGTAATCTTTAATTTTCATGGGTGGTTGGCGTTGTCTTGGTGAAATCCCCATTCTTCATTCGTGGTTGTCATTGTCTGGGCTAAATATACGTTCTTCGTGGGTGGTTGGCGTTGTCTGAATGAAATAGTCGCTCTTCATGAGTGGTTGCCATTGTCTGGGTGGAATCTTCCTTATTCATGTGTTGTTGGTGTTTCCTCGTCTTCCGCCTCCTCCTCCCCCTTCTCCTCCTGCTACTGTGACTGCATTTGGTATAATCTTTCTGCTTCATGGGCGATTGGCGTTGTCTTGGTTAAATTGTCGCTCTTCACGGATGGTTGGCATCGTCTGGGTGATATCTTCCTTCTTCATGTGTGGTTTGTGTTTCCTCGTCGTCCCCTTCCCCCTCCCCCTTCTCCTCCTGCTACGGTGACTGCATTTGGTATACTCTTCCTGCTTCATGGGCAGTTAACATTGCCTGTGTGAAATTGTCACTCTTCATGAGTGGTTGGCGTTGTCTGGTTGATATAGCCGCTCTTCACGGTTGGAACATTCATTCTTCATGAGTGAAATATTCATTCGTCATGGATAGTTGGCGTTGTCTGGTAATAATCTTCATTCTTCATGGGTGGTTGGTATTTTCTGGATGAAATCTTCCTTCTTCATGAGTGGTTGGCGTTGTTTGGGTGAAATCGTCCTTCTTCACGATTGGTTGGTGTTGGTTGTATGGGTGAAATCGTACTTCTTCATGGATGGTTGGCATTGTCTTGGTGAAATCTTACTTCTTCATGGGTGGTTGGCGTTGTCTAGATGCAATCATCATTCTTCATTGGTGGTTGGCGTTGTTTGGGTGAAATCTTCCTTCTTCATGGGTGGTCGGTGTTGTCTGGGTGAAATATTCCGTTTTCATCAGATGTTAGCATTGTCTGGATGTAATATTCTTTCTTCATGGGTGGTTGCCGTTTTCTGGGTGAAATCTTCATTCTTAATGGGTGGTTGGCATTGTCTGGTTGAAATCTTACTTCTTCATGGGTTGTTTTTGTGTGATATCCTCCTTATTCATGTGTGGTTTGTGTTTCCTCGTCGTCCCCCTCCTCCCCCGCCCCCCTTCTCCTCATGCTACAGTGACGGCATTTGATATAATTTTCCTTTTTCATTGTCGGTTGGCATTATCTGGGTGAAATCTTACTTATTCATGAGTGGTTGGCGTTGTCTGCTTATACGCTACATTCTTCATGGGATGTTGGCATTGACAGGATGTTATCTTCATTTTTTCATGTGTGGTTGGCGTTGTCTCGGTGAAATCTTCATTCTTAATGGGTGGTTGGCATTGTCTTGGCGAAATGAAATATTCATTCTCCGTGGGTGGTTGGCATTATCTGGATAAAATCTTTCTTCTTCATGAGTGGTTTGCGTTGTCTAGGTGTAATCTTCATTCTTCATATGTGGTTGGCGTTGTCTGAGTGAAATATTCCTTCTTCATGGGTGGTTGGTGTTGTCTGGGTGAAATCTTCCTTCTTCCTAGATGGTTGGCGTTTTCTGGGTGTAATATTAATTTTTCATGGGTGGCTGGCGTTGTCTGTGTGTAATCCTTATTTTTCATGGGTGGTTGGCGTTTTCTGGGTGAAATCTTCCTTCTTCATTGGTGGTTGGTATTGTCTGGGCGAAATATTCATTCTTCGTGGTTGGTTGGCGTTGTCCGGTTGAAATTGTCGTTCTTCATAGGTGGTTACCATTGTCTGGGAGAACTCTTTCTTATTCATGAGTTGTTGGTGTTTTCTCTTCGGCCCCCTATTCCTCTTCTTCACCCCTGCTTTGTAGACTGTATTCGGTGAAGAAATCTTCCTTCTTGTGTTGTTGGTATTGTCTGGGTGAAATCTTCGTTCATAATGGGTGGTTGGCATTTTCTGGGTAAAATCTTCCTGATTCATGAGTGGTTGGTGTTTCCTCGTCGTCCCCTCCTCCTCCCCCTTCTCCTCCTACTACAGTGACGGCATTTGGTATAATTTTCCTTCTTCATTGGCGGTTGGCGTTGTCTGCGTGAAATTGTCGCTCTTCATGGGTGGATGCCATTGTCTAGGTGAAATCTTCCTTATTCATGAGTGATTGGTGTTTCCTTGTCGTCCCCCTCCTCCTACCCCTTCTCCTCCTGTTACGGTGATTGCATTTGGTATAATATTCTTGCTTCATGGGCCATTGGTGTTATCTGGGTGACATTGTCGCTCTTCATTGGTGGTTGGCAATGTCTGGGTGTAATATTCCTTTTTCATTGGTGGTTGGTGGTTTTGGGGTGAAATCGTCCTTCTTCATGGATGGTTGGTGTTGTCTGGGTGTAATCTTCATTCTTCATGAGTGGTTAGCGTTGCCTTGATAAAATCATCCTTCTTCATGGTTGGTTGGCGTTGTCTGTGTGTAATTTTCATTCTTCATGGGAGGTTGGCGTTGTCTGGGTGAAATATTCCTTCTTCATGGATAGTTGGCGTTTTCTGGATGTAATATTCATTATTCATGTGTGGTTGGCGTTGTCTGGGTGAACTCTTCCTTCTTCACGAGTGGTTGGCATTGGTTGTCTGGGTGAAATCTGATTTCTTCATGGGTGGTTGGCATTGTCTGTGTGAAATCTTACTTCTTCATGGGTGGTTGGCGTTGTCTGGGTGTAATCATCATTCTTCATGGGTTGCTGGTGTTGTTTGGGTGAAATCTTCCATCTTCAAGGGTGGTTGGTGTTGTCTTGGTGAAATCTTCCTTCTTCATGAGTGGTTGGCGTTGTCGGCGTTTAATCTTCATTCTACATGGGATGTTGGCATTGACTGAATATAATCTTCATTTTTCATGGGTGGTTCGCGTTGTCTGGGTGAAATCTTCATTCTTCATGGATAGTTGTTATTGTTTGGGCGAAATTTTCATTCTTCGTGGGAGGTTGGCATTATCTGAATAAAATCTTCCTTCTTCATGGGTGGTTGGCATTGTCTGGGTGTTATCTTCATTCTTCATGGGTGGTTGGCGTTGTCTGGGTGAAATCTTCCTTCTTCATGGCAGGTTGGTGTTGTCTGGGTGAAATTGTCCTTCTTCCATACTGGTTGGCGTTTTATTGGGTGTTATGATCTTTCTTTATGGGTGTCTGGCGTTGTCTGGGTGTAATCTTTATTCTTCATGGTTGGTTGGCATTGTCTGGATGTAAATTTTTATTTTTCATTGGTGGTTGGTGTTGTCTTGGTGAAATCTTCATTCTTCATGTGTGGATGGAATTGTCTGGGCTAAATATTCATTCTTCGTTGGTGGTTGGAGTTGTCTGGGTGAAATTGTCGCTCTTTGTGGATGGTTGCGATTGTCAAGGTGAAATCTTCCTTATTCATGTGTTGTTGGTGTTTCCTCGTCGTCCCCCTCCTCCTCTCCCTTCTTCTCTTGCTACAGTGGCTGTATTCGGTGAAATCTTCGTTCTTGGGTTGTTGACAATGTCTGGGTGAAATCTTCGTTCATCATGGGTGGTTGCCATTGTCTCAGTGAAATCTTCTTTATTCATGAGTAGTTGGTATTTCGTCGTCGTCCCCCTTCTCCTCCTCCTTCTCTTTCTGCTACAGTGACGGCATTTGGTATAATTTTCCTTCTTCATTGGCGGTTGGCGTTGTCTGGGTGTAATTGTCGTTCTTCATGGGTGGTTGCCATTGTCTGTGTGAAATCTTCTGTATTCATGAGTAGTTCGTGTTTCGTCGTCGTCCCCCTTCTCCTCCTCCTTTTCCTCCTGCTACAGTGACGGCATTTGGTATAATTTTCCTTCTTCATTGTCGGTTGGCGTTGTCTGGGTGAAATTGTCGTTCTTCATGGGTGGTTGCCATTGTCTGTGTGAAATCTTTCTTATTCATGAGTGATAGGTGTTTCGTCGTCGTCCACATCCTCCTCCCCCTTCTCCTCCTGCTATGGTGATTGCATTTGGTATAATCTTTTTTTTCTTGATGGGCAATTGGCGTTGGCTCGGTGAAATTGTCGCTCTTCATGGGTGTTTGGTACTGTCTGGGTGAAATCTTTCTTATTTATGAGTAGTTCGTGTTTCTTCGTCGTCCCCCTCCTCTTCCCCCTTCTCCTCCTGCTACGGTGACTGTATTTGGTAGAATTTTTTTACTTAATGGGCGATTGGCGTTGTCTGAGTGAAATTGTCGCTCTGTATTGGTGATTGGCATCGTCTGGATGAAATCTTCCTTCTTCATGTGTGGTTTGTGTTTCCTCGTCGTCTCCCTCCTCCAACCCCGTCTCCTTCTGCTACAGTGACTTCATTTTGGTATAATCTTCCTGCTTCATGGACGGTTAACATTGGCTGTGTGAAATTGTCACTCTTCATGAGTGGTTGGCATCGTCTGGATGAAATCTTCCTTTTTCATGTGTGGTTTGTGTTTCCTCGTCGTCTCCCTCCTCCAACCCCGTCTCCTTCTGCTACAGTGACTTCATTTTGGTATAATCTTCCTGCTTCATGGACGGTCAACATTGGCTGTGTGAAATTGTCACTCTTCATGAGTGGTTGGCATCGTCTGGGTGAAAGTTTCCTTCTTCATGTGTGGTTTGTGTTTCCTCGTCGTCCCCCTCCTCCTCCTCCTTCTCCTCCTGCTACGGTGACTGCATTTGGTATAATCTTCCTGCTTCATGGGCGGTTAATATTGCCTGTATGAAATTGTCGCTCTTCATGAGTGGTTGGCGTTGTCTGGGTGATATTGCCACTCTAAACGGTTGAAATATTCATTCTTCATGGGTGAAATATTCATTCTTCATGGGTAGTTGACGTTGTCTAGGTGTAATCTTCATTCTTCATGGGTGGTTGTCATTTCTGAATAAAATCTTCCTTCTTCATTAGGGGTAAGCGTTGTGTGGGTGAAATCAACCTTCTTCACGATTGGTTGGCGTTTGTTGTCTGGATGAAATATTTCTTCTTCATGGGTGGTAGGCGTTGGTTGTCTGGGTAAAATATTACTACTTCATGGTAGGTTGACGTTGTCTGGCTGAAATTGTCGTTCTTCATGGGTGGTTGCCATTGTCTATGTGAAATCTTTCTTATTCATGAGTGATTGGTGTTTCCTCGTCGTCCCCCTCCACCTCCTCCTTTTCCTCTTGCTACGGTGACTGTATTTGGTAGAATTTGCTTAATGGGCGATTGGCGTTGTCTGAGTGAAATTGTCGCTCTGTATTGGTGATTGGCATCGTCTGGATGAAATCTTCCTTCTTCATGTGTGGTTTGTGTTTTCTCGTCGTCTCCCTCCTCCAACTCCGTCTCCTCCTGCTACAGTGACTTCATTTTGGTATAATCTTCCTGCTTCATGGACGGTCAACATTGCCTGTGTGAAATTGTCACTCTTCATGAGTGGTTGGCATCGTCTGGGTGAAAGTTTCCTTCTTCATGTGTGGTTTGTGTTTCCTCGTCGTCCCCCTCCCTCATCCTCCCCCTTCTCCTCCTGCTACGGTGACTGCATTTGGTATAATCTTCCTGCTTCATGGGCGGTTAATATTGCCTGTGTGAAATTGACGCTCTTCATGAGTGGTTGGCGTTGTCTGGGTGATATTGCCACTCTAAACGGTTGAAATATTCATTCTTCATGGGTGAAATATTCATTCTTCATGGGTAGTTGATGTTTTCTAGGTGTAATCTTCATTCTTCATGGGTGGTTGTCATTTCTGGATGAAATCTTCCTTCTTCATAAGGGGTAAGCGTTGTCTGAGTGAAATCGTCCTTCTTCACGATTGGTTGGCGTTTGTTGTCTGGATGAAATATTTCTTCTTCATGGGTGGTTGGCGTTGGTTGTCTGGGTGAAATATTACTTCTTCATGGTAGGTTGGCATTGTTTAGGTGAATTCTTACTTCTTCATTGGTGGTTGGCGTTGTGTGGCTGCAACCTTCGTTCTTCATTGATAGTTGGCGTTGTCTTGGTGAAATCTTCCTTCTTCATGGGTTGTTGGTGCTGTCTGGGTGAAATATTCATTTTTCATTGATGGTTGGCGTTGTCTGGGTGTAATATTAATTCGTCTAGGGTGGTTGGCGTTGTCTTGGTGTAATCTTCATTCTTCATGGGTGGTTGGCGTTTTCTACGTGAAAACTTCATTCTTCATGGGATATTCGTATTGTCTCGATAAAATCTCTCTTCTTCAAGGGTGGTTGGTGTTGTCTTGGTGAAATCTTCCTTCTTCAAGGGTAGTTGGCGTTGTCTCCGTAAAAACTTCATTCTTCACGTTATGTTTGCACTGTCTGGATGAAATCTTCCTTCATCATGAGTGGTTGTCGTTGTCTCAGTGAAATCTTCATTCTTAATTGGTGGTTGGCATTATCTGGGTGAAATCTTACTTATTCATGGGTGGTTGGCGTTGTCTGCTTATACTCTACATTCTTCATGGGATGTTGGCATTGTTAGGATGTAATCTTCATTTTTTCATGTGTGGTTGGCGTTGTTTCGGTTGCCACTCTAAACGGTTGAAATATTCATTCTTCATGGGTGAAATATTCATTCTTCATGGGTAGTTGATGTTTTCTAGGTGTAATCTTCATTCTTCATGGGTGGTTGTCATTTCTGGATGAAATCTTCCTTCTTCATTAGGGGTAAGCGTTGTCTGAGTGAAATCGTCCTTCTTCACGATTGGTTGGCGTTTGTTGTCTGGATGAAATATTTCTTCTTCATGGGTGGTTGGCGTTGGTTGTCTGGGTGAAATATTACTTCTTCATGGTAGGTTGGCATTGTCTAGGTGAATTCTTTCTTCTTCATTGGTGGTTGGCGTTGTGTGGCTGCAACCTTCGTTCTTCATTGATAGTTGGCGTTGTCTTGGTGAAATCTTCCTTCTTCATGGGTTGTTGGTGCTGTCTGGGTGAAATATTCATTTTTCATTGATGGTTGGCGTTGTCTGGGTGTAATATTAATTCGTCTAGGGTGGTTGGCGTTGTCTTGGTGTAATCTTCATTCTTCATGGGTGGTTGGCGTTTTCTACGTGAAAACTTCATTCTTCATGGGATATTCGTATTGTCTCGATAAAATCTCTCTTCTTCAAGGGTGGTTGGTGTTGTCTTGGTGAAATCTTCCTTCTTCAAGGGTAGTTGGCGTTGTCTCCGTAAAAACTTCATTCTTCACGTTATGTTTGCATTGTCTGGATGAAATCTTCCTTCATCATGAGTGGTTGTCGTTGTCTCAGTGAAATCTTCATTCTTAATTGGTGGTTGGCATTATCTGGGTGAAATCTTACTTATTCATGGGTGGTTGGCGTTGTCTGCTTATACTCTACATTCTTCATGGGATGTTGGCATTGTTAGGATGTAATCTTCATTTTTTCATGTGTGGTTGGCGTTGTTTCGGTGAAATCTTCATTCCTAATGGGTGGTTGGCATTGCCTTGGCGAAATGAAATATTCACTCCTCGTGGGTGGTTGGCATTATCTGGACAAAATCTTTCTTCTTCATGAGTGGTTGGCGTTGTCTAGGTGTAATGTTCATTCTGTATGGGTGGTTGGCATTGCCTGGATGTAATCTTTATTTTTCATCGGTGGTTGGTGTTGTCTTGGTGAAATCTTCATTCTTCATGTGTGGATGGCATTGTCTGGGCTAAATATTCATTCTTCGTGAGAGATTGGAGTTGTCTGGGTGAAATTGTCGCTCTTCAGGGGTGGTTGCCATTGTCAAGGTGAAATTTTCCTTATTCATGTGTTGTTGGTGTTATCTCGTCGTCCCCCTCCTCCTCTCCCTTCTCCTCTTGCTACGGTGACTGTATTCGGTGAAATCTTCCTTCTTGGGTTGTTGACATTGTCTAGGTGAAATCTTCGTTCATCATGGGTGGTTGCCATTGTCTCGGTGAAATCTTCTTTATTCATGAGTAGTTGGTGTTTCGTCGTCGTCCCCCTTCTCCTACTCCTTCTCTTTCTGCTACAGTGACGGCATTTGGTATAATTTCCCTTCTTCATTGGCGGTTGGCGTTGTCTGGGTGAAATTATCGCTCTTCATGGGTGGTTGCCATTGTCTGTGTGAAATCTTTCTTATTCATGAGTGATTGGTGTTTCCTCGTCGTCCACATCCTCCTCCCCCTTCTCCTCCTGTTACGGTGATTGCATTTGGTATAATCTTTTTTTTCTTGATGGGCAATTGGCGTTGTCTCGGTGAAATTGTCTCTCTTCAATGGTGGTTGGCACTGTCTGGGTGAAATCTTCCTTATTTATGAGTAGTTCGTGTTTCTTCGTTGTCCCCCTCCACCTCCTCCTTCTCCTCCTGCTACGGTGATTGCATTTGGTATACTCTTTTTTTTCTTGATGGGCAATTGGCGTTGTCTGGGTGAAATTGTTGCTCTTCATGGTCGGTTGGCACTGTCTGGGTGAAATCTTCCTTATTTATGAGTAGTTCGTGTTTCTTCGTCGTCCCCCTCCACCTCCTCCTTCTCCTCCTGCTACGGTGATTACATTTGGTATAATCTATTTTTTTTCTTGATTGGCAATTGGCGTTGTCTCGGTGAAATTGTTGCTCTTCATGGGTGGTTGGCACTGTCTGGGTGAAATCTTCCTTATTTATGAGTAGTTCGTGTTTCTTCGTCGTCCCCCTCCTCTTCCCCCTTCTCCTCCTGCTACGGTGACTGAAATTGGTATATTTTTTTTGCTTAATGGGCGATTGGCGTTGTCTGAGTGAAATTGTCGCTCTGTATTGGTGATTGGCATCGTCTGGATGAAATCTTCCTTCTTTATGTGTGGTTTGTGTTTCCTCGTCGTCTCCCTCCTCCAACCCCGTCTCCTCCTGCTACAGTGACTTCATTTTGGTATAATCTTCCTGCTTCATGGACGGTAAACATTGCCTGTGTGAAATTGTCACTCTTCATGAGTGGTTGGCATCGTATGGGTGAACGTTTCCTTCTTCATGTGTGGTTTGTGTTTCCTCGTCGTTCCCCTCCTCCTCCCCCTTCTCCTCCTGCTACGGTGACTGCATTTGGTATAATCTTCCTGCTTCATGGGCGGTTAACATTGCCTGTGTGAAATTGTCGCTCTTCATGAGTGGTTGGCGTTGTCTGGGTGATATTGCCGCTCTAAACGGTTGAAATATTCATTCTTTATGGGTGAAATATTCATTCTTCATGGGTAGTTGGCGTTGTCTATGTGTAATCTTCATTCTTCATGGGTGGTTGTCATTTCTGGATAAAATCTTCCTTTCCTTCTTCATAAGGGGTTGGCGTTGTCTGGGTGAAATCGTCCTTCTTCACGATTGTTTGGCTTTTGTTGTCAGGATGAAATATTTCTTCTTCATGGGTGGTTGGCGTTGGTTGTCTGGGTGAAATATTACTTCTTCATGGTAGGTTGGCATTGTCTAGGTGAATTCTTTCTTCTTCATTGGTGGTTGGCGTTGTGTGGCTGCAACCTTCGTTCTTCATTGATGGTTGGCGTTGTCTTGGTGAAATCTTCCTTTTTCATGGGTTGTTGGTGCTGTCTGGGTGAAATATTCATTTTTCATTGATGGTTGGCGTTGTCTGGGTGTAATATTAATTCGTCTAGGGTGGTTGGCGTTGTCTTGGTGTAATCTTCATTCTTCTTGTGTGGTTGGCGTTTTCTACGTGAAATTTTCATTCTTCATGGGATATTCGTATTGTCTCGATAAAATCTCCATTCTTCATGGGTGGTTGGTGTTGTCTTGGTGAAATCTTCCTTCTTCATGGGTGGTTGTCGTTGTCTCCGTGAAATCTTCATTCTTAATTGGTGGTTGGCATTATCTGGGTGAAATCTTACTTATTCATGGGTAGTTGGCGTTGTCTGCTTATACTCTACATTCTTCATGGGATGTTGGCATTGTCAGGATGTAATCTTCATTTTTTCGTGTGTGGTTGGCGTTGTCTCGGTGAAATCTTCATTCCTAATGGGTGGTTGGCATTGCCTTGGCGAAATGAAATATTCATTCTTCGTGGTTGGTTGGCATTATCTGGATAAAATTCCTAAATGGTTGGCGTTTTCTGGGTGTAATATTTATTCTTTATGGGTGGCTGGCGTTGTCTGTGCGTAATCCTTATTTTTCATGGGTGGTTGGCGTTTTTCTGGGTGAAATCTTCCTTCTTCATGGGTGGTTGGTATTGTCTGGGCGAAATATTCTTCCTTCGTGGTTGGTTGGCGTTGTCCGGTTGAAATTGTCTCTCTTCATCGGTGGTTACCATTATCTGGGAGAACTCTTTCTTATTCATGAGTTGTTGGTGTTTCCTTTTCGTCCCCTGTTCCTCTCCCTCACCCCTGCTTCGGTGACTGTATTCGGTGAAGAAATCTTCCTTCTTGGGTTGTTGGTATTGTCTGGGTGAAATCTTCGTTCATAATGGGTGGTTGGCATTTTCTTGGTAAAATCTTCTTTATTCATGCGTGGTTGGTGTTTCCTCGTCGTCCCCTCCTTCTCCCCCTTCTCCTCCTGCTACAGTGACGGCATTTGGTATAATTTTCCTTCTTCATTGGCGGTTGGCGTTGTCTGGGTGAAATTGTCGCTCTTCATGGGTGGTTGCCATTGTCTGGGTGAAATCTTCCTTATTCATGAGTGATAGGTGTTTCGTCGTCGTCCCCCTCCTCCTCCTCCTCCCTTCTCCTCCTGCTACAGTAAACGTATTTGGAATTACATTCTTGCTTCATGGGCCATTGGCGTTATCCGGGTGACATTGTCGCTCTGCATTGGTGGTTGGCACTGTCTGGGTGTAATATTCCTTTTTCATGGGTGGTTGGTGGTTTCTGGGTGAAATCGTCCTTCTTCATGGATGGTTGGCGTTGTCTGGGTGTAATCTTCATTCTTCGTGGGTTGTTGGCGTTGTCTGTGTGTAATCTTCATTCTTCATGGGAGGTTGGCGTTGTCTGGGTGAAATATTCCTTCTTCCTGGATAGTTGGTGTTTTCTGGGTGTAATATTCATTCTTCATGTGTGGTTGACGTTGTCTGGGTGAACTCTTCCTTCTTTACGAGTGGTTGGCGTTGGTTGTCTGTGTGAAATCTGATTTATTCATGGGTGGTTGGCATTGTTTGTGTGAAATTTTACTTCTTCATGGGTGGTTGGCGTTGTCTGGGTGTAATCATCATTCTTCATGGGTGGTTGGTGTTGTTTGGGTGAAATCTTCCATCTTCAAGGGTGGTTGGTGTTGTTTTGTGAAATCTTCCTTCTTCATGAGTGGTTGGCGTTGCCGGCGTGTAATCTTCATTCTTCATGGGATGCTGGCATTGTCTGGATATAATCTTCATTTTTCATTGGTGGTTGGCGTTGTCTTGGTGAAATCTTCATTCTTCATGGATGGTTGTCATTGTCTGGGCAAAATATTCATTGTTCGTAGGAGGTTGTTTTATCTGAACAAAATCTTCCTTCCTCATGGGTGGTTGGCATTGTCTGGGTGTAATCTTCATTCTTCATGGGTGGTTGGCGTTGTCTGGATGAAAGCTTCCTTCTTCATGGCTGGTTGGTGTTGTCTGGGTGAAATTTTCCTTCTTCCTTACTGGTTGGCGTTTGCTGGGTGTAATGATCTTTCTTCATGGGTGTCTGGCGTTGTCTGGGTGTAATCTTTATTCTTCATGGTTGGTTGGCATTGTGTGGATGTAATCTTCATTTTTCATTGGTGGTTGGTGTTGTCCTGGTGAAATCTTCATTCTTCATGTGTGGATGGCATTGTCCGGGCTAAATATTCGTTCTTCGTGAGTGGTTGGAGATATCTGGGTGAAATTGAAATCTTCATTCTTCATGGGTTGTTGGCGTTGTCTGGGTGTAATCTTCATTCTTCGTGGGTGGTTGGCATTATCAGGATGAAATCTTCCTTCTTAATGAGTGGTTGGCGTTGTCTGGGTTAAATAGTCCTTCTTCACGACTGGTTGGCGTTTGTTGTCCTGATGAAATCTTACTTCTTCATAGGTGGTAGGGGTTGTCTAGGTAAAATCTTACTTCTTTATGGGTGGTTGGCGATGTCTTGGTGCCATCTTCATTCTTCATTTGTTGGTTGACGCTGTCTGGGTGAAATCTTCCTTTTTCATGGGTGGTTGGTGGTTTCTGGATGAAATCGTCCTTCTTCATAGATGGTTGGCGTTGTCTGGGTGTAATCTTCATTCTTCATTGCAGGTTGGCGTTGTCTGCTTCAAAACTTCATTTTTCATGGGTGGTTAGCGTTGTCTTGGTGAAATCTTCATTCTTCATGTGTGATTGGCATTGTCTCGGCAAAATATTCATTCTTCGTGGGTGGTTGGCATTATCTGGATGAAATCTTCCTTCTTCATGGGTGGTTGGCGTTCTCTGTTTTTAATCTTTATTCTTCATGGGTGTTTGGCGTTGTCTGGGTGAAATCTTCCTTCTTCATGAATGGTTGGTGTTGTCTGGGTGAAATCTTCCTTCTTCGTGGATGGTTGGCGTTGTCTGGGTGTAATTATCATTCTTCATGGGTATTTTGCGTTGTATGTGTGAAATCTTCATTCTTCTTTGGATGCTGGCATTGTCTGGATGTAATCTTCATTTTTTTTCATGGCTGGTTGGCATTGTCTGGATGAAATGTTCATTCTTAATGGGTGGTTGGCATTGTCTGGGTGAAATCTTCATTCTTCATGGATGATTGGCATTATCTTGATGAAATCTTCCTTTATGGGCGGTGTGCGTTGTTCGGGTGAAATTTGTTTTATGGGTGCTTGGCGTTGTCTGCATGAATTGTTCCTTCTCCATGTTTGGTTGGTGTTGTCTAGGTGAAATCCTCCTTCACCAAAAGATATCACATTTCTGCCTAAAATCAAAATGGAGTTAAGCATTTGTCCCTTGGAGTCCTTTTATTAGTAGCAAACACTCATGTGAAGTTTCACTTATTTTGAGTTATAATTGCTAAGTATAAGAGGGGTCAGAACTCTTTCTAACATTTAAAACTGAGTTATCCCAATTATTTCAGTTTCATTAATGATAGTGAAAACAAAACTTCTACTAAACGTTCTAAGTAATAAATGGGTCATAACTCTGTCTAAAATAACAAGAGCAGCGCAAGCAGAGAGCATACGCTCGTCATTAAGTAGGTAAAGATACCAAAATATAAATGTTTAAGCAAGGCTGAGTAGTTCAATAAATAAAAGAGTGGGCTATAGTAGGGAAGATAACAAAGTTGAATTCAGGCAGAGCGGAAGGGTGAGGCGGGATGGGATGAAGGGGGTAATAAAGCTGAAATAGGGTAGAGTATTTCATTTAATAAAAATATAAATGGGGTGGATGTGGAGGGGGTAGATTAGGGCAGTGATACAAGTTGAAACAGAAGGGGCAGAGAATTCATTTAATACAAGAATGTGGGTTGAGTGAGCTATAGAAAAGAAAAGGAAGTTGAAATCAGGCAGATGGGGGATTGGGACGTTAACAAAGTTGAAATGGGGCAGGGTATTAATCTAAAAGAAGAGAAAGAATTTAAAAAAAATTGATGGAGAGATGGGGGGAGGTAATAAAATCTAAATGGGGTAGAATATTCATTTAACACAAAACAGAACAAAAACAAAGCTGAAAAAGGTGGGTGGGGCGGTTTGAGGGCAGCGTTAACAAAGTTGAAAGAGTGGTTAGGTTATCTGATCGTCTGTTAGCCCCCAATGGCTTTAAAATTTTGCTAAACATTCAATCAATAATATAATAGCAAGATATATTAGAAGGTTACACTCACGTATTTGTACCAAAATAAACATGTATGTGACAGTTGGTAGATCTTGAGTGGTGGTGTGGATGTTCCATAGTTCCACATGTTGCAGTGAACAGCATTTCTATAGTCTTCCATTGTAAAGCTGGAGTAGTAACCTTTATTCTTGGACAGCATTATTGCATCTTGCTCTGTAAAATACGCAATAAAGAATATAAGAAAGATAGGATGTTTTTATATGGTGGTTAGCGACGCTTTCAGTTGTATCGCACGTTCAGTGTCTACTTGAGACAGTATTCTGAGTGCTGCCAAACTGGTGTATAATACCGCAGATGCTTGGTATGATACCCCCCACCCACTGCTGTGGCCTAGAAAGATAAAAAAACTACAGACATATTGTGACTGTAATGATCCACAATACAAGATATCCTACATAAGACTTCTTTACTTGATAAAATTAAATTACTATTATGCCTTGTGTCAGCAACACAGTATTTGAGAGGTAGCACTAAATACCAAGGCAAAGAGTAAATTTCCAAGAAGAAATATTTATTGTAATGTGCCGGTGAGTAATGTTGGAAAGATACTCAATTTGTAATAGAGTGATTACCTCCCTTTGTTATTTGTCACCATTTATTTTTTTAATTTGAAACCAATTGCGTTTTAAAGGAATTGAGTATATTTCCAAAAATAAATATTTGAAGTATGGTACCGGTGTGTAATGTGAACCTATTGTTTTTAAGAAATACCATACTATTAAGCGCTATCTGTTAATGATCATTCAATATCTGAAGATATGAGGAACACTGAAACCACTGTCGTAAACCCCGTTGTAGGCGTATATCTAGCTACTTTTGAAAACAAGTAGCGTGCAGATTATAAAAGAAAATACTTATTACCTGTTATTTTAAGGGCATTGACGGTCGAACCTGTGTAAGCGGTCACCTCTATGAAACAGCCTTTTGTCTTAAGCAATCCCATTTCTATTCATTCCGAACAAATTAATCTGTATTAAGCGACAACTTGTCTTCAAATGTCATTTTTGCTTCCTTCCCTAGACTGGCTGCTTAAAACAGGTTTGAATGTACTGGACATTTGCGTGCTTAAACAGTCAACCTGTCTTAAGCAGTCAACGAAGAGAAGACACAAAAGACAGGTAGTTAATACAGGTTAATTTGTGCTGACTGCATAGAAATGGGAAATAGCACATATGCCTGCTTAAAGTGGCTGCTCAATAGCGGTGATTGCTAACACAGGTAAAACTGTACGATATAACGGATAATAATTATCAAAGTTAGTTTTGTTGCCGTAGATACAGCACAGTATTGTGTGCATAGAAGAAACATGTTTGGTTATTCCGGAGTGTAACGTTTATCTGTAACAACATCCATATAAACCAAATATGCTATTTTAAAACTACGTCATTCTTTTTTTAGATGGAACCTACCATATTAGGGATGACAGTATAATCATGTTATACGCATGATACAATACAATATATTCAATATTAACGTGTCACCTGTATTGGACGTGTCCCATTATAAATATTGAATTGATTGAGTGAATATTTATCGTCATTTTTATGACATCGAGGGCTAATAGACGATCAGTTAACCTAACCACTGTTTCCTGAGATTAACCAGTACTCGAGCACACCCCATCTCCGCAAGTTACTGATACTTTTTCCACTTGAATCAGTGGTGAGAAACGAATGATAATGAGACACAATGTCGTATATCAATCATCACGGAGACTGTTGCCGGGCGGGTGATTCGAACTCACGACCCCTGGATTGATAGTCAGACGCGTAACCGACTGAGCTAATCGGGCCCGGCAAATTATAAATAAAATGACATAGTTTCACAATAGCGTATTCAATTTATAGTAATTCTGACAACAAAATCAAACACAAAACAATAAAAAAAAAAGTTAAAATTGTAAGACAAACTATATTTTTAATTAGATCTCAATTACTAGTTCCGAAAACTTGTATTCTTTCTGCATCGATAAGTTGATATTGATAAATTGACCGAACCACTGTTTCCTGGGATCCTTTAAGGTTAACCAGTACTATAGCATACCCCATCTCCGCAAGTAACTGATAGCTTTCCCACTTGAATCAGTGGTGAGAGACAAATGATAATGTGACACAATGTCGTATATCAATCATCACGAAAAACTGTTGCCAGGTGGGGATAGAATATATTTGAATATACAATGAGTCAAAATAAATAAATGTTTGGCTAACAATCACGATATTCAGAGAGAGTAAAAACTGTGAGAATGGAAACACTTTCCTACCTTTGTATTTTAGACATCGCCTTTGTTATTCATTTTTCTGTCTTTGTCTCTTCATCTCAATCTTCATCTGTAACTTCTCAATGGAAAAGAAATAAGATATGTGGTTAGAAAACATGATATACAAAAAAAGAATGAATGAATGAATGGTGTTTTACGGCACGTCGACACATAAATAGGTCATTTTGTGCGCACAAAGAAACCCTTGACAATTACAACACTTCAATACCTCTGATTGACCGGCGTCTTCTTTCTTCTGTCTTCTGACATACAAAAAAAGAAACCCTTGACTATTGAAACAGTTCAATACCACTGATTGACTAATGTCTTCTTTCTTCTTTCTTCTTTCTTCTTTCTTCTGTCTTCGTCTCTCGACTTCAAACTTCTCACTGGAAAAGAAAGAAGATATATGGTTAGTAAACATGAAATACAGAGAAATAAACCCTTGACTATTGAAACAGTTCAATACCACTGATTGACTAAGTTTTCTTTCTTCTTTCTTCTGTCTTCGTCTTTCGACTTCAAACTTCTCACTGGAAAAGAAAGAAGATATATGGTTAGTAAACATGACATACAGAAAAAGAAACCATTGAATATTAAAACAGTTCAATACCACTGATTGACTAATGTCTTCTTTCTTCTTTCTTCTTTCTTCTTTCTTCTTTCTTCTGTCTTCGTCTCTCGACTTCAAACTTCTCACTGGAAAAGAAAGAAAATATATGATTAGTAAACATGACATACAGAAAAAGAAACCCTTGATTATTGAAACAGTTCAGTACCACTGATTGACTAATGTCTTCTTTCTTCTTTCTTCTGTCTTCGTCTCTCGACTTCAAACTTCTCACTGGAAAAGAAAGAAGATATATGGTTAGTAAACATGACACACAGGAAAAGAAACCCTTGACTATTGAAACAGTTCAATACCACTGATTGGCTTATGTCTTCTTTCTTCTTTCTTCTTTCTTCTGTCTTCGTCTCTCGACTTCAAACTTCTCACTGGAAAAGAAAGAAGATATATGGTTAATAAATATGACATACAAAAAAGAAACCCTTGACTATTGAAACAGTTCAATACCACTGATTGACTAATGCTTCTTTCTTCTTTCTTCTGTCTTCATCTCTCGACTTCAAACTTCTCACTGGAAAAGAAAGAAGATATATGGTTAGTAAATATGACATATAAAAAAAGAAACCCTTGATTATTGAAACTGTTCAATACCACTGACTGACTAATGTCTTCTTTCTTCTTTCTTCTGTCTTCGTCTCTTGACTTCCAACTTCTCACTGGAAAAGGAAGAAGATATATGGTTAGTAAACATGACATACAAAAAAAGAAACCCTTGACTATTGAAACAGTTCAATACCACTGATTGGCTTATGTCTTCTTTCTTCTTTCTTCTTTCTTCTGTCTTCGTCTCTCGACTTCAAACTTCTCACTGGAAAAGAAAGAAGATATATGGTTAATAAATATGACATACAAAAAAGAAACCCTTGACTATTGAAACAGTTCAATACCACTGATTGACTAATGCTTCTTTCTTCTTTCTTCTGTCTTCATCTCTCGACTTCAAACTTCTCACTGGAAAAGAAAGAAGATATATGGTTAGTAAATATGACATATAAAAAAAGAAACCCTTGATTATTGAAACTGTTCAATACCACTGACTGACTAATGTCTTCTTTCTTCTTTCTTCTGTCTTCGTCTCTTGACTTCCAACTTCTCACTGGAAAAGGAAGAAGATATATGGTTAGTAAACATGACACACAGAAAAAGAAACCCTTGATTATTGAAACAGTTCAATACCACTGATTGACTAGTGTCTTCTTTCTTCTTTCTTTTGTCTTCGTCTCTCGACTTCAAACTTCTCACTGGAAAAGGAAGAAGATATATGGTTAGTAAACATGACATACAAAAAAAGAAACCCTTGATTATTGAAACAGTTCAATACCACTGACTGACTAATGTCTTCTTTCTTCTTTCTTCTGTCTTCGTCTCTCGACTTCAAACTTCTCACTGGAAAAGAAAGAAGATATATGGTTAGTAAACATGACATACAGAAAAAGAAACCCTTTGATTATTGAAACAGTTCAATACCACTGATTGACTAATGTCTTCTTTCTTCTTTCTTCTTTCTTCTTTCTTCTTTCTTCTGTCTTCGTCTCTCGACTTCAAACTTCTCACTGGAAAAGAAAGAAGATATATGGTTAATAAATATGACATACAAAAAAAAACCCTTGACTATTGAAACAGTTCAATACCACTGATTGACTAATGCTTCTTTCTTCTGTCTTCATCTCTCGACTTCAAACTTCTCACTGGAAAAGAAAGAAGATATATGGTTAGTAAATATGACATACAAAAAAGAAACCCTTGACTATTGAAACAGTTCAATACCACTGATTGACTAATGCTTCTTTCTTCTTTCTTCTGTCTTCATCTCTCGACTTCAAACTTCTCACTGGAAAAGAAAGAAGATATATGGTTAGTAAATATGACATACAAAAAAAGAAACCCTTGATTATTGAAACAGTTCAATACCACTGATTGACTAATGTCTTCTTTCTTCTTTCTTCTGTCTTCGTCTCTCGACTTCAAACTTCTCACTGGAAAAGGAAGAAGATATATGGTTAGTAAATATGACATACAAAAAAAGAAACCCTTGACTATTGAAACAGTTCAATACCACTGATTGACTAATGTCTTCTTTCTTCTTTCTTCTGTCTTCGTCTCTCGACTTCAAACTTCTCACTGGAAAAGAAAGAAGATATATGGTTAGTAAATATGACATACAAAAAAAGAAACCCTTGATTATTGAAACAGTTCAATACCACTGATTGACTAATGTATTCTTTCTTCTTTCTTCTGTCTTCGTCTCTCGACTTCAAACTTCTCACTGGAAAAGAAAGAAGATATATGGTAAGTAAACATGACATACAGAAAAAGAAACCCTTGATTAATGAAACAGTTCAATACCACTGACTGACTAATGTCTTCTTTCTTCTTTCTTCTTTCTTCTGTCTTCGTCTCTCGACTTCAAACTTCTCACTGGAAAAAAAAGAAGATATATGGTTAGTAAATATGACATACAAAAAAAGAAACCCTTGACTATTGAAACAGTTCAAAACCACTGATTGACTAATGTCTTCTTTCTTCTTTCTTCTGTCTTCGTCTCTCGACTTCAAACTTCTCACTGGAAAAGAAAGAAGATATATGGTTAGTAAACATGACATACAGAAAAATAAACCCTTGATTATTGAAACAGTTCAATACCACTGATTGACTAATGTCTTCTTTCTTCTTTCTTCTGTCTTCGTCTCTCGACTTCAAACTTCTCACTGGAAAATAAAGAAGATATATATGATTAGTAAACATGACATACAGAAAAAGAAACCCTTGATTATTGAAACAGTTCAATACCACTGATTGACTAATGTCTTCTTTCTTCTTTCTTCTGTCTTCGTCTCTCGACTTCAAACGTCTCACTGGAAAAGAAAGAAGATATATGGTTTGTAGACATGACATACACAAAAAGAAATCCTTGATTATTGAAACTGTTCAATACCACTGATTGACTAATGTCTTCTTTCTTCTTTCTTCTGTCTTCGTCTCTCGACTTCAAACTTCTCACTGAAAAAGAAAGAAGATATATGATAAGTAAACATGACATACAGAAAAAGAAACCCTTGATTATTGAAACAGTTCAATACCACTGATTGACTTATGTCTTCTTTCTTCTTTCTTCTGTCTTCGTCTCTCGACTTCAAACTTCTCACTGGAAAAGAAAGAAGATATATGGTTAGTAGACATGACATACATAAAAAGAAACCCTTGACTATTGAAACAGTTCAATACCACTGATTGACTAATGTCTTCTTTCTTCTTTCTTCTATCTTCGTCTCTCGACTTCAAACTTCTCACTGGAAAAGAAAGAAGATATATGATAAGTAAACATGACATACAGAAAAAGAATGCCTTGATTATTGAAACAGTTCAATACCACTGATTGACTAATGTCTTCTTTCTTCTTTATTCTGTCTTCGTCTCTCGACTTCAAACTTCTCACTGGAAAAGAAAGAAGATATATGGTTAGTAAACATGACATACAGAAAAAGAAACCCTTGATTATTGAAACAGTTCAATACCACTGATTGACTAATGTCTTCTTTCTTCTTTCTTCTGTCTTCGTCTCTCGACTTCAAACTTCTCACTGGAAAAGAAAGAAGATATATGGTTAGTAAACATGACATACAAAAAAAGAAACCCTTGACTATTGAAACAGTTCAATACCACTGATTAACTAATGTCTTCTTTCTTCTTTCTTCTGTCTTCGTCTCTCGACTTCAAACTTCTCACTAGAAAAGAAAGAAGATATATGGTTAGTAAATATGACATACAAAAAGGAAGAAGATCTATGGTTATTTAACATGACATACAGTGGGTTGGGGTGTGACAATAGGGCAGAGTATTTCATTTGCGTTGGGGTTCAGTAAAGACCGGGAGGGTAAAGGGG
Source organism: Panopea generosa (assembly GCA_029582155.1). Lineage (NCBI taxonomy): Eukaryota > Metazoa > Mollusca > Bivalvia > Adapedonta > Hiatellidae > Panopea > Panopea generosa. The sequence continues at coordinate 83,347,932 of CM055896.1, forward strand.
CATAAAGTGGAATAATTAAATTGGGCAAGTTATTTCATTTAATACAAAATATAATTTTAAAGAAAAAATAAAAAAGAAAACAGGGTGGGTGTTGAAAGGTTGGGGTGGTTGTGGGGTGATTTGGAACTAGGGAAGGTCACAAATTTGAAGTTGGGCAGAGTACTTCATTTAATGCCGGTAAAACAAAATTTAAAAAAAAATGAGTGAGGTGGGAGGAAAGAGAGTGAGATGGGAGTGAAGAGAGTGAGGTTGGAGGGAAGAGAGTGAGTTGGAGTGATGAGGGAGAATAAAGTTGAAATAGGGCAAAGTATGTTGTGTGTGTAGAGGGGGACATTACTCAAGCTAGAATGGGGTAGAATACATCCCTTGAAATATACAAAAGGCCCAAAAGGATCTGAATGCTCTACTTGCAATAGATGCTTTACAAGACCTTCATACAATGCTATACCTTGAACTTTCAGAGAAACTGTTTGTTTTTTTAAATTTCACTTAAAATGTGCTTATAAGCCACGCTGGTTCAAGCACTTAAGTCCGAGATCTGGTGGTTATATAACTGCTGCGCCAGTTTGATTCGATGAAAAATGAAGGTACTATCGCGTTTACAACATTTTCCCTATATAACTCTATGTAAAACAGTAACCCCTGTGGCTGTCCCCAATTTGACCCCAGGGACACAACTTCAACGTTTTAGGGGACCTCCATGCATTGCTACATGTAAAATATCTAAGGTTTAGGCCTTAAACTTTCAGAGAAAATGTTTTTTAAAGTTTTGCTTAAAATGTGTTTATAAGCCCTGTCGCGGGGGCATTTGTGGTTGAATGACACTGATTCAACAACTTGTGTGAGATCTTGTGGTTATGTAACTGATGTGCAGGTTTGGAGGTGAAATGAAGGTGCTATCGTGCCTACAACATCTTCCCAATATAACTCCATGTAAAACAGTGACACCTGTGGCGGCCCCAAATTTGACCCCATGGACCAGACTTAGCGGACCCCCACGCAATGCTATATGTAAAATATCTAAGGTCTAGGCCTTGAACTTTTAGAGAAAAAGTTTCGCTTACAATTTGCTTATAAACCCTATGGCGGGGGCATTTGTGGTCGAATGACACTGGTTCCTGCAGGAATTCACGTATAAAAGTTTAAACTTAGCTGATTATTTTAATGAATTAATAAATGGGTGTAGAATGAGTGGGCTCTGGGGAAGGTAACAAAATTGAACTGGGCAGAGTGGCATTTCATTTAATCATTTAAGTATTTCATGAAAAACACAAGGAAAAATATGACAGGGTGGGTGGGGGCATGTGGGGAATGAGTGGAGAGAGGGTGCTCGGGCAGGTACCCATGTATAAAAGTTTAAACTTGGTCGAGTATTTAAATGCATTAACAAATGGATGGGGCTGGGGTTGGATGAGTGGGTTCTGGGGAAGATTAACAAAGTTGATATTGGGCAGAATACCATTGCATTCAATCCTTTAATATAAAACAAAATAAATACAAGAGGCCGATAGACCTTAACCGTCACTGATTATCCATAAAACATTCACATAAATTTATTCAGTGATAAGAAATAACGTTTTTTGTCAATTTCTCTTATATAGATTTAGTTAAGTAGGCCCAAACCCCAGGGCTAAACCGTGCATGAAATCACAAATTTCATAAAGGACTTATAGTCGTCAATAATCATGCTCATAATTTTGTTTTTCTAGTGCTTCCTATAATAATAAGAAGATTCTTAAAGTTTACCTTGAAGTTGACTGTTTTGGCCCCGCCCCGCCACTAAGACCTCGTGGGGTGGGGAAATGAAATTCACATAGGTATTTACCGTCATGTCAACAACAAATCACACAAAAAACATTCACATAAGTCTATTTAGTCATAAGAAATAACGTTTTATGTCATTTTCTTTTATATAGATTTAGTAAAGTATGCCATCCCCCCAGGGCCATTCCTTCAGACCCAGGGGTATGAAATTTATAATTTTGATAAAGGACCCATATGCCTCAATAATCATGTACACAATTTGTTTCAGAGTGCTTCCTATAATAAGATTTTTAAAGGTAACCTTTAATTGTTTAGACCCCACCCCCAGGTCCATGCAAATCACAATTGTATAAGGGTCCCATATGTGTTCACCATTTGTTTCCCAGTACTTCCAATAGCAAGAAGAAGATTTTTAAAGTTTACCATGAATTTGACTGTTTTAGCCCCGCCTTCAAGACCAAAGGGAGGTGGGGACCATACAATTCACAATTTTGATTCACCCTTAGGTACCAAAGCTTCGTACATTTTGTTTTAAATGAGCATAGATTTTTGAGAAAAAAATGTCAAGTGGTGGTGGAATATAAAACATCTTTTTTTAAAAAAAAACAGTGAGATGAGGGGAAAGGGGAGGCGGTGTGGGAGGCGGAGCGAGTAGGACTTGAACCTTAGCGGTGAGAGGCAAATGATTTCAAGACTAAGACCACTCGCCATGGTAGAACCTTTGTTAAATTAAAAAAAATAGTATTAAGGATGGGTGGTCACTAGGGGATGTAACAAACCACAAATTAAAAATTGAGCCGAGGTTTCTATTTAATAAAATTTAAAAAAAAGAATGTCGTTTAATTAGAAATATATATTTTCAAAGAAATTGGGCGACAAAATAGAATAAGTAAATTGGACAAGGTATTTCATTTAAAAATTTCAAAAAGAAAATTAAAAAACAAACGTAGGGGATGGAGAGGGAGGGGTGGAATGAAACGGGAGGGGACGGCTCACGCTGGTACCAATTGACCAATGTGAATAAGATTTTGAATCCCAAAGTTGTAAATTAAAAGTTCTATATGATACCCCCACACACACCCACCCCCTGGGTCTAAAGTATACCTAAGAGCAAAGGACAATATAATACAATCAATTCAATTAAAACAAGGTTGATGGTCCAAAGCATGCATAAAATATATACGAAAAGAACAAAGGGCCATAACTCAATCAAAAACTTTTTAATCGGAACGCTATTTCCAGAGGTACATGTTCAGATGTAGCAAGATCCATTTGTATTTGGTTAAAACTGGTAGGAGTTGTGTCTGCAAGGTAGTTGGTCCAAAGTATGAAGTAAATTCTTAATTAAAAGAACAACGGGTCATAACTCAATCAAAAATAATTTAATTTTACTTATCCATATATGGCTAAATTTTAACCACACAACAGATTTTAGCGACATAGAAGCATTTTTAGCTACATAACTTTTATTTCAACTGTTTTTTCAACTGTCCAAAACAATTACTAACCCTAGACATTAGAAACTTAAATACCCATTTGTGTATGCGTTCAGACAGATGAACAGACACCATTTCAATAAAATGTGGGATATATTCTCTTTATTTTCATGGGAATGTTAACAAAACAAAATGCAATGTACAAATTATACAGCAATCAATGTGAACAAGTATATGTTTGCAGGGAATATAAACAAAACCTTATAAACATATATTCATATAACATGAAAAAAGAGAGAGAGAGAGAGAGAGAGAGAGAGAGAGAGAGAGAGAAGAGTGAGAGAGAAAGAGAGAGAGAGAGAACGTGTGTGCGTGCGTGCGTGCGTGCGCGCGTACGTGCGTGCGTGCGCGCGTACGTGCGTGCGTGCGTGCGTGCGTGCGTGCGTGTATATTGAGTTATACAGACATAATTATTATATCAATGTGTATAGCAAAGTAACTGTACATACAAACAGATTAGCTTTCTATTTTTTTTACTATTTCTTTATGTGCTGGATTTCTTAAATATCTTAAAAGTTTGGTTACATGTAATTTCATGCATTTAACAACAAATCGAATTGCTATGCGGAGAAAGTGTTTGTGAACCTTCTTACTTGATAATGACAGTAATCTTCGACCAATTAACTTTTGCAGTTCAGTCTCATTTGTACCGTTATTTAGTTCATTTATGACAGAATAGTCAAATTCTGATTCTATAATTCTGTAGAGATTTTGTCGCATTATTGTTGAGCGTGAACAATCAAACAACATGTGAGATATAGCATTACTAAACATTAATCCGCAGTAATGACATAGATATTGATGTCTATTTTCAGATATTTTACATATCCACAATTTACTCACTGTGTGTGCACAATCTAGTTTTTCTAGGTCAGTACTGCATTCCCAGATTAATGCATGTTCAATGTTAGTGTGTAAGAATCTAAATCTGCTAAAAGTGTCATCGCATTGCAGACGATAACGCCAAAATTCGGTTTCGAATCTATGTACGTTAACTTTATAAATGGATTTCCATTCGATTTTATTTGGGAACCTGACTGTACGTATCTGATAAAATGATGAGACATGTCATATTTTGTAAGAATATTTAACAATACCAGGAATAAATCTGCGTTGATTATTATCCGATCTACATGTATATAAATATCGAAAGGCGCGCATTGAAGATTTGCTTTACAAGTAACGTATTAGGCATAGTGCATAAACTTCCAAGAAAATTTAACTTTTGCTTGTCGATTTGAGACCGCACAGGTTCCCAGCCTAGCATGCGCAAACAAATATCCGTTCGGTTCGAATTAAAAAGTTGTGTACCTTTTTGCTGCAAGTTTTAAGAATTTTACTAGTCGATATAATCTTGTTTGGTTAAATAACTCCAGAGTTCGGATCCGCACAGGTTCCCAGCCTAGCATGCGCAAACAAATATCCGTTCGGTTCGAATTAAAAAGTTGTGTACCTTTTTGCTGCAAGTTTTAAGAATTTTACTAGTCGATATAATCTTGTTTGGTTAAATAATTCCAGAGTTCGGATCCAAAGAGTAGTCTAGGTATACATATTTTCGATATAAGTGATGCTGAACGAATTGGGTTTAGATACTTCGGGTCAAGTTTAACGGACGAAAGCGAGAATAATGTCGATTTTGCCTATTGACATGCGTTATTAACCTTATCACTGTCGCTTAGCCTACTATTCAGGTGAATGCCGACATGCTTTACGCTTTGGGTTTGAATTATAGCATGAATACCCAAGGATAAATTAACGGGTTCGTACATACGTGACTTGTTACCGAAAACAACGATAAAGCTTTTAGATGCATCCATCATGTATCTGAATCTACATGTGTACTTGTACGTTAAATCCAGCATACGTTGAGATTAACCGGACTGATGGCGGGATGTCGTCTGCTAGAGTTGTATTTCCGGTTTTATGGGTAAGTACGCAAGTACCAAGTTTGCTTATTTCTAAAATGGTCAGTAGTTCGTCTATAAACAGATTATATATCCAGATGGAGATAACCCCTCCTTGTCGTATTTCTTGTTTTACAGCGAATAAAATCGAATGGATACCATTGACAAAACCATACTGTATTAAAGGCTTGACGTGTGTCGAGCATTGCGACATAAACTTTGCTATGAAGTTCAACATTATATGTAAATAGATTATTGCAAGTTGAATAATGCCATTAAAGCACCTACGTGTTTTTGATAAGCATTTTGCTGTCTGTTAGGGAAACTAATGCTTGAATTTAATACCCACGAATTCAGTTTTTCGTGTAAAATCTTCTCAAATAGTTTATATATCACTGGCAGTAATGTGATCGGTCTGTAATTTCTAGTGTCTGGTCGAGATTTACCGTTATCTTTGTATATTGGGATTATCATGCCCTTTCTGGACATTGTTGCTAGTTTATCCTCTGTAATGATTTTATTGAAAATCTCCGTTATAATAATTATTAGGTCGCGACCACCATATTCTAGGTGTTCATTTGCTATTGTATCAAATTAAGCCGGTTTGTTGGGCTTTTTTAATCTACGAATATATTTTTCAACGTGTTATGCGGTTGAATTTGGTTCTAGTTTCGGTTCACTTGTAAGGAGAGAATTTGATTGCTTTAGATTTACAATTGCATGTACTATAAAGCGAGTATACGCTGAATCGAAGTGTTCTTCGGACAATGTGGAATATAACTGAAATAATTCGCAAAGCCGGCAGTTATTACTCGGGGATCTCGCGATATACCTTCTCCGGTATCAAGTTGAGAGCACGTTAACTTTTTTTTCCTTTTCTAGCCTTTATCAAACCCCAGAATAAGCGATTGTCGCATTCTGCAGTAACATTTAATTGTTGTATAAATTCATTTCCTATATTTTAGATGGCGCGTATCTGGGCCGTAACAATTTTTTGTTTAGATTGTTTATAAGTAGCGTAAGTTTTTTGATGCATGCCTCTTTGCCGGCCGTCTGCTATCCAGTTTTGACGCGCGTATCTTTGTGCATTATGGGAAAATGCAAGTTCCGGTGTCCAGTACGGTTTAGCGTGACGGATATATTTTAATCTTGGGAGGGAGCTATTGCTGCAGAGCATATATATATTACTATATCACTATACAGTGAGTCTATATTATCCGTGCACGTCCTTTGTAGTAAAATTGCAAGTTTTGACTGATAAGATTTTGTACCTGCTTCTGTAACTTTGTGCATGCAAAACTTTTTTGTGTGTGTTTTTCATGTGTGTTTGTAATACTGTCGTTCTGATTGTTGCGAAAATAGGCAAATGATCTGATACAAAATACATATCATCGTACATGTATAAGATTTTAACAGAGATAACCATTATCTATATCGTTCTTGTACATTACAACGTGATCTAACATTTTTTCCATGGTTGTATATGTGTAAGATGGTCCTGAGTATTTAGATAGATGGACGAGAGATAATATTTCGTTTTTCATGAGAAAATTTGTCTACATATAACGAAACCTGCCATCAGCAGCCAATCAAGGGAATAAGCAATAGTGGCGTTTTAACACAGGTTGCTGTGTAACACAGATAAGTTTAATCTTTCAGCATAGAAATGGGAAATAGCAAATGTGGCAGCTTAAGTGGATGCTTAATAAAGGTGACCGTTTACACAGGTTGAGGTATAAGCATTGACACATGTGCCAAGTAAAATTCACATAACTACGTTTCCATGTACAAAATAACAAGTTGCACCAAAACAGTAACACAGAGTTTAAAGACAAAATAGGACCTTTCCACCCTTCAATATGGCCTTGACCTTCAAGCTAGGAACCCAATATGTCACTGCCTCGAATATAAGCTTGCACAAGTTACAGCCATATAATTGCAAGCGAAGCACACTTATGAACAACTTGCACCAAAACTTAAATGCAAATTTAAAGACAAAATATGACCTTTTTACCCCCAATATGACCTTTATTTGAATTTAAGAGCGGGATATGTTACAAACTGCTTCAGAGAATTAGGAAGCCAAGTGTTCGACATATAACTGCATGCTTTGCAGATTAGGAATAACTTGCACGAAAACTTCAACGCATGTGGGACGTAAAGGCCAACGCCGGGGCGCGTTCAAAAATTCCCCTATTCACAGAATAGCTGAGCTTATAAAAATGACATATTGGAAAAGAAAACCCGTGACCATTGAAGCACTTTCCTGCCTTCGTATTCCTTTCTTCTTCTATTTCTACCTCATATTTTCTCCTAGAGAGAAACTAGTACTTAGGTTAATAACCAAGACATACAGGGACAGAAACCTGTGACACATACCTCCACAATCCTGACAATGGTGTCTTGGGTCTTCTTTCTTCTTATTCATTAGCAACGTCTTCTTCACTATCAATGATGTAGTCTTCGCTATCCCCAGCGTCTTCTAGAATGCAGAATAACAAATGTGATATACTCGTATATATATATATATATATATATATATATATATTTCTTTTATTGCAAGCATTCAAATAAAAATGTTGGAAAGGGAAGATGAGTAGTTTTCATAAGAAATGTCAAGCTGGGATAAGCATACAAGATCACAAGACATCAATGGCTGCAATAGAAGCAATTATAACAACAGTTTTAATTTAACCTAAATCACAAGCGTTAACGATACCTACATTGACAAGGACATAAAGTCACTGGCTTCAATACATCATGATCAACAATAGTTTTGCATTGAATTCGTTCTATGTATTACCATATAATCCAATCTCATATTAGATGAATATGTGTGTGACGTACGTCAGATGTTGGCGTACATTGCAAAAAATCTTGTACTAGTCAATTTTAAAATATCGTCATTTATCGAAAAAAATCAATGAAATTTTGAATATATACCAACACATTCAGTTATTTGCACTCTTTAAATACAAAATAAAAATTATTTAAAGGATGTTTTTAAAAAAAATTGTCACAAAACGTCAAAAAAAAGGTCACCCTTAAATGTGTTGTTGTTGTTGTTGTTGTTGTTGTTGTTGTTGTTGTTGTTGTTGTTGTTGTTGTTGTTGTTGTTGTTGTTGTTGTTGTTGTTGTTGTTGTTGTTGTTGTTGTTGTTGTTGTTGTTGTTGTTGTTGTTGTTGTTGTTGTTGTTGTTGTTGTTGTTGTTGTTGTTGTTGTACGGTGTTTAGCGTCGCTTTCAACAATTTTTCAGTCATATCACGACGGTGTGTACTTGAGACAGTATTCTAAGCGCTGTCACACTGGAGTATCATGCCGCAGACACATGGTATGATACCCCACCCAGTCACATTATACTGACACCGGGCCGACCAGACCTAGAACTCTCCTCTAAATGCTGAGCGTCAAGCGAGGAAGCTTCTAGTACAATTTTTATGACCCGGCCGGGGATTGAACCCACGACCTTCCGCATGCGAGGCGGACGCTCTACCACTAGACCATGCCGCGGTCCCCTTAGATGTAATAAAAAAAGGAATTCCGATGCTAAAAAACGCATGAATAATGATTCCCTTCCATGATTGCTCGTCTAGAATCCGCTATTTGACATGTTGTCAGAGTTCTAAGTGACATAACAATTTCAAATCGGAAATCAGTACAGGTGATAAACAACAAGCGTAAGACGCGATATAGAAAAACGTTGTTTTTTTCTTTTATCAACTCGCTATGTAAAAATCATATTTAAAATGTCTTCTGTATATTCTTTTGACTCTGTTCTCAATAAAAAGGATTCTTTATATCATTTTAATAGAACTCTATTTTAGATATATAAAAGAACGAAGTTTCTATCTATATCTAATGAAATTAAATGTTTAGCCGCGATATAACATCTATAAAATAGTTGATAAAAATAAATTTTAACAAAGTTTGTCGTATTTTTTTTACAGTTTCTCTCTGTTATTAATTGTTAATTTACATACCGGTTTAAAACTACTATTTTTTTATGAAGAACATGTTTATTTATACAACGTATTCCGATGTCTAGCGATAATGTAACACCGTAAAATCAAATAGCGTTAACGTCATTTTCGATGGGCATTTAAAGTGCAGTTATTAAAGCTCGTTGATTAGTTCGTCGATAGTAATACTTTCGCCATATCAATTTTTATCTAGTCTGTCTTCTACATACTATTATACTATACCATACAATGATTCTATTAGTCAATCAATCAATCAACCAATTAATCCGTACATTGAATATTCTTATGTTGCTGTATATTAACGCTATAATTGTCAAACTGGATTAACTTTCATATGGCGTTTGCTTTAGCCTCCGAAATGAATCTTTTTGTATTATTTTCTAAATAATGGTTGCTTTTTTATATTGTATCAAGTATCATTTATATCTTTTTCTATTTTTTTTTTACAAGAAATAGACATACTTTATATTACTCAATGAACTATTGTGGATTACATGTTAAGTATAGGACATATAATTAATGTACATTGAAATGTGATATTTTCTTCTTGGGGAGGGCTGTTGCTAATGTTGTTAAAACTTGTAGCCGGACATGTTTGCACTGTACATAAATACATATGCTGTGTTATTATTCATGTAATTGTATATAGACAGATGTAGATCCAATAAAAATACCTCCTATTTTTCTTGGCAAGATACTAACATACCCCCAACATACCCCCAACATACACGCACGCACACACGCACGCACACTACATCAGGTTTATTACGTTGCTTTATTCGTCCAGATGGATTAACCCGCATGGGAGACGCCGCGATAATTAAAATGTTTACCCCGTCCACTCCCGCGCTTATTGTCATGTTTAACATAGAACAATGGTCCCCAGTTAACAATGTATACGACAGTTTAGTTGCAGCTCCGACTACAATATCAACAATTATAACAAATCCACTGGCGACAACATTATCATCAGTTAAAAACATAAACAACAAAATATTTCCCTCCAACTTTGCACGTGATGCATAACAACATTACTGTATGAAAATCCAATGATAGTAAATTATTTGATATATCGTGTTTTGTAAATTACATTTCCATCTTATTGTATGGATCTTATCAAAACAAAATAGACTAATAATGAAAAAACAACTAAATATGAAAAAAATACTGTTTACAAAACTCTTGATTCAAATTACCTGTATTCCGTCCAGGTCGCCTCTTCAAACTGATATAAAATATCGCCTGCCAAGATACATGTATATTTGAGTGAATATTTTAATGACCAATGATTAATGTGAGCCAGAGGCACGTGATTATTGACAACAATGGCGCAGTGGTGTGTGTAATCCAGGTGAATTGTAGTCACACACCTGTAAGCGAACTAAGCTTACAAAATATATGGATTAACTTTAGCCATGGCCCTGTTTTCAATTAACAATAATGAATGAATGAATGAATGAATGAATGAATGAATGAATGAATGAAGAATGGGACTTTATGACGTACCGACACATTGTAGGTTATTCGACGCCAACAGATAGGAAGATTTAAGCAACAGCAACAGCAACAGCAGCAACAACAACAACAACAACAACAACCACTACAACAACAACAACAACATACAACAACAACAACATACAACAACAACATACAACAACAACAACCACTACAACAACAGCAACTAAAACAACAGCAACAACAACAACAACCACTACAAAAACATAAATGTGTCGCCTCTTACGTCATTTATACATATAATACAGTGTTCATATTCTTGTCACCACTCATTTGGCACCCTATAACTACACAGAGGTTGTAATAATTTAACCACAACTATGAACATGGCAAAATGATTAAATGGACACTTCACTCAATTTAGCAGATTCCTTCTCTAATCGGAACATCGCTCTACCATTTCCGTAAACGTTCGAAATAACGTTATGTTCCGATTGATTCTTTCCTGTTACAGAGTCTGCGTGGTACTAATTTTACTCACATGAGAGTCAGTCAACATAGCTATTTGTGAGTTGAAGAGAGATGAAAACACCACTGGCGGATTTAGTGGTAGGTCATTTGTTCGGATTATTGGTACCCCTATTAGATTTACAATTACAACACAGGGACCCGCTACATGGTTTATTTTATAATTCTGTATCGTTAAGAAACACACGTGCGCTCTCAGGACATGATTAAGTCACCGATGCTCTCAACGTATTAATAGTAGTTTTCATAGCATTAAGTGATACACTTTATTGTTCAATGAACCATTTTTACACTATGACTGAGTACAGCAGCAACAGCAACAGTAGCAGCAGCAAAAGCAGCAAGAACAACAGCAACAGCAGCAGCAGCAGCAGCATCAGCAGCAGTAGCATCAGAAGCAGCAACAACAACAACAACACCAACAACAACACATATGAGTACATAACACACTTTAAAGGGGCATACGGCAGTTTCGGTAAATTTTTCACTTGATGCTATTTCGAAAAGAAATATATAAATATTTAGATGTTAACCTACTTTCTTCGCCAATGACCTCTAAGCGTAATACGACGTCAACGTTAAAATTGTATAAAATGTAATATGATGTTTTTATTCATGTTTTTCGTATCATTTATTTAACAACAAATAGCCGAATATTAGAATATCAATTACTGCAATGGTCTCATGAGTTTCTGTGGATATTAAATGGATCAAAACCAATGATATTACTGTACCTACGTATCTCGCCGTATTAAAAGAACGTCAAATTGACGTTGTAAATATTTGATAGAGGACATCGGAAATGCTTGATACGAGGTATAAATGATTTTCCTTTTTTCCCCCAATATTTACTCATTAACATATTTTTCAAAAGTCAATCTTCTGCGTTAAAAATATGGTAAATATGGTCAAAATGTGAGGGCAGACGTCATTTTTTGGTAAAAAATGCTTAGGGGCGGCAAATCATAGAGGACATTTTAAAAACAAAATCTGTACCATTCAGAGCAAAGTGAATATATTTTATTCCACATAAGCATGATCCACTGAAAATTTACTTCAGTATGATATGATTTTTAAATTTATATGTCAACGATTTTTTCTAAAATAATTAAATTAATCAAATACGTTTCAATTATTTCTTTCAAATAACGTTGGCGGACAACACCTTAAAAATGTAATATCTCATAATCGCAATATGAAAAAAAGGCATCAAGTACCATATAATTAAAACAATGAACATATACATACATATTTTAATGCAATATTAACAATTATTTTTCATCTTGACTGTTAAGTATGACTTTATTGACGTGTCGTTTGTTTTTCGGGACATTTAGCATATACGTAATAACCCGCGTGTTCCGTAATGGCCGTTAAGTTTGTTGTAACGGAACACACGTCTGTAACCGGAAATGATAACACTTTCTCCGGTGAACAGATCTGATATTTTAAACATAACATTTTAGCCCGGGACTCGTGGTAAATGTAACGCCGCCACACGGGAAAAATTACGTTAAATGTGACTTATTAAATTGAAATATATAGAGCATATCAATAGTATAGTTTATATCCGTCAACTGCAAATATCGTTCAACGATCTTTATTTTGATATATAGTAGGTATAATTCCAAAAACGATCAAGTATTCGAGAATGGTTTTATATATTTCGGGTATTAGTTTAATAACGCAAGAATCATTACGGTGCGCGACGCCACAGTTGCTCGAGGAAGAGAAGGTGAAACAACATCTAAAACGGTTAGAATTTACATAGTCTACTGATGTATGGCAATGAAGCAAATATGAAATTTAAATCATGCTGCAAATCCATCATTTTGTTTATAATTTAGAAAGGGACAAGACGGAAAGGTTATCCTGTTTTGCGCGTTTTTTGTTTTATTTGAAAAAAAATAAAACGTATTTTATCGCATAAGTATTTTATTGATTATGGTAGAAAAAATTAAGAGAATATTACTATATTGTACACGATCTCATATTTTCAAAAATTGATCGACAAAATATTTAATTGTCAGAAAGTACCGTCTGGCTATGGTGCTTGCTCAAGATCACTTGCCTCCTCACCTTTAAGGTCATAGGTTCAAGTTCCGCTCGCACCAACTACTTTATGTGAAAAAGTTTCCATTTACTTGCGAAAGGGCGGTGGCTCTACTCATATTCATTCTGAGACCTTGCTCTATCAATAAAACTGGTTGTGTCATGTGTAACCTGAAATGCGTTGAAAAGATGGCGGTAAACCCCATCCATTAAAAGTACCCCTGGGCCCAGCTGTTCAAAGTTTGGTAAGCTTAACCCTGGGTTAAGTGAAATTTTCAAATCACGAGATTTTGAGATTTGCAGTATGTTATAGGTTATTATTTAATTGAAAATTATGAAAATATTCCATTTTGTTTCTAAAGATGCATTTAAATTCCCATAACATCATTAAGTATAGAAACTACTGAATCGCTTAAGATAACAAAGCTTTGAACAACTGGGTCCAGGAGGTCAGTATTTTCATTTAGTTATGCGTTAATTTTCTCAGCTTTACCATGTGCACATTATGTTTCAACCAACTCACTATTTTGGAGGAGACAAGGTAATGCCATTTTCGTGCAGAATCTCAAAAGAAACCCAAGAATAGTAATGGCGCATCTAATATGATTGTTTCAAATTTAATGGATGGAGTGTTGGCCGCTCACGCTAGAGGTTGCGGGTTTGATCCCCGGACGACCGATGCCTCTCACGAAACAACACTCATTACTGATTCAACCCAGGAAACGGGAATCGAGAGCTTTCATCGCAATCGAGCTAAAATAAATTAGTATAAACTAAAAAAACAAACTTAAACTTATGTTAAAATTCGATTTAATATAAATGTGTCGGCTGAGTTTGAAGGCTTGTCATTCATAGAGGGTCCCAAATGAAAGAAGTGAAACCTACATTTTACTGTTTGTCAACCTCTGCACTATCAAAATATGATGAGAAAAGTAGGGGTCATGTGTCATATAAGAGATTTTTTTTCTGCTCAGTGTGTACACTGGTGACAAAGTGAAAGTAGACTTCCGAAATCATGAATTCATACCCCAATTTCGAAGCATCATTTTTTTTTTTCTAAATTCACAATTCAAACATGACAATGCTATCAAAATGTTCAAAATACATCAATAATGCCATTCAAATAAAAAAATGAGCATTAAAAATAGGAAAATGCATTTTTAAAGAAGAAGAATTGAGGATTATTTACAACCGCCATTATGCGACTACCTCACGGAAGCACTTCCTTTTTGCAATGGTGGCACTATGCCTAAAACAATTTATAGGTTTTCTGTTCTGTTAACACTGAATTGGCTTCGATTTCCCTAGTACTCATTTATCTTTATTTGCTTTAAATTTTGTTTTACTCGACCGATTTCCACATTTTCATTTCTCAGTAAAGCAAGCTAATCTGTTGATATCCGATTTGTGTATCCCCCACCAAAAACAACAACAACAAAATCACCATGTAAAAAAAAATGTGTGAGTTAATCTTTTATTTCTGGGATTATTTTCTCTCTCAATATAACCAATAATATCTGATGAAAGCACAGTAAAACCCTTTTGAGAAAACCACCTTTGAGACCAGGAAAATTGGTATAAATAGCGGGGAGGTATTATCGAATTGTTTTGGCAAAAGTTGTAGGCCTATTCAACCCTAATAGTAGAGTTTTGTATGCTATATCGTGATATATGGTTAATATGCCTACAATCCAGAAGGCATGGGTTCGATTTCCGGTCACGATACCGTAAATTGTGATAATCCTAGTTGTTTTACCCAATGGTGCTTGTTTAGCCTTCCATAAAGTCGTGCAATGGGGCTAGACCTACACTAATTATGTGAACATAGTAACAGTACTTCATATGAAACATACAGTACTAGTGAACTTAGGTCTGCACTGGTATGGAACCCGTGTAGTGTCTATGAAAGACTGACTGCAGTTCTATGATATGTACTGGTATACTTGCTACTGTAATCAAGCGGAATTATATATAGTTATTGCTTTAATTTATAAGGTTTTAATTAAATCAAGATACATAAAAAACAATATGTTATTAAGTCACTGATTAGAATAAGCTATGGGAAATCAACTGTTTTAAAAAACTATCCCAAAAATAAACTTCCAACCACTTTATAGATGTAGATCTACGCTATAGCAAAATTCCTTGGTTATAACAGTGGTTTAATTGTTTATATGTCTGATTATAATAACATGGTTGAAATCTTTGACTATCTAAACAGATACTAAAAGTTCAATACGTCCAATTGTATTTTCCTCATAAAACATTAGGCTATACTCTTTTGATATTTTGAATATATATTCATTTTATGGGATTGCAAACCCAGTAAAATAAAAGAAAGACGATTGTTTGTTCAAGGCTATGAAAATGGAGGAATCAAAATGATCGATATTAACCCTTTACTCCATAGATACGCGTTTTCCCGCACCAATCACAGAATACCTTAGAAAACAGTGCAGGAAGAGTTCAGATTGCTCGTTACGCGCAATCTGAACACTTGCTGCACTGTTTTCCACTCTGTCGGTTAATATACCACCAAATAATTCAAAAACCTTTTATATTAGAGGTGTCCAAAGCCTTCTATATTAGGTGTCCAAAGCCTTCTATATTAGGTGTCCAAAGGCGTCTATATTAGAGGTGTCCAAAGGCGTCTACGTGAAGTAAATGGTTAACAAGGAATTATAAAAGTCCTTGATATTAATAAATATCTCAAGTTCTTAACTCGTTAAAAGCAAACGGGATAAAAATTACAAATAGACAAATAGACAAAATAATCATGGTAAATGAAAACTCTTTTACAGTGCACATTTCAATTAAATAAAGAAAATCACAGGGAATTGTACAAAAAAAGTCATTTTATTTATAATATAAAGGACCTACATAGAAGGACCTTCTCTATATAAGTCCTTTACAGCACCAGTCGCACATATAAAGAGGAAATGCAGCTTTGGATTATTGATGAAGCAAGAATCGTGTTGTATGTCTTCTATAAAAACGCCAACAATAAAAACAAACTGCTGGAAGTTTTGGGGAATGGATCATCTGCGACATGACAATTGAGATTGTAAAAAGGTATATGTACATACTTAATTACTTATTTCTCTGGTACATATAACCAAGTAGGGCATATGTCAAGAATTATCGAGACAATAAAAATCGTGGATTATTGGGTCATTGAAAAGTATGGTGAGATGAGGGAAGTGTTGAGCTTTTGAATATTATCTTAAAACTTTGTTCTCTTCATAAATTAAGGTGTTTAGGTAAGCGCGCTTTTTAATTTTCCGATTTTTGATGGAATGTATTTGCTTAGAAGCGAGATGCTGTTATTTACCTTGGAGTGGTTTACACAAGACACCGCCTTATAACTTCCGTTTGCTCTACGTTAATAAGAAGCATACAATTGCTTCTCTATCACAAGTGCGTCCCTCTGATTTTGATTGACTTCCTTAATCAGGAAGAGAAGCAGAATTTTTGGGGAATGATTAGTTTTACTAATTAAAATGAAGCAGAAATTGATTTCAATACTTTTGATTTCATTTACTCTTATCTCAGGTATACATTGTTTTATTTTTTCATTCAACTGTAACAAGAAACGTGCAAAATAGCTTCTTTAAAAAAAGTAGTATGGTAACATTATCTGGTACCCCACATTGAAGAAAACTATATGAAAAAGTTCAGCGTATGACTACTTGAATCATACCAGAGTTCCGTGGTTTAGATTATATAAACAAAGAGTAGAACGACTAAAATTGCCAACTCTGAGATATAGGAGATAACTGAGATCTGATACAAGTTTTCAAAATACTACTTGAAGTTGATGATATTGATTACACTGAACATTTCACTGTTGCTACAACCCAGTACATTAGAGGTCATTCATATTAATTGGTAAAATCAAGAGCCAACAAGTTAATAAGGCAAAATTCCTTCACCCATCATACTATTAAAAACTGGAATTCATTACCAGAACATATAGTCATGGCAGATACAGTAATCCATTTTAAAATAGAACCATATAAATTCATCGTAGATTCAAAACTTTATCCATTTATTAACCACTAGACTGGTGTATAGATAACTTTGACTTCGACATAGATAACAAAGCCTACTAGGTCTTGGTAAACACTCAAGAAGACTCAAGAGAAAGAAAAATACACTGCCATAAATAACTAATTCAAATTTGCTTGGTGCTTAAAGGTTTAACGTTTAAATGTTTTTTTAATTTGGTATGATAACATGTCATGAAATAGATCAAACTTATCTAGCGATCACCAACAGTGTCAATATGCTTTTAAGAAACAGATTCTGGTGTAGTCTTCCTTAATTACTGTAATAGGGTGAGACTAGGATGATCAAATAAAAAATATCAACTATTGTGCAGTATTATCACCCCAAACTGTACAAATTTTGTCACTTTTTAACCTGCTATTATGTCATTCCTGTACAGTAACAAATGTATGACAATACTTCAGAGTAGACCTTGTACATCAAACGAAGAAGAAGTTTGTCTTTAAGGAAAGATAACAACTCAGATGATTAAGACAATCAGTCAACATTAGGTGGGTCAGGGTACCAGACTACTTTGGAATAGACAGATGTTTTTGGCATAGAAAAACAGAAGTTTTTAATAAAAAAATTAATCTTATTATTATTTTTATACTTTAGTGATTTAATACACGGCAAGTCAGAAAGTTGTTTGGCATTTTATGTACGAAATTCAAGTTAAATATAGAAAACAAAGACAGATGAATGGTTAGTACTATTACACTCTAACTGTAAAAAATATGTCACGGGTTTATTACATTTCTGCACTGTTAATTATGTGAACATTTTATTTTATTGCATAGTTGAAAAGTCTAATAAACACAATTTTTCACAGTACAATGAGTACATGTAAATTATAAAACTGTTACCTTTGCTAAACTGAATAGGATGTTATCATAATAATTTAATTGCAAATTTCTACACGTCTTATGTAGTTAGGGGATAAAATGGAACAGGTTTCGGCACCATCCCCCACAACGAACCATAAGCCTTGCAATTTTTTTAACCTGGTTTGAGTTACTTCTCACTCAGTTTTAATATTCTTCACCAATTCTTTAAAACTATTCTACTTTTACTTTTTAACTTTTTCTACTAACAGAAACAGGTGCGCAATTGTTCAAAATTACCCGTGAGGGTGCGCAGCATAATTAGAAGATGGATTTGTTAATATGCAGATCATCATTTCCAGTGTGATTCATCTATATTTTTGCATAACCAGATACTATTCAATGAATGATTTTTTTGCAGGTTGCAATTTAGTATTTGGTCAACAAAATTAAAGGATTTTACACTACAGAGACAAAGTACAATTAGCTTTTTAATAGACTATCCATAACATATGATGTTTGATGACATAAATGTACAGTTTTACTGCTAAGATCGAAAAAATATCAGCAAGGTGAGGCCTCTTTAAAACATAATAAATGATGATCTAAAAATGTGAACATACATTGTATGTTGCCAAATTGGCTGCTTCTAAAAATATTCTAATATTAACTGCAATTCAGTCTACCATTAGTGACTGGTGTCTCTTTCCCGGTCATTCAATTAGGCATCATAAAGTAAGCCTATAAATAGCATAATGTCAGATTCCTCATGTTGAAATTAAAGGCTACTACAGTGTTGTTTGCCATATCAGTTCCAAACCAGGTTACCAGTAATATAAAATACAGCCTCGTGGATCTAGAGTGGGAGTCATGGAGTAATCTAAATTGTTTTTGCCTGATCTCCCATTAAATGAGATGGGCAACTAGTAATTATCCCATTTGATAGAAGCCACCGACTGTTAGGTGTTTGTATACTGTTTAAAATATTAAATGTTTGACTGGTCAGTTGCTTCTCCTACCAGTGAATCTGGCTAACCCAAGGCACCAGAGTCACTCTTGTCCGTCCTCAACTGGAGTACAGCTCAAGTGTCTGGTAACCTTATACTGCCATAAACTAAGTTGAGGGCGTCCAGTGCCAGGCAAAACGCTGGGTAAAACACGATTACAGATGAACGAGTAGTGTCACTGAGATGCTACAGTCTTGGAGAAGACTAGACCAGAGACGTATAGACAGCACACTCTTCCTATGTTACAAGATCACAAATGACCATGTAGCTATCCTTATAGATGATCAATATAACTGCTTAATAAATGGATGAACACTCCATGAAATATCTGTATTTGTAATGAATGACATATTCATTTTTGACTAGTTTTTCTCTGGTGCTCATTTGATCTTTAGAAAGAATACTTAAAATCAAAAGACACTAGGTTCTGTCCTTCAATTGCAGAGTTCAACAATTTTTAGCTCGACTATTCGTAGAATAGGAGGGCTATTGTACTCGCCCTGGCGTTGGCGTTGGTTTTTCAGGTTGAAGTTTATCATCTGGTAAGGTATCTATGCAACGAATGAAACTTCACATGTGTGTTCAGCATCATCAATGGAACTCGCAGACAGAAGAACCGTAACTCTTGGTTGCATTTTTGCAGAGTTATGGCCCTTTTTGGACTTAATTTTTCAGGTTAAAGTTTTTTATCTGGTAAAATAACTATGCAAACACTAGTTTAATATGAATGAAACTTCACATGTGTGCTCAGCATCATCAGTAGAACACACAGACACAATAACTACAACTCTTGGTTGCAATTTGGCAGAGTTATGGCCCTTTTTTTACTTAATTTTTCAGGTTAAAGTTTTTTAATTTTATCAGGTAAGATATCTATGCAACCACTCCTTCAATACGAATGAAACATTACATGTGTGTTCAGCATCATCAATGGAACTCACAGACACAAGAACCATAACTGCATTTTGGCAGAGTTATGACCCTTTTTGGACTTAATTTTTATAGATTTGAGTTTTTTATCAGGTAAAATATCTATGCAACCATTCATACGATTTGAATGACACTTCCATGTGTGTTCAGTATCATCAATGGCCCTTTTGGACTTAATAAAATTGGTAAGAGATTTTTAGAGGTTAAAGTTTTTGATTTGGTACTCATTTCATTATCCTATCATTGGACATGAATGGGACTTCACATGTGTGTTCACTATCCTCCAGGAAACTCATAGAGATAAGAACCATAACTCTTGATTGCATTTCGGCAGAATTATTTTCCTGTTAGACTTAGAATTTTTGTTTTTAGCAGCTTAAAGTTTGTAGTACAAGGTCTTGATCTAAGATGTTTGAAAAATGGAGTCAGTTTGTAGTCCTCTCTCAAATGTGTTAAAAACCATGACCCTGGGGGCAAAATGGCCTGCCCTAAGGACTTAATTTTTTCTGTGTTTTTTTGGTCTGCTCTAAGGGGTAAACAATTTCACTTTTCTTATTTTTAATTTAATCTTTTATCTTTTTTGTAAAGTTTAATCCTTTTTTTTTATATTTATTTTATTCATTTTCATGGAAGGGTATCCAGCTGTGATAAACTGTGCATGCTGGTACATGACTATTTCAACTATAGATTCATTTTCATGTACTGGTACCGATATATTGCTCTCAGAGGTGAAGTTAGTGCATAGGCCTATATGTCTTGCTGAATTAATATTAAGGCAATACGAGCCATTCATTCACTTCGTTGTTTTCAAAACAACATAACTGTTGATAATGATAATGAATAGTGTTTTTTAACAGATAAGCAATAATTATAGTTTAATTTTACCACCCCTGAGTTTTAATTTTTCTTCTATTTGGTACTTATTTCCTGAAAAAGCTATTATTTTAGAACAGCTTCGAAAAAGTCTAACACGCTGTCCCTCCTACAGCTTATATGTGTGGTCGTCCACAGGGGTTCTAGAAAAAAATCTGGTAGCTCAGCAAAATCAAATTAGCAGATGGTTGCATAAGACAAATTCATGGAGGTCCCCAACCCTACACTATTTGGAATTTCCATGTGATTGGATTAAATTCATATTCATGTTATACATATGGTTCTTATTTCTATTTAACTTTGGATCACAGGTAAAAGACATAGGGGTAGGTCACAGTGAATATTTGTAAAAA
The DNA here is from genome assembly GCA_029582155.1 of Panopea generosa. Classification (NCBI taxonomy): domain Eukaryota; kingdom Metazoa; phylum Mollusca; class Bivalvia; order Adapedonta; family Hiatellidae; genus Panopea; species Panopea generosa. The sequence continues at coordinate 83,369,145 of CM055896.1, forward strand.
ATGCATTATGACTCATAACTCAGAAAATGTTTGACCTTGGAATCTCAAACTTTGCATGGTGGTGTCTTGTTAATTAGATGACCTCTATTCATTTTAGAATGGTCAGTCAAATGTCAGTGTCACCATTACTATTTATAGAAAATTAGGTTTCTATACGATATCTCTAGAACAGTAAGGCCAAGGTCTTAAGGGGTCTTTGGTTTTGCTTCTAAAGGACCCAGTTATCTTACTAAGTATGATATCATGATAGGCATAGATATATATATTTTACCAACAATTCACGTTACAATATAGTCTGAGAGCAAGACTGGTTTAGGTGTTATATTTTACATATATATGTTTTACATTTCAGTTATAGAATGTCAGACTCGCTGCTATATCTGCAATACTGCTGGTGGGTTACATTCTGATAAATGTGGGGATGAGTTCCGACTTACATCAATAGATGGAACAACATGCTATGGGACATGCGTTAAAGCGAGAGGACGTAGAGGTAATTAAGTTTTAAAATTATATACATAAAAATGAAATTGATGGTAGTTTGCGGTGTTTCTATCTGATTTATTTAAATCAGGCATGAACTATCAATTATCTGTACACTTATTATGTAATCTCAGTTTTGTGGGTTTTTTTCCAATATAGAACTGCAGTTTCTCGTTATCAATGCTCCCTCATGTGTTTCATTTTATTTTAAATTCTAATTTATTAAAAAACTAGCTGGAATACCCAATCTTTTAATTGGTTCATATTATAGTCAAGTGAATGAATTTTAATGTATGTAAATTCAAGAATTTGTACCCTAGTTGTTTTGTGCAATCAGGTGTGAATATTCAATTTTTATTTTTTTAAACCTGCGTTTAAATTAACCCCTTTCTAATGATACGATGTTAAGTCATTTTTAAACACACGCTTATTTGTATAATACATTGTAGTCTTATCATAGGAAATAAAATAAGTTTTTTTTTGTTTTTTGTTTTTTTATTGGGGTTATATGCCATTTAAGGTTATATGTGGCATATCCAGTTTTACTGGTGGAGGAAGATCTCCGATTGAGTAGAACCACTGTCCTTCTGCAAGTTACTGGAAACTTTCTCACATAAAGATTTTGGAGCGAGTGAGACTCGAATCTATGACCTTAGCGGTGAGAGGTAAGTGATCTTGAGACAGCGCCATTAGACCACTCAGCCATGGAGGACCCTAATAAGTGATTTAAAAATGTTATTAAATCTACCAGTTATAACAATTTTTGTCTTACTGCGACAAAAGAAAACGAGATTATGGTGTTGCTTTTCCAACGGCGGCAGCGTCAAACATTTATATTTAGCTCCAATGTTAAGTTTTCGTTTTTACACTATTTCTAAACAAGTACAAGTGCTAGGACACATACTTGGATCAAAGTTACAACTAACACCCTGCATCACATTATATACTGCAGATGCTGAGTATGACCTACATTTCATGGTCCATTGACTTTGTTTGATGCTGAATTTTGCATTTACCTCCAACATTAAGTTTTCGCTTTTACACTATTTCTCAACAAGTACAAGTGCTAGGACACTCATACTTGAATCATAGTTACAACTAACATCCTGCATTACATAATATAATACAGATGCTGAGTACTTTTTTTTTTTAATTTATTTAAAAAAATACATATTTTTTTTTTTTTTTTTTTTTTTTAATAATAACTTTTATATGTTTTACTTAGAATTACTGGTTAAAGTTTTTTTTAAAATGTTTTACTTAGAAATACTGGTTAAAGTTGTGTGTGCAACTACCATGAAGTTCATATCTCAAAAATCACTTGCTGTATTTGATCGAAACTTCATACAATACTTCCTACAATATTTCTTAGTCATAAAACCTTCTACATTAACCAAGTTAGATAACTCTTGCATGAATATAATATTTTAATTTTTTTCTCTCCCATGTGTATTAATGGTCTAAGCGGACACAGCGAGACATATCATTCCTTGGAATTCTTGTGAATTAGTATTGACTATCTTGTTAAGGAAAAAACGGGAAAAAATCGTCAGAAAAATAAGTACTGCTAGTAGGGGAGCTTTTAACTGTGAAGCTGTGGTACTAACAAAGCTAAACAAATGGTGGGACTTCATAGTACAAGTGTACATATTTTTGATAATTTACGCCAGATGTCAAATCATCCGATAGGAACACTGTGAACTACCTTAAACATATTTACCAGTAATTTTATTGTTGTAATAAAGATTATCTACAGGCATAATAACCATTTGGGGCATCAGTTTGCAGAGGCAATCGTCATTCCTTACTAACCGGTTCCATTCGAGTGTCCTCAAAGTGGTTCTTACATTATAATAATACATGTACCAGTATATACTATTCTTCTTACAAATCTTTATATAGATTTGATAAAACTGTTGAAAAGCAAATAAACAATAAATATTACTCTTCATATAAAGCACTGACAGTGAATCTATACGGCAATATTACCCTGGTTATTCATAATCTGCATTCTGACTCCATTCTGCATGTTAAACAATGCAAATAAATAATATCTGCACAATAAACATAGCAGTGCATAGACAGAATTTGGCTTATGCTTGTTACGTGGGGTAGATGAACTGTCAAAATGACCAAATATGCATTGATCTTTACATAAATTCTGTACTTGCCTAATCATTTGTATTCCATGAACATAATGTTCCACAAAATATAAAACCTGCACCTCTCTCTCTTAGTGATGGTGGCATGACTATTAGACCGTGAGAATTAATTAAGAAATAATTGTAAGTCTACGAATTACACATTTAATGAAGTTTGAAATTTGCCAACAATATTGTGGGTAACCATTAGTTATTCCTGTGTCTGACCAACTATAACAAGTCATTGGGAAAAAAATACAAAAAAAGTTTATATTGTTTTGCAGATGAGGGTGGTCGCAGTGTAGTTGAGATCGATAGAGGTTGTGTAATACATCAAGTCGAAGAAGGGTGTGGGAAAGAAGACTACAACGGAATGTCTGGAGCTGATGTTTGTTATTGTAACGAGAATCTATGCAACCATGCAAACAACATAAACACATCATGTTTGTCATGGATACTTACTTCCTTGTTATGTCTCCTGATGACATTTTGGCGTGGTCAGTTGTGACAAGATAATAGAAGCACCTTGTGATGTATACAATAACATATTATAACTTTATCATATCAGCTGTGATTTTGTACATGCTAAATAAGGTTGTTTTGTTTGCTGGCAAAGCATATTTTCAAATAGATTGTATAGATATTTTCAATACATATTTTCCATTAGATTGTTTGGTTAGCTGGGGATGTATATAATGGTGAAATGAGTCAAATAATTAGATTTCAAAAACACTTGACTCAATTGATCAACATGACATGATGAAGTGTCGCATGTAAGACCCAGACCTTTCCTCAAAGGTTAAGGTCATACTTTTAATTTGTCTGTTACTTGGCTCAATTGATCAAAATGACATGACATGTCACACTTAAATCCCACACCCTTACCTCAAAAGTCAAGGACACTCACACTTTAAGTTTGTTTGACAACACTTTAAGTCTGTTTGATATTTCAAGTCCAGTCTGGTACTTTATCATACATAGATGGATTTCTTAAAATTTGAATTGAAGAAATTAATGATTTTCACAGGATTTTGTACAGACAATTGACAAAATATGAGAACACCTAAGTTGTAAACGGTACATATGCATCGTTAGAAGTTTTGGAAACCATGAGCATCTTGATATTAACAGTGAGATGCCAGACATTGGCATCATACTTATTTTATTTTGTTAATGAATTTCAAAAAAAAATTGAAACATGAAAAATTTACAGTTTACATTCACTTATATGTCACAAGAAGGCATTCATGGGGGAGTGAGAGAATGTGTTCAAAACAAAAACATTCCAAATTTCTCCATCTCTCTTCAGTGTTTTGTTTATGTCAATGTAAATTTTGAAAATATTTTACAAGCAGCTGTGCTGTTGATTTTTTATGACTATGTATATACTGTTTACCCTATTTAATATTGAACTGTACACATAAATTTAATCAGGTCATCAATTAAGATGTAGTCTTTTAATTTCATGATATTAATGCTTTTTAACCTTGTTCTATTTGTTGCTATTATTTATAATAAGTAACAAAAGTGACTATCATTAATTCATGTTTAATACAATTATTTTAAAAGTTATTTGGCTTTTTTTTAATACAATTTAAAAGGTACATTTATTTTCCATAAACAGTTTTACTGTGATACAATGTAATATGTCCATTGTGTGCAAGAACCAAAACAACATAGTTTCCTATCACAGTTTTTTTAACTTGTAATGGGTAGCTAACATTTACCTCTGAAATCAAAAGTATAACAACTCTGTCACTTCTGTTTACAAAAGTCAAAGTGATAATGGAAATAAGACTTGTACAAATTACACACAATAAAACTGTTGAATCGTACAAATAGAATGATATACAGTCTAACCTGTATTAAGCAACCACCCCAGGGAAGTGGCCAGTTTTCATGCATAGTCATTTTTTTTTGTAATTGTTTACTCAATTTATGTTTTTACAAATAAAGATTTTTTATATTAGATACAAATATTGTTCTTTTCACATAATTTATTCAAGTGTTGTGTTTTGTTGATACATATCTAATCAATACAATAATGTTAAGTCCCATCTACATACATGCTGTAAAACTTTACTCAAAGAAATATTTTCATTCATAATATTATCTCAGTATTACAGATGTGTATAGATTTAAAATGAATTTTCATTTCCTAAAATGAAGTTGTTTTTTTGCAATTAGTTTTTAGATGGTTGTTGAACTATATTTTGTCAATTTTATAAAAATATATCCAGGATGTATATATAACATTTTATGTAATATTTGACAATCTATAAAAAAAAAAAAATTTTAATTTCATAAACAATAATTTAGGATAGGCAGGTAGGTAAGTTTATTGTATATGCAACCAGGCATATTTATACACTTGAACTTGCTGTTCTACAAAAGTACAACAGCAAGTTCAAGTGTATAAACATGCATGGTCCATTTTGTCCATTTTACAAAATAAATGATATTTGATGCTGTTAAATAATGAACACACTCCAATACAAAACATAGAATGATACATACCAAATTGTGCTTGTATATACATGTACCATAAATACAATGCAAATAAATGTATTTTTATATTCAATTATTATGCCTCTTGTACTTGATTAATTCCAAAGTTATCTAAGCTCACTAAGCTATTTGTGTATGTGTATTAGTCCAATATATCTTATGTTGGTATTATAATTCCATCTGTCAGTGAATCTCCCATGGCTGCGGGGTTTAAGGCACTTCCCTGAGGTCACTAACACCTCAATGTTGAGTTGGTAGGCTTGAGTCTAGCTTAAGCTGATGATTTCAGGAGAAAGTTTGCAAATTACTTGACAAAACGGGGACAGTAGTGTAATGGATAGAGTGTTGGCAGCTCACACCAGAGGTTGCGGGTTCCATCGCTAGCTTGACACAATGCCTCTTATAAAACAACAATCAGTACTGGTTCTACAAAGGAAACGGACTCAAGAGCAGTTCATATAAACTCTGAGCTTTCATAGCAATCAAGCTAAATAAATTATAAACTAAAACTAGTTACTTTACTGATGTTTCTACTCAATTCATTCCAAGGTCTCTCCCTCCACCAATACAGCTGGATGTCATATGTAGCATATCATTCCTAGGTCTCCTTCCAACAATACAGCTGGATGTCTTATGTAGAGTATCATTCCAAGGTCTCCCTCCACCAATACAGCTGGATGTCATATGAAGCATATCATTCCAAAGTCTCCATCCACCAATACAGCTGGATGTCATATGAAGCATATCATTCCAAGGTCTCCATCCACAAATACAGCTGGATGTCATATCTAGCATATCATTCCAAGGTCTCCCGATATCATTACAAGTTCTCCCTCCATCAATACAGCTGGATGTCATATGAAGCATATCATTCCAAGGTCTTCCTCCACCAATACAGCTGGATGTCATATGTAGCATATCATTCCTAGGTCTCCTTCCAACAATACAGCTGGATGTCTTATGTAGAGTATCATTCCAAGGTCTCCCTCCACCAATACAGCTGGATGTCATATGAAGCATATCATTCCAAGGTCTCCATCCACCAATACAGCTGGATGTCATATGAAGCATATCATTCCAAGGTCTCCATCCACCAATACAGCTGGATGTCATATGAAGCATATCATTCCAAGGTCTCCATCCACAAATACAGCTGGATGTCATATCTAGCATATCATTCCAAGGTCTCCCGATATCATTACAAGGTCTCCCTCCATCAATACAGCTGGATGTCATATGAAGCATATCATTCCAAGGTCTTCCTCAACAAATACAGCTGGATGTCATATGTAGAGTATCATTCTGAGGTCTCCCTCCACTAATACAGCTGGATGTCATATGTAGCATATCATTACAAGGTCTCCCTCCACCAATACAGCTGGATGTCATATGCAGCATATCATTGTGAGGTCTCCCTCCACCAATACAACTGGATGTCATATGTAGCATATCATTCTGAGGTCTACCTCCACCAATACAGCTGGATATCATATGTAAAGTATCATTCCAAGGTCTCCCTCAACCAATACAACTGGATGTCATATGTAGCATATCATTCCAAGGTCTTCCACAACAAATACAGCTGGATGTCATATGTAGCGTATTATTCTGAGGTCTCCCTCCACCAATACAGCTGGATGTCATATGTAACATATCATTCCAAGGTCTCCATCCACTAATACAGCTGGATGTCATATGTAGCATATCATTCCTAGGTCTCCCCCAACCAATACAGCTTGATGTCATATGTAGCATATCATTGCAAGGTATCCCTCCTCCAATACAGCTGGATGTCATATGTAGCATATCATTGCAAGGTCTCCCTCCACCAATACAGCTGGATGTCATATGTAGCATATCATTGCAAGGTCTCCCTCCACCGATACAGCTGGATGTCATATGTAGCATATCATTGCGAGGTCTTCCTCCATCGATACAGCTGGATGTCATATGTAGCATATCATTGCGAGGTCTCCCTCCATCGATACAGCTGGATGTCTTATGTAGCGTATCATTTCAAGGTCTCCCTCAGCCAATACAGCTGGATATCATATGTAGTATATCATTGCAAGGCCTCCCTCCACCAATACAGCTGGATGTCATATGTAGCGTATAATTCAAAGGTCTCCCTCCACCAATACAGCTGGATGTCATATGTAGCATATAATTCCAAGGTCTCTCTCTACCAATACAGCTGGATTTCATATGTATCATATCATTGCAAGGTCTCCCTCCACCAACACAGCTGGATGTCATATGTAGCATATCTTTCCTAGGTATCCCTCCTCCAATACAGCTGGATGTCATATGTAGCATATCATTCCAAGGGCTATATTCACCAACACGGCTGGATTTCATATGTAGTTTATCATTGAAAGGTCTCCCTCCACCAACACAGCTGCATGTCATATGTAGCGTATCATTCCTAGGTCTCCCTCCACCAATACAGCTGGATGTCATATTTAGCATATCATTGCAAGGTCTCCCTCCACCAACACAGCTGGATGTCATATGTAGCGTATCATTCTGAGGTCTCCCTCCTCCAATACAGCTGGATGTCATATGTAGCGTATCATTCCTAGGTCTCCCTCCACCAATACAGCTGGATGTCATATGTAGCATATCATTCTTAGGTCTCCCTCCACCAATACAGCTGGATGTCATATGTAGTATATCATTCCAAGGTCTCTCTCCACCAATACAGCTAGATGTCATATGTAAAATATCATTTCTAGGTCTCCCTCCACCAATACAGCTGGATGTCATATGTAGCATATCATTCCTAGGTCTCCCTCCTCCAATACAGCTGGATGTCATATGTAGCATATCATTCCAAGGGCTATATTCACCAACACGGCTGGATTTCATATGTAGTTTATCATTCTTAGGTCTCCCTCCACCAACACAGCTGCATGTCATATGTAGCGTATCATTCCTAGGTCTCCCTCCACCAATACAGCTGGATGTCATATTTAGCATATCATTGCAAGGTCTCCCTCCACCAACACAGCTGGATGTCATATATAGCATATCATTCAGAGGTCTCCCTCCACCAATACAGCTGGATGTCATATGTAGCATATCATTCCTAGGTCTCCCTCCTCCAATACAGCTGAATGTCATATGTAGCATACCATTCCAAGGTTTCTCTCCCCCAATACAGCTGGATGTCATATGTAGCGTATCATTCTGAGGTCTCCCTCCTCCAATACAGCTGGATGTCATATGTAGCATATCATTCCTAGGTCTCCCTCCTCCAATACAGCTGAATGTCATATGTAGCATATCATTCTTAGGTCTCCGTCCACCAATACAGCTGGATGTCATATGTAGTATATCATTCCAAGGTCTCTCTCCACCAATACAGCTGGATGTCATATGTAGAATATCATTTCTAGGTCTCCCTCCACCAATACAGCTGGATGTCATATGTAGCATATCATTCCTAGGTCTCCCTCCTCCAATACAGCTGAATGTCATATGTAGCATACCATTCCAAGGTTTCTCTCCCCCAATACAGCTGGATGTCATATGTAGCATATCATTCCTAGGTCTCCCTCCACCAATACAGCTGGATGTCATATGTAGCATACCATTCCAAGGTCTCTTTCCCCCAATACAGCTGGATGTCATATGTAGCATATCATTCCAAGGTCTCCCTCCACCAATACAGCTGGATCTCATATGCAGCGTATCATTCCAAGGGCTATATTCACCAATACAACTGGATGTAGGCAGTAATACTTGTGACACAGTGTCTATCAAGATTTTGTTTCCATACAATATCATTAGCTGCATCTTGTTCCTTTTTATATAATGTCATAGGGGACCTCCTTGCTTGTAGTGTTAGCTCCAGAGTTATTATATAGTTCAAGGAAGGTTAATATTTCAAGAAATAGAAACCAGCTTTCAATCAACAACTTATACTCCCAGATACAAAGTATAGTATATGGAGGCTATATAGGGGTCATCGCTCATTGGTCGGTCTGTCAGTATGTGGACAATATTTGCTGCTATTTCTCAACAACCATTGGCCGGAATTCAATGAAACTTCGTAGGGTGACTGGTACCAAACCTAGTTGTGCATATTGTCGGTATGTTGCGCGATAATAATTTTTCAATGAGTTATGGCACTTTGAATTTTTCATATATATTTTTGTGGTTGCTATTTCTCGGCAACCATTGGCTAGAATTGAATGTAACTTCACAAGAGTGATTGGTACCAAGCCTAGGGATGTATATCTTCAGCATGTTGCGCGCAAATAATTTTTCAATGAAACATTTTTTGTGGTCTCTATTTTCGGCAACTATTGGCAGGAATTCAATGACACTTCACAAAAGTGATTGGTTACTCTAATTGGTTAACTATATCAAATTAGGCAGCAAAAGGGTGCAGTAACTGTGCCATGGCGCCATCTGGGGGTATTCATCACCTTCAGTGAAATTTTTTCCTTGTGTCAGTAAATCTGTTACTTCATATGTTGTAACTCCTTTTCTCTCTGGATTATGTTTGTACATGCACTCTTAACTTTATGTTGAGGGTGTGGTACAGTGGTAAAGCGTCAAACTCATAATCAAAGGGTCATTGGTTTGATCCTTTGTCACCTATGTGTAATGTCCTTGAGCAATACAGGTTCTCTGCATATGCTTAGTACTGGTGTCACCCAGGAATACTTAGAGCAGGATTTGTTTAAGCTGTAATAACTTGTTTCACAATCGAAGTAAAATGAATAAGTTTCAACTAAACTACTAACTGTAATTAACGTTGTTCCAATATATCTAATTGTAATTCTCAACTTCAAACAATCTCCAGTTGAATATAACCATGCAACTTCAAGCCCAATACTAGCTAGGTAAATATTGTGTAATTTTACAAACTGCAGTAGTTGTGATAAATTGAGCGATTTAGAAGCCATAAATACATCACTGGTAATACATGTTTAATTTCCCCTTCCATCTATAAACTTGTATGAAACTTGCCTATTGACTAGATATCCTAGATGTTGTTGAAGCAGTAAATGACACCAACACACAATAAAATTCAGACTTGAGTAACAAGTATTATAGAAAAGTTTGAAAATCGAAGTGTAATTCAAAAGTTGAGAATTAGAAGTGAAACAAATGTTGAGAATTGGTAGTGTAACACAAAAGCTGAGATTTGAAGTGTAACACAAAAGTTGAGATTTGAAGTGTAACACAGAAGTTGAAAATTGGAAGTGTAAAACAAAAAGTGAGAATTGGAAGTGTAATACAAAAGTTTGAAATTCAAAGTATAATACAAAAGTTTGAAATTCAAAGTATAATACAAAAGTTTGAAATTCAAAGTATAATACAAAAGTTGCAAATTGGAAGTGTAACACAAAAGTTGGAAATTGGAAGTGTAACACAAAAGTTGGAAATTGGAAGTGTAACACAAAAGTTGGAAATTGGAAGTGTAACACAAAAGTTGAGAATTGGAAGGGTAACACAAAAGTTGGAAATTCAAAGTGTAATATGGATATGACAAATAATTACTAGACAATAAACTTCAGAAACTTTTTTATTATTCCTTTGTAATAATTATAAATATTCAGTCTTTCGATGCTAGCTAGGAAAACATTTCTACAAATTTGATCTTCAGATACAAAAGATGTGCTGCAACTTGGTGAGAAAATTTGCCAGTTACTTGCTGGAGGTCGTTGGTTCTACTCAGATTCATTGTGAGGTTTTCCTGCCCCATACAGGTTTATAACCTGTCAAGGGTTGAAAATTGTGTTAAATCTAATTAAAAAAAAAGTTAAATAGCTCAATGATTACTTTATGAAAATGTAACTGGCTATAAATCTTTAACCAACATCTGATGCCAGGGATATACAAGCATGGATCATCCTGGAATCTGTTCCATCACTTTCCCCATTAATTCTTGTTCTTCACGTCCAATTAAACTGGTCCTATTAAAATATACACTGGATTAGGGTACACACCCTTAGAGACATTTTGAGAGCTATACATGTTTGTACAAGAGTTTGTAATAAAAAAAAAACACTTCTATATCTGCCAAGCCCAAGTTAAACACTGTCTGCTCTCTCCCTATCTTCTCATCAAAAAAGCTGCATGCTTACTCAAAAAAAATGTTCAGATTTAGGAAACATTATATTTTATTTTAATATTAACAAGGCAATAACATGTGTATAACATTTTTTTGTAAGATAATATTTACGATTCACAATGTTAAACCACCTCAATAGAAATCAATACAGTCCTAAAAAATATATTTAATACTGGTATCGATAAAAAAGTACACTACTCAATTTTTAAATAAATTTAGAGCAAGCAAACAAAAGTTTTAATATTGACCTAATTGAGTAACTATATTTTATCACATGTTCTTAAAAGTGAAAAATAACAAAATAGAAAATGTTATAATTTATCACCTGATTTAATGGACAGATGAATCATATTTAAAATATGACATTTTGTATCTAACAAGTAAACTCTCAAATAAAATTTAAATTTTCTCAAATGAAAGTGATTTCCCACAATATAAATAAATCCTCTACCAAATATATAATAAACATACATAAAAAACATGTGTATTACAAGAAGTAAAGAAAACACTTTTATTAAACAAATAATAATAAAACATCCCATTATTATATCTGATAACATTACTATAAAAAGTTTTTTTTTGCAAATCCTTAACATAAATACCAAGACAGAGCAGAAACAACAGTTGTCATCTAAGGTCCATTTCAATACCCTTCAGTTGACCCCAAAATCTATAGGGTTAATGTAGGGATAATCTATATGATAAATGAATTTTGTCTGAATAGTAAACATCCTTTTTTTGCCATCGAGTACTTATACAATCACTCTTTGCTGGGATCCTAGAAGAATAACCAGTACATTCATCAAGCACACTCATCTCCGCAAGTCACCGGTAACCTTTCCACTTGAATCAGTGGTGAGATATGAATGACAGGGCTAATGAAATCATTGTGGCTGGTCTATCTGCTAAGTACAGCACATGTAATGGGGAACTTGTCATGGTAACCACCTATTACATGGTCAAAGTCATGTAAAGTTTTGCAAGTGTAGAAGAGATTAACCAATTATCACCGATATGATTTAGGTAAAAGAAACCTTTGGCATTTTAAGGCTAAGTGTTATTGAGGTATTCAGACCTGCTTCCCTGAGTCTTCTCTTACAAGTTATCATGAAGACATGGTTGTATGACTTAGATAAGGAAGAAGAGGGGCATTTATAATTACACATGAATATGAATGATGCGAGTCCAGTGTACCTCTAATTTTGTTTGCATTTCTGTTTTGTCTCTTTAAAGGGGACCAATGCTTTTTGTAACAACCCGTTATGAATGGAGTCCAGTCATGCATGATGATGATCTTAGATGACCTATATAGAATAATGACTGATCCTTCCTTGTATAACTGACAAATATTCAAATATGAAGTTTTTGGGCCAAGCTGGACTTCAACCAACAACTAAAGTTGTTGAAGTAAATTGTTAATCTTTTGAATAATTTTACAGAGATGTGCAAAAGGCATCTTTGATGAAGCCAAATACAATTTAAATGTTTCAAATTGTAATAGAATAAATTTATGCAGAGCTGCAATTAAGGCAAACCCTTGCTTTGTTTTTAGCCAATCACTATGACTAAGGTGACACCATGGTGTAGTATACCCATCATGTATAGTCCAACCCTACGTGTTACTTGCGCATTTAATAGTACCAACTGTACTGTATTATCTCAATCAGAAAACTGATTTCATCTTTAAGAATAAAAACCATCAGAGATAATAAATGGATTTCCTGTCCAATACTGGTAAAATAATATTAGCATATGGTTTTTATAACAGGTTAATATCTTCATCACAGATGGGGTAATGGTTAATGGGAGTGTCCATTTCAAGTAAAAGGGTGAACATTATTGTCTGGTATGTTAATTATTGAGCATGTTCATTCTTATCAACAAGTCCATGTCTATAAACTCGTCCATGTCAGCACAGTGGTTATAAACACAACACGTAACATCTATTTATACAGGTAATGCAACCTCAAAACAATTACAAATTGTATGTTTCATATTGCTAAAAAGTAAATACACAACACAACCTCTGACTAGTCATATCAACAACTGATACAAAATATCCTGACACTATTTCATACCAGTCCAAATCAAAGTCATAACCGAAAATGTTTAACCACCTCAAAACGTTAAAGAAATATACCCACAGTTTCAATACAAGTACTTTCCTGTAAAACAAAATCAACACCAGCATTGTTGTGGGATGTTTTCCATTCTTCAACTAGCTATTATTTTCTTAAGAAGTAAGATAAATTCATTGATCTTCAACTTTGATACAGAAGCTCAAAATTTTGAACTTTTGTATATAAAAGTGCTTGTTTTAATTGGCAAATGGTTGAAGGTGCTCATAGGTGTTCACTTTATCTGGACAGAAATGAAAACTACAAACATGCAGTTAAATTGTTATTTTCTCTAAATATTAAATATTGTGCTTTAAGATGGCAACTATGAAATAATAATAAATAAATATGCTTTCCCAATTTATGATAATTGAAGACTTTTATGTCCCACAGTGTAAAATGCTGATGGATGAAATAAACAACCCTTGAGTTATGTTTTAACACATCACCTGGCATACACCTTGCTTTATTTTCTGCTGGACATTGACAGTTCAGATCATCGTCCCCATGTTTCAGGAAATACTGCAGACTGGGTATACCTCACAGCTTCCACCTGTTACTCAGCAGACATCCATTCTTCACTCTTAACAGGTCATAAAGCATTACAATTCATTTATATTCAGTACCATGTCAGTTTTCATATATCACATTTAAGCAGACTTTGGATTCTTATTAATTTTCCAAGCACCTAGAATATATCTCAGTCTTATAAGTAAAAGATCACGACCCATCTGTAACCAACTCCAGACTGGTATCATCTTTGAACCTGAAATAATAATAGCAACATCAGTGAACCAGACTAGACCTTGAATAGTACATTGTCTATGCAATATTTCTTGAATATGTACTGTCAGGAATGTATATACATGTAGTTCACTTTGAATTAAATCAATATCCCAATTTTTACAAAACATAACAAGGAAAGGATTTCACAAAAAAAATAATTTCTGGAGCAAGAGGCTTAGATGTGTTGCATCAAAGCATTAGTTGTAATAGTAATAATACAAAGTTATCAATGGATTTGAGCAGAAAATATTTTGGCTCAAAATTTTAAAAACTTGCTTTGAGTTTTTTACCTTTTAAATTTCATACAATGAGCAATGTCTTTGAAGTAATAGATAAAGAGTCATTTTTTCTGGAATATATATATATATATAATAAACTTTGGTTTAAAAAATTTGTGTATGTTTTATTTCTGAACTTTGAAGCAAAATTTTCATAGACATTAAATCAATACCATCAATTTCCTGCCAGGAAATGGCCACCTCGCCTATTGGAATGTTGAAACACTGTGCTAAATATAACATATCTACATCAAATGCCCTGAAATACATAAAAACAAATACTGTACAGTCACAAGAAATACACAAAACATATATTGTACAGTCACCTGAAATACGCAGAACATATACTGTACAGTCACCTGAAATACACAGAAACATATATTGTACAGTCACCTGAAATACGCAGAACATATACTGTACAGTCACCTGAAATACGCAAAACATAGACTACACTCAGACAGTATACACATGGCACACAGTATGCAAAGTAACAGCCAGACAATATATGTATCATATATTTAGGTCTCAATGCAAAGCTAGTCTATCTTCATTATTTATCAATACTGAGTTAGTAATATAAACAAAAGCTGTTAGATGAATGACGTTTTCAAATACTCTAAAATACTCAAATAACAATCATGCAAAGTAGTCATTTTCACATTGAAAAGGATATTCATTTGTGGCAAGCTGTTAGAACCATAAATAATGTTTGTAAATGGAATAAAAAGCTTGGGAAATTCTTATAGAAACAAAGTCATAGAGCTGAAATAAAAGGTATTGAGTAGAAAACCTTTTTTCTATTTTTAGTAACAGTGACTGTAACCCGATTTACCTCTAAACCAATCCCAAGCTTCATTTTCTTGGTAGATACATATACATGTACACAAAATTTTATTAAAATATCTTAAAGGAAACTAAGCAGGGGGAATAGCTCATGTGAAAATAGATGTGAGTGCCTATACAAATTTAAATAATCAGCAATATTTATTGAATTATTGAACTTGTGTTAAATAAAAGGTTTACATTCAAACTGGGCATACCTATAAATTAATACATACGGAGCTGAAATTCAATTCTATGCAAAGTGAAAAGTAACTTTATTACAAATTTGAAAGAATTAGGCAATGTTTGTTCGGGTTATAGAGCAGATGATGATTAAAACTAACTTGTGTGCTGAGTCCTGAGGCCCTGCATAGTTCCCATCAAATCCAGAGGAATGGAATTTTCGAGAAAAATGAGATAGAGGAGTAGTTAGAATTTCGATTTGTTTTGAAGATGTAGCAGATGAGTAGAAGAGTATCAACAATAGTATCCTTATGCAGATATCTGGATATCATATATTGAAAGAAAGTTTTCACTATACATGTATATCCATATAAAGAAAACCAGCCTCCACACCTGGTGACTATGTTTTTCGATGAATCGCAAAGGCTGGAACAAACTTGGTAGAGGTTCAACCATGGTAAATATCAGTGAAATTACATTGAACTCAGGTCAGTAGATTCTGACAAGAAGGCTTTTGAAGTTTTTACTATAGCTGCTTAGTAAACTAGCACCTCACTGTGGTTGTCATGTTTTTAACAAATCACAACAGCTTGAACAAACTTGGTAAAGGGTCACCAAAGGAACATTTCTGTGAAATTGTTTTAATATCGATCCTGTGGTTTCTGACAGGAATATTTTTTAAGTTTTTACTAATTAAATTTGTCCCGCCCCTTTGGCGGCAATATTTTTTGACAAATCAAAATGGCGTGAACAAACTTGGTAGACGGTTACCCAAGGAACATTTCTGTGAAGTTATATCAAAATTGGCCGAGTGGTTTTTGACAAGAAGATTTTTTAAGTTTTTACTATAGCTTATATAGTAAACTAACACCACCCCCTGGCTGCCAAGTTTTTTTACTAATCACTACGGTTTGAACAAACTTGATTTAGGGTCCTCCAAGGAACATTTCTATGAAATTATTTTAAAATCGAGCCAGTAGTTTCTGAAAAAAGATTTTTTAAGTTATTACTAATTAAACTTACCCCGCCCCCTGGCAGCCATGTTTTTTGACAAATCAAGATGGTTTGAACACACTTGGTAGAGGGTCATCCAAGGAACATTTCTGTTAAGTTATATCAAAATTGGTCCAGTGGTTTTTGACAAGAAGATCTTTTAAGTTTTAACTATAGCTTATATAGTAAACTAACCCAACTCCCTGGCCGCCTTGTTTTTTTATGAATCACTACGGTTTGAACAAACCTGGTGAAGGGTCCTCCAAGGAACATTTCTGTGAAATTATTTTAAAATCGAACCAGTAGTTTCTGACAAGAAGATTTTTTAAGTTTTTACTAATTAAACTTGCCCCGCCCCCTGGAAGCTGTTTTTTTTTTGACCAAATGAAGATGGTTTGAAAAAATTGGTAGAGGGTCATGCAAGGAACATTTTTGTGAAGTTATATCAAAATTGGCACAGTGGTTTCAGAGGAGAAGTTGTTAGAAGTTAAAAGTTAACGATGAGCGACAGACGACGGACACCAAGCGATCACAAATGCTCACCTGTAAACCTTTGACTCAGGTGAGCTAAAAAAGGCATGAATCCATTTCATGCATACCAAACACATTAAATAAGTTTTTAACTTAATTCATCATTATATTTTTACAACAATTGCTTTTTTAAGTTGTTTAATTACATGATTTACATTAAATATTTCATATGTTACGTCCCAGATGGTTCCAACGTCACAGGGTGAGAATTTTATTTTTAGACAGAAATTTCTTGCACACCATATAAGGATATCTGCATTTTTACCGGGGTTAGATATTCTCGTGTTGTGACGTTAAGACTCATGACTTAACGTCAAAAATATAGGACATAAATCATATGATTCCACATCTTAAAAGAGACTGCTGTAAAAATATGATAAAACAAGTTTAAATAATTATTCAATATGTTTGGTATGCAAGAAAAAGAATCATTCATGACCTTTTTGGTCTGGATAGAAAAGTCTGTCCCTTGGGATAACTGTTGTTACGGGAACTCAGCAGAACATCATTCCTGCCAAAAGAGTTATCCCTCAGGATGGAATTTTCTATCGGAACCTCAAACCGATGTAAGATTCTTATAATCTTACCCTGGTAAAAATGCACATATAATCTTTATCTGGTATGCAAGAAAAGTTTATATCTTCCTTTACTTACCATCTTTCTACATGTAAATTGGAAAACAAAATAATTGCTGCTGGTCTGGTCATCAGTTTGAAGCCACATTGTGTATCTTTAACCCCTCTCACACAGAGAAAATATACCAGAAAGTGAAAACCTTTCATCAGTATTGTTCTAAATAAAGATCTCTGAAATAAACAAGGGAATAACTTATCATCAGTAATGTAAAATTTTTTCCAATTCATTTAAAGGGATTATATTGGCAAGTAACACAGACACGCTGTTAATCCAGACTTTTCCTGTATGCAGTGTGCATAAAATAATGCTTATGTATTGACATATAACCTTTATTTACTTGAAAGTTATCAAATTAACAGTAAATGAATATTGGCCAAAACTTTAATATGTCCCGCAATAAAGTATTGCCCAATGTTTACACTGAACTCCTTAAACATCCTGAACAAAGCATCGAAATCGGGAAAGAGTCTTCACGATGTTATCCGATGATTGATCACAAACCCGGCAGCGGTTCGTTGAAAATGGCAAATGTAAACAAAAACAAAAACGTGGCTTCAGAAACCCGATGTTTAATAAAGTGGTTATGCAATTAGACACTTTATACGCATATATCTCTAAGTTATAAGTGTATCTTCATGCTGGGCATGTGTATTTAGGACAGAGAATTGACGGTTATAGGCCAATATAATCCCTTTAAAGGGAGTATATCTGGATAAAACCCTGTAAATGTCTTTAATTAATAAAATCCGAATGGTTTGGTATGTCAAATCTACAAAAATATGACAAAATCAATACTTAAATTGGAGTGGTAAAATGCTCATTTTAAAATAGACAGCTCTTAAAAACTGCTCGACGACCTTCCCATCATCATTCTCAATTTTTCTAAGATGAAACCAATTTTTACTACATGCAAACCTGTATTGGTTTTGAAATTAAAAAGAAATCGCGTCACAAAATATATTGTAATTTTTAGTGGTAAATCTATTTTTGTCTAATCTAGGCACGTATGGTTCATGCCTGTACAGTCTACCATGTGTTATGGTTCATGACTGTACAGTCTAGCATGTGTTATGGTTCATGACTGTACACTCTACCATGTGTTATGGTTCATGACTGTACAGTCTACCATGTGTTATGGTTCATGACTGTACAGTCTATCGTGTGCTATGGTTCATGACTGTACAGTCTTACATGTGTTATGGTTCATGACTGTACAGTCTACCTTGTGTTACAGTTCACAACTGTACAGTCTTACATGTGTTATGGTTCATGACTGTACAGTCTACCATGTGTTATGGTTCATGCCTGTATAGTCTACCATGTGTTATGGTTCATGAATGTAGTCTTACATGTGTTATGGTTCATGATTGTACAGTCTACCATGTGTTATGGTTCATGACTGTACAGTCTATCATGTGTTATGGTTCATGACTGTACAGTCTACCATGTGTTATGGTTCATGACTGTACAGTCTAACATGTGTTATGGTTAATGACTGTAGAGTCTATCATGTGTTATGGTTCATGACTGTACAGTCTACCATGTGTTATGGTTCATCATGACTGTACAGTCTATCATGTGTTATGGTTCATGACTGTACAGTCTACCATGTGTTATGGTTCATGACTGTACAGTCTACCTTGTGTTACAGTTCACAACTGTACAGTCTTACATGAGTTATGGTTCATGACTGTACAGTCTACCATGTGTTATGGTTCATGCCTGTATAGTCTACCATGTGTTATGGTTCATGAATGTAGTCTTACATGCGTTATGGTTCATGATTGTACAGTCTACCATGTGTTATGGTTCATGACTGTACAGTCTATCATGTGTTATGGTTCATGACTGTACAGCCTACCATGTGTTATGGTTCATGACTGTACAGTCTAACATGTGTTATGGTTCATGACTGTAGAGTCTATCATGTGTTATGGTTCATGACTGTACAGTCTACCATGTGTTATGGTTCATCATGACTGTACAGTCTATCATGTGTTATGGTTCATGACTGTACAGTCTACCATGTGTTATGGTTCATGACTGTACAGTCTAACATGTGTTATGGTTCATGACTGTAAAGTACCATGTGTTATGGTTCATGACTGTACAGTCTTACATGTGTTATAATTCATGACTGTACAGTCTACCATGTGTTATGGTTCATGTCTGTACAGTCTACCATGTGTTATGGTTCATGACTGTACAGTCTACCATGTGTTATGGTTCAAGACTGTACAGCCTACCATGTGTTATGGTTCATGATTGTACAGTCTACCATGTGTATAAAGCAACTACCTCTCTTTAGAAGTCACAGAAAGTATATGGTAGCTGCTTAAGACAGGTTCCTATAATATCCAGCAAACACTTAACAATATCAGTGTATGTGTAATGGGTAGGTGCTGGCAATGTTTAAAACAATGGGTAAATACAATACATGTATCTTACATAAACAAGAGAGCCAAGATGGCCCTTTATCACTCACCTGGCTGACCTTGAGTCACCCAACATAAGTAGATTATATAATACATGTATGTTCAAAATTCCAGAAAGATGAGATGAGCAAGTAGTAAGAATTTTGATTTGTTTTGAAGATGTAACAGATGCGTAGAAGAGTACAAACTTGGTAGAGGTTCACCCATGGTAAATGTCAGTGAAATTACATCAAAATCAGGTCAGAAGACTCTGACAAGAAGGCTTTTGAAGTTTTTACTATAGATGCTAAGTCTTCGAACTAAGATAAAAATCCAGTTCCAGCACAAAATTAACCTGTCATGTTTGAGAATGGTTTCAAACTAAAGCATTAAACTAAACTATTGTGCATGAAACAATCCGCAGTTCCAGCACAATAAATATTCCTATGAGTTTCAAACACAAGCCTTCCCAAAGTATATCACTTGAAAGAATCTTTGTTGCAGTGCACTCTCCCCCAAAAACAATTAAACTCCTCCTCTAAGATTTCAAGTACACTTTGACACTGAAAATCTCAAGCAGACTTCTTGCTGTTATGAAACTAGCTAGAAATATGGTATTGCTTTATTATGAAGCAGTAAACCATCCCTGTCTGAACCAGAAAAAACTCTGACTTTTAAATTCATATTTACACCTATTATAAAATGGTTCATGATATTTGAATAATATGAATAATATTTCAATCATTGATTATAATTGTATCATTCATCTTTTTATGATGAATTATCTTTTAAGACTTACATCTGGTATAATTTTGTATGATAATAGCAAAACAAAAGTTTATTTAAAGAATTTATTACCTCTTCTTATAATAATTGCTATATACAGACATTTATGCTATAAAAGGGAGTAATTTGACATAAAACTAACCCCACTGCCTGGCTGCCATGTTTTTTGATGAATCAAGATGGCTTGAACAAACTTGGTAAAGAGTCACCCAAGGAACATTTCTGTGAAATTATTTTAAAATTGAGCCAGTAGTTTCTGACAGGAGATTTTTTAAGTTTTTACTATAGCTTATATAGTAAACTAACCCCACCCCCTGACTGCCATGTTTTTTGACGAATCAAAATGGCTTGAACAAACTTGGTAGAGGGTCACCCAAGGAATTTTTCTGTGAAATTATATCAAAATTGGCCCAGTGGTTTCAGAGGAGAAGTTGTTAAAAGCTAAAAGTTAACGACGGACGACGGGCACCAGGCGATAACAAAAGCTCACCTGTGAGCCTTCAGCTCAGGTGAGCTAGAAACAAACAAGCTCAATATATGCAGCAGGTCCTTCAGTGTGTTAACATATAGTTTAGGCGTTAATACAAGAGATCAACCTAATCTACAGTAACCATGACAACTACCTGTGCTACAGATTCCTCCTCCAGATGAGCCCGAGAGCCACACACTACAGCTAGACCATCTGTATTTTTGTTTTGTATTGCCATTTCCTTCTCCAACTTCACCAAATCACTGAACTTACTGGCCCCATCTGCATCAGCAAATAACAGAAACTTTCCTCTCGCAACAAACATGCCCTGCAAATAATAATAAACAATGTTCCATAGGCACATTAACTAATATTTTACAACATTAGGTGTTTTTCAAAAAGTAAATTCATTGAATTTTTAATCATGTAATTCAAAACTATACTTCAAGTGAAACCTGAAGGAAATGTCTTGTTAATTTTTTGAGTTGTATAGGTATTTATCTTAGCTCTAAAGAATATCATTTAGTAAACTCAGAGCTTTTATGCAGTGCCCTTGTGTCCATTTTCTGAGTAGAACCAGTCTCTGATATTGTTTTTTGAGAGGTCAGCAATTTGGCACTGGGATCAACTTCGTGACCTTGTATGTGAGCTGTAAACACCCTATTAATAATACCATTGTCCCATTCAAATACTTGTGTTTTGGGTTCATGTAAAAAAAAAAACTTGTATACCATTATTAACAAGAGCTGTCGGTGGACAACATGCTCATCTTTTGGAAGCTTATCTCAAATTAAAGCTATCTGATGACAGAAAACTGGACAATAATGAAGCATAAAATTGTGATAAAACTTTTACACAATTCCTAAGTATGAAAAGGGATTTAATTCCAACAAAATGAAAGTTAATGGCACATGTCTGAATGAGTTTCATTAATACTGAACATACACATTAACTTTCAATTAAATTCAAACTGTAATGCCGCCACAGATATGAACTTTCTTATAAACACTTTATTCTAACATGTATAAAATTTAATATGAAATGGACAAAAATAATCAGAGTAATTCCCTTTGTGTCACTAATTGAAACAGACAATTGTTGTATTTCATTTATGTTTGACTAGTAGATACTGAGATGTAAATAAATCTTCTGAGCATAAAAAGGGCTACAATGCTACCTAAAGTCAAAATCAAGCTATCCCACTTGTCTCTTTGAGTCCTCATAATGGTAGTGAAGACATAGTTAATTTGCTGAATACTAAAGTTTTCTAAGAAAAAAGAGGTCATAATTCGACCTAAAATTAAAATGGCGATATCCCATTGATACCTTTAATGTAATGAAGACACATATAAAGTTTAATTAATGTAAGGCTAGGAGATAAGATTTTGCCAAAAAAAACTTTAAACAAATTGTCTATGTATAAAAGGGCTATAATTCTTCCTAAAATCAATATGGAGTTATCCCACTTGGTCCCTTGGGTTCTTTTGATGGTTATAAAGATACATGTAAAGTTTCATTGATATTTGGGCAGAGGTTACTGAAATATGAGCATGCCTTAAAACGTTAACCAAATTTTAAAAGTATAAAAGCGGGCCTAAAATCAAAATGGAGTTAAACAACTTGGCCCTTGAGTCCCCTCTGTGGTAATGATTACAAACATAAAGTTTCATTTATGTATTGGTAGAAGTAACAAAAATTTGAGGATGCATAAAAACATTAACCTAAAGGAACTGCCGACGCCAGGACGAGTATGATAGCTCCATTTTTACAAAAGTCGTGCTAAAAATTATTAAGTTAACTTCCTAGTTCTTAAAAGACAAAACTACAATGACAACTAATGACTCACCAGTCTGATTGCTCCACCTTTACCACGGTTCTTCTCAAGAGTTAAAACACGAACCTTCTCTGTACCATACTGGCTGGAGTACTTTAAGGCTGTCTACAATTGTACAAGTGTTATGTCAGACGTCTAGTCATGCAAATAATACCATACTGTTACATGTATCTACTATTATTTTTCAAAATGTATCAATTATATTATAAAGTGTTCACACTACTGTCCTGACATTTACATGTTGACAAATGTGGAACATGTTCTGTATATTATAACAATACCAGAAATACATAGATCCCTTCAGAAGTAATCGATCTGAAACAATTTCTTTACCTCCGAAAGACAAAAAGGAGGGACCTGGTTAACACTTAATGCCCCTTCACTATTATTCGTATAGCGGGGGCATAGACATCAAACATTTTTCTTTTTCTTATTTATTTACAATGAAAAAAAAAAGGATGTATGCATTAATAAAAACAGTGTTACAATATAGATAAATTGTCATTGTAATGGATTAAACAGACTCAGGTAGGATATGTTACTATCAAAGTTAATTTTGTTTAAAAAATATGGGGAGGGGGCTTTTATTAAGAAGGGTCCAGGATGGTTCAAAGGATTTATGTGAGAAAGTTTTCCATTAAATTGCAGAAAGAGAAAGGTTATATTCAAATTAATTCTTCTCCACAAATAAAACTGTATGCTATACAAAATTGTATTTAACTACATACCTGTGAATTACAAACATTATATTACATACCTATGAATTACAAACATTTTACTACATACCTATGAATTACAAACATTTTACAACATACCTGTGAATTACAAACATTTTACTACATACCTGTGAATTACAAACATTTTACGACATACCTGTGTATTACAAACATTTACTACATACCTGTGAATTACAAACATTTTAATTCATATCTGTGAATTACAAACATTTTAATACATACCTGTGAATTACAAACATTTTAATACATACCTGTGAAGTGCTGTCTTTACTCCCATCGTCCACAACAATAATTTCATAATTAAAAGATGGGTTCTCTTTCTGCAAAAGAAATAAGAAAAGGTATTTATTTCTTATAACTGAGTGTAACTGATATAAAGCTTATATACAGTATGGTATACTGATGTAACTGGAATACAAGTGTAACTGGATACATTCAGATGTACTGGAATACAAGTGTAACTGGATACACTCAGATGTACTGGAATACAAGCGTAACTGAATACACTCAGATGTACTTGAATACAAGTGTAACTGGATACACTCAGATGTACTGGAATACAAGTGTAACTGGATACACTCAGATGTACTGGTATACAGATTGAACTAGTATATGACTGTAACTGGTACACAACTATGGACAAATTTTGGTGACTGATTCCAAAACATTCAAACAAACAGAGATGAAACTTATGTAACAAGATGAAAAAAATGCAGCTAATCTTACAAGGCAAATGTTCTTCTGACTGAGCTAGCCAGACTGCTAATATACACCTCTCTCCTTACAAGTTACATACACACTGAGTCTGTGACATATTTCCCTACAAATTTGGAATTCATCCCTGAATTTCCACAGAGACCAGAGAATCATGTCAATGCTTATCGAAATAAATATAAGTCACTGCCCCATGTTGGGTGCTAATGTAAGGGGACAAGAAAAATATGCAGCCAGTTTGGGAATCAAACCCGGAACCTTTTGCTTACAGGGCAAATACACTATGGACTTAGTAAGCCAGACTGCTGATATACATTTCCTTCCTTACAGAGTATGTACACACTGTGACATTTAACATTTTGTAGGCCAAGTAAATTATCCATGGAGGTCACTGAAGGTCATCTGAAATTTTTACATGGTTTTGAGTTATTTCTTCCCAATAATCAACACTTGACCCAAATTTGGTGACTCTGAGCCAAAACCAAAAAATGTCTGGGCCACACAGTTTAAAAGAAACGGAGTTAAATGCACAAACTATATACATGAATTGTGAAGCCATGGAGGTCAAGGTCACTCTAAAATGTAGTTGTATGGTTTTGAGTTGCACAACTATTAACCAAATTTGGTGACTCAAGCCAAACAATATCATCCGGGTGGCTGTATCTGGTAAACAAAAGGCTTAAACTACTACAAAGTTTTAACTTTTCTTGTACTCAGCGATCTGACACAGAGCAACAGTAACTAGTATGTACATGTGACCCATACTCACTATAGTGGTATACAAGAGTAAACAGTGCCAGAACTTATTCTCATTTTAACTTGTATTCATCTGTATTAGGTGCTTGCCAACTGTATTTAATAACCAGTTGTAACTTGTGACTGGTTGACAGCTTTAACTTTTCTACATTTGTTGCTTGACTGGTTTCCAGCTTGTACTCCTCTGTGTGTGGTATTCAGCTACAACTGATTATTGATATATTTGGCCAGTTCAGGCAATAGAAATTAAAGAAAAAGTAAATTAACTAACCTGCCTGTTCTCTAAATGCCCCAGTGCCTCGTCCATCATGGCTGGTACTGAAACGTAATCAGTTTTAGTGTCATTATTAAAAATAAGTATATCAAGATATAATATTGTAACTGGACGAGAAAAATATGCAACCAGTCCGGGACTTGAACCTGGGACCTTTTGCTTACAGGCAGAATGCTCTACCGCCTCAGCTCACCAGACCGCTGACATATATTTCTCTCCTTATAGGTTACGTATGCACTGTGACAATATCTTTGTTAAAAAAACAAGGACAAGTATTATTTGTGCTATTTTATAGAAGCTGGAAACATTTATTTCATTTTTCATATTACAAGTACTAACAAAACTGACTGTAATAGGCATTTATTAATGGACATGTTATCAACTTATTATGTTTTAATATGTAATTGTGTTATTCTCGATTATAAACTTTCAGCAAGACTGTTAAAATATAAATCTTACGTCTTTCTTCTTCACAGTAAGCAGGAACAATAATTGACAAGTCCATACTTGGTGGGTCATGGATGCTGGGAAAAGTAACCTTGTCATCCTTCGCAGGATCATAGAAGAATTTCTCACTCTCGTATCTTCCCAAGTAGGGGTAGGGAGCAGAAGTCATGTATATAACTATAACGAGCTGCAATAAGAAGTAATTAAATATATATATATGTTACTGGATATATATGCAAACAAAATGCATACATATATATATATTATATATATATGCAAATATATATATATTATGCACACATGTCCTTTCTATGAATTATTATAAATTCACACATGTCCTTTCTATGAATTATTAAAAATTCAGTATTCAGTATATACCTAATACCGCGAGTCTAATTTTTTTCCAACCATGTTAAGAATGGCGTCAATAATAAACAGTTATAAGGTTACTCTAGTATGCTGAGTAATAAACAGTTGCCGATACGAAATGCAAACAAATGCTGACGCTAACAGAAGTTGGAGTTTTGCGCATGTCTTCCTAGATTGTTTTTATTCGGGCATTCGCGGTAATAGGAATATCGCGGTATTATGTATACTGTATATACAATAAACAGATAAAGGCTATTAGAGTGTTTCATATGTTGGTCGTCTGAAAGTTCACTGCCAGAATTGAAATATACAGAGTTACATGTACAGATGTAATATCAATACATTGGTTTCAAATTCATATGACGAAATAAAATACTACTGTCATGACAGTGTCCTGCACCCCACCCATTCAAAATGCTGCAGAGATTGACATGTTGCATCAGACATTTTGGACAGAACATTTGTAGCGAATAATTGGCATCCAACAAAAATTATGAAATATATAATTACCAAGATAAATAGCAATACTGCAATGAGAATTAGTGACAGGAAAAGCGACCATAATGTGATTTCCATCCTTGGTGCCAGCTGCAAAATACCCGGAAGTTGATTTATGCCACGAATTTACCCTGGTCATACAGACGACTGGCTTGGGATAGATTACAACTGCGTTTGATTTTTTTCAAGCGTTTCAATTACACTGCTGAGGGTCGTACCAAAAGTCTTTTGTCACACGATCTGTCAAGGGTCGTGACAAAAGTACGTATGTTCAACGGTGACAGGAAAATCCAAAAGGCACGCGATAACCGAAAGACACAAGGATTTATCTATTTAAGACATCAATGGTAAATTTTTTGTTATTTTATGTATCAAATATGAATTTAAAAATGTACGATTTGCTTTTTTACCTTATTTTTGAGTCAATGTGTCTTTCGGCTATTAAGAGTTACTTTCCCTGATTTCGATTATGACCGAAATAGACATATTTTTACCAAATTTACATCAGTTTCTTTGTTTAAACATCAAAAATGATTGCTCAAATGTATTATCAATATAACTATAGAAATGATTTGGTTATGTTAATGTATATTTCTATTCTGATAGGTATATTCAAGTATATTTCAAGACATCCCTTAAAACAGTTGAGGATGTGGTATGCAGGTATCAAAATAACTAAAAACTACCTTATTACGGAAGAACGCTGCACTAAAAGTGATTTTATGATTTCACAATAGTGACACCTAACCCCTGGAGTGTGAATACAGTCGTCGTCGTTGTAATTTTTTTCTTTACCCTCATACTATGATCTGTGTCATTTTGGCGAGTAGGATAAGCTGATTAAGTAACCAGTGGACAGCATCAGCAGAGTCCCTACTTCTCTCGGTGCTGCACCACTGGCTGGATAAAAAAGTTTATGTAGATAGGTCGCTTCTGGTCACAGTCGATTGATGAAGATGAAGGTTTGGAATAGTCGTTGTCTAGTTGTTGAAGTTGTCTTGTTGTTTAGTTGTTGAAGTAGTATTAGTCTTAAAGGCTGTTGATTAAGGTTCCAAGTCGGCTGAAATCCCATTGTGGAGCTGAAGTCCTTATGTTAGTGTTGCCATCATGCTGTATGTTTTACTGCTGGTTATTGGTCTCTTTTTGACATCAAAACAATCCTGTCTAGGGCCACGTTAAAAGCATAAAATCGATGATATTTTAAAAAAGATGTCTCCACCAATCATCTAATGCAGAGACATCCGTTGTTGTATAATGATCATTCATCATCATCTACTCCATATGGTTTTAAATAATCATCTTATACGTGTTGACCCACTTTGAAGGCTGAAGCTCAGGTAAACACGTCCTTCCACTTCAACAGCCGCTTGTGAGTGGTGTGAATACAGTTTCTGACTGCTACAGTTTTATCAGTTATTCTGGTATACTGAGAGCACTGACCCATATCACACCTTAATTAAGTCAATACCTTATAAAGGAAGAATTCTGCACTAAAAATGTTTTCACAATAGTGACACCTAACCCCTGGAGTGTGAATACACAGTGTCTGATTGCCACTGACCCATATCACACCTTAATTAAGTTACTTCCTTATAAAGGAAGAACACTGCAAAAAATATATTTTTTAAGGATGGCCCTAACCATTGTAAATAGAAGTGTTTACTATATATTATTAGGCCATGTTGTTAGACACTTTAGTTCTCATAATTGTCATGCCAGATAGAAACACAGTTTTGGTCATTTAAAAAAAGGAGCTTATCAGTTTCATTTCTCTTCCTATGCATGATTTATTGATAGTTTATGAACAAGAAAAACATTGTCCAAACAGCATTGTTATCTTTCTAACATCATACATTTTTTTGTATGTAAAAGGTACCCATTAGCTCAGTCTATAGAGCATGAGACTTCTAGTCTTAGGGTTGCGGATTTGACTCCTGGGGCTGGCCAACTAAAAATACTAACTATTGTTCATATGGGACTTTAAACCAAGGGCCCATGTGATGGTACTAGTCTATACACCAAGCATGCTTAAATGAATCAGAAGAAACTTATGATGGGTTTCTATCTGTATCCAGGTGATTTATGATGTGTCATAATTTAAATCATTTAAAATGTGTCCATAGTAGCTAACTGACAGTCCTAATCTTAATATGAAACCCCTTAGTGACTCCTTTGAACCCCTTAGAAGTTCTATTGCCCCCTTTGAACCTGTTAGTAGTCCTTAGTGCCCATTTGAACTCCTAAGTGGCTCCTTAGTAGTCCTTAGTGGCATTTAGGTGCCCCCTTTGAACCTGTTTGTAGTCCTTAGTGCACCCTTTGAACTCCTTAGTGGTCCTTAGTGGCTCCTTAGTAGTCTTTAGTGGTCCTTAGTGGCATTTAGTAGGTCCTATAGAAATCTGGTCTCTATGGTAATTCAGGGACGAATTCCAAATTAGAAAAATATCAAAATTATGTTTGGAGGCAATTATATTATCTGTGAAACTGTATTATACTACCAACGTTATTGACATATTAAGATGCGTCTATTGTAGGTTCTTCTAAACAGGGTTTCTCTATTAATGTTCTTGTGATATCTTGTGTGCATTTTGTTGTGTTTTTGAAAGTTTTCCTGCGCACCTTTTTTCTTAATCAATGAATATATTTTGGTACAATGTATCAAAAACAATTTCTTTAATAAAAAAGACAAGTTTTAGAAACTTAGATATGTAATTTTTGGCCTTTCAGATGCAGGTAATTAATTTGTTATCGTTACAGGATACAAAATACAAAATGTGATTTATATCGATTACCAAGTCAACATAAATGGCTTAAATTTGGGGTGGCAACTTTAATATTTCTGTAATAACTTTTTGAACCTTTGTCTGAATTTAATAATTTTCATACCAAATTATTTCACTTATCAATTATTTAATATTTTGTCTTATAAATTTAAATTGTTATAGATTGAAAACTTTTTACGAAATATTCATTTTTTTAACAAAAAGGTAGTGTGCTAGATTTAACAAAAACATTTTAACAACGCATCATAGAAATATTTTTTTCATGTAGAAAGGTGAAGAAGTGAGTTATCCACCTATTGTGAAATTTCATAAATATAGTCATTTAAAAAAAAGGCTTAAACTAGAAAACAATAACAAAAAAATAACTGTATGTGTAAAAAGTCTTTATTTCTTTAAATTTAAAAAAGGAACGATTCCCAACCAAAGTTGTCACTCAGCCTTTGATTTTATTACCAAACTCACAAAAAATGTGTTTGTTTGTTTGTAAGGATTTGTGTTTCCAAGATTTTGATAACGCTAAATGTGCCACCCAAAAATTAGACAAGCCTCCGCAGTCACTTTTCTCTGCTTACATGTAGTCAGTTACATATATAATACAAACAACAATTGCTATGTAAAGCTATTAATCAACATCGTGCTTATAAGAATTATCTTTTTCTGTCACCAAGGACTTATATATCCTTGCTGTCACATAGACATATCTTTAAAAAGATTTTTTTTCAAACCAGTACAACAAGTCCGAAGGATTACCTATAATGATAAAATCAAATGGGATAGTTATAAATTATTATGTTTAAATCCCCAATATATTTAATACTGACCCACAAAAATGTATAAGAAATATTTGAAATGGTAAACAATTTTGTAGTGCAGGTTCCAAGAGTTAAAAGACTATAGACAAAATGCACATGTGCTAGAGACCTTATATTTTATTACCCACTTGTTTTCATGTCTTTGATGTGCAATTCTCTAATATACAGAAAGTTTCATTTCTCTAATATCACCATAGGAGTTTATAAATGGAAGAACCTGACACTGCTATTGATTAAGTAGTGCATATCAAATCATGTTGTTGAACGATTTGATATTTTTTTATTTGATCGTCCTCTAGTCTCACCCTATTACAGCGATTAAATGAGGCTATTGATAAAGTATTGCTAGTTTTTCATCAATATATTAGCATAATGTATGACTGTTTAAATATTTACTTGAACTTTAAGATTACTTTATTTGATCACATGTGGCACATTACAGTGTTTAAATGCCATGCTTTTATTAATGTGATAATAGTGATACATATCTGGAATTTTATATACTATAAATATGGAAATAAAGCAGATGCCGAAGTATCTATTTTAACCCTTTACTCCATAGATACCCGTTTTCCCGCACCAATCACAGTTGGCCTTTGAAAACAGTGCAGGAAGAATTCAGATTGCCGTTTTCCACTCTGTCAGTTAATATAAACAAAATACTCCTTATAATTCAAAAACTTTCTATATTAGGTGTCCAAATGCATTTATATTAGAGGTGCCCAAAGGCGTCTATATGAAGTAAAGGGTTAATTCATGTAAGTTATGCAAAAGCATACTGCAGAATTTAGAAAAGTCTATTATATTTAAAGGGAGTATATCAGGAAAAAGCCTATAACTGTTTAAAAAATAAGATAATTATTAAAATGCATAAAAAGCATCTCATGATCATTAATAAATAAAGTCCAAATGTTTTGGTATGTCAAATCCACCAAAACATGACAAAATCAGTATTTAAATTGGAATGGTAAACTTGAAAAAAATCCCCATTTTAAAAATAGACAGCAATTAAATACTGCTTAACATACTTCAGACTCTTTCAAAGATGGAACAATTTTTACTACCTTTAAGCCTGTATCAATGGCAGATATATATATATATAAATACTCTTTATATTTTTGTTTTTGGAATGAGGTTAAACACCATTTTCAACACATTTCCGGTTATATATGGCATATCCAGTTTTACTGGTGGAGGAAGACCTCAGACTGAGACAGAATGAGTAGAACCACTGTCCTTCTGCAACTAACTGGAAACTTTCTCACATATAGTTTTTGGAGTGAGCAGGACTCGAACTTACAACATTAGCGGTGATAGGTAAGTGATCTTGGGACGGCGCCTTAGACCACTCGACCATGGAGGAACCTCTGATATACTCTTTAAAAGACCCTGCATATGTCCTCTATATTTTATTAAAATTCATCATATTTCTACTGAAAAACATGCGTGCTCGTTCAGATATTGTGTTGCGTCACTCAAAACTGAAATCCTGGATCTGCCCCTGTGCATAAACAGATCAAATTGAAATCAAAATGAAATCACACAACTCATTTAATATGTCACAAAATGTGTTGCACATTTAAGCAGGAAATCTATTTTAGTCTAACCTAGGTGCATTGCCCAAGTTAGGAAATCCCTTTTTAATATATTATGTTGGCATGTTTAAATATATACCCTTTTGGCAATACAGTGTCAGTGGGTATATATAGCCATGATATACTGGAAAAAATATGTTCTTAGCCAATCTGAAATGTTTAAAAAATTCTGATAAATTCCCTTTAAGATTACTAAGATCATCACCATCATTGTACAACTTACAATGTGACATGTATGGCAACATAAATTTTTTGAATGATACAGAATTTCAAAAGGGGCGTGGGGGTAATCAATGTATTGAATCAGATAATGAAAAGACTTGATGTATAGTCATGTTGTCAATGAAAGTGATTAACATATTCACAGGCATAATGATGTGGAGCGGTTTTATGTTATAATTTAATTTTCATTTAGAAATTCTTGTCTATGTTTCAATGGTTTACTAATATATCCAGCAAGGTTATGAACAATTGTTATATTTGTTGCATTTAACAGTTCAATACATTTGTACATATTTGGTATTTTATAACAATATTTTTAACATGCATACAAGCTTCCCCACAGGCCATTTAAGAACAAGGGCACCCCATTGTTTGACTATCAAAAACGGTATTCCCCTAGCGCTTGAATTCTTTAACAAAATTTGCATAAACATGCTTTCCTTTAAATCATTATTTTTCTTTACATAATATTATCTTAACTCATTTCAATGTTTAAAATGAAACATACTGAATATGATGACTTACACAGTACTTGAAAATGTGTTGAAGGTGTTTACACACTCTTACCCCAGTGCTTGGATTCCTTCCTGTGGAGAACACTGATTTATTTTATTAACTTTTTAAGATTAATATCCCAGACCCATACAAACTTTGGACAATCATTGTTCAAATGTTAAGTTGTGTAATTAACAAGGGGTTTACATCAGACTGGTTTTCTATAGTGCATGGCACCAGATGTGTAATTAACAAGGGGTTTACATCAGACTGGTTCCCTACAGGGCATGGCAAGATGTGTAATTAAGGGGTTTACATCAGACTGGTTTCCTATAGTGCATGGCACCAGGTGTGTAATTAATAAGGAGTTTAAATCAGACTGATTTCCTATAGTGCATGGCACCAGGTGTGTAATTAATAAGGGGTTTACATCAGACTGGTTTTCTATAGGGCATGACACCAGATGTGTAATTAATAAGGGGTTAACATCAGATTGGTTTCCTATAGGGCATGGCAAGATGTGTAATTAAGGGGTTTACATCAGACTGGTTTCCTATAGTGCATGGCACCAGGTGTGTAATTAATAAGGAGTTTACATCAGACTGATTTCCTATAGTGCATGGCACCAGGTGTGTAATTAATAAGGGGTTCACATCAGACTGGTTTTCTATAGGGCATGACACCAGATGTGTAATAAATAAGGGGTTAACATCCGATTGGTTTCCTATAGGGCATGACACCAGATGTGTAATTAATAAGGGGTTAACATCAGATTGGTTTCCTATAGGGCATGGCACCAGATGTGTAATTACCAAGGGCTTTATGTTGTTGTATGGTGTTTAGCGTCGCTTTCAACAATTTTTTAGTCATATCGTGACGGTATCTACTTGTGACAGTATTCTAAGCGCTGTCACACTGGAGCATCATGCTGCAGACACATGGTATGATACCCCACCCAGTCACATTATAGACACCGGGCCGACCAGAACTAGAACTCTCCTCTAAATGCTGAGCATCAAGCGAGGAAGCTTTTAGTACCATTTTTAAAGTCTTTGGTATGACCCAGCCGGGGATTGAACCCACGACCTTCCGCATGGGAGGCGGACGCTCTACCACTAGACCATGCTGTGGTTACTCCAAGGGGTTTACATCAGACTGTTTTCCTATAGTGCATGGCACCAGATGTGTAATTAACAAGGGGTTTACATTAGACTGGTTTCCTATAGTGCATGGCACCAGATGTGTAATTAACAAGGGGTTTACATCAGACTAGTTTTCTATAGTGCATGGTACCAGATGTGATGGTTTTAAAATTGGAAGTATTAACCTGTGTTGTCTAGCTGCACATAACTGATGATATGGTTCTATTAAGGCTCTGTAATCACAATGAATGTTAAGTATATGATATACATATTCATGTTTATGTTGATATGGTTAAAATGCTTCTAAATCAACAGTTATGATTTTTAAACTAAAGTGGTATATGCTATACTAACCAAAACTAGTCTCTTGGGAATGACCTAGTTCATGAGGATCAAAGAGCTTTATAACCATTTGTAAGTCACACTTAGTAAATATATTGAATTAACTGACTATACCTAACGTTATGTTGTAATAAGATCAGAAGAACATATATCAGATTAGTTAATTCTGGTTTATTTGATAATGTAACCAACTGAATCGGGATTAAACCAAAAGAAAACCTTAATTTCTTCGACTTGGAATCAAATGGATTGTGCTGTTTTCATTTTTAATAAGATCTAGTGATACTTAATTAAAAACTGTTTTCCAGAATGTATTCCTAATATATTCATTGTACTACACTGGGACCAATTACATACATAATATTTACAATTACACAGATAATATTTTAACACTTTTTTAAGCTGTTAATCTGGAAAGGGGTGTCATTCTAGTTGACCGGAAATAAAATCCAATGTTTCTTATTCATTTATTTGGCCAATTTTGTGGTCAACTGAAAGATTTTACCCATACATAATATATAACAACTGGAAATAAGTTCTTTGCATCCCTATATTTAATTCGGAATTGCTAGTAAGCAAATAGCCTGATTTTTAAATCCTCATCCTTTCTCATTGTGATGTGGTTGTCTTGCAAATCATCAGGATTGAAGTACTTTTCCTGTTACTGGCATGTTTCTCTTCTGGCTTCAATGGATACCTGTCCAGATCAATTTTTAATGTGGAATTTTTTTTTTTTTTTTCTTTTTTGTTTCTCAAACCTTTCTACATCTTATTCTAACTATGGTACATTGTATTAGTATTACTCCAACTTATTTCTTCACAGATTTGGAAAACTGAACTTGGGGCTATTTTTAGACATGTGAATACAACCAACAAGACCTTAAAAATTAGAAGGCAAAAGTTACATTGTCATGCTATATTACACCTTTAATATGGCATTTTGTTTGTCGCTTTTATACTGCAAATTAGCATGGTTAGGAAACAAAATAACAATTTTATATCATTTTAAATCATAGATTATTACACCACACACGTCACGAGTATCGCTGTTTGAAAAAAAAAACACTTTAAAACTATACAATAGTCATATGAATGCATTTATGCTCAGGATGGCTGTGAAAGTTGTCATTTTAAACCGAAACAACAGAGCCAAGCGGTGATACCTCTCTCAGCCTTCAATTTTTATTATATATTTGGGATTTTTGTTTTCCATTTTGATGATGAATTAAACACATTGGTGCAAGTGGGTATGCCTGGATATGTGCCTTCATGAAATACAATTCCTAAAGTACATGAAGATGATGAAGTGAGAATTTACTGTTTTTCCAAAAATCTTCTTTTAGGACACAAATATATATTCTAGTCCATTCATTAATTTTGAAAAACTTGAAATCCCTACTCAAAGGGATCATCATCCAAATTTGAACAAATTTGGCAGGTTGAATTTAGAGTTTTTTCAAAAAATCACAATTTTATCCTTTTTTGCGTCCCTGCTGGTGCCTTATGGATATTTAATTTCCAGTAAAGGACTCTATAACTAAGCTAATATCAACACCTAAAATAGAATAGAAAAATAATTTCCCATTTTCCAACAGTATTCCAATGTAAAAATCAGTCACCTTACTGAGCCAATCATTTAAAACAATCAAACAAATTTACCAGTAGCTGATCAGTTTTTTTAAATACCTCCCTGATGGATATCAAATCCCATTCAAAGAACTACGTCTCAACTCTTACGACTAAGCAATGTCTAAGTGCAATTATAAAATTGTACCTGCAGTAGGGGGAGGGCTGAAACTGATGTTGGAAGAATTGTGGCCCAACCCCATTTTTGTATACATGTATATAAATAGAAAAAAAATATGTTTAAATTGTACCTGCAGTAATCAATCTCTGTCTACCTGCTGTGAAAATTTCTTCTTTTTTTTGTAGGGTGAGAAGTTCAAACTCCAGAAAATACAACTAAAATAATTGGTTCTTATTCAATTTTATTCTCTTCCTTTAAGTATTTTGTCAGTAGAAAATATACAAAGCACGAGAATAATCAACAAAACATTTTATATTTGCTAGTAAATGTACAGTTCTGGACAATGAAATAAATAGCCACATAAACAGGAATATACACTGTACATTATATATTACAGGTTAAGCAATGTTACATATGAGGAATATTACACAAATTACTTACACAGATGAACTAATGTGGTTCAACTGAGACTTCGTACACAAATGTGAAATTAATCTCACTGGCATTAGATGTCCCTGCTCCTCAAATTTTCTTTACTTAGTTTTACTATCATTTTCATATGGCATTTTGTTGAATTCTTGTATATTACAGATAAATGGTAAATGATTTGATATTTCACAGAGGTATGAAAATCTTCCTTTGGACAAAACTTCAAGAACCTCCGTGGAGCATGACAAGTAAACTTAAGACAGCCCAAGACCTCCCAACTATGAAGGAATGACCCCAAACAAGTGATATATTCAAAACAGCTTAAATACAGATGCACAAAGGGGGTCAGTATTAAGTTGTTGTTTTTTTGTTGCTTTTTTGTTTTCTAGTTATATTTTCTGTTTTTTGTATCAACAAAATCACTAATGGAGCTAAGATAAATGTTCAACTTTTTATTTCATATAATTATTCTTAATCCTTTTCTTTCTTGATTTGAGCTGTGACTTAACTACATATGTGTTTATGTCTCTGGTTTGAGTCTATAGAATAACAAACAGTGTTATTTCTGCTTATAACTATTCCTTAAAAAACAATTTAACAATGTTATTGAAAAAAAAAACAACAACTGAAATACAGTTTGAACTTTTGAGATTGTAAATTGTATTAACATTGTTTCATCCCTGTTGCTGAAGTACAATAATATAGCCAAAATGATATCATAGTAATGCAAACAAATGCCGTAACACAGTGCCTGTGAACTCTAATAGTACCAAACTGTGTTAAAATTTTAATCTAAAATTACAAGCAAAATATTACACTTAATTTATTTTATTTCTAAATAGCTATGAGCATACAAATTTATGAAAGGTGTTTAAAAATATTATTTTGTTTCATGACCAACAATATTTAAGAACTACAGCCTTTGTTTCTCCAGCTCCAGTCTTATTGCCGTGATTGGTGGAGGTCAATCTGAGTAGAACCACTGTCCTTTTGATATTAACAGGCAAACTGACACAAAGACTTTGGATCGGTCTGGGTTTAAAGCCACAACTTTTACAGCCAAAGTTTATTGAGTTTTAGACATCGTCCCATGACAGGAACAAAGAAATCCTAGTAATCGTAGAAATAATGCAGTATTAAATGTACATACCGGTAACTTGCAAATTACTGATATAACTGTTCTCACATTATCTTTAGACTATTTCAATATCATTTTATAAGAGTGGTAAACAAAATCTTACAGACAGAGACAAGCAATGTAGACATTATGTAGACTGTCAGGGACACTGTTTACAATTGGTATCTATAATGTGGAGAGTAGTACAAATATAATGCTCATACCGACACCGATGGATGAAACACTGTAACATACATTAAGAATGCCATTTTGGTTTGTGGCCAGCAGCGATAATAAAATTATGTACAGGCAGTATACCAACAAGGTACGAGGACTGAATCTCAATAATGTATACAGTAACAATAGGTAACAACAATATAGATACAGCTAGTTAAACATTTGTGTCCACCACTATACATATATACCTCCGATATTTACATAGATATAATAAATACAAACATTATGTATTACAAACAAGTTTATAAATGGACAATACATGTTTATAAGTGTACTTATTTATATACAATATACTTAAAGAGCTAGCATGTGGTAAAGCACCATAAAAATTATGCAGAATGAAATGATGTACATTGATTATGAGCCGTAAAACACTATCTCCTTAAACAATACTTAAAAAAAACACTACAGCTAAATAAATGTGTATTATATCTCCGTAGGATATTTAAACAGATTTGTTGTTGTTATCACTATTACATAAAGATAAAAATATTAACATGTCTTACATCTCCAGAAGATATCTAACCTAACCTGCTGTTATAAATAGTATCAATACGGTAAGACAGAAATAAAATAAAAAAATCTTAGAACATAAATATTCCACAGGAATAATCTTTAGCCAACATCACCATGTCAAAAACATAAGTTAAGCAAGAAAAAAAAACACTTTAGTTTAAATGAAAATAAATCAAGTTTTATTTTCTACAATGTTTTTTTTTATTTTATTAAATTTACTATTAAATTAACAGACACTAGTTCATGCAGCTGTAGTCCTAAATATAATAAATTTATAATAAAACAAAAACATGCATTTGATTACTCATAAGTGAACACAATATCATTTATAAAATTGAAAGAAACTAACAACACAATTTTGTTTTTTCGGAGATTGAAACATTTATTGCAATTTTTCATTTCGATAATCATACAAATTAAGTTCAGTCTTTCAACAATACAATTTCAACGTTATATGTATAAAACTCTTAATATAAGTACAACATATACATATGACTTGTTGTAACAACATATACATATGACTTGTTGTAACAATAATGTAAAACTAATATCTAATTATCAGGCTTCTGTTTGACCAACATCTCAGTAAGTTTTACTTAAATTCTTAAAAACATAACTTAAACTCGACAGGTTTTGTAAACATTATTTAATTTATGTCAATAAAACCAACTGCAGTTTTTCTGGAGCCAGTCTACAATCATGATCAACTGGATGCTTTTCATAAATTTAATTTTTTAAGTATTAAAGTATATGTACTTTTATGTGTTGGTAAAATAGGAGTCCGGTTTTATAAATAACCTATTGAAACGAGGTAGAAACACTTTCAAATGAAAAAAACAAATACAACAACTATAAATTACAGCAAGGACTTATATAGAAGGATAGGAAACTTGCACATCTCTACTAAATGTTGATAAAATAACATGCAAAGAATTAATCTTTTGTGAAATTAATCATTCAGATACATGCAATAGATTTCTTATACATAAAATGTAAGATTTACGTAACCTGAGATGTTTTATAATGTTTTGAATAAGAATATGCTCTCAAATTAAAATATTTGCAGTTTGAAGTAAAATTTCAAGTACTTTCCTTGATATTTTTGTTGCAGTACACAATTTTCTAATCACAAGTTCTTCAACAGTTTTATATACAATTCACTGGGAATGGTCTCATTTTATTGAGAATTTCATTGTGCAAAGAAAGAATTTTGATTTGATTTTCCGAGATGACTTTAAATTAGGATATTTGAAAATGAGATTTTGTGAGATTATGTGTGAATACATGAATGTTCGCCGCATATCAATTGGCTACTTTTCCTTCTCTATATAAGTTCTCGATTACAGTTTATATAATTTACACAATCACACAAAATACATATTGTATATAATTATTGCATGTTGCATTACATGTGAACTTCACCAGCTCTTTGTGAAAGCAGACACCTGTTGGCAACAATTTTATTTTAGCTTCTGCAAAAAACATATTAAGGGGCAATGATATACCGGTAAAAATCATTATTTTAGAAATAAAGTAAAAATAAAGTATTTTACTTTAAAACTTGCAAAGGATATATAACTAAGAACCACTTGTGTTATCAACCAAGATCTTTAGTTTAATTTATAACAATCTATTTTTGCTCAATCGTTACGAAAATTCAAAGTTCATATTAATCACTCTAAAGTTCATTTCCCGGGTAGAACCAATACTAAGGCTGCCTTTTTGAGTGTGGTATTCAACCCATGACCTCTGGCCTCATATCCACTGTAGTACAGCACTATCCTTTAACTGTGATCATTGCTGGTGACATTACCTCTCAAAAATTTAAATATAAATACATGTAGTTTATTTTACTAGCTATGTGAAAGTATGTTATAGAGATTAAAATCTATTTTTATAATCTTCCTATTGTCATCCAACGCCTTACACACCCAGCAATATTCGCAAACATTGAAAACAAAAATGTTAAAAGTGTATAAAATTTGACATGCAAAATAACAGCACAAATCATGAATATCCAGTGCTGATTCACATAATGTAAAGAGACCTTGACTGCTGTTTTGATAACCTCACTAATGCATTCTGATATCGGAGGAAGTTGGAACAGTTATTTGTGGCATCCCGCGATGTTAGCCGTAACTCGTATTTATCACATAATTTACAGTGCAAAAGTGTAATAAACCCATGAAAACAAGTGTAATATCTCCCCAGATTCATCGCACTGTGGTTTCTGTATAACTCGACTCTCGTACATAAAAATGACAAACTATATTCCAACTGTCGCAAATATATAAATGATTCATCATGGTGAGAACTTCAGATACAGCAAATTGGGAACAACAGTCAGCCCTACTATTAGTAATCTTATTACTAGAAATTTCCACTGGGACACTGGCTTGAAATAATGTGTTGCGATGCTTCTGCTTACAGCCTATACTGATACTAGCTAATTGTATAATATTTTGAGGGTTGAAATATTCTGCCCAACCCCTTGTCATAAACCAGTAACAAAGTCCCTGTACTCTGCTCTCCTGTGAGAATTGGCTAGGCAAAAAATATGTAACAAACATGTTTGAAAATAGTAAAACTACAGAATATCACAGGTGAATTTGTTCATGTCATGAGCAAGCTTTACTTGTTACGCTACGGAACCACAAAGAAAAGGTGACAAAAACAAAAAAAAACTCATACATAAAACATAATGGTCTATAACTTTATGAAGCTTTCAGGCACTTATAAACTTAAATTATTTTTCAATCATTTTTTAACCTTTAAGAATGGTTATTGACCGGCTGAGAGCAAAACAATTTACACCTGAAGTTGAGTTACCAGGTTCATGTTAGTTCAGTTTATACCAAATTATTTTAACTCGGTTGCAATGAAAGCTCAGAGCTAAATTGAATTGCTCTTACCGGTATGTTCTTTTCAGGGTAGAAGCAGTACTGAGTGTTGTTTTATGAGAGGCATCGTGTCAAGCTGGGAATCAAACTCAGCTGGGAATCAAAATCGCGCAATCTCGTGCGTGCATGGTAAACACTCTGTCCATTACACTACCGCCCCTACCGTTCATGTTGGGTAAAGTGAAATGCAAGGAATGACAATATTAAAGATGGAGACAATAACAAGTTCAGAAACAAAAATGATATTCTGGGTTCCCATCAAATTCATAACCAGACTTTCCTTTGGTCCTTTCCGAAGAGTTATTAACCCTGGAAAGTCATTCATATTATTATGTTTTCATGTTTCTCATGTTTTCTGGTAAATATGCTATCCAGTTATTTGGTATACAGATAAAATAATAATTTACTAGTAAATATGTAAGCTGGTTTATACATACATATATGCTAATTGCTATACATTAACTGGTAAAACTACTAACCAGTTAACTGGTATATGCATACATATAAATACCTATACCGCTAACCAGTTAACAGGTATATAGATGCATATGAATTGGTAAGTATATATATGTTAACTGGTAAATATACCAACCAGTTAATTGGTAGAGATGGTATGAGTACTTGTTTAACATATTGGTATATATACACAACATAACTATCCATTCCACTTAGGACTTAATTCTGCATATAAAATGACATTTTTTACAATGCATGACAAGATTATAAATTCCGTTATAATATTTTACCAATAAAATTGAGATTATTAATTAGAATTGCCCTTATTTCAGGTCCCCATGTGCATATAAAAAAGATAAGCTAAGACAATTTCTACACAATAGTGAACAATCTCACACAAAACTTTAACTTTGTCCATGACAACAACTGGTAATTTACATCCATTGCTGACATGCATACAATTATGAGTTGGTCAATGATTTTTAAAATCTCAATCTTGATAGAGCTTAAACATTTACACATTACACAAAATGAAAACTATTTTTGTTCTATGAGGGTAAGCAGCTTTCTAACCCAATGTTTTCCATTTGATCTGTTCCAAGTATTTTTTTTTCCAATTGTTTTTTTCCAAGTAATGGTTTTCCATTTGATCTTTTCCAAGTAATGTCCGAACACTTCTCCAAACCATCATGTGATCCTTCATAGATCTGTTATCTTGAATACTGATCCCTGCATATCCATAATGATCATTTAGTTATCACTACATCTTCTTATTACCATATATACGATTACCATATGTATTGAGTCAGCAACAAATAATCAACATTTATTTTTTATAATAGAAAAATAATTATTTTTTACTGTCCTAAAACATATGGTGAATATGGTATTTTTTTTTCACTGTATATATCCCAATTTATCCTTTTTTAAATATTTCCGCTTACATTTGTTCAGTTTTAAATAAACAATTTCTGTTTGCCAAACCAAAATTACATATATATATATAATACTATTGTCCAATAAGTTGTAACATGCTTCATAATTCAAATTTCAGTATAATTTAGACTTATCCAAGTCTTTGATAAATTCAGATCTCAGTATGGTGGGAAAATTCTGCGTAATGGGCTGATATCTGCATGACTTATACTCATTAAAAATCTCAGTTTAATTTTTATAAACCTTGTGAAAGATTTACGGTAAGAAGCAAGGAAATGATTCTCTAACCATCTTTGTCATATTGACATCAATTATTCCCGCAGTTCACAGGTAGTAATTTGCTTTGCTATATACATGTACTATTTATAGGTAATAATATTATACTATTTATATATAATAGTATATAGTTATACATTCTTAAAAAGCAAAAACAAACTGAAACCATGACAAGTTGAAAAAAAAACAGTTTAATTTGGGAAATTGTTTTATATTCTGATGATTTTTTGCTCACGTTTTTTATGAATACCAAGATCTTATTGAGTACCATATTAAATATATTTAAATTTGAATTTTAAAACATTTTACAGTTAAACCAAATGCAAGCAGTCATATAAGTACAATATAAAGAAACTTCACTGATATACCAGAAACTACAAAACTAGTGAATGATATAGACAGAGTAT
Source organism: Panopea generosa (assembly GCA_029582155.1). Lineage (NCBI taxonomy): Eukaryota > Metazoa > Mollusca > Bivalvia > Adapedonta > Hiatellidae > Panopea > Panopea generosa. The sequence goes on from CM055896.1 coordinate 83,412,418, forward strand.
ATTATGGTTTAGACATTATTTGTATTTTCAGTAAAAAAGACAAACTTGATAACTAAACATATAATTATGTACTGAATTGTCCAATATAAAGATATACTAAGTCTTGCATATTAATTTTTAAATCAGCAAACATTGTACACTGTCAACACACCTTTTTCTATATGTCTTAAAAGTCCGAAATCCACACATTTATATACACTTAAAAGATTAATATTCAATCTTATGTGCGTACACATTTAAGTAAGAAATCCACATTCAAGTGTACAAATTTAAGCAAAAAATCCACATCCTAAGTAATAAAATCCACATTCTATTGTACTCATTTAAGTAAGATATCCACATTCTAGTGTACACATTTAAGTAAGAAATCCACATTCTGGTGCACACATTAAAGCAAGAAATCCTAATTCCAGTATATACATTTATGAATTAAAACCCATTAAAACTTTGTGTGTGCACATTTTAGAAATAAATCTATATTTTCTTGAACACATTTCACATAAAATCAACTTTTATGTATACACATAATATAATTAAAAACTCCACATTTTTGCACACACATTTTAGTATGAACTCCACTTTCTTGTGTATAATTAACTACACGTTTCACATTTTCCTTCCAACATGTATATTTGTTTAGTTACCTGTATCACAATTACAATCCATTATGCATAAAGATACATGCATATAGCATGTATATGAGTTTAGGAAGAGCGGGGACAATATTAAAAACTCCAGTCTACACATATGTACACAGACTTTAAACTGTTTCACATACGGTATGCGTTTTAAACCGAGTATGTAGCACTAAATGTTAGTCTACATATGTATATATTGTTACATTCTTCTATACCAGACATGCTATCAGTCTACGAATTCTACATAATTTTCTGGTATAAGCCCCGTTACTCCATCCAGTGTTCCCTCTAACCAACCCGGCTCTTTGGAGACTCGTACTGTAAAATATTGAAGAAGAATATTAAACAGCTTATACTGCAAAATATTAGTATAGACAATTTTTTTGAGATGGGATTTAACTGTATCCCAACATTTTACATGTTATAGTTGACATAGGTATCCAGTTTTACTGACAGCAGTAACACAAGTAGAAACACAAGTTCAAGTCTTCCACAAGTACTGGCAAATTTCTCACATAAAGGTTTCAAGACCAAGTTGGGTTTGAAATCACAACCTCAGTGGTGACCTTATGTGTTTATGGAAAAACATCTGCCAGAACATGGTTTCATTACTATTTACATATACTGTGAAATCATTAATTTTAGTGGGGTACTAATTTTCGTGGATACAATTATTTATCTGTACATAAAATGTAGACCTACAAATCTAGATCTTTAGGTACCTGATAGTTTCTTTTAAGTGTGCGTATTTAGCTATAAGATCTATTGAAAGTTAAATTTAATAAGAAATCTTTAATTTAGTGCACTGATTAGGTTAAAATATGGTAGTTGTATTAATATTCCATCCATTTCATTACACAAAATATGCGTGTCACTATCAGAGGTCGTGTGTTTACTAGCATGTATTATTTTCATCACTGTGGAAAGTGCTAAAAATAGACTGTTTCCTAGAAGAATATGTCAATTACAATAGTACACGACCCATTTTACATCAGAGTGACATATTTCTACAGCATTGTTTCAAGTAGCCGTTTTTAAAAGAGAAAATATGGGTGCAAATAAATACGATAAAGATTTCTAGTACTGAATGAAAAAGTAGCTAAAACGGTTGGCTTTTGTGTTATTCTTTTTGTCGACGAGGAATAAATATTTCTAACGGGTGAATTTGCATTGGTCTTGACCTACTTACACCTTCAAGTTGTGACACTTTCTCTCCAAATTGTTGTTTTCATAACAGTTTGATCAAACAATAAAGAGCCGACGATTTGACACCACTCCCAAGGATTACTCCATGTTGCGAGGAGCTTTTATGTCCATGTGTGTAGGTGCAGGTGACTTAATACTGGTACAGGTCAGTAATTAAAACGCATTATGTAATAGAAATACTCAAATTCAAAGGTCGCACTAAAACATATTTTTTTTTGTAAAATTCGATTTCAGTGAAATTAAGTTCCCACGTATATGTCCTTGAACCAAAAACAACGAAAATTAATACCAACGAAAAATAATGATTTCACAGTACTGTTTTATTATATAACTGCCACACTTGAAAACAATCCCTTCATTACAGGATTTTTACATTGTGAAGAAACTTTTAATATCATCTACTCCGTCTCTTTAAAATTTCAGGTTGTATATGGCATATCCAGTTTTACTGGTGGATGAAGACCTCAGACTGAATCAGACTGAGTGGAACCACCATCCTTCCGCAAATAACTGGAAACTTTCTCACATAAGTTTTTGGAGCAAGTGGGACTCGAACCTATGACCTTAGCCATGAGAGGTAAGTGATCTTGAGATGACGCCTTAGACTATTTGACCATGGAGGACCCTGTCTCTTTTGACATCTGATCTGACATAGTCACACGTGGTGAATAGTAAGACTATGTATGCAAAACACGCATCACATTACTGATACAATACAGCAACAATTTAATAGAAAACAATTTGTTTGTTTCAATATTTAGCGTCATTTCTATGCCATTGAGGGAAAACAGACTATCAATTAACCTGACCATTCTTTCATGGATACTGGAAGGTTAACCAGTACTCAAGCACTCATCTCCACAAGTAACTGATAACTTTCCCACTAGAATCAGTAGCGAGACACAATGTTGTATATGAATCAGACTGAGGTTAAGTAAGGATTAAAACTCACTACCTCTGGATTGATAGTTAGACGTGCTACTGACTGAGCTATCTGTGTCTGACTAGGAGAAAACAAGGATAGTGTGGATATATAAACTAAGCAGAGTTTTGGTTAACTATAAGAAAGAAGTGTTTAAAGAAGGAAGACAGGTAACACATGTTTACACTAGGTTCTTTCTGTATAGAGCTAGTCTAATTACCATTTTTAATTATCTGATTCGGCTCAAATGAAAGTTCTGTCATATTTTCTGCCTCACAACGATACAAGGTTCGTACAGTCCTGAAACACACAAACATAACATTTTTATTGCATGATAAAAATGGCAACAGCATTTTTATAATGAAGAATAAAAATATATTCTCATATTACATAATTATAAAACTAGACATGACATTTAAAATATATGTTGGTATAAAAAACATAACAAATACAAACAGGATGTAGCTTGATTTGCATGATACGCTCATTTCCAAATGGAAAAAAAATTCTCAGCAACAAAATGCCAACAAACTTTTCTCACAAGCTATATTCTTTAAATCAGTACTTGTCTCTTGAAATCTTGAAATAACAACATGTTAAAGTTTTATCTGTTACACTATCAAACTTTAAAGTGCACTAAGTTTCAGATTACCAATAATGCCATCTACCGGTATTCCTCTATTGCTGCATGATCAGGCTCAATAAATTCACAATGACCTTGAACTTAACCTTTAACCTACTGAACCTAAAAATAACATGATTCTTCATCATTGGGTAGGAAGTCATTGTACAATATCAAGTACAAAGATTGTTTGTTATATTTTGACTTACAGTCTGGAAATGTAAAAGTTCACATATAACACAAATTTTCAGATAAAACACAATTTTTATGTTATTTCTTATACCTAAAAAATATCGAAATGAAAAATGTGAGAAAAAACGTCATATATAAAAACTTGTATAAAATTTCAAGGTTTTCTTATGAAAAATAAACAGCTCTATCTATTTTTCCACATTTGTATAAATGAAGTCATCTGACCTTGACCTTTGACCTGGTAATCCCAAAAACATTAAGGATCTTTATCATGCGGTTGTAAAACTTTGTGTGTATAATTGTTACTTTATACCCATAATGGGTCACTACTGAAGACACTGAATTGTGTATTAACAGCTCAGCTACAATTATTTTACCGTCTTTTCTGATGTTGATGTGAGTTGTTACTATTAAGACCACTACCCAGACTTCCTGACACACTTCCTGTCATGCTCACAGATGACCTTCCTGTTGTAGGCGTGCCTTGCATAGATGTTGACCTGTCAATCAATCAAACATGTAAATGTTTATAAAAATATCAAAATTGAGATAATGCAGTCATGAAAGTGTGTAAGCAAGTTTGTAAAGTGCTTCACTGATAACACATTTAAATTTCAAACAAATATGTTCATTGTACCAGTGCTTGGAAAACACCATGGGTGAGTTATGTCATGCCATTATTGCAATGTACTGTATTGACATTACTCCAACAATATTTCCGTGATATTTATCATGATTGTGTATACTCCCTAAAGTAAACTTCATATCAATCACAATAATATGACATTTAAACAAGCAGTCCTAAAACTATCCTCTTAATGCCTTAATAAATTAATTCCGAGATTTCCTTCTAAATTTGTTTCAAAATAAAGGCGCAATTTTATTTTTTTATTTTTCAGATGTTAAAATGTAAGTGTCATATAGGCATGAAGTGAAAGTAAAGCATATGATGATCAAAATGTTTAAAATGTGCTTTTTGCCAAATTATGGTACTTGTTTAAAACCTTTTTTTAAAAAAAAAATGACAATACAAAATGTTAAGTTGGGTATTTAACAAAAAGGAGGTGCAACAGGAATAAAAATCTAGAAATTAATTTATTATGGCCTTATGCTTTGCAGTCTGATTTTTTGAGTGAAAGATATGACAGGGCAGGGGAAGAACAAACCACCTCGACTATGGAATCCTGAACCATTATGCCACTGGTATAATTAACACATGCATAAAATACGGAAACATTGATCTAGCACCATAGTGTGTTAGTGACCTGAATTATGAATAAAGGTTTCTATTCTGCTTAGTCTGAAAAAAAGTCAGTGTAATATTGATGTTGCAATGAATGACAACACAGTGACAGATGAGGAGTACTCTCGATGAATGCTGTAAAAGCTATAATTATAGAGTTTTTAAAATGATTGATAAAACTTTGATTGTTTGCTATATAAATTCAGAAAGTAATGCATTCTGAAACCATTTTTATTTTATTTTTCATCAAACGTATGATAAATACATTTCAAAAGTGTAGAGAACAATGACAACACAAATGAGTGAAGCAAAAGTGACATTTTTTGTAAAATTGTTAGTAAAAAAATAATCAATTTACAACAAAGAAAGAATGCCACTTTTGGAGTTTAATGACATTTTTAACACATGACAGGTTATATATGGCATATTAAGTTTTACTGTTGGGACGAGAGTGCAGCACGAATCTGAGCAGAACCACCGTCCTTCAGCAAGTAGCTAGCAAACTTTCTCACAAAAGTCTTCAGATCGAGTGGTGCTCAGTCCAACAACTTAAGCAGTGAGACGTAAATGTTCACTCAGAGATCACTTGGTCGTGCCCCAATGGCTTCCAATACCATAAATGAAATATATATATAGAGCTGTCTGAGGACCACAAGCAAACATCCCAAAACAATGGCTGTTGGATGACAGACAACTGGACAATAATACGAAGCCTGTCCCGATAATATAAAATATGTCCCAAAAACACAATGCATAGTATGACTAGTGGTTACTCAGATAAAACCTGCTTTCAAACTTAAACCCATTTTTATAAAAAAATGTATTGAAAGGGTCATCATTCTAACAGAATAAAACTGAAAACACTTTTTCCTAGGCATTTCTCCTTTAATGTGAACAGACTTATTATTTTTTCATTTAAATCCCAATAGTATTTCTGAGATATGAGCCTTTTAAAATTCCTTAATCAAAGTTTATAGGTTTAAAAGGGACAATATTTCTATGTAAAATGTGCCCTCAAATTGGTAGAGGAGACACATGATGTGTGCTACAACGATGTACAACAAGTAGTTACTGAGATAGGAGCTTGCTATAAAACTTAAACCAAATTGTGTAAGTATAAAAGGGGCCATTACTTTGCTAAATGTGCAATATTATTGATGTAGGGCTGTTACCAGCAGTGACTTAATTACATATATGTCTCTGGTACTGGCAGTTACTTAATTACATAATAGTTTCTGGTACCAGCAGGGACTTAAATATATATATATATATATATGGCTCCACCGGTAGTTAAGTATAAAAAATAAAACCAAATTGCATAAGCAAAAAAAAGGGGGCCATAACTATGCTTAAATAAAAAAAAAGAATTATTCCCCTTGAGTCTTTTTTATGGTAGTTTGCACATGTGAATTTTCATTGACACAATAAGTAAGTAGTAGTAACTGAGATATGAGCTAGCTAAAAATAACTTTTAAGTTCATGATTTTTTGTTGTTTTTTGTTTTTGTTTTTGTTTTTTTATAATGGGGTTTAATGCCATTTTCAACACATTTTAGGTTATATATGGCATATCCAGTTTTGCTGGTGGAGTAAGACCTCAGACTGAGTCAGACTGAGCAGAACCACCGTCCTTCTGCAAGTAAATGGGAACTTTCTCACATAAAATTTTGTAGTTTGGAGTGAGCAGGACTAGAACCTATGAACTTAGCATTTAGAGGTGTGTCATCTTGAGACTATGGAGAACCCTAAACTACACATAAATGAGCCATAATAGAGTTATCCCATTTGTCCCCTCAAGTCCTTTTAATGGTAGCAGTTACTGAGTTATGATCTTGCTTAAAAAAAAAAAAGAATGCGGATACTGTCGTGAGCACAACAGCTTCCCATTTCTTAAAAAAGTGAGCTAAAAATAACTTTCATAAAATGTATAATATCAAAGCGAAAATCTATGTTAGCTTGTATGACTATATTTTGTCTACAGAACTACATAATTATGTATAATAAGGTAAACATCATACATATACAATCATGTGTGTGCCTGCAATCATTATATGTCTGAACTACTGTATGTTGAGTTGTACTGTTTCTATTAAATTTATAAACATGAATGTATATCCACATTTGTGCATGTATACACTATTGTATATCTCAACCAGTACCCGATACAGATTTTCTTCTTCTTAAAATTGGAATACAATTGTCATATACTTCAATCAAACTTGGCTGGACCACTTACCGAACATTCTGAACCCAGAGTATCAAGATTACAAAGTACTGGTCAACACCTGGTACACCAATCAAGAAGTATTACAGCCAGTCAGTTACTGGTGATGTCCTTCATTGACCAGACGCAGACTGTCAATCAAACAAGTCGACAGTCAAACCAACGATCGATATTGGGTGCTACGCCCTCATTTTCATTTATTGTCATCAGGTTGTGGTAACTCTGCTGACCTGATGCAAGAACCATCCACAGGCCACTTGGCAGTGTTTGTCCCATATATTACAATGATAAAACCTCATACTGCATTAGTGAGGAATCAGTGCATATCTACTGTGCTGCATTGTTTGCACGCATTCATCTCACATCTAATGTAAAACATGTTTTTACACAATAGACAAATAATGCTTGAAGTATTCCACGTGGGTAGAACCAGTACTAAGCATGTGCAGATAAAGTGTTTTACTCAAGGACACTACAAATAGCCGGGCTGAGGATCGAACTAATACTCTCCCCAACCCTATCTTGGAACCGTTGCCCTACCACTTGGCCATGTGCTCTACTGTGCTACATTCTTTAGGAATGAGTGCACTTTTTATTGTGCTGTACTGGTTGGAAGTTTATATATTAAATATTTGGTGTCCTATTCTTCTGTTTCTAGAAAGTATTTCGTTTTTTAGCAATATAGCCCAAACACAAGTGGTTGTCTGGTGGTGATAGTATGTGAGCTACATAGTATCAGTTTCTGATGCAATACTATAACTACCAGAATTATGAATAAATGTATATAATGTGGCAAATAAATATTTAAATATACAATTCTAAATGTAAATATTTATATGCAAATGAATTTATTATAATTATGAATAAATTTCTACATTTAGTTATTAAAACGTATAGTATAAATTATCTTGCTACATATTAAGGAATAATTGTTTTATATTGATTAGGATATAAGTGTGCAGTGGTAAATGTACACAGCACAGGAACCATACAAATATATGACCTTGACATTAGATATATGGTGTTGATCTTAGGAAAAAGTTATCATAAGAAAAAGAATTGAAAGCATTAGCACTTTCACACCTTGCAAGAATTAAAGCAACAAATAACTTTGATTTATTATAGCCCAAGACAATGCAACAGCCCAACAAACCATAATTTGTTGTGGGGCTGCCCGGATTGCAGTTAAGTACTAGCTCTAGTTATACCCTAAAGTCCCTTTTCAAAATAAAGCTCAAGTTTGAATTAAAATACAGTCGAACCTGTCCTGAGCAGCCAGTCAATGGATGGAGCAAAAGTTGCCTTTTAAGACAGGTTGTTGCTTAATAGAGGTTAATTTGATATGAAAGCATAGAAATGGGAAATAGTAAAGGTGACTGCTTATGACCAATGGATACTTATTGGAGATTTGACGGTATTGAGCTAAGTTAGTAGTCATTTTGCAGCAACGTTTTTACACAAGATATGTTTATTAGTTTTTGGCTTCCCTCCATAAACTATCTTTAAAAAATGTTTGTACAGAAAGATTAAGCTTATCTTTATAAAATGTATTTAACAGGTCAATAAACCCCCTTTTGATGACACTCCACATGCTGTTACTGTTTATACTAAGTTTTCCATATTTGGCAATGTTGCTACTTCTCAAGGTAGCCGGTCAATCAGTCTGATTAATCAATTATAAAATACTGACAGATTACTCAATATTAATGGAGCATTGAAAGAAACAAGAAATGTCACTGTTAAGTGTCACATGCCCCCCAAATGGTCTGTGAAAATAAAAATATATGATATGTTATGTTGATCATTTGTAGCAAGTATCAACAAAATCCATCAATGCATGACAAAGTTACAGGCCGGAAACGAAATCTCACACAAACTCAATGTGTTGTCAAACAAACTCAAATTGTGACCTTGACCTTTGAGGTATGAGTGTGGGTCTTACTCGCGACACGTCGTCATGTTATGTTGATCATTTGTAGCAAGTATCAATAAAATCCATCTATGCATGAGAAAGTTACAGGCCGGAAACGAAATCTCACACAAACTCAAAAACAAACTCAAATTGTGACTTTGACCTTTGAGGTACCGGTGTGGGTCTTACTCGCAACACGTCGTTATACTATGTTGATCATTTGTAGCAAGTATCAACAAAATCCATTTATGCATGACAAAGTTACAGGCCGGAAACGAAATACTGGACGGAAGGACGGACGGACGCTGCGATTACTATATGCCATCAAAAAATTTTTTTGGGGGGGCATAAAAACACAACATTGTATTTTCTTCATTGTTAACATGACAGTTTCGCTTCAAACACATGATATGTCTTATAGTGTCTTCTCCCATCCTCATCACCACCTTAACCAAAAAGATTTCTCAACAGTGAATAACCATAACTAAATAACATTAGAAAATGACAACAGTTTTGTTATACAATATACATATACATGTAATTGGTCACTGCAGAGGAAATTTAATAATTATAATAAACATTATAATTAAGAAAAATAATTTTTTTAGTTATTATATGTTTTGTTATATATCATTTAATTTTAGAATGTTATACACTCGAAGATTACATAACATTCTTAATTATCTGTATAAGTAATGAGATTTAAATTCATACAAAAATTTATACAAGTAGAGCATTCTAAAAGTGTACACAATCACCCTCCAATATATATTTTATCAACAATATTCCATTTGCATTAAGCTTACAAAGAAGATAAGATTGGCTGGTTAATGCATTATCAGGTTTCTAATGTCAAGGTCAAAACAAACAACAACAAAGGTGAAAGGTTATAAGGTCATGCACATCAATCTTACATGGAGGTGGTAGAATGATCGCTACACGTCCGTTTCTTGATACTGCCGCTGGGGAAAATGTCAACAAGCAAAATATAACAAGCTGTTAATAGAGCAAGAATGAGTTATGGAGTAAAGGTCAAGGTTATTCTGACAGACATGCTTTATTTAAGACAAAGTCAAAGGTATATTAAGTTTGAAATCTGCTGAAAAGCAATTACTTTTATAGAACATCACAATCATGATGATAGGAAACTTAAACTAAAATGCTCCCTCTTAAGTTGCTGTTCACATCTGTGATCTGCGAACAAAGATGACCAAGGTCAGTCTTTAACCAAGGTCAGTCCGCGGGTAACTCATAATCTGCTTAAGATCTACATCAATTGCATCTCAATCAGTAATTACTTTCTACAAACTTTCATAGAACGCTCCAAAAAAAGCTGAAAAAAAACAGTCCCTATTTGTAAAAGGACTACCTACTGTATTTCCTTCTAAGTTTATACTAAGAAAGCGTAGAGCTTATATGAACAGCTCTCGAGTCAGCTTCCTGGGTAGAACCAGTACTGAGTGGGGTTTTTTTTCTTTCGAAGTATCGGATCAAGTTAGGATCAATCCCAAACCTCTGGCATCAGCAGCTAGCACTCTATCCACCACATTACTGCCCCACTTATTTCCTCTTAAACTCAAATAAATATAAGTCAAGATTAGAATTCCAGTTGAACAAATTTGTTGCACTCCTTCATTGAATATCACCACCAGCCTGACATTGTATCTTACATATTTTTTTTTTGACAGAGCTGGGCTCGAAGCAACAACATCAGTTGTAACAGGTCAGTGACCACCCCCCCCCCCCCCCCCCCCCCCCCCCCCACCACCATCACACCTCAGTAAACATTATATACAGGAGGTCACATCTACTTGTGATTATATACAATAAGTATTTCTTCTTTTTTTTTAATTTCCTTTATTTTGTCAAACACTCTTCAACCATAACTCATTCTCTAGCAATTAAATTCAAATACAAGCTTCAAATAGCTCTAATTAGAAAACAAAACTTTAATATGCTGGATTTTAGAAAAACAAGCCAGCCGTGTCAAATAAGAAAAACCCATAATTCAAAGAGAGATAATCACCGGCCAAGCTACATCAGACTGGTGAACCCCATGTAACTTTGTCCTAAAAGTAAATCTACTTTAAGTACAAGTTTGCTCGTTAAAATGGAGATTCTTACCCGAAGATTGATCTATTTTTGAAAATCAGCAGCATACAAGATCAAAGAGTCACTTTGGGTTCACCACCCGATACACATGTGACTGACACCATGACAAGTCACTGATGTTACAATATAATATACCGGTATATATATATATATATATATATATATATATATATATATATATATATATGAACTAGCAAAATTAGCAAATTATCTCCCTTTATGCAAGTTCACATTAGCAAATTATCTCCCTTTATACTAGTTAACATTAAAAATTATAATCATATAATGTGCAGTGTAAAATAAGTTAGAAGTGTCCATATTAAACTTATTATGACAGTGTCTCAGTTCTAAATAAAACAATATTTATTGCAACATAAAACCTGTACCTCCTTCTGGAATGTGCTTTTCTACAAAATGTTTATCAATTTTATAATATGCTTTTGTATATGAATATCTTTTTACAAACCAGATAACTCTTTAGCATTCTTAGTTATAGAAGCATTCTTACCATTGGTACGACCCTAATACCCGATAAAGCATATACTATTGTGAGCTACTGAAGCTTTAACATTTTTTTTCCTATTCTAATGTTAATACAGCATCTACAGGGAATAGTTTAAGACCCGAAAACCATTAACGTACACAGGCACATGTACTCTTTCTGAAGCTTACAAAATTTAAGGATAAAAGATTATCTTAATATCATTCCCTTCAACAAAGTCTTCATATCTATTTCATGACAAGGACTTTTGTACAATTTCCAGCAAATAGAAATGCACTACATTGCATTACATATCTTGAATTACTGTGACTGCTGATATTCTTTGGCACCTAATTGATGTAGAAATCTCATCTGTATAGACCTATTTTCTAGATCATCATTTAATATTACTAATAATAATTTTATTTGTTTTGTTAATTAAAACCTGAAACTTCATACAAACATCTTGTTTATATCAATGGATTAATACCTAATTCATATGAAATTCTTACATGTACAACAAGGGTATGTCATTATTTATTGGGATAGTATATTATATTCTGATGTAAAGAATTAGGAAACGTTATGTCAAGCGAAACAGCTGTTATGTGATTTTCATGCATATTGTTAATAAATCACACGATATGAACAAGAACAATAGTTGTATCATAGCAAGTAAGCTTTTTAATTTTAACATCAGCTGTTTACTGCCATATCAACAACAGCTGTTTATCAACAACAGCTGTTTACTGCCATATCAACAACAGCTGTTTACTGTCATATCAATAGCAGCTGTTTACTGCCATATCAACAACAGCTGTTTACTGTCATATCAATAACAGCTGTTTACTGTCATATCAACAACAGCTGTTTACTGTCATATCAACAACAGCTGTTTACTGCCATATCAACAACAGCTGTTTACTGCCATATCAACAACAGCTGTTTACTGCCATATTATATGATTAATAAGGATTACTGTTAGTATAATACAGGGTGAAGTGGATCAGTTTTAAGACTGATGTGACAGATATTTTTTCTACCAATTAAATCATTGAAATAGCATTGGTTGTATTTGATTACAGTTAACCATGCATTATATAAAATGTAACTCAATACAAAATTCCTGTCCTTTTGGGGACCATTTTGAATATAATATTCAAATTATATTTCACTTATGAACATGAAAAACATTTAGTTTAAACATATCTATATTATTTTGATTGTGAAAAAAGTTCTTACAACTTAGGCAAATCATGCCCAATGTCTTCCTGGGTTGAACCAGTACTAAGCATATACAGGTAAAGTGTCTTGCTCAAGGACACCAAACATAGCCGTAGTGGAGGATCCAGCCCATGACCCTCTGATCTTGGGTCCAATACTCTACCACTAGACCACACACTCCATACAATTAATTTTAACATGATTGCAAACTTAGATGGGTCAGCAAAAGGTAGCATACAAGGGAGATAACTACCATCAAACAAGCAGTTTCACAATCTGACTAGTCTAATGTATTGACACAGGAATGGTGGCAATAACACACAAAATCTGAAGTAAGTCACCTGCAGACAGTTATCATCTATCTTTATCATTTTCATAAATTTACAGTTTATAAATAAATCTGAATTCTGAATTAGAATTTGAAAAATACATGCCATTAATTACAAGAGGTTCTGGATAGCATGACCATAGAATGTTGTCCTATTTTGGTGATCTTGGAGCAGCCACTGAAGCTGATAGGACTAAGTATGCTTATTACATTTTACATGTATTGTCTGATTTTATTTTCCAGCAATAAGGGCGAAATTTGCTTTCACATGTTAACAAAAATATTAAACTGTATTGAGCTTATCATCCCTCTACACGGACCTGATTTGTGGCTTTGCTGTACTGCAACAGCTACGTCATCTGTAAAACTGATCCACTACATCGTACAACTGGTTGGAGACAAGTGTCTATGTCTACAAAGCAATGTAACAGTGGTACTTACAACGTGGGAACATCTGATGAGGACAGGATCAGTCTGTTGGCTGAAGAAAATGTAGGTAACTTGTGACATAGATAAGATGGAATGATCAAAAGTAGTAAAAGTGTGTCACGCTAACAGTCATTACAAACTAACATGACAAAACATGGAATGGCATGTTAACACACAGTGACATGGAAATGTATGTCTACACATATATTTGTAATCAACACATGAAATGACACACAATAATGTAAATTAGTTGACAAATAAAATGACAGTAAACATGTAAATTGGACAACAAATAAAATAGAAGTCGCCTTGTAATTTGTCAACAAATAAAATGGAAGTCACCATGTAGTTTGTCAACAAATAAAATGGAAGTCACCTTGTAATGTGTGAACAAGTAAAATGGAAGTCACCTTGTAATTTGTCAACAAATAAAATGGAAGTCACCTTGTAATTTGTCAACAAATAAAATGGAATTCACCTTGTAATTTGTCAACAAATAAAATGGCCCATCAGCATCACAGTTAAAACAATCTCTACATGAGATTCCTATCTCCCACATGTATTCAGGGTTGAACACAATCATCCAGTATACTATATTGTCCTATTTAATGCACTCAGTGGTGATGCAAAATGCACAGTAACACCAGTAGTTTGTACAAAAAAAGTTTTGTTATCACAGTAAGACATTAGTGTTGTGATAACGAAATCCAGCCTTTGATGTTTACTGTCCACAATAAACAAAACTGACAATGGTTTTGATAAGGAAATGACGCTAAAACTGCTGAAGGCAGAACACATGCATGGGGGTCATTAATTTTATTCTGTCATTCATTGTTATCATACCGCCAAACAAATCATGGCACAGATTAAGATGATCCAATGGGTGACTAGTAATCCACCGCAAGCACAACTGGCTATGACAGTGATGGACACTATACATCCATAAGGGCACAGTACACTCCCTGTGTACATTTAAAACTTTCCTGTGTTGTTTTCTTTTCATAAATTAAAGTGTAAAATATTTCAAGCAGAGAAAATATTTTCAGACAGTACCGAGGGCATTAATTAGGGAGGAAGAAACAATACAGCAACTGAACATACCCTCAGCCTCATATAAATCTATATCAATCAATGAAGATTTACAACTATTTCTTACACAGGCATATTGACATAAAAATCATATTAAGTATACAACAAAATGACATATATTGACAAAAAAAACACAAAATAAATGATTATGAATCACCAGACAAGTTAATGCAGAAAAGAAGATGACAAAACATAAAACTATTATTTAAGCACAAGCAGTGACATGCCATCACAAAAACGTACCAAATAACATGAACAACAAGAGCTGTCAGGGGGACAGCGCGCTCAACTATTTCGATGCTGTTCTAAAACAACAGCTTTTTCAGGAAATACATGTAAGTACCAAATGGAAGACAATTAAAACTCAGGGATGGTAAAATTAAACCATAATTTTGCTTATCTCTAAAAAATAAATTAGCAAAATAATTCACCAACACTATTCATTTTCATTATCAACAGTTATGTCTTTTTGAAAAAAAAACAAAGTAATGGATGGCTCGTATTGCCTTAATATTATTTAATTATGCATTACATATAGGCCTATGCACTTCACCTCAGAGGGCAATATATTGGTACCAGTTCATGAAAATGGAACTGTAGTTGAAATACTCTTGTACCAGCATATAATGCACAGTTTATCACAGCAGGATACCCTTTATTGAAAATGAAGAAAATAAATCTAGAAAAAAAGGATCAAACTTCAAAAAAAAAGATGATTAAATCTTAATAAAAAAAGAAAAAAAAAGTGAAAATGTTTTTACTCCTCAAAGAAAGCAAAAAGAAAAGGAAAAAAAAAGATAAAAAAAAATTTTTTTTTTTAAATTAATGGTTTTACTTCTTAGGGTGGGCCAATTTTGCCCCCAGGGTTATGGTTTTGATCAATTTGAGAGAGGACCACAAACTGACCCCATTTGTCAAACATCTAAGAACAAGGCCTTGTACTACAAACTTTAAGCTGCTAAAAACAAAAATTCTATGTTTAAAAGGGAAATAATTCTGCCAAAATGCAATCAAGAGTTATGATTCTTGTCTCTATGAGTTTCCTTGAGGATGCTGAACACACATGTGAAGTTTCATTCATGTCTAATGATAGGATGATGAAATAAGTACCAAATCAAAAACTTTAACCTCTAAAAATATTTAACCAAATTTTCTATGTCCAAAAGGACCATAACTCTGTAAATATGCAACTAAGAGTTATGGTTCTTATCTCTGTGCGTTACATTGATGATGCTGAAGGTGTAAAGCCACCATTGATTTTTGTTCTTTATTCTTTAGTAAATAATAAAAGTTTGAAGGCTTGTCATTCATAGAGAAATCCAAATGAAATAAGTGAAACCTATATTTTATTGTTTGTCAACCTCTGCACTATCAAAATATGATAAGAAAAGTAGGGGTCATGTGTCACTGGTGACAAAGTGAAAGTAGACTTCCGAAATCATGTTTTCATACCCCAATTTCCAAGCATCAATTTTTTTTTCTAAACTCACAATTCAAACAGGACAATGCTATCAGAATGTTCAAAATACATCAATAACGCCATTCAAATAAAAAAAAAGAGCATTAAAATAAGGAAAATGCATTTTTAAAGAAGAAGAAATGAGGATTATTTATAACCGCCACTATGCGACTACCCCAGGGAAGCACTTTCTTTTTGCAATGAAGGTACTATGCCTATAAGGAAACTTTTTTTTTTAATTTCATAATTACCTCTTTTTTACTAAGTACTATCAATTTGAAGTAATACTGCCAAGTTGCAGGCATTAAATACTGAAACTTTTGTCAAAATACCACTTTTTACATGATCATTATATGCAGGCGTAAGATGTTGACCGACATGCAATTTTGATGTGTTTGACTAATTTTACCCAAAAAAAATTTTTTTTTACCTAATTCCATTAAATTTTTGATACCAAAATTGTCTCATGATACACTGAAGACATTATCTTACCAAAATACATTATCAATTCAATGTACATGTTAAAAATTGCACATTTCAATCATCCAAAATTAAAAATCTTCAACATTTTGTGAGTTTTCATGAAATTTCAATGTAGATATGCACATATATGCTTTATTTGAGGCATAAACTTGCCAAAATGTTTTTTATGAAGCAAATGTCCCCAATTTGTCATTTAAGACTATGAGAGAGTAAAAAAGAGGTTATTTTACCTACAATTAACATTTTGGAAAATCACCCCCATTTCACTCAAGTCTCTCTTATAGGTGTAAACCCACCATTGATTTTTGTTCTTTATTCTATAGTAAATAGTAAAAGTTTAAAGGCTTGTCATTCATAGAGAAACCCAAATGAAAGAAGTGAAACCTACATTTTACTGTTTGTCAATCTCTGCACTATCAAAATATGATGGGAAAAGTAGGGGTCATGTGTCATATAAGAGATGTTTTTCTGCTCAGTGTGTACACTGGTGACAAAGTGAAAGTAGACTTCAGAAATCATGTATTCATACCCAAATTTCCAAGCATCAATTTTTTTTTCTGAATTCACAATTCAAACATGACAATGCTATCAAAATGTTCAAAATACATCAATAATGCCATTCAAATAAAAAAATGAGCATTAAAATAAGGAAAATGCATTATTAAAGAAGAAGAAATGAGGATTATTTATAACCGCCATTATGCGACTACGCCATGGAAGCACTTCCTTTTTGCAACGGTGGTACTATGCCTGAACACACATGTGAAGTTTTATTCATATTGTATGAGTGGTTGCATACATATCTTACCTGATAAAAAACTCTAACCTAAAAAATTAAGTCCAAAAAGGGTCATTTCTCTGCCAAAATGCTCCCAAAGTTAAAGTTCTTGTGTCTGTGTGTTCCAGTGATGATACTGAACACACATGTGAAGTTTCATTCATATTGAATGAGTGGTTGCATAGATATCTTACCTGATAAAAAACTTTAACCTGAAAAATTAAGTCCAGAAAGGGCCATAACTCTGCCAAAATGCAACCAAGAGTTATGGTTCTTCTGTCAGAGAGTTTCATTGATGATGCTGAACACACGTGAAGTTTCCTTCATATCAAATGAGTGGTTGCATAGATATCTTACCTGATAAAAACCTTTAACCTGAAAACCAACGCCAACGCTGGGGCGAGTGCAATAACCCTCCTATTCTACCAATAGTTGAGCTAAAACTGTACTTGGCAGCACATTAAAACAGTACTTAATCTTCACATACCATACATACTGGTGTAATGTATCTTCCTTAATTGCAATAAACTACTGACTTTAGATGTGGAATGTACGAAATTCACTGTAAACTTTTTTTTTTAAATTTAGTATTAAATGAAATATTTTCATTATGGTATATAAAGCTTCCAGCAAGACCAATCAAGTAGAATTATTTAACCCTTTACTCAATAGATATGCGTTTTCCCGCACCAATCACAGAAGGTCATTGAAAACACTGCAGGAAGAGTTCAGATTGCTCGTAATGAGCAATCTGAATACTTCCTGCACTGTTTTCCACTCTGTCAGTTAATATAAACATAATTCACCCATTGCTGATACGTGGTGAATTAATGCTTTCAATATTAGGTGTCCAAAGGCATCTATATGAAGTAAAGGGTTAAATCAAAAATTAATAATGGATTTCCAATTCCTATTTAAATAACAACATAAAACAGATATTGGAATAAACATATAAAATCCTGTACAAGTGTTCATCTAGGATAACAATGAATCATTACATTAATTAATTGTATTTTCTTAAACAAATAATCCATGCAAGTTAACATTCTAGGAGTGGATACCGATAACATGGGAAAAATTATAAGAACCAAAAAGATATTAATAATTGATTTGGAGATCTTTACCACATAAAAGCATATCCTATCTACCAAATTCAACTAAAATTAAACACTTTGCCTACAAAGAAGCAATTTTTACAATGATTCAAAATCAAATTGATGGAAACAAAATAACTACTGGTACATGTATTTATAAATAACAATGAATATGTAAAAATATTGGATTAGTGTACTGTACACTTTATATTGATCATGGAATCAATTTCAAATTTTATACAGATCATTCCCGATGGCGCGAGTGATTGCCTTACTTCTGTGTGATATATGAACATATTTGAGATGAAGGAAATAGTTGTAATGCCATTGCTGTTTTTATATATGAAAACATCTGAGAATTAAAGAAACATCTACCATGTCATGTCTTAATGGGCAACAACCATACCTCAGATAAAGGTTTCATGCAGGTTGTAACTGTGAGAAGATTACAGTCTGATGCAGGTTGTAACTGTAAGAAGATTACAGTCTGATGCAGGTTGTAACTGTGAAAAGACCACAGTCTGATGCAAGTTGTAACTGTGAGAAGATTACAGTCTGATGCAGGTTGTAACTGTGAGAAGAATACAGTCTGGTGCTGGTTGTAACTGTAAGAAGATTACAGTCTGATGCAGGTTGTAACTGTGAGAAGATTACAGTCTGATGCAATTTGTAACTGTGAAAAGACCACAGTCTGATGCAGGTTGTAACTGTGAGAAGATTACAGTCTGATGCAGGTTGTAACTGTGAGAAGATCACAGTCTGATGCAGGTTGTAACTGTGAGAAGATTACAGTCTGATGCAGGTTGTAACTGTGAGAAGATTACAGTCTGATGCAGGTTGTAACTGTGAAAAGACCACAGTCTGATGCAAGTTGTAACTGTGAGAAGATTACAGTCTGATGCAGGTTGTAACTGTGAGAAGAATACAGTCTGGTGCTGGTTGTAACTGTAAGAAGATTACAGTCTGATGCAGGTTGTAACTGTGAGAAGATTACAGTCTGATGCAATTTGTAACTGTGAAAAGACCACAGTCTGATGCAGGTTGTAACTGTGAGAAGATTACAGTCTGATGCAGGTTGTAACTGTGAGAAGATTACAGTCTGATGCAGGTTGTAACTGTGAAAAGACCACAGTCTGATGCAAGTTGTAACTGTGAGAAGATTACAGTCTGATGCAGGTTGTAACTGTGAGAAGAATACAGTCTGGTGCTGGTTGTAACTGTAAGAAGATTACAGTCTGATGCAGGTTGTAACTGTGAGAAGATTACAGTCTGATGCAATTTGTAACTGTGAAAAGACCACAGTCTGATGCAGGTTGTAACTGTGAGAAGATTACAGTCTGATGCAGGTTGTAACTGTGAGAAGACCACAGTCTGATGCAGGTTGTAACTGTGAGAAGATTACAGTCTGATGCAGGTTGTAACTGTGAGAAGATCACAGTCTGATGCAGGTTGTAACTGTGAGAAGATTACAGTCTGATGCAGGTTGTAACTGTGAAAACATTACAGTGTGATGCAATTTGTAACTGTGAAAAGACCACAGTCTGATGCAGGTTGCAACTGTGAGAAGATTACAGTGTGATGCTGGTTGTAACTGTGAGAAGATTACAGTCCGATGCAGTTTGTAACTGTGAGAAGATTACAGTCTGATGTTGGTTGTAACTGTGAGAAGATTACAGTCTACTGTTGGTTGTAACTGTGAGAAGATAACTTTCTGATGCTGGTTGTAACTGTGAGAAGATTACAGTCTGATACAGGTTGTAGCTGTGAGAAGATTACAGTCTGATGCAGGTTGTAACTGTGAGAAGATTACAGTCTGATGCAGGTTGTAACTGTGAGAAGATTATAGTCTGATGCTGGTTGTAACTGTGAGAAGATTGCAGTTTGATGCTGGTTGTAACTGTGAGAAGCTTACAGTCTGATGTTGATTGTAACTGTGAGAAGATAACAGTCTGGTGTTGGTTTCAACTGTGAGAAGATTATTGTCTGATGCTGGTTGTTACTGTGAGAAAATTACAGTCTGATGCAGGCTGTAACTATGAGAAGATTACAGTCTGATGCAGTTTGTAGCTGTGAGAAGATTACAGTCTGATGCGGTTTGTAACTGTGAGAAGATTACAGTCTGATGCTGGTTGTAATTGTGAGCAAATAACAGTCTGATGCAGGTTGTAACTGTGAGAAGATTACAGTCTGATGCAGGTTGTAACTGTGAGAAGATTACAGTCCGATGTTGGTTGTAACTGTAAGAAAAGTAGTTTAATGTTGGCTGTTACTGTGAAGAGATAACTGTCTGATGCTGGTTGTAACTGTGAGAAGATTACAGTCTGATGCTGGTTGTAACTGTAAGAAGATTACAGTCTAATGTTGGTGGTTGTAACTGTGAGAAGATTACAGTCTGATGCTGGTTGTTACTGTGAGAAGATTACAGTCTGATGCTAGTTGTTACTGTAAGAAGATTACAGTCTGGTGTTGTTTTTAACTGTAAGAAGATTACAGTCTAATGTTGGTTGTAACTGTTAGAAGATTACAGTCTGATGCTGGATGTAACTGTGAGAAGATTACAGCCTGATGTCGGTTGTAACTGTGAATAGATTTCAGTATGATGTCGGTTGTAACTGTAAGAAGATTACAGTCTGATGCTGGTTGTAACTGTGAGAAGATTACAGCCTGGTGTTGGTTGTAACTGTAAGAATATCACAGTCTGATGCAGGTTGTAACTGTGAAAAGATTACAGTTTGATGCTGGTTGTAACTGTGAGAAGATTACAGTCTGATGCAGGTTGTAACTGTGAAAAGATTACAATTTGATGCTGGTTGTAACTGTGAGAAGATTACAGTCTGGTGTTGGTTGTAACTGTGAGAAGATAACTGTCTGATGCTGGTTGTAACTTTAAGAAGATTACAGTCTGATGTTGTTTTTAACTGTAAGAAGATTACAGTCTAATGTTGGTTGTAACTGTAAGAAGATTACAGTCTAATGTTGGTTGTAACTGTGAGAAGATTACAGTCTGATGCTGGTTGTAACTGTGAGAAGATTACAGTCTGATGCTGGTTGTAACTGTAAGAAGATTACAGTCTGATGTTGTTTTTAACTGTAAGAAGATTTCAGTATGATGTTGGTTGTAACTGTGAGAAGATTACATTCTGATGCAGGTTGTAACTGTGAGAAGATTACAGTCTGATGTTGGTTGTAACTGTGAGAAGATTACAGTCTGATGTTGGTTGTAACTGTGAGAAGATTACAGTCTGATGCAGGTTGTAATTGTGAGAAGATAACTGTCTGATGCTGGTTGTAACTTTAAGAAGATTACAGTCTGGTGCTGGTTGTAACTGTAAGAAGATTACAGTCTTATGTTGGTTGTAACTGTAAGAAGATTACAGTCTAATGTTGGTTGTAACTGTGAGAAGATTACAGTCTGACGCTGGTTGTAACTGTGAGAAGATTACAGGCTGATGTTGTTTTTAACTGTAAGAAGATTACAGTCTAATGTTGGTTGTAACTGTAAGAAGATTACAGTCTAATGTTGGTTGTAACTGTAAGAAGATTACAGTCTGATGTTGTTTTTAACTGTAAGAAGATTACAGTCTGATGCTGGTTGTAACTGTAAGAAGATTACAGTCTGATGCTGGTTGTAACTGTGAGAAGATTACAGTCTGATGCTGGTTGTAACTGTAAGAAGATTACAGTCTGATGTTGGTTGTAACTGTGAGAAAATTACATCCTGATGTCGGTTGTAACTGTGAAAAGATTTCAGTATGATGTTGGTTGTAACTGTGAGAAGATTACAGTCTGATGCAGTTTGTAACTGTGAGAAGATTACAGTCTGATGCTTGTTGTAACTGTGAGAAAATTACATCCTGATGTCGGTTGTAACTGTGAAAAGATTTCAGTATGATGTTGGTTGTAACTGTGAGAAGATTACAGTCTGATGCAGTTTGTAACTGTGAGAAGATTACAGTCTGATGTTAGTTGTAACTGTGAGAAGATTACAGTTTGATGTTGGTTGTAGCTGTGAGAAGAATACAGTCTGGTGCTGGTTGTAACTGTAAGAAGATTACAGTCTGATGCTTGTTGTAACTGTGAGAAAATTACATCCTGATGTCGGTTGTAACTGTGAAAAGATTTCAGTATGATGTTGGTTGTAACTGTGAGAAGATTACAGTCTGATGCAGTTTGTAACTGTGAGAAGATTACAGTCTGATGTTAGTTGTAACTGTGAGAAGATTACAGTTTGATGTTGGTTGTAGCTGTGAGAAGAATACAGTCTGGTGCTGGTTGTAACTGTAAGAAGATTACAGTCTGATGTTGGTTGTAACTGTGAGAAGATTACAGTCTAATGCAGGTTGTAACTGTGAGAAGATTACAGTCTGATGTTGGTTGTAACTGTGAGAAGATTACAGTCTGATGTTGGTTGAAGCTGTGAGAAGATTACAGTCTGGTGCTGGTTGTAACTGTAAGAAGATCACAGTCTGATGCAGGTTGTAACTGTGAAAAGATTACAGTTTGATGCTGGTTGTAACTGTGAGAAGATTACAGTCTGATGCAGGTTGTAACTGTGAAAAGATTACAGTTTGATGCTGGTTGTAACTGTGAGAAGATTACAGTCTGGTGTTGGTTGTAACTGTGGGAAGATAACTGTCTGATGCTAGTTGTAACTTTAAGAAGATTACAGTCTGATGTTGTTTTTAACTGTAAAAAGATTACAGTCTAATGTTGGTTGTAACTGTAAGAAGATTACAGTCTAATGTTGGTTGTAACTGTGAGAAGATTACAGTCTGATGCTGGCTGTAACTGTGAGAAGATTACAGTCTGATGTTGTTTTTAACTGTAAGAAGATTACAGTCTGATGCTGGTTGTAACTGTAAGAAGATTACAGTCTGATGCTGGTTGTAACTGTGGGAAGATTACAGTCTGATGCTGGTTGTAACAGTAAGAAGATTACAGTCTGATGCTGGTTGTAACTGTTAGAAGATTACAGTCTAATGTTGGTTGTAGCTGTGAGAAGATTACAGTCTGGTGCTGGTTGTAACTGTAAGAAGATCACAGTCTGATGCAGGTTGTAACTGTGAAAAGATTACAGTTTGATGCTGGTTGTAACTGTGAGAAGATTACAGTCTGATGCAGGTTGTAACTGTGAAAAGATTACAGTTTGATGCTGGTTGTAACTGTGAGAAGATTACAGTCTGGTGTTGGTTGTAATTGTGAGAAGATAACTGTCTGATGCTGGTTGTAACTTTAAGAAGATTACAGTCTGATGTTGTTTTTAACTGTAAGAAGATTACAGTCTAATGTTGGTTGTAACTGTAAGAAGATTACAGTCTAATGTTGGTTGTAACTGTGAGAAGATTACAGTCTGATGCTGGTTGTAACTGTGAGAAGATTACAGTCTGATGCTGGTTGTAACTGTAAGAAGATTACAGTCTGATGCTGTTTGTAACTGTGAGAAGATTACAGTCTGATGCTGGTTGTAACTGTAAGAAGATTACAGTCTGATGCTGGTTGTAACTGTAAGAAGATTACAGTCTGATGCTGTTTGTAACTGTGAGAAGATTACAGTCTGATGCTTGTTGTAACTGTGAGAAGATTACAGTCTGATGCTTGTTGTAACTGTAAGAAGATTACAGTCTGATGCTTGTTGTAACTGTGAGAAGATTACAGTCTGATGCTTGTTGTAACTGTAAGAAGATTACAGTCTAATGTTGGTTGTAACTGTGAGAAGATTACAGTCTGATGCTGGTTGTAACTGTGAGAAGATTACAGTCTGATGCTGGTTGTAACTGTGAGAAGATTACAGTCTGATGCTGGTTGTAACTGTAAGAAGATTACAGTCTGATGTTGGTTGTAACCGTAAGAAGATTACAGTCTGATGTTGTTTTTAACTGTAAGAAGATTACAGTCTAATGTTGGTTGTAACTGTGAGAAGATTACAGTCTGATGCTGGATGTAACTGTGAGAAGATTACAGCCTGATGTCGGTTGTAGCTGTGAAAAGATTTCAGTATGATGTTGGTTGTAACTGTGAGAAGATTACAGTCTGATGCATGTTGTAACTGTGAGAAGATTACAGTCCGATGCTGGTTGTAACTGTGAGAAAATTACAGTCTGGTGCTGGTTTTAACTGTAAGAAGATTACAGTCTAATGTTGGTTGTAACTGTGAAAAGATTTTAGTATGATGTTGGTTGTAACTGTGAGAAGATTACAGTCTGATACAGGTTGTAGCTGTGAGAAGATTACAGTCTGATGCTGGTTGTAACTGTGAGAAGATTACAGTCTGATGTTGGTTGTAACTGTAAGAAGATTACAGTCTAATGTTGGTTGTAACTGTGAGAAGATTACAGTCTGATGCTGGTTGTAACTTTAAGAAGATTACAGTCTGATGCTGGTTGTAACTGTAAGAAGATTACAGTCTGATGTTGTTTTTAACTGTAAGAAGATTACAGTCTAATGTTGTTTGTAACTGTTAGAAGATTACAGTCTGGTGCTGGATGTAACTGTGAGAAGATTACAGCCTGATGTCGGTTGTATCTGTGAAAAGATTTCAGTATGATGTTGGTTGTAACTGTGAGAAGATTACAGTCTGATGCTGGTTGTAACTGTAAGAAGATTACAGTCTGATGTTGTTTTTAACTGTAAGAAGATTACAGTCTAATGTTGGTTGTAACTGTTAGAAGATTACAGTCTGATGCTGGATGTAACTGTGAGAAGATTACAGCTTGATGTTGGTTGTAACTGTGAAAAGATTTCAGTATGATGTTGGTTGTAACTGTGAGAAGATTACAGTCTGATGCTGGTTGTAACTGTAAGAAGATTACAGTCTGATGTTGTTTTTAACTGTAAGAAGATTACAGTCTAATGTTGGTTGTAACTGTTAGAAGATAACAGTCTGATGCTGGATGTAACTGTGAGAAGATTACAGCCTGATGTCGGTTGTAACTGTGAAAAGATTTCAGTATGATGTTGGTTGTAACTGTGAGAAGATTACAGTCTGATGCAGGTTGTAACTGTGAGAAGATTACAGTCTGATGCTGGATGTAACTGTGAAAAGATTACAGCCTGATGTCGGTTGTAACTGTGAAAAGATTTCAGTATGATGTTGGTTGTAACTGTGAGAAGATTACAGCCTGATGTCGGTTGTAACTGTGAAAAGATTTCAGTATGATGTCAGTTGTAACTGTGAGAAGATTACAGCCTGATGTCAGTTGTAACTGTGAAAAGATTTCAGTATGATGTTGGTTGTAACTGTGAGAAGATTACAGTCTGATGCTGGTTGTAACTGTAAGAAGATTACAGTCTGATGTTGGTTGTAACTGTGAGAAGATTACAGTCTGATGCTGGATGTAACTGTGAGAAGATTACAGTCTGATGCTGGATGTAACTGTAAGAAGATTACAGTCTGATGCTGGATGTAACTGTGAGAAGATTACAGCCTGATGTCGGTTGTAACTGTGAAAAGATTTCAGTATGATGTTGGTTGTAACTGTGAGAAGATTACAGTCTGATGCATTTTGTAATCATGAGAAGATCACAGTCTGATGCAGGTTGTAACTGTGAGAAGATTACAGTCTGATGCAGGTTGTAACTGTGAGAAGATTACAGTCTGATGCAGGTTGTAACTGTGAGAAGATCACAGTCTGATGCAGGTTGTAACTGTGAGAAGATTACAGTCTGATGCAGGTTGTAACTGTGAGAAGATTACAGTCTGATGCGGGTTGTAACTGTGAGAAGATTACAGTCTGATGCAGGTTGTAACTGTGAGACAATTACAGTCTGATGCAGGTTGTAACTGTGAGAAGATTACAGTCTGATGTTGGCTGTAACTGTGAGACAATTACAGTCTGATGCAGGTTGTAACTGTGAGAAGATTACAGTCTGATGTTGGCTGTAACTGTGAGACAATTACAGTCTGATGCAGGTTGTAACTGTGAGAAGATTACAGTCTGGTGTTGGTTGTAACTGTGAGACAATTACAGTCTGATGCAGGTTGTAACTGTGAGAAGATTACAGTCTGGTGTTGGTTGTAACTGTGAGACAATTACAGTCTGATGCTGGTTTAACTGTAAGAAGATTACAGTCTGATGTTGGTTGTAACTGTGAGAAGATTACAGTCTGATGCTGGTTGTAACTGTGAGACAATTAGTCTGATGCCGGTTGTAACTGTGAGAAGACCACAGTCTGATGCAATTTGTAACTGTGAAAGATTACAGTCTGATGCAATTTGTAACTGTGAGAAGATTACAGTCTGATGTAGGTTGTAATCATGAGAAGAATGAGTACAATGGTTAACATTAGAGTTGTATTTCCTGCATGAACATCTTGATACAATATAGAACAGTTAATGGATAATTAATGTGGTTAAAATATGCATGCGTAAACTGAACAAGGGTTGTACCAAACATAAATGATTGTACCAAAAATATGGTCAGATTCAAATAAATACAGCCAACAATATGAAATTAAGAATAAAAAATAGGACTGATTCCAGAAGAAAAATATTTCTTGTGGCAATAAAGCACATGCATTGGTTATGTCTTGGAACCATACTGTGTCACCCAGATATTTCATGTTTCGTGTTAGATCTTTCTTAGACTAGAAATGTGTCAGCTGACATGAATACCCCCACCTCCTGTTGATCGCAATTGTCTTTAAAATTTGATAGATGTTGACAAATATCCAACTTGCCCTGTATTTTACAATTAAACAGGTACACACAAAATACTAAATAAATACATAAACCATAATCAGTTTTTGATTGGAAACCAATTTTTTACTGGATGAATGGAAAGATGAATGGACAGACAGGGTTAATGCCCTTCGCTATTCTTTGAATTTCAGGGTCATATAAAAAGAAAAGTCAAATAGGACACTAGGAGACATGGTAAAAAGCAATCCTTGACCATCTAGCATGCTGTTGCAGGAGGGTTGGGGAAATAAGCATGCATTAGTTTCAATCTCTCTAAAGTGATTATTAGATTATTCATCTCTTTTCTACACATTTATAAACATTGTAATTTCATTCATATTCATACAAGGGGAAAAGTAAAAGTTAATCCAACAACTGGATAGGCAGAGTTAGTTCACCATGATGATAATATTCTTCCCAAACTCACCCGACAATTTGGTATTTTCAAACTCTATTTTTTCTACCGGACACTGATAGCCTATATAGTAACAAAATTAAAAAAAAATTGTGATGTTAAAAACAATAAATATGAACTAGATTATACATGAATTAAAGATATTACAGGCTGTTTTAATGATCAACTGAGCCCTCAGTTGCCAAGTTGTCTGAGGCACTGTCTTCTGATGACCACTTACCTCTTATCACTGAGGTCATGGTTTGAGTCTAGATAAGTCTAAAAGTGTCAGAAAGTCTGCCAGTTACTTGCAGAAAGATTCAGATTAACTCTCAGGTCTTCCTTCACAAATAAAACTGGAAAGGTATATAGTTATATATATATAATTACATCTGAGAAGAGCCACCGTCCGTCCGCAAGTAACTGACAAACTTTCTTACATTAAGTTTTTGAAGCGAGCTGGACTCCAACCTACAGAGGTAAGTGGTCTTATACAACTCAGCCATGGAGGACCCTCATGCAATATACAGCCTGACTTGTTTTGAAATTGGCATTAGTTTAAACTTATTTTATTTCAGTAGTGAAACAAGTTCTTACAAATTACTCTTGAACACTTCCTGGGTAGAACCAGTATTAAGCATATGTAGATGAAGTGTCTTGTATTTAACATGACCCTGACAGAGGATCAAACTCCTGACCCTCTGATCCTAGGTCCAGTGCTCTACCACTGGACCATGTAACCATGTATTCCATGGTGTTTAACCCCATTCCAAAAAAAATAAATAAATAAGACTCTGTTAACGTAAGTATTAATGAACGGATGGAATGAAACCTTATTTTCAAACAGAACAGCTTTGTAAACTTTTGTGCACCCTTTTATCATGTAATCCAAGCATTTTTGTGAAATCAAGAGCAATCTGTTAAATTGTTGCTCATATAACCTGTCCTCCCACCCAGTCCTCACAACTCATTTTGTACTGTGAAGTTTTTCATTATGTTTCAGGTTCCCTTGAATGAGTGCAACTATACACATTATGTGTTGATTTTAATTAGTTTACCTGTTTATCAAAATGTACAACTATCTTACTACGAATATTTGGATTTCTTCTACTGGAGTTTAACCATCTCAGCAGTGAATGTAGGAAATAATGCTTGCTGGGTCAAAATTGAATGTAACCTGGGTATTTGCACATGGCCACATTATCAAGTCTGTTTACCATGTTTTATTCTGGCTGGGTTATAGTTAATGTTTAAGTTATATAATTCATGTATTATGAACTAATTATAGATAAACCCCAAAAGTCAAATTTAGTAGTTAAATATGCATATGGTTGGGAGAGAATATAAACAACTGTGTCATACACATTTACTGTTGATCCTGTTTGTGTTATAGATAATGGTTGTTGTTAATTCTCCAAAGCCAAACATGATACATATATAAGCACATGTCAAGATGGATACAAAATAAGGTCATTACAAAACTCCTATACATGTCTGACTATACAAGTTGTAGTAAGAGACACATGGCTGCCATTTAATGATTTAAAAAATACTCAGAATTCACCCAGACTTCTTACATAGTTATCCTGTTGCTTCCTCTTAAATGTACCTTATCACTTCTGGCACCCCGCACTGCCCTGCCCCGCCACATTCAGCCCCGCCCCCACTCTTAACCGATCACTTTTAATGACTTGTTTTTAAGAGGCTTACAAACCGAGTCTTGGATTGAAACTACAGACTGTTGTAAGCAGCTAACATCCATTACATCATCACCCCACTTTTCTTTGCTTTTCGTTACCTCTTTACTTTTTGTAAAGATTTCTCATTTTTTTACTCTAACATAACCCAAACCTCCCCTTTAAATGTCAATAATTTTTTCAAATATGTTGTTTTCCACATTTAAGAATTATGAGTATATTGCCCTCAACTCCCTCACTGCTCAAAACATTTCCAAACTTTCTAAGGTGACAGACAGCCATTGGAGTATAAAATAATTCATTTATTAAAAGAGAATTGCCATACCCATTTAATGAGTAGAGAACATTTACTCATACAATTCTCGGACTCCCTGGACAAGCACAAAATTTACAGAATTTTCCCAGACCAAAAAAATATTTCAAGTATTTCTCCAACCTGAAATATTTTCCATAGCCTATGTATTTTACCATCACTATAGCAACCATGAGTATCTAACCTTTGTTAAAAAAAGTAAGAAAAAAGTGAAGGTGAAAGACATAAAATCAGAGGAGATCCTCAATAGATGTTTTGTAAGGTGTTGTGTGTGCTGAACTGCATTTTTTTAAAAACTAACAAGTCACTTACTTGTACTTATAAACCTCCAAAAGTGATGATTGGCATTTTCACCATGAGAAAAGCGTAAATTTCATAAATTTTACTTTGAAATTCCTTTTTCTTTTGTTGTTAAATTTTCATATAAAAAGTATTCTATAAAAAAAGTTAAAACATTTTTGTGTGTGTAAAATTTGCCTTATAAAACTATATAAGTTAGCAGGAAGATAATGATAAAGTAGTTTTAATTATGGTTAAATGAAGCCTAGACACATGTTTTCCATCTGAAGCTTAATACAAGATAACTAAACATCATACCTAGTTCGCTGACATTTATATTTGAATACACGGGCCCAGAGCCAGGTCCCCGGCCTGGGGTCCCACCATAATTTCTACGTAAAGGCTCTTGCTGAGAAGGTGTGGGCCCACTGTTAACGTGGTTAGAATGGCTTGAGTTTAGAGACTCAGAACTGTCACTTGTACTGTTGTTTGTTTGTGTTTCAAAACCTGAAAATATACAATATAACCTGTACTGTTGCTTGTTTGTGTCTCAAGACATAGCTTAAATTGTTGTTCGTTTGTGTCTCAAAACCTGAAATTATACAATATAACTTGAAATGTTGTTCATTTGTCTCCAAACCTGAAAATATACAATGCAACTTGTACTGTTGTTCGTTTGTGTCATAAAAACCTGAAATATTCCAGGGGCCATGAGATCGAATCTCAGTCTCAGTGACAACTGATATAGGACATTGCATCTCATTGTCCTTTGTCTCTCACAGCTGTTTGAAGGTGGAAAGTTACCAGTTACTTGCGGAGATGGCTGTGGTCGAGTGTTGGTTAATCATCCAGGTACCCAGGAATGAGTGGTTAACCCTTTACTCCATAGATACGCGTTTTCCAGCACCAATCTGAGAAGGCCTATGAAAACAGTGCAGAAAGAATTCAGATTGCTCGAAAAGGAAAATCTGAACACTTCCTGCACTGTTTTCCACTCTGTCAGTTAATATAAACATAATTCACCCAATAATTCAAAAGCCTTCTATAAGGTGTCCAAAGGCGTCTATATGAAGTTAAGGGTTAACTCATTGTCTGTTCAACCTCGGAGGCATAAAAAGATACTAAACATTTAAACGAAATTCTAAAAAGTTTGGTATTTATAATTATTCTTTACATTAATCTACTACAAACTTACTTCCAGTGGTTGGGTTGTATATGTCTACTGGCCGTAACTTCCCTCTATTCTGCTGCTGCTGAGAGTACGGCACAACTGGGCCTACATTTGAATATTGTGGACGCGGTGATGACTGACTTGACACATTCATTGCCGTGGCAACAACCTGTGGTTTGGTCAGATGATTGACCGGAGGTCCAGGTGCCGCTGATTTCACTCGTTTGTTAGCTTGGTTCTGACTCAGATTAGTACGCAAATCTGCATCCTCAGGAGCTTGTTTGAATATCTGGGGCAGTAAAAAAATATCATAATCAATTGATATATCCCATCACATGTACATTATTCAGTATAAATGAGAAATTTATCTTGATTCTTGTACTTGAAAGTATTACAGCTGTTACATACATGTTCATCAGCAGAATTTTTTGACAACCTCACAACATAATTGTTTGGATAGTTTCTTTCATGTGTTTTTGAAAGAAATTGCTTATATTACCATAATATGAGCTGAATTGCTTATACTACCATAATATGAGCTGAATTGCTTATACTACCATAATATGAGATAAATTGCTTATATTACCACAACATGAGATAAACTGCTGATTGCACCCATGTTATTCTATTTTAATAATGTGACTATACAATGATTTATATGGAATAAGCTGAACTTATCTATTTTATATCAATCGTGAAACAAGTTTTAATACAACTTATACACAATCTTGTCTTCCTGGATGAAACCAGGGTCAAGCAAATGTAAATAAGGTCTTGTTCAAGGAGAAATCATTGGTCCTGGTGGGGGATTTGATCCATAAACCACCAACTTTGTACCCATCACTTTACCACGAGACTGCACACTTCACTCACTATAGAATTGTAATATAAGTATAGAGTTTATGAATTTGAAGATGGGGCATGGTTGAAGTATGTTAAATGATGCATACAATCTATATTAAGTCATTGAAGAGAAAAGACAGAAGTGGCATCTTAAAACATGTGGCTTCTTAATACATCTCAATATAAACAAGGCAACTATCCCAAAGGCTTAACCCCAAAGGAGCAGATTAGTGGTCTAGTGGTTAAGGCCTTGGACTGTGAACCTAGGAGTCGCAGCTTTGATCCCTCGCTCATCCAACTAAAACTATTTATTAGTCTTTCGGATGAGACCTTAACAAAAATCGAGGTCCCATGTATCGCTGCTTTACACCGGGCATGTCAATGAGCCAAGGACGCTACAAAAGGATCTTCTGTATCTCTGCACTATCCTCCTAAAATCTAAACTACTAATACTGTTTTTGGAGGCGTCAACCATGGGGGAAACCATTGGCAATGACAAATAAAATTATCATCATCATCAAAGGCTTAACTGAGGGGACCATTACACACACAGGTTTGTCTGTGTGTCTTTCCATGTCTTTCCTAATAACTGTCAGTCACACAAAAACATAAAAATCTCACCATGTCATAATTTTCCACCAGTATTTCTATGACAATATTACAGAACTTAATGTCCATGATAGCAGCCACAGTCTCCTCCTCTGGTCTCATCAATGTTGGACCAAAGCACACACCAAGATTAGCGACAGTCATCAGGTTCTTGTCAGCATTCCTCGACACTCTGAATACATAAATATAACATAAAGTTGCTATTTTCCAACATCATCACTTTATAATTGCCATACTTCTCTGAATAGCAAAGAAAGGTAAGGAAAGTCACTCTATAATTAATAGCTGAAAATCGGATATAATTTGATTTTCTACAATATTGCATTGAGCATCAGGTTATCAGAAGTACATGGATGTGAACATTTTGACAGAAGCTGAACAACTAAAACATGGGAATGGCATTAATTGACAGCAACTCGAATTCATGGACAT
This sequence comes from Panopea generosa, assembly GCA_029582155.1. Taxonomy (NCBI): domain Eukaryota; kingdom Metazoa; phylum Mollusca; class Bivalvia; order Adapedonta; family Hiatellidae; genus Panopea; species Panopea generosa. The sequence goes on from CM055896.1 coordinate 83,445,268, forward strand.
AATTATGAAATGACACGCAATCAATGTGTTGATTTCTACCTTGACACCAGAAACTGGAATATAGATGACGATTTCTGTCTGCAATAGCAGAAACTGTATTAAAGGTGCTGATTTCTGCCTGTATTGGCAGAAACTTGAATACAGTATTTGAATTCAATATTCAGTTTCTTACCTTCGTAAATGAGCTACTATGAGATCCAGCATTTCAAAGTTGGACTCTGGAAGTTTATGTGCCAGTGTGTGGATATCATGGAGTCTTAATGTCTTAGACTCTCTCTCTGAAATTGTAAGAATGAAACTTGTGAACTGCATTTTCAAAACAGTCAGATAAATTAACTGAAAATCAGTATTTGATTCAGTGAAATTTTTATACATTGTTTGTATAGGATCATAAACTTTAGAAAATTCAAGTGTCATACAATGCAACAAAAAAAGTTATTTTTCAAGTAGCCTGTAGGCTATTTCAATTATTATCATTGGTATTAATGCATAATTTTGTTAAAGAAAAAATGTAGAAGTTAAAGAGTTTAACACAGAATATGGCGGATGGTTGACATGGTGTGATCACACCTGAGCCAAAATCTAACATGCCAGTTACGAGATGGGTGTGGTGAAATACTGGTGAACCTTCCAGGATCCCATGAAAGTGTGCTTAGGTAAACTGATCATCTGTCAATGGCATAAAAATGAAGCTAAAAAGCATAATAGAATGATAGCCAAGCCATTATTCAGACTGGTTCACCAATCCATTACTTACTGGCAGCAGATATGAAGTCTGGATGAAGTTTAAATGTCATCAGCGGTTCTGGTAGTGACCTATAACAGAAAATGAGTCCTTAATTAAAAATATTAAAAAAAAAAGATCACATCATGATGATTATTATGTTGTAAATAATGAAAAGTAATGCACCAGTCATTTGGTACCCGACTGCTATAGGCCTTGACATAGCAGGGCTAAAGTGCCAGACTATTTTTGCACCAATATCTCCACAGTGTCGTGAAAGTGCAGAACTTTCACTTCATGCCAAAAAAAGTTTAGGATTACAGTGTTGCCTCTTGCCAGGGAGTATGGATCTTGTGTAGTGTTTTCCTATATTCTACTGGGGTAATGGAACCTCGCAAGACTTAAAAGACAAAAAAAATGCAATAGCAGGACAGTATGTAAGTAACATTGTCCCTAGGGCAAAAGGGTTTTAGCAGGACCTTTACCAGCAAAGTGTCTCTGCAGAGCCTGTACCCCTACTCTCCCAATCTAAGGGATACAGGTGTTACAAATGACCGGTGCATAATGTTAATGTTAAGTTAGTTTTTCAAAACTTTACTGATAATTTAGAGTTGGAGCCTCACCTGAGGTAATTTTTTACAGCACTAGTGATAGTTTTTGTTTCATACTGGGTGGGATCATTCAGGTCGAGCTTGTCGGCTTTCTTCCTGTCCAGACCTAATGATATCAGCTTAGTTACCTTGGAATTCACGCCTACCACTCTGTATAAACCCTGGTCATCTAATCCTGCAACATAGAGGAAGGCTTGTTAAACCTGTTTTCAGCCATATTTTAAGTAAATACTTGTCATTAACTGCACATTAATACCAGTACAGAATTTACGTCAACTTATTTTCACTTTAGTTTTAAATGTTTATATTTACATTTTTACTGCAATCGGCCTAAATGTACTATACAGATTAACTGCATTTCATTTCTAAATGAAAAACATTTGCATCTGGGTGGCACTAAAATGACCATTTGCACTTCATTGGTTGCACAATTTTGTTTTGCTGGTGTGACGTCACATTGCCATTAGTTTCACATGATATTTGCCGTAAGTTGCCATACAAATGCATGCACTTATTCAGTATATTGACATGTCGCCGTTACATTCATGACATTGGCTCTGCAGTTTAATGTGTATAATTAGCTTTTTTAAATATCCAAATGGCAAAAATAACGTAATACTTTTATCTAAAATAGTTGAAAAATATAATGCAAATATGAGGATTAAAAGCCTTATATAGAGTTTTCATCTGGTAAGGAAAATATAAGCCTAGTTTAACGTTGCTTAGCTTCAGGAACATTAAACTAGCCTATGTTTTTCATCACCCGATGAAAATTCAAAAAACAAAATGGCCCAAAACATACATACTGTTCTAATTTTTGCAATTAAAAAAAATCATTTTTTTATTATGTTTGAAACTTTAAAAACAAGAGGCAGCATTCTGAGAGACAGTGACCATGCTCTGTCTATATACTTACATATTCCATACACCCTATATTCAGTGTTAGGTATAGTGTGAGCTTATACATCATAAACAAACAACTTACTGGGTGTTTATATGCTTTGATTACAAGATGTATGTTATTATTGTGTGACTTTAGCTTACCTCTATTTTCTATTGAACTGATACATCGTTTGATAAAGTTAAACCCAATGTCATCCAAATAGGCTGTAATTTATAATAGATATTTTGTGATAATATATGACAAATTACATACTAGCAGCATTTTACATACTCACAAACATTATATACATTTCTCATAATACATCATATATATATATATATATATATATATTAAATAATAATGTGTGATTTTATTGCATGTCAATGATATATATAACACATAATGTTGTTGTTTTTTTTTAACAAATGTTTAACATAATTTGATTGAAATAATTTTTTTTTTTTAAAAATTAGCCATTATCAGAATAAATTACATAGAAGTAATAAGCATATTTCATTATAAATAGAGCTTCCCTCTCCACCTTTGTTAACTTAGTTCTTCACTATTGGGCTGGTTACCATTCAACCACTGATTTTGTGTGGTTAAACCATGGTAAAATGGCACTCTTCTGACAGTGAAGTGCTACGTTAATGGGCAGAACAGTGCAGCATTTTCATCAGATGAAAATTAATGGCACTGTTATACCAGTAACTGTAAAAGCTATCATGGTTACTGAAGCATGAAAACCACATAACTGTAATTATTATCTACTGACAGAAGCATGAAAACCACACTACTGTAATTATTATCGACTGATAGAAGCATGAAAACCACACTACTGTAATTATTATCTACTGACAGAAGCATGACAATCATACTACTGTAGGCTTATATTTTTCACTACTGTTATAGTAACTACAAAGAGAACCATATAAATCACACTAATGTAATATTACCAACAGACTGGATAACAAAATAAAGCACTTACATTCCTCGGAGTGACGAGAATGAGGCTTGTTATATATCTGTGGAGGGAAATGGTAACATGTTACAAAGCATTCAAACACATGATTTATTGTTACTACAAGTCATGTAAAACACATATTGTATAAAAACAATTTATACAGCAAACCAGACTTACAATTTCATTTGTAAACTATCATAGTTCAGCAATAACTTCAAATTTAGTCTTTTACAACTGACTTCTCTCAGACGCTGTCTAATGGTCACTAACCAGACCTCCATAATAAGGTCAATTTTCAACAATATTATGTAATAAGATGACTGTGTCTACAAGGAACAGTAGTATAGTGGTCTCGCTGTGAAGTATCACGGCACGGTCACATCATACATATACCAAGTACATATTTTCCATTACCATTTCAAAGGACCCTAAAATGGACAACCTTTGACATGCTATTGCGGGTGTTTTTATCTGGGAGCAGCCTCTGCTGTTCACTCAGGTCAAACAAGGGTTTTGACCTTCAGCTTCTAAAGGTTTCATTCCAATCTGATCCTCATTTCTCCCTAATGATTCCAACTGTGATGTTTTTTATGATGACTTTTAAATGTTGCCAACATTCAAAATAAAAATCTGACAAGCAAAGTGCAGTAATGCCAAATACTTACAGGTTCTTTTCCGCCCATCACATCCATCCATAACTTACGATCCTCGTCTGACAGAGCTTGGAATGTCAAGACACCAGTTCTGAAACACAGCAAACGTATTCAATGAAGACAAAGATTCGTAATTTATGGCTATAACCCTATTCATCAACTAACAGACTTGAGTCATTAAAAAAAATGGGTGTATTATTTTCGAGTAGGGGTGAGTGTGGGACTGTAATATACGATTTAGATATCAAACATGTGCAATGTATTTAACAATTGTTTTTGACAAGTTAAGGACAGATTACACAGCTTATGGTGATAATTTTCGACAAACTTCAATGAAAATTGTGAGTGCTTTCAGTAAATCTTTCTTACCATTGTATTGCAAGAAATCTGACTGGAGGTAAGAGATACGAGTTAAGAGATTGGAGTTAAGAGATATGAGGTAAGATATACGAGGTAAGACGTATGAGATATGAGGTAAGACATACAAGGTTAGAGATACGAGGTTAGAGATATGAGGTAAGATATATGAGGTAAGATATATGAGGTATGAGATATGTGGTAAGAGATATGAGGTAAGATATACGAGGTATGAGATATGCGGTAAGAGATACAAGGTTAGAGATATGAGTTAAGAGATACGAGTTGAGAGATATGAGGTAAGATATACAAGGTTAGAGGTATGAGATACGAGGTAAGAGATACGAGGTAAAAGATATGAGGTAAGAGATACGAGGTAAGAGATACGAGGTTAGAGATATGAGGTTAGAGACACAAGGTAAGAGATACATGTAAAGAGTTACTTACTTTTCTTCTACCGTTATATCTATACAAAATCTGCGTTCTATGGAATCAGAAGCTCTCCTTGTGCATGACTTTAACAAAACTGTTTCACCTGCTGGATTCTGAATTATATATACAATGTATTTATATTGTTATAAAAAATCATGCATGCCACAGTGACTCAGATACAAAACTGTACATGTACAATGTTCTTGTACTTCTAATTATATATATAATCTCTATATGAAGCCATGAACCCCACAATGTATTTTACGTTTAATTTCATAAAATGATTTCAGATGGCCCCTAAAACATCTTACTTTTACACACAAGGCCATGAGGTTCACATGGCAACCATATATAGATTTCCCCATGTCCAAAATTACAAAGCCACGCCAACAACTTCTCTACACATAATTTCTTCTTTGCAAGACTATTCCACATTTTTACAATGATATCAACATTTCTCATGTAAGCCCCATTATACCCGACCAGTTACAAAAACAAACACATTTTCAGCCACGCAGTGTTATATAATGAACAATATCAATAAGAATGCACATTATGTCTCACACTCCAATTAATTTTGTACTGTTCTACATATAGACATGCACTTCTGGAACACTGAACGTCTCACACACCAATTAGTTCTGTACTGTTCTACATAGAGACATGCACTTCTGGAACACTGAACGTCTCACACACCAATTAGTTTTGTACTGTTCTACATACAGAGACATGCACTTCTGGAACACTGAATGTCTCACACACCAGTTTGACATATACAGACATGCACTTCTGGAACACTGAACGTCTCACACACCAATTAGTTTTGTACTGTTCTACATACAGAGACATGCCCTTCTGGAACACTGAATGTCTCACACACCAATTAGTTTTGTACTGTTCTACATATAGACATGCCCTTCTGGAACACTGAACGTCTCACACACCAATTAATTTTGTACTGTTCTACATTTAGAGACATGCCCTTCTGGAACACGGAACGTCTCACACACCAATTAGTTTTGTACTGTTCTACATACAGACATGCCCTTCTGGAACACGGAACGTCTCACACACCAATTAGTTTTGTACTGTTCTACATTTAGAGACATGCCCTTCTGGAACACTGAACGTCTCACAAACCAATTAGTTTTGTACTGTTCTACATATAGAGACATGCACTTCTGGAACACTGAATGTCTCACACACCAATTAGTTTTGTACTGTTCTACATACAGAGACATGCACTTCTGAAACACTGAATGTCTCACACACCAGTTTGACATATACAGACATGCACTTCTGGAACACTGAACGTCTCACACACCAATTAGTTTTGTACTGTTCTACATACAGAGACATGCCCTTCTGGAACACTGAACGTCTCACACACCAATTAGTTTTGTACTGTTCTACATATAGACATGCCCTTCTGGAACACTGAACGTCTCACACACCAATTAATTTTGTACTGTTCTACATTTAGAGACATGCCCTTCTGGAACACTGAACGTCTCACACACCAATTAGTTTTGTACTGTTCTACATACAGACATGCCCTTCTGGAACACGGAACGTCTCACACACCAATTAGTTTTGTACTGTTCTACATTTAGAGACATGCCCTTCTGGAACACTGAACGTCTCACACACCAATTAGTTTTGTACTGTTCTACATATAGACATGCCCTTCTGGAACACTGAACGTCTCACACACCAATTAGTTTTGTACTGTTCTACATATAGAGACATGCCCTTCTGGAACACTGAACGTCTCACACACCAATTAGTTTTGTACTGTTCTACATTTAGAGACATGCCCTTCTGGAACACTGAACGTCTCACACACCAATTAGTTTTGTACTGTTCTACATATAGACATGCACTTCTGGAACACTGAACGTCTCACACACCAATTAGTTTTGTACTGTTCTACATATAGACATGCCCTTCTGGAACACTGAACGTCTCACACACCAATTAGTTTTGTACTGTTCTACATATAGACATGCCCTTCTGGAACACTGAACGTCTCACACTGGTCCTCTGTTGGTCCAAATATGCAGGAAAAATCATGGGGTCGACTAAGTTGCTTTTGTACAATTTCATTCATTTGATGACATCCCTTCATTTCTGACAATTCTGCCCATTTGTTCAAGTGTACCACTACGCATCTTTAAATTGTTAAATTTTCATCCAACAGTACAGTATATTTTAAAAAAGAAAGTAAATCTGAATCACAAAGATGCAATTTCCTCACCAGCATCTACCGAAAATGATCTGGTTCTTGATCGTCTCACACACCAATTAATTTTGTACTGTTCTACATATAGAGACATGCACTTCTGAAACACTGGATACATTACCAATGGTTCTAAAAGTGCCTTATTCCCATAGATAGTCCTCTGTTGGTCCAAATATGCAGAAAAAAACATGGGGTTGACCAGGTTGCTTTTTCACAATTTCGATGGTTTGATGGCACCTCTTCATTTTTGACAATTCTGCCTATTTGTTGCAGTGTATCACTACGCATCTTTAAACTGTTATAGCATCATCAAACAGTTCCCAGGGTCATCCAAACTTAGAAGAACTCATGAAAATGATCCAATGTTCTCATATGCACAAAGAAATATGATCATTTTAAGTATTTTCAACAAAAATAATGCCAAACCGATTTCCAAAACTCTTATTTCTTGGGTGTAAGAACCCTGCTATAGACATATAGGACAGGTAATCGGTAAGTGAGACATTACATATATTAAGAGCTTTTTAATCGTTGTTTTAGACTATTCTATAACCATTCAGGAGATTAAATAAGAATTTAATGACTAATTCCAAAACAATATAAACCTTTTCATACTTTTTTTTTATTCTTTAAAAGACCTATGTTGTAGAATTATAAACTGTGACTTACCATCTTCCCAGTTGACTGATTAAATGGAAGCATGTAAAACTTCTTGTCATTTTTGTTGTAGCAACACCAGTATTTGTTCCACGTTGTCGCTAATGCCTCTGAAATAGCATTTCAGAAATTATATTTAAATTGTCTACTAACATTCAATGTACTAAAAAAGCTATTTCAACAAAAAACACTATATTTCCATTATCTGTAACCACCCATCATATGGTCAAAACATTGAACAAGTTATTACGTTCAATACCACTCCTTCTATGAAATGATTAACAAATAAATTAATATGAACATTAATAAAATTGAGAATCGATCAAATTAAATTGCCAATGTCTCCAATGAAACGATAAAATATTCAATACATGGAAATTGTTTTAAATTTATCTATTTAACATTGATTGTGAAACAGGTTTTTACAACTTATACAAATCATGATCAAAGTTTTCCTGGAGAGAACCTGTACTAAACATATGCAGATAAAGTGTCTTGCTCAGACCCATTATAATGGCAGGGGTTCAAACTCATGACCCCTCAATCCTGGGTTCATAGTTCTATCATTGGACCATGTGCTCTACATACATAAGCGAAATTACTTAACAAATCCAATACAGTGTCAAAGCATACAATGCAATGACCAATAAATAAGTATAATGAAAAGAAACAAATAATTTGAAAACTATTGAAATTAACAATGCTACAAACAAATGTTTATATGTAATGGTCAATACATCAAATTTGTTTAGCCTGATATTTACTCTTTTAAATATGATAGTTTTCTATAAGTTTATAAAAATGTTGTAAACAACACTATTACACAAATCTAACATGCTGAAAATATTTTTTTTAAATTTGGCTTGACCTTTGAGTTGTTATTACTCACTTTTCTCCATGAGGTAGAGATATCCCTGTCGGGTCCAGGTACCACGCAAGGTGCCTGTCTGATCCATGGGTTTCTGTCAAAAATACAACATAAATCATACTACAGTAAAACCTGTATAAGCGGTCACCTCTTAACCCTTTACTCCATAGATATGCGTTTTTCCTGCACCAATCACAGAAGGCCTTTGAAAACAGTGCAGGAAGAGTTCAAATTAACGAGCAATCTGAACACTTCATGCACTGTTTTCCACTCTGTCAGTTAATCTAAACATAATTCACCCATTGCTGATACATGGTGAATTAATGCTTTCAATTTCAAAGAGTCCAAGAAAATGCTTACAGGTTAAGCAGCCACTTGTCTTAAACAGCAGTGTTTATGAATACAATATGATACAATACAATAATTATGATACAATACAATAATTATGATACAATACAATAATACAATAAGTATGATACAATACAATATGAGACTGTTTTAAAAAGATGAATTCTAAGACAGTAACATAAAAAAAAAATTCTGGAAGACAATAAATTATATTATGAAACAATAGCTCTGTATTCTTTTCTTAATTTGGTAAATTAATTCTCAAACATTAAAAATCTGAATTTTGTCTTCCATAAGTCGTAAATTCACTTTTTATCTAGAAGGTAATGAAAACAGAATTCTTCATGGTTGTGAAATGATGTGTATTTTGTTCAGGTAGGATTGAAGCACGAAAATGCATTATGACAACTGCTAAACCAGTAAAATCATATCTGTGATCACCTATTACAGAAAGTCACCTGTGCTTTTATTTTGAATAGTCAAGGTATAAGCCTGTTTGGCATTTAAACTAATCTTATCTGACAGTTACTAAGGAAACCAGCAAATATCATAGGAAACAATGTCTTTAGACAATTGCCAATAATGTAACATATGTAATAGTTTATAATTATTCTAATTTATTTTATGCTTGACTTGGAAGAATTCTTAGAACTTATATGAACCATATCTTGTATGTTTTTTAAAGAGGTTTAATGCCATTTCAACACATTTCAGGTTATATGAGGCATATCCAATTTTACTGGTATAGGAAGATCTCAGAATGAATCTGAGTAGAACCACAGTCCTACTGCAAGTAACTAGCAAACTTTCTCACATGAAGTTTTTGTAGTGAGTGGGACTTAAATCTGTAACCCTAGCAGTGAGAGGTAAGTTAGCTTGAGATGGCACCTGAGACATCTCTCGAGTTTGTTTCCTGGGTAGAACCAGTGCTGAATGTTGTTGTTGCTTAGAGGCATCAGGTCGTTCTGGGGATCAAGCCCCCAACCTCTGTGACAGCCAACTCTTTACATTACCCCCCCCCCCCCCTGTTTACTTTTGTAATAGGTTCACCTGTCCTGTACTCAGCACCGACATTAATATCTTACATTAACACCCTTTATCAAAGTTCACTTACCAAGCTTAGTTGAAGTTGCATGTGAAGTAATGTCTAGTTAATGTATATATATATTTGTGGAAGCAATTAAATACTAACATTTCATTAATCAATGTATATGTACAAAGACTACTAAGTTAAAGAAAATACAAAACCTAACTTTGGGTCTGGTTAGACTGTGAAATATACAGCTGGAAACCAAACCTTGGGGCCTTAAACCAGAATGTGAAATATACAGCTGGAAACCAAACATTACCAAACCTTGGGTCTAGTTGGAGTGCAAAACATGCAGATGGAAACCAAACCTTGGGTCTGGTTAAGAGTGTAAAACATGCAGCTGGAAACCAAACCTTGGGTCTGTTTAGAGTTTAAAACATGCAGCTGGAAACCAAACATTTGGTCTGGTTAGAGTCATAATATACAGCTGGAAACCAAACTTTTGGTCTGGGTAGAATGTGAAATATACAGCTGGAAACCAAACCTTGGGTCTGGTTAGAATGTAAAACATGCAGCTGGAAACCTAACCTTGGGTCTGATTAGAGTTTAAAACATGCAGCTGGAAATCAAACCTTTGGTCTGGTTAGAATGCAAGATATAGAGCTGGAAACCAAACTTTTCGTCTGGGTAGAATGTGAAATATACAGCTGGAAACCAAACCTTGGGTCTGGCTAGAATGCGAAATATACAGCTGGAAACTAAACCATGGGTTTGGTTATAAGAGTGTAAAACATGCAGCTGGAAACCAAACCATATATATATTACAGCCCAAAACATTAACAAAATATTGTATTTCTAACACCAGCAGCTTCCTATTAATTGCACCACTTCATTTTAGCTGCACTGGCTAAACATTTCTTTATAAACGTGTAATAAATGCTTACGCAGAGATTGTTTATAGAACACTGGTGAAATAATCACAATCAAAGCATATAATGAAATATTCAAAAATGAAATTCTATCATAGTGGCATTTAAATATTCTCTTGACAAACACTCAAGTTTTACAACAGCACTCTTCTATATAAATGGAAGAATAGGATCATAAATAATGAAAGTGAGTAAGATGAGACACAACATTACACAGATGATGTAATCCAATAGGTCTGACACCACTAGGTGAAGATCAGAACAATAAATGTGCTCTCAGATTTGCTCAAGCATATATAGAAATTAAGGATGTAAAAAAATAAAAATATTTTAGCAAGGTGTGACTGGTTTATTAATTTGTCAAAAGTTTCACAAATTTTCTGAATACTCAAGAATAAAGGCAGAGGTAGTTTGGGCTAACAACAAACGTTACAGAATGGGCTACAATAAAGTTATTCCATGATAATCCCCATAAAACTCTAATATCAGGCTTAGTGATTTAGGTAAACGACACAACACAGAGATATAACAAAAACTAAGGACATGATGTATAGACCGAAAATCTGATTATCTTTTTAATTATGTTTAATGCCATTTTTAAGACATTTCAGGTTATAAATCATGGTATATCCAGTTTTACTGGTGAGAGAAGACCTCAGAATGTACCTGAGTAGACCCGACATCATTCCACAAGAAACTGGCAAACTTTCTCGCATAGTTTTTGGACCAAGCAGGGCTCTAACCCAGGACCTCAGTGGAGAGAGGTATGTGGTCATTATAAGACAGCGCCTTAATTAGACAACTGGACCATGGAGATGGAACATAATTATAATTTTATTTTTTCCTGACAGTCACATTTTCAATAGTTTTGGACTGAGTGTGAACCTAGGAGCTCAGCGGTAAGAGGTAAGTGATCTTGAGAAGGTGACATAACCTACTTGGCGAAAGAGGACCCTCTACATAAAGTCTAACCCTCGACACTTAATCAAGAGCCAAATACCTTGGGCAGACTGGGGCTTATTGGTCCAATATATGGGGTTACAAAATATTTCAAGGGAGAGAACTAATACTACAAGAATTATTTCATTATTTCTAACGCTTAAATACACAATAAAACATCAAAACATTTAAACAAAGAAGACTGAGCTGTTCCAGTATATATATCATATTTACAATATCATTTAAACATTTACATAATAATGTCTTCTATGGCGTATTAAATTACTTGTTTTGATTATCAAAGATTTAAAATGATAAAGAATTAGAAAATATGCATGCTCATGGTTACTGTGAATTATCGAGTAGTCACTTATAACAGATAATTTCACCCATGATATTAACACAATAACACTAACTAGAAACAATATTTATCTCTTCAATATAAAAAGCAAATTTCAAGTCTTTATGCATCATAACTATGTAATTGATAATTCTCAACTTTAACAATAGAGCTGCCTGGATGAAATATCAGAATATTCAGAAACAGTTTAGCATATACAAAAAGTAAGAAATTGATTTTGAATTTCAAGAGTAGGGGACATTCACTATGTTTATATCAAATACGGTATTCATCCCATTTATCACCCTAACTATAAATGTTTCATACTTTATCTGAGAATGAGACTCAAAATCTTCAATTTCTGCAAACCATGCCAATGTAAGAAATGAGACGTTCAATCATTTTCTGCTTCCTAATTATTAAAATGACTTGTCCCTGCAAGTAAATGACTTGTCCCTGCAAGTAAATATAGTAATTTACTTGTTTAGTTAAAGTTATTTGGATTTCAGTTTTTTGTTATTTTAAATCTTAGTCCGGCTCACAGACTTAAAATATTAATGAATTTAAGTCCTGAACCCTTAAAATGTTTTCGAAAAAAAGTGAGTGGGGCATAGCAGAACTTGTTGAACAAGTGTGGCCCTTCATTTAGATAAACCTGCTGTAATTTTGTACTTTTCTTTTTCATTTTTGTAGGATATACAAAGTGGATGAATAAAGTAGTTTACTTTTTTAATAAATGATCGTTCCTGTTATGATTACAGTAACTTGGTATCAGAGCAGTATAAAGAAGCATATCGAACAATGTTGCAACAATATTCATGGATTCATAAATAGCCAATTTTATTTCAAATAAAAATTTCCATAAAAAAATAATTAAAAATATGGTAGTTGTGGGGATTGTGTTCAGGTAAACACCACAATACATACATATATACAATTTATATATCTTTTCAACATAACAGTTAACATTCTCAAATTTATAATAACAGCAGGCCTGCACCTCCTAAATTCATCAAAGTTTCAAATCTTAAATTCAGTATTTCAAAACTTTCCAAATTTTATAATTCACAATCAAGCCAATTAGCAACATATTCTTTCAAAAACAATCAAATTCAATAATCAGAAAATATCTGAAAATCATATTTATGTTGAAAATTCAGCTATTACAGATGCTTCCAAATGGTGTGACAGAGTTAAAAGTTTTAGAATAAAAACCTTAGGGATGTAGGCCCTAGTCTAAAGTTACAAAAAAAAAAGTTCATACTCAACTGAGTTCTGCTTACACCAACCAATCAACATTAATGTTACAATTGAGTTCAGCTAAAACCAACCAATCAACAGTCATGTTACAACTAAGTTCAGCTAAAACCAACCAATCAACATTCATGTTACAATTGAGTTCAGCTAAAACCAACCAATTAACATTCATGTTAAAACTGAGTTTAGCTAAAACCAACCAATCAACATTCATGTTACAATAAAAGCGAAGTGTCTGCTACTTGTTGTTAGCTCAACTCAGGTGAGTATGAACTTCACAGAATTTTATATAATTTTGGGGCCAGGTCAACTAAAGATGGACGAAAGATATGTAAAACTGAAAAGAATCCAGATAAGAATTGATAGTGCACAATATAGATGACAACTACAGTGAGTTCCAGTATCTTACCACCATGGACGTTAGGCTCAGAGACTGTGGCTGCATGAAAATGTAAGCAGAGTGCCATATGTTAGTTAAAGCATGATTACAATAGTAGTGTATACATGTTAACACACAGTACTGGTTATACACCTCTGTGATACAAGCCAGTGTTGGCACTACAAATACCAGAACAGCACATCCTAGTCTAGTACAACTCATAAACACACGCTAATACACATGCAAACAAAGTCACATGTCAAAATCATGGTTTGATTATCAGAAAATTTTAACAGATGATTAAACTTGTATTAATAATGGTCAGATTGCAAAAAAAACACCAAAATAAATAAATAAAACCAAACTGAAAGAAAGAGCAAACGTTAGCACTATTCACCTCAATGGGCAAACAATATGCTCACCAGTCTAAGAAAAAATGCATGCACCAGCATCCCGCACTGTAATAATGCTACAAACATTAACAATTGTAAACATGTTATATGTCTAACAACTACAAAGGCAATACATTTGTAACTACTATGACAAATTTAAACATTGAGTGCAAAGGTCAGCATAATCACATGAATTTAGGTCAATATCTAAGTTGTATGCCCATTTTTACACTAATAATGAAACTACCGAAAGTGATATAAGGTATATATAAACTTCTGGTATTAGTAGCAGAAATGCTGGAAACTTGTTTTGAGATACTTACATAATTAGGTAGAAATGAATAGAATCAAAGTAAATCTATCAGATATATTTTATGAATATAATTATTTAAGTTAAAAAATATTAAATTTCTTTTTAAGGAAACTTCCATTGACCATGACCACATTGAACTGAGAAACAACAACTACAATGTCAGCAACAACTACAATGTCAGCAATCCATATTTGAACTTTCATTGCATTATTTTACAGTTGCTGACTTAATTTGCTTTAAGACATAGTAACCTTGAATCTATTGTGCTCATGGCACCTGCATGTGAAATCAAGTTATTGGAAACCAAAGTAAAAGATTATTTTTTTAAATGGGGTTAAATGCCATTTTCAACACATGACAGGTTATACTTGGCATATCCAGTTATACTTGGCATATCCAGTTTAAACTTTATTGGTGGAGCAAGACCTTTCGCAAGCAACTGGCAAACTTTCTTATATATAGTTTTTGGATGAGCAGAACATGTCACAAACCTACAACCTCAGCAGTAAGAGGTGAGTGATCTGATGGTGCCTCAGACCACTTGACTAGAGGACAGCTCCTTTCTTATTATGCCAGGCAGAACAAAATATTAAGTAGAATAAACCTCCAATTCCCTCCAAATCAATTAGTTGAGGACAGATAAATACAGTATAAGCTGTGTAATTTAGTCTCTCTATTCAGCATCAGCCTGCCTTAAACAGCCACTTTGTCTTTTCCCCTATATTCGATGTTGCAGTGAAAATCAATCTGAATTCAGCAGTGACTGTTTTACTACATTTGATTGCCTCCTTGTTGATGTGTTGACTTATTGAAGTGAATTATTTGTTTCCTCAGTAAACATCTAGGAATAATGTGTAAATATTTATGTTTATATTGCTGTGTTTCTAGTTTGTGAAAGTTATTTATATGAAACCTAGCAAGAGGCATGCCCCTGCATATATATAATGCTTGCTAGACCGAGGCTATTTTGTTTCACTTTATCATTCATTATGAAATTTCAGGGTCATATAATGTTTGGTTGCTGAATTTCGATATGACTAATGATACAGCATACCATTTAAGTGGTGAAATCTATCAGTGCAAAAAAGGGCATAAACATACTACAGTAACTGTTAACCTTCCTTTTGACAAGGTCAATATATCATTCTAACTGAAGTTCTAATTGAAGTATGATGCAATAAACTTTGTTTTCAAAGTTTAATTAGTGCATGACCTATTTATGAAATAAAACTTTAAAATGTTAAAGTTTATTTATGGTAAACTTGACACTTTTCAAAATTTGACCTTCGGCAATCATATGATTATTCCAACACAACTAAACAAAATAACTCCTTAACAATTCAACTGGTAACCATGGTAACATGTAAAACAACATGAAACCATGGTAACAAAAGCAAACTGAAGATTGTACCTTCTCAGAAGTGTGGTTGATTAAATCTGGCCATGCAACATTCTGGATGGCGCCACCTGTACTCTAGGGGGCACAAGACAGGGGAATTAAAGCAACAAGAGGCAATTTCTCTTTCAACAACATGCCCCTCTGGCCGAGGCATAAAAAAGGCATTGAACTATACTTTTTTCAAATTCAAAACATGTCATCAAATGCACTTGTACCAATATGTCATTTGGTGTTACCACTATTGTTTAGGACTTCTTTTTTAAACACAGGTTAGGCCCAAAAAAAAAGTATATTCGCTTCTGGTTTGCCCCTGAAAACAAATAGGGTAGGTAGATAAGATTTTTTTTTTCTTCGAGCTGCTAGTAATATTTGCAATGCTAGTAATATTTGCAACAACCTGGTCATAGGTTTTAATTATATGTTAACCATATTATAGTATATTGAGATAGATACATTAAAGATTCATTGTACTATTCTGTAACAATGATAACAATTTCTCAGTCTGATGTATCAGGACAGTGTCAACTTGGGGCAGTAGTCTAAGCTCTCTCACAATGGGCGGCCATGTTGGATGCCTTGCAACAAACGAATTATAGTTCAAAACACACATTTCATTATGTTTAATTCAATGACCATGCATGGAAGTCGGCAGTAAAAATTACAGATGGTCAGTCAACCAGAAACAAAGGTGTTTTTTTTTTGGGCCTTACCATATTTAATTTTTGCCAGCGTAAGTACAGTAAATTAAATATTATATTTCAAACCTAAATGAATTTTTGCTTATAAAAATAAATAACGGTAACAAAATTTCAAACAGTTTACTTAAAGATTATGTTTACATGTATTGTTTCATGAAATTTTCAAAATGGATGTTTCCATAGCAATAGCCGATATTTATTTTCAACAATTTTCAATGATACAGAAATAATTAAAAACAAATTAACTGACTCACATGAAATTTCATCCCAAACAATAAAATAATAATCACAAAAAACATATAAAACATAAACACAGACAGACACATGATATGCACTGCAGACATCAAAGCTAAAAAACGTAAAAAAACAAGAACAATACTTCTACTATCTAAGCAATGTGTGTAGCTCATCTTCACCATTCATTGTCATTACAGTCATATATTTATCGTCATCAAATGTTTTATCACATTATATGAGATAGTCACATTTTATGAATGAGCCATACCATATGAAAAAGTAATGTTATATGAAATAGTCACATTAAATAGCATTTGATATATATACATTTATTTTGAAAAATAACAAATTGCAGTGCAAAATAATTCTTTGCATGTGATATTACATGGAGTTAATGGTAATGGGAATTAGGATTTAACTGAAATCAGTGTCATAATTGTTAAATACTTGTACTAGATTATTAACCTGAATCATATTTCATTCTTTCTTCTTTAACACATTTTTTGTTATTTTGATGTCAATTTGTTGTCTTTTTTTTTTTCTATGAATTTTGTTTGAATGTGTATGAAAATGAATAAATGCAATAGCTAGAAGCACAAAATGAAATCACTCCAAGATACAAAACATACATAACAATGGCAGATGGACAAAACAATCATTTTACAATGAGTTACACATATTAAATATTGAATTATTTAACCTTTTACTCAAGGCATAGTGCCACCATTGCAAAAAGGAAGTGCTTCCGTGGGGTAGTCGCATAATGGCGGTTATAAATAATCCTCAATTCTTCTTCTTTAAAAATGCATTTTCCTTATTTTAATGCTCATTTTTTTATTTGAATGGCATTATTGATGTATTTTGAACATTTTGATAGCATTGTCATGTTTGAATTGTGAATTTAGAAAAAAAAAATGATGCTTGGAAATTGGGGTATGAATTCATGATTTCGGAAGTCTACTTTCACTTTGTCACCAGTGTACACACTGAGCAGAAAAAAAATCTCTTACATGGCACATAACCCCTACTTTTCTCATCATATTTTGATAGTGCAGAGGTTGACAAACAGTAAAATGTAGGTTTCACTTCTTTCATTTGGGACCCTCTATGAATGACAAGCCTTCAAACTTTTATTATTACTATAGAATAAAGAACAAAAATCAATGGTGGGGTTACACCTATAAGAGAGACTTGAGTGAAATGGGGGTGATTTTCCAAAATGTTAATTGTAGGTAAAATAACCTCTTTTTTACACTCTCATAGTATTAAATGACAAATTGCAGACATTTGCTTCATAAAAAACACATTTTGGCAAGTGTATGCCTCAAATAAAGAATATATGTGCATATTTACATTGAAATTTCATGAAAAATCACAAAATTTTGAAGATTTTTTATTTTGGATGATTTAAATGTGCAATTTTTAGCATGTACATTGTATTGAATAATGTATTTTGGTAAGATAATGTCTTCAGTGTATCATGAGACTATTTTGGTGTAAAAATTTTAATGGAATTAGGTAAAAAAAATTTTTTTTTGGTAAAATTAGTCAAACACATCAAAATTGCATGTCGGTCAACATCTCGCGCCTGTATATAATGATCATGTAAAAAGTGGTATTTTGACAAAAGTTTCAGTATTTAATGCCTGCAACTTGGCAGTATTACTTCAAATTGGTAGTACTTAGTAAAAATGAGGTAATTATGAAATTAAAAAAAAAAGAGTTTCCTTATAGGCATAGTGCCACCATTGCAAAAAGGAAGTGCTTCCATGGGGTAGTCGCATAATGGCGGTTATAAATAATCCTCAATTCTTCTTCTTTAAAAATGCATTTTCCTTATTTTAATGCTCATTTTTTTATTTGAATGGCATTATTGATGTATTTTGAACATTTTGATAGCATTGTCATGTTTGAATTGTGAATTTAGAAAAAAAAAATGATGCTTGGAAATTGGGGTATGAATTCATGATTTCGGAAGTCTACTTTCACTTTGTCACCAGTGTACACACTGAGCAGAAAAAAAATCTCTTATATGACACATGACCCCTACTTTTCTCATCATATTTTGATAGTGCAGAGGTTGACAAACAGTAATATGTAGGTTTCACTTCTTTCATTTGGGACCCTCTATGAATGACAAGCCTTCAAACTTTTATTATTTACTATAGAATAAAGAACAAAAATCAATGGTGGGGTTACACCTCAATAGATACCAATCACAGAAGGCCTTTGAAAACCGTGCTGGAAGAGTTCAGATTGCTCGTAACGAGCAATCTGAACACTTCCCGCACTGTTTTCCACTCTGTCAGTTAAAATAAACATAATTCACCCAATAATTCAAAAGCCTTTTATATTAGAGGTGTCCAAAGCTTTCTATATTAGGTGATGAAAGGCGTCTATATGAAGTAAAAGGTTAAATTATAAATGTCCAGGTTCTTCTATTTCATCAAAATTTTACCTAAATTGTTAGCAACATAATATTTTGACAGTTTTTTTTATTTATCATATAATCAATAACAAAGAAACTACATGCATTTTTACTGGAACCGGCCTTAAATCATGATCATCTATATGCTTTCTTAAGATTTAAGTTTTATACACTTCAATACATAAGCACTTAAATAAAGAAAAGCATCCAGCTAATCATGATTATAGAGTGACTACAGAAAATCTGCATTTGTTTTATTGATTTTATCCAAAGAATATTTACGCAACATTTAAAGTATTTTCACCATCATTTTTAAGTGCATGCATATACTTAAACAAGTTAAAAACCTAAATCTACGAAAAGCATCCAGGTGATTATGATTAAAGACTGGTTCTAGTACAACTGCATATGGTTGCAATGGCTTTCATTAAATAATTAATAAATAACCAGCCAAAACTCACTGAAGTACTTAAATAAAACTTAAGTAATTGTTGATGAAGCGGAAGCCATAGTTGAACAATAAACCCTATTTAAAATCCTTTAAATAGTTGAATTGAATTGCATATGATTAGTAACAGTTTAAAGGTAGGGAAAATACATTAATGAAAGCT
Organism: Panopea generosa; assembly: GCA_029582155.1. Taxonomy (NCBI): domain Eukaryota; kingdom Metazoa; phylum Mollusca; class Bivalvia; order Adapedonta; family Hiatellidae; genus Panopea; species Panopea generosa. The sequence continues at coordinate 83,464,959 of CM055896.1, forward strand.
TGCAATATATTTGTTATATTAAAAAGCAGAATATGTGATAATCTGAGATTCCAATAAACAATCATTGAAAGGTTACTGACATGTTTGTAAATGTTTGATATGAGAATTGTTTCAATCCAAGATTTTATAATATTTCTCACCTATATTCTAAATATAAATTTACCCATAGTACAGTGACAACCAATTAAGCATATACCAAAAACAACCATGATGTAAATGTTACAGCCTTTTTCTCTTTATCGCAGATATGTGATGTTTACTGTATACCCACAAATAATCACCTCAGTGGGACGATGCATTTTGTGAAAGGAAGACATTTATTTTGGGCCCCCATGAAATCAAAATTTGATTTTTTTATAATGTTTGTAAAATACTATAAAACATGTTGCCTGTAATGAGGAATTTATTTAACTTAAAATGTTTAAAACAGTTTTGGATCAATTACTATCTTCCTAAGTGGTCATTCTATTTTACATAAAACTGATGAAGCTGACGGTGAGCTTTATTCGGCAGGAGCACTTATTTAGGGATATTTGGTAAATCTCTTGAATTATAGCATTTCCTTCACTATCCCAGTCAATTTTCATTTTCCAACATTTCTGATATGATTTCACTTTAGAATCGATTATCACCAAATAGGTATATGCTTCAAACATCGTTGACCATCACTAAAACCAAATAGTCGCCCTATCTTATATTCCAGACTTTATAGCATGTTTAAATGAAACACCTCTTATTTTCATGTACAGTACACAATCATGCCAAAAACCTTATATACTTCAACAAAGCAATATATTTTCGTAAATGCTGAAATATGGAAAACAAAGAGCAATCACAACTTACCGACCCTCGCCCTTCCAACATTTTTAACATAAGATTCTCCGCCTGTTCCCGGGTTGTATCAAAATTTGTCCGAGACTGTTTAATATAAAATATACAAAATATGTAGATAAATATGGAAATTATATGAAGATATAACAAAAGCTGCTTTTATTAATGAATTGGTAAAAACATTAATTTGTTTGTTTGTTACTTCTTTTTTCAGCAGTATTTCAGCTATGTAAAGGTAGTCAGAACACAGAGTCATCATTCCTTGGATCTGCATGATGACTACTCAGTACTAGACACACCATCAAGTCACTGCTTACTTCCCCACATATTCTGAGGTGGGAGATTTATGGTCATGGAACATCGTTTTAACACATCGTAGGTTATAAATGGCAGCCAGGGTCAGAGGTTATAAAACTTTGTTCCTTGCTCAACTAACAAGTTCATGGTCAATTAAAACACAGATGGACTCATTTTAACAAAATCAATGAAAAAACCTGTAATGTTCTACCTCAAATCAGCATTTAATTTAATACTTTTAATCTCAAGGCCAAGTGTTAGCGCTTTTATTTGTGTTATACAAATCCTGCAAATTGTCTGAATACGAATTTGAGTTGAACATGAAAAAAATGTTTAATAAGTTTGGAGCTTGTTTTTATGGTGGAGAACCTCATACTCATGGGAATGAATCTGAGTATAATCTGAGTAGAACCAGTCCCAGTAACTGGCAAGTTTGAAGAGCTGGCTAGACTTCAGCTGCTCTGACCACTCGACCACGGAGAAGCTTCATTTTAACTGATCATAAAATGAGCTTTACTAGATCAATACCCTGTAACTGGTGGTAACAGAAAGCATGAAATATGTCAGGGAAGGAGTCATAATTGATCACATGTGTGTGTGGAAGGATGTGTGGGCATTAAGTGAATGCATCCATAAATGAATGGATCATATTCTTGGATATTTTTACACAAAATTATTAAAGAATACAAGAAGGGCAATATAGCTCAAACGAACTTCCTTTTGGATTAAAAAACAAAGATTATTTTAAGTTGTTGTTTGGTGTTAAGCATTGTGTTCAACATTTTTCAGTCAAACCCCAACATTGTCTTCCCGCGACAGTAGGTGAGCACTACAACACTAAAGCATCATGCAGCAGAAACATGGTATGACACCCCACCAAGTCACAATATACAGACAACAGGGATTGAACCCACTAACTTTTGCATGAGAGGCAGATAATCTACAACTAGACCACAACTGCAGTATTATTATTTTCAGAGAAACAGCATTTGAAATATTTAAAATCTATTCCAATCCATGTAATACTATGCTGTTGCTAACTTGTCAAAAAACACATATTGTATATGAATCAAGAACAAAAGCTAGATTTATATATGCACCCTATTAATATACATTTTCCTCCAAGAAATAAAAAATAAATGTAAACACTGACCTTCTGTAATGTATGCTGGAGCGTCTGTAGATACGGTTTATGATCAGCAGCAGTTTCGTGACCTGTAATGTATGTTATTTATCACATAATTTACTGTGTAGGAGTGTAATAAGCTCATTACATATTTCTGATATTAACCTAGTGTATTATCTGTACATTTCTGATATTAACCTAGTGTATTATCTGTACATTTCTGATATTAACCTAGTGTATTATCTGTACATTTCTGATATTAACCTAGTGTATTATCTGTACATTTCTGATATTAACCTAGTGTATTATCTGTACATTTCTGATATTAACCTAGTGTATTATCTGTACATATATATCTGATATTAACCTAGTGTATTATCTGTACATTTCTGATATCAACCTAGTGTATTATCTGTACAATTCTGATATCAACCTAGTGTATTATCTGTACATTTCTGATATCAACCTAGTGAATTATCTGTACATTTCTGATATAAACCTAGTGTATTATCTGTACATCTCTGATATTAACCTAGTGTAGTATCTGTACATTTCTGACATCAACCTAGTGTATTATCTGTACATTTCTGATATTAACCTAGTGTATTATCTATACATTTCTGATATTAACCTAGTGTAGTATCTGTACATTTCTGACATCAACCTAGTGTATTATCTGTACATTTCTGATATTAACCTAGTGTATTATCTGTACATATATATCTGATATTAACCTAGTGTATTATCTGTACATTTCTGATATTAACCTAGTGTATTATCTGTACATTTCTGATATTAACCTAGTGTATTATCTGTACATATATATCTGATATTAACCTAGTGTATTATCTGTACATTTCTGATATTAACCTAGTGTATTATCTGTACTGATTCATTACAAGGTGTTTACTATACATGTTCACTGCTGAGCTACTTTCTCACTTGCCTGAACATTTAAATGACATCAATAACTCATCAAAATTATGTTATTTTGACACGTCACATCACACGATCACTGACAGAAAATATAATTATCATTATTTACAGCATCTTGAAATCATTTTTTTTTCTCAATCCTTGTAGGGATGGAATGAAAAATAAATGGTAACTGTACAACTTTGTGATAGACAGAATCTTACATGTTCATTTATTATTTAAGTTATATAAGAGTCTCATATATACTTTTTCAATTTGTTTAATAAAAATTCAATAATAAAGGAACACTCATGTAAGATCCTCAATATACTGCAGTTACTTTGTATTCAATTAATAAACCTTCAAAAGAAAGAGATTTTCAAGATTTTATGCGGGCATGTAAAAACCTAAAACAATAAACTGATTACCAGTAAGTCTGCTTACAAATAATTATGAATTATTAGCTAATCTGACGTTTTTAGTTTTTATTTGACTGTCAAAGACTTCAGATTATAGGATAGAGGTCATATTTTTCATGTTTGCAGACAATTAAAACCTGTGTACTTAATTAGAATCAGAAAGTAAAACTATAACATGATAAATGGTATTAGTTAATATTACCAATATAATTCACTATGTTGCCAAAAACAACTACATACACGTAAATAGCAACAGCTTCCACAGAATTCTGCTTCTAATTTCTGTTATTAGTCAACTTATACATGATGTTACAGTATAATTATTTTGGATGGGGTTCAACACCACTTTCAACATACTACAAGTTATATACGGGTAAGGAAGACCTCAGATGCATATACACAACAGTTTTTTTGGGGGTGGGGCCAACTTTTGGGCCAATTCCCCTCCAAAATGTGATATTATTTTTCTTCTAATTTATGAAGAAAAAGAACCCACTCCTACTTCTTTTTTTGTTAAATTTATAGGATTTAATACCAGTTAAAGAATTTAAAACAATGAAGTACAATGACCAGGTCCAGTAAACTGTTTTAAACATACATACTTTATGATTTTTCTGCCCCATCCTATTTTTGTCATTATGACGTGATTCTCTCAAAACCAAACAAAAAGCATGAATCTGAGTAGAATGATCGTCCTTCTGTAACTGGCTAACTTTCTCACATAAAGTCGTTTGACCAGACTCAACTTAAATCTGCAACCACAGCGGTACGAGGCAAGTCATCTTGTAACGCCACCTTAGTACACTTGGTTGCTGACACTTGGACACTAATACAGTATTACTGTAATTTAAGTACTTACATATGTGATCATTATTTCTTTAGTTCTTTCATAATTTCCAATAACACTTCATATAGACCACTTACCTTCATGATAAAATGTGAGTAAACTGTACATAAATACTAACAGCTGAAATAGACAAAAAAGTATTTTTGTATACATTCACATCTCCCATAATCCAAATAATGTTTTTAATATACAGTACAGTATATCATAGCAACAGTCACTGTGCTGAATAAACATGTACACTCGGGTCCCGTAATAACACAGATCTTGGGATCCACAAAATGATAACGCGCTATACACGGACCATGTTATAGAGATAATTATGAAACATTTGATGTTGGTTATTCACACCTATCGTGCTGTCCAACTCTTAAGTAAATGGTATTGTTTGCATTGTAATGTGATATGACGCGTATTTGGTTACAACAGATACACTAAGATATGTTTATAATTAATAAAAAAAAAAGAATGAAAAGCAAAACGTTTTTCGTGTTTTGATAAAACTAAAATTGCCAGCCATTTCTGTGTAACCCGGATGTAAAAAACGGTTTCTATATAAAAAAATTGTGCTTCAATTGTCAAGTCGACGCTTTTAGTGTTACAATATTAAAAATGATATAAATAGTATTTACAATAACAAATAAAGGAATGATGTGATAAAATACCCGCAGTATATTTACACCTGTCAACAGCTTGGTTGCTTGATCACGTGATCACTTGATAATAACAAAGTTTGCAAATGGCTTCCGTTTGGCGCATGTCAGCATTTACTGAATCACTCTGATTATTACAAACTGTTTATACTCAATGCTGGTATAAATCAATCACTGAAACTATCCTTTAAACCACCGTGAGGGAAATGTTATAACAGTTTGTACTAATCAAGGCTTATTGGTGAGTAGAAGATGAGCGATGATCAAATCAAAACATGGCGACGATATATTGTTTGGTAAACATCTTTGTCATTTGATACTTCACACAGATTTTCAAGTTTTATATCATGACAATCCCCCATTCCGGAATTCGCGTTATAATGGACGACGTTATAACGGGACCGGTGTTTTGTATGTCAATGTTTTAGAAAAACTTTATCAATGTAATATTATTATTTTAGGACACTTTGGAGCTATCAATGATGCTCCAATAATAGCTATATATACATTATAATGGTGCTCCAATAATAGCTATATATACATTGTAATGATGCTCCAATAATAGCTATATATACATTATAATGATATAGTTGAGATGAATTTAAATGTTGAGATGAAAATTATGTTGTGATATGATACTCAAAATGTTGAGAGAAACTTTATGTTGTTAGAAATTAAAAAAAAAGAGAGACAACAGTTCAAATTAATATCATAACCCTTATTCACTTTACATCTTTATAAATATGAGAGAGAAGTACAGCACTTACAATTTCAACAAATTCAAATTTCTTCCTTTCTTGTACTTCTTGTAACTGTAATACATATTTCATAGACTGTTGGTAAAATCCCCGCCTCTCCATGTCTAACTGGGCATCAGCCTGTGTACATGAAACAAGGATGAACATTAAACAACATAACAACTGGGAACCAGCCTGTGCACATGAATTTATTATTATGTAGATTGGATAAATCTTCACAAGAATATCATCTCTGTATACAAGCACTATATAAAGTCAGTTTGGAATAATCATTATAAAGCATATATATTATAGGTAGAAATAAATCCATTCAAAACATACTGAATTATAAGAGATTTTTACATTTTAATAATAACACAACAACTATATTTAAAGATTACTGGTACTACATCTACTCAGTCGGCTTGGTCATCTGACCCACAATGACTCTGTAGCAACATTCATCTTCGACAATAGTAATCAATTAACAATTAGCTACTATTTTTCTTAAAATTATATTTAATAGTTGCATAACAAATTTGATAAACTTTGTGCATAACCACTTCAATCAATTAATTCCCTTGGACCCATGCACTTCAAATTTAGAGAGATTTTGACATGGCTTTTACAATACAGCTACACTGATTGGTCAGTAGTTTCTAGTTGTGAAATGTGCCAACTTTTCCTTTCTGAGTCATCTTAGATATCATCAAAGATTTTATTCAAAAGATCAAATTTAGTTCTCTTTGAATGCTGTATTGAATGTATAACCCCAAATTTTGTGACATTTTTATAAACAATTCAAATTCAGGACTAACAATCAACCCACTGTTCACTCGGTCAGTGACTGTGTGTTCTCTCCCTGGACTTTGGCCTCAAATATTACAGAAATACGAGTGATTCCAGAATTAAAATCTAAAAATTATCTCAGTTACGCAGTTTTACGAAAATTAAAACAGGAAACCATGAGGCATTGATGTCCCCACTTTTTACTTAAGACTGAAAATAAGTCAGTTTTGAGTCTTTGACATTATATTATCCATAACTAAGAATAGCAAAGCAGTCGATTATATGTCCATAACAAGCCAGAAACATAACGTTTGTAAAGGGAATAAAAATCTTCTACAGTACCCACCTCTTTAAATGCATTATCAGTTATTTTAGTTTTTAAACTAAGATATCTGTCCAGAGACGTGCAAAACTTTTGTGTCTGTTTATCAAACTGTTTCTTCCCTTCCTGAAATGATAAAACATCAAACATAAAAAGATGTACTCAATATATAGTATTATTATTATAGTATATATATGTTGGTACATTAGTCAAATACTGGTATTGTACAAAACTGATTCAATCTCTAAAAAGTTAATATACCTTATCAAAAAAATTTAAGCATTACATAATTTTTTTTATATCACATACTGACATTTTCTGAAATATGATTATCAATTATATTAAATACTGCCAATTCCTGCTGTACCATATCAAATGATACTTCCGTGTAGTATATAATGCTTGTAATACTGTCCCATCACAATTCAACTGAGAGATTGTTGCAAGTTCATCATTTATTTTGTTTCATCGAGTTAAACTCCAGTTTCTGCACATGACAGTTTATATATGGCATATCCAATTTTTTTGATGGAGGAAGACCTCAGAATGAATCAGAGTTAAACCACAATTCTGGTGCAAGTAACTGGCAAAGTTTTGGACACAGCTGGGTTCAACAATCTCTGTGGTGAATGGTAAGTGATTTTAAGAAAGTGTCTAAGACCACTCAATACCTTTACAAGCATTGCTAAATGTCAAACAACACTATATTGTTATTAATTAAGTGATTTCATATTGGCCTAGTTATTGGTCCAAGGATTGTCATATTGACCCAAGGCCAGGGGATAATATGGCTGTCTGAGGACAAATAACTGGGCCAATATGAAATCACTAAATTAATGACAATTTTTATTAATTTACTGCTTCTAATACCAGGCCAATGTTGAATTATTTTATTTATGTCAGTTAATAAAAAAAAAAGCAGGTTAGATAAGTAGTTTTGTATTTTATTGCTGATGGTACAGAAGATATATAGAAATGGTTTCTGTCCAAGATGTGTAAGGCAACATGCTATATGTATATATATTAATAAGAAATAAGATCCAGCACATTTTAACACTATATCAAGCAATTATCTTCAATAGTCTCAACCTCAACATTACAATGTCTTTTTTTTTTTATCAAAATATTTTATTAAATGATTGACTTTAGGTTCAAATCAGACCAAAGTCATTCTGGCCGAGTCCCGGTTTGTAGTGGCCATGTTGTACTGTCCCAGTTCGATTCGTAATGGCCAAGTTTGACATATGACATGATAATTTCCCTCAATAACAATACAATGAGTTAATTAATAAATAAAGAATATTAATAAATAAAGGATATTACATATGTCTTCATTCAATACAAGTCTGGCTTATACAGATCACAAATTATTTAGATTATCAGAATATTGTTTTTGTTTATTACTATTTGCTAGAATTAAGTTTTCCCCTCAAGCTGTCTACAAAGTTTCATCATTACCGGCTTATAAGTAAATTTATCTGACAACATTTCCCCAGTTTTGCTGATGCTTATTTCACAAAAGATGTTTTGAACTCATTTATTTTACATTGATTATGAAACAAGCTATACAACTAAGACTGGGTAGAACCAGAACTAAGCATTATGCAGATAAAATGTTCTGCTCAAGGAAATCACATATTATATCCGTGGCGAAGAATCAAACCCATGACCCCTCTACCACTGGACCAATCACATGACCAAGGCTGTCATTAGGAGCCAGGGGCCAGGGTTTTCTCCTTGACTATTCTTACTTGAACACTGGGCTATATATAGCTGAGTTACTTCTGTTTTTAGCGGAGGAGCCCAAGAACCCCCTTCTACTTTTTCCTTTCACCCTCCTTCTTAATAAAAGCCCTGCATGACATTCTATTACTATAACATACAATCATTACATAATCAACAAGTGTCAGTTCATCCATACATCAGTTCATCTTTATACAACAATCTACTACGCATTACTTTTCTTTAAATTGTACAGAAATTCTGGTGTTCGGTGTGCATGAACGACTAATCATTTTCTTGAAAAAATCTACTTTTTCATAAATCACTACACTGTTCATGTCATAAAAAATCAATATATTTCATGAACCTCCCATAAAAGTTGGCAGTTCGAGGTCTGGAAAATATCAAATATACAAGATATCATGCACAAAGATCTTGCGCGTGGGCCATATAATGTATTGGAAGTTGTGCAATTATGCTGTATTTGTAACCACACTGTACCAATCATTATGGTATGTCATCATACTGCTGGCACTTAACTCAGGATTTATAACTAGAAATGTATCTGCTGATGCAACGCCTGAGCCATTGATTGGAAACCAATTCTTTACCAAAATTAAGATAAAAAGAGTCAATAACCCTTGTAAAATTTGTTTAACATTGACAAATATCAAACTTTACCTATATCATATAACTATACAGGTACCCACAGAATATTAATTAACTACATTGACTTCTGAGAAGGTATTGAGCAGAAACCAATTTTTTTTACCTCAGACACACGGACAGACAGATAGGGATAATACTTAATGTCCCTTCAACATTCTTTGAATGGTGGGGACATAAAAATCTACTGTCCATGTAAAGGGCTTGCATTAATGAAGATAAATGATCACGGGTTATGGTATTATTAATGTACCAGTCCATGGTAGACATTTTTAGGGGATGACCATGAATGCACATATTACATATGATAGACCTTAGAAACACTTATCCCATGGAGAAATAATGTTCCTATAATAATCTATTCCCATGACAATAATTGGCAAAGTTTTTGCTTTAAATCTTTAGTAGTCCCCGTCGCAAGATACCTATACAAAAGGATGGTGACATCTGTAGGTTTCATTTATTCAAAGTTATAGTGAATTTTTAAATACAATAGCATTTACAAGGTATTGTACATTTCTATATTCTTTATAATATTTGTGAAACACTAAATGCATTTTGATTTTTTTTAACTTTTAAACAGTAGACTTGGGTTAAAATTTATTTTATTGTCAATAATATGGTATAACTGTCCTAACTTACCTTAGCTTGTCCTATGTGCTGTTTTCTGAAGTTTTCTAATGGTTTAATGAATTGGTCATTAGCTTTCTCCAACTGTAAAACATGAGAGGCATTTAGAACACATTGAAAACCCATCATATCTACAGACACTCCCTGTAGTTTTAGTTTATATAGTGCAATATCACCTACTTTTTTTTTTTAAGTAATTGTGAACACTTTACAAGTCATATGAAGAGGAAGAGAAAGAGACAGAGACAGACAGAGAGAGATAGAGAGAGAAAAAGAGATAGAGAAAGAGAGAGGGGGATCAGAAGATATAGGGAGATATGAAGGAGAAAAAGGAAAAAGCCATAGAGACACAGTGAGAGAGTTGCGCCCATTTTTTGTGATGGTAACACAATTCTTGCGCTGAAAATATTTTCAATATGGTTTAAAGGGATTGTAGACAAGTCGGACCATGAGCAAAGACTGGCACATTATTAGCATATAACAGAATAAGACATCACTGGTGTTAAAAATAAAGACTTTCATTGCATTTTAACAGACGCATATATTTTAGAGTATACTAGAGGACCTCTTTTTAAAAACAATTATGGATGCCATTGCATTGCACTGTTTTTAAAAATAAATAGATTGAAGAAAAAAATATAAGCTAAAGAAAAAACCTTAACCTACAGTTTTAGAGAATATTAAGTATGAACATTTTGGCAAATACATTGTTTGGTAACAGTATATGAATGTGTTTACAAAGTTTAGTCACTATCAAATAAGTAGTTTATTCAGAAACAGAGAAAAAAGCTTAACTAAACATAAAAATTTAACCAGACAACCACCATTGACAACAACGATGACACCAGGGTCAGGACAACCACCACTGACAACAATGATGACACCAGGGTCATGACAACCACCACTGATAACAATGATGACACCAGGGTCAGGACAACCACCACTGACAACAACAATGACACCAGGGTCAGGACAACCACCACTGACAACAACAATGACACCAGGGTCAGGACAACCACCACTGACAACAACGATGACACCAGGGTCAGGACAACCACCATTGACAACAAGAATGACACCAGAGTCAGAACAACCAACATTGACAACAAGAATGACACCAGGGTCAGGACAACCACCACTGACAACAATGACACCAGAGTCAGAACAACCACCATTGACAACAACAATGACACCAGAGTCAGAACAACCACCATTGACAACAACAATGACACAAGGGTCAGGACAACCACCACTGACAACAACAATGACACCAGGGTCAGGACAACCACCACTGACAACAACGATGACACCAGGGTCAGGACAACCACCATTGACAACAACAATGACACCAGAGTCAGAACAACCACCATTGACAACAACAATGACACCAGGGTCAGGACAACCACCACTGACAACAATGACACCAGAGTCAGAACAACCACCATTGACAACAACAATGACACCAGAGTCAGAACAACCACCATTGACAACAACAATGACACCAGGGTCAGGACAACCACCACTGACAACAACGATGACACCAGGGTCAGGACAACCACCACTGACAACAACAATGACACCAGGGCCATGGCAACCACCACTGACAACAATGATGACACCAGGGTCATGACAATAGCTCTTTGTTTAAATATTAAAAAAAGGAAACCATTTTCTAAAATGCAAACCAGAGCTTAACATAAAACTTTTTACTTAAAGTTTAGCAACTTAGCAATAGGAATTGTTTAATTTTACAACATAATATGAATGTGTTTATAAACGAGACAAATACAACAATGACGTGACGTCAATGCCAGAGTCATGATAAAAGCTCTTCATTTTTTTAAAATGGGGAGCTAAAAATGACAAAGTTATAAACATACCATCCTCTCTCTTTCATCTTCTATTCTGCTCATCAATTTCCCAAATTCTTTAAGGGCACCAGCTGAAAGAAGAACATTAAGATTATGTTACTAATGTACCAGTAATTAAGTTCAATTAGCAAGTGATTGTGCTACCAAAGAATAGTGTATTACAAAATTTACCATTTATAGACTCTATTTTTCATATTCAAATACTGTCTTATGTTCATGAGTACAATTATTGAAGTACTGGCCCATTTATTTATACCACTTAAAGTTTTTATTATTGACATGGTTCATACAGATATATATATTTTACCAGGAAACATCTACTCAAAACGTAACCTTACTGAAGAAACTTTCTGATATCTTAACAACAACCACAACAGCTTATATCACACAGTTAATAAATAATTAATATTTATTCAACATGCAGTTCCCTTCAGCCAATTACAAAGTTCATAAATAATTAATGTTTTATCTTAGTTAAAATGCCAATAATTAAGAACTTTAAAAGACATTTTCTTTGACACAGGTCAGGGATAGAAATTAATTCTATTTTATCCAGGTTAAAGTTTTAATGAAAAACAGCAATTAAGATCATTTTTGAATAAAAAGTATCATTTTTGAAAAGAAATATATCTCTCAAATACGAATGTTGCTTATTTTATAGAATTCAAACAGATTCTGGACTTTTAATCAGAATTCAACCACTTCTATAGGACTTAATTTATCCATTGACTCAGAATTCAAGCACTTTTCAAGCGCTCCACCCATATTCAAGCACATTTCAAGCATTCCACCCATATTCAAGCACTTTTCAAGATCTGTGTGAACACTACAGGACTCGACTCTAAAGTTAAATAAAAACACTTACTCTAAATTATTACTGTAGAGAAATCTGATATGACTTGGGTGTAAATTCACTTAACATTAACTTCCATTAATTTCAAACTAAAACCAGTTAAAACATTAATTTCTACATACATGAATACATTGAGTATGAAAATTACCAGACCTGTAAGTTACTTTCATTTGTAGGGTAGTTGGGAGTAATTGACTATAGCCTTCAAAGTATGATAGATCTCAGTGGTTTGTTGTTGTTGTTTTTTTAGAGCGGAGTAGGGGGAGAGGGGAGAATGGGGAATTGGGAATTGGGACAGGTCCCTTCAATAGGAGAACATGGCATCGTAATGATGAAAACGGTGGGGGGAATCAAAACAATAAAACAATGGAGATTGTGTATGTTTAATGTATGTTAAAACAGTTTACAGATCAACTCCTGTTCTTCATTGTTCTAAATTAAATTTGAACCCCATATCATTTTTTAATTGTTTTAAGTTTGAGTGGAATATTTTCTTACATTTTGGGAAAAACATACTTTTTGGGGAAGAAAATGGGGCTGAACTTCGTCCCCAAAACAGGCAAATAATCCCCAACACAGGTCATTTTATGTTTTACTATTTGATATCACTCTAGATTAAACAGATAATAATGTAAGGACTTGTACATTAGATTGTCCTTATGCAACGTCAGGATTTGAATTTATATTTACCAATATTCTGCAAACATTATAGTCAGCATACCTGCCATGATAAAGTAAAACATATTTCAGTTGTTCACAAACTCGTAAAGTTTGAACTATTTCTTCCCCAGCCAAACTCTTTTGTGTTCTGGATATTTTAGTGTTATTTTAAGACATGGTAAGAGAAGGGGCATGTGTCTACAGAAATAAAAGAAACATTTTTAACATACGAGCTTGATTTATTATGTTCATAATCTGTGCTACCTGAATATTTTCATTTACAATTTATCGACTTTCCGCTGCTGTGAGTGTTTGTCCCTGCGTAGAACAAATTTTACAAAGAATAGCATCAATTTGGATGATCATTAATATATCGTATATTTCATGAATAATAATCTTGTAAAGTTATTAATATTTTACTAAGTTTACAACAAAGAGTTGTAAAATAATTTTGTACTTTTTTATTAAGAATTAAGCCCTAATTATGTTATTTCACTTCATTAAACATTTAATGGCCATATTTTTTTATTGTCGAACATTTAATTTATACTTATTAATGTTAGCTTGGTTGTGAAGTAAGCTTAGAGTTTATGTGAATTGCTTTCTGGTCTGCTTCCTGGGTACAACCAGTACTGAGTCTTATTATTGAAAGGTCAACAGCTTGAGCTGAGTATCATACCTGCAACCTCCAGCCTGAGTGGCCAACACTCTATCAACTGCACTATACTGTCCTGCTTTACCGAACATTTAAAGCCTGAAAACGCCATTTTCAATTCCTGAACTGTTCTAGCTGGTTCAAGAACAATTATTGAACTTTTCGCAGGGGATGTGTTGTCACTATTTATTTAGGTGTCATCCCACCATTGATTTTTGTTCTTTATTCTATAGTAAATAATAAAAGTTTGAAGGCTTGTCATTCATAGAGACCCAAATGAAAGAAGTGAAACCTACATTTTACTGTTTGTCAACCTCTGCACTATCAAAATATGATGAGAAAAGTAGGGGTCATGTGTCATATAAGAGAATTTTTTTTCTGCTCAGTGTGTACACGGGTGACAAAGTGAAAGTAGACTTCCGAAATCATGTAGTCATACCCCAATTTCCAAGCATTAATTTTTTTTCTAAATTCACAATTCAAACAGGACAATGCTATCAAAGTGTTCAAAATACATCAATAATGCCATTCAAATAAAAAAATGAGCATTAAAATAAGGAAAATGCATTTTTAAAGAAGAAGAAATGACGATTTTTTAAAACCGCCATTATGCGACTACCCCACGGAAGCACTTCCTTTTTGCAATGGTGGTACTATGCCTTTACAAGAAAACAAAGTCAGGTTCAACTTATCTGCAATGGGTGAATTATGTTTATATTTACTGAATGAGTGGAAAACAATGCAGGAAGTGTTCAGATTGCAATCTGAACTCTTCCTGCACTGTTTTCAAAGGCCTTCTGATATTGGTGCGGGAAAACGCATATCTATGGGGTAAAGGCTTAAAGTAATATGTTGGATTTTTTTTTCAAATTTAACCCAAAGCTTATCCATTTAGTTTAAACCATTATAATCAAATCAAATCAAGATTAATCACTGCCCAAGATGTAAAAGTTAAATATAAATAGGCAAGATTGAGAATCCTATTGTTCAATTTGTTTTGTTAGTGTTAAATATATGTTTATACTATGAGACCTTGCCTGCCTTAGGTATGTGCCAGGTGTCAGGAACAAAAAATGTGGCGAAATTGGTATAAATGATCACAATTGTTAATTTTCATGAGGTAATCAGCCCATGTAAAGCTAGTGCGACATATTGCTATTCTCTATGGAGCCTTTTAAAGATTTTTTATTTTGTGTCTCTTGTGACATCAGATCGGATATCAAAATAAAAGCTGTCAATTCACGTCTTATTTAATCAGGCTAATGTAAAGCAGAAAGATACCATTAAATAACTTGCTCCCAGGTTTCCTGGGTTACCAGAACCAGCACCGAATGTTGTCTTTGAGAAGCCATCATATTGAGCCTAGTATCAAACCCACAACTTCTGGTGTAAGTGGACAGCACCCTATCCATTAACCCCACCATCCTCCTAACATAACAAAGATTAATCATAAAAGACTTTGTTTTTTATTTCCGATACAGGACCGCTGCAATGCTTAAGGCCTAAGTTGCTATTTATCTAATTTACAACAACACCATAATGCACATTGTGAATTCCCTAAACCAATTTGTCCTACAATCCTACAAACAAATAACCACATAAAGTTGATCTTGTTTCATAACTGCTGTCATTAGCTAATGGGTCCAAAAGAATACCATCCAGGTCAAATTTCCTGTACATAAGTGGAATATAGGTTGTATATACTTGAATGATCAAATATTGATTACTTATTACACTCATGCTTTTTCCTGCCATTAAATGCATCATTGTTACATGCAGATATACGTTTATACAGTTTATAGATTGATGGATTATTCCCAGTATGAATTATAGATGTACTGTTACAGCCTTACGCTCCAGCATGGCCTGTAATTGTATCAATTGCAAAAATGTGAATAATAAGTGCTGTGCTACAAAATGTATTTATATTTTATTGTAGAGTTTAACATCATTTTCATTTTCAACATTTTACAGGCACCTGTTTCACCTACTTTATTTTGACTGGTTACTTAAATATTCCTTAATCAATGTCAATGATACCAAATACAATTTTTTCTAGAGCCAACCTAAACTCATGATCACTTATATGCTTAACTTTGATTTAAATTATATACTTAATAAATATGTTGGTGAAACAGGAGTTTATCAGGTTTTATTGGTGGAGGAAGTCTTCAGAATGAATCACAGTAGATCCACTATCCTCCTGTCCTTATAAGCAACATAATGTACATTATATATTCAGCATTATGAGTAAATGATTATAAATGAGTGGGGGCAAATTAGCATCCTGCATTTGTGTCCACTTGAGTTTTAATTGTTGAATAGTCATGTATATATACAGGACTGTACCAGTATATAAGATTTGATCTTACATTGTAACATGTGCACTTTAATGTAAACCATAAATATTTGCATGTAAACTATGCTCGTCTTATATTAATGTAAGTTCACATTCATTTATTGATTCAATATATTCCTCTGGCTCTGATAGGATTCCAGGTACCGGTAAGAATAATATTTCTTGCATACCAGACAAGGATCATTTCCGCCGAATTTTAAAGTGTAAGATTTTTCATCCTAGCTACAACCCCTTCACGCGCTCCTTGCACTATGACGTCATGACATTTTCATTCATAAATACTATGGTATAAAAATAGACCAGAATAAAACTCTTAAAAAATCACATAGTGAGGGTTCTACGCAAGAAAAGGCATTTCACGAGGTTTTCGGTGCGGATGGAAAATTCCATCCCTCATAATAAGTTTTGGCAGTAACGGGGCTCCATTTTCCACCCGCAACTCAAACCTCGGAATATGTTTTGGCAGTAACGCGACTCCATTTTCCATCTGCAACTTAAACCTTGGAATATGTTTTGGCAGTAACGGGGCTCCATTTTCCATCCGCAACTCAAACCTCAGAATATGTTTCGGCAGTAACGCGACTCCATTTTCCATCCGCAACTCAAACCTCGGTGTATGTTTTGGCAGTAACAGGGCTCCATTTTCCAACTGCAACTCAAACCTCGGAATATGTTTTGGCAGTAATGGGGCTCCATTTTTCAACTGCAATTCAAACCCATGACAGATTCTTATACTTATGTTGATTTCTGCAGAGGGGTAGGAATCCTCCAGATGAGTGCCATGTCATTTTATCATTTGTTATCATGTTCATTATTATGTGTAATACAACCTCCTTTGTGGTTCCAGGGTGCCAACTTGAGTGATGGCAACAATATAACCTATTTAGTTAGGAGGCAACAATTGAATAATACTAAATAGCATGCAAAGGAATAATTATTTGTCAAATTAATCATTCAGAATGCAGAGGCAACTGCTTTCGTGTACATAAAAATGTAAATTGTATGTAACCTTAGATGAAAAGTATATAATGTTTCAACCATGCAAACTGATCTTGAATTAAAAATACATTGTATTGCAGTTATGAAGTAAACGTTTCAAATAATTTTGAATTTTTTAGGTACAGTATACAAATTTTGTAATCAGAAGTACGAATTTGATTTGTATTCCTGAGATGAATGCAAGTTAACCTTTTACTCTATAGATACCAATCACAGAAGGCTTTTGAAAACAGTGCAGAAAGTGTTCAGATTGCTCGTAACGAGCAATCTGAACACTTTCTGCACTGTTTTTCACTCTGTCAGTTAATATAAACATAATTCACCCAATAATTCAAAAGCCTTCTATATAAGGTGTCCAAAGGAGTCTATATGAAGTAAAGGGTTAAGGTTTAAAAAACGAAAGGTTTTGCTCAAAAACGTGAGTTGTCACAAAAGCTCAATCAGTTACTTTTTCTTCCCTATATTGTTCTTTGAGTCTTAAGATTTTTAGATAAAAAAAAAGTGACACATTTCATTAATGGAAAATTATTGCATTTTTAAAAATAAAACATATTTAAAAGGCTTTCAAACATCTTATCATGATATTAGTGTAACACTACATGATGTTTGTGGCTTTTTTTTTTACTAACTTTACATTTTGTAAACTTACAAACATTCGTGAAAAATCACCTAGAACATTCTAATTCTATGAAAATGACCCCTTTCACAGAGTCTTATATGTTCACTAAAAACAAATTCAACTTATGACTAACATGCTAGTATGCTTTATAGTATACCATTTTCATACATTCACACCTGTGTTGTTCCCTCTCTAACTGTCAGACTACACATAACTGAACCACTAAAATACAATTTGGAATACAATAAAGTTAAATGCAAGATGATTCAAGCATTAGCCTGTGAGATACCTGTGAGGGAGGATGCAACACAAACTGATTATCCAGGTGTAGAAATGTCATATCATTGTGTTAGATAGTCTATATAAACTGCAGGAATCTGTAGATATGTAGTACTTAAGATGCTGTGATGTGAGGTATAATTTTTTTTTTCTTATCAAAACACAAATCATAACAAATATAACTGAAGTTTAAAAGTCATAAATTAAATGAAGGAAGCAGGGCTGCAGGTGCTGGGCTTTGCCATTTGCACCATTGACGCAAAATAAATAAAAGTGGTGCAAAGAAATTCCTTTGGGCCTACCAAACCTGGAATTACCTGTTAATGTTGAGCGCCAAGGGAGGAAGCTTCTTGTATCTTCTTTAAGCTTTTGGTATGACCTGGCCAGGGATCAAATCTCCTTCAAAACTCAGATTAGGCCATCATTAAAAAAATGTTTGTTTGCTGTGCTTTTGACCCAGTATTTTTCATGTGGGTAGGTAGGTAGCTATATTTTTTTTTCCAGATTTTAATTTTGTAAAGTCATTTTAATAAAAAGGACAGAATTCATGAAAAATAAGTTCAACGCTTTGAAAGTCAATAAAAAATTTGGGTAACTACAATTTTTAAGGATGGCCTTAGAAGATTGCAATCTTGACCATTACTGAGAATCTTTGGACATTCATCAGGGTATAGTATCCCTCAGCTAACTGTTAACATCTTTTATAGCACCATTCACAAAGTTTTACATTGTTTTTATTATTTTTTTTTTAATGGAATTAAACATCATTTTCAACACATCTCAGGTTAAATAAATTAATTAATGGCATATCCAGTTTTATTGATGGAGGAAGACCAGAATTAATCTGAGTAGAACCACTGTCCTTCTGCAAATAACTGACAAACTTTCTCGCATAAAGATTTTTGGATGGAGTAGGACTCGGAACTATGACCTCAGTGGTGAGAGGTAAGTGATCTTGAGACAGCACCTTAGACCACTTGACCACTAAGGACCCCCTTAAACAGAACTGGTTGTCAGTTTATCCTTCAGCCAGTATACTAAAGAAATACAATGCGATGATCCAAATACCTCTTTACTTCATAAAGACGCCTTTGGACACCTCTAATATCGAAAGCATTAATTCACCATGTATCAGCAATGGGTGAATTATGTTTATATTAACTGACAGAGTGGAAAACAGTGCAGGAAGTGTTCAGACTGCTCATTACGAGCAATCTGAACTCTTCCTGCACTGTTTTCAAAGGCCTTCTGTGATTGGTGCGGGAAAACGCGGATCTATGGAGTAAAGGGATACAAGAATAAGGAACTATGACCTCAGTGGGGAGAGGTAAGTGATCTTGAGACAGCACCTTAGACCACTTTACCACTGAGAACCCCCTTAAACAGGACAGGTTGTCAGTTTATCCGCCAGCCAGTATACTAAAGAATATAATTCTTCATACAAAGCGATGATCCAAATACAAGAACAAGGAAGTAGAAATCCAGAAGTTATAGGGTAAGTTTAAAATATTTGAAATCTTACAGAACAGCCAGCAGCTATATTGGCCACATTTCAAAAACATTTTGTGTGTAAGTGGAACAACAAAAGACCCATCTGATTGTTAGAGAGATAAAATTATGCAGAATATGATGAAAGGAAAGAAAGATAATGGGAAAGTTTTTTGTTGTTAATGCATGTTGAGTCATACGGGGAGAAAAACATTAATTCATTATAGGTGCTACTTGAAATGGGATAATAATATAGCTAACTGAAAAATGTCAACAAATCTACGCACCTGCAGTGCCAAGGCAAACCAGTGGCAGGTCTACACTTACAGCCACTTTTTTATTACCAGCAGATTTCTCAAACTTGTGTCTGGCTTTATTGGTTTACAAGAACATAACTAAACAAACTAGAAATGCATCCATTAGACACATATATGTCCCCACTCTGTGGCTTCTATTCTGCAGAGTGCCAGCCCAAAAGGGAAGATAATTTCCCTATGACCACTGACCTCAGCAGCAACCTTGACCTAATGATGTATCATGTGTTGAATAGTTCTGCCAAATATTTTAAAATCAGACAGCAGAGTTACAGTTATAAATCCTATATATTCCAATAACTGTACTGAGAATTACACTGAGGCTAATCTCATAGCAGTGTACACACATTCTCTGGAATCTACTAATACAGGAAAACATTGGGTCATATAGAAATGCAGTGTATTTAATTAGCACTACATTTTAATTACATGTAATATGACTAAGAGGTATTGCATCAGTTGCTATATTGGACTATACTCTGGCATCATCATCTGTTACACTGGGCCAACCAACGTTACATTATGCTATGAAGGAAAAGTGCCTGCTTTAGGTAACATTTTTGCAGATTTCAAAAGCGTTACCTGAAGCAGTTACTTTTCCAGCAATTTTTCAGCACCACTCCATAGCATTATTTCACTGTGGTTTCACCACTGTGTGTTATCTTCATGTATCACAACAGCCGACATGTATCAGTCATGTATGTAAGATGTCATATGTTTTATATTTATTTATATTGTTAACCAATATCTATCCTATTTAATGACAAGTATAAGATTTAATGGTGATTCATCATCCCTATTAAACATAACCACCATGTTTTCAGCATTATGATAATGTTAACAGGCAACTGCAGTGTAACAGGTAACTGCAATGAAATCAGGTAATTGCAATGTAATAAGGTAACTGCAATGTGACAGGTAACTGCAATGTAACAGGTAACTGCTGTGTAACAGGTAACTGCAATGTAATCAGGTAACTGCAATGTAACAGGTAATTGAAATATAACAGACTACTGCAGTGTAATAAGGTAACTGCAATGTAACAGGTAACTGCAGTGTAAGCAATGTAACAGGTATCTGCAATGTAACAGGTAACTGTAATGTAACATGTATCTGCAATGTAACAGGTATCTGCAATGTAACAGGTAACTGTAATGTAACAGCATTCGTCTCACCACAGAGATGAGGCCTCAACAGTTTCTGTTTAACAGAATGAGACAAAGATAAGACTTTCAGCTACTTGACTTCAGGTGAACCTGATTGCCTCAGCAGCCAGCTATGTTAATTACCTGCAGGTTACTGCACTGGATATGTATATGTTATGTATTACATTACTTCACAATTGTTTATGAATAAAGCGCATAGTCCAGACCAGGTAGAGGATTGGAGTATCGTGGGTGCGGTCCTCTGTTACGGCCTTATGTAGCGTTCTTAAGCCAGAACATTTTTCAGCATTTGTTTAGTACTGGTTCTTCTCAGGAAGATTTTGAGCATGATTTGTCTAAGTTGTAAGAACTTGTAGTACAATTGATATGAAATTATAACTAAGTTTTAAAGAAAAATAAAGTGAAACATTTTTTTCAGTCAAATTCTGTCCCCATACCTTTAGTGGCAACTGACTATTGTATATTATGACACACTTTCAGGAGTTGTTTTGGTTCTATTTATAAGAATAGAGGTCCTGTCAAGGTTCCTACCGAAACACTGATATGGTGGGCTCGCTGAAACCTCAACATCTCAATTGTATTCTCATTATTGATTCTTTTTCTTGCAATACTACCACCACAGATATATGTACTTTTTTCTAATTAAGTACATTTAATTTACTTCTTCCTATAATAGCGTGATGTCATAGTAACATCTGGACTTTCTGATCAAGTTGTTCTGAATTTCATTTAGATAATGGCAGAAATCCTTATCAAGTTTATACAGAATAAAGCTGCCCTACAGTTAAGTTTCAAGTATGAAGGATAAAGCTGCCCTTCAGTAAAATGGTAGATATACTTTTCAAGTATGAAGGATAAAGCTGTCCTACAGTAAAATGGTAGATATACTTTTCAAGTATGAAGTATAAATCTGCTCTTCAGTAAAATGGTAGATATACTTTTCAAGTATGAAGGATAAAGCTGCCCTACAGTAAAATGGTAGATATACTTTTCAAGTATGAAGGATAAATCTGCCCTACAGTAAAATGGTAGATATACTTTTCAAGTACGAAGGATAAATCTGCCCTACAGTAAAATGGTAGATGTACTTAAACAGTATGAAGGATAAAGCTGCCCTACAGTAAAATGGTAGATATAATTATCTAGTATGAAGGATAAATCTGCCCTATAGTAAATTGGCAGTTATACTATTCAGTATGGAGAATAAAGCTGCCCTACAGTAAAATGGCAGCTATACTTATCAAGTATGGAGAATAAAGCTGCCCTACAGTAAAATGGCAGCTATACTTATCTAGTATGAAGGTTAAAGCTGCCTTACAGTAAAATGGCAGCTATACTTATCAAGTATGGAGAATAAAGCTGCCCTACAGTAAAATGGCAGCAATACTTAGCCAGTATGAAGGATAAAGCTGCCCTATAGTACAATGGCAGATGTACTTAACTAGTACAAAGGACAAAGCTGTCCTATAGTACAATGGCAGATATACTTAACCAGTGTGATGGATAAAGCTGCCCTACAGTAAAATGGCACTTATACTTATTCAGTATGGAGAATAAAGCTGCCCTACAGTAAA
The DNA here is from genome assembly GCA_029582155.1 of Panopea generosa. Lineage (NCBI taxonomy): Eukaryota > Metazoa > Mollusca > Bivalvia > Adapedonta > Hiatellidae > Panopea > Panopea generosa. Next base: position 83,487,747 of record CM055896.1, read on the forward strand.
ATGGCAGTTATACTTAGCCAGTATGAAGGATAAAGCTGCCCTACAGGAAGATGGTAGATGTACTTCACCAGTATGAAGAATAAAGCTGCCCTATAGTACAATTGCAGATGTACTTAATCAGTATGAAGGATAAAGCTGCCCTGTAGTAAAATGGCAGACATACTTAACCATGAGTGTGAAGGATAAAGCTGCCCTACAGTAAAATGGTAGATATACTTATTCAGTATGAACGATAAAGCTGCACTATGGTAAAATTGTAAATTTCCTTATCCAGTATGAACAATAAAGCTGCCCTACAGTAAAATGGTAGATATATTTCTCAAGTATGAAAGATAAAGCTGCCCTACAGTAAAATAGTAGATACACTTAATCATTATGAAGGATAAAGCTGTACTATGATAAAATGGCAGTCATCATAACTTAACTAGTGTGAAGGATAAAGCTGCCTTAAAGAAATTGTAGATATACTTAACCAGTATGAAGGATTAGGCTGTCCTACAGTAAAATGGTAGATGTACTTAACCAATATGAAGGATAAAGCTGCCACTCATGATTCATAAGTATTGTTTAATATGGACAATACATTATGTTTATATCATAATCATTTAGAATTTTCACATTGCATACTGTTATGGGAAGACAATCTGAACTACTAATGTAATCTCCCTACAAATCTCCAACACTTCAGTTCACTTCCTTAATCAGCAGTAACAAACAAGTAGATCAAATCATATAAAAAAATGTGTGGCAAGTCAACTTTGGCCTTGGTTTGGGCAGAAAATAAAATATTTGTCAAAGATAAGACAAAGCTGTGACATATCACTTTCTCTTTCTGGTTTTATCAGACATAAAATGATTGATTGATTGATTTAATATTTAGCGTCATTTTTATGCCATCGAGGGCTATTTTTACAGATGATCAGTTAAACCTAACCACTGTTTCCTGGGATTAACCAGTACTCGAGCACACCCTGTCTCCGCAAGTAACTGATAACTTTCCCACTTGAATCAGTGGTAATGAGACGCAATGTCGTATATCAATCATCACTGAGACTGTTGCCAGGCGGGGGATTCGAACTCAAGACCCCTGGATTGATAGTCAGACCCGTAACCGACGGGTTTGCCGGGCCCGATTAGCTCAGTTGGTTACGCGTCTGACTATCAATCAATAAAATGAACATAAAACCAAAATACATACATTGTATCATCAATTGAAAAACAAGGTACCCAACAGAGCTTGTAGTGCTCTAGTGTTTGTACAGTTCTAATTTCATTTCATGATTTCATTAAAATATCTTAATAGAATTTAAAATTATTAAACAATATACAGAAACAATTTTTCTATTAACATAGCCTTGAGGCAAAAATCAGCATTCCTAAATAAAGCAAAGAGCATAATGTGTCCATTTTGGTCATATGCTTCAAGCTGGTTCAATAACTTGTCTCAGCTTTTAATGTCAGTATAAGTCTGACCAAGTTTGGTCATGATCGAATGAAAATTTAAGGTGATACACTGTGTTTAAATAAGAATCCTATTGAACAAGCACACAGTACAAATAGAATAACACTGGGAAAAATGTAATTCATATCAGTTGTCCATTTTCATTTTTTGAATTTCCAGCTCAAATGACAGTAAAATTATTCAATATGCTACACTTATTGTTTTTATGTATTATAACAGTTTTCTTTTGTTTACAATCCCACTTCAGGAATGCTTTTAAACAATTAGGACAGTAATGAACAATCCTCAATTAGGTATGTGCATCCATTAGCTGTGATAGCTTCGCTTGTGAAAATTTCACTTAATAAACATAACATAACATAATTATCATATATTTTATTATAGTCTCACCAAATATAAATAGTGAAGCTAAGAGAGGCTCTTAACAGAGCTATGAGAGACTGATTGTTCTTTACTACAAGTATACATTTAAAATCAACAACGCATTTTTTTTTTTTTTAAATAAAACAGCAACACTTTCTACATTCATTTAGACTAAAAAAGAGAAGAGACGAAAAACAACAACATAATAAAACATCATTTAGATAACTATTAAAATTATATACAATTAAGTATATCTTTACACTTTATCAAATTTACATATAATAAACTAAATTTTATTCTAATATATATAATTAACAGTACTTAAAAAAATTAATTATTATAAATTTAAATCAATTATATAAAATAGTTTTTCTATATGTTTTAAAACGTCGAAGCAAATTTTGGCAGATAATCTTATTACTTTTTCATCTTTACAGAATTGTTAAACTTCTAAACTCAGCATTATCCATGCTTATTTTATCTAAATAGCTATTTCTAATATCATCATAATTAATATTGGACAGGATAGTAATACATGTTCTTCATCTTCGATAGTATTTCATAATACAGTGGAAACATTTCTCTCTCCAGCAGGTAATCATTCATAAAGGCCAGTTTCTATACGAATTGAAGCTACTCCGCATCGAAATTTTGAATAAGCTCTACGATGAGATCGAGGCATTAAACAATTAACATAACCTTCAACTTTATATTCAGTTTTAAACATTTATATAGACGTAACTTATTCTACTATTGCCTTGATGTGCATTTTCCCTATTAATGTCATTGATCCAATCACTTTTTAGTTATTCAGATATAAAAATATACATTATGTCTTAAATAAGTTATGTGTTGAGTAATTGGTAATTAATATTTGCTTCCTCAAACATCGAGTGAACTCTAAAGTTCCAGTTTTTACAATTTATTCCAGCATTTGTAGTTTACCGTTGGTTAATTTTTTAATTACGTCTATTTGCATCCATTAAAAACAATCTAGTGCACTGGGTCACTGCAGTCCTTCACTGTTTCGCTAGCGTTGGTTCCCAGCCTGTGTCACCGAGCACTTTGGTATTTGGCATGTATCACACTACCCGAGAAAGTATCTGCACAGTTGTGATACAAGCGTGTTGCTTACTTCCCCATATGACAGCCCCTTAGGTGATTGTGCTCCAGACCATGGTATCGTATAGCTTCGTGTATGTTCCAAATGGTAAGTCCCCAAACGGTTTAAACTTATAAATGACAAGACTTAGTGCTCTATTTGCTGATTTAGCCACATGTTTGGCCATCTCATCATAGTTTAAATGCTCTGTTAAAAACAGCTCTAAGTATTTATATTTATCAACTTTTTGTAATACTTTGTTGCCACAGTTGAATGCTTGCTCTGTTCTTGATTTTGCATTTGCCCGGAAGTGAATAACGTTGGATTTTTCTTCGTTTATTGTCTTTTTGTTGAACTTGCACCATATATTAAGTTCATCAAGCATTATTAATTTTGTAGATCATTTTCAGATGAAGTCAGTATAATTAAATAGTCGGCGTACAGAAGAACGGACACTTTTTCATCGTTAACATTAATACCTCTATTGAGAGCGTTTATCTTTTCAACAAGATCGTTGATATAAAGATTAAATAAAATAGTTGACAAATTACAGCCTTGTTTCAATCCACAGTTAACAGAGAACCACTTTGTTTTCATCCCATTAATACGTACACAGTATCTTACACCTTCATATAAAGTTTGTATTGCTGTAAACATAAGGCCTGAGAGCCCAAGATCCTTTAATTTTTTAAAAAGCAATCTCCTATTGATTGCGTCATATGATTTCCTAAAGTCTATAAAGGCGGCGAATGTAGATACACGCTTTAATTTTCTGGTTTCAATAATTTGTGTTAAAGATAGTATGTGATTCGTTGTGCTACATCCTTTTCTGAACCCATTTTGTTCGTCATTTATAATTTCGTTTTCACATTCCCAGCATGTGAGACTTCCATTCAAAAAATTACAATATAATTTGTAAATAATCAGTGTTGAAATAAACACAAACTTATACATGTAAAAACTACTTTTTATCTGTTAAACAACATAAACAATAATTAAGTTCAATTATAAATTGTGTTTATCCACAAATGTCATAACTGTCCTCGCAATTAAGTGGTTACTATGTATTGGTCAAATGATACCAACTGACTTATTGATGATCAAACAAGGAACCTACATGCCCATCACTAGACCATGTGTTTGTCAATCAGAGAGAAAGAATTATTTAAAGAATGAATGAATGAATGAATGAATGAATGAATGAGGTTTTACGGCTTACCAACACATTATAGGTTATTTTCGACGCCAACAGGAAGGAAGATTCCAGGTTCACTCTACATACATGTACAAAAACAACAAATCAACATACAGATTAAAAAAAATACATCAACAAATGAATATGCAGAATGAACCTAGAACCTTGATATCTGCAGAACTGCAGAGTTTCAGCAAATTCTATCGTATTACTCATTTTGTCGCTTCTTACGACATGCATAAGCCACAGTGATCCTATTCTCGCCATCACTCATGGCACCCTGGAACAACACAGGGGTTGATAATTTAACCACAGTAGTGAACATGACAAAAAATGATAAAATGAACATGACACCCATTTGGAGGATTCCTACCCCTCTGCAGAGATCGACAGTGATTCTATTCTTAGTCAGAACCACATGGGCTTTATTTGAAGAAAAATGTTATAGATGAGTGGTGGACAGTGTTATCAGTTTTTACCTTAAATTATAACTTTATTAATTTAACATTACATTGTAGAGTTTGTATGGTGTTAAGTGTGATGATTTCACCAATTTTTCAGCTGTATGTGACTATTAGGACGAGATCATTTATTTAGAAATATATTGTACTACTGTACCTGGATTTAAATTGTCTGTAGCAGTAACCTGGCACAGGAATGGTTAATTTCCAGAGATGCAAAACGGCAACCTGTACATACTGTACCTTGATTAATTGTATGGAAAACATCACATGTGTTTTTTATAAACTTTTCTGTTCTTTTTTTATAGGTTAATTGGCCTTATTAACAGCATATTAATTAAATGTACTGATATCACCACTAGCTTCTGGAGAAAAGCCAAAAATAAAATATCAATTTCGATTACCAACTGACCATCTGTTTTATGTCGAGTGAAAAAACAACTTTTTTAAAAAAATTTTTTAAAGAACAAGTATCCAGCAGTTTATGCTAGCTTTCATTCCCCGTAGTACTGGTATGGGTGTATCAAGTTTTTAGTTATTCCTTCATCACATAATAATTTATATGCATAGATGAAGGTGTTGACTGCTCACGCCAGAGTTAGTATGTTCAATCTAAGACTTGACCTGAGGTCCTCTAAAAAACAAACCCATTATTGGTTCTAACCAGGAAACGGGCTTGACAGTGAGTAACAGAAGCTCTATACCTACTTATGTAACTGAGTCAAATAACATTAGAGCAGTCCGCATAACTTGTGTTTTTTATGATTGTAGCCAAAAACAGCCAATTTTAATGGTTGATGAAAGATTTTTGTATTATGTGTTAGAACAGAACCACTGTCTTTCCACATGTAACTGACAAAATTTAAATTTCACATAGTTTTTAGCAAGTGGGACTTGCACCCACAATCTTAGCGGTGAGAGGCTGATGATCTCAAGACAGTGCCTTAACCCTTTACTACATATAGACGCCTTTGGACACCTCTAATATAGATGCCTTTGGACACCTCTAATAAAAACGCTTTTGGACACCTCTAATATAAATGCCTTTGGACACCTCTAATAAAAACGCTTTTGGACACCTCTAATATAAATGCCTTTGGACACCTATTATAGACATCTTTGGAAACCCCTAATATAGATGCCTTTGGACACCCCTAATATAGACGCCTTTGGACACCCCTAATATAGAAGCTTTTGGACACCCCTAATATAGACGTCTTTGGACACCCCTAATTTAGACGCCTTTGGACACCCCTAATATAGACGCTTTTGGACACCTCGAATACAGACGCCTTTGGACACCTAATATAGATGCCTTTGGACACCTCTAATATAGATGCCTTTGGACACCTCTAATATAGATGCCTTTGGACACCTCTAATATAGACACCTTTGGACACCTAATATAGAAGGCTTTTGAATTATTGGGTGAATTATGTTTATATTAACTGACAGAGTGGAAAACAGTGCAGAAAGTGTTCAGATTGCTTGTTATGAGTAATCTGAAGTCTTCCTCCACTGTTTTCAAAGGGCTTCTGTGATTGGTGCGGGAAAACGCGTATCTATGGAGTAAAGGGTTAAAGTCCACCCAGCCATTGACATTCTGCCAAGATTTTAATTGTCTATTAATTAAAGAGATGCCATTATCAAGCCTGTAAATTGTGCTTAACCCCACTAGAAATTTATATTAGCAGCATCAATTAGTTCTATACACTGGTGTTACAATACATTATTTCATATATACATGTATTATATTTTATCTTGGGAGCAATATGTAAATAATTTTTCTTTTTTTTTTGAGCTAATTATTTGAACAACTATGCTATTAACATTTATTGACAGACTTTGAAGTTCTTTCTATATGTTGTTTCCAAATCGTACACTGAAACACTCTATAAAGATTTAATTTCAAAATGCCACGAATAACTTCTAAAATACATAAAACAAATATGTACGAGATCCTACTCGATACAAATTTATATGTTCCCCCCTCAACATAAATTGACTGAATTCAACATCTACTATTGCTATATCTGTACAGCATGTTGTAGTATCCGAGATATATCAATATTCTGATAACACTTTGTTACGTTTTTGATGTTCGTGATAACCCTGATATGTTCAGTTTATGTTGATACCAAGCTACCTTAAACCACAGTTAATCATCTGACTGAACTACAGGTGGGCTTTAGTGAAGATTCTGAATCAGGGCAACACAGCACGCCGTACACACACCATACACTATCACAGCAAAGATAAACAACTCTAAAATGTAACTGCAGAGATAATTAATACCGTTAAATCTTTTAAATATAGTTCAAGTTCATACCTATTTTTTTGATGAATGAATTCGAGTTAACGAATTACGATGTACCAACCTGCTATATCGTAAATAAGATGCCATGTCAAAAATGCAAGGCTCATATTCCATTTACATAGATGAACTAATTAACTTATTGGTATTGAAAAAAAAAACAATAGAAGATCAATAGGGAGAATGGACCAAATATTCTATCAAATATTACGCTAGAAATCATGGATTCCCGCACTACCTTATTAAGTGGAAACGGGTCATAAAATTTGGCTAACATTTACAAATATAACACTGGGCTTGTATTATATTACAATTATTCATTTACACACCAAATATTTATAAAATAAATAAAAACATTTAGTTGGGTCTGATTTTCAAAAGTTGTGTACTAGATAAGTAAAACACACAACCAGTAATGAAGCATTTATTATTTCTACTTTAAAATTCTTTGTTATCTATTTTATTTGTATTTATTTTGATTAAAGACTAACTTCCAAAGGTTTCAAGTCATTTTATTTTCCACAAAAATTGGTGGAGAAGGATGGAAATAATCGGAAGTTTACGGTAAATGCAATATTATATAAGCCATTGTTACTGTAATAGAAATAATCCATATACATTGTATATATTGTTTAAAATGTTAATTAACTATAAAACATCAAAACAAAGCCAAAAATCTATATAATACCCATACTGTGTGACCAATACCACAAACCAATCTTGAACTTATTAAAGTCTATCAAGCACCAAACAATATCTAGATAATTGCCAATTAACTGTTCTCATATGTTTGCAGATAATAAAAGCAAAATTTCTTTAGACTTGAACAAAAACTTTTATTCCAATTATCACAAATAGGCATCAGAAGAATTACTAGAGCTCCCTTCAATGGAGAAGGTGCCCAGCTGTTCCTGTTTAATATACACATGTCAGACATGCAGTTAACAAAGGCTAGATGAAAAAGAATGTTTATCACATCATTATAATATTTTACAAGTCTAAACATAACATATTGTAATGATGCTGTTGTTATTTTTGCATTGCTTTCATTTATATAAATACACATCTTTGATTGACTTGCATAATTTATGTACAACCAATATCGCTTTTTCTTCTATATAATTATTATATACATATAGCAATTTTGTAGGCAATATCCTGTGAGTGTTGTTTTCATAGCAGGTACTGTCCTTAGAAGAGGTTTCCTCTGAGTGAAGGAAATGGATGCTGAGTTCTTTGACAACATCAAGCTATAGAATGTCATTGATAGAAACAAGAAGCAATTTTTGTAGGTCTACCATAATGAACTGATGCAAAATTTGATTCATAATGGAAATTGCTATTTAGTGAAATAAATGTAGGCATGGTCAACTTTCTTTATATTTCCTTTAGATTTCTGGAGTCACTCTGGTAACATAATAGACTATAACATTGGCCTACAGACTCCATCACTTTAGAAAGACATTTTAGTGTTCCCTTTCTCAAAATGAATGAAATTATAATACCAACCAAGGAATGAGACCACATACCAACCACAGAATGAGACAACATACCAACCACGGGATCAGACAACACACCAACCACAGGATCAGGCAACATACAACCACGGAATCAGACAAAATACCAACCATTGGATCAAACAACATACCAACCACGGAATCAGACAAATACCAACCATGGAATCAGAGAAAATACCAACCATGGAATCAGACAACATACCAACCACGGAATCAGACAACATACCAACCACGGGATCAGACAACATACCAACCACAGATTCAGACAACATACCAACCACGGAATCATACAACATACCAACTACGGAATCAGTCAACATATCAACCACGGAATCATACAACATACCAACCACGGAATCAGACAACATACCAACCACGGAATCATACAACATACCAACCACGGGATCAGACAACATACCAACCACGGAATCAGACAAAAAGTTATAAATCCGTTGAAGCAATACAATAATCTATCTATACAAAATCCATATTTAAACTTGTTAGGCCACACTTAAAAATATCTCTGTTTCCCCTTGCCCGACCCTAGATTTTAGAACTGGGTAGGTAGGTAGGCTTTTTTTTTTTTTTTTTTTTTTTTTTTGAAGTCCATAAAAAACACACATGTATTGATAAACAGAGAAACTCAACATTTTATTAACTGATATGGCTATTCTAATACAACAACATTATTTATATAACATGTATTAAATGTGCTCAATACTAACTACATTGCTCGTAAAAGTGAAGGATTGAAAACTAAGAAAAACTGTAAAAATGAATAGTATTTATATAACATTTATATATAATAAACTGAACTGTGTTTATTTTGATTGACAAATGAAACTGAATACAATATGACTAGTATAAGTAAATCGGACAGCAGTTACTTAAACTGTTGGCATTTAAAAATGCTTACAGAACTATATCAAAAAATAAAACTGTATATAGAATAATAAGTATTAATCTGTTGGCTTTATTTAATATAGTTCATTGGCATTTTTAAATGCAACAGTTTTTCTGTCAAATTTTCTAGTATTAGTCATTCTATATAATAATACAGTTTTTGAACATTGTTTATCAAAATAAACTACCAGAAGTAGTACTAACTTGCCCTGATCAAAGATGCACTTGCCCAGATTTTTATTACCAATACACTTTGTGGTAAAATATAAAATAATTAAACATAAATAGACTTAAATGTAATTTTTTTTTATGGAAGGTTAGCTCCCTATAACATTATGCATGTGTAAATCACAAGTTTTAGAGTTTGAACAAGACCAGGAGAAGTGAGAGAAATTCAGGGAGAACTGACTTTGTCTCTATAAGTATGACCAACTTATTAAGTTGTATTTTGTCTTTGTTCTTTATTGACTATCATATCTGTTCTGTCACTCTGTGGCAGTGTGGGAGCAGGTGTTAATTCGAATCATTATTTTAAATATCTTTCTCTTTTCTTATGATTACTAAATGTCATAACACACAACAATGGCAATGTCAAGCCTACAAAGCTATTCAATTCATCCAAGAAAACTTGGCAGTCTATGATCTAGAAAAGTGCAACTAGTAAACTATATTTCAAATATTAAAAAGACAATTTATCTTAATTGTTGTTTTCAATACTATTTTTAAATCATGACATGACTGCCAAAGAAAATTATACGCTGAAACCACACAACCAAAAAGCAATAAATGTATTACTATAATACCCCTACCACATTTTTCTTTACCGTATACTCGATTTAAATATCAACGTTCACATTTTCACAACAGGGGTCGGGAAAAACTTTTAAAAGCACTCGTCTGTCAGGCAAGTGGACTGGTAAAAAGTACTCATCCGTATGGAAAACTCACTTGTCCAAAAAAGTTATAGTAAAATAGTGTCTATTTTGGAAGCACGTTGTGATAACCTTATCTTACCTTAATAGTTTTATTACTTCATTTACAGTAAGTACACCACTAGCTTTAACCGTTATGATCATGCAATAAACATTAAGTTTGTTGATTTTATATATCGCTTTTGTTCCGAATACAAACAGCATGAGGTAAACATAAAAAGTAAATGCATTCAAGCCTCCGTAACATGTAAAACGCAAAAAGACTGTTAATATTCTGGAGACCGGGAAATATTCCGAAGACCGAAAAGTCCGATTTTTAAACCGGTATTAAAAAGCTGCGCATGTGCGTCTCGATACCTTATAAAAAATGCCGAATGGTGTCCTTGGGACTTGACAAGAAATTGCATGATAAGTTATCGTTGATGATCGTTAAATGTAAAATTTACAAATTATATTAACAGCAATGAAATATAGAAAGAATAAATACCGTAACGACTTTGGATCATTACCTTCTTTACAGTTTTCAGATTGTTTATTTTTCGATCTCTGCCAAAAGGTTTACTCGTCCGACGGACTAGTTACTGGCAAAAATCACTCGTCCGCAGACAAAAACCAGTCGTCAGGACGAGTGCTTTTGCCGGCCCCTGGTCACAGAAGATAATTTACGTACATGCAGTTCCAATTATTTTAAATCTACGAAATATTTATTAAAATACCAGAACTTAACGCTGTGTGTACCGTGGTCGTAGATATCCGACCAATCATAGCCGTTATTTAAAATAGATTAATTTATGTTCAAAGCTACCCCCCAATCACATTAGAGGAATAAAAATAGATAATTGAATATTCATGAGAGGTTTTCCAAAGTCACAATATCGGGCATGCAGTAAACACCGCGGGGGTCAATTGTTTCTACTGATTAGTTACGGTCTGTAATCAACAGTTTTACATTTGTTGTATAGAATAGACATATTTGCAGAACTGTGTATTGTGAAAACTCGCTTCTCCGATTTTTAAGATAAGTCCGGAGCGGTCGAAAATTAAAAAAAAAAACTCAGAAATTTTCCCCAATAAAATTTTTTCAGTCGGTGCTTTTTTCGTGGGTCGGTCGCGCAAGGGGAAACAAACACTATTTTTATTTAGGCCTTACTGATTGGAAACCCATTTTTAAACCAAAAATTAAGTCAAAAAGGGGCTGTAACTCCAGTAAAATTTAACAGGTGTTTACACTTGATCTGTACTTCATTATCATACAGATACACACAAAATATTAATAAATAACACAGACCCTTTCTGAAGCTTTTGGTAGGAAAACAATGTTTTTTAAAACATTTGTAAATTTAGAAAACAATGTTTTTTTAGACATTTGTAAATTTAGACATCCTGTAAATTTTGAATGACGTCAATTTTATATCAAACTCGGCTCATATTTTATAATAATACATGTACATATATAAAATGTGACCTTAATACATAGACCCCTTCAGAAGTAATTGACCAGACACCAATTTATTACAGGTTGGACGAACAGACGGACAGAGGTAACACTTAATGTCCTTTCACAATTCTCAGAATGGCCGGGGCATTAACATATTCATCTTTAATATGCTCTTATATAGATTACTCGTAAAGTGGAACTTTATATCTTACACTAATTTTCATCTTTTCTCTTTTCCATACATATTTTGAGGAACTTTTCAATGGATTTCATTTAAGAAACTATACCAACCATATGCTCTCATCTCTAAGCGTATTTAAAGTGTATTAAAACATCTTTGCTATGATTTGATTAACTTACAGGCCAGTTGGTTTTGACAGTGCTTACTGCCTACATGTTATCCTTCCCTCCAATAACAATTATACATCAAGTTTTATTGAATCTTCACAAACTGCTCTGTGACTCAAGGCAGTGAGTGAGCAGCAGAGAATTCTTCTCGGTCATGGACACATTCTGCACACATCTTCCAGTTAAGTTTTTTTCCCATAACAAACCAATGCATACACTGTCTCCATGTGTGTTTTGCATTAAAGAAATGGAGGCAGTGTACATGTGTGTCTTTATTGCACAATGATGTTCTTGAATATATAATACATACACTACATGCACAGTGCATATATGCACACAATGTTTGTATATGCTGCATCAATATATTGCCTTAAGGTTATTTTAAAAAATCGTTTTAATGAATACAAAAATACAATTCAGTTTCAAAACTAGCACATGTATGGCATGTCAGTATATGTGTTTTATGAACAAAGTCCATAATTTTCTAAAAATGCAGCTTCAGATTGTTTGGGTATAAATATATCTATATTGACGTTATAACTGTTGTACATTCATAGATGTATAAATATCTCCACATTGACGTTATTACTGTTGTACATTCATAGGGGTATAAATATCTCCACATTGACATAATACTGTTGTACATTCCTAGATGTATAATTATCTCTACATTGACGTTATTACTGTTGTACATTCATAGGGGTATAAATATCTCCTCATTGACAATTTTACAGTTGTGCATTCATAGATGTATAAATATCTCCACATTGACACTATTACTGTTGTACATTCATAGATATATAAGTATCTCCACATTGACATTATTACTGTTGCACATTCATAGATGTATAAATATCTCCACAATGACGTTATTACTGTTGTACATTCATAGGGGTATAAATATCTCCACATTGACATTATTACTGTTGTACATTCATAGATGTATAAATATCTCCATATTGACATTATTACTGTTGTACATTCATAGATGTATAAATATCTCCTCATTGACATAATACTGTTGTACATTTGTAGGGTATAAATATTTCCACATTGACATTACTACTGGTGTACATTCATAGATGTATAAATATCTCCACATTGACATTATTACTGTTGCACATTCATAGATGTATAAATATCTCCACATTGACATTATTACTGGTGTACATTCATAGATGTATAAATATCTCCACATTGACATTATTACTGGTGTACATTCATAGATGTATAAATATCTCCACATTGACGTTATTACTGTTGTACATTCATAGATGTATAAATATCTCCACATTGACGTTATTACTGTTGTACATTCATAGATGTATAAATATCTCCACATTGACGTTATTACTGGTGTACATTCATAGATGTATAAATATCGCCACATTGACGTTATTACTGTTGTACATTCATAGATGTATAAATATCGCCATATTGACGTTATAACTGGTGTACATTCATAGATGTATAAATATCTCCACATTGACGTTATTACTGGTGTACATTCATAGATGTATAAATATTGCCATATTGACAATATTACTGTTGCACATTCATAGATGTATAAATATCTCCTCATTGACATAATACTGTTGTGCATTCATAGATGTTTAAATATCTCCACATTGACAAATCACTGTTGTACATTCATAAGGGTATAAATATCTCCACATTGACATTACTGTTGTACATTCATAGGGGTATAAATATCTCCAAATTGACATTACTGTTTTACATTCATAGGGGTACAAATATCTCCATAAATTATTGACATTATTACTGTTGTACATTCATGAGGTATAAATATCTTCAATATTTTTTTATAAAAATTAAAAAAGGGTCAGAGTTTATTTATTATGGCCTAGCAAAGGTAATATGTCAAAGGTCAGACAGATTATATAGAGCCCCAGATAATTTTATCATAAGATGACAATTTACCTCTAAATTAATTAGGAAATATGGGTCAACAAACATACAAAATCTTAGACAAAGTATGATCAGTAAATTGAACAGACCAGAGTTTCATTTCATTTACGTTAAAATCCTTGCTAATACTTACTTAATACAACTTAAATTATATGTATAATTATTTTGATTTTACTTACATTTGTTAAAATTATTTGGAAGGAGTAACCAAAATACCTCATATATCTTAAAGATAAGGGATAGATTTACAAACTAAACCACAAGGGCCACTGTCAAACATGTCTTAAAGCAAATGTAGCTACTTAATCATGGGAGCAAAATTCCCTAAAAATCCCATTATCTCCCTCAATGAGGTTGATGTAACAATGGCAAAAACATGTGAATTAGTCAGTTGGTTAAATATAAAAAATACAAGAGCATAAGACAGCAAGCTTGATGACACAAGTCCCCCCATAGATAGGTATAATAACAGCAATTACATATTAGTAAGAATTTGTTAATGCTAGTTCCACAGGGCAGGTATGTTTTTGCTGCATAATTATTCCAAAATGTGAACAAAATTAATATTGTAAAGTCATTAAATAAAATTGCAAAATCACAAAACAATAATTGAATCACTAGAGGCTTTATTAATCATGGTCAACAGGTGCTCATTGCTGGGATATGAATAGGACTGTAAAAACTTGGCTGCTCGACAACCATGAATGAGTGTCAATCAGTTCAACAGTCAGTATAGTGTCTCACAAAATCAAGAAGACATGTAGTCAGTTAAGTTTCATCTACATGTGGGACAAAAGTAAGGAAGTGTGTATGTACAGATCAAAGTCTTACAAAACCGTTATGAAATTTTACTGTATCAAGTCACAGAGCTGTCAGGGAAGATATCAGTCAATAAGACATAACAAAACCTTAAAAATCAAGTGTAGTGACGCCAGAAATGAGTTACACTACTATATATTTTGTAAGGAAATAAATCCCGTGAGGGTACATTTATACTGGTCATACCTAATACCGTGAGTCTAAAAAATGTTCAACCATGTAAAGAATGGCATCAGTAATAAACAGTAATAAGGTTACTCAAGTGGGCTGAGTAATAAACGGTTGCCTATACGAAATATAAACAAATGCCGATGCTAACGTAGCTTTGCCTATGTCTTCCCAGATTATTATATGGGCATTATACCTAATACCGTGATATACCTAATACCACGGTATTAGGTATACAAGGGATACAATATTATCATTCATGAACTGCACATTGTAATCAGATTTATGGTATTTGTAAAGGCTTGTTAAAAGAGATTGTAGCTACTGGCATAATTATGACCTTTAATTGTGCATCAAGAGCCATAATGTCACATCAAAAACTACCAGAATCCCTTAACATTTGTTATGCTCCAACAATCTGTACACAACCAGCTTTAGACAGAAAGTAGTGCGCTATCATCAGCCAATCAAAGGCTGCAGTAACAATATTTGTCTACTTACAAATCATCTTCTCATCATCCGTCTGCTGATGTCCGATGCATTCAAAGTTGAAATCCATCAAATTCTGGGAGAACTGCTTCTGTGCCTTTGCCAAATCTGTAACAAACACGAGCAATCAAACTAGAACAGTCATGATGGAGACAAGAAAACATTACAAATAATATTACCAGAAAATCAAGAAAATCGCAATAAATATTTTATGAATTATTGGTTACTTGCAGCAGGAATAAATCTGATAATATTAACACAAGAGTTACATGTAAATGATGGTTTCTCTATTTGCCAATCAGATCGGCGACATAATACCATATGTTGCTGTTCCTCTTGTACAATGGGGCCTTTTCGTGAAATCACATTAATAAAAACATTGTACACTGACCTCTGGAAAAGAGTTTATCCTAGTATAAATCTGGATTTTAGTATAGTACAAGCATACTTACATTCACATGACATTATATACATAAGTTGTATGGTGTTTAACAGAGCTTTCAACAATTTTTTCAGTCATATCGCAATAGATACTAAGAAAGTATTTTAATAGCTGCCACACTGGAGTATCATGACGCAGACAAATGGTACGATACCCCATACAGTCATATTGACACTGGGCAAATTAGACCTAGAACTATCCTCTAAAGGCTCAGTGTCAAGCTAGGAATCTTCAAGTATCATATCTCAAGTCTTTGGTATGAACCGGCCAGGGATCAAACCCACAACCTTTTGAAATTGTGAGGTGGACACTCTACCACAGTATACACATCAGTAAGGGTATGTACAGTCATGATTGTTTTATAAAAAAAAACAAGTAACACATTGATTTATTCATGCTTATAGTGGCAGTCACAAAAAAAAAATGTAATCAAATATTTCACATGACAAATTGTCTATACATGTTAATGATAGTCACCATTATAAAATAATGTGTAATGCTTTTGTACTTAACAGAAGAGGGAAGACAATATAATTATTGTATTAAATGAAAATAATACCAAGGATTTCAGATAGACACATATTATAAACATAATAAATCAAGCACTTATGTGTAAAAATGTTTCTTTTATTATGTCGACACATGCCCAATCTCTTAAATTATAGCACTAAAATATCGAGAAAATGCAAGAATTTGGCTGGAGGGTAAATAATTTCAATCCTTATGAGTTTGTGAACAACTGAAATATATTGTACTTTCCTCATGGCAGGTATGCACGATGAAAACGACATTTAAAATTAAAGTAATGTTTACAGAAAGTCATATCTGAAAATAACCATGACATAGTTAACAAACCTATCAGTGAAGGGGATAAGTTGTTCACTCCACAAGAATTGCAATATGGAAACAAGGGCAATAATTCTGCATGGAATTAAGTCAGTGCCACAAAATGCATGTTACACACATATATAATTATAATGCATATTGATCATGAAGAAATGTTAAATCAAGCAAGTAAAACTGTCTGAATAGCTTGCTTCATAACCTGAGACTATAACTATTATAATTACCACCCCCCCTCCACTACCCTCTCAATATTTGTTTGTGAGGTATAATATCTTATAAGGGCATTACGTATGTACCAGGTATATATAATCATAATTGTACATATTACACCCAGCAATAGACGGGTGAAAATCTGCATTTCGTAATTTCATGCTGATGGCTGTCTCCTTTAGACAGCTTTTTGCCCACCTTTGCAGCCATAAACTATATGGAAGTTTTCATTGTAAACTTTAATATCTAGATATTATATCAGTACCTCAACACTCAACAGGTGAATGCTACACTAAGGGGGTTAATGCCATTATTCAACACATTACTGGTAAGACATCAGCACAGCAACCAATTTTAATGGTAAAGGAAGTTTATTTATTTGTTTAAATATTTAGCATCATATTTATGACAATGAGGGCAAACAGACGACCAGTTACAACCTAACCATTATTTCCTGGGAACCTGGAAAGTTAACCAGTATTCTAGCACTAATATCAATATTAGGCTGTCACCGGCCAGATGAAGATTTTAACTCACCTCCCTAGGATTATTAGTCACACTACCAACAAAGCTAACCTGGCCCAGCTTGGACTTGATATAGGAAGAGAGAAGTCTCACAATCATGTATGAGCAGAAATAATCACCCTTCAAGTAACTGGCAAACTTTTTCACATAAAGTTTTTGGACTGAGCTGTGCTCGAACCCAGAACCTTAGTGGTGAGAGATAAGAGATCTTGAGACAGTGCCCTGGGCCACTCATCCAATAAGAACCCTTTTGATTACTAGTAGTAACAATACATGTGTGTGTGTGTATATATATACACTTATATTATAATACTTAAAATAATGAGCCTTGAGATTATCATATCTACATTAAAGTACACACAAGCTACTAAATGTACAATCATGTATATAATATATCCCATTATCTGGATAAAAAGCTATGAATCTTTCAATGTCCAAGGCCAAAGACAAAAATTTGGTTTGTTATTAAGGTATATTGGAAAATGTAAGTCAACATTTTTGTTTATTTATAAATTATGCGTGTGACTGTTGGAGGTCAAGTGCAATTGTTATATATATATATATATATATATATATATATATATATATATATATACCTCCTGTATAAACAATTTTTAGTACAAAGTACTCTTACCTCCTGTATAACAACATTTCAGTACAAGATACCCTAACCTCCTGTATGTACAATATTCAATATTAGGTACCCTAACCTCCTATATAAACAATACTCAATACAAGGTACCCCAAACTCCTGTACAACAATACTCAATACAAGGTACCCCAAACTCCTGTACAACTATACTCAGTACAAGGTACTCAACCTTCTATATAAACAAAACTCAGTACAAGGTACCCTAACCTCCTTTATAAACAATATTCAGTAAAAGGTACCCCAACCTCCTATATAAACAATACTCAGTACAAGATAATCCAACCTTCTATATGAACAATACTCAGTAAAGGTACCCAAACCTCCTATATAAACAATACTCATTACAAGATAACCCAACCTCCTATATAAACAATACTCCATGCAAGGTACCCCAACCTCCTATATGAACAATACTCCATATAAGGTACCCCAACCTCCTATATGAACAATACTCATATATATATATAAACAATACTCAGTACAACATGCCCTAACCTCCTGATGTACAATACTCAGTACAAGGTACCCTTACCTCCTGTATGTACAATACTCAGTACAAGGTACCCTTACCTCCTGTATGTACAATACTCAGTACAAGGTACCCTTACCTCCTGTATGTACAATATTCAGTACAAGGTACCTAGCGTTCTGAATGTACAATACTCAGTACAAGGTACCCTTACCTCCTGTATGTACAATACTCAGTACAAGGTACCCTAACCTCCTGATGTACAATATTCAGTTCAAGGTACCCTTACCTCCTGTATGTACAATATCCAGTACGAGGTACCCTTACCTCCTGTATGTACAATACTCAGTACAAGGTACCCTTACCTCCTGTATGTACAATATTCAGTACAAGGTACATAGCGCCCTGTATGTACAATACTCAGTACAAGGTACCCTTACCTCCTGTATGTACAATATCCAGTACAAGGTACAAAGTGTCCTGTATGTACAATATCCAGTACAAGGTACCCTTACCTCTTGTATGTACAATATTCAGTTCAAGGTACCCTTACCTCCTGTATGTACAATATTCAGTACAAGGTACCTAGCGTCCTATATGTACAATACTCAGTACAAGGAACCCTAACCTCCTGATGTACAATACTCAGTACAAGGTACCCTTACCTCCTGTATGTACAATACTCAGAACAAGGTACCTAGCGTCCTGTATGTACAATATTCAGTACAAGGTACCCTTACCTCCTGTATGTACAATATCCAGTACAAGGTACCCTTACCTCCTGTATGTACAATATCCAGTACAAGGTACCCTTACCTCCTGTATGTACAATACTCAGTACAAGGTACCTAGCGTCCTGTATGTACAATATTCAGTACAAGGTACCGTTACCTCCTGTATGTACAATACTCAGTACAAGGTATCTAGCGTCCTGTATGTACAATATTCAGTACAAGGTACCCTTACCTCCTGTATGTACAATATCCAGTACAAGGTACCCTTACCTCCTGTATGTACAATACTCAGTACAAGGTACCCTTACCTCCTGTATGTACAATATTCAGTACATAGCGTCCTGTATGTACAATACTCAGTACAAGGTACCCTTACCTCCTGTATGTACAATATCCAGTACAAGGTATATAGTGTCCTGTATGTACAATATCCAGTACAAGGTACATAGTGTCCTGTATGTACAATATTCATTACAAGGTACCCTTACCTCCTGTATGTACAATATCCAGTACAAGGTACCCTTACCTCTTGTATGTACAATATTCAGTACAAGGTACCCTTACCTCCTGTATGTACAATATTCAGTACAAGGTACCTAGCGTCCTGTATGTACAATACTCAGTACAAGGTACCCTAACCTCCTGATGTAGAATACTCAGTACAAGGTACCCTTACCTCCTGTATGTACAATACTCAGTACAAGGTACCTAGCATCCTGTATGTACAATATTCAGTACAAGGTACCCTAAACTCTTGTTTAAACAATTGTTGAGTACATATTTTCAATTTATTTGCATTACTTAGAATTTGAACACCATTCTTCTCATTTTAGTTACAAGGAATTAATTTTTATAAATATATAAGCTTCCAGCTTCAAATATCTTTGTTTGAAAGATTGCAAACATAAAATGATTTAGGTAGACCTTATTTTATAAAAACAGAGCCACTCATGAAAAGTGTGTTTTTCAATAGATTACAACAAGGCTATATATATATAACAATTGCACTTGGCCTCCAACTGTCACACACATCTAGATTATAAATAAACATTTAATACGATTAAATACTAAAAAAACACACACTCAACTGATATGATACAAGGGTTCTAACAAAAGATTATCAAAGTCTCGAGTCACGAGCTGTCGGTAAGATTCATGTCACCTGCTGTGACTCATGGTTACATGTACACCAGTATATTATAATAAAATCTACTTACATTATTATTCTGTTACATAACACATAATTATACAAATGTATACAGTTGGAAATTTCCAAGTATTTATATTACTGGAATGTAAGGTAGATTAAGAGAGGGTCTACAAAATTTAATGATAGGGAGTGCAAGTAGGTTTTTAACATTTTTGATTGAAACTGATGTTAATGAGAAGAGAATTCATTTGGAACCTCAATGGGCAGTCAGTCACCCTTTTCCTTCAATCATGTGAACGGCCACTGACTTGCATAATTTAGTTCTTGCAATACTGTATGCATGTTGTATTGTACCTAAATTATATTGTCACAGTGTGTATGTAACCTACTAGGAGACGAACTTATGTAAGCAATTCGGTTAGCTCAGAAGGTAGAGCATTCGCCCTGTAAGCAAAGGGTCCCGGGTTCGAGTCCCGGATAGGCTGCATATGTTTCTCGTCCTGTTACATTTGGCGCCCAATGTGGGGCTGTGACTGATATATATTCCCAGAAACATTTCACATGATTCTCTGTTCTCTATGGAAATTCGATGGGATACATCTATCTATGGACACACTTAATTCAACATGAACTGACTCACTGAGCAACTTAAGTTTATACTTCTATTATAAAAGATAACCATGATGGCAATGTGGAGAAGTTTGGCTAAGGTTAAATTTGTTTGGCATTTGGAGAGTTCATGCCATACTGACCTGTGAAATACGCCTTGCGGCAATATCATTTGACCCAATAATCCGATTGTTTTGTCAACTGCTGTGCGAAATGATGTAAATTTTGACTAAACCATTAATGATATTAGGGGGAGTTGATCGGAAGTGTCTATCGCTATGTAGCACGCCTTCAATGTGTGATCAGCGACCCATAGCGTTCTGTCGGTTCATCAAAAGATTGTGTTTGCGTCCGTAATTTCTTTGATATACCGCTTGCCAAAGCTGGGACGGCCAGACTGAATATTGTTTGCGTCATTTAAAATATTTGATAAAACGTGCAATGTTACTTGTTTGTTTCATTTGTTTTAAAAATAACTATATATACGAGCTGGTTTTGGTAGCTAGCTACAGCACAATGCATATCAAAAAAATAAAAGTTGAATGAACTGTTACATTGGTTTCCGCGATTATTTTACGCAGCTTCCAGAACTTGCGTCATTTCCGGTTCGATCGAGCGTTTTTAATATAATGAAATTATTCAGTGAAGCGGAAACGTAATGTCAGTCATTAAAATATACACAATGTGATAAAGTATTTTATAAATAATACACAAATAAACTTGAAATAGTTCCCTATTAATGAATAAACAGAAAAAATACATGGTGCAGCTGACATGGTGGGTGGGGTATGCATATGTCATATAGTGATTTTTTTAAAAATAAGTGCGATTCTTACGGTAGTAAAAAACCTGGACTGATTTGCATTTTGGAATTTTAGAAGGCCTGATATATAAATATATTATATTATTCTCAGCATTTAAATTAATGAAAGAATTTGGACATACCAACACATTACAGGTTTACTAGTTTAAACATATTTTACTACCATATAAATGCATATAACAATATATATACAGTCAAACCTGTCTTAAGCAGCCAGCCAAGGGAAAGGGCCAAATTGGCCGCTTAAGACAGGTGGCTGCCTACTACAGGGTCATCAATTTTCACCCAGATTAGCGAAGTATTTTTGTATATTGGCACAATTTCACAACCTCAACACGTTCATCCAAAGTCAAACACTTCCGTTTTGGTGGCATTGTTAACACGCTGACAATCAAAACATTTATGATTTAAGTCACAATAAATCATTTCCAAGTTTTATATTTTTCCACAATCAGCGCTTTTTACAAGTGTGAACTTAATTAAATTCCTTATCTTCGTTAAAAGCACGAACAAACTGCCATTCTAATTATCGTCTCAAAAACGTTAGCTTCTTTAATCT
Organism: Panopea generosa; assembly: GCA_029582155.1. Taxonomy (NCBI): domain Eukaryota; kingdom Metazoa; phylum Mollusca; class Bivalvia; order Adapedonta; family Hiatellidae; genus Panopea; species Panopea generosa. The sequence goes on from CM055896.1 coordinate 83,510,206, forward strand.
TTTTATATGCCGAATTTTTCACAGTTAAGGAGGAATATACCTTTTAAATTATTTTCGAAATCAGTGGAATATTTGGTATGTAATGAAACTAGAAGTAATTTCCAATTTGAATATGCTTTTTTATCTGCGGTTAATATAATACTTCTTTACCTATGACGTCGTAAACATGGCCATGTTTGGTCTTTTTGACGTCCCGATTTATAGCAGCAAAATCGCGTATTTGTCGACCTCAGTTAAGTTATACCGAATGTACAGAATCGAAACACATATCACCACGTACACATTCAACGGATATATGAATTTACATATACAATAATTACGACAAACGCCAAATTCTGAAAATATTAGCGAAAAACGGAAAATATTATTTTCTCGATTTTTTCGAAAAAAATGCTTCAAATCAAAATTACCAAAAAACAAACCGAGCGATTTTGGAATAATTTTTATTTAATTTCTAACAATATGCTTCACAGTGATTGTGAGATTTTTAGAACAATTGACAAACTAGATTTTTTTTTATTTTTAATTATTTAACCCCACCCTACGTCAAAAAAGACGTCAACATATTGCATAATTCTACACGTTTTCCATAAGATTTTCGGCAGATGATTAAGGTTAAATTATTTTCTAAATCAGTGGTTCAATTAGTATATTATAAAATTAGAAGAAATTTCCAATGTGAATATGTGTTTTTTGCAGCGGTCAATAGAATATATATTTATATGTGACGTCGTAAACATGGCCATGTTCAGCCTTTTTGACGTCCCAATGTATAGCAGCAAAATCGCGTATTTTATCGACCTCAGTTGAGTTATTCCTAATACACAGAATAGAAACATATATCACCATGTACACATTTGACGGATGTATGGATTTACAGATGCAAAAATTATGACGAACGCCACATTTTGAAAATACTAGCGAAAAACGGAAACTTTTTTTTCTCCCGTTTTTTTCGAAAAAACGGCTTCAAATCAAAATTACCAAAAATCAAACCAAGCGAATTTTAAATTTTTTTTATATGTTTTCATACTATATATTGTACAATAATTGTGAGATTTTTAGAAAAATTGACAAACTAGATTTTTTATGATATTCAATTATTTAACCCTACCCTACGTCAAAAAAACGCTTTAAAGCAAACGTCAACGTCGGTATAGCGCATGAGGTATACGTTTTGTGATAATTAAACAAGTTTGTTCTTACCATTATATTAGTATTTTGTGCACACTAGCTATATATTCTTCTACTGTTTAGTGGCAACTAATTTGTCTATAGCATTTATGATAGCGTGTCTGTTTGGTGCACGTACAAAACCGTCATTTTTTTTTCACTTAACAGGGAATTGGATTCCAAAACAATATTCTCATTTCTGACTAGCTCCACGACTGCTAGTGAAATGTGGACATCACGGTTGTCAATTATTAGAACAATAGGTCTGGTATTTCTAAAGTTCGGAGCAAACTGTTCAGTACACATTTATAAAATGAGCTTGAAACAATACCCACTATAGCAGTGAAAAGCCACCCTTCCACCCAGCCCCATGCTCCTACATACGTTCAATGACAATATACCTGGATTGTGGCTTTTCACTGCTCATCATAGACGGTATTGTTTCAAATCCATTTTATGTATGTGTAACAGTTTGCTCCGAATTTTAGAAAGGCCAGACCTGTTGTTCTAATAACTGACAACCGTGATGTCCACATTTCACTAGCAGTCGTGGAGCTAGTCAGAAATGAGAATATTGTTTTGGAATCCAGTTCCCTGTAAGTGAAAAAAAAATGACGGTTTTGTACGTGCACCAAACAGACACGCTATCATAAATGCTATAGACAAATTAGTTGCCACTAAACAGCAGAAGTATATATAACTAGTGTGCACAAAATACTAATATAATGGTAAGAACAAACTTGTTTAATTATCACAAAACGTATACCTCATGCGCTATACCGACGTTGACGTTTGCTTTAAAGCGTTTTTGACGTAGGGTAGGGTTAAATAATTGAATATCATAAGAAATCTAGTTTGTCAATGTTTCATAAAATCTCACATCTATTGTACAATATATAGTATGAAAACATATAGAAATTATGCAAAATTCGCTTGGTTTGATTTTTGGTAATTTTGATTTGAAGCCGTTTTTACGAAAACATCGAGAGAAAAAATAGTTTCCGTTTTTCGCTAGTATTTTCAAAATGTGGCGTTTGTCATAATTTTTGCATCTGTAAATCCATACATCCGTCAAATGTGTACATGGTGATATATGTTTCTATTCTGTGTATTAGGAATAACTCAACTGAGGTCGAAAAAATACGCGATTTTGCTGCTATACATTGGGACATCAAAAAGGCTGAACATGGCCATGTTTACGACGTCACATATAAATATATATTCTATTGACCGCTGCAAAACATACATATTCACATTGGAAATTTCTTCTAGTTTCATAATATACTAATTGAACCACTGATTTAGAAAATAATTTAACCTTAATCAACTGCCAAAAATCTTATGGAAAACGTGTAGAATTATGCAATATGTTGACGTCTTTTTTGACGTAGGGTGGGGTTAAATAATTAAAAATAAAAAAATATCTAGTTTGTCAATTGTTCTAAAAATCTCACAATCACTGTGAAACATATTGTTAGAAATCAAATAAAAATTATTCCAAAATCGCTCAGTTTGTTTTTTGGTAATTTTGATTTGAAGCATTTTTTTCGAAAAAATCGAGAAAATAATAATTTCCGTTTTTCGCTAATATTTTCAGAATTTGGCGTTCGTCGTAATTATTGCATATGTAAATTCATATATCCATTGAATGTGTACGTGGTGATATGTGTTTCGATTCTGTACATTCGGTATAACTTGACTGAGGTCGACAAATACGCGATTTTGCTGCTATAAATCGGGACGTCAAAAAGACCAAACATGGCCATGTTTACGACGTCATAGGTAAAGAAGTATTATATTAACCGCAGATAAAAAAGCATATTCAAATTGGAAATTACTTCTAGTTTCATTACATACCAAATATTCCACTGATTTCGAAAATAATTTAAAAGGTATATTCCTCCTTAACGTGTTTACACAAAACACTTTGATCTGTCTATTTTACCAATTACGCGAGCTAAAAATAGAGATGTGAAAATTATCACGCACTACACTCGTGTCTGAGTCGGAAAAATTGCGATTATGTAGAACACAATTATATAACAGCTTTGTTTGGTTTGAGTCGGAAAAATGGCGATTATGTAGAACACAATAACAGCTTTGTTTGGTTTGTTTACAGCCAATTAAGAAAGTTTAGACTAAAAGAAACTTATTTTAAATTAAATATATATTATAATTATTTGATTTATTTGGTTTTTCTTTAATTAAATATTAATTCTGTGGCCGTAATGAAATTTTTATATGCCAAAATCGATATTTTACGGTAAAATTTGTTCATTTGGTGGCCGTTTTAGGAGGTTTTTAATGCATTTGGGACCAAAAATGTTAGCCACTGGCCGCGTCGACCAGATGACCGCCTATTGCAGTTAAATTATAGAGTAAATTTCAACGGGAGGGTCTGAAACTGGCCGCTTAAGGCAGGTGGCTGCTTATAACAGGTGACCGTTAGTACAGGTTTGACTGTATATAAGTCAAATACAATAAACACACAAGGTTATGAACCCCAACAGGAAAGAAGATTCCAAGTTTAATAGTTTCCTCTGTGAATATATGAAACCTTCCAGCTCACAAAACATTTCACAATGCCATAGTAATACAATCATGTACACATCAAGATTTTTCTATGGTTCCCAATTCTAAAATTACTAGGTAACATAAATTTTTTTAACCAGATTTGATAAAACTATATTATGACTATTAATTTTGTAGTTTTATTGTTAGTAACATGTAATTATTACTTTAAATATCCAACGGTTTATAAACACAATATTAAGGAATTACAACATAATAATTATATAACAAGCATGTGTAGTCAAGGTAATTCCAGAGTTCCCAGGGTTGATATCAAGTGGGGTAAGCATTAATGTCCCTGTATTGCCTGTATGGAATTGTAAAAGAAGAAATTGCAATACTGGTTTCATAAATGTACATGTTTATAACTGTCTTAACAGATTAAAAAAAAAATCAAATTTCACAGCCATGAACTGTTTCGTGCAAATGTACCATTTTACTTATTTTGTATAGAAAACAATTCTGATTTAAACTGACAGCCTGGAAAGGAACTTTGTACTGCCATGGTAATTTCTTCTTCAAAAAACAAGGCTTCCTGTCTCAAATGTGATGTTTTGCCAACCACAAATCCTTTCTGACTTACATTAATTTTGCAGTCTAACAGGCCTATATCAATGACATCAGTCACATGCACTTTTTCTTGTGATGACAGCATTGTTTTGAGTTAACAAAGATTCGGAATCTTGTTATAAATCATAAATAAGCTGAATGATGGCCAAAAAGTAGGCATATCATATGGAGCAGAAAGTAGGGGATGGATATCACCAAGAATTTCGTATCGCAATACAGGACCATTGTATCATGATATGTATCGTGATATTTTCCTTTAAAAATCACCTATCTAGTTGCATTGAAAGATAAAAAAATATATATATAGATAGCTTCTACTTGAAAATAATTTTGTCAGATCCCTTCTATTTAAACATTAAAGTAACGGCCATAAACTTGAACTAACACTGTCCGATCTCAAATCAAATGTTTATACCTCAAGTATTGCTGACCAAGATTTGTGGATGACGCATTTGTAAATATGTAGTTAAATTTGTCAAGCCACCTGCACATTTCAGTTATCATGCAACCACATTTGCTAGTAGTATTTCTTTTTTAGTTATCATTTGATGTAGATCAAAATGTGTCTAAGCCGATGTTTTATCCATATACTTTTTATAATTTTGTGATCTTTGCCGATCTCCGAAATGTTTGTTGTTGGTAATGAATCAGCGAAATATGTAAAGATTTATGTGACACAGTCTAATGCACTTGGGCGCTGCAGGTTAACAAGTTTGCCCGAGGTTGAATATGTAAAATATTTCAAACAGGAAACCAGCCTGCTCTATGCTACAGTTTTGTTTTGAACTCGGAAACACCATAAAATGATCTAAAAATAACTAACATTTCTTGAAGACTTATTAAAATTGATGGATAATTTTGAATATTTATGGAATTCACGAAGCGTATCTGTACTTCAGGAGCATATCATGAATGTTCTGTATTGTATGTAAATACAGTGCACCACTAGCAAGAAGGTTATTTGTATTTTGAGTTTCAAAACAGGGTAAAAACACATTATCCAAGTTATGCCAGAGACACCATGCTTTGAAGGTTTCTGTGACTGATGATGTGACAGCTATGTGTGATGTCCGTGAGGATTTACAGACGTTTCGGTAAATAGCCAGTTCGGTAAATTGGATTTATATAGTAAACCGATTGGACGTTTCGGTAAAAAAAGCAATTATATAATAATTATATGGTAAAGTATATCACACCTCTTACGAATACAATAAATGATAAAATTACTTTGTAAGTTTTTATCGACTATCACTCGCTACACTGTGCTTCATCGAAGATGAAAAATTATTTCCTCATACACATTCATTTATAGCCATTCATTAATATTGTTATTTTCTATATTTTGAATGATGTATTGTATGTGCTATATACATGTACTTCTTAGCGTAATATATATGTCCTGTTTTGGTTTGTAATTGATTGATACCATATGGACTAAAACTGTGTATGTTTTCTTTAACTTCATATCCTGTCTTAATGTCCTTTATTTGTTTTGGGTGACCCCATGATCGTTTGTTCGACGTAAATTTTACTCGTAATTTATCCCCATCCCCTACCAGTTTAGACCATACCCATTATAATGCACAGTGGAGCGAGTGATAAAAACAAAGTAATTTTTATCATTTATTGTATTCGTGAGGTGTGATATACTTTACCATATAATTACTATATAATTGCTTTTAGACCGAAACGTCCAACCGGTTTACTATATAAATCCAATTTACTGAACTGGCTATTTTCCGAAACGTCCAGCACCCTCCGTGAGCAAGCCACTTTTTCCGCATATGCTTAGTACTGGTTCTACCCAGGAAGACTTCAAGTATAATTTGCATAAGTTGTAAGTAATTGTCCCACAATCAAAGTAAAATAAATAAGTTTAAACTAACCAAAGAAGTCATGCAAGATAATGTTAGAAAGAAAATTTAGAATGAATGAAAAGAAATTATGAGACACAAACAAGATGCATACATAAACATTTGAATGTACAAATATTTGTTTATTAATATACACATAAAAAGCAAAATTACCAAGACTACTAAGAATGAAACAGAAAGTCAAAGGGAAGATAAATTGTAATTTTACTTTTTGATGCACTGAGCAGCTCCTTTCCATCACTGATCAATGCCTTGATGGCTTTACTGGTCCTTTCAAGTTCATTTTCATGCTCGTGCAACTTTTTCCTGAAAATCGGACTGTCTGTCAGACAGTCTGCGAATTCAAGTGGATCAAGGCCCATGTTGAAGTATTAATCCGGTAAAGGTATGCAAAATAATCCAAAATGTTTACAAAATTTTATTGACAGATCTCTTTTCCTGTTCATTTTAAAAAATGATTGTGCGCATGCGCGCTAACGGAAGTACAATTTTTCATGCTGTTTCCGGTGAAATGTCAAATTGTAAAATCGTTGTTGTTTAACAATTTAATTTGAATTTATTAAATAAACTAAAGGTAAAACATGCCAAAAAAGAAATCAGGTCAGAGAAAAAAAGCTGAGAAACAAAGGGAAAGACAAAAGGACATAAGAAATGCCCAATATGAACGGCCGCTCGGAGATTGTCCATGCAACTTTACAATGGTAGTTATGTCTCATCTATGACATCTTGCAATCCACCCGCAAATGACATTCTGGATATGTTAAAAGTGCATTCTTTTACAAATTTTATTTATAAAACCAACTGGATTACTTAAAATTAAATTGCTGAACTATGTATGATTAAATACCATGCCTGTCTACAATCCTGCATTTACATTGACCGTACAGGTCTGTGCATAGTTGAACAATATCACAGTTTGATCCTATAATTTTCTTTTTTCGGATGTTTTGAGAAACTGTCTCGATTCCATGTAGTTGCTGAGTAATTTTCTGTTTTTTAGCAATAAAAAACTATACTGCTAACATGAATAATTTCATTTCCTGCTGATGTTTATATATATATATATATATATATATATATCCCTTATATACCTAAAGCAGTGGTAGAGTGGTTCATAGCGCTGAGCTTTTATCGCAGTCACTAGAATAAATTAATATAAACTAAACTTATGTATACCTAATACTGCAATATGCATCTTAACGCGAAATGCCCATATAATAATATTATCTCGTACATTCAGAATTTCTTAGTCGCGGACAGTGTGACAATTGAAATGGATGGATGCACTTAAAATATTGTACACCAGTAAGATTACTGAGGAGGGGATCAACATTTTTGGTGCTCCCTTTTAAGCCAACACTAGAATCAGTACAAAAAATCATAAGTGTCCAAACTCATTCTTTATGTTAATTTGAACATTTAATTACATTTTTCATACAGGACTTGCTAATGTTATTTTGAAGCTTGCTTCAGTACCAGTATTTTTCCTGATGACACCATTTCAAGTGAACTGTCCTAGTGAACATTCTAGTGAATATTTGTTGACACTAGCTAGCTCTTTATCAGATGAAACCATAGAAAGATAGTTAAGTTATACGAGCATTGTATGATCACTCAGAGAGATCAGCCAAATACACATTACTCTTTTGGACACCATCTGAAGTAGGTTGTATTATATAGCTGAAGTTGCAGTGGTCTAGTGGTTAACATGTTTGCTCCAAGACCCAGAGGCCCACGGATCGATACCAGATGAGGTCTGTCCTGAGTTTTTCAAACACTCCCACAGTATTTTATCCGGGCAAGGTACTGTGAAAGCATGCAGTCCTTCGGAGGGGATTTAAAGCAGTTGGACCATGTACAGGGAGAGCCATAGCCAGTGCATGTATAAGATCTCACTGAACTGCTATGTTAATCAGTCTGTGTAATAATTTAAAATAAATGTAGCCTCTTGTAACATTTTACTTCATCTTACATCTAGCAGTGACAGCACATATACCTATACTTACAGGAGTGTGAGCAGTGCGGAAGATCACAAAAAAACAGAGCATTTTGTTATTTCTGCAATTCTATACAAAGGCTGCCTGTATGTGGAGCTTGTGGTAAGTTTTAAGATTTGTTCATTGAATGATGGTTCATTGGACCATCTTGCACTAATTGACCTGACATGGGCTGTCAATCAAACAACTCGATAATCCAATCAGCGATCGATATTGGTTGCTACTCTGTCATTTTACTAAGACAAATGTCTCTACATAAATAATACATCTTATTACATTGTATTTACTTGGACAAACAACGTTAAGTGGCAAGTTGACAGTGTGATTGCTCTCATGTCAGGTCAGTTACAACTCATTGGTTAATGGTTCACTAGACCATCTAATTACAGAGTGAATAAATGATTCATTGATAACTAATTAAAAATACATTTTAAATATACTAACAGTACCTTTCACTGGTATTTATCTGATAATAAAAACCTTACACTTGAAGTTGTGTTAAAAAAAAGGAGTTGAGGGTAGGACATAATAAACTCTGTTTAGTTTGAAGAATTACGGTATAAATGGAATAAAAAACGAGTAGTTGTAAAATCATTATGCATTAGTTTTATGAAAATCAAGTTTTAAAAATCTTCCAAACTTATTCTGCTGTTTAAGGCTCATTAATTGTTAATCTTAGTTAGTGTAATAAGGTCAATTATTGATGGCCTAGACTGTATAAGTGATATAATTCAATATCATATCATTAAGAGTGACTCTCGCATTACAGTAGTTATTCATTTCAATCAGGCACATGAATGCCATGTGACCAAATACATTCTATTTATGTCATCCAATCATGTGCATTTTATTTTGAAAAGAAGGAATGTGATTGGTCACTGGTTAAGCTAGCAGGGTAACTCCACATGGTTCTTGGAAGGCACCTCATTCGGTCAGGTGAAGTCATCCAGATGACACTTTTATATGGTTGTCTCAATGTTCATTCAGTCAAGTGCAGCTTTCAAGGCTTTTGCTTTTAATCAGAACACTTTTATTGGTTTTGTATTTTGTTACCAAAATAAACCAGTTCAAAATTTCATGATTGGTGGTATATTTACATTTATTTTACCACCCTCTCCCTCTGGAGTATGTTGCATCTTATATAATCTTTGAAAAGAAAATGAAGTGAAAATGTCTTGACCCTGACGTCAACTTTGTTGATGTCATCTGTTTAATGTTTTTTTGTTATTGCTCTGAAGTTCTGTTACTCTCCAACTATTTGTGCCATAATGACTAAGCTTAAACTAAACTTGAAAACTGTTTCTTTTCTTGGATAAAGTAAATTATATATTTTTGCAAGTTTATGGCTTGCAGCAAACATCATCTTAATTGTGTACATTCTAGCATGATCTGTTATCTTCAGATATAAAGCAAACTTGCTTCTACTATTATTTCCTGATTGCTCTGACATAATTCTGCAAACATAAAAGTAATCTAATTTAAATCATCAAAAATGATGGTTAAATTGGTATACTTTAGCATTTTTATTTTTAATTAATTCTGTTTTATTCAAACTTTTGTAACATATTCTGACAATAAAAGATGAGTAATTGCAGCCATATTTCATCATTTAGCAGACATATTTATACATTGTAACAGACTTATTTACCCATTTTGCAAGGCATATTTGCACAATATACCAAGAATTTTACACATTTTACCAGGTATATTTAAACATTGTGCCATAAATATTTAGACATTTTACCAGGCATATTCACACATTTTGCCATAAATATTTACACATTTTACCAGGCATATTTACACATTTTTCCATAAATATTTACATATTTAACTAAGCATATTCACACATTTTGCCAGGCATATTTGCACATTATACCAGGAATTTTACACATTTTACCAGGAATATTTACTAATTTTGCCATCAATATTTACACATTTAACCAAGCATATTTACACATTTTGCCAGGTATATTTACTAATTTTACCAGCCATATTTACACATTTTACCAGCCATATTTACACAATTCACCAGCCATATTTACACATTTTGCCAGGTATATTTACACAATTTACCAGCCATATTTACACATTTACCAGCCATATTTACATAGTTGAAAATATATTTTCCATTAATATAAAAAAGCTTTAGTTTAGATAGGTCATATACTTATAATGCTTATTATGGTTTTGATGTAAATGTATTTTAGGAAAACAGAAATGTATGATGAAAACTGGAGATTGTGTAATCAAACATGCAGGACAGTATACAACAGGCATGGCTATGGTGGTAGGTATCAGATATCAAAATCATGCTTGTATGTAGGTATATGTGTAATCTAACGTCTTATAGTGACTGTTTTATTTGAGATAAAATATTGCTGTTTACAAGACTGTCATCTATGTTAAGCTAGCCTACAACAATTGAAATATTTACTGTGCTTTAAGCATTTTCAGTGGCGTGTGGCAAGCAATGTACTAGTTCTACATTATGTTTATGATTTCAATACACTCTCATATTAATATTTATTAATATGCACAAGTGTCATTATTTTTTTTTTTGGAAAGGAAGTATATATATTCATGTATATGGTGTTTGTTTTTTAAAAAAAAAAATTTTTTTTAACCAGGGTGCAATATGTGATTTCTGTGAGGCATGGGTATGCCACGGAAGGAAATGCCTGACAACACATGCGTGTACCTGTCCTTTGATAGATGCCATATGCAAGGAATGTAAACGTGGAGTGGAAGATCAAGGTGAGAGATTTTGGAATACCGTAAATCTCCTATTATAAACCGCACTCAGGTATAATCCGCAGGTGATTTTGAAGCTGAAACTGAGTCGAAAAAGCTAGTACACCTCTATAATCCGCAGGCAAGAATCAGTTGTTTACTTCATCGGCCATTTTGAAATCGGGACCAAAGCGAAAGATGAATTTTGATTGGCTAATTATGGAGTAACAAAATCTAGACTAGTGTACTGTTTAACTTTGTAAAAACGTAGGTAAAACATTTTGATGTGATGTATAGTGTGTTAGAAACAATAAAACTTGCGAGTATAAAATGGTGTTACCGAAATTTTTTTATGTTTGTGTTTTGGGGTAAAATTTTAATTAATTAAATACCACCATGCACAAAATTTTAATTGATAAGTTACCACCATGCACTTAATAAAAATAAATAGGTTAAAATCCCCTTTCTACTTTTCTCTTATTGTAACACTTTGCAGAATTACTGGTCAGGGTGTTTGCCTTTTTTCTTTGAAGTACGCCCACATAACACTTTTGATGTAATGCCAATGAGCAAGTCATTACATCACAGTTTTCCAAAGGTCGAGAATTAAATAAAGGGGCATTATAGAACAACAAATGAAAAAAAAAGATAAAAAGTTATAAAAAGTCAGTGTTTGCTTGTAACTGGTTGTCTTCTAAAATGTTTATTTGTTAAAAATAGAATTACTATAAAATTGATACAATCTGTGAATAGAGTTATATTTATAACTACACATGACTAAATGAACACGCTGTCCCTTTCACTAACACCATGTGTCAATGTCAGATGACGTCACTCAGACAGTGAAACAAATATTAATTCACTAAGTGGGCATCTTAGAAACTTTTGGTGGAAGGATATCTGACAAAGGAATTTCATCTATGTAATGTACATAAAAGTCCTTGAATGTGTCGGACATTTTTATGACATTTCAAATCAAACACTGTTGCCAGATTTCTAGACTATTCGTAAATGTGGAGGAAATATATAAAAAAATGGATCAAAGTTAATTAAGTCAACAATGATAATTGGTATGGAAATTTTATTTTAATTTCAAATGCTATATACATTTTGTTTATGGTAGTATGCATCATTGCACTTTTTCATGAAAACACCAACAAGTCATAACATTTTAATTATACTGCTGTAAGAGCCACTATCAAAACCCTCAAAATCATCTCCTTCGTTATCACTGCCGAGCAACGATAACACGTTCTAAACTCTTTCTCACCAACAAGGTTCTGAACACACGTGTCACTATTGACTATTGACACTTGTCAAACGGTATTCACGCTTTTTAATTCAAGATCAAAGAGATGTCATTTAGTTTCAATAAACAGAGTGATAATCCGACAGCAGTAACGGACAAGGAAAGTACAAGTGGGCGGAGTCAAATTAGCATCGCCGAACACCTGCACAATTTTGTTCTCCCAAAGTTTTTAATTTCTTATGTGTTATATTTTTTATCAATAAACCGATAACAATTATTCATCATTGTAAAAAAAAAAGCAAAACATAATTGTAAAAAATAGTAATATATATTACATTAAACACTATACAATTACCCCATTAAACGGCGAGTGTAAAAAATAGCGAATTTAACAGAATTTGAATATTGCACCAGTCTAGTGAATAAACAGAGGACTTCCGGTTTAGCAAAAAGTTTTGTTGTTTTCCCATTTGGAAGTTACAGAATACACAATAATACCAAAAAGGGTTTATAAACTTTGTTTATTAAATAGAAATCTTAAAATATAAAGCATGTAAGACATGTTTAAAACTTTGTGTGCTTTTTGCACTACATTCAAGATGATAGGCATCAGAAATACTGTTCTCGGCTGGCCTTTGTTGACGATCGCGAAGTTATCGGGAAAACTGATGAAACCTGAAAAATATTTTTTTTTCTATAACTTAGTATAAAACGCTCCCCTGTTTCAGACCTTAAATATCTGCGTTTTATACTCGGAGATTCACAGTAAGTACATGTCATGTCAAGTCTACAACAGCAGTTGAAGTATAATACCTGTGTGTGACCAAAGACATTTATCTGCTTTATCTCTGTATTTTGCATCGTGCTGGCATTTGCTTGGCTAGCAATTATATACATGTGCTTTCAAAATAGTTTGTTTGTTTGAATATTTAGCTTTGTTTTAATTACATTGAGGACTAACAGATGGTCAGTAACCTAACCAGTCTTTCCTGGGATCTTGGAAAGTTAATTAGTATGCCAGCACACCCATCTCCGCATATAACTGATAACTTTCCCTTTGAATATGGGTCAGAGACGAATGACATTGAGACACAATGTCATAATTATCGTTCTTCACAAAAACTCACAACCCCTGGCTCCTGTTTCACCAACATATACTTTAATACTTAAAACTTAAATCTAAGAAAAGCAAACAGGTGATTGTGATTTTAGACTGGTTCCAGTAAAACTGCATTCATTGATATTTTGTACAGAATAGAAAAATAACCAGTCAAAACTTGGTTAATATTTTTAGAATATAAGTAAAATGTTGTGAAATAGAGGCCTGGATTGATAGTCAGATGCACTACTAACTGAGCTAACCGGACATTTTTTTGTCAAAATAGTCTTCAGAGTTGTCACACTGTGACTGTAGTTTTGAGAAACACCTAAGCAGTCAAATGTTGGAGAAATTATAATGTACAAAACAAGAAATGGCTCCATATTTCTCCAGCCTTATTTCAAAGAAATTCTTTGATAACTTACAAGATGAGTGTCATGTGTACAATAATGATGACCTGTCTTGTGCTAGTCATGAAAGGTAAGATGTTTATTCTGATTACCCAGCTTATTGAGGTGTACTCTGGACCACTCTTTGGGAGTTAATGTTTTGAGCATGTCGAACACAGGTTAAAGTTCAAATTTAGGAAACCTGTATGTTTAACTTAATGAAAGAAAATGACACATGACCCTCTAACCACTGTTAATAGTAATATGATTTTTAAAGCACAATTTATTTTATATTTGCGATATTCACACATGTTATTTCAGGAGGGAGATTATTCAAGTGTCCTTTCTGTAAGAATTTCTTGTGTGAAGATGACCAGTTTGAACACCAAGCAATGTGTCAACAGTTGGATTCAGACAGTTACAAATGTGAGTATGTCACAACTGAATGCAGACATCTGCCATTACCTATAGTTGGAAATTTAAGTAACAGCACAGTCGGACAACTGTCGATATTAGTTGAGGATATAAGTAGTCATAAAGTGGGTTCATACAGCTGTCATTGTAAGTAGTTCAGAATGTAAGTAGTCATAAATCGGGTTCACACAGCTGTCATTGTAAGTAGTTCGGGATATAAGTAGTCATAAATCAGGTTCACACAGCTGTTATTGTAAGTAGTTCTGAATGTAAGTAGTCATAAATCGGGTTCACACAGCTGTCATTGTAAGTAGTTCGGGATATAAGTAGTCATAAATCGGGTTCACACAGCTGTCATTGTAAGTTGTTCCGAATGTAAGTGCAAAAAAAAAGTTAAATTCTAGCCCTGAGACAGCTGTGAATGTACATATAAGACTATCAGGATATAAAAGACTATAGTTGGATTCAGTCAGCTGTGAATGTACATATAAGACTAACAGGATATAAAATACTATAGCTGGATTCAGGCAGCTGGGAATATACTTGTAAGACAATTAGGATATAAGTAGACTATAGCTGGATTCAGGCAGCTGGGAATGTACTTGTAAGACAATTAGGATATAAGTAGACTTTAGCTAGATTCAGACAGCTGAGAATTTACATGTAAGACTATCAGGATATACATGTATATAGACGGTAGCTGGATTCAGGCAGCTATGAATGTACATATAAGACTATCAGGATATAAAAGACTACAGCTGGATTCAGACAGCTGTAAATGTACATATAAAACTATCAGGATACAAAAGACTATAGCTGGATTCAGACAGGATTTCATCTAATAATCAATTATAGCCAGACTTTTCATAGTGTTGGTGTATGACATATACAATTTGAAGCAACTTTAATTCATTTAGTAGAACCAGTACTACAGGCATTACTGCTGTTCAATAACAGAATATCTGTATGGCTTTGACCTTTCAGGTGGTTCATGCAACAGGTTAGGCCAGTTTTCCTGTCTCAGATGTAAGGTAAGTTATTGTATATCTAAATGCTGAGTTCTCACCCTGGGCAGTGGAGGTTTTATGTTCAGTGTACAGCCAGTTGTACCAAAAATTGTCATTCATCTCCCACAGCTGATTCAAGTGGGAAAGTTACCAATTACTTCTATGAACATGCCACTGATACCTTCTATAAACATGCCACTGATACCTTCTATAAACATGCCACCGATACCTTCTATAAACATGCCACTGATAGTTTCTATAAACATGCCACTGATACCTTCTATAAACATGCCACTGATACCTTCTATAAACATGCCACCAATACCTTCTATAAACATGCCACCAATACCTTCTATAAACATGCCACTGATACCTTCTATAAACATGCTACTGATACCTTCTATAAACATGCCACCAATACCTTCTATAAACATGCCACTGATACCTTCTATAAACATGCCACCAATACCTTCTATAAACATGCCACTGATACCTTCTATAAACATGCCACCAATACTTTCTATAAACATGCCACCAATACCTTCTATAAACATGCCACTGATACCTTCTATAAACATGCTACCGATACCTTCTATAAACATGCCACTGATACCTTCTATAAACATGCCACTGATACCTTCTATAAACATGTCACCGATAGTTTCTATAAACATGCCACTGATACTTTCTATAAACATGCCACTGATACCTTCTATAAACATGCCACTGATACCTTCTATAAACATGCTACTGATACCTTCTATAAACATGCCACCAATACCTTCTATAAACATGCCACTGATACCTTCTATAAACATGCCACCAATACTTTCTATAAACATGCCACCAATACCTTCTATAAACATGCCACTGATACCTTCTATAAACATGCCACCAATACCTTCTATAAACATGCCACTGATACCTTCTATAAACATGCCACCAATACCTTCTATAAACATGCCACTGATACATTCTATAAACATGCCACTGATACCTTCTATAAACATTCCACCGATACCTTCTATAAACATGCCACTGATACCTTCTATAAACATGCCACCAATACCTTCTATAAACATGCCACTGATAGTTTCTATAAACATGCCACTGATACCTTCTATAAACATGCTACTGATACATTCTATAAACATGCCCAGGGCTAGAATTTAACTTTTTTGTGCACTGGCAATTTTGGCCAGTGCCTAAAATTTAAACTTGCCAAATTTGAAACCAGCTAGCCAAACCAATTTTCGCAGAAACTTGTAGTTCTAAATGTCTAAATAAACCCAAAATTAATTGTTTCAAAGCCTGCATGTTATTTAATATGCATTATTAGCTTTTTTTTATTTATAGACAATGGTATCAAGGTTATTATATATGTTAAGGTACAATTCAAAGCAGTACTTTACAAAACAAAATATTTAAAAAAATAAAATTGTCTTTGTTATTTATTATACTACCATAAATAAATTCATACAATGATATATCATAAATAAACACTTTAACTAAACCAAAATATAAATCATAACAAGTGTACAGAGACTGAGATTGAGACATACACACATTTTTATTTATAGAATTAATATAACCAATGGCCTTTCATTTTAAAATAAGATCTAGATCTAGTCAAGGCAGATTGTTTAACATGTGTAAATGTTGTGATATCATAGAAATATAGTTTAATTATTATGGATGATCTGTTGATCGCGGTGGTTTCTACAATTGACACACCATTTTGTCATTGTCAAGTTTATAGCCCTGTGTGATATTGAGCTGTCGCTGCCATTTCATTACAGTATTAACGGAAGGATTATTTGTCTTTTTTTCTTGTTGGGTCTCACTTTCATTCATCGGTTCAATGGAGAAAAAGATGTTATTTTATCAGCCACTTTAACAGCTGACAAAATCTGTAAACAATAAATTTGATGGGTTTCAACTTTACTTTTATTTTATAGAGTGAGTGCGCGATCGATCAAACTAGAAGCAGTCTACTCATTATGTTGTTGACGGGTTTTAACTTTACTTCCTTTTTGCAGAATGAACTTGAGGTCAAAAACAATTGGACGCAGTCTACACATATTAAATATTTAATACATGTCATTGACAATCGTGCTGCTAGGGGGTAATTTGGCGCGAGAAGCAAAAGAAATTTGGTTAAACTGACAAGAACTCGTTATTTTTACCAGGATCATAATACTTGTTTATTTTCAAAAATCAATAAAATGAATACAAAAAGTAATTTTCTCAACTTGAAATCCACTCGCCAAAAAAAATGCCAGCTTAAGTAATTTCAACTCGCATTTTCAAAATACAGCTCGCATTTTGCGAGTGGCGAGTGCTTAAATTCGAGCCCTGATGCCACCGATACCTTCTAAAAAAATGCCACTGATACCTTCTATAAACATGTCACTGATTCCTTCTATAAACATGCTACCGATACCTTCTATAGACATGCCACTGATACTTTCTATAAACATGCCACTAATTCCTTCTATAAACATGCCACTGATAGTTTCTGTAAACATGCCACTGATACTTTCTATAAACATGCCACTGATACCTTCTATAAACATGCCACTGATACCTTCTATAAACATGCCACTGATACCTTCTATAAACATGCCACAGATACCTTCTATGAACATGCCACTGATACCTTCTATAAACATGCCACTGATAGTTTCTGTAAACATGCCACTGATAGTTTCTGTAAACATGCCACTGATACCTTCTATAAACATGCCACCGATACCTTCTATAAACATGCCACCGATACCTTCTATAAACATGCCACTGATACTTTCTATAAACATGCCACTGATACCTTCTATAAACATGCCACCAATACCTTCTATAAACATGCCACTGATACTTTCTATAAACATGCCACTGATACCTTCTATAAACATGCCACTGATACCTTCTATGAACATGCCACTGATACCTTCTATAAACATGCCACTGATACTTTCTATAAACATGCCACTGATACCTTCTATGAACATGCCACTGATACCTTCTATAAACATGCCACTGATAGTTTCTATAAACACGCCACTGATAGTTTCTATAAACATGCCTCCGATAGCTGTTATAAACATGCCACTGATACCTTCTATAAACATGCCACTGATAGCTTCTATAAACATGCCTCAGATAGCTTCTATAAACATGCCACTGAAACCTTCTATAAACATGCCTCCGATAGCTGTTATAAACATGCCACCGATACCTTCTATAAACATGCCACTGATAGCTTCTATAAACATGCCTCAGATAGCTTCTATAAGCATGTCACTGATATCTTCTATAAACACGCCACTGATACCTTCTATAAACACGCCACTGATAGTTTCTATAAACACGTCACTGATAGTTTCTATAAACATGCCTCCGATACCTTCTATAAATAAGCCTCCGATACCTTCTATAAACATGTTACCAAAACCTTTTATAAACATGCCTCCGATACCTTTTATAAACATGCCACTAATACTTTCTATAAACATGCTACCGATACATTATATAAACATGCCTCCGATACCTTCTATACACATACCTCTGATAGTTTCTATAAACATGCCTCCGATACCTTCTATGCACATACCTCTGATAGTGTCTATAAACATGCCTCCGATACCTTCTATAAACATGTCACCACTACCTTCTATAAACATACCACTGATAGTTTCTATAAACATGCCTCCGATACCTTCTATAAATAAGCCTCCGATACTTTCTATAAACACGCCACTGATAGTTTCTATAAACACGCCACTGATAGTTTCTATAAACATGCCTCCGATACCTTCTATAAATAACCTCAGATACCTTCTATAAACATGCTACCAAAACCTTTTATAAACATGCCTCCGATACCTTTTATAAACATGCCACTGATAGTTTCTATAAACATGCTACCGATACATTATATAAACATGCCTCCGATACCTTCTATAAACATGTCACTACTACCTTCTATAAACATACCTCTGATAGTTTCTATAAACATGCCTCCGATACCTTCTATACACATACCTCTGATAGTTTCTATAAACATGCCTCCGATACCTTCTATAAACATGCCACCACTACCTTCTATAAACATACCACTGATAGTTTCTAAAAACATGCCACCGATACCTTCTTTTAGCATGTCACTGATAGTTTCTAAAATCATAAATGATTAAAATCTTGAAAGTACTGATATCCTGGCTTTAATGAATATTCATATATGTTCCTAATTTGATTGATATCACTGTAGTGTTTGGTTTATTTTGTCATTTTTAGCTCATATGAGCCAAAGGCTCACAGATGAGTTTTTGTGACAGCCTGGTGTCCGTCGTCTGTCATTAACTTTTAGCTTCTAACACTTCTCATCTGAAACCACTGGGCCAAGTTTGATATAACTCACAGAAATGTTCCTTGGGTGACCCTCTACCAAGTTTGTTCAAGCCATCTCGATTCATCAAAAAACATGGCCGCCAGGGGGTGGGGCAAGTTTAATTAGTAAAAACTTAAAAAATATTCTTGTCAGAAACTACTGGCTTGATTTTAAAATAATTTCACAGAAATGTTCCTTGGAGGACCTTTTACCAAGTTTGTTCAAACTGTAGTGATTCGACAAAAAACATGGCATACAGGGGGTGGGGTTAGTTTACTATATAAACTACAGTAAAAAGTAAACAAAATCTTCTTGTCAGAAACCACTGGGCCAATTTTGATATAACTTCACAGAAATGTTTCTTGGGTGACCCTCTACCAAGTTTGTTCAAGTCATCTTGATTGGTAAAAAAACATGGCTACCAGGGGGCAGGGCAAGTTTAATTAGTAAAAACTAAAAAATCTCCTTGTCAGAAACTACTGGCTTGATTTTAAAATAATTTCACAGAAATGTTCCTCGGAGGACCCATTACCAAGTTTGTTCAAACTTTAGTGATTTGTCAAAAAACGTGGCAGCCAGGGGGTGGGGTTAGTTTACTATATAAGCTATAGTAAAAAATTAAAAATCTTCTTGTCAGAAACCACTGGGCCAATTTTGATATAACTTCAAAGAAATGTTCCTTGGGTGACCCTCTACCAAGGTTGTTCAAGCCATCTTGATTGGTAAAAGAACATGGCCGCCAGGGGGCGGGGCAAGTTAAATGAGTAAAAACTTTTAAAAAATCTTCTTGACAGAAACTACTGGCTTTATTTTGAAAAAAATTCACAGAAATGTTCTTTGGAGGACCCTTTACAAAGTTTGTTCAAACCGTAGTGATTCGTCAAAAAACATGGCGGCCAGGGGGTGGGGTTAGCCTACTATATAAGCTAAGGTTAAAACTTAAAAAATCTTCTTTTCAGAAACCACCGGATCGATTTTAAAACAATTTCGCAGAAATCTTCCTTGGGTGACCCTTTACCAAGTTTGTTCAAGCCGTTGTGATTTGTTAAAAAACATGACCACCACAGTGAGGTGCTAGTTTACTATATAGGCAACTATAGTAAAAATTTCAAAAGCCTTCTTGTCAGAATCTACTGACCTGATTTCGATGTATTTTCACTGACATTTACCATTGGTGAACCTTTACCAAGTTTGTTCCAGCCATTGCCTTTCGTTGAAAAACATAATCGCCAGGAGGGGAGGGGAGGCTGGTTTTCTTTATATGGATATATAGTGAAAACTATTTTTGATATCTGATATCCAGATATCCACACATGGATATTATTGTTATCACAAAACTCTTTTACGCATCTGTTACATCTTCAAAACAAATCATTATTCTAACTACTCACCCATCTCGTTTTTTCTGGAATTTTGAGTGTACATGTATTATATAATCTACTTAAGTTGGATGTCTCAAGGTCACTCAGGTGAGTGATATAGGGCCATATTGGCCCTTTTGTTTTTTAAAAGTGACATAATACAACTTTATAAATTGTTTGTTTCTGCTTGCATATAATAAAATACATAAAGCAATGAAATTTTAGGATTACAAATTGGTTCCTGTCAAGTATGATCATTTTGGCATTGACCGACTCTTCAAACCTTGACCATGGCACATAAGCAGGGATATGCCTTTGGCATAAATTCTGGCTAAAAAGATTTTAAATCTTGTATTATATTTAATGCAAGTTTGACCCAGTAAACTCAGTTTGTAGTGTGTCTGGCTATCAAACCAGGGTGGACTACTCATGAGTTTGAATCCCCACCCAGCCACAGTCTCTGTGATGATTGAAATTCAACATTGCATCTCATTTTCATTCATCTCTCACCGCTGTTTCAAGTGGGAAAGTTATCAGTTACTTGCAGAGATTGGTCTGCTCGAGCCCTAGTTAACCTTCAAGAATCCCAGGAAAGATTGGTTAGGTAAACTGATCATGAAACTAAAATGTTCAAACAAACTGGTGCAAGACTGGATATATGCAATGATCACTTGTTTGATATTCAACTCAATTAATTTCCATTACAAGAGAGAAGGGAACATTAACTAATAGTAGATTCTCATTTCATTCCATGTTGTATAAACGATGAACAGAAAAGGGAGTTTGTAGTAAAACAAAAGACTTCTCTGTATTATATCAACTGGGTGAGACACTGAGATATTCTGCTGATTTTTAAAATAAATGTTTCAGATCTGTTTCTGTGATGATCATGTGAAGAGGAAAGGATTCAAGTATGTGAAAGGTGCTGCATACCCATGCCCTAAATGTGGCCATGACACACATGAAACCAAGGAACTCAGCATGACAGGTACAGATATCAATTTTTAACATACCTAGAGAAAAACACACTTTATATTGGCTGTGAAGTAAGTTAAGAAACAATGAGGGGGGTCTTATGAGGCCAATTGGTCTACAGATCTGTTTTTAGATCACGTACCTCTCACTGACTTTGCTAATTCAGTTGGTAACTTGTTTTACTGTCAATCGAATAGTTGTGAGTCCATGTCTGGCGTGTCTGTGAACATCGTCTACAGCCGTGAATCTCCCAGCTTGGACAATGTGGGGAAGTACTCAGTGACTTGCTCAGATAGGTGTGTCTACATGTGTATCCTTTGTATGGTGTGTGATTTCATTTACACTGGACTTTGTGTTGATACCCTGCTTATGTTGTAAATTATGTACTTTTTCAGCACGACGATATGACTTTGGAAGGAAGGGAGGCGAAGATGAGAGTGCACGTGGATACACGTATGATGACGATGAGGATGAATATGCAGGAGCATACTCATACGGGGGAGGCGAGGAGTACAAGTTTACTGGATACGGAGGCGTTCAGTATGAGGGTAAGTCACTTAAAACATGGCCAGGGAATGATGGGACATACATATACTAGAGTTAATATTTATTTACAACCCCATCCCTGTTGTATTATAATAGTAATAATATTAAAATGTTTATTTTCAGAAGGTAACATAGTGATGTCATACAGCAGTATGAAACTTATCTACCATATGGTCTTCTAAATCACATTGAAATTACACAAGTATATAAACTTATCTACCATATGGTCTTCTAAACCACATTGAAATTACACAAGTATATAAACTTATCTACCATATAGTCTTCTAAACCACATTGAAATTACACAAGTATATAAAATAAATGGCAAGCACATATTAACAACGGACTTATAAATATGTGTAAAAGTAGATAACGATGATATTGAGGGTTGAATGCAAACTGTTGGAAACTACATGTGAATACAGAAGGATATGTAACAGTTTCACATTTAACCCTTGATACGGCAATATTGATATCCAATCCAGATGTTAAACACACAATTAAAAAGTAGCATGATTTTTAAATGTGTTTAATGCCAAACGCTAAACAGATATTTGAAGAACTTAAAGTATTATTACAGCTATTAATCTTCCCACACATCGATTGTTTAAATAATAGACTTCAAATTTGATTTTCCCTATTTTAAGGCGTAATAAAAATATATGTTGACGTCATTATTCTGACATAATGTCTATACATGTATCTTTTTTTAAGGTTTTCTGTGACAAAATCAACCTGTAAAATATTTTCATAAGCATCAAAATAAAAATATAAGATTTCGAATTGTGGATAAAGAAAGATGCCACAAACAGATTAAGTCCCAGATTATTGTCAGGTTATGTAACATGGAAAACCTGTATCTTTCATGAGCAGCAGTGTGAGAAAAGAATATTTGCCATTTTACCAATGTAAGATATATTTCAATTCCACCTGAGGGTGAAGATAAATTCACATACTAGTGAAATGAATATGTTAGTATAGCAACACACTATTCTCAGACAGTCAATAAATGTATTGGTTTAAATATAAGAAAATATCTGAGTACCTGTATACAACTGCAATAGTGTTATTCAGCCTTCGGTGTCCTTGTTTAGATAGGAACCTTGACAGAGACTCAGTTCTGATAAAGCCGTGTAACCCAGGGGACAGATATCATTATCACAACCTTATACCCATGAAAGACTTTCTTATAATCACAAACATGTTCTCATATACTTTCTGAAGATTTCTTAAGACGATATCAGAATTTCAGTAAAACTTCCCTGTTACCTTCTTTTTTATACCAGATCATCCGGTTCTGTGTAACATTCTATGAGTGCTGAAATTGTAGTCTTCACCATGGTCATAGTGAGGTTAATATGTACACAGCCATGTAATATATGAGGTCAAGTACAGGGCTGGAAAATTTCACTCGTCCGCTCGCCATGACAAGTAAACATTTGGTCAGGAGTAAGATTTAAGAAACTGACCTTAGTATTTCTTTGATTTTAAGCATTCAATCAAAAATGTTGGAATGGGCGGACGAGTAGCTTTTATCAAAAATTTCCAACCATGAAGTAAAATACTTATCTAGAGAAAGATAGTAATAACAGAATGTCTGTATCCAGGCGAATGTAGGAATGTTAATGTGGCTGCTAAACAATTATCTTCAAAATGATATGCCCATGTCTGTTACTGAATCATTACTTTTTTCTGTATATTTTATGCCATATAATATCTGTGCTATATAATTGGAATAGAAATTCATGTGTTCAGTTTCATTAATTTTTTTTAATCTGAATGGTTTGATTTAAGTTTGTTCTGAAAGTAGCAAATAATACAAAATAACCCATGGGCTAAATCTGAAACAGAATGGCGCAAAACTCATAAACTTCACATTTTACATTAGTTTATGGTGCTTTGCAAATTGAATTATAACTAGTATTTATGGGGTAAAATTTGACTCAACCCTGTCTGAATTGTTTAAGAAATAACATACAGTTACCAGTAATTCTGTTGGTCCTTTTGTGAACACATATTATTTAGCCCCAAGTTCAAGTTCTTCATACAGTGACTGCTTCCTTTTAATCAGGTTATTAATTCATTTTCAGGCGGGGATGATGATTATGACGATGAAGACGATGATGATGAAGATGATGATGATGAGGATGATGATGATGATGATGATGATGATGAAGATGGTGATGAAAAGAAAGTTAGCGATAAAACAGCTAATTTAAAATTAGAAGAGAAGAGCAAATAGTTGAACACATTATGATAAAACAACCAGATAAAAGCTTTATAAGGCAAGGAAGTTCTCTGTTTTTCTGGAGTATCATATTTTATATAACCATTGAAAATGGGACTTATTATATTCACATGTCATGCTGTTGGGGTATAAGGGTTGTCAATTTCATTTTCTTGTAATATCATGCACGGGCTTTTATTTTCTTAAAGTTTAATTTAAACAATTAACATCTTATTGAGTTTTGAGTGGTTACATTAATAATTTTTACAAATGTCGATGATATTTCAGGAGCCAGTTTAAAATCATGATCATATGGATGCTTTTCTTTGATTTAAGTAACAGGAAGCAGGGGCCCATTTCACGAAAGTTCACAAGTTTACAAACTTATTTTGAAGTACGAAAAAAGGTCGGAGAATTCATGTAGTTTTTGCTTACATCATTTTATAAACTTTCTAAAGCCTTGTAATTAGTATATGTCTTAAAATTTGCAAAACAGGTGTCATTTTTTTCAGTAGGAAAATTTTAAGACTTGTGAAGATTAGTGAAATGGTCCCCTGGTGCATGAATATTCATTATAATACTGTTTATGTGAAGAGGAGGTCATTGAATTATAGGTCAAAGTTCAAGGTCATTGTTGACCATCTTGGGTCAACATAATAACTTTTTGTAATACTATCAATGTCTCAACATTGATGTGGGTAATTTTAAACTTCACCTCCGACATCTGTGACAGTGATGTTGGAAACATTGGATTCTGCAAGATTTACATTTTCATATAAATGACTGGAGGATGTGTTTAATTTCAAATTTAAACATTTCTAGTCCATTAAGTGGTGTTTTCTGTGAGAACAGCCTCCATATCTTGGGAGTGCATGAACTACATTTCAGTATAAAACCAATGGTATGTAATGCATGTCTTACAATGTTTATTATATGTAAACATGTACGGATATCACAATGTTACTTCAATACTTCATTAAACTGGATGCCACATATATACCAGTAACCTGTTATGTGTTAAATATGGCATTACCCGTTCTTCGACTTATAATACTGGAAGCCATATATACCAATAAACTGTTATTGATTAAAAATGGCATTAATTTGTTCCTCAACGACTTACAAAACTGGATGCCACGTATAGTCCAGTAACCTATTATGGGTTAAATACGGCATTACCCATTATACGACTTATAAAACTGGATGCCACGTATATACCAGTCACCTGTTAAGGGTTAAATATGGCATTACCCATTATACGACTTATAAAACTGGATGCCACGTATATACCAGTAACCTGTTAAGGGTTAAATATGGCATTACCCATTTCTCGACTTATGAAAACTGGAAGCCACAAATATACCTGTAACCTATTATGGGTTAAATACGGCATTACCCATTATACGACTTATAAAACTGGATGCCACGTATATACCAGTTACCTGTTATGGGTTAAAACTGACTTTAAACCCCACTTAAAATGGAAAGGTAAAATCACAGAAGAGTTTAAATGTTTTAACAAATTCTGCATTATAGTTATTTATCAAATTTCTGATTTTATCTTTTATCAAATGGCATTAATTCAGCAAAAATGTGATGGATGGATGAAAATGTCACAGTTATATGTTGCTATTTCTGTAATGAGAATATAAACTATACATGTAATTATATATTATTAAAATTATACTGTATAGTTATTGTTGCATTCATTTTGTTTTAAGCCAAGTTCCTTTTTATTATAGTATTTTTTTTGGACAGAGCATGTATTTTTTAGTTGATTCACAGAAAAATTACAGATTTTTTTCATCCGATAAACAATTTGAGTAATATGATAGAATTTGCCGAAACTGCAGTTCTGCAGGTATCAAGGTTCTAGGTTCATTCTGCATATTCATTTGTTGATGTATTATTTTTAATCTTTATGTTAATTTGTTGTTTTTGTACATGTAGAGTGAACCTGGAATCTTCCTTCCTGTTGACATCGAATACCCTTTAATGTGTTGGTACGCCGTAAAACTCCATTCATTCATTCATTCATTCATTCATTCATTCATTCATTCATTCATTCATCTGATAAAACAAAAATTTAAAAAAATCAGATTTTTTTATTAAATGGATGATTTAACATGGGACACTAGATTATCACTGATTTCTCCCTGCCAGTTAATATGCTTGTCTGATCTATAATGTGAAAAACCGGCATAATCGACATGATGGTATAAAGGGATGAATAAATAACACTTTCAACTGTCAAACACAGAAATATTTAAATAAAATTGTTTAATTGATAAAAGAAAAATAAATACAAAAATTGAAATTTCCACACAAAAAAAAATCTTTCTCCTGGGTCTGTCAAACTTGAGAACCTGTGAAAGAAATGAATAAAATATAACACAAAATTTAAACTACATACATAGGCTTTTTCGTAAAACAAGAAATGCTCATAATGTTAATTTCACTTTTCCAAAATTATTATTCATTAAACACCCAAATGAGCATGTTCATGAGTATTTGACATAAAAAGTTTCATTTCTGATATTTATTGTTGACAATTATTGTTCTACTTGGAATATACAAAAAATATGTTACGAAAATCCATTTTTTACCAGGGTTTCATTTAAGATTGATTTTTGACAATTTGTGCAATATTTTGTGTGTTACCATTAAACATTGTTTTGTCAGTAATTGTTAATAATCTGAAGAAATATGGCAGATCATTTGAAGATTGCTATGAAGTTGGACAAATTGATTTGTTTCAAATGAGGAGTTGTGCCCCTTTTTTCCAGTATTTCAATAATTGCGGATAAATTTGATTACCTGATACACTTGACTGAAGAGTACCGGCCTGGAAAGGATCAAAGGGCAAGGGGTCATCTTTGTCTCTTGTATAATTCTTAATCCAGCGTTCCTGCCAAGGTCTCTTTACATTTTTCTTACTGTCCAGCATTCCATTGGGTGACAACTTGTAGCGTATCAGGTTAAAGCCGATGGGTATTCTCCCTGTTGTAGAAGTAAAATGAGAATGGTTTTGTTTTTACTAATCTGTTGCTTTGCTGCAGATTATCTCTGAGACAATTGCTTTGTTTGTTTATAAGGCAAATAGCGCTAAATACGGTAAACGGAATTGATGAAATAGAATCATTGTGTCTTTGGAAATAAAATGAACCTGAATATTTCAGAGTTGATGTGTGTTGTGAGATGTGAACAAAATGTTTGTAAGCCATTTATAGACAAAAATGAAATTAAAAAATAAGTAGTCATTATGTCAAAATGAATAAAACTGACATACATGGAACAAAAGAAACTCGCGATCATTTAAGTTCTCTTTCTATGTATGTGCTTTATACTTGCATGTTAAGAAATTAACCATATTTGTTGAAAGTTCATGAGATATGAACTTACATGTTACATGATTCCTGAATGTCTCACTACACAGTTATCCCCCTTTTTCCCCCACGTCTCACTACACAGTTACGCCCCTTTTTTCCCATGGTAACATGATTCTTACACTTACAACCAAGGCCTATGTAATTTGGTTTTGAAATATTTTCAAAATGGTTCATAGTAGTTATAGTTTCTTGCTGCAGATGAGTAGAGCGAAAGTTGGTATAGTATATACTGCAATAAGACATCACTGGTGTTAAAAAAGTGACTTTTATAGGATTTCAACATATGCATGTATTTATGAGCATTTGGGGACTTCTTTTTACAAAAAATCTTGGGGTGTCACTGCACCCTCTTTTACAAAAAAACGTGGTCAACCTACTAGTTTTTGTGCATTTTATGTGGGTTTATATCGCTGCTATGAAAAGAAAAACTTACAAAAAATTCTATGTGGAATTCTTTTTTACTATAAAAATCCTAGACCTTTTTTTAGAAAAAGAAATTATTTGACTGTGTAGGGAGACCTTAAGTGTTTCATGCTAACTTTGCTTGTTACAAGTTCATATTTGTAGAATGTTCAACAAATAAAACTCTCTGTTTATATTTAAATGCACTTGATGAACTCCACTATGTTCTATTAATATTCATCTAGCACTGATAGACAGGTGAAGAATGTGTTGCATCTTTCAATTAAGTTGGTTTGTTTAAACTTAGTTATTTTACTTTGATTATAAAACAAGTTCTTGCAACTTAGGCAAATCACAGTCAAGAGTCTTCCTGGGTAGAACCAGTACAAAGCATATGTGGGAAAAGTGTCTTGTTCAAGGACACCTCACATAGCTGTGTCAGAGGGTCGAACCCACAATCCGCCAATCATGGGTTTGATGCTCTACCACTAGACCACGTGCTCCTCTAAATAAGTTGATGAACTGAACGGCAAAAGTTATATCTCTTGTACGCTTCCAATTGCTTTATGACTTCAAAAACAGTTAAACAACTATGATCTTTTTGATGATAAAGTCATTCTTAAACGAGACTGATTTTATCCAAAATCATGCCCAAAGCTAATAACCGTTCATGGGTATGCACTCATGGAAAATGAACTATACAAGTTGAAGGAGTTGCACCACTAATGTAAATATCTTTTTAAACGCTTTACATCGGTTAATGTTAAATAATTTTTAATTATTTATACCTTTGATGTGATATTCATCTTCGTCATTGTCAATGGCAACATGAACTTTTACTTCTGTGACGTAGAACGCTTCAGTGATGAGGAATATCCGGTCTATATTCAAATAACCTGCAGAGTAAATGATGTATAATCAGTTCAGCACAAGGTAGACACATGTCTGTATTCACATAACCTACACAGTAAATGATGTATAATCAGTACAGCACAAGGCAGACAGATGTCTATATTCACATAACCTGCAGAGTAAATGATGTGTAATCAGTACAGCACAAGGCAGACAGATGTCTATATTCACATAACCTACAGAGTAAATGATGTATTATCAGTTCAGCACAAGGTAGACACATGTTTATATTCACATAACCAACAGAGTAAATGATGTATTATCAGTTCAGTACAAGGCAGACAGATGTCTATGTTCACATAACCTGCAGAGTAAATGATGTGTAATCAGTTCAGCACAAGGCAGACACATGTCTATATTCACATAACCTACAGAGTAAATGATGTATAATCAGTTCAGCACAAGGTAGACAGATGTCTATATTCACATAACCTGCAGAGTAAATGATGTGTAATCAGTTCAGCACAAGGCAGACACATGTCTATATTCACATAACCTGCAGAGTAAATGATGTATAATCAGTTCAGCACAAGGTAGACAGATGTCTATATTCACATAACCTGCATAGTAAATGCTGTATAATCAGTTCAGCACATGGCAGACAGATGTCTATATTCACATAACCTGCAGAGTAAATGATGTAATATCAGTTCAGCACAAGGCAGACACATGTCTATATTCACATAACCTGCAGAGTAAATGA
Source organism: Panopea generosa (assembly GCA_029582155.1). Taxonomy (NCBI): domain Eukaryota; kingdom Metazoa; phylum Mollusca; class Bivalvia; order Adapedonta; family Hiatellidae; genus Panopea; species Panopea generosa. The sequence goes on from CM055896.1 coordinate 83,540,181, forward strand.
TGTATAATCAGTTCAGCACAAGGTAGACAGATGTCTATATTCACATAACCTGCAGAGTAAATGATGTGTAATCAGTTCAGCACAAGGCAGACACATGTCTATATTCACATAACCTGCAGAGTAAATGATGTATAATCAGTTCAGCACAAGGTAGACAGATGTCTATATTCACATAACCTGCATAGTAAATGCTGTATAATCAGTTCAGCACAAGGCAGACAGATGTCTATATTCACATAACCTGCAGAGTAAATGATGTAATATCAGTTCAGCACAAGGCAGACAGATGTCTATAATCACATAACCTGCAGAGTAAATGATGTATAATCAGTTCAGCACAAGGCAGACAGATGCCTATATTCACATAACCTACAGAGTAAATGATGTATAATCAGTTCAGCACAAGGTAGACACATGTCTATATTCACATAACCTGCAGAGTAAATGATGTATTATCGGCTCAGCAAAAGGTAAACAAATGTCTATATTCACATAACCTACAGAGAAAATGATGTATAATCAGTACAGCATAAGGTAAACACATGTCTATATTCACATAACCTGCAGAGTAAATGATGTGTAATCAGTTCAGCACAAGGCAGACAGATGTCTATATTCACATAACCTGCAGAGTAAATGATGTATAATCAGTACAGCACAAGGCAAACACATGTCTATATTCACATAACCGGCAGAGTAAATGATGTGTAATCAGTTCAGCACAAGGCAGACAGATGTCTATATTCACATAACCTGCAGAGTAAATGATGTATTATCAGTTCAGTACAAGGTATACAGATGTCTATATTCACATAACCTGCAGAGTAAATTATGTGTAATCAGTTCAGCACAAGGCAGACAGATGTCTATATTCACATAACCTGCAGAGTAAATGATGTGTAATCAGTTCAGCACAAGGCAGACAGATGTCTATATTCACATAACCTGCAGAGTAAATGATGTGTAATCAATTTTACACAAGGCAGACACATGTCTATATTCACATAACTTGCAGAGTAAATGATGTGTAATCTGTTCAGTACAAGGCAGACAGATGTCTATATTCACATAACCTGCAGAGTAAATGATGTGTAATCAATTTTACACAAGGCAGACACATGTCTATATTCACATAACTTGCAGAGTAAATGATGTGTAATCAGTTCAGTACAAGGCAGACAGATGTCTATATTCACATAACCTGCAGAGTAAATGATGTGAAATCAATTTTACACTAGGCAGACACATGTCTATATTCACATAACTTGCAGAGTAAATGATATGTAATCAGTTCAGCACAAGGCAAACAGATGTCTATATTCACATAACCTGCAGAGTAAATGATGTATAATCAGTTCAGCACAAGGCAGACAGATGTCTATATTCACATAACCTGCAGAGTAAATGATGTGTAATCAATTTTACACAAGGCAGACAGATGTCTATATTCACATAACCTGCAGAGTAAATTATGTATAATCAATTTTACACAAGGCAGACACATGTCTATATTCACATAACCTGCAGAGTAAATGATGTGTAATCAGCTCAGTACAAGGCAGACAGATGTCTATATTCACATAACCTGCAGAGTAAATGATGTGTAATCAATTTTACACAAGGCAGACACATGTCTATATTCACATAACCTGCAGAGTAAATTATGTATAATCAATTTTACACAAGGCAGACACATGTCTATATTCACATAACCTGCAGAGTAAATGATGTGTAATCAGTTCAGTACAATGCAGACAGATGTCTATATTCACATAACCTGCAGAGTAAATGATGTGTAATCAATTTTACACAAGGCAGACACATGTCTATATTCACATAACTTGCAGAGTTAATGATGTGTAATCAGTTCAGCACAAGGCAAACAGATGTCTATATTCACATAACCTGCAGAGTAAATGATGTATAATCAGTTCAGCACAAGGCAGACAGATGTCTATATTCACATAACCTGCGGAGGAAATGATGTGTAATCAGTTCAGCACAAGGCAAACAGATGTCTATATTCACATAACCTGCAGAGTAAATGATGTGTAATCAGTTCTACACAAGGCAGACACATGTCTATATTCACATAACATGCAGAGTAAATGATGTGTAATCAGTTCTACACAAGGCAGACACATGTCTATATTCACATAACCTGCAGAGTAAATGATGTGTAATCAGTTCAGCACAAGGCAAACAGATGTCTATATTCACATAACTTGCAGAGTAAATGATGTGTAATCAGTTCAGCACAAGGCAAACAGATATCTATATTCACATAACATGCAGAGTAAATGATGTGTTATCAGTTCTACACAAGGCAGACAGATGTCTATATTCACATAACCTGCAGAGTAAATGATGTGTAATTAGTTCAGCACAAGGCAGACACATGTCTATATTCACATAACCTGCAGAGTAAATGATGTATAATCAATTTTACACAAGGCAGACAGATGTCTATATTCACATAACCTGCAGAGTAAATTATGTATAATCAGTTCAGCACAAGACAGACACATGTCTGTATTCACATAACCTGCAGAGTAAATGATGTGTAATCAGTTAAACACAAGGCAGACACATGTCTGTATTCACATAACCTGCAGAGTAAATGATGTGTAATCAGTTCAGCACAAGGCAGACAGATGTCTATATTCACATAACCTGCAGAGTAAATGATGTAATATCAGTTCAGCACAAGGCAGACAGATGTCTATATTCACATAACCTGCAGAGTAAATGATGTATAATCAGTTCAGTACAAGGCAGACACATGTCTATATTCACATAACCTGCAGAGTAAATGATGTATAATCAGTACAGCACAAGGCAGACAGATGTCTATATTTACATAACCTGCAGAGTAAATGATGTATTATCAGTTCAGCACAAGGCAGACAGATGTCTATATTCACATAACCTGCAGAGTAAATGATGTATAATCAGTTCAGCAGAAGGCAGACAGATGTCTATATTCACATTACCTGCAGAGTAAATGATGTGTAATCAGTGCAGCACAAGACAGACACATGTCTATATTCACATAACACGCAGAGTAAAATATGTTATCAGTACAGCACAAGGCAAACACATGTTTATATTCAAATAACCTGCAGAGTAAATGATATTTAATCAGTTCAGCACAAGGTAGACACATGTCTATATTCAAATAACCTGCAGAGTAAATGATGTATAATCAGTTCAGCACAAGGCAGACAGATGTCTATATTCACATAACCTGCAGAGTAAATGATGTGTAATCAGTTCAGGGCAAGGCAAACAGATGTCTATATTCAAATAACCTGCAGAGTAAATGATGTATAATCAGTACAGCAAAAGGCAGACAGATGTCTATATTCACATAACCTGCAGAGTAAATGATGTGTAATCAGTTTTATACAAGGCAGACACATGTCTATATTCACATAACCTGCAGAGTAAATGATGTATTATCAGTTCTACACAAGGCAGACATGTCTATATTCACATAACCTGCAGAGTAACTGATGTATAATCAGTTCAGCACAAGGCAGACATGTCTGTATTCACATAACCTGCAGAGTAAATGATGTATAATTAGTTCAGCACAAGGCAGACATGTCTATATTCACATAACCTGCAGAGTAAATGATGTATAATCAGTTCAGCACAAGGTAGGCATGTCTGTATTCACATAACCTGCAGAGTAAATGATGTATAATCAGTTCAGCACAAGGCAGACAGATGTCTATATTCACATAACCTGCAGAGTAAATGATGTATAATCAATACAGCACAAGGCAGACAGATGTCTATATTTACATAACCTGCAGAGTAAATGATGTATTATCAGTTCAGGGCAAGGCAAACAGATGTCTATATTCAAATAACCTGCAGAGTAAATGATGTGTAATCAGTTCAGCAGAAGGCAGACAGATGTCTATATTCACATTACCTGCAGAGTAAATGATGTGTAATCAGTGCAGCACAAGACAGACACATGTCTATATTCACATAACACGCAGAGTAAAATATGTTATCAGTACAGCACAAGGCAAACACATGTTTATATTCAAATAACCTGCAGAGTAAATGATATTTAATCAGTTCAGCACAAGGTAGACACATGTCTATATTCAAATAACCTGCAGAGTAAATGATGTATAATCAGTTCAGCACAAGGCAGACAGATGTCTATATTCACATAACCTGCAGAGTAAATGATGTGTAATCAGTTCAGGGCAAGGCAAACAGATGTCTATATTCAAATAACCTGCAGAGTAAATGATGTATAATCAGTACAGCAAAAGGCAGACAGATGTCTATATTCACATAACCTGCAGAGTAAATGATGTGTAATCAGTTCTACACAAGGCAGACACATGTCTATATTCACATAACCTGCAGAGTAAATGATGTATTATCAGTTCTACACAAGGCAGACATGTCTATATTCACATAACCTGCAGAGTAACTGATGTATAATCAGTTCAGCATAAGGCAGACATGTCTGTATTCACATAACCTGCAGAGTAAATGATGTATAATTAGTTCAGCACAAGGCAGACATGTCTATATTCACATAACCTGCAGAGTAAATGATGTATAATCAGTTCAGCACAAGGTAGGCATGTCTGTATTCACATAACCTGCAGAGTAAATGATGTATAATCAGTACAGCACATGGTAGACAGATGTCTATATTCACATAACCTACAGAGTAAATGATGTGTAATCTGTTCAGTACAAGACAGACACATGTCTATATTCACATAACCTGCGGAGTAAATGATGTACAATCAGTTCTACACAAGGCAGATAGATGTCTATATTCACATAACCTGCAGAGTAAATGATGTGTAATCAGTTCAGCACAAGGCAGACATGTCTATATTCACATAACCTGCAGAGTAAATGATGTATAATAAGTTCAGCACAAGGCAGACACATGTTGGTTTGATATTGAACATAGTCCTTTGACAACAACAACGTAGCCCTTTGACAATTAGAACATTGATCTTATACAACAAGAACATTGCCCTTTGACAGCAAGAACACAGCCCTTTGACAACAATTATATTGGCCTTTGACAGCAAGAACAAAGCCCTTTGACAGCAAGAACATTGCCCATTGACAACAAGAACATATCCCTTTGACAATAAGAACAGATAACTATAACATAGCCCATTGACAACAAGAACATTGCCCATTGACAGCAAGAACATTGCTCTTTTACAGCAAAACATTGACATTGACAACAAGAACATTGCTCTTTGACAACAAGAACATAGCCCTTTGACAATAAGAACATTACCCTTATACAACAAAGCATTGCCCTTTGACAACAAGAACATTGCCCTTTTACAACAAGATATTGCTCTTTGACAACAAGAACATTGCTCTTTGACAACAAGAACATAACCCTTTGACAACAAGAACATAGCTCTTTGACAATAAGAACAAATAACTAGAACATAGCCCATTGACAACAAGAACATTGCCCATTGACAACAAGAACATTACCCTTTTACATCAAGAACATTGACAACAAGAACATTGCTATTTGACAACAAGAACATATCCCTTTGACAATAAGAACATTGCCCTTATACAACAAAGCATTGCCCTTTGACAACAAGAACATTACCCTGTTACAGCAAGAACATTGCTCTTTGACAACAAGAATATTGCTCTTTGACAACAAGAACAAAGCCCTTTGACAATAAGAACAAATAACAAGAACGTAGCCCATTGGCAACAAGAACATTCCCCATTGACAACCAGAACATTGCCATATACAGCAATAACATTGACATTGACTACAAGAACATTGTTCTTTGACAACAAGAACATAGCCCTTTGACAATAACAACAATGCCCTTATGCAATAAGAACATTGCCCTTTGACGACAAGAACATTGCCCCTTTACAGCAAGAACATTGCTCTTTGACAACAAAACATAACCCTTTGGCAATAAAAACATTGAAGAACATTGCCCTTTGACAATAAGAACATTGATCTTATACAACAAGAGCATTGCCCTTTGACAGCAAGAACATTGCCCTTTGACTACAATAATATTGGCCTTTGACAGCACTGAAGAACATAGTCCTTTGACAGCAAGAATGTTGCCCTTTGACAGCAAGAACATTGCCCTTTGATAACAAGAACATTGGCTTTTGACAACCAGAACATTGCTCTTCGACAACAAGAACACTGCCCTTTGACAATAAAAACATTGCTTTTATACAGCAAGAACATTGACCTTGGCAACAATAACATTGCTCTTTTTTATGAAAAGCAGCTGCATCTGAGATTTAACAACTAGTACATTTTCAGGGTTATTAATAGAAGTTCACTGATAAATAATCTTCATTATTATCCAGAGTTATTGTAAAAGTGAGACATAATAATTTGACGTCAGCCTGTTTGCCGTTTGTCACACAATTTTGTGATCCCAACTTTACCTCCAGTTTGTATCTGAATGTGACGAAACTTTATAGGCGACACATACATCAAGTTGAAGGTGTAACCCCACCATTGATTTTGTTCTTTATTCTATAGTAAATAATAAAAGTTTGAAGGCTTGTCATTCATAGAGGGTCCCAAATGAAAGAAGTGAAACCTACATTTTACTGTTTGTCAACCTCTGCACTATCAAAATATGATGAGAAAAGTAGGGGTCATGTGTCATATAAGAGATTTTTTTTCTGCTCAGTGTGTACACTGGTGACAAAGTGAAAGTAGACTTCCGAAATCATGAATTCATACCCCAATTTCCAAGCATCATTTTTTTTTCTAAATTCACAATTCAAACATGACAATGCTATCAAAATGTTCAAAATACATCAATAATGCCATTCAAATAAAAAAATGAGCATTAAAAATAGGAAAATGCATTTTTAAAGAAGAAGAATTGAGGATTATTTACAACCGCCATTATGCGACTACCCCACGGAAGCACTTCCTTTTTGCAATGGTGGCACTATGCCTGAAATACTCGTACATGTATTTTACTATATGTGTTGCTTTTTCAAGAGTTCTGCCCCTTTAAAATATTCAGACTGTTCACATTCACTATATTCATATCATTTTCTAACCATTTCACCCAGAACTTTATATTTGTGTGACACGTGCACACCATTTTATCTTTTACAAAGTTTATATACTTTGTAAAAGATAAAATGGTGTGCACGTGTCACGAAGCATATACGATGTTTTCACACATGCGTTCACCGTGTACTTGCGGTTGTGGTTTGGTCTGGTTTTATATTATTTTTATACAAATTTTCATCAGGGATACCTTTCTTGTCCATAATGAGGGTGAGATCCCCGGGGTTAGGCACATCATCCATGGCCCATTTCTCACATCCCCACAGCTGTACGGTCACCGTTTTCTTCTTCCCGTGCTTCATGTCCGACTCGTGAAACTCGTACGCCTGGTTGAATGCTGATGTCGCGTCCTTCTTCACATTGCCCAGTCTGCATGAAGCGATACTAAGATGTGAATTAACTAAGCATGGCATATATCTTTGGCATGTTACAAAACAATACAAATTACATATAAAAATAGGTTCGTGCCTTCGTTTATATGTCCTTTACCATGGATACAATCAGTTTATCCGAAATGGAATTGTATAATCAATTTTGAATCCTTGACTTTAATTTTATTTCCCGAAGGTCAGAGACCGATGAGGAACAATGCGACACATATACATGTATATTACAAGTACAAACATGACATCAAAAACATATATAGAAACGTTATATTGCATAACTATATATTATGGTATGATGCGCTTAGTTGTGTGAGTATAGTTAAATTTGCTGATTGCTAGTTCAGACCTTGTTCAAATGCATGAAACATGTACATCTATTCTATTATAAAGATAATGCCATAAAATAAAATAAAAAAAAAACATCAAAAATTTTAAAAACAATAAAAAACAATAAATAAAATTTTCCCACCCTCCCCGTTTTTAAGAAAAATTTGGATGATAATCAAGCAAATTATTGATTATGGCCTAATACAATTTTCGGAAAATTACTTAAAACGATTTAACACGTATGTTGTACAGCATCATCTCCATGCAGTTGATCTTGTCGAGTTAGATACAACAAAAACCATCTAGAGAAAAATGTTTACATTCTAACGTAATTTATTTTTTAGTCTTTTTCGCGTCCAAATGGCATTTGTTTTAATAGTTCATATTATTCATATTGTTAATCGTGCAAATTATTGTACAAACTACGGGTTCTAAGATCAAAATCCTTATGTACAATGGTATTGTTTGACAACAAGAGCATAGCCCTTTGACAACGAGAGGAAAACACGCTAATACCCTCTAATACTTTAATTGTTGCTTAAATTATGCGACAATTTTATACTTTTATGATTTAGCAAACAGCAGTAAAAATAGAAAACGTCAATATAGATAGCATCAATGCACATAACTCGTACATTATACTCTTACAGATGTCACCAATAAAAGATAACATAATAAACAATAAAAATTATTTTAAATTATGAATCTTCATGCAATGTTACATCTGACGCTATTCTAAAAATACCGTACCTTTGCACGACATTATGTTCGTGGTCCTCCGGCACAAATCTCGACAACTGGCCCACCGGAACAGCAGACGATATTGACCCCAGCATCTTTTCCATCAAGTTTCTTCGTCTTTTCAATATCACGTGACCAATGTCAAAAAATGGAGCGTCTCGCAATACTGGTACTGGGAATATGTTTTCTCCTGTATGTAAAAACAACAAAAAACCTTTAAAGTGCTGTTCTCGCGGGACAAAATTGATATTTTTGTCATGATACCCCATGGTCTGCATTGTATAAGTCATCATTTTCTATATAGCGGCAGACGAAAAACGTCGTGCGGACAAAAAAAAACACGATACAATTAAAATAAAATTGTCTTGATTTATAAGCTCCCCAACATAAGCAATGCAGAACAACGCCATTTTCAACACTTAACGTGTCATATGTGGCATCCAGGTTAATTGATGGGGGAATACCCCATTATGTATATACATGGATCTGAGTGGAATTACCGCATTTTCGCAAGTAACTGGCCGCCGAGTGGTCCAAACTGCCCTGTTACCACTAACCCTTCACCGATGAGATCGTGGGTTCGGAGTCACATGTTTACTTGTGCAAGGACGATGGTTATACCCACATCCGTGTATATATCTGAGGTCCTAATGTGGTGTTTATGTTGTGGTCCATTTCATTCTGATGTGGTCACTTTACATCAAAATGTGATTACTGTACTTCCTGATTTGGTCACTTTACATCATAATGTGATTACTGTACTTCCTGATGTGGTCACTTTACATCATAATGTGATTACTGTACTTCCTTATGTGGTCACTTTACATCATAATGTGATTACTGTACTTCCTGATTTGATCACTTTACATCATAATGTGATTACTGTACTTCCTGATTTGATCACTTTACATCATAATGTGATTACTGTACTTCCTGATGTGGTCACTTTACATCATAATGTGATTACTGTACTTCCTGATTTAGTCACTTTACATCATAATGTAATTACTGTACTTCCTGATGTGGTCACTTAACATCATAATGTGATTACTGTACTTCCTGATGTGGTCACTTAACATCATAATGTGATTACTGTACTTCCTGATGTGGTCACTTAACATCATAATGTGATTACTGTACTTCCTGATGTGGTCACTTAACATCATAATGTGATTACTGTACTTCCTGATGTGGTCACTTAACATCATAATGTGATTACTGTACTTCCTAATGTGGTCACTTTACATCATAATGTGATTACTGTACTTCCTGATTTGGTCACTTTACATCAAACTGTGATTACTGTACTTCCTGATTTGGTCATTTTACATCATAATGTGATTACTGTACTTCCTGATGTGGTCACTTTACATCATAACGTGATTACTGTACTTCCTGATTTGATCACTTTACATCATAATGTGATTACTGTACTTCCTGATGTGGTCACTTTACATCATAATGTGATAACTGTACTTCCTGATGTGGTCACTTTACATCATAACGTGATTACTGTACTTCCTGATGTGGTCACTTTACATCATAATGTGATTACTGTACTTCCTGATGTGGTCACTTTACATCATAATGTGATTACTGTACTTCCTGATTTGGTCACTTTACATCATAATGTGATTACTGTACTTCCTGATGTGGTCACTTTACATCATAATGTGATTACTGTACTTCCCGATGTGGTCACTTTACATCATAATGTTATTACTGTACTTCCTGATGTGGTAACTTTATATTATAATGTGATAACTGTACTTCCTGATTTGGTCACTTTACATCATAATGTGATTACTGTACTTCCTGATGTGGTCACTTCACATCATAATGTGATTACTGTACTTCCTGATGTGGTCACTTCACATTATAATGTGATTCTGTACTTCCTGATGTGGTCACTTTACATCATAATGTGATTACTGTACTTCCTGATTTGGTCACTTCCTGATGTGGTCACTTTACATTATAATGTGATAACTGTACTTCCTGATGTGGTCACTTTACATCATAATGTGATTACTGTACTTCCTGATGTGGTCACATTACATTATAATGTGATTACGGTACTTCCTGATGTGGTCACTTAACATCATAATGTGATTACTGTACTTCCTGATGTGGTCACTTTACATTATAATGTGATTACTGTACTTCCTGATGTGGTCACTTAACATCATAATGTGATTACTGTACTTCCTGATGTGGTCACTTTACATTATAATGTGATTACTGTACTTCCTGATGTGGTCACTTAACATCATAATGTGATTACTGTACTTCCTGATGTGGTCACTTTACATTATATTGTGATTACTGTACTTCCTGATGTGGTCACTTTACATTATGAACACTTGTAAAAGTCAGAATTAGTTTGGATTCGCCTGTAAGCAATAGAGTGGGACAGACGACTTATTCCTGCATTAGGGATAAGATAAGTTTTAGATCAGACTGTGACTAGTTATGGGTGATGTTACAGAGCATAACCAGCCGTTGGTCAGTACGACGGATGTCACATCGTCTCGGGAGTCAGTTTAAACTGGTCATCATGTCGGTGACGCTGGAAGTGCGACCGTAGTCGCGTATTGCCTAGCGAGCAACCCGTCTCTGTATGGGCTCAAGTTGTTCGATCCCAGTATTGGTGTGCAGAGACCAGACAGAGATGATTTGAGATTATCTAGATTAGTGTTCGATTTGCTTTGTTTTGTGATGTTGTCTATGTGTTTGTTCCATGTCAAGTAATTTGAGATTGTGATTCCAGAATATTTTACCGTTGAGGCTGTTTCTAGTGTAGTGTTGTTAAGCGTATATTTCAGTTTTTCTTTTCGTTATGTCGACCATTGCATTCAAACATATAATCATGTTCCTTGGTGTCGCACAGACGAACTATATAAGCATTGACACCATTTTAACCACAGGGTCCAGTTGTTCAAAGCTTGGTTAGCTTAACCATGGGTTAAGTGAAATTTTCAAATCACGATATTTTGAGATTTACAACTTTTGAGGTTCTCAGTTTATTGAAAACTGTGAAAATGTGTCACAAAATTATTAAACGCTATAATAAAAAGTAAAAACATCAGAATAAAATCTTATCACATCAGAATAAAAAATGATAACAAGGATGACAAGTGACCACATCAGATCTGTTAAGTAGTCATAGCACAACGAAAAGTGACCACATCATACTTACAATTAACCACATTATCATAAAGCATATCTGTGCCAGAATGAAAAATGACCGCGTCCGAATGGAAAGTTACTACATCAAAATATTAAATGACCACATAACAATGGCAAATAACTACAGCATAATGCAATTCACTTGAGAATAAAAGTTGACCACATAACAATGACACATAACAACAGCATAATGTAATTCACTTCAGAATAATAGTTGACCACATAACAATGACAATCAACCCCATTGAAATGAAAGGGAACCGCATCATTATGTAAAGTGACCAAATCGTTATATAATATGTTACCAAGTCAGAATGAAAATGAACCGCCAAAGCTGTGTTTGGCAGTCCGTAGTTCACTCCATTATTCAACCGTGACATACCCATAATTTGTGCTGCAATCACGTCCCTTACTTGTTCCCAGCATTTTTCAGTGTTACAATTATTAAGCTTTTTGAAAAGGACCGGGTCCATTTCTAAAGTGCAGCCTTGTTAGTCTAGTTCCATGGTTAGAATTTGGAGTGGCGGCTTTCTCGTAATAAGACGTTGTTACGTCACGTGTTTCTAGGCAACGTTTCGTCTCTGCGTACGCAAGCCAACTTCTTTCTTTAATGTTTTTATTTTATTATATTATATATTTCTGTGTAATTGGTATTTTGCACTTTATTCAAGATATCATTTGTTAAAAAAATATTTATTTTATAAATGTTACTTAAAAAAAGACATGAAATACCGTGACGTAATAGATATGTTCAAGGTGCGCAACAAGTTTAAAACCCACGACGTCACTGTTCTTATGCGCGCGCATCTCAATTGTTTGACGTTAGTTACTAACACAATCAGAAATTATTCAGGATCGGAGATGTATTTTAATATAACTGTCGGCGTTGTTTGACCCATGACGATATTAACTTAATTAAATAATAATGCCGATTAAAAACCCTTCAATTAAGGTAGCGTTTATGAAGAATCTGCCCGTACTTCTGGGAGGTGATGCATACTTTGATTCATTGCTGGAAGATAGAGACGACTTGACGAGTCCCCACAAAGCATGGACAGCGTTCCATCAGCAGTTTGTTAATGACGTGTTTAACCATAAAAGTAAGTAATAATCATCATTGTTTGTAAATAGCTATACATGGGTAATGTTATCTGTAGTTTACTTGTCACCGACTACAAATACAAATAAAGTGTGTATCGCGTGCACGTACATGTATGCTGAGTTTTAAATTAATTACGATGAATGATTAATTAGATGTGTTAAACCAGCTTCGGCATATACACTGTTTATTTACAAGTATATTTTTTATACAGCGGAACTCGTTACCTGCACATGTTGTATTGACTTCGAATCAGTCGAGCTTGCCGTCAGCTAGTTCTAGCACACTAAACCACGAGATTTTGAGATTGTTTTTAATCTTCTTTTATCTTTTTGGACTATGTTAACACCTTTAACACTATTTTTACCCATGTTTTATTTTGTTTTCCTTTCTTTTTTCTACTAATTTAAGACAGGACACGCAAAGACACAACGCGCAACTGCCCGAGTATGCCTGTGAAGGCGTATGACAAAACATAAAGATAGATAGATAAATATGTTAAATACAATACATTTTATAAAGCAATAATCTATTTAACAGAAACAAAAAATCCTTAAGTAACCGACGCCTAAGTAACAGTAGTCACTTTCCCAAGGTATCTCACATGAGCATAAAATTCGAACCAACATGTCATAATTAGAAAACAGAATAAAATTCTAACACAAGAGAAATTGGTTGGATAAAAAGAAACAAATGGGTGATAATTAACAGAGCAGAAAAGATGAAAATAGTTTAAACTACATTCAAAATCAGTATAGTGTTTTAAACATAGACACTGTAAGTATAATAGTGAAGAGTATAGTTAGAGTAAATGCAGCCATGACAATATACAGAAAGTCAGTGATGTGAACTGAAAAAACAGTTCAGTGCAATAGCACCGTACATATTGAATTTACAAGAAATGGAAACTAAACAGACCTACAAAAGAACGTATTGCTTATATGGACAAATCAGTCCATATATGGATTCTGCAAGAGATTATTTTACGGTTCATTATACCAATCTCTGTGTGTGGATGAATTTGTTGACCGTGTGAAATAAAAAATGCTCTGTTTATAAAACTTTTCACCTCGCCTGATCGGGACACCATAGAGCGCTCATTTAGTCTTACTTTATTCTTGTTTTGTTTATTAATTGATTACTTATAATTTGTATTTATTGACAATAACTTAAAGGATACTCTATAAAAGCAGAACACATATACTGTATGTTGATTTGAATAAATGTTGTCAAGGCCAAACATTTCTCAACCTTTTATTAATTTAGTTTAGTTTATACTCATTTATCTTAGCTCGAATGCGAAAAAAGGACAACGCTTATATGAACGGCTATCGGGTGGAGCTGGGGATCGAACTCTCAACCTCTACCGTGAACGGCAAATATGCTATCCACTACACTACCGCGCCGCTTTAACCATGGTTTATTTGATTTCTCATGAATAACATTATTTAAGATGAGATTGATTATTAACAACCAACACTTCAACAGTCTTTACAATCGATGTGCAGACTAATGCTACGTTAACACAAAATACATTTGTAAGTGCAGTATTTGCACGCTTGACTGTGAAATTTATTAGAATTGTTTGAATGATGTATAAGTTAATTAAACATTTATCAAGTTGAATCCATATTTTCTGTATTGTCTCTCTGTATGTTTTCCGTTTTAGAGAACAAACGACCTTGGACAGCTGTTCCCCATCTGAACCCTGTAGACTGCCCCTGTTACCCTGGGTCAGTGATTGTGTCTCAATACAGGTCACTTAGCCAATGCTTCCTCAGGCGCGAACCTAATGCCTTTTTTGCCGGACCAATAACAGATTTTTACCCCCAAGGTAGTTTAGTTTTTAATACTATTTTACTGCAAATGAACACATACTTTATACTGACAAACGTGTTTAATACAATCAAAGAATGATAACATTTATATGGTATTATTTTTAAATTTAAAAGAAAGCAAACAAAGTTTAAGTAAATAATTAAAGCAAATGCTAGTGCAGGAAACTGATAGAAACCCATCGTAAGTTTCTTCTGGTTCTTTGTATATTTGTATACAAGTGTTCTATTTTATATCAGTGTTCCAGTTTGCATAAGACTTATTTGTACGAGGGTATATGTGCATCTTCCGTTATTTCATTATTTGTTTATAAATGACCACCGCTTGTTTTAGTTCTGTATTTTTGTGTGTATTTTTTTCTTAGAAAGAACGGATAAAATGGAATTCCCTTTATCACCAAAGCACCAGGAAGCAAGCAAAACCATACAACGAAGAGTGTACCAGTCTAAAAGCACCGAAATGGCAGTCGTGATCACGTGCGTAGCTGCTGATACGAGAAGTCTAGAAGTTGAAAAGATTACTTCTGACAACACCTTCATCAATATGGATAATTTTGGTAAGCTATTTTACTGACTGGTAAAGGCGATTGGTACTTTTAAAATTATTTATTTCATTTCCATTGTGAAATAAATTATTACAACTTAGACAAATCACGCTCGGTGTCTCCATCGGGAGAACCGGTTCAAAGCATATGCTGAGAAAATGTCTTGCTCAAGGACACTTCTTATAGCTGTGGTAAAGGATCGAACCCACAACCCCCGCCCCCCCCCCCCCCCCCCCCCCCCCGACTCTGCGTTCGATGCTGCACCACTGCACCAGTCATTCCACACTTGATGATCATCATGTCATGATTGTGTTGTCGCCAAGTTCATTCTTTCCATAGGACGAGTTTTTATACAAACTATTTTTAATTGCAAACTAACAATAATAGTAGAATTAAGATTTATTAACAAGATAACTCATTTCAATATATTCAATCTTCCATGAGGACCGCAATATATTTACAATGTACAACATTTATTTAACATATAAGGACAGGAATAATCAAACACTAATATTTACCAAGAGCTACCCGATTTATTAAAGTTGCTAAGCATTTTTACTCAATTGTAAATCTAAAGCTTTGAACTGATAAATAGCATTTGTTATTTAAGATCGAATACAGTTCCACAAAGAAGATCCTGAATAAGCAAACGAATTTCGAAACATTTCAGAATTTGGCTTAAGAGAATACAACTGTAGATTAGAGGATGACCGTAATGTGCGTGTATGAACATTAGCTGTTAGAGTAAATACATCTTTGACATATGCAGGAGCTTGTTTATTAAATGCTTTATACATGAGTACTGATTTTTGAATTTTAACTCTTTCGGGAAACGTCATCCAAATAAGCTTAGTGAATAATTCTGTAGAAGGAGTATTTTAATTTTTATCGGGAATAAGTCTAGCAGCTCGCTTTTTAAACCTTACATTTTTTCTACAAGTGAAACATAACAAACTCCCAAAATTACACAACAGTAATCTAAATGGGGAAATGTAAACATTAAAAATAACTTACGCATTGATACAGAAATAAATACTTTGATGCGAGATAGAAGATAAAGTAATGAAGTTTGGTGCTGTTTGGTATGGGATCGAAATAACCAAATAAAAATCTGACGAAAATATTATACCCAAGTGCTTTGTATTATAAAGTTATAACTATAAATACTAAGTATAGAAATTTCCGCAGATTTTAGATTTGATGTATTGAATTTTCTTACCATTTTGGATTTATTTTCTGTAAGTTCTTATCATCAAACACTTGCTGAATAAAGATCACTTTTAGATTTTAGATTAGATTATTGTTTTTCGTTCATTGATCATTATATAAGCCATTAGTGTGTAAAATTGTTCAGATTATATTTTAGATTAGATTAATGTTTTGGTTCACTGATCATTATATACGCCATTAGTGTGTAAAATTATCCTGATTATATTTGAGATTAGATTAATGTTTTGGTTCATTGATCATTATATACGCCATAAGTGTGTAAAACTGTCCAGATTGTATTTAAGATTAGATTAATGTTTAGGTTTATTGATCATTATATATGCCATTAATGTGTAAAATTGTCCAGATTATATTTAAGATATATTAATGTTTTGGTTCACTGTTCATTATATACGCCATTAGTGTGTAAAATTGTCCAGATTATATTTTAGATTAGATTAATGTTTTGGTTCATTGATCATTATATACGCCATTAGTGTGTTAAATTGTCCAGATTATATTTTAGATTAGATTAATGTTTTGGTTCATTGATCATTATATACGCCATTGGTGTGTTAAATTGTCCAGATTATATTTAAGATTAGATTAATGTTTTGGTTCATTGATCATTATATACGCCATTAGTGTGTAAAATTGTCCAGATTATATTTAAGATTAGATTATTGTTTTTAGATTAGATTAATGTTTTGGTTCACTGATCATTATATACGCCATTAGTGTGTAAAATTGTCCAGATTATATTTTAGATTAGATTAATGTTGTAGTTCATTTATCATTATATACGCCATTAGTGTGTAAAATTGTCCAGATTATATTTTAGATTAGATTAATGTTTTGGTTCATTGATCATTATATACGCCATTAGTGTGTAAAATTGTCCAGATTATATTTTATATTAGATTAATGTTTTGGTTCATTGATCATTATATGGCTGACCTCTGTGTATTTTCCGACATGGCTGACCTCTGTGTACTTACCGACATGGTTGACCTCTGTGTATTTACCGACATGGCTGACCTCTGTGTACTTACCGACATGGTTGACCTCTGTGTATTTACCGACATGGTTGACCTCTGTGTATTTACCGACATGGCTGACCTCTGTGTATTTACCGACATGGTTGACCTCTGTGTATTTACCGACATGGTTGACCTCTGTGTATTTACCGACATTGTTGATCTCTGTATACTTACCGACATGGTTGACCTCTGTGTATTTTTATCATACAACGGATTTTAATCATCTAGGTCACACCCATTTTACATGGGTTGACTTTTTAATATTGCATGCCATGTTTTTAATGTGGCCCTAGAAAGGATCGTTTTGGTGCAAACAACCAACAGTTCAACGGACAGCGGTACAGTGAACGGCTTTTTTGAGATTTTGATAAAAAAACAATTGTGTAGATTTCAATCTTAAGATCATGGACGCTAACTTGAAGGTAAACATGCACACGTTCCGAATGGAAGTTTATTTGGCTACCTGCTCAATATACAGAAACGTATTCAGTCACCCCTTTATTATGTTATTTAATGCCTTGTGATATGATAGACTTTCTTTTATGGCAACAAATTGGACTTCGTCTGCGGGATATCTCGTCTTGAATCTTATATTTCTACAAATGTGAAATAATAAGTTACAGATGTAATCAAAGTACTTAAAGTACTGAAACCTGGGCAAAGAATGGTAAAGTGTTGAAACCTTTACAAACAATGGTCAAGTACTGGACAAACAATGGTCAAGTACTGAAACCTGGACAAACAATGGTCAAGTATTGAAACCTGGACAAACAATGGTCAAGTACTGGACAAACACTGGTCAAGTACTGGACAAACAATGATCCAGTACTGAAACCTGGACAAACAATGGTCAAGTACTGAAACCTGGACAAACAATGGTCTAGTACTGAAACCTGGACAAACAATGGTCAAGTACTGGAGAAACAATGGTCAAGTACTGAAACCTGGACAAACAATGGTCAAGTGCTGAAACCTGGACAAACAATGGTCTAGTACTGAAATCTGGGCAAACAATGGTCAAGTAGAAATTGAAATTGTCAAATATAGCCCGGAAAGCATACATATGGAATGTGATTTAGTAGAGGTTACTATTTACAAACCGTTGTTTGTTGTATGGGTACAAGAAAATACACAAGACAGGATAATATGATAATTTAACTTACTTTTATTTATAATGTTGAATGTTAAAATAATAGGTTACAGTTCCGTATCCAAGGTGACAGATGCATTGTATTTGTATATATTTAAAACACGTTAACTGCTATATTTCAAAGATAGGTCAATATCGAGTACGATCTACACACACACACATATATACATATATATACATACATAAAATTCAATCTCCAAAGTTAACATTTAAAATCTTCAAGTATACTTATCTATTGGAAAAAAGCATCTCCAAGTTAAATTATGTATTTCAAGAAATTAACATATAAAGTTCTTTCTCCAAGATGATCTAGAAGTATATTTGGAAAAAGAAAAAAGTTCAATCAAGTTGAAATATATATTTCAAGGATGTTCAATCAGTTTTCCATATGGTCTAGAAATATTTAACTATGTATATTATATTTATTTTTCTCCATAAAGAATTCCGATCAATTATCCCCGAGTCGATAAATAGTACTAAGTGTAAATACAAAAATGAATATCAAAGCTGAATTATACATTTCAAAGAAAGTTTAATTTCAAAGATGACATAATTTTTATATAGTCAATCTCCAAGTGAAATTATTTATTTCAAAGAAAGTTCAATTTTGTAAATTCAAGGAATTAGAGGGACTTGGTAATTAAAGGAAATTTAGACGTAAGATAGTAAGAATAAATTAAGTTTGTAAAAACAAATATAACAGTTATAAAGCAGGAAGTTAACAAATATAACGAGAATAAAGTATGAAGCAAAGACAACAAGTAAATATGGAAAGAAAGAAAAAAACACACAACAAGAATCAAGTATGGAAAGAAAAAAGGTAACAAGAATATAGTATGAAGTTAGCATGGAAGGAAACCCCCATATAAACAAACAAATACACAAACAAACGTATAAAATTAACAGGTTATCTTACTGTGAAAAAACTCTGCTTATCTGTCGTAAGGTTTTTAAAAACAACACACTTTTTATCCCGCATATTCTTAAAGAACCTTTCCTTTTGATTCCGTGTATAATTTTGGTTAAACATGTTTTATTTTTCAACTTAAATACATTTTATACAATAAAACAAGTGTATAAAATAACAGAAAAAAGATTTGAACGGAAGCATAGAGCTTAATGTGATGTTCTCCTAATTGTGTTTCGGGCCGATGACTTAAATGTCTTACTATAAAATATAATGCAATAACTATGTTACTATTGGAAGACTATATCTGAAATATTGACAAAATAGTGTGTGTGTTTTTGTCAAACACACTTGCGGCGGGCTCGACATGTCATCACAATTGGGTTCGGCGAATGTGCGTCCGTCCGTCCATGCGTCCGTCCGATCTTGTCCGGGCTATAACTTTTTCACGCATAGAGGGATTTTGAAATAGCATGGCACACCTATTTGCTATAATGAAATGAAATGTCGTACGCAATATCCATGTCGTAGCTCAAAGGTCATTGTCACACTTAAAGATTCGAGGTCATTTGGTTTTAATTAAATGTCTGTTTTATATTTCATATCCAGAATATTCCGGTTTTGAATCTGACCACTGCCACCTGGTGACAAGTGTGCTGACGGCGGAGAGTCTGAAGGTGGAAGTGACGCTAGATGGCATAGTGTTCTATGAGCACACATACACCGGATCTGTACCCATCTGCTTCCGGGCCATGAAAATATACACAGTGGAAGAAGGCAAGGGTCTCGTATCTCGCATGAAGCCCATACGAAAACTGCTTCCATTGAAGCTGAAAAGCAAGCGGACAGTACAAAACTACCTCAATGTATACATACCAAACCAGAGTAAGTTCGGTGAGTAACAACATCATCCACGTATATTTGTGAAAACACAGGGAAAAGTTATTAATAACATAAAACACTTTTCATTATGGAACCAGAGCAGGTCCTAAGGTAAACGTGACCAAAAAAGGGGAACAAAACCGTGTGATACCAATAGTGTTGTGTGTGTTACCATGGAATATGTTTTAGTTAACCTTTGAATTTGTGTATGTTATCAAGGGTACTGTATGATTGTGTTACAATCAATGTTGCCTGTGCTTCCATTGGTGAATGTGTTACCATGGATGTATGTGTTACCATTGAAGCAGTGTGTGATTAAATGGATATTTATGTTACCATAGGCGTTGTCTGTGTTACTTTTGATTCTGTGTGTTAGCATTGTAACTGTATGCGTTACCATGGACGTTGTCTATGTTACCTTTGATTCTGTGTGTTAGCATTGCAACTGTATGTGTTACCATGGACGTTGTCTGTGTTACCTTTGATTATGTGTGTTAGCAAGGTAACTGTTTGTGTTATCATGGACGTCGTTTGTATTACCTTTGATTCTGTGTGTTAGCATGGTAACTGTATGTGTTACCATGGACGTCGTTTGTTTCACCTTTGATTCTGTGTGTTAGCATGGTAACGGTATGTGTTACTACGAACGTCGCCTGTGCTACCTTTGATTATGTGTATTAGCATGGTAACTGTATGTGTTACCACGGATGTCGTCTGTGTTACATTTGATTCTGTGTGTTAGCATGGTAACTGTATGTGTTACCCTGGACGTCGTTTGTGCTACCTTTGATTCTGTATTTTAGCATGGTAAATGTATGTGTTACCACGGACGTCGTTTGTGTTACCTTTGATTCTGTATTTTAGCATAGTAAATGTATGTGTTACCACGGACGTCGTTTGTGTTACATTTGATTCTGTGTGTTAGCATGGTAATGTATGTGTTACCACGGACGTCGTTTGTGTTACCTTTGATTCTGTGTGTTAGCATGGTAATGTATGTGTTACCACGGACGTCGTTTGTGTTACCTTTGATTCTGTGTGTTAGCATGGTAATGTATGTGTTACCACGGACGTCGTTTGTGTTACCTTTGATTCTGTGTGTTAGCATGGTAATGTATGTGTTACCACGGACGTCGTTTGTGTTACCTTTGATTCTGTGTGTTAGCATGGTAATGTATGTGTTACCACGGACGTCGTTAGTGTTACCTTTGATTCTGTATTTTAGCATGGTAAATGTATGTGTTACCACGGACGTCGTTTGTGTTACCTTTGATTCTGTATTTTAGCATGGTAAATGTATGTGTTACCACGGACGTCGTTTGTGTTACCTTTGATACTGTGTGTATGCATGGTAATGTATGTGTTACCACGGACGTCGTTTGTGCTACCTTTAATTCTGTGTGTTAGCATGGTAACTGTATGTGTTACCACGGATGTCGTTTGTGTTACCTTTGATTCTGTATTTTAGCATGGTCAATGTATGTGTTACCACGGACGTCGTTTGTGTTACCTTTGATTATGTGTGTAAGCATGGTAATGTATGTGTTACCACGGATGTCGTTTGTGTTACCTTTGATTCTGTATTTTAGCATGGTAAATGTATGTGTTACCACGGACGTCGTTTGTGTTACCTTTGATTCTGTGTGTTAGCATGGTAATGTATGTGTTACCCTGGACGTCGTTTGTGTTACCTTTGATTCTGTGTGTTAGCATGGTAATGTATGTGTTACCACGGACGTCGTTTGTGCTACCTTTAATTCTGTGTGTTAGCATGGTAACTGTATGTGTTACCACGGACGTCGTTTGTGTTACTTTTAATTCTGTATTTTAGCATGGTAAATGTATGTGTTACCACGGACGTCGTTTGTGTTACCTTTGATTCTGTGTGTTAGCATGGTAATGTATGTGTTACCACGGACGTCGTTTGTGCTACCTTTAATTCTGTGTGTTAGCATTGTAACTGTATGTGTTATCATGGACGTTGTCTGTGATACCTTTTATTTTGTGTGTTAGCATTGTAACTGTATGTGTTATGATGCGTTTTTTTTCTGTGTTTCATTTGATTCTGTGTGTTAGCATGGTAACTGTATGTGTTATCATGGACATCGTCTGTGCTACCTTTGATTTTGTATGTTAGCATGGTAACTGTATGTGTTATAATGGACGTTGTCTGTGTTACCTTTGATTTTGCATGTTAGCATTGTAACTGTTTGTGTTATCATGGACGTTCGTCTGTGTTACCTTTGATTCTGTATGTTAACATGGTAACTGTATGTGTTACCACGGACGTTGTCTGTGTTACATTTGATTCTGTATTTTAGCATGGTAACTGTATGTGTTACCACGGACGTTGTCTGTGTTACATTTGATTCTTATGTTAGCATTGAAGCTGTATGTGTTGACATGGACGATGTCTGTATTACCTTTGATTCTGTATGTTAGCATTGAAGCTGTATGTGTTGCCATGGACGATGTCTGTATTACCTTTGATTCTGTGTGTTAGCATGATAACTCTATGTGTTGCCATGGACGATATCTGTATTACCTTTGATTCTGTATGATAGAATTGAAGCTGTATGTGTTACCATGGCTGTTGTCTGTGTTACCTTTGATTCTGTGTGTTAGCATGGTAACTGTATATGTTACCATGGCTGTTGTCTGTGTTACCTTTGATTCTTTGTGTTAGCATGGTAACTGTATGTGTTACCACGGACGTCGTCTGTCCTACCTTTGATTATGTGTGTTAGCATGGTAACTGTATATGTTACTGCGAACGTTGTCTGTGTTACCTTTGATTCTATGTGTTAGCATGGTAACTTTATGTGTTACCACGGACGTCGTCTGTGTAACCTTTGATTCTATGTGTTAGCATAGTAACTGTATGTGTTACCACGGACGTTGTCTGTGTTACCTTTAATTCTGTGTGTTAGCATGGTAACTGTATGTGTTATCATGGACGTCGTCTGTGTTACCTTTGATTTTTTATGTTAGCATTGTAACTGTATGTGTTGCCATGGACGTCGTCTGTGCTACCTTTGATTATGTGTGTTAGCATGGTAACTGTATGTGTTACCAAGGACATTGTCTGTGTTACCTTTGATTTTGTGTGTTAGCATTGTAACTATATGTGTTATCATGGACGTTCATCTTTGTTACCTTTGATTTTGTGTGTTAGCATTGTAACTGTATGTGTTGCCATTGACGTCGTCAGTGCTACCTTTGATTCTGTATGTTAGCATGGTAACTGTATGTGTTACCACGGACATTGTCTGTGTTACCTTTGATTCTTTGTGTTAGCATTGTAACTGTTTGTGGCATCATGGACGTCATCTGTGTTACCTTTGATTTTGTATGTTAGCATGGTAACTGTATATGTTACCATGGACATTGTCTGTGTTACCTTTGATTTTGTGTGTTAGCATTGTAACTGTTTGTGGCATCATGGACGTCGTCTGTGTTACCTTTAATTTTGTGTGTTAGCATTGTAACTGTATGTGTTGCCATGGACGTCGTCTGTGCTACCTTTGATTATGTGTGTTATTATGGTAACTGGATGTGTTAACACTGATGTCGTCTGGGTTACATTTGATTATGTGTTAGCATTGTAACTGTATGTGTTACCATATACGTTGTCTGTGTTTTATTATGTGTGTATGCTTTAAAGATGTATGTGTAACCATGGACGTTGTCTGTGTTACCTTTGATTCTTGTGTTAACATTCTAACTGTATGTGTTACCATGGGCGTTGTCTGTGTTACCTTTGATTCTGTGTGATAGTATAGTAACTGTATGTGTTACCATGGACGTTGTATGTGTTACCTTTGATTCTGTGTGTTAACATTTTAACTGTATGTGTTACCATGGACGTTGTCTGTGTTACCTTTGATTCTGTGTGTTAGTATAGTAACTGTATGTGTTACCATGGACGTTGTCTGTGTTATCTTTGATTCTGTGTGTTAAAATTTCAACTGTTTGTGTTACCATGGATGTTGTCTGTGTTACCTTTGATTCCGTGTGTTAGTATAGTAACTGTATGTGTTACCATGAACGTTGTCTGTGTTACTTTTTATTATATGTGTATGCTTTAAAGCTGTATGTGTAACCATGGACGTTGTCTGTGTTACTTTTAATTCTATGTATTAATATTTAACTGTATGTGTTTCCATGAACGTTGTCTGTGTTA
Organism: Panopea generosa; assembly: GCA_029582155.1. Lineage (NCBI taxonomy): Eukaryota > Metazoa > Mollusca > Bivalvia > Adapedonta > Hiatellidae > Panopea > Panopea generosa. Next base: position 83,564,776 of record CM055896.1, read on the forward strand.
CCTTTGATTCTGTGTGTTAACATTTTAACTGTATATGTTACCATGGACGTTGTCTGTGTTACCTTTGATTATGTGTGTTACCATGGTAACTGTATGTGTTACCATGGACGTTGTCTGTGCTACATTTGATTCTATGTGTTAGCATGGTAACTGTATGTGTTACCATGGACGTTGTCTGTGTTACCTCTGATTTTGTGTGTTAGCATTGTAACTGTATGTGTTACCATGAACGTTGTGTGTGATATCTTTGATTCTGTATGTTAGCATTGTAACTGTATGTGTTACCATGAACGTTTTGTGTGTTACCTTTGATTCTGTGTGTTAGCATGGTAACTGTATGTGTTACCATGAACGTTGTGTGTGTTACCTTTGATTCTGTGTGTTAGCATGGTAACGGTATGTGTTATCATGGACGTTGTCTGTGTTACATTTGATCCTGTGTGTTAGTATTGTAACTGTATGTGTTACCATGAACGTTATGTGTGTTACCTTTGATTATGTGTGTTAGCGTGGTAACTGTATGTGTTATCATGGACGTTGTCTGTGTAACATTTGATTTTGTGTGTTAGGATTGTAACTGTATGTGTTACCATGGACGTTGTCTGTGATACCTTTGATTCTGCGTGTTAGGATTGTAACTGTATGTGTTACCATGGACGTTGTCTGTGATACCTTTGATTCTTGTGTAAACATACTAACTGTATGTGTTACCATGGACGTTGTCTGTGTTACATTTGATTTTTAGTGTTAGCATGGTAACTGTATGTGTTACCATGAACGTTGTCTGTGTAACCTTTGATTCTGTGTGTTAGCATGGTAACTGTATGTGTTATCATGGACGTTGTCTGTTTAACCTTTGATTCTGTTGTTAGGATAGTAACTGTATGTGTTACCATGAACTTTGTTTGTTTTACCTTAGATTATGTGTGTTAGCATTTTAACTGTATGTGTTACCATGGACGTTGTCTACGTTACCTTTGAGTCTGTGTGTTGGTATAGTAACGGTATGCGTTACCATGAACGTTGTCTGTGTTACCTTTGATTTTGTGTGTTAACATTGTAACTGTATGTGTTATCATGGACGTTGTCTGTGTTACCTTTGATTCTGTGTGTTAACATTTTAACTGTATGTGTTACCATGGATGTTTTCTGTGTTACCCTTGATTCTGTGTGTTACTATAGCAGCTGTATGTGTTACAATGAACGTTGTCTGTGTTACCTTTGATTCTGTGTGTTAACATTTTAACTTTATGTGTTACCATGGACGTTGTCTGTGTTACCTTTGATTCTGTGTGTTAACATTTTAACTGTGTGTGGTACCATGGACGTTGTCTGTGTTACCTTTGATTCTGTGTGTTAACGTTTTAACTGTATGTGTTACCATGGACGTTGTCTGTGTTACCTTTGATTCTGTGTGTTAACATTTTAACTGTATGTGTTACCATGAACGTTATGTGCGTTACCTTTGATTATATGTGTTAGTGTGGTAACTGTATGTGTTATCATGGACGTTGTCTGTGTTACATTTCATTCTGTGTGTTAGGATTGTAACTGTATGTGTTACCATGGACGTTGTCTGTGATACCTTTGATTCTTGTGTAAACATTTTAACTGTATGTGTTACCATGGACGTTTTCTGTGTTACATTTGATTTTGTGTGTTAGCATGGTAACTGTATGTGTTACCATGAACGTTGTTTGTGTAACCTTTGATTCTGTGTGTTAGCATGGTAACTGTATGTGTTATCATGGACGTTGTCTGTGTAACCTTTGATTCTGTTTTTAGTATAGTAACTGTATGTGTTACCATGAACTTTGTTTGTTTTTCCTTAGATTATGTGTGTAAGCATTTTAACTGTATGTGTTACCGTGGACGTTGTCTGTGTTACCTTTGATTCTGTGTGTTGGTATATTAACTGTATGCGTTACCATGAACGTTGTCTGTGTTACCCTTGATTCTGTGTGTTAACATTTTAACTGTATGTGTTACCATGGACGTTGTGTGTGTTACATTTGATTCTGTGTGTTAGCATTGTAACTGTATGTGTTATCATGGACGTTGTATGTGTTACCTTTGATTCTGTGTGTTAACATTTTAACTGTATGTGTTACCATGGATGTTGTCTGTGTTACCTTTGATTCTGTGTGTTACTATTGTAACTGTATGTGTTACAATGAACGTTGTATGTGTTACCTTTGATTCTGTGTGTTAACATTTTAACTGTATGTGTTACCATGGACGTTGTCTGTGTTACCTTTAATTCTGTGTGTTAACATTTTAACTGTATGTGTTACCATGGACGTTGTCTGTGTTACCTTTGATTCTGTGTGTTAACATTTTAACTGTATGTGTTGCCATGGATGTTGTCTGTGTTACCTTTGATTCTGTGTGTTACTATAGTAACTGTATGTGTTACAATGAACGTTGTCTGTGTTACCTTTGATTCTGTGTGTTAACATTTTAACTGTATGTGTTACCATGGACGTTGTCTGTGTTACCTTTGATTATGTGTGTTAACATTTTAACTGTATGTGTTACCATTGATGTTGTCTGTGTTACCTTAGATTCTGTGTGTTAACATTTTAACTGTATGTGTTACCATGGACGTTGTCTGTGTTACCTTTGATTCTGTGTTTTACTATAGTAACTGTATGTGTTACCATGAATGTTGTGTGTGTTACCTTTGATTCTGTGTGTTAACATTTTAACTGTATGTGTTACCATGGACGTTGTCTGTGTTACCTTTGATTCTGTGTGTTACTATAGTAACTGTATGTGTTACCATGAACGTTGTGTGTGTTACCTTTGATTCTGTGTGTTAACATTATAACTGTATGTGTTACCATGAACGTTGTCTGTGTTACCTTTGATTCTGTGTGTTAACATTTTAACTGTATTCGTTACCATGGATGTTGTCTGTGTTACCTTTGATTCTGTGTGTTACTATAGTAACTGTATGTGTTACAATGAACGTTGTCTGTGTTACCTTTGATTCTGTGTGTTAACATTTTAACTGTATGTGTTACCATGGACGTTGTCTGTGTTACCTTTGATTCTGTGTGTTAACATTTTAACTGTATGTGTTACCATTGACGTTGTCTGTGTTACAGTTGATTCTGTGTGTTAACATTTTAACTGTATGTGTTACCATGGACGTTGTCTGTGTTACCTTTGATTCTGTGTGTTAACATTTTAACTGTATGTGTTACCATGGATGTTGTCTGTGTTACCTTTGATTCTGTGTGTTACTATTGTAACTGTATGTGTTACAATGAACGTTGTCTGTGTTACCTTTGATTCTGTGTGTTATCATTTTAACTGTATGTGTTACCATGGACGTTGTCTGTGTTACCTTTGATTCTGTGTGTTAACATTTTAACTGTATGTGTTACCATTGATGTTGTCTGTGTTACCTTTGATTCTGTGTGTTAACATTTTAACTGTATGTGTTACCATGGACGTTGTCTGTGTTACCTTTGATTCTGTGTGTTACTATAGTAACTGTACATGTTACCATGAACGTTGTGTGTGTTACCTTTGATTCTGTGTGTTAACATTTTAACTGTATGTGTTACCATGGACGTTGTCTGTGTTACCTTTGATTCTGTGTGTTACTATAGTAACTGTATGTGTTACCATGAACGTTGTGTGTGTTACCTTTGATTCTGTATGTTAACATTTTAACTGTATGTGTTACCGTGGACGTTGTCTGTGTTACCTTTGATTCTGTGTGTTACTATAGTAACTGTATGTGTTACCATGAACGTTGTGTGTGTTACCTTTGATTCTGTATGTTAACATTTTAACTGTATGTGTTACCGTGGACGTTGTCTGTGTTACCTTTGATTCTGTGTGTTACTATAGTAACTGTATGTGTTACCATGAACGTTGTCTGTGTTACCTTTGATTCTGTGTGTTAACATTTTAACTGTATGTGTTACCATTGGTGTTGTCTGTGTTACCTTAGATTCTGTGTGTTAACATTTTAACTGTATGTGTTACCATGGACGTTGTCTGTGTTACCTTTGATTCTGTGTTTTACTATAGTAACTGTATGTGTTACCATGAATGTTGTGTGTGTTACCTTTGATTCTGTGTGTTAACATTTTAACTGTATGTGTTACCATGGACGTTGTCTGTGTTACCTTTGATTCTGTGTGTTACTATAGTAACTGTATGTGTTACTATGAACGTTGTGTGTGTTACCTTTGATTCTGTGTGTTAACATTTTAACTGTATGTGTTACCATGAACATTGTCTGTGTTACCTTTGATTCTGTGTGTTAACATTTTAACTTTATTTGTTACCATGGACGTTGTCTGTGTTACCTTTGATTCTGTTTGTTACTATAGTAACTGTATGTGTTACCATGAACGTTGTCTGTGTTACATTTTATTATGTGTGTATGCTTTAAAGCTCTATATGTAACCACGGACGTCGTCTGTGTTACTTTTAATTCTGTGTATTAATATTTTAACTGTATGTGTTACCATGAACGTTGTGTGTGTTACCTTTGATTCTGTGTGTTAACATTTTAACTGTATGTGTTACCATGGACGTTGTCTGTGTTACCTTTGATTCTGTGTGTTAACATTTTAACTGTATGTGTTACCATTGATGTTGTCTGTATTACCTTTGATTCTGTGTGTTAATATTTTAACTATATGTGTTACCATGGACGTTGTCTGTGTTACTTTTGATTCTGTGTGTTACTATTGTAACTGTAAGTGTTACCATTAACGTTGAATCAAAGGTAACACAGAATATGTTTTGGCAAAGATAAAATATAAGTGAATTCTTACATGTTTATATTGGTAACAGTCAAACCTGAAATTCATCAATAGCAAGCGTCATAATTTGTCTGTATTGTAGGTAAAGCTGTCGGCGATTATCCGCCGGTGATTCGACTACATGAATCGGTACCCATTCGATCCTACCGGCGAAAGTTCTTGCCTCGTCCAGACCGCCCGTGCTTAAGTCCACCGGTGACCATTTACTTCAAAACCGACGCAGAACTGAAGCTGTTGCGCACGTTAACATCCCCAGAACTCCTGATCTACCACAGCAGCACCCAGAAGAAGATTAATGAAGCCGACACGGCGGGTGCGGAGGTTGCACAATAGTAAATTTGTAATAGTTTATTTTTTTATTTTCAACTAATTAATAATAAATTATATAAAGCTTAGTGCTTGTGTTACACTCTTTTGTATATGTTACTATAGTATTGTTATGGACATCGTTCTAGCCAAGAATGTATATAGAGAAGGAAATACTGGTTGAGCTTTTATGAGTGCTCGCGTATTCTCGTAATATCTCGCGAAATCACGTTTCCAATCATTCTAACTTCTATTCATCTCAGGAATACCATTCAATCTATTCATCTCTGGAATACCAATTAAAATTCTTACTTTGCCCAATAAAAATCTCTACAAAACCAAACCAATCCTATCAAAGTACTTGTGATTTCAAAGGACTTGTTTTTAATTAAAGATCCTTTTGATCTCTAAAACATCTAAGGTTATATACAGCTTACATTTTATGCATTATAAGATTTTGCCAAATTATTAATTCTTCGCGTGCTATTTGATTGATATTTAGAAGCGAGAAGCAAGTATCATATCATTCTATTTAAGCCCTTTTTCTAGATATTAGATAACTAAACGACCTCATTTATTTAACGCTAGTATTACATACATGGTAATAGTATTATTGAATTTTGTGTTCGATCTTATTTTTACCACATCAGATTGTCTTGTATTTCTACTGAATTGTTAAATAAATATAAATCAGCGATTAAAAAATGAATATACCTATAGTCTTGAAGGAAAAACGCATGATTTTTTTTTATTGTTTTAAAGTGTTTTGCTACTAAATTACTTTGTTAAAAAATAAATAGACGGTTAAAAAATAAATAGGCGGGTTAAATCAAATCCACTGCAATTATAGCAGGTTTGTATATCTCATGAGTGCGTTTATAACTGGTGTGCATCGCACACATGTTCGATTATCACAAACGTGTATTTCACATATAAGTGCAATAATAACAGGTATGGTTTTCACATGCGTGCGATTATAACAAGTGTGCATTGATCACATAAATTATGCAATTTTAACGATCGACTAATTTATATGAGTGCGATATTCACGAACATGTAATTCATATGAGAGCGAGTATACATGCCGATTTGGTATGAAAAGATATTTTCAATGAATGCCATGTCTGTGCGAGAAAATTTGATATTGCAAGAATGTTTCAAAAGTTGAGACGTTGTGATTAAGGTTAATGGCGATTAGCGCAGTGCACATTGGAACATTGGGAAAGATTGCCCAGTTGCATTTACGCGTCTGGGGTGTCCTCTCAATGGAAATAAGTTTAAAGCACTTTCCCCTTAACGGTTATCCTTGGTATTGATGTGCATGGCATGGTTTATTACTATGGTGTCCCGTTGGGGGCATTTCTAGCATATTTATTAAATTAAGTAAAGTTGAAACAACGAAACTACGATGGTGAAAAGTCGACACTACGAAACAACGATGGTGAAAACTCGAAATTTGTCACCATCGCAGTGTCAATTTTCCACCATCGCAGTTTCGTTGTTTCGTTGTTTCAACTTTTCACCATCGTAGTTTTAACATTTCACTTTCGTTGTTTCGACTTTTCACCATCGTAGTTTCAACATTTCACCATCGTAGTTTCAGCTTTTCACTTTCGGCTTTTCGTCATCGTAGTTTCGACTTTTCACTATCGTTTAGGTGGATTAGGAACTTAAGATCCGAAGACTCCGTGACATTAGTTTTGCCAAAGACTCGTGCAGTGATGTATGGCAACTGAAGCTTCATGATTGCCGCGTTCAACTTATGGAATGCTCTTCCTAACGGCAGCAGGGATGTCAGTACACTGGATGCATTTAGAAGCTCATTTTTGTACTGAAATTTCTAATATGATCAAGTAATTTTGCTTTTAAACCTTTTTATCGTTATTGATGTTTATTTTATTCAGATACGCAGTATTTTACCACAAATCTTACAATGTTTTGTATGTAATCATTTGTATTAGTTTGCATTTACATTTCGTTTTATTCTTATGACAATTTAATCAAATAAGAAGATTTTTTCATCCCTGGTCTGTAAATATTTTACGCATCTTTAATCGTTATATAATATAGTATGTATATTTTATTCAGTAAAACATTCTTGAACGTGTGTACATGATTAAGGTGATAAACACAATTAGTATAATAATAAAAAAATCAAATCAAATCAAATAAAGATAAAATAAGATAAATTTAATGTAATAATAATAATAATAATAATAATAATAATAATAATAATAATAATAATAATAATTATAATAATAATAAATAATAATAATAATAATAATAATAATAATAATAATAATAACAATAATAATAAATAATAATGATAATAATAATAATCATGATCATAATTCAAACTTTTTTCTACATAAGTGTCAAGACGTTTGTCTTTTATGAAATCAAGCGTCCAAGATGATCAAGACTACGTTAACTTCATCAACATCTCAGACAGAAAACAGAGTTAATGCATAACCCTAAGAAATGTAAAATATTTTCATCCTCATGGATTTGTTGAAATAAAGCCAAGACCACGTCACACCAGTAACCAACGTAACACGTTTTTTCATCCTTTCGGATTTGTTGAAATAAATCCAAGACCACGTCACACCGGTAACCAACGTAACACTTTTTTTCATCCTTTCGGATTTGTTGAAATAAATCCAAGACCACGTCACATCGGTAACCAACGTAACACTTTTTTCATCCTCTCGGATTTGTTGAAATAAATCCAAGACCACGTCACATCGGTAACCAACGTAACACTTTTTTCATCCTCTCGGATTTGTTGAAATAAATCCAAGACCACGTCACATCAGTAACCAACGTAACACTTTTTTCATCCTCTCGGATTTGTTATAATAAATCCAAGACCACGTCACATCGGTAACCAACGTAACACTTTTTTCATCCTCTCGGATTTGTTGAAATAGACCCAAGACCACGTCACATCGGTAACCAACGTAACACTTTTTTCATCCTCTCGGATTTGTTATAATAAATCCAAGACCACGTCACATCGGTAACCAACATAACACTTTTTTCATCCTCTCAGATTTGTTGAAATAAATCCAAGACCACGTCACATCGGTAACCAACGTAACACTTTTTTCATCTTCTCTGATTTATTTACTAAGAGCTTATAATCAATACTGATTGTCGCCCACTATGATAAAGAGATGCTCGTGGAACTACAATAAAAGACGATGAGAGCATTTTTTGAAATACTGATTTATTTCAATCTCAACATGATAACAACATGGTTGCCGCAATACAAGAATTGCGAAAATTACGAAATTATGGAAGTTATGAAATAATGAAATAAAAAATCACAAACAAGTATTTATGATACTGAATAGAAACATAGATAAAATCAGAATTTACATGTTACTGTCCTGGTACGCTTTATTACATTGCCTTAACTTTGCTGAGGTATTTTTAAATCTATTTTGACAGATGGGTTTGATTTAAGGACCACCCGAGATGACACCAGATAGTAACAGATCGTGTCTTTTTTTTAAAAAAAAATCCCATTCACAAGATTTGGTAAAAATACAAACAAATATGAAAGGGTTAAATTCGACATATTCATGACGTATCGTGTATATAATTATATAAATATCATTTCACATAATATTTCCCGTTTAAACATTTTGTTTGGATGTTGACGCATACACAACGTATGGTTACAAATCTGTGCCAGGCCCGGACCTCTCCCGTTTCAGGTCTATTAGGGGTCCTCCGTGACCGATCTGTCTAAGGCACTGTCGTCTATTGACCACCTACTTGTTGCCGCCGAGGTCGTGGGTTCGAGTCCGCTCGACCCAAAAGCTTTTATTTGAGAATGTCTGCTAGTTACTGGCGAAAGGGCGATTGCTTTACTCACACTCATTCTGAGGTCTTCTTCCACCAATTAATCTTGATATATACTTATCGTGTGTTGAAAATGGTATTAAACCCAATTCAGATCTGTTATACCATAATGTAAAAACTTTTAGCATGGAATTCCCTGCCTGTCCAATAAAACAAAGTACTCCAAACGCATTACCAAATCGTGACGTGTTTCTGTTAAATCATTTGACCAATCAGTGTGCTCGTACCTCACTGCTATGTGACTGTCCTTAGCGAGAAGAACTAGGACCGTGTTTGTACTGACGATTAAGCGAAGAGCAAGGATATTACATGTTGGAATGTACTCAATGACAACCAAAATATATACATTTTGAATAAGAAATAAAATAAATCTTGAATATGGCAAAAATATCGTGATGATAATATGGTGATTATGCATTGTAACATGAAAATATTTCCAATTATGATAGAAAATTACTCCAAACTATATAAAAAACACATTTTCACAAATAAATGTAAGACAATTGATATGCATTAAAATAACTAAATTACAAACACAAGCACTGCTACAAATTATCTGAATAAATGAAAATATACTTAAAGAATTAAACAACATAAAAATGATAAAAACTAATCCATTAAATGGCATAAATCATAAAACACAACGGAAATAAAACATAAGATAAAACAAATCATACTCCAATCTCTAGTAACGTACGGGTACTTTTTATGTAACGGTTTTAAACCATGAGAAATGACTAATATAAACAAAAATGATATAAATATGAAAACAACAAATGTGTGGATATTATTTTTACATTCAAATCACCCTATTAAAACATACACATCTGTACAGTATGATAAACATACACATCTATATGGTATGATAAAACATACACATGTGTACGGTATGATTAAAAATACACATCTGTATGGTATGTTAAAACATACACATCTGTGCGGTATGATTAAACATACACATATGTATGGTATGATAAAACATACACATCTGTATGGTATGATAAAATACACATCTGTACGGTATGATAAAACATACACATCTGTACGGTATGATAAAACATAAACATCTGTATGGTATGATAAAGCATACATATCTGTACGGTATGATTAAACATACACATCTGTACGGTATGATAAAACACACACACATCTGTACGGTATGTTAAAACATACACATCTGTACGGTATGATAAAACACACACATCTGTACGGTATGATTAAACACACACACCTCTGTATGGTATGATAAAACACACACATCTGTATGGTATGATAAAACATACACATCTGTACGGTATGATAAATCATACACATCTGTATGGTATGATTAAACATACACATCTGTACAGTATGATAAAACAAACACATCTGTATGGTATGATTAAATATACACATCTGTATGGTATGATAAAACATACACATCTGTACGGTATGATAAAACATACACATCTGTACAGTATGATAAAACATACACATCTGTACGGTACGATAAAACATACACATCTGTATGGTATGATTAAATATTCACATTTGTATGGTATGATAAAACAAACACTTCTGTACGGTATGATAAAACACACATCTGTACGGTATGATAAAAACATTCATATCTGTACGGTATGATAAAACACACATCTGTACGGTATGATAAAACATACATATCTGTATGGTATGATTAAACATACACATCTGTATGGTATGTTAAAACATACACATCTGTACGGTATGATAAAACACACACACATCTGTACGGTATGTTTAAACATACACATCTGTATGGTATGATAAAACATACACATCTGTACGGTATGATTAAATATACACATTTGTATGGTATGATAAAACATACACATCTGTACGGTATGATAAAACATACACATTTGTACGGTATGTTAAAAACACACACATCTTTACGGTATGATTAAACATATACATTTGCGCTCATCGCCAACTTTAAAGGGACAAACGGTTAATAACTCTTCACTTATCACTTGGCAATTTCGATAAATCTTCTCTTTTCACTCGGTAGTTTCGATCAATCTTCAGTTATCATTCGGCAGTTTTCATAAATCTTCACTTATCATTCGACAGTTTCCAAAAATCTTCAGTTATCATTCGGCAATTTCCATAAATGTTTACTTATCATTCGGCAGTTTCCATAAATCTTCACTTATCATTCGACAGTTTCCATAAATCTTTAGTTATCATTCAGTAGTTTCCATAAATCTTCACTTATCATTCGGCAGCAGTTTCCATAAATCTTCACTTTTCATTCGGTGGTTTCCATAAATCTTCAGTTATCATTCGGCAGTTTCCATAAATCTCTACTTATCATTCGACAGTTTCCATAAATCTTCAGCTATCATTCGGCATTTTCCATAAATCTTCACTTATCACTCGGCAGTTTCCATAAATCTTCAGTTATTATTCGGTAGTTTCCATAAATCTTCACTTATCATTCGGTAGTTTCTATAAATCTTCACTTATCATTCGGTAGTTTCCATAAATCTTCAGTTATCATTCGGCAGTTTCCATAAATCTCTACTTATCATTCGACAGTTTCCATAAATCTTCAGTTATCATTCGGCAGTTTCCATAAATCTTCACTTATCATTCGGCAGTTTCCATAAATCTTCACTTATCATTCGGCAGTTTCCATAAATCTCTACTTATCATTCGACAGTTTCCATAAATCTTCAGTTATCATTCGGTAGTTTCCATAAATCTTCACTTATCATTCGGCAGCAGTTTCCATAAATCTTCAGTTATCATTCGGTAGTTTCCATAAATTTTCACTTATCATTCGGCAGTAGTTTCCATAAATCTTCAGTTATCATTCGGTAGTTTCCATAAATCTTCACTTATCAGTCGGCAGTTTTCATAAATCTCTACTTATCATTCGACAGTTTCCATAAATCTTCAGTTATCATTCGGCATTTTCCTTAAATCTTCAGTTATCATTCGGCAGTTTCCATAAATCTTCAGTTATCATTCGGCATAATCTTCAGTTATCATGCGGCAGTTTCCATAAATTTCTACTTATCATTCGACAGTTTCCATAAATCTTCAGTTATCATTTGACAGTTTCCATAAATCCTCAGTTATCATTCGGCAGTTTCCATAAATCTCTACTTATCGTTCGACAGTTTCCATAAATCTTCAGTTATCATTCGGCATTTTCCATAAATCTTCACTTATCATTCGGCAGCAGTTTCCATAAATCTTCAGTTATCATTCGGTAGTTTCCATAAATCTTCAGTTATCATTCGGCAGCAGTTTCCATAAATCTTCACTTATCATTCGGTAGTTTCCATAAATCTTCAGTTATCATTCGGCAGTTTCCATAAATCTCTACTTATCATTCGACAGTTTCCATAAATCTTCAGTTATCATTCGGAATTTTCCATAAATCTTCAGTTATCATTCGGCAGTTTCCATAAATGTTCACTTATCCTTATTTCTGAATATTATGCATTTATAGCGTGTAAATATGAAAGCATGCATGCAGAGCATAAATTTTATTTCTCTTTAGGAGAAATGTGATAAATGTTTGAAAGGTATCCTGTTTTTCTAATAATATTTGTAGCCATCTATGATGAAAAGTGTAAAATGTATTTTATTTCCAAGTTTTGGTGTATTTTTTAAGGAATTATCAAGTTATGTTTTAAAGATTTAATCATTTTTTTCAAAACTAGTACTTTGGACTGGAGACCTTTATTTACTCAATAAAGGATTTTCATATTCAACATGGAACTTACCGTTACTCTTACTCTAACATTCTCAGTCTCCAACACTTTATTAAAGTGTTACTCGATATTTTGTTTTAATGGTACTTTGGACTGGAGACCTTTATTTACTCAATAAAAGATTTTCATATTCAACATGGAACTTACCGTTACTCTTACTCTAACCTTCTCAGTCTCCAACACTTTATTAAAGTGTTACTCGATATTTTGTTTTAATGGTACACAAACTGGTATGCTAGACCAGGGATACGTTCAATTTGCTTAAATGTTTAATTTGTTTGAAAACGTTTGATAGCAGAAGTCAGCTGAAGACATGGTCGCTTTAAACGTTTGCTAACCGAGAAAAACACCTCTAAGAACTGTTTACTTGTGTTCAATCACGTGACTTAAAGAGAAATGGCGGGACAACGCCGATATAGTCCGATATCCTTTTACTCTTCGTTTGTTTTATAACCGCTTCCGCTTATAAACATAGTCAACATTTTAACCGTATTGAACGCAACCCTGCATACCTATCAAAATTATACCAAAGCGCCTAGATGTACGAGTATGTAAGCCGTGTACGCCTATCACGATTGAAGCATACGTATGCAAAGAGACACACGCCATTTTTTATGGATTGTTTATATACCAAAAGCCAAAAGTCTTGTCCGATGATTCCTTATTAGAACATGACAATTGTGTAAGTTTCAAAAACAAAGCCAGTTGTTCTAAACACCATTTTTACATAAAACTAACCAATGATTTTTTTGCTTTAAATTATTCTTTCTACCAATACCAAATTTATATATATCCACTTTCAATTATTCTCCGTACATTATTGTTTGTCTTAAGTAAATATACATTCTCTTTACGCTATTTCTAACTGCATTCTCTTTACACACTTTCTGACTACATTCTCTTTACACAATTTCTTACTACATTGTTTTTACACAATTTCTGACTGCATTCTCTTGACACAATTTCTGACTACATTCTCTTTATACAATTTCTTACTACATTCTCTTGACACAATTTCTGACTACATTCTCTTTACACTATATCTGACTACACTCTCTTTTCACTATTTCTGACTATATTCTCTTAACACAATTTATAACTACATTCTCTTTAAATTATTTCTGACAAATTATCTTTACACTATTTCTGACTCCATTATCTCTACACCATTTCTTACAACATTATCTTTACACTATCTCTGACTTCATTCTATTTACACTATTTATGACAACATCTCTTTGCACAAATTCTGACTACATATCCTTTACATTATTTCTGACAATATTCTCTTTACATTATTTCTGACAACTTTATCTCTACACCATTTCTGACTACATTCTCTTTACACTATTTCTGACTATATTCTCTTTACACTATTTCTGACAACATTTTTTACACTATTTCTGACTATATTCTCTTTTTTTATTTCTGACTACATTCTCTTAACACAATTTATAACTACATTATCTTTAAATTATTTCTGACAAATTATCTTTACACTATTTCTGACTCCATTATCTCTACACCATTTCTTACAACATTATCTTTACACTATCTCTGACTACATTCTATTTACACTATTTCTGACAACATCTCTTTACACAATTTCTGACTACATTCCCTTTACCTTATTTCTGACAACATTCTTTTTACATTATTTCTGACAACTTTATCTTAACACCATTTCTGACTACATTCTTTTTACATTATTTCTGACTAAAATCTCTTTACACTATTTCTGACTACATTCTTTTTTCACTACTTCTGACTGCATTCTCTTTTCACTATTTCTGACGACTACATTCTCTTTTCACTATTCCTGACTACAATTTCTATACACAATTTCTGACTACCGTAATGATTCTCTTTACACTATTTCTGACTACGTTCTCGTTACACTTTTTCTGATTACATTCTCTTAGCATTATTTCTGAAAGGTATATATCCATATTCTCTTTATACTATTCGTTCTCAACACTAATTTTCAATTTGTGTCATTTATGTATAAATATATCAGCTCTAAACACATATCTGTTAACAATATAGGCCACTGCTAAATTTGCATTTGTGTTATATACATCATATATCTTTTAACAAATTACTATAACTAATAACCAGTTTCAGATTTACATATGAATATACAGTGAAACAACCCATTTGTAACAGGTGAGACCCACTTGCTCTTAACGCCTCATCAAACAGCTGCGACTCCTTGTTGCCACGGTAATATGATTCTTGCGCTAAAAAAATGGTATGTTATTTGGTTTGAAATATTTTCAAAGTGGTTCTTAGTGGTTGTGATTTCTTGCTGCAGATGAACAGAGCAAAAGCTGGCATAGCATACACTGCAATAAGACATCACTGATGTTAAAAGTGACTTGTAAAGGATTTTAACAGATACATGTATTTATGAGCATTTGATGACAAATCTTACGTTGTTACTGCACTGTCTTAAAAAGAACAAGTTGATCAACCTACCAGTTATTATATATCTTATGTAGGGAGACCTACTGTAGGGATTCCTGCTATGAAAAATAATTGTATGTGGAATATGTGTTTACCGTCGAAATCCTAGACCTTATTTTATATAGAACAAAGAACAAAATCCAACTGTGTGATGAGACCTGAATTTAGCCAATTTAAGATCATAGCTGGGTGTACAAGTGTGTTTGGTACAACTCCGAACTCAAAGACGGCAACATTCCACCGGAAGCGGACTGCATGAAAAGTTCTGAAGCCACCTCTTTGGCTGTTTCACGTATCTCAGACTTCAGCGATGACACGAGCTCTAACTTTATTGACTCCATGTCCTGTGGCGACAACACTCTGTTGTTGTTGACACCGTTAAGGCTGACGTCCCTAACGTTGGACGGGTCTCTTGCATAAAGGTGATATCCGTATGACGTATTTTCGTGATTGTAAGGATCAGTTGCAGATATGTTGTTTTGTAAAGGAAAGTTGTCCGTGGTTTGAGAGGAAAAACTATCGCCGAGATGGGAGATGTAACTTTCAACCTTGGCAGCGGTGTAGTTCTGGGGTTTGTGATTGAACTGTGATATATTGTCGAGTCTGTGCATAAATGAAGGGTCTGTTTGGCTGGCGTTGTTTAATTGTTCCTCGTTCTGGACAGTGTTTGTAGATATGTCACTCTGAGTATGGGGAGCAGCAGACGACATCGGAGCAAAGTCACCGCCCCTGCCAACAATATTTGTTGGAAGAAGGGGAGCTAATCCAAACGGATGTCTATGTCGGATGTGTTCGGTGTTATTCGTGATGGCCATGATAATGTCATGACGTAATGTATCAAGACGCGTCTCTGAGCGAATGTTCTCCCTTTTTCTATCCTCACGAATTTCATATCTGTAGAAGAAATAGTATTGTAATTTGGAAAACATGAGTCAATATAGTTATTATATAATCCAAATTAATTTGTCAGACTGCAGTAAGTTTAGTCTTACGGTATATAACATGAAATCAACTATCACCTTCTCAGCCTCATGTATTGAAGAGCTTCACGCAAAAAATCGAAAATATCAAACAGACTTTCAACTTCTTCCGGTTTTTGACTCTATCCATACATTATAATTGCATAGTGTGCTTACTTCGATACCCATATATACACGTAGGTAATGGAAAACAATCAGTTGGTTAAAATGTTTTGTCCGAGACAAATTACAATACAATGTACTAGCATATTCCATCAGAACATTATCCGACTCTCGGGTATACCTGAGGCTGGATATGTCCTGTTTTATCTCGAGTAAGTCATCCTCATTGACGCCATCTTGCCTTCGTTGTTTCTTCGTCTGGTGTATGTAACGGCTAACCAATCGTCGCATGATGTCCTGTAACCAATAGTAGCCATATGAAATAAAGGGACTTTGTTTGACAAAAGGGACAACTCCTTAAACCAGTTATTTCATTAAAACGTTTAAATTCATTAAAAAGAATTTTTTTTACCTTAGTATTAAAATATAAAAATATACATCCGGAAAAAAAGTTAAGCGCCCAACCCCGGAAATTTTACAATGAACGACAACACAAGTGCTGTCATGAGATAACCGACAAATTGAGCTAATATAAAATAACGTGATGTGTAGCGAGAACCCTTCAACAATCAGAAACATTCACACTTATCAGTTTAGTGTACCTTCTAATCACAATATCGAAGCACAAGTGTTTTTTTTTACTATAACTATACATGTTTTAAGTATCGTGCTGTTGAGTTTAAAAGGCGTTTCCAAGTGGATATTTTTA
This sequence comes from Panopea generosa, assembly GCA_029582155.1. Classification (NCBI taxonomy): domain Eukaryota; kingdom Metazoa; phylum Mollusca; class Bivalvia; order Adapedonta; family Hiatellidae; genus Panopea; species Panopea generosa. The sequence continues at coordinate 83,581,745 of CM055896.1, forward strand.
TCAAAAATGACGGGTATTGATCCAACATGACACACTGTGACGCGATCGTCATTAACGTGAATAGCCTCCACGTACCCGGATGACAGCCTCAATCCACCTCCACATGCCACCAGTAAGACTTCGGATGAGATCCTGGGGTAAAATTTGCCATTCTAGGTGCAGAGCTTACCATTATTATAATGTTCTCACTATTACCAAAACAATTTTAGAAATTGCAGTTGTGGTCGCGCTTAATGTGGAAATATTTAGTTGGCGCATAACCTTTTTTAAGGTGTATATATTGCGAACTATTTTATATAAGGACTCTCATACAATGTCACTTTACGTATTCACATAACCTTTGAATTCGAAACACTTGATTTTAGATAGCATCTGGTTGATCCAGTTCAAACTGGAATGGCCAGATTAATCCATTAGGCCCGATCCACAGTTCGTATTATTGATAGTATCTCCAATACTAAAGCAGTATAATAAATTGCAAAATCGGTGAACGGGAAGTTATAACAATACAATTTTATGGTATTTCCAATTTCCAAAAATGAATAATCATAAGTTATTAACACGTACATTAAGGATATAAGCGGCTATCAAACCACAATCAGTATGGGATGTAAGATACACGATATCTCACCTGGTATTTAACTTGGGATAATTTTTTAAAGTTGCTCGCTATATCTCCATTGTACGCTGGCCTCTGAAATGCAAACACACATACTATATAAGTGTTTCCTTGTTTTACCGCGTTATTTCTGTATTGTACAAACCACAGCGGTGGTCTATGGATAGAGTGTCCGCCTCGCATGCGGAAGGTCGTAGGTTCGATCCAAGGCCGGTTAATACCAAAGACTTGAAAAATGATTAAATAAGCATCATCGTTTGGCGCTCAGCAATAAGAGGATAGTTCTAGGTCTGGTGGGCCCAATGTCAGTTTAATGTGACTGGGTGGGGGTATTATACCATATGTCTGCGGCATGATACTCCAGTGTGGCAGTGCTCAGAAGACTGTCTCAAGTACATGTATATACCGTCGCGATATAACTGAACAATTGTTTAATAACACGCTAAACACCATATACATCTATAAACAAACTCAGCAGTATCACCTGTTGTTTCCGTGTACCCTGCATGTTATTTAGATCTTGTGTAATACAAATGTGACAAAGAACAGTACATATCGCTATGGTAACCTTACAATACTTATACTTATTCCTAGTGCATATGACAATGGCTCCACAAATAACAAACACACGAGGGGTGATCCGTAAATAATGCGACTTCTGTATTATATCATGGAAATCATGCAAAATATAAGTGAAACTACTTGGTATCGCTGAGTCATCACTGGTGCGTGTCACAGATAAAAATCTCCCTCAACTGACCTTGGTAAAATGTACATTGCATGATAGCGTATTCATTATTACACTGTATGCAGAATGACTGGCAAACAAGCTGAAACTGTGCTTGAAATCAGGGCTTATATTCGAGGTAGGTCATTGATTGGGTTGAGGTCGAGGGACATTTACCGAGAGGTGTGTGACATTTATGGGACGGGTCAGATGTCGTATAGTAATGTTTGTAGGTGGGTAGCCACTTTCAATCCGGGCAACAACCGCTGATAGATGCAGCTCGCCCTGGTCATCCTGTAACGTCAACAACCAAGAAAAACATCGAAAATATCCGTTAAATCCTTAAAACTGATGCTCAATATACAATAAGAGAATTAAGCTCGGATTATTAAAGCATCGTTAGCACGAATTCATCTAATTTATAAACGAACACATTTGAAGGTTAAAGACAATTCGTCTATAAATGCACGATCGATACCGCATTTGTTGATAGAGGACCAAAAGAAATAGAGAGTTGCTAGGGTGAAAAACGTGAACTGAAAATATATTGAAAAACAGCAAAACCTCTTTTATGAATGTAGTATCGGGTGGTGGAACATGGGTCCATTATTATAAGCCAAAAGGAAAAGTATCTTACAGAATATGGGCCACGAACAATGCGAAACGCCCATGCATTACAAAACGATTGCGATCGGTAAGAGGGTTCTCTACTAGCAACGGTCCTGCCGCACAGACAATGGTGCCAACGGTCCTGCCGCACAGACAGTGGTGCCAACGGTCCTGCCGCACAGACAGTGGTGCCAACGGTCCTGCCGCACAGACAGTGGTGCCAACGGGCAAAACTGTCACTGTCATAGGAATGAATAAATGAGTGGTGTTTTATGGCACGTCGACACAAAAATAGGTCATTTTGTGCGCGCAAAGATTAATGAATATGATGGTGACGATAATATATTAAATACATATAGTTAAACATTTATCAACACTATTTAAAGATAAATAAATGAAAAAAATCAATTAAGTGAAGAGAATCGACGATATAATAAATTGGTACTAAAAATCATTTAACCCGTCAACGAGTTTTAAACTAAAAATGAGTTAAATCTCTTTTAGAAAACTAAAGATATATGTTTCGTCAATTTTGTCAAATAGATCACTCATATTATCGACCCTGTAATATATTGCTCGCATTGGAACAAAGTCCAAACAGTCGATCCGTCTTCTCGTCGAATGATCCTATTGTTAGGATGCCATTCGCCAAGTTTTGATTTTTTAACATGTAATTTATTAGTGATAAGAAGATCCAAAGATGACTGCCACAAACTTAAAAAATACCTATTAATATTAAATTGAAAAATTAAATAGACAGTTTAAAATTAGTAATACTCTTTCGCAGCCTTATCAGCTTTATCGTTTCCGCGAATTCCTATATGACCAGTAAACCAGCAAAATATAATAGTATTATCTTTACATAACAAATGATATTTATTAAAAAAATGAAGTATAAGAGGGTTATCATGTTTCATGTCATCAATAGCTTGAACAGATAAAAGTGAATCAGAAAATATAATGAACAGTTTTTTTTTTATCAGATCCATTAATATAAGTCATTGCCAAAACAATTGCCTCGAGTTCAGCTGAAAAGATGGAGACTCCGTTTGGTAATCGGCTCTTTGAAGTGTGCTGTCCTGCAACATCAGCTGCAGTCACGGTGTCTCCATCTTTAGAACTGGCAAATATTATTGTAAGACGATTTGATTTCATTAAATTTACTTTGAAAAATTGACGAGCATGTTTCAGATTTTTGATTTTACTAGTTCTAAAATGATTTTTGGCTTTTCCAAAGTCCATGGTGGCATTTGTTAGACTTTGTACTACACAATTAAATTAAGGTCAATATTGGCTTTGGAAAGCTTTGGCTTGATCTGAAGAACAAATGTTTGAATAACTAAGGTTTTTTTTATCAAAGAAAGTTTCATAGTTGTGTTAAAAAATAAGATTAAAAGTACGATTAGATGGATTTGAATGTAATTAATTGCTTGTTGAAAAGCCTGTTTTTTCACGTCTTAAATATACGGATGGTTCATTTGCCTCTTCACAAAGACTTTCGGCTGGGGACGTACGAAATGTACCAAGGGCGAGTCGTAGTCCTTGGTTGTGTATAGGATCAAGCATCGCTAAGTAAGACTTGCGAGCTGATCCATATACAATAGAGCCGTAGTCTACTTTTGATCTGATTAGGGATCTGTAAAGTCTTACTAAAACTTTACGATCTGCACCCCAATAAGTATTGGCAACAAGATTCAGTAAATTAAAAGTAAGTCAACGGTAAAAAATGAGACATAAAAAACATTGTTTCCTCAACAACAAGTATATGTGTTCCACCTAAAGATTGATAGGGAACATCATGAGTTAACGCAGTTGACAAAAATGCATGCAATATGTTTAAGACTTAGAAAATTTAAAACCATTTTCATCAGACCAAGTCTTAAGTTTATTAAGTCACTGTTGTAGTTGACCTTATATGGTCTTCATATTTTTCTAACAGTAACACATTATACAATCGTTAACATATAAGAGCAATCCATTCCAGGATTAATACTGTTGATAAAATTTTTAATTTTAATATTAAAAAGTATCAGACAGAATACTGCCTTGTGAGACGCCCATCTCCTGTTTGTGAACATTGGAGAGTGTCTTGCGCATTCAGAATTGACTGCCATTTAAAAAGTTTAAAATAAAAGTAGTTAAACTGCCTTGACTGTCCATATGTTGTAAATCCTTCGTAATGCCATAATTTCACGTGGTGTACTAGGCTTTCTCTTAGTAAATAAATACTGCAACTAAATGTTCTTTTTTATTAAAGCGTCCCTAACAAATATTTCAAATCTAATTAATTGGTCTGTTGTGCCTCTTTGGCGTCGGAATCCACTTTGATACTTGGTAATTAGGTTGTTGGATTCCAGGAACCAAATGGACCATTAATAATATGTTCCATGGTTTTACAAACACAACTTGTCAAAGCAATTGGACGATAATTAATTGGATCCATGTTATCTTTACCTTGTTAAGGCACAGGAAAAACGATAGCTTCCCTCCAGAACTCGGGGAAGTTTCCTGTTGCCCAAACAGAGTTAAAAATATTAAGTGAATAACTAAGGACGAAGCTGATAATGGATATCAGTAGGACCAACTGATGCATCGGACGCCTTCTTTAAGGAGTTTTCCAACTCTCTCAAAGAAATTTTCTTATTGTATTTTTCCGAATATTTGGATTTAAAATTCATTTTCTGTTTTTCATGTTGATTTTTGTGTTTTAGAAAATTTAGGGTGCAATTAGTAGAAGTTGAATTATTTGGAAAGGGATCTGCCAAAGTATTAACGATGTCTTTGGCAGAAGTGGCAGTACCAGTTTGAGCTTTAAGATGGTTTACACAACCTGGGTTATGCTTACCATTGATTTTTTGGACCATGCCCAACGCCTTCTTAAGGGAAGTACGACAATTGAGCTTGGAAACGTAATCTCTCAAGGACTTTCTCTTACTCTCCTTAAGAGTACGTCTTGCTTTTGCAAGAAAAACTTGCAGACTTCATCATACAATGGTTTTTAGGGCGTTTTGTATTTGTCGAGGTTTTCGAAATAAGTGTTTCTGAATAAGTCTCTACAACCTCATATGTAGTTGTGTGCATTTAAATCCCCTAAAAGCATAAAAGATGATGTTAATCGATAAAGATTTGTATTCGGTGGCGAATCTTGAAGTTCTAGTGTCCTTGTTCGCTACACCGATCACACATCGCATCTCGTCTACATCTTTCTCGATGATGCCCGAACTGTTTACAGTTAAAACATCGAAGAGGGTTGCGAATGAGAAGGTCAACAGTTAGATATTTAACGGATCTTTACAGTTTTGGGTATGTTTGGGATATTGAATATAAGTATAAATGTATTGGTCGGTTTCATATTGCAATCTTTCCTGGTATTAATAATGGTCACCTCTGAAACTTCTTGTGGTTTCAAATTTACACTCATCTCCTCAACAGTACAGTACAGTGTTCTAGTTCCTTGGAACGAAAAACTCCTTTAGAGTGTTATGATGGGTCTTACTTCAAATTTGTGCAATGAAAGGAGATTGTCAGAATTACTTTTTTCCATTCAACCTTCAACCATTCAGAACCTTATTAGATTTTAGTTTTTTCACCTCTCGCGGTTCACTCGAAGTACCAAGTTTTTGCATGTGAATCGTAAAAGGTGAAATATTCATAGCAGGTCTGGATTCGTCTCCAGATGTAATTGTTATAAATCGTGGCCAGTTAATATTTGATAAATCGTCATCTAATTCAGTCTCAACAGAAACGTGTCGAACACGCTTGTGCAAAGACTGAGCAGGTATAGGTCGAGTAGTAGTTTTGTTTTGGAGTGTTTTTGGAAGCCATAATGAGTAATGTTTGGGTTATTGCCTACGTTTCTCACCCGCCTAAGAGCCCAACAAGGGGACACATGCTGTGGATATCCGACATACATAATGCAATACGTAGACAATATACTCAAGCAAAGGAATACATCAGATCACGCATACCACCCGGTGGATATAAATTCCCGACAAGACAAGAACCGCACCAACATCCACATCAGTGTCATGAATATAACCATATAGTATTTACTTCACAATATTAGCCCATAAGCCATGGTAGTTTTCAAGGATTTTAGAGGAAGATTACTGTAAGTATATGCATAGAAAAGTAATTTTGATAAGTAAATGAGAATGGAAAAAGTTAATGGTGATGAAAAAAATGGAGAAGGGGTAATACATGATAAAATATATATATTACAAGAAAATATCATGACAGATCGATTGATCAGGACCGGGCCCATCCGACCGGCTGTTTTGACTTGAAATCAGGACTAAAGTAGTGTGTTGCGTCGCAGTAGTTATATCAGACTCTTGCGTCGCTCACCTACCAGGATTCCTTCACCCAACCGCACAGGTTGCCACCCACGGTCAACAAGTGGGTTCGTTTTCGGGGAGGATCTGCTTGGAACGAGCAGTCGGAAAATCCAATTCATACCGACAAAGGGACGTTAATACAAACTTAAACCAATAAATCAATATCCTCCGTCACAAGCCAGTCCAAAATTTCCAAATGTGCCAGTTCATGTATATTTTTAATATTTCTGCCAATCATTGTAGTAGTAATAATAACGTACTGGTAAACAGCTATTTCATCATCATGCTATTGTACGTCTCGCACAACAATTAATTTTGCACTGTTCTACATATAGAGAAATTCACTTCTGGAACTCTGGACACATAACCAATGTTTCTAAAAGCGCCTTGTTCCCACAGACAGTCATCTGTTGGTCAAATTATGCGGAAAAACATGGGGTAGACCAGGTTGCTTTTTCACAATTTTGATAGTTTGATGACACCCTTCATTTTTGACAATTCCGACCCTTTGTTGCAGTTTATTACTATGCTGTTACATCTTCATCAAACAGTACCCAATGCCATTCAAACTTGGCAGAACTCATGAAAATGTTCATTGTTTTCATAAGTACAAAGGAATATGACAATTTTATGCATTTCAACAAAAACAATGCCCAACCGACTTACACAGCTCTAATTTATCGTGTAAGGGATGTAATTTTTAAGTGAGACCTATATATCTTCTGTGAGTCGTTTTGTAGTTTCCAGTAGGTATTGCTGTGTTTATTTTTATACAAGTCGGCTATTTTTGTTATATAAACTAATGTGTATACTTTATAAAAGTTAGTTTAAACTTATCTATCTTACTTCGCTTGTGAAACAAGTTATTACAACTTATACAATTTATGCCCGAAGTGTTCCTGGGTAGAACCAGTATTAAACACATGCGGAAAAGTGTCTTACTCAAGGACACCCCTAATAGCCGTGACTGATGATCGAAACCACGACCCTTCGATTATGGACCCGATGCTCTACCACTACTTGACCACGCGCTCCACACCATTTGTAAAAGTTGTTGGGTATTATATAAACTGCTGTGCATATTCGTTATATATTTTGTTATATGTATTGGTGTGTATATTTTATACAATTCGTCATATATATATTGTTATATAAATTGATGTGTATATCTTATACAATTCGTTATATATATTGTTTTATGTATTGGTGTGTACATCTTATACAATTCGTTATATATATTGTTATATAAATTGATGTGTATATCTTATACAATTCGTTATATATATTTTGATGTGTATATCTTATACAATTCGTTATATATATTGTTATATAAATTGATGTGTATATCTTATACAATTCGTTATATATATTGTTATATAAAATGATGTGTATATCTTATACAATTCGTTATATATATTGTTATATAAATTGATGTGTGTATCTTATAAATGTGTTGTGTATTTAGTTATATAAATTTCCGTATATATTGTTATGTAAATGGCTATTTATTGTTTTCAGATTTTGTTTTTGAAATTGATCTGTAATATTTATATATAATTCGAATAAGACTTTAAAAAAATGACGTTGTTCAATGAACATACTTTAAATAGATTGGAATTGTATTGTAATAAATGATATTTTATCTATACAATCATATGTATATACATCCTTGATAAACTGTATTTTGTATATTGTTATATACGATATTTTGTATATTGTTGTATACGATATTTTGTATATTGTTGTATACGATATTTTGTATATTGTTATATACGATATTTTGTATATTGTTGTATACGATATTTTGTATATTGTTATAATTTGGTATGATATTTTGAATATTGTATATAGGGTATATATACTAAAACGCAAAAGAAAGTGTGCACATTTATATAATTGATTTTCTGAAAATCCAACGATGGAATACTAAATCCAATGATGGAATACTATCATGTGTGGTATCAATTTTTAGCTTATTCAATAACCTTTCTAACCAATATGTTTATTTTATTGTTTTGAATTTGGATAAAACGTACTACGCGTCTACGTGGATTAGGGGTCAAAATAAAAAATGCACAAATAGCTAAAATGATTTTTCTTTCATAGATTCACTGTAATTTGTTGCAAAATTATGTAAATTTGCATTAATATCTGTTATGACCGCCACTATGTCTAATAAATTCTAATATACGTCGCCGCATGGAATGCACGTAACGTTGTACCTCTGCCCAGCATCATTAAAGCTGATAGTCGTGGCATATTAGCTGTTAAAAATTTTCAAAATCGACAGTGATATTCGCACTATACATGTGTGAAACAATGTAGAGAAAACACGTTTGGCCACTTGTATTTATGTATACATGTTCCACGTGGAAACCCGGCAAAATCGCAATTCGGACTATTACGTAATAACTAGCCATAGTTTGACTGATTTTTCGTTGTGGCTATAAACCGTAACGACCGATATTCAAATTTGACAACTTTATACTTTGTAGAATTAAAATAATCAAACAATAAAAAGTGCGCACTTTCTTTTGCGTTTAAGTATATAATAAGACGGTTCCTATATATTTTAAATGTTTATATTCTAGTTTAAATATATTTTATTGCCATATTAACAATTTAATGCAAAAGGGTCTGGCCACAAGTCTCTCAACATAAGATACAGACATTCCCTTATATTCTGATTCTATCAGAGTAGTTAACAAATTGAAAACAACGCTTCAGTAACAGGTATATTTTTGCCACTCCTGCACTTATAAAAATGAGAACTTGACCCATTTATTCTGCGACACAATCCATTACTTAAAAGGTTTCAAATAAACACTCATTTTTCGTACTTATTAACAAATGCAAACCAAAGATTCCCTGGGCGAAGATGTTGTTTGTATCAATATTGAAATAATCAAAATTCCAGGGTACCGCCGTAACTGATTATTGAGAGACAGCATTAAGCAGCTACGTTATCTGCGCTTCGCTCGTCATTTCAATTTGATGGCAGATTAAACTAGAATGCTAGATCAATGCGCATGAAACACAAGCATGTCAATTTATTAAATGTATTTAGCTAGATTTGGCGCTGTGATGATTTCAGTTTCAATTAATGAACTTTTGTTCTCAAACAATGCAAAGCAACTGTGCGGTAATGGCATGATGCATTGCAAGTCACAAAAGATGGAGTTGGTACCGTAGTGTCAAACGCACTATCATTACTTCAGTTGACAAACATACTTCGTTAGGGGTCCTCCGTGGCCGGGTGTTCTGAGGCGGCGTCTCAATATCACTTACATCTTACCGCTAAAGTTCGAGTCCCGCTCGCTCAAAACCTATGTTAAAAACTTTGCCAGTTACGATTCGTATATCTGAGGAAAACCAGATAGACGGAGAGATAGAGACTGATGACTTTTTTTTATATAAAATACCGTTCTTATTAAATTGTGATTTTATTTATTTAATGAAAACCTTTAAAGCAAACTTCCTCCCAATCTCAGGAGTTTTGAAAACAGTCGCAGTCACAGTCGCAGTCGCAATGGGTTCTTTTATGTGTAAACGCCTTGAAATTATAATAAACATCAAATCATATAAACCAAAATGGAAAGTGAAAGTTTAGCATTCATTGAGAATACGTAAGACATAACTAGGTAAAGACTGCATTTTCTGTTTGTTAAAGAAATAAAAGAACTAAAGGAATCATATTCGTATAAGTAGCGTTGTACATATAAAGCAGTGTATGATGCTTTCGCCTCCACTCTGCAAGTGAGACCCAGTCACACTATCTGTATAAATTAGCTCAATAGAACAATTTGGTAGTACCAGTTACTATGTTTGGAGCTTCATTTTGAAGCAATTCTGTAATCAAAGCAGCTTTGAACAGTACTCCAAACTGGACGTATATAAGATAGATAAAGGTTTAATTTTCTTATGACACCAATAGCTTTAGAGGCAGATTTTAAAATGTTGGCATGGTCATTCCATTTGGTTGAAACTTATTTCATTTATTCAAATATTCAAACATTCTTGTAAATCAGCTTAAGTCTTGTAAAGTATTCAAATTACCCGTTTTGCTTAATGTGAGGCCAAAATGTACGAGATATATGACTGTCGGCAAACTTTATTGGAACAATGTCAAGCATCAACTTTGGAAGGGCATCGATCTGCTTTAAAAAATAGAATTGTTTCAGTTTTGTCTTGATTAAACTTACCTAACCACTATTTAGCCTAAACAGATATACTGCTTAAATTGCAGTTCATAATTCATTCAATATCTTGGATTGTGGTTTCTGAACAATACAAAGAGCTGTCATCAGCGTGCAGTCCGATCAAGCTCAGTAATGATTAGGTTCGTTGACGTATATGAGGGAAAGAAAACAGAAGCCTGTGCTACTCCAGCAGCTTTAACAGACATAAAATATGAACAAGAGGACTGGATAACTACTTTTTGTTTCCTATCTGTAAGATAATCTTTGACCTAATTTAAAAATGTCCACTTTTCTTCTAATTGGAAAAGCAGCCCCTTATTCTAATCCCTATTGATAGCCTTCGCTATATCGTAAATTATCATACACGAGTACTGATTTGCAAATATGATGGTAAATGTCCAAGAGTTGAAATGTTGTTAAATGATTTGGCAAAATGATGATACTGAAACCCCCTAGAATCTATATAAGATATGTCATCTGGTATTATAACTGGAATGTTTTGTCTTGGAGGAGAAGTTGTTGTATAAATCAACGAGTTTGTATTCTGGATATTTTTTTAATTTATCAAAAGAAGGATTGAAATAATCTTCATCTAAATCTCCGAATACCAACATATTTTAGATACTAGCATGCCAAAAGTTTTCTATATTCTTGTTAAAATATACAAAATATAATGGATCTGAAGTTTAATGGCAGTAAAAAACATCCAGTAAGTACTTTTCTGTACTTAACTTGATCTTATTCCATATCGATTATTTACAGTAAATTCAAAAACAGACAGTCGTTATTGTATACTTAGACAATTAACCAGTGAGCCTCCATCGTGATTTATACGCTCTTTTCTATTTGGGGATTCATATTTCTCTGACAGATTAAGAACATTATTGTTATAAAATGGCTTCAGTGAGTTTTAGTAAGCATAAAAAATCACAATTTAATATATTGTCTTTAACAATTAAAGTTGATTTTGTTTCGAAAAAACTTACATACGTATATTACAATGGATTATCGACAGATCATGGTATTTATTTGTCAGTGATCCGGGTAATATTAGTGTCGCTATTTTACTAAAATACCGGTACAATCAGTTGTGGAACAGGCCGACCAATGGCGACGAATCTCCATGAATTTATATCATTAGCTATTGGAAAGTACCAGATAATATTGGAGTCACCATCTAATCTGAACCACAAATGTACATACATTGTAACTATTTTACCTGACGAAACAAGCGAAGTCGGAAATATTAAACGTTAAAGATGTAGAAAAAAGACATTCTGTAAAAACAAACAAATACAATGTGTGTTTGATACTAAACACGAAGTGCAGATATGAACATCTAAGAACTTAGATGCCAAATTATTAAAATACATAAAAGAAATTGATTTAGTGGTGGTAGCGCGGTGACGTCGGTCATTATTTGACCAGTGTATCTGATTCGTTGGGAGTTACTAGGCAAACAATAACGAATACTCTGTGCTCAGACTTCACAATGCTCAGCAGCGAAAGTAGCTGACAATCGATGCCGACGTATGTCAACGTGATGTAAAATTTGGTTCCGGTTGTTGTCTCTCGGGGTTTACCAGGTCGCTGCAGACTGTAAACAGTTCAGGTATATCGGAAACGTGCCTTAAGTCGCTCAATCTTTTTGCGACAGAACCCGAACTGACATGGGACCGCCATTGCCGTTACCCCACCCACTATCATTTTATTGCGTCCATTTTCAGAAATCTGTAGCATGTTGAAAACTGTGAAAAACTAAACAAAAATAATTTCAAATTGGCCTCTGCATGAATTGTATGACACGGACTGAAAAACCTAACGACCGCATGTAAAGCGTTCACGTGAAAAAGTGGAAATGAATGTTCTGAGCGCCATGTACACGGTGTACATGAAATTAACTCCACGTGATCTTATTGTCATTCTCGACATCGCCAGGGTAAAAAGTCATGTACATTGGACATTGTAACACAAACACAGACAGAGCTAACACTGTTATAAAAGAGGGACGTTTCGTTTTTGGCTGAGTATATTATGTATTATATTTTTTTCAATTATTTGTAATATTATAGGGGAAGGACCGTAACTAATGTTGTGAGAACTTGTGGCCAATCCCCATTGCTACAATTATAAATGCAATAAAATATGATTTAACTAAACTCATATATACTGAAGAAAATAAGTAACTTCCGCTGTGTTTAAGTGCAGATATATGTAAATATGAAAACATGGGTTAAATTATTTTTATATATTTCGATGTGAATTTGGAGAAAATTTGTATTGCTCTACGCTTACGAAAAACTGATGAAACGGTTGATTAAATGTGGTAAGGGTCGTACACCAAAATTACACATTAATACCGGGTATGGCCACCTTGGGCATCGAGGACTGCCTGGCATCGGTGGCGCATAGAAGCGACAGGTGTGTTGATTTCGGCCTGTGGAATGTTGTTCTACACCGTTCGACGCTAACACGCTTCGATGGGATACATATTTGGGCTTTTGGCGGGCCAGTCATCAATCAATGCAATGGTGTTCGTCCTGAGGAAATTCACAGTATTTATAGTGTATGGCTTGTGGTATTATCCTGTTGAAACATAGCGATATTGGCATGATTTGAAACAGTGGGATGATGTGCCTCGCAAGAATCTCATCTCGGTAGCGTTGGGCATTCAAATTACCATCGATCACGACGCGAGGTGTGCGGTAACCACCGTGCGCAATGCCTGCTCAGACCATGACGAAACCTCCATCTCCAAAACGATCTCGTTCAAGTACACAGCAGTGGGAATAACGTTCATTTCTTCTATGGTATACTCGAACCCTGCCATCACTTCGATGAATGGAAAATCTCGATTCGCCGGCGAAGAGAACGCTATTCCATTGTTGCCTTACCAAGAGATCGTGTGTACGTGCCCAATTAACACGATTTACGCGCTGACGTCACGTCATAACACATCCAACGTAAGGATGACGTCCAAGTATACCACCCTCGCGCAGACGATTGCGTACAGTTTGGTCAGATATTCGGTTGTTATGTGTACCAGGGATGTTAGCAGCAGTGACAGTGGCAGTTTGGAAACGATTGCGTAGGTGGATGTTCATGATATATATACTGAGGCAAAAAATAAAATGTGAACTAGAGTTTTAATATTTTTTTCAAGCAACTCTTGTAAAAGGTATATAAATTTGTTACCAAAATATAGAATATTTATCTGCATGCACGATGCAGTGTGTCCGTCATAATAAAACATAAAATACATTGGCGTATTCCACGTTAGATGACTAAGGGGTCAAAACCCTAAATTTGCAATTTTATAATTGTCTGATGCAGAATCGGAACCACCATGGAACGGAGAACGTCAATATAACGCTTGACATTTAGATTGTAAGAAATGACGACCATTTATCTATTTTTCGATTATCCATTATCCCGCCCCAAACAATGACGCTGTCCCTACCAAATCGATCCCATTCCAACAAGTATTTATCAACAAAATGTTCACCTCGACAACGCGGAAAACGCGTATCCCTACCATCAGCAGCGTCAAGATTGCCGCTGATTGATGTTGATTGTGCTGCGATGACGGTTAAACTGTCTTGCAACGTCAATGGCACTTGCGCCCGACGAAGCACACTAGCGTGGACTCTGTCGTTTTCGCGAAGCCGTGGCATCTTGTAAAGTTTAAAACGAGTCAAATTCAATGTGAAATGGGATTTTTTGATTGTATATAGGTTCAGTAAAGGTTCTGCCAGTGACAAACAAAAATGTAAAACATGTAGCTCGATTTACACGTGCAAAAAGTTGCGTAACACCATTCTATTAGTTTGCAGGACAAATATTCGATACAATGTAAGACAAATAAGTGCAAAATGTACGCAAGTATACGTGTACAAATGTAATTATATTGGAAGATTTCACTTAGTTAATCAGTATAGTTATAAATTATATTTCAAATACAAAAGTGTATAGTTCTTTGTTTGCGTCAGTATATTATAGATTCCTTATCCAACGAGTAAAACTTACTGGTTATTGCATATTATAAACAATTTGTATTACTAAAAGTTTCCAACAAAGTGATATCATTTAAACGGTTGCCATGCAACACATCAAATGTTCATCTCAATCTGTATAACCATTACCTCGTCTGATTAATTGAGAACGGTAATATGAACTATAATATGCATCCTTTGATATTTTATAATAACCAGACAATAATGAGTCGTTATTGTATTCAGAAGTCTCTGTCTCTCCTTCTCTCTGTTCTTTGCAAACATGACATTCGCTTACATTTTATGTGAGAGAACAATGTTTATGCGAGTCTGCACGTGCATTAATTAATTAAATAGTCATGATTGTGGAGCACTCCGACGTACTTGGTTTTTACCCCACGTGTTTGTTTTCAATACCTTTGTAATCTTCGTATTTTGAGCTTTTCTTTTTTTCGATATTTAGTTTAAACATATTTTATTGCCAAATAAACACATATTACAATATTTATCATGCATATAAGTCAAATACAATTTAAGGCAAAAGGGTCTGGCCACAAGTTCTCTCAACATTAGATTCGGCCATTCCCTTTCAACTATATTTTGCAATTTTAACGATGGTTAAGATATATTACATTCCCGGCAAGTAAATATGAATGACATAAAGTGTAGTTAATGAGAAAGTATACATGCGTACTCACGCAAACACACACGGACACACGCACACACACACACACACACACACACGCACGCACACATACGCACACACGCCCGCACACACATATATACACAGACATTCACATGCAAACATACATACACGCACACACATATGAATGTATGTTGAGGTATTTACTGAAAAGCGAAAATCATTTTATTTTTTGCTTTTTTTTTTTTTTTAAATGAAATTAAATATTAAATTATTAGAAAATACACACACACACACACACACACACATAAATGTATATAAAGTATTATCTGGTTGGTCACTGATATTCACGCGATCGGTTATGGTGTGGTAGCTGTTACAGAGTCAGGGGAGAAAAACAAAATACTATAACGAAATTAATTATTGGAATCTTCTGGATTCGTGAATGAAAGTTTGAACACTTTCGAAGAGATTTATGTTATCTTCACATGAATGATCGTCTGATCCATATAACAGCTTTTTGACATTGAGTGGATGGAACAACCTTGTGTTTTGAAATAATTTAATTCTTTGTTGTACAAAAAGAATGCAGTTAAAAAAGTAATGTTCAGCATCTTCCACTCCATGCGTACAGATACATGTTGGATAATTTTCTATATGATTAACGTAAAGATCATGATTTAAGTTAGTACAATTATTTCTTAGTCTTGCATGCTGTGCAGATAATATTCGTATACCATAGTTAAAGTGTTTTGGAACTATAACTGGATGAAAACAAGTATTTATAAGGTTTCGTTTATATATTGATAATGATGGTGCTTCCCTTAAAGCAACTGATAGTTTATTCCACAACGAAGCTGTTGATGGAATGAAAGAATTTGCAAAGAGCTCAGTTCGTCTGGTAATGATATCAAGATCTTGTGAGTTTCTAAGATCGTATGTTGTTCTACTACTAACTGTATCGGGAAATAAATCTATTAAGTAGTTTGGTGTCATACCATGTTTTATTTTGTATGCCAATATCAATTTTTGATACTTTCTTCTGTCTGACAGAGATAACCAGCCAATTTCTTTATATAATTTTGAAATGGATATTGATCTTGTTGTGCCAGTAACAATTCTGGCAGCTTCATGTTGAATTTTTTCTAAGTTGTCTTTCTCGTAGCAGGTACAGTTATCCCACACTACCGAGGCGTATTCTAAAATTGGGCGAATAAATGATATATAAATTTGATTAAGAGAGTCCCTACGTATTTTAAATTTAACTTTTCTCATCATGCCAAGAATTTTGGATGCAGACTGTATTATGTTTTCAATATGAGCGTGCCATTTACCATTATTACTGATTGTAAGGCCCAAGTGTTTGTGATTTTCAACAAATGTTACAGGAATATTTTCAAACAATAGTGATGGATTACGAACTTTTTTTGATGTGAATAATATTGCTTCAGTTTTCAAGGGATTGAACGTAACTAACCACTGTTTTGACCAAGCAGATAACATAATTAGATCGTGATTTATTATACCTTCAAGATCTGATATATTTGTGGCAGAGCTCGCTAAGGAAGTGTCATCTGCAAACAAACGTGCAAGACTTAATAAATTGTCTGCTACATCATTTACGTAAATTAGAAATAGTAATGGACCCAGGACAGACCCCTGCGGTACACCAGCATTGACGGACATTGTATGAGAAGAGGATGTGCCGACAAATACCTTTTGGCTCCTACCGGAAAGATAGTTATTGAACCAATTTAAGATTTTGCCATTTATACCGTATTGTTGCATTTTGAATAGAAGGCCTTTGTGCCAGACACGGTCGAATGCTTTAGAAATATCACAGAAGACCATACAAGTGTTAAGTTTAGAGTCAGTTGAATTAACAATTTGGTGGTATATGTCGATTAATTGGTATACAGTGGAATGACCAGTTAAAAAACCTGATTGTCTAGAATATATAAGATTATCAGAGATAAGGTAATTATATATATACTTATACACACAACGTTCCATAAGTTTACCAATACAACTTAACAGGGAAATAGGTCTGTAATTACTAACACACGATGAATCGCCTTTCTTATAAAGGGGCATAACAAGTGCATGTTTCCAGTTACATGGAAAAGATTCCTCGCGAATAGACTTATTAAATAAAATACATAAAGGTTTTGAAATTGTACCCTTGGTTAGTTTTAAAATTCTGTGACTTACTAGGTCTGGCCCTACAGCTTTATTAATACCTAAACAAGAAATCATATCTTCAATGTCGTTCTTTAATATAGTTATGTCGTTAATTGTTCTGTCTGTCCGTATGCTCGGTTCTGGTAGGGTTGACCCTCTATCATCTACGTTAGAAATAGAGCAAAAAAACTCATTTAAACAATTTGCTTTCTCATTGTCTGAGAAACATATATTTTCGGAGCTGTCGTTAAGTGTTGTTTTCAGTATTGGGATTGTTTCGGATTTACTATTATTTTTAACCAAGTTCCTTAAGATTTTCCAGTATTGATTTGGATTGTCTGTCCGAGATGTGGCAATATTTTGTTCCAAGTTGCTGAAAAAGCGTTCTTTTGCATGTTTTTTCAAGTTGTTAACCTTGTTCCTTAAACGTTTGTATTTTGTCCAATCATTTTGGTTTGTACTTTTGGTTGCTATTTTCTTTTGTCTGTCTCTTTGTCTTGAAGTTGTTCGTAACTGTGAGTCGTACCAGGGTTTGTCATTAGGTCGAATTGTTACTTCTTTGGATGGGATACATTTAGTCATAAGTGATAGTAATGTCTCTGTAAATCGTGAACATGAGTCATTTATGTCAAGTTCTTCAATAAAGTCCCAGTCTTGGTCGGATATCATGCGGTTTAACGTTTCATAGTCACCTTTTTTGTAATTCCAGATTTTTCGCTTTGAACATGTTTGTTTGTAATCGTGAAACTTTATTATTAAGAGTGTAGCTTTGTGGTCGCTAACTCGTCTATCAATGTCTATTACGTCAGAGGTTAAAGGTAATATACTGTCGGATATGATAATAGGGTCGAGTAAGGTTGCTGAGGTATCTGTCACTCGTGTCGGTTTATCGATTATATTTTTCATGTTATTTATGATGATAATGTTACGTAAGTGGCAGTCTCTTTTGCTCAATAAATCTTGGTTGAGATCACCGACAATAACAATATTGGAATTTGATTCGAGAGCACGTTCGATAGAAATATTAAAATTTTCCCAAAAACAAACTGGTGTATTAGGAGAACGATATATATTACAAAGTAAAAAGGAAGACGATTTGTAACAAATCTCTACCCATATTGCATGGACTACTGTGCTTTCGAGATCCGTACGTCTTTTCGACATAATTGTCTTTGAAACATAAGTTAAAAGACCTCCCGAATGAGAAGTACAATCCTCTCTGTAGATACATCCGTCAAAGTTATCAATAACTAAATCGTCAGAAGGTACCAAGTTGTTAAGATGAGTTTCAGTAAAGCACATTATGTCAATATCAGTAAAGTTTTGGGAAATAAAATCAAATTTATGGATAATGCTCCTTATATTTAAATGGATAATTGAAATAGCACCTAGTATGTTCACAGTATCCGTAAAGTCGGGACCGGGATTTGTCTCAACATCTCCTGACATCAAAACTAATAACAGGATGACCAAAGCACATTGGAGATTGACAATACTTTGTTGAAAATAGACAGAAGTAAATTTGAAATAGAAACCTGCGATGGTAAATATAAACTCAAGAAACATAAACAACTCTTTCAAATGGTTATATTTTAGAGTGAGTCTCCCGAATACTCCGCTTGTGCAATTGTGAAATGACACGATTTGGAAAATAGGTCTCGCCAGTAAACAAAAACATCGAATCGGGCATATTACACATGCAAAGCTTGTCATCACAAACAATGACATACCAACACGTATACGTACATTAAATGTTACAAGCATAAACAAGAATTTCGGTGAATACATATCCTACGCTCAAATGGGCACGGACTAAGAAAAATAGACATTGCCCGTGGATGCAGGTATTGGAACAGCGCTTTGTAATGCCTGAGATGTATTTTTCTAAATTTCAGGTGGGACATTTGGCGTTTGCCAAACATTTCAAATACAACTCCTCCTGAACTAACATATATTTTAGTGTAGGTCATAGTGTGCTAAATACAGAGTATGTAGCTTTAAGTAAAACCAGCAGCTTAGTTTGTTTTGTACCTTTATTACTTCCCTTTAGACCTTATTAAAATATATATAATTGAATTGAATTGGGTTTTACGGCGTACCAACACATTATAGGTTATTCGACGCCAACAGGA
Organism: Panopea generosa; assembly: GCA_029582155.1. NCBI lineage: Eukaryota > Metazoa > Mollusca > Bivalvia > Adapedonta > Hiatellidae > Panopea > Panopea generosa. The sequence goes on from CM055896.1 coordinate 83,601,184, forward strand.
AGGAAGAAACCACGTTCACTCTACATGTACAAAAACAACAAATTAACATACAAAACATAACTAACAAAGTGCACGGATTTCACACTCATTATTGTGACTTTTACATTGTTGAAAACAACTACGCTTTATATATAAGTTGTGCGTTTATAACCATAAATGTGGGAAATACTGATTTTACCTGCAGAATGCATGGTAGATTATCAAATAGATGGAATAAGATTATATATATATAGAATAATTGGAAAAAACATAAAACTATTAAAAAATCTACATGTGTTAAAGTATCTAAATATCCCATCAAATTGTTCTACTGGATCCAGGCCATCTAGGGCTAGGGGAAAAGGCGGCATTGTGTAGTTGCAGTGCTTTCGTTAAAACTCGCACACTACCTTTTTGCTTAAAATAAATATTTCGAATCTATTTTAACATTTTCAACTCGTCATACTCAGAGAAAATATCAAATAAATATTCATACTAACAAATAGTTAGCATTTTTATCAGCTTTTCTTTGGAACAAAGCAGTTAAGTCAGACATCTTAGGAAAACATTCTAATACACTTATCCTATTAATGTTATTGTCATGCGTGCTCTTTGTCCATTATTTTTTCCTATTTGGTAAATATAATTAAGTACTTCTCCGGTATCCCGCGGGGAAATTCAAACATGATGGACGTATTGCATACCGATAGTGGCGGCCAGTATGTACCATATGGAAAGTCCATGTTATTTCTTTATGACCGCGTATATCTTTATTCGCTTATGTTTTAATATCACATTAACGGATGCATTCAGTCTACAATACACTCATTAGTTAAACTATGCACAACCATTGTTAAACTAGACAAATGAAGAACATGGATCTTCAGTTTATTCATTTGTCTAAAACTGTGATATGATTAAGGTAAAACCTAAATGGCGAGCGAATAGGTAGACTTTCACATTATACAAATACAATATATAATGCGAGATAATTATCATTTGATTCTTACTACGTGCTGAAATTACCGACACAATCGCTGTGTAGAAGAAAATGTCCTTTATTCCGAGCAAAATAAACAATTATATTTTCTTGTTTTTATAATTATTTTCAATGATGTTAGTTCAGCATATCATACTCTTTGTGACAATTGATTAAAACCATAGTCATTTGAAAACGACGTACTTTAAATTGCCTGTGAATTTGCCGAAAAGGGCAAAAATCGTCAAAAAAGATAAATTCTAGACCTAATTAGGTATTTTTGTATTATATTTCGGCATTGTCTTATTGATTGAAATGAAACACCACAATCAATAGTACATACACCACGTTTGCCGGTTCCTTACAACCGGAATGTGGCCGTGTCTGTTGGAACTTGGTTGGGTTTTAGTATCACCCAGACATTTTGGAAACGCTACGATTCTTTTTTGTTGTTCTTGTAACTTATCGGCAGCATGGAACATGGATATTTCAAAACAAGAGTTGTCTGAAGCTCGAAATCACCCATTAAACAGAGAGTTTTCATTTCCGTTTCCTTTAACGTTAGTATATATATATAACGTTAGTATATATATATTTTATATTTTTGTTTTATTTTTTAATCTGAAGAGTTACCACATGAGCTCGCGTACCCGCGAATGCTTCGCCGCACATTCGCTCGCTATTAAAATATGTTTAATTAATATACTGTTTTATCAACCGGGTTTTAGTAAAAGGGCAGACTTAATAATGTATTCCTCAAATCAGATTTTGGACAACCAGATTGACAATGACGGAACAGTCGATAGTAAAACTTACAATAACATGAAATGATAGCAGACATTATATACATATAGGTTTTCGCAACTATACGTATATAGAAGGCAGGTATTCGCAACTATACGTATATAGAAGGCAGGTATTCGCAACTATACGTATATAGAAGGCATTGTTGGTTAACATCAAAGTAATTTTGTTTTCATCTGACATGTTTTTATAATGCATATCAATTTGAACAGCTCTTTCAAATAACTATTTTGTCCAGTATCATCATATAAAGGGCATCTTAATGTTACATGTTTCCTTGAATCAATTTGATCACTACAAGACGGCAATGCCTGTTCGTTCAATTGGCAGTCGTTCAAACGGTGTTCTTTAGGTCAAATATTTTATTTCAATACTGTTCAGTTTCAAAAACATGTTTAGGCAACTTGTATGTACGTTATCTATATCCACCTCCATTTTTATTAATATCATCAGCGTTTAGCACAAGCTGTATTGACAGCATTCATCATATTAGTCTTCGGTATACGGTAATTAAATTTTGTGAATTCAACACAATTTGTTTTTTAAATATTCAGACTCTAAAACTCCATTATACAGTTCTTTTTACCTTGACTTTAACAATAAACAAAATTGCGTTTATTCAACATGGATGTTGTCAAATTATTTAAACATACCCAATAGTTACAAATAAATATAAACTGTTTAATACTGGATGCCATACTATAACACCAGTTGTGACTGCAGTTGGCTAGAATTTACAGACTTCTTAAAAGGACAGAACCGTTTCTATACATAGTCTTTTTTTTTTCAAAACCAGGAAAAAAGACAAGACACCAGACAAAAGGACAGCGAGTAAAACCTTGCATGTACTTGAGAGAATGACATACCCATTGCCAAAGTTGTTCTTCAGCCTTTTTATGTCGTGTTTTAGCCTTCCCTTAACAATAGACGTGTGTATAAGACAAATATTAGAGTTTGATAAAGATATGGTGCACATATAGGTGAACATGTTAGTTTTTTCATTTCTTAATCAGAGTCGCTACAGATAAATGAAAACTATTTATTAATATAATATCATTATCTCTTTTATAAGCATTGTGGCAACCATTAGTGTAACAAATGTTACACTAAGGGACGATATGTGACATATTGTTACAATATGTAACACGATTTAGGAAATAATCTTCTCTATAATACAGAATTCCTACATATTATGGAAAGTTACGCAATTTATACAATTTATCTGTTTAATACTGATACGTATTGTTAATGCGCCTTGAAATGGGGGTGGGTAAGGTGGGTGGTGATGGGGATATAGTGCTACCCATGTCCGTCCGTCATACCGTCCGCCCATACGTCTGTCAGCCTGTTTTTCCGTACGTCACTATTTCAGGTCAAGGTCAATGTTACTGTTACTAAAAAAGCAAATTGCTGTCAACGCTTTCCGGCATTATTTTGCATCCGATGCAAGTTACAAAGACCTGCACAAAATATTACACAAAAATCTACAAGTATTTTTTCTTCTATATTTTGATATCATTTAGATAAAAGTTTGTGTGTAAATTCGATATTGAAGCATATTGGAGGCACTACGGAACAGAACAGAGGAACAGAACAGATGAACAGACGTTCTCACAAATGAATATTTAATTGGCTTCTTTGTGACCACCTTATTACTTAATTACTTAAAGAAAAAAAGCCACATAAAAGTTGTTTTTATTACACTAAGGGTTGCGGTGTTAACCCTTAGTGTAACAAAAAATGATTTTGTTACGGTAAGAGTTGCGGTGTCAATTGTTACATTTAGGGTTTTTGTTACACTAAGGGCTGCCACAAAGCATCTTCATTCGCTCAAATCAATAAGATATATCAATCATAATAAAATCAAATGTTAATTATCGTGTTAAATAAACAATGCACGTATATAAAAAAATAATCCTCATCATGATGCCGTATATGTTTTTAACAATCTAACTCCAATTGTTTAACACATGAGGTCTTATTGCGAATCTATATATATTTGAAGTCAATGGTTTTCTCTTATGTCATTGTTAATTTGTATCGTGGTGCTATTGATCAAAATGTCTTAAATGTATTTAATAATTCAAGTATTAAAAGGTTTGTGACATTTTATGTACCCACTTTGAGTAAGTTTCAGTTAATTCTCCATGTCTGTACAAAATATGTTTAAAATATATATACTCAAACGCAGACGAAGAAAGTGTGCCCTTTTAATTTTTTTATTATTTTCATTCTTCAAATTTGAAACATAAAAATATTGGTCGTTACGGTTTATAACCACAACGAAAAATCAGTCAAACTATGGCTAGTTATTACATAATAGCCCGAATTGCGATTTTGCAGGATTTCCACGTGGAACATGTATTCATAAGTACAAGTGGCACAACTTGTTTTATACACATTATTTTTACACATATATAGTGTGAATATCACTGAAGATTTTGAAAATTTATAACAGCGAATATGCCACGACTATCAGAACGTCAGCGTATAGACGCCATACAACGTTACGTGTTTTAGAAATGGCAGTCATACCAGATATTAATGCAACATTTACATAATTTTGCAACAAATTACAGTGAATCTACGCAAGAAAATATCCCTTTGGCTATTTGTGTATTTTTATTTTGACCCCTTATCCACGTAGACGCGTCGTACGTTTTATCCAAATTCAAAACAAGGAAATAAACATATTGGTAAGAAAGGTAATTGAATAAGCTAAAAATTGATACCACACATGATAGTAATTCATCACTGGATTTTCAGAAAATCAAAAATATAAATGTGCACACTTTCTTTTGCGTTTGAGTATTTACACTTAAGGACAAAAAGTCTTGTCCAGATGTATGATGGTTGGTAACTTAAATACTATCAACGTTACACCATACCGAAGAACAAGATAACTTGCTGGAGAGTGTCGGTGTTGGCGATTCAGAAGAAACTGCAATATTTCGACAGAAGGTCGCTGCTACGAAATAAATGAGGTGAAATCTATGAAAAAGAAACGAGCAGCATCAGAAAACGCAAGTATTCAGCTAACCGAAACAGATGGAGGTGTGAAATTGGCTTTAAATGCTGGTATGTATGAACTTTTGCGAGATTTGGCGGACCCATTTTTCATGTCTCGGGAAAACGGACTAAACTGTAAAAAGACTCATGTAACTGACTAAGCTGGGCACCAGGTAGAGACTAGATACAAGGTCTTTTCGGGTAAATCTGGACACTATACAATGAATTTGTATCATATTAGGTCGTCCTGTTTTGTAAATGGAAGAAACACGACTCAGTTCTTACATGATGATTTACCGAGAATATTCACTGCTATAGAACAAAATATATCACGTGAAAATTGATGATTTCAACTCAAACGTGCGTAATATGATTGTTAAATATTTCAACATATGAAAAACATCAGAAATGCATGCTGAATCATCATAGTCAATGTGTATACATGGATCGAAAAAACATCTGATTTCTGTTCAGACTAGTGAAGTTGAGTCGGTGAAAACGTTTGATACTACATGCATTATCATCCACTGTATCGATGCAAGTTCTCAAACTAACAGAAATGAACTAAGCAGTTAAGTGGATCAAACAGATAGATCATCGCAAACTTCAGAAAATTACATCGTTGACATTTTAAGGTTAGTACATGCTGAAATGTCCGAATTAAAGACCAAATGTCTAGTCACATTATTTTCACAAACAACAATCTTTCACAGATAATTGATGAAATCGTAAACATGAAAAGACTTTTCTCGACACAACATGCATCAACAGATCTAACTATGAAGGAGATATCGGAAAAACAAACGGATGTACAGAGAGAAAATGTAAATCTCCAACAGCGTCTTCAGCGAAATTTTGATCATTTGAAAACTCTTCATGAAAAAAGCAACTCTGATCGCATACCAATGTTAAAACCGGATGAGGTTAGAGGTCCTACTTCCGATAAATAACAACAACAATAACTGGAAATGAGACAAAATCACGCGTCCCGAATAGAGATAGGATTTTAATTATAGGGGATTCCATCTTAAAAGGGATCCAGCATCCTGGACTAGATGGAAATGTTGATTGTTATCCATGCAATGGCGCAATTATTACAGATATTGCATATGAATTAAATAATATGGACATACAACAATATAAAAAAGTCATCATTTTCGTTGGCGGAAATGACGTCAATTGCGCAAAATGGGCTGATGCTTCGCGCACGGAGCTGATGAAACTTACGCGGCATCTTCAACGTCAACATTGTAGAATATAGCTATGCACAATATCGCCTAGGCAGGATGCAGTTGTATCTCTGTACAACAACATCGTCAGGGAAATATGTGCTGAGACTGGGGCTGACCTCATTGACATTTATCAAACCTTTATCTACGGTGATGGGAGTAGGGTGCGGCATTACTTTGTTCCAGAAGTTATACATCTCAACAGGTTTGGCACTAGAACGTGGTTGCCGCAATAAACAATGTCGTCGAAATAATAAAAAGCCGACGCATGGATGAAACTCACTATGGAAACAATTATCGTGCTAGTGATACTATGCGACGAAGACAACTATACTTCCGTCAGAGAAATGTACAGCAAACCGAAAGCAGACGTCACATAGATAATCCAAATTGAATGCAAAGTGGCTGCCACGATTTAACACGGACCGATGGAGAGCAAGCTGGAAGTGATCTGCACATAACACACCCTATATAACGCAACCACGTCGACTGGAACAGTCAAGCTGGATTCAGAAGACAGTTGTACTGTGAAAATTGTGGTCGCTAACACCATACGATTGCATATTATAGACTACCAAGACGCCGGTAGGGACGCGACGACAAACACTCACATTCGCTGATATGTATACTCAGTTGCAAAAGAAAGTGTGCACTTTTGTTTTTCCCATAACTAAAAGCTATATCAAGTCAAAGTTTTTGTGAACATTTGTATACAAAATTTGCGTTCAGTGAAGCATGAACTTTGCTTTGTATATTTGACCGATAACAATTTTATAGTGAATACAGTGTTTACATTTGTTGTGCACGTGCTCCTCACGGGAGAAGTACATGTCGGCTAAAACCTGTTTAATCACATTCTCTATCCCTTTTATAACAGTAAAATCACAACAACATTCACTTCATAGCTGTAAAAAAATGCCTAGGCTCTGTGAAAATCAACGTGTTCAGGCAATGGTAATGCTTGCTGGTGGTACTAGCATCGCAGACGTAAGTAGGGCATTCAATTGCCATAGGAATACATTGACTCGTCTTCGTCAACGATTCAATGCGACCGGGGGAACTGCTGACCGTCCACGGTCAGGTATAGACCTCGTGTAAACACCGCTAGAACGGACCGTTATATCACATTGACACATCTTCGACGTCGCTTTAAAACCGCGTCAGAGTCTGCGAGGGCATACGGTATTAGCAAACACACAATTTTGAGGCGACTTGGAAATTCCTTGCACTCCGTTCGAGCCCGGATAACCTTTGTTGGCCAGGTCATGCTTCGACCCCATTGCAATGCTCGTTTGCAGTGGGAACAGCGTCATTTACGTTGGGAGCGTGCGCATGTGCCCGAGTCTTGTTCTCGGATGAGTCCCGATTCAGACTTAGTCATGCCGATGGTATGGTGCAGGTATTTCGTCGTAAGAATGAACGATTTGCCAATTGTTGCATTATGGAGAAGGACAGGTTCGGTAGGGGTAGCATAATGGTTTGGGGTGGAATTAGAAATTGGAAAACCAATCTGATTGTCGCACATGGTAATCTTAACGTCCAGGGATACATTGACCAGATTCTACGACCGGAAGCTTTTCCATTTTTATAGCGACATGCACCAGCCATCTTTATGCATGACAACCGCATGTGGTGCGATTGACCCAGCGTTACTTGGACGTAAATAACGTACATACATCGCCGTGGCCTGTCCTCTCTCCAGATATGAACCCAATAGAACATATCTGGAACGAATTGGGTCAGAGAGTTAGGTCAAGGCAAGATATTAACAATTTGCATGATCTTTTCGTCGACCTTGTTCAGGAATGGAACAACATACCCAACGCTGTTCTGCAACGGTACGTCTCATTGCTTGAATCAATGCAAAATATGGTAACAAACGATATTGATGCAGAACAAACGCGACTTATTTGAAAGAAATGGCTTAAAATTCAAATTATTTACTGGCTAAAAAATATTTCGACCCCTGCCCATGACATCAACATTGTCAATTTGCAAAACAAATGCATCCTCGTTAAAACCAACAAAATGCTTCAAATTTTAGTACCAGACATGATATAATTTATTTATTCCAACATGGACATTTTCAGGGAAAGTCATAGTGCACACTTTCTTTTGCAACTGAGTATAGTAACAGATATGGCATTTTAAACTATATCTGCTTAAATTGTTATGGTGTAGAATGTACTTGCAAAGACAATAAATTTGAATCAACCTTAAATACATGTTTGCAAAAGAATGTGGGCCAATTTACGAATCAAAGTGAGTATGTCAAATTAAATAATATAAGTACTTATTCATCTAATAAAAGTTTGCTAATTAATAAAAAAACAGATCACCCAAAGTACTGTATGTCAAAAAACATGTGAGGTTGATAATTGTGGATGTAGGGATTCGTTAACTTGTCCAGTATCTTGTTTATCACCTTTAATTGAATATATGCAAAATAACGCTAATAATACTTCTATAAGAACCATACCAATCAATATATCTGCAGGATCAGATACTGTTAAATTGAATAGACCGATACAGAACGATAATACGGTGGAAAATGCTGATGATTATGTTGATTTCATAACCGGACATGATAAAAGTGTATCTTCAAATGCGCATTTGCATACAACAAACGTGTTTAATTATACTACTAAGGGATTACACATTGCTAATATAAACATACAGCATATACTTCCAAAACTTTATGAAATCAAATACCACCCAAGTCAATGTAACTCAATTGATATCTTGGGAAATGTTGAAACATTTTTATCACCAAGTATTGAAGACAATAACGTACAGATACCCAATTTTCAAATCGAACGTAAGGACAGGGTTATTAAAAGAGGTGGAGGTGTTTAAGTATATTTAAAGTCTTACATTCTATATCGAAGACGTTGCGATTGAGAGTACAATGACATAGATTGTGACATAGATGTATTGAAATAAAATATCCAAAAAGTAAACCGTCTTTACTACACTTCATATATAGAGTGCCAAATGAAATTTAATCATGGATCGTGTCTTTTGAATCAATATTAGATAAAGTTGATCACTTAGATCTAGAAATCTATATGCTTGGGGATTTCAATATCAACTGTTTATTGGATACTTATGTTGAAAACTATAGTATAAAAAGATGGAATGACACTATTGTGAAATTTGGTCTTCCACAAATGAATAAATCACCAACTAGAATATGTAAATGCAGTTCTAATATTATAGATCATATATATATATACAAATATGCCTGATTTAATATCAGAGGTTATAGTGCACGTATACAGCATTAGAAATCTCTATCCTGTTTGTTTTACACGGCGCATGGGTAGTATAAAATCGAAAGGAAATTGCATGACACAAATTAAGTACAGATGTTTCAAAAAATTCAGTGAAACTATATTTTTGAATTACTTAGCCAATTATTCACTTGATGTTATTGAATATATTGATAATCCAAACCAATCTCTAAATTTATTTTATTTTATAATCAATTCGGTTCTTACTAAGCCTGCTTCTATGAAAGAAAAAAGAGTTAAATATGACACCCAACCTGGTTGGTTTACAAATGAGATTAAAGCAATAAGTATGAGGGATAAATTACACAAAAAAACAAAAGGTTTGATGAATACAAACATATGCGAAATAAAATATCGTCACTGATTAAGAGAAGTAAAAAGAATTTCTATAACAATGCTATTAAAGATAATAAAAGTCCAAGTTACTTATGGAAAAACGTTAAAAGTATTGGGAGTACAGGTAAAGGAAATGAACATGTGCTTTTTATGCCAGACACCTTAATGATCAAGACACACAATATTACAGGACAGCTACGTATAATGAACGAATTAAATAAACATTTTATAAATTTATCGGATATCATTTTAAGAAAAAATTTTGTCAAAGAAAATTTTGCAGAATTAGAATGTAAACGCATATTGAATTAAAAATTGAACCAATAACTCCATATCCCTATTGCCGACAATATAACTTTATAATATTTGATCGACATATAGCAAACCAGATATTATACAATTTTAAAAAGTATAAAATTATTCATGATACGCAATCAGGATTTAGGGAAAATCATTAAACTGCTTTGACTCATCTCATAGACACATGGCTTAAAGATGTATACTCAGGAAATTATGTTGGTGGTGTATTTCTCGACTTACGCAAAGTTTTCGATCTTGTATTCGATCATGGTATATTAATTCACAAAGTAAAACTTTACCATTTTCCCGAATTAGATGTTCAACTGTTTAAATCATATCTCTCGAACAGAAAACAATTAATTAGAGTGAACAATCTAAAATCAGATATGCCTCCGATAAAATATGGCGTACCACAAGGGTCCATTTTAGGACCACTACTGTTTCTTTTATATATGAATGACATCACTTTTATTTCTGAAACTGGAAGTACTGATCTCTATACTGATGATACCACAACTTGTGAAACATCAAATAATTTATTAGAAATACATATTCAACTCCAGGAAAGATTAAATTCTATAAACACATGGTGTACAAATAATAACATGTCATTACATCCTGAAAAACAAAATGCATGGTAATTGCTACGAAATACAAGTTAAGAAATTAAAAAGGATCTATATTTAATCATTAACAATGTGTTCGAAGAAAATTTTACCATTCAGAAATTATTAGGTGTTTATATAGACAATACCCTATCATGGAAAACTCAGCTTACTAAAATATGTGCCAAATTAAACTAAAAAAAAATAGCCCTTCTTAAAAGAATATCATATTATTTGATATATAATATGAAAGTATTGTTTTACAATGCCTACATAATGTCAACATTTTATTATTGTAGTTTTGTTTGGGGAAAAGGTAAACATATACAAAATACAATATATAAATATCAAAAAAGAGCAGCGATAATGATACTAAATAAGCCATTGAAAACAAATTCTCAAGAAATGTTCAATAAATTGCAATGGCTTTCATTTCTCAAAAGATGATTATATCACACTGCTGTTTTAGTATTTAGAGCTATTAAAAATATAGCACTACCCTATAGATCAAATCTTTTGACATTTTCAAATCATATAACTTACTATCTATTGATAGAAAAGATCTCGTTACTTAAAAGGCTTGCAACAATTATTTAAAAAATAGCTTTAGTCATACTAGTACACTAATATGGAATGCTATACCAGTATCTATAAGACATCTTTCAAATATTCACTCATTTAATTGTCAATATAGAAATTACCTTCTCCAATCACCTTATACATGATTTTTTTTATTGTTTGAATAAAATAATATAAATGTACAAATATATAAAGGCTAATTTGCATGCTTTGCTGAATTGAGTGTTTGTCACAAGTATTTATACATTGAAATTTGTAATATTATATTGTAATGTTTTAAATGTTGTTGCAGAAGGCCATATTGAAAATATGAAGTGTACCTTGAATTCAATTGTATTATGTCATAATGTGCTACCTTCTATAAATAAAGATATTATTATTATTATTATGATTTTTATTATTATTATTATTATCATTATTATTATTATTATTATTATTATTATTATTGCTATGTCCATACACATTTGGTTTACATGTACTAGATCAATTCACTGAATAACGAAGCTTTAGCTGCACGAATAATGATAATATCACTCCGACGACATTTCTTACGTGCATTACCACATGCGCAATAGGATCTAAACACTCGGTTACTTATCAATAATCCAATTGTGAGGCACACAGATATTGCTGAAATCTTCACATCTTTCGACAATATGAAGCTTTCAAATGATCAACGTATGCACGCAATTGGTCATCTTGAAGCTGGAGAACGCCCATCATGTGTTTCGGGTTACTGAACTATGCGGACTTAAGGGTTGGGTTTAATTAACCACTATTCGATTACGCGAGTTATGGAATTAAAATGTAGATACTTAACACTATACGATCACGTATTAGTTGTAGAATTATATTAAAATGTAGAAACATAGTTTGTCTTGTGATTCTTTAATCACTACATTTGTACATGGTGTCCACCAGAAACAACGTTATGTCAATACAGACAACTCGTTTCGACGCATCTATGCAACATATTTACTGCCGCACGTAACACAGATCTCAACACACCTGGACGAAATCGACAACACATTAGTACAAGAACCGTAAGGCGACGTCACAGGGTTGCAGGAAAACATTGCCGATGCTCGTACTATGGAGCATGTCTTATTAACAACCACTGACGTTTACGTTTAAATTTGGTATTGCTACATGGCAAATGGTTGTTAAATCAATGGAATTCAGTTTTTTTTACGGATGCATAGCAATTCCGAGTATATTTCAGTAATAGACGTAAGTATGTCTTCCACCGCACCGGTGAACGGTTTGCTGACGCCTGTGTTGTTTTATTAGACAGATGGGGAGGTCCAAGTACAACAGTGTTGGTGGATTTATTGGACGACACAAAACGGGGCTAATATTTTTTACGTTGTGGTGGAGGTCTTACGGTGCAACATTTTGTTAATCACGTACTGGAGCCAGTTATCTTACCATTTATTCATCACCATCCTGGTGTCATCCTTTAACACGACAATACTCGGCCCAATAATGAAAGATTAACAACAATGTTTCTTGCAGTCAAAAACGTTAATGTGCTACCTTGGTTGGCTCTATCCCAAGATATGAACCAAATTGAACATACACTGATGAGAAAAAGAAATTACTCATTCGAACTCTTTGTACAATAATTTGTTCACCTTGTTTCATAATTAGAAAAGAACAAATCATTCGCAAATTTCATCATTTGAGAGAATTGATGTGTCTTTCACTGGGTGTGATGTACAACTAACTGAGGATTACTGATGCCCTTTTGGTGTTTATTCATTAACGTGCTTTAATGTTTTTAATGCACTAATAGTTGCATCCATTCTTGGGTTTCAAAGGTAAGGACCAGTGTCGTCAGTTGTTTTAAAACATCACACAGGATGTGAAGAATTTGTATAGTTTAACGTTTTCGCTAATCCATTAGCAGAATGACAAATGCACATTCTAACATTCTCATTACTAGATGGCGTTTTCTGAATACATGATTGCCTCATATGTGTCCCTCAGTGATGACACTGCACCAAGATGCGCTAACCATCATGTGTGTGCAGCCATTTATGATTGCAGAATCGTCCAACATTTCTTAAAAAAACTATGTTACCCGAAGAATACGTGGATCAGTATGTCATCTGTGTCAATCATCTCGTTGATTGACCCAAAACTGTCTTTTGTCCTAAGAGCAAGATAGTAATTATGGCAGTGGATAGTCACAATTTCCTATTTTATCTCTTTCAATCTTGATGCTACCATCTGAATCAAATGCAACGAAAATATCAACACTCAGATCTTCTCTGACAGTGTTTGTCTCATTGAATACTGTCTCCGCTTGCCATCATTCACTTTTGCATTTTCAAGATAATCAACCAAAGTTTCTTCACTGTCCACATCAACGCAATTAACACAAAACATCAAATGCTTCTTGGTAGCAACGTTTGTAGTTTCATCATTCATGATGGTGTGCCGAGGATTTTCTCCAACTCTTTCTTTAATTTTGGTTTCAATGTCTTCCACCATGCTATCAATGAGTTCGCTGACTATTATGTTGCTAGTGTATTTCGCATTCTTTCCTTGTTTCAAGTATAGCAATGCTGGACGCTTGAGTTCTTTTTAAAGTATATGTAGTAGTTTGCGGAATGTTGTCCTTGATAGGAAAATGAAGAATCTTAGATGCTCAGACAACGACTGATTCAACTCTTTCTCTCAATTGAAAAGTGGCTCTTTTCGGAAGGTTGAATTGATATCAACCTATTCCATTGTTTCTATACACGTTTATGATTTATGCATTTCAGATTATTCCTGATCAGTAAATTTGTCTTTGTCAACATCTCATTCCTTGTCTCACTACCGTTCATTCCTTTAGCCTAATGTTTCTGACACAATCTACAGAAACTGTCCATTCTTAGTAACATAGAGGAACATGTTCTTGTTCCCCAGATGGCTTCTGACACAATCTACAGAACCTGTCCATTCTCAGTATATATAAAGGAACATGTTCTTATTAGCCAGATGTCTGCCCATACGAACTATTAGACCATATCAATGAGTCATGCAACTTTGTATACACATTATATGTTAAAGCACCAAGTAACTTATACTATGCTACAAACAAGCCAATTACTATACAAACACATTGTGATACAACTTTAGCAGTATAATTATAGTCTAAAACTTAAAATAAAGTAAGCCCCAAACATATATATTTATCTTGTGTTGTTAACGTAGTGTCGCAAAAGTTATACTGAAACTCGTTTCTTGGTGTAGATCGAGGTCTTTGATGAACAATAATATTTTAAGAGTCTTTTATTTTCATACACTTAGAGTTACGCCATTCAAAAAGTACATCGTACTAGTAAGGGTACATATAACAACATACATATTTATTTTCTTCAATTATTTCGATACCTAACAAAGACATTTTAGCTAAATTATTTAAAAACAGTTGAATAACATTGGAAATAACCAACAATCATATTCCAGAGGCGTAGACACGAATTTGATATTGCTGCGGCTAAATAATTTACAAATTTAAGAAAATTGTAAAGCAAGAAAAAATGGGAAATTACTGGTGCGGCATGAAAAGATGAATGTAACAAAGTTGGGAAATTAGGGAATAATGTAGAAAGGTTTTGAAATTATCCGTGCGGCAATGTTGCATCCTGCCGCACCCGTGTCCACGCCCATGTGTATCACTATTAAACCGTTCTGTAACTCAATTCAACGACACATATTTATACAAAGACTTTATAGTATAAATCAGGCACACAGGATCGGATTAAGGATGCTGATTATCTAAATTAGGAAGATTAAACATGTTAAAGTCATTGTCTTAAAACATATAGCATGTGTCTATTCAAATAGAATAGAAACTTTATACATGTTTGCCACTTAAAAAATGTTCCTTAAAATGTTTAGTTTTGTTCCTGATGTGCTAACCCGATGTCTTTAGCATTTGTGTTCCATAGAAATAGGAACTGTCTTCAAAATGATTTAAAATGGAATTGAACTTCTCCTTACCAACGTACTTTATATTGATTTGCACACACAGCCTAATCTATCTCAGTCCGTAATATCTCCTAACTCAGATTTGCTATGCCGCAATGTAAACACATCCAGCGCGCTCTCTCTCTCCTCGTAGGTCACCGTGTCCGTTATATGGAATAGCGGATCCACCACAGGTATGAATGTCAACAGATCCTATTACAGACTAATGAAAGAGTGACATGGAATTGTGAGAGATCTGTTAAGTAAACTAATAACGTGTTAGCAAGCCTTGATGGAATGTTAAGTCTCCGAGTACACTGAGTGCGTGTTTACTGATTTTCATTGCAATAATAAACTTTCCTGATATGATAAATTCCGAATATTAGCTAAGACGATTTTGTTTTGTTCAAAGCACGTGGCAAAGACAGTACATCATCACCCGTGTGGCAGTATTTCAGCGCTGATGTAAGCTTAAAGATCGTAGTATGAAAGACCGGGAGAGAGAAAAGGACAACATATATAAAACTATGGTAGCTGATTTGTGATCTGTTTGGTGCACTAAGTTGTCATCACGGTATACTGAAACGTGTCGCCTTGTCGCTCTGTCATCATGTTGTCATGTCGTCTCAACAGAACCTGACACAGACAGTCACCATATCAAATGGTTGTGTCATTGTCGTAATATCGTCAAGGATAACCACAGGAACGTAAATGTCAAGTAATTTTCAAAAAACTTCATAAGCAAAAACTACCATTATATAATTCAAGTTGGCATCTTTGAAAAGAATCCAAAAGAAATGTCAACAAGTTAGTCCTATATGTTGGGCATTTCGTAAAATAATAGGATTTGTTGAATAAAAGACTAAATCTGGTTATTAAAGGAGGAAACCTCATGTATTTGTGTCATCATTATGGTTAAGTGAATATTACAATGACTCCGTTTTGTCAACTTCCGTTTCAGGCGAACAGCACATCTCATCGCAGAAAAAAATCATAAATAACCCATTTTATTTTAAGGTATTGCAAAAATTACCCATCCTCCCGCACCCCACATTTTAATTGCTATATGTATGTCTTTCAGAATCAGAGTGTTCGGTTGCCTTCTAGAAGTCGTTTTCAGGCGTCCAAGACTGACCTGGCAGTATTTCACAGTCACAGCACCTTTTTGTGGACATTTAGAAAGAAAGTGTTCACAGTGTCAAATTTTCCGTGACAGGTTTAAACTGGTCTGTGATATGAACATAAAAGTATACTATTTCTTAATGATTGTCATGACTGTACAGTTTTTATTCTTAATATTTTGAAAGCCATGGCCAATGTTTTGTCTTTATCCATATTCAATTATAGTTGAAGAGCGGTATGTTCAAATAGCCAACTGATTTGTATAGTGACGTCTGGGGTCAATAAACTGGACTAAAACAATGATTAATTTGATTTTAACGTACCTACATACAAAATGTTATTCCACAAATATAATATTAATCAATTAACATAAAATATATTCTCACTCCAGTACTTAAACTAGACGATGTGTGCTGCGGAGTGTTTAGGCGCAACGTTTTACTGCGCATGTGCAACATTACAATATAGACTGTGTTTATATAATTAAATCTACAAAGCATGATCGAAAAAGGAACGCAGTCTAAAATGCTCTCATTCATCCGAGTCAAACGGTATGTAGAGATGTGAATACTGCACAAACAAAACTATAGAACGTGCTGCAATACTATTTTTCGCTTCTTTGAAAATATTTGAGAAGAAAACTTGCGAGCACGTCATTCCGCAACCCTTAAATTTCGGAATCAATTCACAAGAATAAAGGACTGAACTGCAATCCCCATATGTTCGGTAAGAACATACAAACACGCTGCATTTGGAATATTCGCCTTAAAAACGGTCAGAGAAATGAAATTGCTGACCACTTTCCTCGAACGTTCACCAAATTCCTTGTATAAATGTTTGCTAAATTGACATTAAGTCAGTGTTCAGGAAAGGAAATTAGATAATGTTCGACTGTCATACCCCAAATGGAGTGTATCTGCTTACAAACTCTGCTCGAAATCAAACTGGTCTTAAAAAACGCCAACAAAAAACAGAGGTCACTTTATGGCGTAGTGCATAAGAATGACCAAAATAATACAGCAATGCACTTGCATATGTTGGTCCCTGAAGTTGGTGAAATTAACTTACTTAATTTTATTATCAATAGTTATAGTTATGTAGCCGGGTTTGGAAAGTATTAAATAACAACACTATTCTTTGGTTCTATTTGATATTGGCAGAGTAATTTAAGGATATTCATAGACGGTCAAAGAGCCAGAATATTCGATCAAAAAATAAAACTTTGCAGTTTTATAATAAATGCCTGGAGTATATTAATATACTATTTGGATGGATTCAAACCAAGTGCCTTTGTCTATGTCTAGAGAAAGCATGCCGAAGATTGTTAGTTTGGGGATAAGGGTATGCATGCTGGGCGTGACCTAACTTGCTTCACTCATTTGTCAATCAATGACACTCCCAAACTAATTATTAGCTCACATTGCTCCCTTGTCAATCTGTCATTCCCAAGCTAACTCAGTTCACATATATACAAAACAATACAAACTTGTACAATAAACCAGTTTGGGTTTACTATTTCTTTACTATACAAGTATTAATAGTTTACAGTTAGAATTTACCTGTATGAATTTCATGTACAAACTGATGAGATAATTATGGGTTAAGACAGCGTTGTCTCTCCTAAACGCTGAAACTATAAAACAATGAATTGGCAACACTGGGTGACAGTTACTTGCATGACAATTCCATCCAATCAAAAATGTACTTTATATCACAACATTTGCCCTGAACGTCCAATGTCTCGTAATCTCCTTAGAATAATCTCGGCGTTGTAATTAGTATGATTCACAGAGCAATGTCACGATTGGCATTTGTGTTGTTAAATTGAATTTGATTTTTCTTAATGACAGACTAATAAACCATACCCGCTATCAACAAGAACAGTAGACAGGTCCAGTAAAGTGACAAAGGTGCCGCACTTAGGTTATCCATGTCATGTAATCTGTGAGTGTCTGCGCATGCAATTATAGTTTACCTGTTATTGTTGTTATAGAACTGAAGCACCAACGTAAAATGTACATTTAGTTTATTATAAATTCACATATGAAGTAGGTCTCTTAATTTACTTGATACGCTTTCATTTCAGTGCAAACATAAGTTCCGTATATGCAAATAAAGATAGCACGTGATATTTGCAAGTCGTGACAACGCCCATTGTTTTAAATATAAATGGGGAATCAGGTGAATGTTAACATTGGTGATTTATCGAGGTGATTGTTTTTGCCAGTAATAGCACTAACTTGAGCTTTTGAAAAATGACACTTAGTGAATCATTAGTTGAAAAGGTATTCTTGAAGTTTGCCGATTTACAGTTTTGAAATATGAGTTAAAATTTTAAATTTTAAAGACTGTGAATTTAAGTGGGTGGAGTACATGTAATCGAGCATATACGCTTGTAAAACAGGTTCTGACAGATACGTTACATTTTAAAGCTAACATTTCTGTATAAATTATCAACATACGTCATAAAATGAATGCTGAGTTTGTAGACAATGTCATGTCTCCATCGGTGACCAACATTAGTGCTGTAACTACAGATGAAATGAAGAGTAATATTCGTAAGCGCTGTCTCTCTGGTGACTCCGATGATGAACATCATGAAGGTAATAAAAAAATAAAAGCTTTCCCGAAAGTCATATAAAACACTGACAGTGATTAACATAATGAAAGCTGAATTACTATCTTTTTAAGACAGCCTTAAGTCAGAGATATCTCAAACAATCGAATTGAAATTTACTCTTTGTAACCAGAATTAAGGCTAACCTGTCTGTAGTACAAGAAGAAATAAAATCAGTGAGAGACGAATTTAACACAAGAATTGAAGCTTATCAAATAAATTATACAAATTTGTTAAAAGTTGTCCAAAGTGAAATTGATTCAAAAATAAAAATAGTAAGAGATAAAGTTCTGAGTGACCCAAAAAATAACAAAACTCACTAAAGAAGTTGCTAAACCCGCAAAAACGTACATCTAGGCAGTGGCTACTCCTATTTCAGATGAGAGAAGGTTGAAATTACAAGAAATTAAAATTGTCCAGGGGGTCAGAAGAGGAGGTAGAGACCAGAAACCAGAAAATTAAGGTCATCTTAAATAAAAAAAGAACTCAGAAAATCAACAACTACAAAAATGTATATATAGAAAGTGATAGAAGACATGAAACTATGGTTGCTGAAAACAATTTGCGTACACTGTTAAAGGAAATCGGCAAATCGGAGCAATTTGTATTCTTCAATGATCATCTATGTGGGAAAGTCAAGACAAGACGTAACCATTAGAAGAGTATAAAGATCGGTGTTTGGAATGTAGGCAGGTGGTCTCTTCTAAATCCAGATAACTTTTTATTTCGAGAGAAAGTCATTAACCATATCAAATTTCATTTTTAAATGTGGAGATAAAATAATCGATTATAGATCTGTATATAAATGCTTACGGTTTTGGTTAAATGACAATCTGGACATGAAACAATGTGTTAAAGAAATTGCTAAAGCTGTCAGTAGAGCTCTTGGTGCAGTTTATACATTTTTGGGGGCATGTCTTTTGACATTTAAAAACATTATTTGAATCTGTTGTAGAAACAGTTTTAATGTATTGTGCTGGAATATGGGGTTGTTCTATATATAGTGAAATTGAAGCCGTACTTAATAAAGCCTGTAGGCTATTTCTCGGAGTAAGTAAACATGCTGCTGATGTTGCTATCAAGGGGGGCAAGGGCTGGTTTTCAGCTGAAATAAAACAAAAACTGGAAGTTGCTAAATTATGGTGCAGACTGAGAAACATGCCCGCTAAAAGAATAATGCACTATGTTCATAATTACTCCTGTAATATAAATAAATCATGGTAAATGTTAATCAGTTCATACGAATCTGATTCGTGGTGATACTCTATATTTTGGGATATTTCTTATCAACGCCCTGTTGTAATATACATATATATTATCAGAGAAGTAATGATACGTATCTTTATGAGATTTTATGATAAAAGTTGCAATGCTATTTTCTAAATGACATTTATTGCGATTAACATTGGCTGAGCTTATTTTAATTCTTGTTTCTAATTTATATAGCTAATGCTTGATTGAAATTAGTATTGTCTGTGATATTCTTACATTTTAGTTGCTGAATTTATAAATGACATAGTGATAATTGTGTATGTTTATTTTTAAAGTAACATGAAGTGATAATGGTTTTTTAGTGTCTCGTAGGTTGAAATAAACGGCCGGATATAGAAGTTTTAATGTACATATATGTGATTTTACTTTGATGTAACTTTCATATGTGACACTCAAATAAACTATTAAAGTAAAGTCTAAAAAAAGTGTATAAACGTTGTGTAGATTCTGCTTGCCCGAAGACGGTATGAAATGGCAATCATGTTAAGCGATTGATTTATTTTTTCTCAGATACTTTATTTTCTACAACTATAATAATGCAATTCATGTGAAGTTAACCCAAATTTGATAACATATAATTTAGATTGAAACAGTTTAATTTAAAAACTGATATTTGTTACAAATTATGATTTTATACATTAATCTGATCAAGGAGGAATAACATAGAAGGATAAGCAACTTGTATCTCTTTACTAAATGTTGATAAAATAGCACGCGAAGAATTAATGAATTGCAAATTTATTATTAAAATTTCACAGGCATTCGATTTCTTTTACATAAAATGTAAAGTGTATGCAACCTAAGATGTTCAATATTTTTTTAAACACGAAAAATGAACTTGAATTTAAACTTTTAAGTACTTTCCTTGATTTTTTAGTTGCATTAATCAACTAATGCATCGGTATTCAGCATGATATATTTGTTGCCGACTTGAGAGTTGTGGGTTCGATACCCCACTACAGCCATATGTTGTGTCATAGTGCAATGAAATTTATCCGTATTGCTTAATTCTACACAGTAAGGTATCGTTAGAGAATTGTATAATTGTCAGTTGTTTCAAAACCGATGTAAAACCAAAATCGGTTAAAAACACTATTTACACCAAATCATTAATATCAAATATTATCTAGCGATCAATTCTAATCATAAAGAAATTAAATACAGATTTATAAATATTACTATAATATAGCAACATCAATTGATATAAGTTAACGACACAGATATTAACCAAACGCACGTGATCGATAACTGTGATAAATGCACGTCGTAATGATCACTTCTTAACGCTTTATTACTCGGTAATGATGGTACATATAAGAATAAAAGCAGAGGTAACCGTATTATGCTGTTGAATAAGAGACAATTTACTAGCTTTATCCAAGATCAAAGCTTTGGTAATTAGCTCGGAATATAACCCAAACTCAATTAACGTGTACTTTACTGGTAACATGACACTGATGACTTAGAGATCACTAAACTTTGAATCTTTTCATCTCTCTGGGGTTACTCAAGGAGAATGGCAATTTATGTGTAATAACTCTGCTAGTTATTATTACACACGTGTGGACTGCCTTTGCTTTTGTTTTTTATGTTTTGCTGTATTTTCAAAAGAAAAAAGGAAATGACAGTTATAAAATAATAAAATCAACAATGGCGTAAAAGCAAAGACAATATTTATGTGTCATACATGTACCATTATGTAGTTTTTTGACGTTTTTTTACAGCTTATCTGTCTGCCTGGTATATTCACATAGTGTCTTACTTAATGTAAGTTTTGTAACTAACATAAAACACATAGTCGTATCACCCAACAAAAATAAAGAGAAATTTTAATCGTACGGTATTTGATCGTCTGTCCCTTTATTGCTGTTAAAACGTGTTGTACTTCCTTTATTTGTCAACGAGCCTCTTGCTGGACCGTGTATAGTATGTACATGTATACATAATTCTGTAATTACCTTAATGGATTTATGTTTGATTGCAAATTCTGAAACTACTTTAGTGGTTTACTGTTTGATTGCATGAAACTATAAATAACTTTTAAACTATTAAAATTTTCTGTAACATTTTCTGTATTTTTAATACGGTTCCCCACCTCTCTAACGACAATGTGTTGGTCTCTATCGTCATGAGTGTGTTTCACATGTAGTGCAGTTTTAATTGTTAAAATGATGAATAAAGTGTATACTATAACAATAGCTTTCCTCTAAACTTTACATTTGCTAAACCTATTTTAGCTTCCAACTTATACATTACGTTATACTTATAAATCAATATATTTAAGCAGCTCGACCTGGGAATGGCTATTGCATGACGTTGTCTCATAACATACAGGGCAGTTGTGTATATGACGTTTGTACAGCAACAGTAGTAAACTGGGTTGCGTACTTTTTATCTGCCGAAATATGTCTGTTTGAAATTATGTACCCTTGGGAATTACGCGGGATGTATCTCACCGACTACTTACAGAGCACTGAGGTTTGTTTGCAACTTTGAGGGATGCATCTAAATGCTTTAGAATACAATTACAAATCACTATCGTTTGTTTGTCGTCTGTCGAATGTAGCTCAATGTTTGAGAATATAATTACTAATCACTATCGATTGTTTGTCGTCTGTCGAATGTAGCTCAATGCTTGAAAATATCATTACAAATCACTATCGTTTGTTTGTCGTCTGTCGAATGTAGCTTTATGCTTGAGAATATGATTACAAATTACTATCGTTTGTTTGTCGTCTGTCGAATGTAGCCCAATGCTTGAAAATATAATTACAAATCACTATCGTTTGTTTGTCGTCTGTGGAATGTAGCTCAATGCTTGAGAATACGATTACAAATCACTATCGTTTGTTTGTCGTCTGTGGAATGTAGCTCAATGCTTGAGAATACATTTACAAATCACTATCATTTGTTTGTCGTCTGCCGAATGTAGCATAATGCTTTAGAACATGTTTACAAAACTCAAAGGTATGTTTTTGGTTTTGAACAGCTGATAAAAAGACAATGCATCTTAAACTACAAAAATGATTATATTTGTGTAACAAATATGAAAGTAGCATTAAAATTAAAACTTCTTTTTCCGGATTGTTTTATTTCAACAAACGATTTCGGAGAAATGTTTTTGTCAATTTCTTGACCTTGTCATACTTATTATTGATGTATTTGCAACCTGTCCATGGTGAATATATTCTGCTTAGGAAAAAAAATAGATCTTCATTACTTATAGCATTGAACTTTACTGTCAAAAGACCCATTTAATCTTGAGTTTATTGTACCAGCTGTCTGACATCTCACTTGGATTCCTTTTAAAGGAGCCCAATTATCAAGTGTTGACCTTTGTGACAATGTAAGTATTGATTAGACTCACAACCATGTCACTTGTTTACTTATTTAACAGCTAACCACTCCTCACACATGATTACTGTTATCTGACACTAATATCCAATACGTTATACTTATCTTGGTAGACAGGTAACAGACGATCATTAAACATTTATCAAGTTCATTAAACTTGTTTGTATATTACATTTATATAACATTGCGCAATGTATATCTTTAATGTCACCGGCGGAAGGACCTCAGTGATTGTCCTCAAATTCATTCGAATGTATTCCTCCTAGTACAACTAGATGTCGTGTATATAATGCAGCATATTAAATAAAGGATCTTATTTAAGTGCTTTTTTATTACTGACTTTATTAAAGGAATGTAAGATTCGTTTTATCACATTACTTAGGAAAAACAATACATTTACCATTCATTTAACAGATCACCTCAATAAGGAACGAAAACAAATCAGGCATATTTGTTTTCGAAAACAAATCAGGCATATTTGTTTTCGTGAGTCATCATATGACGAATGTCTCAAAATAACGTTCTTTAATTATAGAAAATCGAAGTCATTTATATATTCGGGCAAGTCGGAAAACACTTTTGGCAATTTGCGTACAAGAATCGAGTTTTACGGAAAACACCGAGCGATGAATCGGAAGTGATATAACACTAGGTTAATATCAAATATAGGGATTAATACACTCCTGCATCGTAAATTATGTGATAAAATCACGTTAATCAAAACGTCTACTTGCAGTTGAGTTTGTTGTATGTGTATGGGAAGGGACTTTAAATTGTGTTTCTTCGCGGTGGGTTGAGGGTACTTGGATACTTTGTCCTTCTAAAGCGTGCATCGCTACCTATATTTCCTATTATTCCCCAAATTTCTGTAAACAGAAGCACTGGACTAAACGTAAGCATACAGAATAACCTGACACAATAACAGATATGAACATATTTCTCATGAAACTGGCACATGACCAGATGAGAACATGACATATATTTCTCATGAAACTTGCACATGGACAGGTAAGAACATGGAAAATATTTCTCATGAAACTTGCACATGGACAGGTGAGAACATGGAAAATATTTCTCATGAAATCGGCACATTGCCAGGTGAGAACATAGAAAATATTTTTCATGAAACCGGCACATGGACAGGTGAGAACATGGAAGATATTTCTCATGAAATTGGCACATGGACAGATGAGAACATGGAAAATATTTTTTATGAAACCGGCACACTGCCAGGTGAAAACATGAAAGATATCTCTAATGAAACTGTGTATTTCTTTAAAGACATCAGATCGAACTGCGGATTGAACCCGTTACCTCTGAAGTGAACGCCCACCATTCTATCTAATATACTACCGCCTAGTTAATATCTAATTTAGATAAACATCAGTAAAACAACATTTACAAAAAAATGAGACAAACTGAATATGATTCAAAATGTTATTCTACGTTCTGTAGAATATAACCAGCGCAACGTTATGTTCCTATTCCACGTTTTGTAGAATATAACCAGCACAACGTTATGTTCCTATTTCACAAAGTGTAGAATATAACCAGCGCAACGTTATGTTCCTATTCCACTTTGTACTGAATATAACCAGCACAACGTTATGTTCATAATCTACGTTCTGTAGAATATAACCAGCATAACGTTATGTTCCTTTACCACGTTTTGTAGAATATAACCACACAACGTTATGTTCCTATACCACGTTCTGTAGAATATAACGAGCACAACGTTATGTTCCTATACCACGTTCTGTAGAATATAACGAGCACAACGTTATGTTCCTATACCACGTTCTGTAGAATATAACCAGCACAACGTTATGTTCCTATACTACGTTCTGTAGAATATAACCAGTACAACGTTATGTTCCTATACCACGTTCTGTAGAATATAACGAGCACAACGTTATGTTCCTATACCACGTTCTGTAGAATATAACCAGCACAACGTTATGTTCCTATACCACGTTCTGTAGAATATAACGAGCACAACGTTATGTTCCTATATCACGTTCTGTAGAATATAACGAGCACAACGTTATGTTCCTATACTACGTTCTGTATAATATAACCAGCACAACGTTATGTTCCTATACCACGTTCTGTAGAATATAACCAGTACAACGTTATGTTCCTATACTACGTTCTGTATAATATAACCAGCACAACGTTATGTTCCTATACCACGGTCTGTAGAATATAACCAGCGCAACGTTATGTTCCTTTACTTCGTTCTCTTGAATATTACCAGCGCAACATTATGTTCCTATACTACGTTCTGTAGAATATAACCAGCACAACGCTATGTTCATATACTACGTTCTGTAGAATATAACCAGCACAACGTTATGTTCGTATACTACGTTCTGTAGAATATAACCAGCGCAACGCTATATTCCTATTCCACGTTCTGTAGAACATAACCAGCGCAACGCTATGTTCCTATTCCACGTTCTGTAGAATATAACCAGCACTACACTATGTTCCTATTCCACGTTCTGTGGAATATAACCAGCACAATGCTATGTTCCTATTCCACGTTCTGTGGAATATAACCAGCGCTACGCTATGTTCCTATTCCACGTTCTGTGGAATATAACCAGCACAACGTTATGTTCCTATTCCACGTTCTGTAGAATATAACCAGCGCATTGTTATGTTCCTATACCACGTTCTGTAGAATATAACCAGCGCAACATTATGTTCCTATTCCACGTTCTGTAGAATATAACCAGCGCAACGTTATGTTCCTATTCCACGTTCTGTAGAATATAACCAGCACAACGCTATGTTCCTATTCCACGTTTTGGAGAATATAACCAGCGCAACGTTATGTTCCTATTCCACGTTCTGTTGAATATAACCAGAGCAACGCTATAATCCTATACCACGTTCTGTAGAGTATAACCAGCGCAACTTCATGTTCCAATTCGACGTTCTGTAGAGTATAAACAGCGCAATGTTATGTTCCTATTCCACGTTCTATAGTGTATAACCAGCCCATCGTTATGTTCCTATTCCACGTTCTGTAGAAAATAACCAGCACAACGTTATGTTCCTATACCACGTTCAGTAGAATATAACCAGCACAACGCTATGTTCGTATACCACGTTTTGTACAATATAACCAGCGCAACGCTATGTTCCTATTCCACGTTCTGTAAAGTATAACCAGCGCAACGTAATATTCCTATACTACGTTCTGTAGAATATAACCAGCACAACTTTATATTCCTATACTAAGTTCTGTAGAATATATCCAGCGCAACGCTATGTTCCTATTCCACGTTCTGTAGATAATAACCAGTGCAACGCTATGTTCCTATTCCACGTTCTGTAGAATATATCCAGCACAACGCTATGTTCCTATACCACGTTGCTATGTTCCTATTCCACGTTCTGTAGAATATAACCAGCACAACGTTATGTTCCTATTCCACGTTCTATAGAGTATAACCAGCACAACGTTATGTTCCTATTCCACGTTCTGTAGAGTATAACCAGCCCAACGTTATGTTTCTATACCACGTTATGTAGAGTATAACAAACGCAACGCTATGCTCCTTTTCCACGTTCTGTAGAGTATAACCAGCGCAACGTTATGTTCCTATTCCACATTCTGTAGAGTATAATAAGCGCAACGCTATGTTCCTATTCCACGTTCTGTAGAATATAACCAGCGCAACGTTATGTTCATATTCCACGTTCTGTAGAATATAACCAGCACAACGCTATGTTCCTATACCACGTTCTGTCGAATATAACCAGCGCAACGTTATGTTCCTATTCCACGTTCTGTAGAGTATAACCAGCGCAAAGTTATGTTTCTTTTCCACGTTCTGTAGAGTATAACCAGCGCAACGTTATGTTCCTATTCCATGTTCTGTAGAATATAACCAGCGCAATGTTATGTTCCTATTCCACGTTCTGTTGAATATAGCCAACGCAACGTTATGTTCCTATACTACGTTCTGTAGAATATAGCCATCACAACGTTATGTTCCTATTCCACGTTCTGTAGAATATAACCATCGCAACGCTATGTTTCTATTCCACGTTATTTAGAATAAAACCATCGCAACGCTATGTTCCTATTCTACGTTCTGTAGAATATAACCAGCACAACGCTATGTTCCTATTCCACGTTCTGTAGAATATATCCAACACAATGTTATGTTCCTATTCCACGTTCTGTAGAATATAACCAGCACAATATTATGTTCCTATAATACGTTTTGTAGAGCATAACCGGCTCAACGTTAAACTCCTATACTGCGTTCTGTGGAATATAACCAGCACAACGTTATGTTCCTATTCCATGTTCTGTAGAATATAACCTGTGCAACGTTATGTTCCTATTCCACGTTCTGTAGACTATAACCAGCACAACGCTGTGTTCCTATTCCACGTTCTGTAGAATATAGCCAGCACAACGCTATGTTCCTATACTACGTTCTGTAGAGCATAACCAGCACAACGTTATGTTCCTAATCCACGTTCTGTAGATTATAACCAGCGCAACGTTATGTTCCTATTCCACGTTATTTAGAATATAACCAGCGCAACGCTATGTTCTTATTCTACATTCTGTAGAATATAACCAGCACAATGTTATGTTCCTATTCCACGTTCTGTATAATATAACCAGCACAACGTTATGTTCCTATACTACGTTCTGTAAAATATAACCAGCGAAACGTTATGTTCCTATACTGCGTTCTGCAGAATATAACCAGCACAACATTATATTCTTATTCTACGTTGTGTAGAATACAACCGGCGCAACGTTATGTTCCTATTTCACGTTATGTAGAATATAACCAGCACAACGCTATGTTCCTATTCCACGTTTCTAGAATATAGCCAGCACAACGCTATGTTCCTATAATACGTTCTGTAGAATATTAACAGGACAATGCTATGTTCCTATTCCACGTTCTGTAGAATATAACCAGCACATCGCTATGTTCCTATTCCACGTTCTGTAGAATATAACCAGCACAACGCTATGTTCGTATTCCACGTTCTGTAGAATATAACCAACACAATGTTATGTTCCTATTCCACGTTCTGTAGAGTATAACCAGCGCAATGTTATGTTCCTATTCCACGTTCTGTAGAGTATAACCAGCGCAACGTTATGTTCCTATTCCATGTTCTGTAGAATATAACCAGCGCAACGTTATGTTCCTATTCCACGTTCTGTTGAATATAGCCAACGCAACGTTATGTTCCTATACTACGTTCTGTAGAATATAGCCATCACAACGTTATGTTCCTATTCCACGTTCTGTAGAATATAACCATCGCAACGCTATGTATCTATTCCACGTTATTTAGAATAAAACCATCGCAACGCTATGTTCCTATTCTATATTTTGTAGAATATAACCAGCACAACGCTATGTTCCTATTCCACGTTCTGTAGAATATATCCAACACAATGTTATGTTCCTATTCCACGTTCTGTAGAATATAACCAGCACAATATTATGTTCCTATAATACGTTTTGAAGAGCATAACCGGCACAACGTTAAACTCCTATACTGCGTTCTGTGGAATATAACCAGCACAACGTTATGTTCCTATTCAACGTTCTGTAGAATATAACCTGTGCATAGTTATGTTCCTATTCCACGTTCTGTAGAATATAACCAGCACAACGCTGTGTTCCTATTCCACGTTCTGTAGAATTTAGCCAGCACAACGCTATGTTCCTATAATACGTTCTGTAGAGCATAACCAGCACAACGTTATGTTCCTAATCCACGTTCTGTAGAATATAACCAGCGCAACGTTATGTTCCTATTCCACGTTATTTAGAATATAACCAGCGCAACGCTATGTTCCTATTCTACATTATGTAGAATATAACCAGCACAACGTTATGTACCTATTCCACGTTCTGTATAATATAACCAGCACAACGTTATGTTCCTATACTACGTTCTGTAGAATATAACCAGCGAAACGTTATGTTCCTATACTGCGTTCTGTAGAATATAACCAGCACAACATTATGTTCTTATTCTACGTTGTGTAGAATATAACCGGCGCAACGTTATGTTCCTATTTCACGTTATATAGAATATAACCAGCACAACGCTATGTTCCTATTCCACGTTCTGTAGAATATAACCAGCACAATGTTATGTTCCTATTCCACGTTCTGTAGAATATAAACAGGACAATGCTATGTTCCTATTCCAAGTTCTGTAGAATATAACCAGCACATCGCTATGTTCCTATTCCACGTTCTGTAGAATATAACCAGCACAACGCTATTTTCCTATTCCACGTTCTGTAGAATATAACCAACACAATGGCATGTTCTTATTCCACGTTCTGTAGAATATAACCAGCACAACGTTATGTTCCTATACTACGTTATGTAGAATATAACCAGTGCAACGTCATGTTCCTATACTGCGTTCTGTAGTATATAACCAGCACAACGTTATGTTCTTATTTTACGTTGTGTAGAATATAACCTGTGCAACGTTATGTTCCTATTTCACGTTATCTAGAATATAACCAGCGCAACGATAAGTTCCTATTCCATGTTCTGTAGAATATAACCAGCACAATGTTATGTTCCTATTCCATGTTCGGTAGAATATAACCAGGACAATGCTATGTTCCTATTCCACGTTCTGTAAAATATAACCAGCACAATGTTATGTTCCTATTCCATGTTCGGTAGAATATAACCAGGACAATGCTATGTTCCTATTCCACGTTCTGTAAAATATAACCAGCACAACGTTATGTTCCTATTCCACGTTCTGTAGAATATAACCAGCACGACGCTATGTTCCTATTCCACGTTCTGTAAAATATAACCAGCAACATGTTATGTTCTTATTCCACGTTCTGTAGAATATAACCAGCACAACGCTATGTTCCTATTCCACGTTCTGTAGAAAATAACCAGCACAACGCTATGTTCCTATTCCACGTTCTGTAGAATATAACCAGCACAACGCTATGTTCCAATTCAACGTTCTGTAGAATATAGCCAGCGTAACGCTATGTTCCTATTCCACGTTCTGTAGAATATAACCAGCACAATGCTATGTTCCTATGCTCTATGTCAGTAATGGTCACTCCGCACTCCCGGACCTGTGATTTACTGGCACAATAAAATTTCATTTATTGGGCAGGCAATAAAAACGTCTGTGACATATGAACACATTGCCAATTAATTTATTTCCTCAGATGATTTGTCCCTGTTTGTTTCATTTTATCAATCAATACCAATGATGCAGCAGTGTGAAGGGACAGTTATTCAAAACAGCGTAAAACACAGTTTACGTATATCAAAGACCAGATACGAACTACCATACACAATTTGATACAATAAATCGAAAAATAAACAACACTATATTCATCTTCAAATGTTAGAAACTTTAATGTTGTTCATAAAAAATATGATTCATATACAAAATAGTCCACACGATTGATTCAACAGTATTGTAAAACCATTATTCTAATATGATTCAGTTGAACTCTCGCACAGAAATCACAATAATTAGATCAGACTTCCTCGTTTCATAAAATGATTCTGATCATATGAAATTTCACAACTGTCTGGAGGGATTATCGAATTTTTAAGATGTTTTGAAGCTTAAGAAATAATGCAATAGCATATTGTTTTCATCCTCACATATGTAATATTACAATTTAGTTTAAATAACCTTGTATAGTATAAGTTTATAACATTTAGACAGCAAGTTAATAACATTTAGACAGCAAGTTAATAACATTTAGACAGCAAGTTAGTAACATTTTATGCTGCAAGATAATACTCTTTTATACGACAACTTGATAACCTTGTAGACTACAAGTTAATAACCGTATAGACTACAAGTTCATAACCTTTTATACAACAAGTTCATAACCTTTTAGACTACAAGTTAATAACCTTGTAAACCACAATTTAATAACCATTTAAATTACAAGTTAATAACAGTTAGACAACAAGTTAATTACATTTTAGAGTATAAATTAATAATTATTTAGACTACAAGTTAATAACCATCTAGACTACAAGTTAATAACCTTTAAGACTGCAAGTAAATAACCTTTTAATCTGTAAGTTAATAACCTTGTAGACTTCAAGTTAATAATCATAAAGACTACAAGTTAATCACATTTAGAAAACAAGTTCATAACATTAAGACTACAACTTAATAAAATTTAGACAACAAGTTAATAACATTTTAGACAACAAGTTAATAACATTTAGAATGCAAATAAATAACCTTTAGTCTACAAGTTAATAACCTTTAGATTACAATGTACAACAAGTATAACAATTCGACTGCAAGTTAATAACGTTTTATACTGCAAGTTTATAACCTTTTACACAAGTGTATAAGCTTTTAGACTACAAGTTAATAACCTCTAGACTACAAGTTAATGACCTTCTAGACTGCAAGTTTATAATATTTTACACAAGTGTATAACCTTAATAACCTTTTAAACTACAAGTAAATAACCTTTAGACAACAAGTTAATAACCTTATAGACTACACGTTCATAACCTTTTATACAACACGTTCATAACCTTTTAGACTACAAGTTAATAACCTTGTAAACCACAATTTAATAACCATTTAAATTACAAGTTAATAACAGTTAGAGAACAAGTTAATTACATTTTAGAGTATAAATTAATAATTATTTAGACTACAAGTTAATAACCATTTAGACTACAAGTTAATAACCTTTAAGACTGCAAGTAAATAACCTTTTAAACTGCAAGTTAATAACCTTGTAGACTTCAAGTTAATATTCATAAACACTACAAGTTAATCACATTTAGAAAACAAGTTCATAACATTAAGACTACAACTTAATAAAATTTAGACAACAAGTTAATAACATTTTAGACAACAAGTTAATAACATTTAGAATGCAAATAAATAACCTTTAGTCTACAAGTTAATAACCTTTAGATTACAAAGTACAACAAGTATAACAATTCGACTGCAAGTTAATAACGTTTTATACTGCAAGTCTATAACCTTTTACACAAGTGTATAAGCTTTTAGACTACAAGTTAATAACCTTTAGACTACAAGTTAATGACCTTCTAAACTGCAAGTTTAAAACATTTTACACAAGTGTATAACCGTAATAACCTTTTAAACTACAAGTAAATAACCTTTAGACAACAAGTTTATAACCTTTAAGACTACAAGTTATTAACCTTTTAGATTACAAGATATTAATCTATGAGACTACCAGTTGATTACCTCTTAGACTGCAATTAATAACCTTTTAGACTACAAGTTAATAACCATTTAGACTGCAAATTAATTACATTTTACACTACAATTTAATTACCATTTAGACTACAAGTCAATAACATTTTAGACTACAAATAAATAACCTTTAAACTACAAGTTAATAACCTTTAGACTACAAGTTAATAACCTTATGACTATAAGTCAATAACATTTTAGACCGTAAGTTTATAACTTTTTAAACTACAAGTTAATTATCATTTAGACTCCAAGTCATATAACTTTTTAGACTATAAGTCAAAATTACCACCGGTTATTGTGTATATTCACATTTAATTGTGGTCAATTATAGAATTGACTTGAAACTAAATTTCATTAAATATCTGTCATAAAATATTATTTTAAAGTATAATTAGTTAATGTTATCTTGTGCTTCTATATACAATGATATGGTAAATTCATAATTGTATATATTTGTTTGTTATGTACATATTTATGTGACCGTGTATTATGTTACCATGATGATACTGAAATGAAGAAATAAATGATATAACATAAATATATCAGTGTCACGATATTACATTACATATTCTGTCATCAATTACATGAGGCCTATACTTGGTCATGTTATATTTTTTATATTGAAACACTTGTAACATAAATATATCAGTGTCACGAAATTACATTACATATTCTGTCATCAATTACATGAGGCCTATACTTGGTCATGTTATATATTTTATATTGAAGCACTTGTAACATAAATAAATCAATGTCACGATATTACATTACATATTCTGTCATCAATTACATGAGGCCTATACTTGGTCATGTTATATATTTTATATTGAAGCACTTGTAACACAAATATATTAGTGTCACGATATTACATTACATATTCTGTCATCAATTACATGAGGCCTATACTTGGTCATGTTATATATTTTATATTGAAGCACTTGTAACATAAATATATCAGTGTCACGATATTACATTACATATTCTGTCATCAATTACATGAGACCTATACTTGGTCATGTTATATATTTTATATTGAAGCACTTGTAACATAAATATATCAGTGTCACGATATTACATTACATATTCTGTCATCAATTACATGAGGCCTATACTTGGTCATGTTATATATTTTATATTGAAGCACTTGTAACATAAATATATTAGTGTCACGATATTACATTACATATTCTGTCATCAATTACATGAGACCTATACTTGGTCATGTTATATATTTTATATTGAAGCACTTGTAACATAAATATATCAGTGTCACGATATTACATTACATATTCTGTCATCAATTACATGAGGCCTATACTTGGTCATGTTATATATTTTATAATGAAGCACTTGAAACATAAATATATCAGCGTCACGATATTACATTACATATTCTGTCATCAATTACATGAGGCCTATACTTGGTCATGTTATATATTTTATATTGAAGCACTTGTAACATAAATATATTAGCGTCACGATATTACATTACATATTCTGTCATCAATTACATGAGGCCTATACTTGGTCATGTTATATATTTTATATTGAAGCACTTGTAACATAAATATATCAGTGTCACGATATTACATTACATATTCTGTCATCAATTACATGAGGCCTATACTTGGTCATGTTGTATATTTTATATTGAAGCACGTGTAAAGTCAAATTGTTATATATAAGTATGTGTGGCCACATACACATCGATATGGCTGTGGTTGTAAACAGGGCTGCGTTCAGTTCGGTTAAAAACGTTTAATGTGTTTGCTTATGTGTCGCAACAAAAATCAGCCGAATATGTTAACTATTAACGTTTGGTAACAAAGCAAATACGTTTGAGGGATGTTTGCTTGTGTTTAATAACGTGACTTAAAGAATTGGGTTTGGGGGAGAAGGGGGGGGGGGGGGTGTTGGGGCGTGGTAGATAGTATTAATGTGACTCGATTTCCGTCTATTGTTCGTTCGGATGAGCAACGTTAGCATTTGTGAATACTGTAAACATGTTTAACCGAACTGAACGCAGTCCTTGCGAACAGCTGTTATGTCTGTACACTGTGATAATTGAGTACACAATTGTCACTTTATATGGGTGCAATTATGATTATAGTGGGGCGTGGTTATAATACAATGAGCGTGATTGTGGTTGCACACTGACGTGCCTATAGGGTGTTATTGTGACTGTACTATAGGGACGTGTGATGTTCGAGTGACTGTACTATACAGGAACGTGCGACCTGTCGTGTGACTGTACATGCATGTCGTTTTAGCATACAGGGGACGTGTTTTTACAGGACATGCAAGAGCGTATTTGTGGATCCACATGCTTTTGGATTTACTGTTCAGGGGCGTGTTTATTACTCTGTATTGGTGTAGTTTTATTGTACACGTGCGTATTGTATTTGTTTATTGGCGTCAGTATAACCGTACAGTACGCTATAACACATATTGCAGAGACCAATCACAACACATAGAGTAAAATTATACTTACATGATAGTCGGCGGACGAGTTATTTATCGTTGTTGATGAACTTTCATTTGTCTAAAGTTACAAATAAAGAAATACAATATCATACACTATATATATGCATATAAAAGAAATTAGCATGCACTGGCCAAAAATTGTTATATAATCGAATCTACGATAAAATACATACAAATAATAGCATGTCATTTTCACAAGTTTAACAACATACAAATGTATTGGTATACCTTATGCTATTTAAATAAAACGTGTCCACAAGAACACTATTGCAATCAAAACATATTCTTGGATACTTTATAAAAACTCTATAAACAAGAAGACTTCACACAAAGCGATAACGCGAATGATGACACTGCGTTTTCAGGTGTAAAGCTGAAAGATAGGGTCACACAAATTAATAAGACGAATACTGGCACTGATTGTTCAAATGTAAAGCTGAAGGATAGGGTCACGTAAATTAATAACACGAATACTGACACTGATTGTTCAAATGTAAAGCTGAAGGATAGGGTCACGCTAATCAATAACACGAATACTGGCACTGATTGTTCAAATGTAAAGCTGGAGGATAGGGTAATGCAAATTAATAACACGAATACTGGCACTGATTGTTCAAATGTAAAGTTGGAGGATAGGGTCACGCAAATCAATAACACGAATACTGACACTGATTGTTCAAATGTAAAGCTGGAGGATAGGGTCACGCAAATTAATAACACGAAAACTGACACTGATTGTTCAAATGTAAAGTTGGAGGATAGAGTCACGTAAATTAATAACACGAATACTGGCACTGATTGTTCAAATGTAAAGCTAAAGGATAGGGTCACGCAAAGGGATATCACGAATACTGACAATGATTTTTAAAAAGTAAAGCTGGAGGATAGGGTCACACAAAGGGATAACACAAATACTGACACTGCGTATTCAGATGTAAAGCTGGAAGAAAGGGTCACGCAAAGGAATAACACAAATACTGACACTGCATATTCAGATACAAAGCTGAAGGATAGGGTCACACAAAGGGATAACACGAATATTGACAATGATTGTATAAATGTAAAGCTAACGGATAGGGTCACTCAAAGGGATAACACAAATACTGACACTGCGTATTCAGATGTAAAGCTGGAAGAAAGGGTCATGCAAAGGATTAACACAAATACTGACACTGTGTATTCAGATATAAAGCTGAAGGATAGGGTCACACAAAGGGATAACACGAATACTGACAATGATTGTATAAATGTAAAGCTAACGGATAGGGTCACTCAAAGGGATAACACAAATACTGACACTGCGTATTCAGATGTAAAGCTGGAAGAAAAGGTCACGCAAAGGAATAACACAAATAGTGACACTGCGTATTCAGATATAAAGCTGAAGGATAGGGTCACACAAAGGAATAACACGAATACTGACAATGATTGTATAAATGTAAAGCTAACGGATAGGGTCACTCAAAGGGATAACACAAATACTGACACTGCGTATTCAGATGTAAAGCTGAAGTATAGGGTCACACAAAGGGATAACACGAATACTGACACTGCGTATTCAGATATAAAGCTGAAGGATAGGGTCACACAAAGGGATAACACGAATACTGACAATGATTGTATAAATGTAAAGCTGAAGGATAGGGTCACTCAAAGGGGTAACACAAATACTTACACAACGTATTCAAATGTAAAGCTGAAGTATAGGGTCACACAAAGCGATATCACGAATACTGACAATGATTGTTCAAATGTAAAGCTAAAGGATAGGGTCACTCAAAGGGGTAACACAAATAGTGACACTGCGTATTCAAATGTAAAGCTAAAGACTAGGGTCACACAAAGGGATAACACGAATACTGACACTGCGTATCTAAATGTAAAGCTAAATGATAGAGTCACACAAAGGGATAACACGAATACTGACAATGATTCTATAAATGTAAAGCTGAAGGATAGGGTTTGGCAAATGGGTAACACGAGTACTGTCACTGCTTGTTCAAATGATAAGCTGGAGGATAGGGTCAGCGGTGGTAAGGATGGATGTGTATAGTGGTGAGTGTTGATGTGTATAGTGGTGTTGGTCGATGTGTATAGTGGTGATGGTGGATGTGTAAAGTGGTGCGGGTGGATGTGTATAGTGTTGAGAGTGGTTGTTTTCAGTGGTGATGGTGGATGTTAATACAGGTGAGGGTTGATGAGTACAGTGGTGAGGATGGATATGTATAGTGTTGAGGATGGATGTTTATCGTGGTGAGAATGGATGTTTAAAGCAAGCGGTGAGTGTGGATGTATATAGTAGTGAGAATAGATATGTATAGTGGTGAGTGTGGACGTGTTTAAAAGTGAGAATGGATATGTATAGTGGTGAGTGTGGATGTTTATAGTGGTGATCATGGATATGTATAGTAGTGAGAATGGATATGTATAGTAGTGAGTGTGGATGCGTATATAAGTGAGAATTGATATGTATAGTAGTGAGTGTGGATGTGTATAGTGGTGAACATGGATATGTATAGTAGTGAGAATGGATATGTATAGTAGTGAGAATGGATATGTATAGTAGTGAGTGTGGATGTGTATAGTGGTGAACATGGATATGTATAGTAGTGAGAATGGATATGTATAGTAGTGAGAATGGATATGTATAGTAAAGAAATTGGATATGTTGAGTAATGAGAATGAATATGTATAGTAATGAGAATGAGTGTGCATAGTAGTGAGTGTGGATGTGTATAAGGGCGAGAATGGATATGTATAGTGGTGAAAATGGATATGTACAGTGGTGAGTGTGGATGTGTATAGTAGTGAGAATTGATATGTATAGTAGTGAGTGTGGATGAGTATAGTGGTGAGAATGGATATGTATAGTAATGAGAATCGATGTGTATAGTAGTGAGTGTGGATGTGTATAGTGGTGAGAATGGATATGTATAGTAGTGAGAATGGATATGTATAGTAATGAGAATGGATATGTACAGTAATGAGAATGGGTGTGCATAGTAGTGAGTGTTGATGTGTATAGTGGCGAGAATGGTTATGTATAGTGGTGAGAATGGATATGTATAGTAATGAGTAGAGATATGTATAGTAGTGAGAAGGGATATGTATAGTAGTGAGAATGGACATGTATAGCAATGAGAATGGATATGTAAAGTAGTGAGTGTGGATGTGTATAGTGGTGAGAATAGATATGTACAGTGGTGAGAATGGATATGTAAAGTAGTGAGTGTGGATGTGTATAGTGGTGAGAATAGATATGTACAGTGGTGAGAATGGATATGTATAAGAGTGAGTGTGGATGTGTATAGTAATGAGAACGGCTATATATAGTAATGAGAATGGATATATATAGTAGTGAGAATGGATATGTATAATAATGAGAATGGATATGTATAGTAGTGAGTGTGGATGTGTATAGTGGTGAGAATAGATGTGTATAGTAGTGAGAATGGATATGCATAGTAGTGAGTGTGGATATGTATAGTGGTGAGAATGGATATGTATGGAAGCGAAAATACATGTGTTTTGTGGTGAGTGTGGATGTGTATAGTAGTGAGAATGAATATGTATAGTATTGAGAATGGATATGTATAGTAATGAGAATGGATATGTATAGTAGTGAGAATGCATATGTATAGTAGTGAGAATGGATATGTATAGTAATGAGAATGGATATGTATAGTAGTGAGAATGGATATGTATAGTAGTGAGAGTGGATGTGTACAGTGGTGAGAATGGATATGTATAGTAGTGAGAATGGATATGTACAGTAGTGAGTGTGGATGTGTGTAGTAGTGAGAATGGAAATGTATAGTAGTGAGAATGGATATGTATAGTAATGAGAATGTATATGAATAGGAGTGAGTGTGGATGTGTATAGTAATGAGAATGGCTATCTATAGTAATGAGAATCGATATGTATAGTAGTTAGAATGGATATGTATAGTAATGAGAAAGTATATGTACAGGAGTGAGTATGGATGTGTATAATTGTGAGAATGGATATGTATAGTAGTGAGAATGGATATGTATAGTAGTGAGAATGGATATGTATAGTGGTGAGTGTGGATGTGTATAGTGGTGAGAATGGATATGTATAGTAGTGAGAAGGGATATGTATAGTAATGAGAATGGATATGTATAGTAGTGAGAAGGGATATGTATAGTAATGAGTATGGATATGTATAGTAGTGAGAATGGATATGTAAAGTAATGAGAATGGATATGTATAGAAATGAGAATGGATATTATAGTGGTGAGTGTGGATGTGTATAGTGGTGAGAATGGATGTGTATAATAGTGGGAATGGATTTGTATAGAAGTGAAAGTGGATATGTGTAGTAGTGAGAATGGTTATGTATAGTAGTGGGAATGGATATGTATAATAATGGGAATGGATATGTATAGTAGTGAGAATGGATATGTATAGTAATGAGAATGTATATGAATAGGAGTGAGTGTGGATGTGTATAGTAATGAGAATGGCTATCTATAGTAATGAGAATCGATATGTATAGTAGTTAGAATGGATATGTATAGTAATGAGAAAGTATATGTACAGGAGTGAGTATGGATGTGTATAATTGTGAGAATGGATATGTATAGTAGTGAGAATGGATATGTATAGTAGTGAGAATGGATATGTATAGTGGTGAGTGTGGATGTGTATAGTGGTGAGAATGGATATGTATAGTAGTGAGAAGGGATATGTATAGTAATGAGAATGGATATGTATAGTAGTGAGAAGGGATATGTATAGTAATGAGTATGGATATGTATAGTAGTGAGAATGGATATGTAAAGTAATGAGAATGGATATGTATAGAAATGAGAATGGATATTATAGTGGTGCGTGTGGATGTGTATAGTGGTGAGAATGGATGTGTATAATAGTGGGAATGGATTTGTATAGAAGTGAAAGTGGATATGTGTAGTAGTGAGAATGGTTATGTATAGTAGTGGGAATGGATATGTATAATAATGGGAATGGATATGTATAGTAGTGAGAATGGATATGTATAGTAATGAGAATGGATATGTATAGTAGTGAGAATGGATATGTATAGTAGTGAGTGTGGTTGTGTACAGTGGTGAGAATGGATATGTATAGTAGTGAGATTGGATATGTATAGTAATGAGAATGGATATGTATAGTGGTGAGTGTGGATGTGTATAGTGGTGAGAACGGATATGTATAGTAGTGAGAATGGATATGTATAGTAATGAGAATGGATATGTATAGTAGTGAGAATGGATAGGTATAGTAATGAGAATGGATATGTATAGTAATGAGAATGGATAGTATAGTGGTGAGTGTGGATGTGTATAGTGGTGATAATGGATGTGTATAATAGTGGGAATGTATTTGTATAGTAGTGAAAGTGGATATGTATAGTAGTGAGAATGAATATGTATAGTAGTGGGAATGGATATGTATAATAATGGGAATGGATATGTATAGTAGTGAGAATGGATATGTACAGTAATGAGAATGGATATGTATAGTAATGAGAATAACTATGAATAGTAGTGAGTGTGGATGTGTATAGTGGTGAATTGGATGTGTATAGTAGTGAGAATGGATATTATAGTGGTGAGTGTGGATGTGTATAGTGGTGAGAATGGATGTGCATAATAGTGGGAATGGATTTGTGTAGTAGTGAAAGTGGATATGTATAGTAGTGAGAATGGATATGTATAGTAGTGGGAATGGATATGTATAGTAGTGAGAATGGATATGTATAATAATGAGAATGGATATGTATAGTAATGAGAATAACTATGAACAGTAGTGAGTGTAGATGTGTATAGTGGTGAGAATGGATATGTATAGTAGTGAGAATGGATATGTATAGTAGCGAGTGTGGATGTGTACAGTGGTGAGAGTGGATATGTATAGTAATGTGAATGGATAAGTATAGTAATGAGAATGGATATGTATAGTAGTGAGAATGGATATGTAAAGTAATGAGAATGGATATGTATAGTAATGAGAATGTATATGTATAAGAGTGAGTGTGGATGTGTATAGTAATGAGAACGGCTATGTATAGTAATGAAAATGGATATGTATTGTAGTGAGAATGGATATGTATAGTAGTGAAAATGGATATGTATAGTAATGAGAATGGATAGGTATAGTGGTGAGTGTGGATGTGTGTAGTGGTGAGAATAGATACGTATAGTAGTGAGAATGAATATATATAGTAATAAGAATAGCTATGAATAGTAGTGAGTGTTGATGTGTATAGTAGTGAGAATGGATATGTATAGTAGCGAAAATATCTATGAATAGTAGTGAGTGTGGATGTGTATAGTGGTGAGAATGGATATGTATAGTAGTGAGAATGGATATGTGTAGTAATGAGAATGGATATGTATAGTAGTGAGAATGGCTATGTATCGTGGTGAGTGTGGATGTGTATAGTAGTGAGAATGGATATGTATAGTTATGAGAATGGATATGTATAGTATTGGGAATGGATATGTATAGTAGTGAGAATGGATATGTATAGTGGTGAGTGTGGATGTGTATGGTAGAGGGAGTGGATGTGTATAGTTGTGAAGTTGCATGCATAGGTTTGAGGGAATATTTATGGGATGTAAAGTAACAGTTCGGGTGAGCATAGACAGTAAAGCATGCACTAGTTTTCTTGTAACAGTAGAGAAACTTACGAGCCGGGGTACCAGCAGAGTCAATCAAACAGAAAATAATGCGGATTTGGCAGTGATGGCATGTTTATAGGGCTGTACAAGGATTTGGTTATAAAATAATATTTCTCACCGCGAATATTGATATATCGTCTCCTCGAAAATGCTAGAAATCAAAATAAATGAATAAACACACAATAAACAAAAATAAACAAACACTAGATTCATGCTTAAATTCCTTGTATCTGTTCATATAGGAATTTGTATGTGGACATAGTGTAAAGTAAAAATGTTCATAGCGGTATTTGTATGTGGAAATAGTGTAAAGTAAAACAGTCATAGCGATATTAGTATGTGGACATAGTGTAAAGTAAAACTGTTCAAAGCGGTATTAGTTTGTGGACATAGTGTAAAGTAAAAATGTTCATAGCGGTATTTGTATGTGGAATTAGAGTCAAGTAAAACTGTTCATAACGGTATTTGTATGTGGAAATAGTGTAAAGTAAAACTGTTCATAGCGGTATTAGTATGTGGACATAGTGCAAAGTAAAACTGTTCATAGCAGTATTAGTTTGTGGACATAGTGTGAAGTAAAACTGTCATAGCGGTATTAGTTTGTGGACATAGTGTAAAGTAAAACTGTTGATAGCGGTATTTGTATGTGGACATAGTGTAAAGTAAAACTTTTCATAGCGGTATTAGTATGTGGACATAGTGTAAAGTAAAGCTGTCATAGCGGTATTTGTATGTGGACATGGTGTAAAGTAAAAATGTTCATAGAGGTATTTGTATATGGAAATAGTGTAAAGTAAAACTGTTCATAGCGGTATTAGTATGTGGAAATAGTGTAAAGTAAAACTGTTCATAGCGGTATTAGTTTGTGGACAAAGTGTAAAGTAAAAATGTTCATAACGGTATTTGTATGTGGGCATAGTGTAACGTAAAACTGTTCATAGCGGTATTAGTATGTGGACATAGTGTAAAGTAAAGCTGTCATAGCGGTATTTGTATGTGGACATAGTGTAAAGTAAAAATGTTCATAGCGGTATTTGTATGTGGAAATAGTGTAAAGTAAAACTGTTCATAGCGGTATTTGTATGTGGACATAGTGTAAAGTAAACCTGTTCATAGCGGTCTTTGTATGTGGACATAGTTTAAAGTAAAACTGTTCATAGCGGTATTTGTATGTGGACATAGTGTAAAGTAAAACTGTTCATAGCGGTATTAGTTTGTGGACATAGTGTAAAGTAAAGCTGTTCATAGCGGTATTAATATGTGGACATAGTGTAAGGTAAAGATGTTCATAGCGGTATTTGTATGTGGAAATATTGTAAAGTAAAACTGTTCACAGCGGTATTAGTATGTGGACATAGTGTAAAGTAAAACTGTTCATAGCGATATTTGTACGTGGAAATAGTGTTAAGTAAAACTGTTCATAGCGGTATTAGTTTGTTGACATAGTGTGAAGTAAAACTGTCATAGCGGTATTAGTTTGTGGAAATAGCGTAAAGTAAAACTGTTCATAGCGGTGTTATAATGTGGACATAGTGTAAAGTAAAACTGTTCATAGCGGTATTTGTATGTGGAAATAGTGTAAAGTAAGACTGTTCATAGCGGTATCAGTATGTGGACATAGTGTAAAGTAAAACTGTTCATAGCGGTATTTGTATGTGGAAATAGTGTAAAGTAAAACTGTTCATAGCAGTGTTATAATGTGGACATAGTG
This sequence comes from Panopea generosa, assembly GCA_029582155.1. Lineage (NCBI taxonomy): Eukaryota > Metazoa > Mollusca > Bivalvia > Adapedonta > Hiatellidae > Panopea > Panopea generosa. The sequence continues at coordinate 83,644,768 of CM055896.1, forward strand.
TAAAGTAAAACTGTCATAGCGGTGTTATAATGTGGATATAGTGTAAAGTAAAACTGTTCATAGCAGTATTAGTATGTGGACATAGTGTAAAGTAAAACTGTCATAGCGGTATTAGTTTGTGGACGTAGTGTAAAGTAAAACTGTTCATAGCAGTATTAGTATGTGGACATAGTGTAAAGTAAAACTGTCATAGCGGTATTAGTTTGTGGACATAGTGTAAAGTAAAACTGTTCATAGCGGTATTAGTTTGTGGACATAGTGTAAAGTAAAACTGTCATAGCGGTATTAGTATATGGACATAGTGTAAAGTAAAACTGTCATAGCGGTGTTATAATGTGGACATAGTGTAAAGTAAAACTGTCATGGCGGTGTTAGTTTGTGGACATAGTGTAAAGTAAAACTGTCATAAAGGTATTAGTATGTGGACATAGTGTAAAGTAAAACTGTTCATAGTGGTGTTATAACGTGGACATAGTGTCAAGTAAAACTGTCATAGCGGTATTAGTATGTGGACATAGTGTAAAGTAAAACTGTTCATAGCGGTATTAGTATATGGACATAGTGTAAAGTAAGATTCTCATAGCGGTTTTAGTTTGTGGACATAGTGTAAAGTAAAACTGTCATAGCGGTGTTCTAATGTGGACATAGTGTAAAGTAAAACTGTCATAGCGGTATTAGTATGTGGACATAGTGTAAAGTAAAACTGTTCATAGCGGTATTAGTTTGTTGACATAGTGTAAAGTAAAACTGTTCATAGCGGTATTAGTATGTGGACATAGTGTAAAGTAAAACTGTTCATAGCGGTATTACTTTGTTGACATAGTGTAAAGTAAAACTGTCAAAGCGGTATTTGTATGTGGAAATAGTGTAAAGTAAAACTGTTCATAGCGGTATTAGTATGTGGACATAGTGTAAAGTAAAACTGTTCATAGCGGTATTAGTTTGTGGACATAGTGTAAAGTAAAAATGTTCATAGCGGTATTTGTATGTGGAATTAGTGTCAAGTAAAACTGTTCATAACGGTATTTGTATGTGGAAATAGTGTAAAGTAAAACTGTTCATAGCGGTATTAGTATGTGGACATAGTGTAAAGTAAAACTGTTCATAGCAGTATTAGTTTGTGGACATAGTGTGAAGTAAAACTGTCATAGCGGTATTAGTTTGTGGACATAGTGTAAAGTAAAACTGTTGATAGAGGTATTTGTATGTGGACATAGTGTAAAATAAAACTGTTCATAGCGGTATTAGTATGTGGACATAGTGTAAAGTAAAGCTGTCATAGCGGTATTTGTATGTGGACATAGTGTAAAGTAAAAATGTTCATAGAGGTATTTATATGTGGAAATAGTGTAAAGTAAAACTGTTCATAGCGGTATTAGTATGTGGAAATAGTGTACAGTAAAACTGTTCATAGCGGTATTAGTTTGTGGACATAGTGTAAAGTAAAAATGTTCATAGCGGTATTTGTATGTGGGCAAAGTGTAACGTAAAACTGTTCATAGCGGTATTAGTATGTGGACATAGTGTAAAGTAAAGCTGTCATAGCGGTATTTGTATGTGGACATAGTGTAAAGTAAAAATGTTCATAACGGTATTTGTATGTGGAAATAGTGTAAAGTAAAACTGTTCATAGCGGTATTTGTATGTGGACATAGTGTAAAGTAAACCTGTTCATAGCGGTCTTTGTATGTGGACATAGTTTAAAGTAAAACTGTTCATAGCGGTATTTGTTTGTGGACATAGTGTAAAGTAAAACTGTTCATAGCGGTATTAGTATGTAGACATAGTGTAAAGTAAAGCTGTTCATAGCGGTTTTAATATGTGGACAGAGTGTAAGGTAAAGATGTTCATAGCGGTATTTGTATGTGGAAATAGTGTAAAGTAAAACTGTTCACAGCGGTATTAGTATGTGGACATAGTGTAAAGTAAAACTGTTCATAGCGATATTTGTACGTGGAAATAGTGTTAAGTAAAACTGTTCATAGCGGTATTAGTTTGTGGACATAGTGTGAAGTAAAACTGGCATAGCGGTATTAGTTTGTGGACATAGCGTAAAGTAAAACTGTTCATAGCGGTGTTATAATGTGGACATAGTGTAAAGTAAAACTGTTCATAGCGGTATTTGTATGTGGAAATAGTGGAAAGTAAGACTGTTCATAGCGGTATCAGTATGTGGACATAGTGTAAAGTAAAACTGTTCATAGCGGTATTTGTATGTGGAAATAGTGTAAAGTAAAACTGTTCATAGCAGCGTTATAATGTGGACATAGTGTAAAGTAAAACTGTCATAGCGGTGTTATAATGTGGATATAGTGTACAGTAAAACTGTTCATAGCAGTATTAGTATGTGGACATAGTGTAAAGTAAAACTGTCATAGCGGTATTAGTTTGTGGACGTAGTGTAAAGTAAAACTGTTCATAGCAGTATTAGTATGTGGACATAGTGTAAAGTAAAACTGTCATAGCGGTATTAGTTTGTGGACGTAGTGTAAAGTAAAACTGTTCATAGCGGTATTAGTTTGTGGACATAGTGTAAAGTAAAACTGTCATAGCGGTATTAGTATATGGACATAGTGTAAAGTAAAACTGTCATAGCGGTGTTATAATGTGGACATAGTGTAAAGTAAAACTGTCATGGCGGTGTTAGTTTGTGGACATAGTGTAAAGTAAAACTGTCATAAAGGTATTAGTATGTGGACATAGTGTAAAGTAAAACTGTTCATAGCGGTGTTATAATGTGCACATAGTGTAAAGTAAAACTGTCGTAGCGGTATTAGTTTGTGGAAATAGTGTAAAGTAAAACTGTCATAGCGGTATTAGTTTGTGGACATAGTGTAAAGTAAAACTGTTCATAGCGGTGTTATAACGTGGACATAGTGTCAAGTAAAACTGTCATAGCGGTATTAGTATGTGGACATAGTGTAAAGTAAAACTGTTCATAGCGGTATTAGTATATGGACATAGTGTAAAGTAAGATTATCATAGCGGTTTTAGTTTGTGGACATAGTGTAAAGTAAAACTGTCATAGCGGTGTTCTAATGTGGACATAGTGTAAAGTAAAACTGTCATAGCGGTATTAGTATGTGGACATAGTGTAAAGTAAAACTGTTCATAGCGGTATTAGTTTGTTGACAAAGTGTAAAGTAAAACTGTTCATAGCGGTATTAGTATGTGGACATAGTGTAAAGTAAAACTGTTCATAGCGGTATTACTTTGTTGACATAGTGTAAAGTAAAACTGTCAAAGCGGTATTAGTATGTGGACATAGTGTAAAGTAAAACTGTTCATAGCGGTGTTATAATGTGGATATAGTGTAAAGTAAAACTGTCAAAGCAATATTAGTTTGTGGACATAGTGTAATGTAAAACTGTCATAGCGGTATTAGTTTGTGGACATAGTGTAAAGTAAAACTGTCATAGTGGTGTTATAATGTGGACATAGTGTAAAGTAAAACTGTCATAGCGGTATTAGTATGTGGTCATAGTGTAAAGTGAAACTGTCATAGCGGTATTAATATGTGGACATAGTGTAAAGTAAAACTGTTCATAGCGGTATTATAATGTGGACATAGTGTAAAGTAAAACTGTTCATAGCGGTGTTATAATGTGGACATAGTGCAAAGTAAAACTGTTTATAGCGGTGTTATAATGTGGACATAGTGTAAAGTAAAACTGTCATGGCGGTGTTAGTTTGTGGACATAGTGTAAAGTAAAACTGTCATAAAGGTATTAGTATGTGGACATAGTGTAAAGTAAAACTGTTCATAGTGGTGTTATAACGTGGACATAGTGTCAAGTAAAACTGTCATAGCGGTATTAGTATGTGGACATAGTGTAAAGTAAAACTGTTCATAGCGGTATTAGTATATGGACATAGTGTAAAGTAAGATTCTCATAGCGGTTTTAGTTTGTGGACATAGTGTAAAGTAAAACTGTCATAGCGGTGTTCTAATGTGGACATAGTGTAAAGTAAAACTGTCATAGCGGTATTAGTATGTGGACATAGTGTAAAGTAAAACTGTTCATAGCGGTATTAGTTTGTTGACATAGTGTAAAGTAAAACTGTTCATAGCGGTATTAGTATGTGGACATAGTGTAAAGTAAAACTGTTCATAGCGGTATTACTTTGTTGACATAGTGTAAAGTAAAACTGTCAAAGCGGTATTTGTATGTGGAAATAGTGTAAAGTAAAACTGTTCATAGCGGTATTAGTATGTGGACATAGTGTAAAGTAAAACTGTTCATAGCGGTATTAGTTTGTGGACATAGTGTAAAGTAAAAATGTTCATAGCGGTATTTGTATGTGGAATTAGTGTCAAGTAAAACTGTTCATAACGGTATTTGTATGTGGAAATAGTGTAAAGTAAAACTGTTCATAGCGGTATTAGTATGTGGACATAGTGTAAAGTAAAACTGTTCATAGCAGTATTAGTTTGTGGACATAGTGTGAAGTAAAACTGTCATAGCGGTATTAGTTTGTGGACATAGTGTAAAGTAAAACTGTTGATAGAGGTATTTGTATGTGGACATAGTGTAAAATAAAACTGTTCATAGCGGTATTAGTATGTGGACATAGTGTAAAGTAAAGCTGTCATAGCGGTATTTGTATGTGGACATAGTGTAAAGTAAAAATGTTCATAGAGGTATTTATATGTGGAAATAGTGTAAAGTAAAACTGTTCATAGCGGTATTAGTATGTGGAAATAGTGTACAGTAAAACTGTTCATAGCGGTATTAGTTTGTGGACATAGTGTAAAGTAAAAATGTTCATAGCGGTATTTGTATGTGGGCAAAGTGTAACGTAAAACTGTTCATAGCGGTATTAGTATGTGGACATAGTGTAAAGTAAAGCTGTCATAGCGGTATTTGTATGTGGACATAGTGTAAAGTAAAAATGTTCATAACGGTATTTGTATGTGGAAATAGTGTAAAGTAAAACTGTTCATAGCGGTATTTGTATGTGGACATAGTGTAAAGTAAACCTGTTCATAGCGGTCTTTGTATGTGGACATAGTTTAAAGTAAAACTGTTCATAGCGGTATTTGTTTGTGGACATAGTGTAAAGTAAAACTGTTCATAGCGGTATTAGTATGTAGACATAGTGTAAAGTAAAGCTGTTCATAGCGGTTTTAATATGTGGACAGAGTGTAAGGTAAAGATGTTCATAGCGGTATTTGTATGTGGAAATAGTGTAAAGTAAAACTGTTCACAGCGGTATTAGTATGTGGACATAGTGTAAAGTAAAACTGTTCATAGCGATATTTGTACGTGGAAATAGTGTTAAGTAAAACTGTTCATAGCGGTATTAGTTTGTGGACATAGTGTGAAGTAAAACTGGCATAGCGGTATTAGTTTGTGGACATAGCGTAAAGTAAAACTGTTCATAGCGGTGTTATAATGTGGACATAGTGTAAAGTAAAACTGTTCATAGCGGTATTTGTATGTGGAAATAGTGGAAAGTAAGACTGTTCATAGCGGTATCAGTATGTGGACATAGTGTAAAGTAAAACTGTTCATAGCGGTATTTGTATGTGGAAATAGTGTAAAGTAAAACTGTTCATAGCAGCGTTATAATGTGGACATAGTGTAAAGTAAAACTGTCATAGCGGTGTTATAATGTGGATATAGTGTACAGTAAAACTGTTCATAGCAGTATTAGTATGTGGACATAGTGTAAAGTAAAACTGTCATAGCGGTATTAGTTTGTGGACGTAGTGTAAAGTAAAACTGTTCATAGCAGTATTAGTATGTGGACATAGTGTAAAGTAAAACTGTCATAGCGGTATTAGTTTGTGGACGTAGTGTAAAGTAAAACTGTTCATAGCGGTATTAGTTTGTGGACATAGTGTAAAGTAAAACTGTCATAGCGGTATTAGTATATGGACATAGTGTAAAGTAAAACTGTCATAGCGGTGTTATAATGTGGACATAGTGAAAAGTAAAACTGTCATGGCGGTGTTAGTTTGTGGACATAGTGTAAAGTAAAACTGTCATAAAGGTATTAGTATGTGGACATAGTGTAAAGTAAAACTGTTCATAGCGGTGTTATAATGTGCACATAGTGTAAAGTAAAACTGTCGTAGCGGTATTAGTTTGTGGAAATAGTGTAAAGTAAAACTGTCATAGCGGTATTAGTTTGTGGACATAGTGTAAAGTAAAACTGTTCATAGCGGTGTTATAACGTGGACATAGTGTCAAGTAAAACTGTCATAGCGGTATTAGTATGTGGACATAGTGTAAAGTAAAACTGTTCATAGCGGTATTAGTATATGGACATAGTGTAAAGTAAGATTATCATAGCGGTTTTAGTTTGTGGACATAGTGTAAAGTAAAACTGTCATAGCGGTGTTCTAATGTGGACATAGTGTAAAGTAAAACTGTCATAGCGGTATTAGTATGTGGACATAGTGTAAAGTAAAACTGTTCATAGCGGTATTAGTTTGTTGACAAAGTGTAAAGTAAAACTGTTCATAGCGGTATTAGTATGTGGACATAGTGTAAAGTAAAACTGTTCATAGCGGTATTACTTTGTTGACATAGTGTAAAGTAAAACTGTCAAAGCGGTATTAGTATGTGGACATAGTGTAAAGTAAAACTGTTCATAGCGGTGTTATAATGTGGATATAGTGTAAAGTAAAACTGTCAAAGCAATATTAGTTTGTGGACATAGTGTAATGTAAAACTGTCATAGCGGTATTAGTTTGTGGACATAGTGTAAAGTAAAACTGTCATAGTGGTGTTATAATGTGGACATAGTGTAAAGTAAAACTGTCATAGCGGTATTAGTATGTGGTCATAGTGTAAAGTGAAACTGTCATAGCGGTATTAATATGTGGACATAGTGTAAAGTAAAACTGTTCATAGCGGTATTATAATGTGGACATAGTGTAAAGTAAAACTGTTCATAGCGGTGTTATAATGTGGACATAGTGCAAAGTAAAACTGTTTATAGCGGTGTTAGTATGTGGACATTGTGTAAAGTAAAACTGTTCATAGCGGTTTGATAATGTGGATATAGTGTAAAGAAAAACTGTCATAGCGGTGTTATAATGTGGATATAGAGTAAAGTAAAACTGTTCATAGCGGTATTAGTATGTGGACATAGTGTAAAGTAAAACTGTTCATAGCGGTGTTACAATGTGGACATAGTGTAAAGTAAAACTGTCATAGCGGTGTTAGTTTGTGGAAATAGTGTAAAGTAAAACTGTCACAGCAGTATTAGTATGTGAAAATAGTGTAAAGTAAAACTGTTCATAGCGGTATTAGCATGTGGACATAGTGTAAAGTAATACTGTTCATAGCGGTATTAGCATGTGGACATAATGTAAAGTAAAACTGTTCATAGCGGTATTAGTTTGTGGACATAGTTATAAGTAAAACTGTTGATAGCGGTGTTAGTTTGTGGACATAGTGTAAAGTAAAACTGTCATAGCTGTATCAGTTTGTGGACATAGTGTAAAGTAAAACTGTTCATAGCGGTGTTTGTTTGTGGACATAGTGTAAAGTAAAACTGTTCATAGCGGGGTTATAATGTGGACATAGTTTAAAGTAAAACTGTCATAGCGGTATTAGTTGGTGGACATAGTGTAAAGTACAACTTTCATAGCGGTATTAGTTTGTGGACATAGTGTAAAGTAAAACTGTTCATAGCGGTGTTAGTTTGTGGACATAGTGTAAAGTAAAACTGTTTATAGCGGTGTTATAATGTGGACATAGTGTAAAGTAAAACTGTCATAGCGGTATTAGTTGGAGGACATAGTGTAAAGTAAAACTGTCATAGCGGTGTTATAATGTGGACATAGTGTAAAGTGAAACTGTCATAGCGGTATTAGTATTTGGACATAGTGTAAAGTAAAACTGTTCATAGCGGTATTATAATGTGGACATAGTGCAAAGTAAAACTGTTCATAGCGGTGTTATAATGTGGACATAGTGCAAAGTAAAACTGTTGATAGCGGTGTTAGTATGTGGACATAGTGTAAAGTAAAACTGTTCATAGCGGTATTATAATGTGGACATAGTGTAAAGTAAAACTGTCATAGCGGTGTTATAATGTGGACATAGTGTAAAGTAAAACTGTCATAGCGGTATTAGTATGTGGACATAGTGTAAAGTAAAACTGTTCATAGCGGTATTATAATGTGGACATAGTGTAAAGTAAAACTGTTCATAGCGGTATTATAATGTGGACATAGTGTAAAGTAAAACTGTTCATAGCGGTGTTATAATATGGACATAGTGCAAAGTTAAACTGTTGATAGCGGTGTTAGTATGTGGACATAATGTAAATAAAACTGTTCATAGCGGTATTATAATGTGGACATAGTGTAAAGTAAAACTGTCAAAGCGGTGTTATAATGTGGACATAGTATAAAGTAAAACTGTTCATAGCGGTATTAGTATGTGGACATAGTGTAAAGTAAAACTGTTAATAGCGGTGTTATAATGTGGACATAGTGTAAAGTAAAACTGGCATAGCGGTATGAGTTTGTGGAAATAGTGTAAAGTAAAACTGTCATAGCGGTATTAGTATGTGGAAATAGTGTAAAGTAAAACTGTTCATAGCGGTATTAGCATGTGGACATAGTGTAAAGTAAAACTGTTCATAGCGGTATTAGCATGTGGACATAATGTAAAGTAAAACTGTTCATAGCTGTATTATAATGTGGACATAGTGTAAAGTAAAACTGTTCATAGCGGTGTTATAATGTGGACATAGTGCAAAGTAAAACTGTTTATAGCGGTGTTAGTATGTGGACATAGTGTAAAGTAAAACTGTTCATAGCGGTATTATAATGTGGACATAGTGTAAAGTAAAACTGTCATAGCGGTGTTATAATGTGGACATAGTGTAAAGTAAAACTGTCATAGCGGTATTAGTGTGTGGACATAGTGTAAAGTAAAACTGTTCATAGCGGTATTATAATGTGGATATAGTGTAAAGTAAAACTGTTCATAGCGGTATTATAATGTGGACATGGTGTAAAGTAAAACTGTCATAGCGGTGTTATAATGTGGACATAGTGCAAAGTTAAACTGTTGATAGCGGTGTTAATATGTGGACATAGTGTAAAGTAAAACTGTTCATAGCGGTATTATAATGTGGACATAGTGTAAAGTAAAACTGTCATAGCGGTGTTATAATGTGGACATAGTGTAAAGTAAAACTGTTCATAGCGGTATTAGTATGTGGACATAGTGTAAAGTAAAACTGTTCATAGCGGTGTTATAATGTGGACATAGTGTAAAGTAAAACTGGCATAGCGGTATTAGTTTGTGGAAATAGTGTACAGTAAAACTGTCATAGCGATATTAGTATGTGGAAATAGTGTAAAGTAAAACTGTTCATAGCGGTATTAGCATGTGGACATAGTGTAAAGTAATACTGTTCATAGCGGTATTAGCATGTGGACATAGTGTAAAGTAAAACTGTTCATAGCGGTATTAGCATGTGGACATAATGTAAAGTAAAACTGTTCATAGCAGTATTAGTTTGTGGACATAGTTATAAATAAAACTGTTGATAGCGGTGTTAGTTTGTGGACATAGTGTAAAGTAAAACTGTCATAGCTGTATTAGTTTGTGGACATAGTGTAAAGTAAAACTGTTCATAGCGGTGTTTGTTTGTGGACATAGTGTAAAGTAAAACTGTTCACAGTGGGGTGATAATGTGGACATAGTGTAAAGTAAAACTGTCATAGCGGTATTAGTTGGTGGACATAGTGTAAAGTAAAACTTTCATAGTGGTATTAGTATGTGGACATAGTGTAAAGTAAAACTGTTCATAGCGGTGTTAGTTTGTGGACATAGTGTAAAGTGAAACTGTTCATAGCGGTGTTATAATGTGGACATAGTGTAAAGTAAAACTGTCATAGCGGTATTAGTTGGTGGACATAGTGTAAAGAAAAACTTTCATAGCGGTATTAGTTTGTGGACATAGTGTAAAGTAAAACTGTATATAGCGGTGTTAGTTTGTGGACATAGTGTAAAGTAAAGCTGTTCATAGCGGTATTAGTATGTGGACATAGTGTAAAGTAAAACTGTCATAGCAGTATTAGTATGTGGACATAGTGTAAAGTAAAACTGTTTATAGCGGTGTTAGTTTGTGGACATAGTGTAAAGTAAAACTCTTCATAGCGGTATAAGTATGTGGACATAGTGTAAAGTAAAACTGTCATAGCAGAATTAGTTGGTGGACATAGTGTACAGTAAAACTGTCATAGCAGTATTAGTTGGTGGACATAGTGTAAAGTAAAACTGTCATAGCGGTGTTAGTTTGTAGACATATAGTGTAAAGTAAACCTGTTATAGCGGTATTAGTACGTGGACATAGTGTAAAGTAAAACTGTTCATAGCGGTGTTATAATGTGGACATAGTGTAAACTAAAACTGTTTATAGCGGTGTTATAATGTGGACATAGTGTAAAGTAAAACTGTTTATAGCGGTGTTATAATGTGGACATAGTGTAAAGTAAAACTGTCATAGCAGTATTAGTTGGTGGACAAAGTGTAAAGTAAAACTGTCATAGCGGTAGTAGTTTGTGGACATAGTGTAAAGTAAAACTGTTGATAGCGGTGTGATAATGTGGACATAGTGTAAAGTAAAACTGTCATAGCGGTATTAGTTTGTGGACATAGTGTGAAGTAAAACTGTTCATAGTAGTGTTAGTTTGTGGACATAGTGTAAAGTAAAACTGTTCATAGCGGTGTTATAATGTGGACATAGTGTAAAGTAAAACTGTCAAAGCGGTATTAGTTTGTGGACATAGTGTAAAGTAAAACTGTCATAGCGGTTTTATAATGTGGACATAGTGTAAAATAAAACTGTCATAGCGGTATTAGTATGTGGACATTGTGTAAAGTAAAACTGTCATAGCGGTGTTATAATATGGACATAGTGTCAAGTAAAACTGTTCATAGCGGTATTAGTTTGTTGACATAGTGTAAAGTAAAACTGTTCATAGCGGTATTAGTTTGTGGACATAGTGTAAAGTAAAACTGTTCATAGCGGTGTTATAATGTGGACATAGTGTAAAGTAAAACTGTCATAGCGGTATTATAATGTGGACATAGTGTGAAGTAAAACTGTTCATAGCGGTGTTAGTTTGTGGACATAGTGTAAAGTAAAACTGTCATAGCGGTGTTATAATGTGGACATAGTGTAAAGTAATACTGTCATAGCGGTATTAGTATGTGGACATTGTGTAAAGTAAAACTGTCATAGCGGTATTAGTATGTGGACATAGTGTAACGTAAAACTGTCATAACGGTATTAGTATGTGGACATTGTGTAAAGTAAAACTGTCATAACGGTATTAGTATGCGGACATAGTATAAAGTAAAACTGGCTTCTGTTTCAATAACATATCTTTATTGTTTAATTGAATACTTTAAAACTTGATCTATTTTTGGCTGGATTCGTAAAGATTCTTCAGTATATATAAACGAAACCAAATGTACCTTCTCCTCAGCCAGTTTAAACTAATGATCACCTGGACGTTTTTCTTTGACTTAAGTTTTTAAGTATTTTTAAGTATATAAGTACATGCTTAAATACATTTGTGAAACAGGAACCAGTATAAACTATATAACGCGTTAAAGCGCCTTGACCACAACTGACTCCACCAGCAACAACATCAACAGCATTACCATGGCGACGACAACGCCCGACATTGCTTTTTTAGGAGAAAGAAAAAATATCAACCAGACGGCTATTTCTTTATATATGAATTATCTGAATGAAACTAGAATCAAAAGTATTGCTCATCTTGCTGTGCAGTCTATTTATAAAATACTTTGGCACAACTTAGCATTAGGAAAGGAATTATTTTATTTTAACTAAAATTGTGTCAAATGTGCTATAGTCCTGCTTTCGATCCATTTTTGTCCTCTAGCCTAACCGTTGTTATTCGTATTTGTGTTTGTTTCTGTTCTATTCCTGTTTATTGCGTGAAAGGAGCGGACTACAATGAAACTTTTATACTATTTATACCATGTTTTATTCTCTGTATTAATGATTTATGGAAAGAGCCGTATAACGTATGCTGTTAAGAACTTTTGGTACGACCCTATTAGACACATTATGGAAATACAATATGTTTAAATAAAAACAAAAATAGCTCTGCTCTACTTAGAATGAATGTTGGCATTAATAGTTCAAACCCACGATCAGTAGACGGACATTGATATTATGTCGGCAGAGCTGAACAAAAGTGCCGACAGAGCTGAACAAAATTGACGACAGAGCGGAACAAAAATAACCTAACACTTACATTTCTCATTTAATCTCTCTACCACTCATGTGTAGTTCCAAACATTAACAACTTTGACATTTATTACAGTTAAATTAAAAGTTATTCGTATAATACAGTATGTTATATACATCACCTGAAGTAATAACAGTTCTTAATGATCAACATATATCATAGTGAATATGATCCAGACGACATTTTGTATCGCAGCAGATGTAAAGGATTTGTATGTTTCAGACGTCAGCGAGAATTTACAAAGCTCGCAGCCGCAATATATGACTGTACTATATATCATTTCTGTAATCGCATAAACTCTAATTTACATAGTACATCATACGATTTATTACCTATTAATTCAAAATTAAAACAAGATTTGTCGGAAATAAATGCGAATGTTCAACTTAAATAAATATCTTCTACACGAGTCTTATATAAAGTTTAAGTTGCAGACGAACAGAACAGAGATTATTATCAGTCAAATATAAACTGTGCAGATCTTGCTGAGCATGACAATAGTAAAAATGAAGACAATGTAAATCCATAACAGTCTGAGAGTTACTGGCCGTATAGGTTTACGTGGTTTGTCTCTCAGTCAGTAAGTTTTATCGTTACGTCTTCTTAAATGATGAAATGGAATAGATTAAACACATCGGTGTTACAGTTCACTCCAGGAATTCAAAAAAGTAAGAGACAGGTGACACATTATAAATTGTCACACGATACTATTATCGGAAGAATATCACAAAAGGGCGTTAACATGAAGTTAAAATTAAAAAATATATAGTTAAATTCTATGACGTGGGCAATGTGTTTCGGATTTACCAAAGTTGGTCGGCATTGTTAAAGACTTTTCAATGAAATATTAATTTGCATATTTTAAAGATTTTGTTCTTATACTTCAAAACTAGTGCGACACAATAAGCTTTCACAAAACGAAATTATTTCTTGAATAAGGCATTTCTGGGAACACTACTTGGGTTAATCTATATAAGTTATATTTTAATTTTGCTGTGTAACCGTTTAAGGACTGGGAAAGCCAGAGATCGTGGTATTTTTAATCTGAAAGCGGACCAATGATCTGAGGGCCGTGGGTTCGATCCTCCGCCACGACTATGCAAGATATTTTATCCGCATCTATATATCGGCTTAATTTAAGACTTCGAGCGTGATATGTCTAAGTTGTAATAAATAATGTAACGATAATAAATAAATGGGAGTTGGACCATTTCAAATATGGGTTAGGGAAGTGAGTTTGACCCCCCCCCCCCCCCTCCACACACACACACACACACATCACCACCACCACCACCTTCATCACAAATACTTCTCTTACGTCTAGGTAATGTTGCAATTTGTTTTATTTTAAATGTTTTATATTTTAATGATGTTCGCAAATGATGAGTTAAACATAACAAAAGTTTAAACCAGAAAAAATATGTTCAAAACACACATTTTTTATATTTGAGTTTAATCAATTAAGACATGATTTCTAGATCTGTCTTATCTTTTCAAAATGTCAGGATTTCTAGATCTGTCGTATCTTTTTTAGATCTGTCGGATCTTTTCAAAATGTCAGGATTTCTAGATCTGTCATTTTTTTTCAAAATGTCAGGATTTCTAGATCTGTCGTATTTTTGTTCAAAATGTCAAGTAAGTTAGTATTTACACCACTATAATATAATATTGGTGATAGGGAGGGGGTCAAGTATATGCTGACCAACCCACCTGAACATTGAGGGGCGGCTCCTGCGTCTATGTAACTCAAAACAAAACAAAGGTTCTGCCAACCACTTTATACAATTGATTTTTCTAATTTCTTTACCACCATTTTACGACCATTTTATACTTTGTCGGCTCTGTAAAACAACACCAGATTAGTTTTAAACCCTTACCTTGATATTGCCGTCGAACGATTTTTGCCGTCGGCGTTGTTGGGATGGTTTACGTGTGCAGCAAAAACAACAGAGCTCCTTGACTGCCGAGAAGAAGTACGATATTGACTTGGGACTGATGATTATGTTGAAAGGGGGAGGTAATGTCGAACCCTCATCAAAGTACCCCATCCATAACTTTGACCGGGAAAACTTCCATTCCATATCAGCATGATTCTGTAACAGAATAGTTATACAGATGAATATTTTGGATTTGACATATTCGGTCCATAAGCTATACGTAATAGGTCACTTTAACATCTCTTTTGAACATGAAAAGAAATAAAACGAGGGCTAAATGTTTAAAAAAAAAAAAACTTATGTTTTCTAGTAAAACCGACAACTCATGGATCCGTAAAGTATCTATGTCTGACATCAGTCAACACAGCCTAGAACCAATATTTGACATCAGTCCACTTACGCTAATACCTATTTCTGACATCAGTCAACACAGCCTAGAACCAATATTTGACATCAGTCCACTAACGCTAATACCTATTTCTGACATCAGTCAACACAGCCTAGAACCAATTTCTGACAACAGTCCACTTACGCTAATACCTATTTCTGACATCAGTCAACACAGCCTAGAACCAATATCTGACATCAGTCCACTTACGCTTATACCTATTTCTGACATCAGTCAACACAGCCTAGAACCAATATTTGACATCAGTCCACTAACGCTAATACCTATTTCTGACATCAGTCAACACAGCCTAGAACCAATTTCTGACAACAGTCCACTTACGCTAATACCTATTTCTGACATCAGTCAACACAGCCTAGAACCAATATCTGACATCAGTCCACTTACGCTTATACCTATTTCTGACATCAGTCAACACAGCCTAGAACCAATTTCTGACAACAGTCCACTTACGCTAATACCTATTTCTGACATCAGTCAACACAGCCTAGAACCAATTTCTGACAACAGTCCACTTACGCTAATACCTATTTCTGACATTAGCCTACCTACGCTAGGACCTATTTATGACATCAGCTACTCACGCTACGACCTATTTCTGACATCAGTCCACTAACGCTAGGCCCTATATCCGACATCATTCTACTCACGCTATTAGCCATTTCTGACATCAGCCCACTTACGCTAGGACCTATTTCTATCATTGTCCACTCACGCTAGGACCAATATCTGACATCTGTCCCTTGCGCTAGGACCTATATATGACATCAGTCCACTCACGCTAGGACCTATATATGACATCAGTCCACTCGCGCTAGGACCTATATATGACATCAGTCCACTCACGCTAGGACCTATATCTGGCGCTAGGATCTAAATCTGACATCAGCTCACTCACGCTAAGACCTATATCTGACATCAGCCCACTCACGCTAGGACCTATATCTGACATCAGTCCACTCACATTAGGACCTATTTCTGACATCAGCTCACTCGCGCTATAAACTTTTTCTGACATCAGTCCACTCACGCTAGGACCTGTATCTGACATCAGCCCCCTCATGCTAGGACCAATATCTGATATCAGTCCACTCACGCTAGGACCTATACATTGTATCTGACATTAGCTACTCACGCTACGACCTATTTCTGACATCAGACTACTAACGCTAGGCCATATATCTGACATCATTCTACTCACGCTAGGAGCCATTTCTGACATCAGCCCACTTACGTTAGGACCTATTTCTGGCATCAGCCCACTCACGCTAGGACCAATATCTGACATCAGTCCACTTACGCTAGGACCTATAAATGACATCAGTCCACTCCCGCTAGGACCTATATCTGACTCTAGGACCTATATCTGACATCAGCCCACTCACGCTTAGACCTATATCTGACATCAGTCCATTTACGCTAGGACCTATATCGGACATCAGCCCATTCACGCTAGAACCTATATATGACATCAGTCCACTCACGCTAGGACCTATATCTGACTCTAGGACCTATATCGGACATCAGCCCACTCACGCTAGGACCTATATATGACATCAGTCCACTCACGCTAGGACCCATTTCTGAATCAGCCCATTTAAACTAGAACCTATTTCTGACATCAGTCCACTCACGCTAGGACCTGTATCTGACATCAGCCCTCTCACGCTAGGACCTGTATCTGGCATCAACCCCTTCACGCTAGGACCTATAGCCGACATCAGCCCACTTACGCTAGGACCAATATATGACATCAGTCCACTCAACCTAGAACCAATATCTGACATCAGTCCACTCACGCTAGGACCAATATCTGACATCAGTTCGCACACGCTAGGGTCTATTTCTGACATTAGTCCTCCTAGCTAGGACCTATTTCTGACATCAGTCCTGTCACGCTATTACTTATATCTGGCACTATTCCACTGACGCTAGGACCTTTTTCTGACATCAGTCCACTCACGCTAGGGCCTATATCTGACATCAATCCACTCACGCTAGGAATTATTTCTGACATTTGCCCACTCACGCTAGAACTAATATCTGACATCAGCCCACTCACGCTAAGACTATTTCTGACATCAACCAGTTTACGCTTAAACCTATATTCGATATCAGCCCAATCACGCTAGGACCTATATTTGATATCATCCCTATCACGCTAGGGCATATTTCTGACATCAGTCCATTCACGCTAGGGCCTATATCTGACATCAGTCCACTCACGCTAGGACCTTTTTCTGACATCAGTCCACTCACGCTAGGACCTATATCTGACATCAGTCCACTCACGCTAGGACCTATATCTGACATCAGTCCACTCACGCTAGGACTTATTTCTGATATTTGCCCACTCACGCTAGAACTAATATCTGACTTCAGCCCACTCACGCTAAGACTATTTCTGACATCAACCAGTTTACGCTTAAACCTATATTCGATATCAGCCCAATCACGCTAGGACCTATATTTGATATCATCCCTATCACGCTAGGGCATATTTTTGATATCGGCCCAATCTCGCTAGGGCTTATATTTAATATCAGCCCAATCACGCACGGGCGTATATTGGATATCAGCCCACTCACGCTTAGACAAATTTCCGATATCAGCACATTCACGTTTGGACCTATTTCCGATGTCAGCAAATTCACGCTAGGACCAATTTCAGATTGAACCATCTCACTTAAAGACCCGCCGACACGCTTAATGAGGATTAACCTCTGGTCTCTTCACTCACCTCTATTTCCTGAAACGAGCTGGACATCATGGCAATAAGCATGTTGATGAGCACGATCACGGCCATACAGTGGTAGGCCATGAACAACAACTCCCCAACCGTCTCTGTGAAATATTGACCATCTTTTATTTTTATGTCCCGCAGCTGGGTAAGGCTGAACAAGGACCAATACAGCGTTCTGTAACTACTCTCCAGCCTGAAATATATCATAGGCAATTGTATTACTTTCACCTGGAAAAAAACATTATGTGGTCATGTTTCACTTTTAGGTCTCACTACACCGTTAAATTTTGCTGTGTATTCTATATAAAATAAGGTCTAGGATTTTCACCTTAAAGCAGTGCAGTGACACCATAAGTAATATTTAAAAAAGAAGTCCTTAAACGCTCTAAAATATACCCATTTGTAAAACTCCAATAAAAGTCACTTTCTTAATACCAGCCTTTTTGTGTTATTAATATTTTGCTCTGATAATCAGTAGCAAGAAAACTCAATCCCTAAAAACCATTTTGCAAATATTTCGGACCAAATTACATACTAGTAGTATGCCCCCTCATTAGCGCAAGAATCGGGTTACTGTCGCTAACACAGGGCGCACCTGTGTAATGAGACGCCAAGGGCGGTAATACATCTATTACGTCTTCAGTCATATAACATTTATAACTTATGTTTACATTTATTGATACTCCAGTTTTCTGCAAACGTTCTCCTCATCAATACCTTTCTAAAGTAATGTTCATATTACTGTAGTCATAACTGTCAAATTGACTGCCCATATTACAGCCATAGCTAATCATAGCTTATCATAGCTAATGTTCATGCCAACAATACAGCCAATGTTCATGTCAATTGTACTGTAAACACACACGTTTAAAATTACCCATTTTACATGTTAGAACACACAATACAGACATGACGGGAAAATAAAAGGTAATAAATGTGAGCAATTACCGCTCGTCTTCTAACTTGGAAACATAATACAAATATAATATATTTTGGTTTGTCATGATTAATAACCACCTACAAGTATCCAATAGTTTGGTATAAACACTGTTAAAACCTCAGGCCTTAACTTTCACAATCACTCTTAAAGGAAATGTTCCAAATCAACATCAAAAGTTTCATTTTAAGCAAGTGTTCAAAATTAGGATCAAAGTTCAAACTTAACGGAAGTGTGCCAAGGTTCTCGGTTTAAGGCAATGATAGAATAATTTGTGACAGAAGAGTAATTGGTGTATATCGGGAGGTAGTTATATTCACTGGATGACGTGCACATTGTCTATACAAAAGAAATTACATTCACTGGATGCCGTTCACATAGCCTATACAAGACTAGCCACAATATCCGCCTTCACTGAGTAAATATAACCGTTCGTTGTACTCATTTGCCTCTGCAACAGTCTAAATTTCAGGACATTTTATCGAAACTTAGTAATTACAGTTTATGCAGTTGTAAGCATAATGTTAAAACCAGATAACAAAACATCACTATTTTACATTAGAACAGAAACATCAAAGCAGCTTTTACACGAAAAAATTATAAACTTTTGTCTTCTTGTTTTATTTTACGCAGGGCATTTTCCCGATTAATACGCAAATATAAACACTCATGAATGGAATATCGTTCGTTGTTATGATGAAAACATTGTTCTAAAGGATAAACAACGTGATTCCCTGTTATGTTTGGCGAGCAGAACGGTAGATTTAATTGTCAATTTGAATGTTGGATACGTGGAAGCCATTTTGAAATGACAGTCATCTTGTGACTGGAAAGTAAAGTGAAGCTGAAAGTAGTCCGGAGCCAATGTTAACTAGTCACGCTCAGGGTATTGCTTGTATCATCTTCCAGTTTATAGTTAAATAATGCGTAAACCATTCAAACACGTTATTAATTAATATAATTTGTGGGAGGTATCAAGGCAAACATTTGACGGAAGGGGAGACATGTTTAATAAGTTCTGGTTCTTGTTTCAAACTTTTAAACGTGTGTCGTGTAAACATTTCTTGCGTATCTGATTGACAGGTATCTAGGGAATAAGCGTTATATTTCATACAATATTTATAATTACTATTTTATATTGTCAATCAATGGCACATATACAGATCAGGGTCACACTATGAGTCTTCTGAAGTCACTGTTATATATTTTGTAAGTTTTTATGCTTTCAACCGCCATTAGACTACTTATTCTCATAGACTTTTCATAAACCCACCATTGATTTTTGTTCTTTATTCTATAGTAAATAAGAAATGTTTGCAGACTTGTCATTCATACAGAGACCCAAATGAAAGAAGTGAAACTTAATTTTATTGTTTGTTAACCTCTGCACTACTAAAATATGATGAGAAAAGTAGGGGTCATGTGTCATATAAGAGATTTTTTTCTGTTCAGTGTGTAAATTGTTGACAAAGTGAAAGTAAACTTTCGAAATCATGTATTCATACCCCAATTTCCAAGCATCATTTACTTCTTTTTTTCTAAATTCATAATTCAAACATGAGACTGCTTTTAAAATAAATAATGTCATTGAAATAAAAATAATGAGCATTAGAATAAGGAAACTCATTTTTAAAGAGGACAGAAGTATTATTTATATATGCCATTATGCGACTACCCAACGGAATCATTTCCTGTTTCCAATGGTCGTACTTTGCCTATAAGGAGCCCTTAATGTTTTTACATGTATAATGACCTTTTTCAACTAAGTACGATCACTTTGCAGTAATGCTGCCAAGTTTCAGGCATTAAATACTGAAACTTTTGTCAGAATACCATTTTCTGCATATGAAGTCATTATATACAGGGTGCGGGATGTCGACCGACATGCAATTTTAATATGCACTAGTTTTACCAAAAACACACTTTTTAACGTAAATTCAATTATTTTTTTACACCAAAACAGTCTGATGATACATTGCAGACATTATCTTATCAAAATACATTATTCAACACTGTGTAAATGCTAAAAAATGAACATTCCAATCATTCAAATAAAAAATCTTCCAAATGTTGTGATATGTCGTGAAATTCCAATGTAAATATGCACATATATATTTTATTTGAGCCATAAACATGTCGAAATGTCTGCAATTTGTCATTTAAGACCATGAGAGTGTAAAACGAGGTTAGTTTACCTACAATTAACATTTTGGAAAATCACCCCCGTCTCACTAAAGTCTCTCTTATAGGTGTAAGCCTACCATTGACTTTTGTTTTTTATTATTTAGTAAATAAAAAAACATTGCAGGCTTACCATTCACAGAGAGACACAAATGAAAGAAATGAAACTTACATTTTATTGTTTGTTAAACTCTGTACTACCAAAGTATCGTGAGAAAAGTAGGGGTCATGTGTCATACAAGAATATTTTTCTGTTCAGTGTGTACACTGTTGACAAAGTGAAAGTAGACTTCCGAAATCATGTACATGTATTCATACTAAACTATCCAAACATCTTTTGTTTTAAATTCAAAATTCAAACACGGCAATGCTTTCAAAATGTTCAAAATACATCAATAATGCCATTCAAATAAAAAAAAATGAGAATTAGAATTAGGAAAATGCATTTTAAAGAAAAAGAAACAATAATTATTTATAACCGAAATAATGCGACTACTTCACGATAGCATTTCCTGTTTCCAGTGGTGGTACTGAGCCTCGACGGCTTTTCACCAAACTTACTAGAAAGTAGCGAAGTTTAATTTTGCATATCTGCGTGCTTACGTGGCACTTTCTTGCCAGCTTAACTCCTCCTAAACTTCTCAACAGATTTCGGCCAAACTTTCTAGAGAGTAACATGTTATCGACTCTTATATCAAAACAATCATTCAAAGCTTTCAGATTAAAACGACCCCCAACACTTTCTGTATATGTACTGACCATAAAACGACCCCAACACTTTCTGTATATGTAGTGACCATAAAACAATCCTCCAACACTTTCTGTATATGTAGTGACCATAAAACACTCCTCCAACACTTTCTGTATACGTAGTGACCGTAAAACAATCCTCCAACACTTTCTGTATATGTAGTGACCATAAAACAACCCTCCAACACTTTCTGTATATGTAGTGACCATAAAACAACCCTCCAACACTTTCTGTATATGTAGTGACCATAAAACAATCCTCCAACACTTTCTGTATATGTAGTGACCATAAAACAATCCTCCAACACTTTCTGTATATGTAGTGACCGTAAAACAATCCTCCAACACTTTCTGTATATGTAGCGACCGTAAAACAATCCTCCAACACTTTCTGTATATGTAGTAACCGTAAAACAATCCTCCAACACTTTCTGTATATGTAGTGACCGTAAAACAATCCTCCAACACTTTCTGTATATGTAGTGACCGTAAAACAACCCTCCAACACTTTCTGTATATGTAGTGACCGTAAAACAACCCTCCAACACTTTCTGTATATGTAGTGACCGTAAAACAATCCTCCAACACTTTCTGTATATGTAGTGACCGTAAAACAATCCTCCAACACTTTCTGTATATGTAGTGACCGTAAAACAATCCTCCAACACTTTCTGTATATGTAGTGACCGTAAATCAATCCTCCAACACTTTCTGTATATGTAGTGACCGTAAAACAATCCTCCAACACTTTCTGTATATGTAGTGACCGTAAAACAATCCTCCAACACTTTCTGTATATGTAGCGACCGTAAAACAATCCTCCAACACTTTCTGTATATGTAGTAACCGTAAAACAATCCTCCAACACTTTCTGTATATGTAGTGACCGTAAAACAATCCTCCAACACTTTCTGTATATATAGTGACCGTAAAACAACCCTCCAACACTTTCTGTATATGTAGTGACCGTAAAACAACCCTCCAACACTTTCTGTATATGTAGTGACCGTAAAACAACCCTCCAACACTTTCTGTATATGTAGTGACCGTAAAACAACCCTCCAACACTTTCTGTATATGTAGTGACCATAAAACAATCCTCCAACACTTTCTGTATATGTAGTGACCATAAAACAATCCTCCAACACTTTCTGTATATGTAGTGACCATAAAACAACCCTCCAACACTTTCTGTATGTGTAGTGACCATAAAACAATCCTCCAACACTTTCTGTATATGTAGTGACCATAAAACAATCCTCCAACACTTTCTGTATATGTAGTGACCATAAAACCACCCTCCAACACTTTATGTATATGTAGTGACCATAAAACCACCCTCCAACACTTTATGTATATGTAGTGACCATAAAACGACCCTCCAATACTTTCTGTATATGTAGTGACCATAAAACAATCCTCCAACACTTTCTGTATATTTGGTGACCATTAAACAACCCTCCAACACTTTCTGTATATCAAGTGACCATAATACGACCCTTTAACACGTTCTGTATATGTAGTGACTATAAAACGACCCTTCAACACTTTCTGTATATGTAGTGACCATAAAACGATCCTCTAACATTTTCTGTATATATGGTGACCATAAAACGACCCTCAAACACCTTCTGAATATGTAGTGACTATAAAACAATCCTCCAACACTTTCTGTATATATGGTGACATAAAAAGACCCTCCAACACTTTCTGTATATGTGGGGACCATAAAACACATTTTGTATATCAAGTGACCATAAAACGACCCTTCTACACGTTCTGTATATATAGTGACTATAAAACGACCCTTCAACACTTTATGTATATGTAGTGATCATAAAACGATCCTTCAACATGTTCTGTATATGTGGTGACCATAAAACGAAACTTCAACATGTTCTGTATATGTAGTGACTATAAAACGACCCTTCAACACGTTCTGTATATATAGTGACTATAAAACGACCCTTCTACACGTTCTGTATATATAGTGACTATAAAACGATCCTTCAACACTTTATGTATACGTGATGACCATAAAACGACCCTTCAACACGTTCTGTATATGTGATGACCATAAAATGACCCTTCAACACGTTCTGTTTACTTAGTGACCATAAAACAAGCCTTCAACACGTTCTGTATATGTAGTTACGATAAAACGACCCTTCAACACGTTCTGTATATGTGGTGGCCATAAAACGACCCTTCAACCCTTTATGTTTGCGCGATAACCATAAAACGACCCTTCAACCCTTTATGTTTGCGCGATAACCATAAAACGACCATTCAAAACATTTTGTAAACGTGGTGATCATAAAACTATCCTCCAACCCTTTATGTATGTGTGATAACCATAAAACGATCCTTCAACCCTTTATGTATGCGTGATAACCATAAAACGACCCTTCAAAACTTTATGTATGCGTGATAACCATAAAACGACCCTTCAAAACTTTCTGTAAACGTGGTGATCATAAAACGACCCTTCAAAACTTTATGTATTCGTGATAACCATAAAACGACCATTCAACCCTTTATGTATGCGTGATAACCATAAAACGACCCTTCAAAACTTTTTGTATGCGTGATAACCATAAAACGACTCTTCAAACCGTTATGTATGAGTGATCACCATAAAACGACCCTTCAACCCTTTATGTATGTGTGATAACCATAAAACGACCCTTCAACCCTTTATGTATGCGTGATAACCATAAAACGACTCTTTAAAACTTTATGTATGTGTGATAACCATAAAACGACCCTTCAACCCTTTACGTATGCGTGATAACCATAAAACGACCCTTCAAAACTTTCTGTAAACGTGGTGACCATAAAACGACCCTTCAACCCTTTCTGTAAATGTTATAACCATAAAACGACCCTTCAAAACTTTCTGTAAACGTGGTGATCATAAAACGACCATTCAACCCTATATGTATGCGTGATAACCATAAAACGACCCTTCAAAACTTTCTGTAAACGTGGTGACCATAAAACGACCATTCAACCCTTTATGTATGCGTGATAACCATAAAACGACCCTTCAAAACTTTCTGTAAACGTGGTGATCATAAAACGACCCTTCAAAGCTTTCTGTAAAAGTGGTGACCATAAAACGATCCTTCAACCCTTTCTGTAAACGTGATAACCATAAAACGACCCTTCAAAGATTTCTGTAAAAGTGGTGACCATAAAACGATCCTTCAACCCATTCTGTAAACGTGGTGACCATAAAACAATCCTTCAACCCTTTATGTATGCTTGATAACCATAAAACGACCCTTCAACCCTTTATGTATGCTTAATAACCATAAAACGACCCTTCAACCCTTTATGTATGTGTGATAACCATAAAACGATCCGTCAACCCTTTATGTAAACGTGATCACCATAAAACGACCCTTCAAAACTTTATGTATGCGTGATAACCATAAAACGACCCTTCAACCCTTTATGTATGCGTGATAACCATAAAACGACCCTTCAACCCTTTATGTATGTGTGATAACATAAAACGATCCGTCAACCCTTTATGTAAACGTGATCACCATAAAACGACCCTTCAAAACTTTCTGTAAACGTGGTGACCATAAAACGACCCTTCAACCCTTTATGTATGCGTGATAACCATAAAACGACCCTTCAAAACTTCTATACTTTCTGCATATGTGGTGACCACAAAACGCACTTCAGCACGTTCTGTTTATTGTGTGGTGATCATAAAACGACCATTCAACGCGATGGCCATGTTCAGCTGCAATGCGTCTTTGTACAAATCAGAATATTGCAGAAGATTAAAGGACAGAAGACAGAAATTTCTAGTGTGTTTACAAATAGTCACATAAATCACTTCGTATAACATCGACGTCAATCATGTATGTAATTACGCATATTCAACGGATAAACAAAACATAATAATAACGTAAAATGTCTTTCAAATCGTTGTTTGCAATTAAAGCTTTGTAATAGACAATGGAAGAATGACGCGTAATTGTATCTTATGGGGCTCCATCTACATAATTTGATATATGAATACATCCGCAACATTTCATACCATAATAACTTACGTGTAAAACGATGTCGGGTTCCCATCCTCTTTCGGGTCGTAATACCAATATAGTTGATTCAGTCCACACGCAAATGACGTCATAACAAGAAAAAATATAAACAAGAATTTTGCAATATCTATTAACATGCATCCAAGAGAAATCTGCAGTGGGCCCAGATATTGATCGGCTTGGAACAGGAAAATGATTCTTGCAAAACTGAATACATTGGCCACAGCAAACAATCCTTCCGAGACCAGAGTTGGGTCCAGGATTGGCCATATCTTCCGTTCCATCTCACGTGGACCGTATTTGCCCGTTTCTATTTGGAAATAAGCGACAAAACGGAGGGTGAACGTAGTAAGATAGAGCGACAACATGATGAAGTCCAGCCAGTTCCACCATTGGCGAATGTACGCCTTCAGGCCTTCCTCCCATAGCTGTTTACATTCCGACCAGATAAAACCTGAAAACATCAGAATAAAACGTTATGTTTATTTAATGTAACTCGTGGGTAAATCGTGAGCTATCTGTATAATGTTTTATACTGGAAATGTTCTTATATGTAAACATTGATTTACAACGTTTCTATAATATTTCATTTGGTATTTATCGTTTCGGAAGTGACGTCACAACAATAATTTGACTGATAATCAAGCAATGCAGACCGGAATCAGACAACGAATACTTGTTTATTGGTTTGGGTATATACATGTTTTATTTGCGCATGAAATATTGGAATATATAAGCCAATATTGGAATATACAAAATTGCAATCAATCACAATATGTACCTATGTTAATAAGACATCGTCAGTCTGTTTTTGTTCATTTAGTTTCTATTTTCGAAATAATGGATTTGTTGATTAAGAAGATTTAATTAAAACTTATTTATTTTACTTCGATTGTGAAACAAGTTATCTTAAAAAAGAAACGGTTTTAGATACATGTATGATACCAGGTGGTGGGGAAATGGGGTGGGGGTTGACAGCCTTAAAGAGGCCTCATCTATATCACCGATATTTTTCGATCTTAGAAGTTAAACTGCACATTTATATCAAACATAATATATTATGGATATGCTGTGCAATAACCTATATAGTATTTTGTCTCCGTAGTGTAAAATTATTTAATTTTGTTGACCAAATACTAAATTGCGGCCCGCGATTAAGTCACCCATTGGCCAATATCGGGTTATACTAAGACATTGACGAATAAAACGGAACATGCCGACCTGTGTTTTAATGATGTTTTCATAAACAAGGTAAACTACAAGGACAGAATCAACTATTATCATCGAAATGGACCTTCCTCTTTGTGATTCAAAATACTTTCCGTCGTTTACTGAACAGAACGTTATTAGGTGATGCACCTTTAACACACATAGAGAGTAGGACTTCTGGTGGTACGTCATATTACAAGCTGGCTGCACACTGCAAACTGTTACGTATTTTGTAATGGTTGATTTGGGATTTTCAGTACTCTAGCGACGGCCACTGTATATAGTTTACGTAACAAATTTGTGACGTTGTTATGGTAACAATAACCATTAAAAACAAATCGTGCATCTCTTCTTTGGATCATTTTAATGTCAAATGTAACTTAATTTAATTACATACAGATTGGCGGCAATATCCGTCAAAATTCTGCGTGTCATTTTAAGATAAGCAAAAATGTAGCGTTTCCCTCTCTTTTACTGGTTCGTCTGCAATACTACTTCACATGTTATTATACAAATATTTCTCCTTTATGCAGTTCACTTGTACTTTATCTTAATTAAAAACATTCGCAAAATTTAATTTGATATGAATCTGTAAGCCTGATTAACAAATTAAGAACAATTTCTGTAACTAATTATTCAATCAGTAAGCTACATCTTAATCTCTGTGGGTAATTGAAATCTTGTATAGCACGGATGCGGATGCAATGTTTTCAGTCAGATGAAGGAAGATGGTGGTAAAGCTGTGAAAACATGATGGTATTTGGAAATGAGTCTCTTTTATTTTGATATTCCAGAGTTAGGGAAATCAGAGATGCACATACTATGATTCTGTGTTGTTGTTTTTTCAAACATGTACAAGGATATCTTTATTGGAGAGATCCCATAGTTGTAAACTCAGATTCAAGGGTATTTAGACTTAGTTATATTTTGGACCAAACTTTGTGGATTAAGTTATTAATGTGACCCATTCTAGACATGTATTCTGAATCATACACGTATGTTCAAACTACATGTCTTTATATCTTAAATAATCTACAACTATATTTGTGTTTGTGCTATAGACACGCTAGATGCACTAATCTCGAATTATTAGTGTTGATTATTCCAGTTTATTGTATGTCAACAAGAGATTTCGAGAAACAGTTTCGCCAATAATTGACCGAATGTGTTTGTTTGAATGGTTAGTGTCGTGTTTATGTCATCGAGTACTAAAAGACGATCAGTTACTTAACCACTTTTCCCCGGAATCCTGAAAGGTTAACCAGTACTCGAGCAAAAGTAACTGTTAACTTTCCACTTGAATCAGCGTTGAGAGGCGAATGAGA
The DNA here is from genome assembly GCA_029582155.1 of Panopea generosa. NCBI lineage: Eukaryota > Metazoa > Mollusca > Bivalvia > Adapedonta > Hiatellidae > Panopea > Panopea generosa. The sequence continues at coordinate 83,672,588 of CM055896.1, forward strand.
TGTAATTTCGCATACCAGTCGTCACGGATACTGTGGTCGGGAGGGATTCGATTGATAGTCAGATTAGCTACTTACTGAGCTAACGGGGCTCGGGAAATGTTGATGGAACTATTACATTTCTGATAACTGACATTACTGAAACCATGCTGCGATAGCCTTACTTTTTGTGACGAGAGACATAAGTCATTAACGTTATCGATTCCATCATCCGCACCAATCCTGGGTTTACTACAATAGCTGACCTTTCCTTTAGATTCTTAATTAAGAGCCATTTTTACATACCTGTCACCCATATACAAATGAGCCATTCCAATTCCGTTGGTGGAGGACCTCGGAGCCTTTCCCTATTTTTCATACTAGACACATCCGTTGATGCGCATATCAGTAAGATCAAAAACACGCCGAATGATGCACTGTGGTATAGGAACTTCATAAAGGGACTTCTCAGAAGCTGTCCGATTCTACTGAGCGGGAATATCCAATAATACATTGCCATGAAGGGCATGATCATAATAAGGCCGACACAAATGATGAACTTGGAGATGGTGTTTCTCTTCCTCCAGCTGGGCAATCCTTCGTACCAGATACTGGTCAACAATTGCTGACAGTTTGGATGAGCTACGAACTGGAAAAAGATGTCATAAAGTTTGTTATGAAACTGATTGCCACGTGACTACATTTGGCAACTAAAAGTCCATAGTTAGTTTCAAGAAAATAACACGTAGTAACACAATTGGAAGAGCGACAGCAATAGGATAAGGTCTTAGAAAAGTAAAGATATATGTGTGGGTATATTTTCTTATCATATTTCCACTGTATCATTAATATCCATATCAATAAACAGATTAAGTAATGGTTATTACTGCGGTCCCCAGCATCCAATATTTAAGAGTTACACAGTGAAATTTCTAAAACCGAATACCAAAATAATGTCGAACTGAACTTATCCAGCCTGTAATAAGGTCAACCGCGGTGATATTAAGAGTTATGTGTACTATGTGAGTTATGTGCCCACTATTTGTCTTATGTGCCCACTATGTGAGTTACGTGCCCACTATTTGTGTTATTTGCCCACTATGTGAGTTATGTTTACACTGTATGAGGTATGTGCACACTATGTGAGTTATGTGCCCACTATTTGTGATATGTGCCCACTATGTAAGTTATGTTCCCACTATATGAGTTATGTGCCCACTATGTAAGTTATGTTCCCACTATATGAGTTTTGTGCCAACTGTTTAAGTTATGTGCCCACTATGTGAGTTATGTGCCCACTATTTGAATTATGTGCCCACTATTTAAGTTATGTGCCCACTATGTGAGTAATTTGCTTAGTATGTAAGTCATGTGCCTTTTATTTGAAGTATGTGCCCACTATGTAAGTTATGTGCCCAATATGTGAGTTATGTTCCCACTGCATGAGGTACATGTGCCAACTATGTGAGTTTTGTGGCCACTATTTGAGCTATGTGCCCACTTTGTGAGTTTTGTGCCCACTATTTGAGTTGTGTGTCCACTATGTAAGTTATGTGCCCACTATATGAGTTATATGCCCACTATGTGAGTTTTGTGCCAACTATATGAGTTATGTTCCAACTATGTGAGTTTTGTGCACACTATATGAGTTATGTTCCTACTATGTTAGTTTTGTGCACACTGTTTGAGTTTTGTGCCCACTATGTAAATTAAGTGCCCACTATTTATTTAAGTTATGTGCCCTCTATTTGAATTATGTGACCACTATGTATGTTATGTGCCCTCTATTTGAGTTATGTGCCAACTTTGTGAGTTTTGTGCGCATTATTTGAGTTATGTGCCCACTGTGTGAGTTTTGTGCGCACTATGTGAGTTATGTGCCCACTATGAGTTATGTACAAACTATGTGAGAAGTGTGCCCGCTATATGAGTTATGTGACCACATCCAACGAAAAATGTTGTTTATTGTTTATATTACTTTGTTTCCTTTTTTTAATTTGTTTTAACGCCATTTTCAACAGATGCCACTATTATTTTTGACAAGATTTTCAGAAGGTCTTAGACAAAGGAAAAATAATTATATATAAACTGAATACAGAAAAAACATATCCAATATATTTCATATAACATAATTATACATAATGTCATAAAGCATGTATTGCTATGATTATAAACACATATGCAAATTGCAATTCAGCTCTTGTTCGGATGTTTCCACGTATTCTTTCTTAAATTATCACATGTTTACATCATAACAATTTGCACAACATATGTCATACATATGCGGCATATCCAGTTTTATAAGTGGAGGAAGGCCTCATAGTGAATCTGAGTAGAACCACCATCTTTCCGCAAGTAACTGTCACATTTTTCACATAACCTATGGACCCAGCTAGGCTCAAACCATCTCTTTAGATCACTCGGCCACAGATCTTGTTTATTATACTAAGCAAAAATACATGTATCAAAATTATACATTTTTCAATTTCAAAAAATATGTTATGTATCGAGTACTGGCATGAATAAAAGGTTATCGTTTAAGAGAATGTATCAAAGCAGTTTGCTCTGGTTAATTTAACGTAAGTATCAATCTCATTACACTATACTTCCATCTATGTAAATAATATGAAAACGGAAAAACATTTAGCTTGAGCGCAAAAAAAAATGTTAAAAAAGAAAGCGTCAAATATGATCAAGTCTACCACTCATTAAGTGGGTTAGGGTACCAGACTATTTCAGAACAGACCAGATAATGGTATGCTGCAATAATTAGATCGCCAACGCGTCTTAGGCGTAGAAAAACGAATTTATTTTTTAAAATTCTTCATATTGTTTAAATTCCTGTGCCTTATGTTTATAGTGATGGTTGTAATACCGGGACGTTTTTTATTTTACAAATGCCAGTGTTCGGCTTCCCATGAAACCACTTCCGGAACCAAAGGTTAGTGATTTGAGTTCCTTTCAACGTGCATGTAACCAAATCAGCCAGCTTTGCACGTGTAATTGGCGCTCGCTGCAATCGCTATTACGCCGTATATCGGAAAGAACCTAACGTAAAATAACAGTTAGGAAATATAGATTTATCATCATAAAAAGCCATTAGTTCACGTTACTTGATAAATTCATAATTGATTCCATACTATATTATCATTCATACAAATAACCATGGCAACAAATAGCTCTGTTATAACACTACGTTTAGTGACGTGTAGGTATAGACAGAGTTTGAGATTATTTCTTTTTCATAAAAACACGTCAAACTTTTCAATCTAGCTCCCTTGATATAAATTTCAATTACATTGCTAGAAAACAACGTAATGGCGCCTGTGTGGAGGTACTTTAGAGGAAAAGATAATTATTAAAGATATAACACTACTAATATTTCATGAAAATTAATACAGCATAAACAATAATAAAACAAAGCCAATTTGTGCGGAATATTAATGATGTTTTCTGTCCTATTCTTTTATATTATGAAAGAATGACTCAAAGAAATTCAGTGATTTCTAGCAATAAAACGTTCTATTTCTTTGTAGTTCAGACATCTGTGAAATTAACGTTCTGAAAAAATAGTTTTAGTATGTATCTAAAATATAAAATTTAGTTCACATCACTTTTTAAGGTAGTCAAGTTCAAAATATTTTTTGTCAAACTGTAAAATATTCTATCAATCTTATAATAAAGACTTTCCGTAAATGCAGTGTACAGAAATACCGTGTATCGAAGCATGGTAGTGTTATATGTCATGAGTGCTCAGATGAGTTCTTGAACTGGTCAGGTAGGACAGATGGACAGAGCTAAGAGATTTGTTCGATTGAAAAATACTGAGTTTTGTTTGTTATATATGGTTATCATAGTCTCGGTTATATATGATTATAATAGTCTAGGTTATAAATATAGTTATCATAGTCTAGGTTATATATATATGATCACCATAGTCTAGGTTATATACGAGTATCATAGTCTAGGTTATATATGGTTATCATAGTCTATGTTATATATTATGATTATCATAGTCTAGGTCATATATGATTATCATAGTCTCGGTTATATATGGTTATCATAGTCTAGGTTATATATGATTATCATAGTCTAGATTTTATACGAGTATCATAGTCTAGGTGATAAAATGATAATCATAGTCTAGGTTATATATGATTAGCATAGTCTATGTTATATATGGTTATCATAGTCTAGGTTATGTATGGTAATCAAAGTCTATGTCATATATGATTATCATAGTCTTAAGTTGTATATAATTATCAAATTCTAGGTTGTATATATTATTATCATAGTCTAGGTTATATATGGTAATCATAGTCTAGGTTATATATGGTTATCATAGTCTAGGTTACATATTATTATCATAATGTAGGTTATATATGGTTATCATATTTTAGGTTATATATGGTAATCATGTTATTTGTTATATATGATTATCATAGTCTAGGTTATATATGATTAGCATAGTCTCGGTTATATATGGTTATCATGGTCAAGGTTATATATGATTATCATAGTCTAGGTTATAAAATGATTATCATAGTCTAGGTTATATATGAATAGATAAGTCTATGTTATATATGGTTATCATAGTCTAGATTATATATGATTTTATCATAGTCTCGGTTATATATGGTTATCATAGTCAAGGTTATATATGATTATCATAGTCTAGGTTATATATGATTATCATAGTCTTGGTTATATATGGTTATAATAGTATAGGTTATATATGATTATCATAGTCTAGGTTATATATGATTATCATAGTCTAGGTTATATATGGTTATCATAGTCTAATCATAGTCTAGGTTATATATGATAATCATAGTCTATTATATATGGTTATCATAGTCAAGGTTATATATAGTTATCATAGGTTATATATGGTTATCATAGTCTATGTCATATATGAATATCAAAGTCTAGGTTATATATCGTTATCATAGTCTAGGTTATATATGATTATCATAGTCTAGGTTATATATGATAATCATAGTCTAGGTTATATATGATTATCAAAGTCATAAAATAATAAAAATAGATATAGTCTATGAGATCATATGAAGAAGTTAGCATAAGAGGATCATATGTTACAACTCATATGCGAGAATCTTATAAAACAAATATAGTTCTGATAAAAACTATGTACCCCCTCATACATATGTGATAATTATTTTAAATTTTATTGTTCAAAACTGAAGTCTGTAGAACGGAACCATCTCTCAAGATTTGGTCTTTTAAATAGCAATATTGGGAAAGCCACATTCGAGCACGTTGATTGGTCAGTTGCTTCAACTCAAAGTTTGAATGACGTCACAGTTTTGTTAGCGTTCTATTGCTATGACTTGTGGGACAGGCATAGAATACCCTTCTTTTTCATTGGGGGTTATAGAACTGATTCGGGAGATTTCAGATTCTTGGAGAGAAACTGTCAAGTTTATTTACTGAGGATGGAGCCACAATTAACATTGTAATGGCACCGACAAGTGAAGTAAATATGCACATCAGGCTTCACATCTATCATTTGCAGCATGTTTTGTCAAAACGTGGCCGTTGGTTGTGGAAAAGGAAATACGGGAAAGCTTTTTCATTCGGAAATTTCAAAGGCCCATAACTCAACCAAATCGGAATGCAAAAGGAATAGTATCATGTGCAACAAGATCTCACACTAATACTTCCCAACAAGTTTCGGCTAAATGCCATAACATATGTCGGAGGAGGAGTTCCACGGACAATATTTTATAGAAGACGGACGGAAAAACGAATACATGGAAAGAGAGACGGTCTCATTGTGTCATAAAAGAATCAAATGGGGCTTCTTTTTAATAATTCTCATATTAGAGATGTGGTATGATTCACATATGCTACTCATATTAGATTCGTATGTTTATCAGAATGACGCATACGTGCCTTTGTATACACAATGCAAGAAATAAGAAAGTTCAAAACATGTAAACGACATTCAACAGACTTTTATTTTGCCAATATATTTAAGTATATGCTTAAATACTTAAATACAAGCGGTGATTTTAGACTGACTAAAGAAAAAAAAATTAATTTTATTGACATTGACTCAAGTATATTTATGTAACCAGTCAGGGTTCAGTTAAATTATTCAGTAGTTAAGTAGAACTTCAGTTGGCGGGACAAAGCCCAAGTGAATGCTAAAGTACTTATATGAATCAAAACTCACTGAATCTGGTAATAGACACTATAATGAAGAAATAATGAAAACAAAACTGTCCAACATTATTGGATTGCTTGATAAGGTCAAGGGTTAAAGCAGATTTTATGAAATATGTTAAAAATGAGCTCATAGATTTCATTATGTATTTCACATTGGACTTGCAGAAAAAGTGAATAAAATGTTTACTATTAATTAATCTTCATTTCTACAACATCGTGAAACATATTTCTAGGATTCTTACCTCTTTCTGTTGATACTTTAGAGCCAATTTAAGTCTTGAAAGAGTTAGTTTTCCTGAATCATTATTTTCAGACTCCTCGTCCAGCTCAGATTCACTGTCAGTATCTTTGTTAAGCACGGCTATCACCTCCTCGCTACTTCTACACTGGTCCAGTAAATTACAGGCACATTTTCTACACTGGTTACTTAACTCCAGATATGTATCCTTAAACTCGTTCTCACGTAACGCCAGTTTCTCTAACTCCCACGAGAGTTTAAATGCTGTAAGTATAGGATCAGCGCTTGTTAATGATATCCAAGCAGGACTGGCTAAAGCTCGGTATGTATTGATGCGACGCAAAGAATGCCGAAGACCATCTTCGTGGACCTTTTCCTGACATTTTCTACACGAACAAGACAATTGGTGTGGTCGATCTATCACAGCACCGCGCATGAGCAAAAGTTGTAAAATTTCAAACTGATCACAATGAGCTGCGAGAATGACGGGAGATATATCGGGTGAATAATCGTTGCTTTCTTCCGAATCACCAATCTCTTCTACATATTTGCATTTCGGCCATTCTGTGCCTAACATGTCGGGTGTTATGCTGGGGTGGTCAATCAGCATCTCAACAATTTTGAACACACCTTCACGTATAGCGTACAAAAGCGCATCTCCGATCTTTACTCCATCTTGTTTAAGAAGAAGCTCAACTATTTCAACATTTTCATTGTCCACGGCTATCTGTATTGCCGATCGCCCGAGCATGTTTGTGCAGTTCACATTTACAGGTGTTGGCGGATGTAAACATCGGATCATGGAATGTTTGTCGCCCCTTTCTGCGGCCTCCAAGAACAGTCTCTCATGCGGGGCAATCCTATGACAACATTTAATCGGTTGCAACGGCAAGGCTATTGGCGACACCTTGGCTGACCGTTTTGAGCTTCTCTTACTACCTCTGGACCGGGATGGTTTACGGGGCATTTTACGGCAACTTTGGGTGACCTTCACCTGATAAAGTAAAGACAAACATAATTGTAGTATTATATTTGGTAAAATTAGATAATCAGTATAGATAACTAATTCGTCAATAAAACATAATTACTTCTAGCAATATAGGTTGTTTACAGTAGTAGTGGTAATAATGATGATGTTTTCAATAGTACTTGTGGCGGGGTAGTGGTAGTGGTGATGTTGGTAATAGTACTTGTGGTGGGATAGTGGTAGTGGTGATGTTGGTAATAGTACTTGTTGGGGTAATGGTAGTGATGTTGGTAATAGTACTTGTGGTGGGGAAGTGGTAGTGGTGATGTTGGTAATAGTACTTGTGTTGGGGTAGTGGCAGTGGTGATGTTGGTAATAGTACTTGTGGTGGGATAGTGGTAGTGGTGATGTTGGTAATAGTACTTGTGGTTGGGTATTGGTAGTGGTGATGTTGGTAATAGTACTTGTGGTGGGAAAGTGGTAGTGGAAGTGGTGATGTTGGTAATAGTACTTGTGGTTGGGTATTGGTAGTGGTGATGTTAGTAATAGTACTTGTGGTGGTTTCGTGGTAATGGAAGTGATGATGTTGGTAATAGTACTTGTGGTAGGGTATTCGTAGTGGTGATTTTAGTTATAGTACTTGTGGTGGTTAAGTGGTAATGGAAGTGATGATGTTGGTAATAGTACTTGTGGTTGGGTATTGGTAGTGGTGATGTTAGTAATAGTACTTGTGGTGGTTTAGTGGTAATGGAAGTGATGATGTTGGTAATAGTACTTGTGGTGGGATAGTGATAGTGGTAGTGGAGATGTAGGTAATAGTACTTGTGATGGTAGTTGTGATGGTAGTGGTGATTGTAGTGATGATGGTAGTGGTGATGAGTGGTAGCGGTGATGTTGGTAATAGTACTTGTGGTGGGGTAGTGGTAGTTCTAGTGGGGATGTTGGTTATAGTACTTGTGATGGTAGTGGTAAAGGTAGTGGTAATGGTAGTGGTGATGGTAGTGGTGATGAGTGGTAGAGGTAAAAGTAGTAGCGACAGCTGTAGTAGCAGCAGAAGCACCAACAAGAGTCGTAGTAATGATGGTGTCTTGGTGGTGGTAGTAGAAGTTGATGTTGTTGTTGTTGTTGTTGTTGTTGTTGTTGTTGTTGCTGTTGTTGTTGTTGTTGTCGCTGTCGTCGTCGTCGTCGTCGTACTTGTCGTCGTACTTGTCGTCGTCGTCGTCGTCGTCGTCGTCGTCGTCGTCGTCGTCGTCGTCGTCGTCGTCGTCGTTGTCGTTGTTGTTGTTGTTGTTGTTGTTGTTGTTGTTATACATGAAGTAGTAGTCGGTACGACTTCATACGAAACTCGATATAACAGCAACTTTGGCACGACTTTATGCAAAACCATAGGTAACAAGCAACTTCGGTACGACTTTATGCAAAACGCGAGTTAACAGCAACATCGGTACGACTTTATGCACAACCCGAGATAACAAGCAACTTCGGTACGACTATATTATGCAAAACCCGAGATAATAGCAACTCCAGTACAACTTTATACATAACCCAAGATAGAAGCAACTTCGATACGACTATATGCAAAACCCGAGATAATAGCAACTTCGGTACGACTATATGCAAAATTCGAGGTAACAGCAACTTCGGTACGACTATATGCAAAACCCGAGATAACAGTAACATCGGTACGAATTTATACATAACCTGAGATAACATGCAACTTCGATACGACTTTATACATAACCCAAGAGAATAGCAACTTCGATACGACTTTCTAAATTACCCAAGGTAACAGCAACTTTGGTACGACTTTATACATAACCCCAGATAACAGCAACTTCGGTACGACTTTATTTATAACCCGAGGTTACAGCAACTTCGGTACGACTTTATACATAACCTGAGATAACAGCAACTTCGATACAACTTTATACATAACCCAAGGTAACAGCAACTTCGGTACGACGTTATACATAACCCGAGATAACAGCAACTTTTATACAACTTTGTACATAACCCGAGATAACAAGCAACTTCGGTACGACTTTATATATAACCCGAGATAACAGCATTGCATGTTTAAGACATCACGGGTAATATAAGGATCGAAACAAACTATGGCCTGGTGTATATATTATCAATTTTGCCTCTAAAACGTACATGATTTATATTCGAAAATACTAACCTATAAATTTCACGTCTTGTACCGAAATAAGAACTTGTTTTTTTGAAAAGTTGAAAGTCCCGCTAGTTACGTCAAGTCAGGCGGCTCTGTTTGTTAGTTACTCCGAAACAAGCGTCTACCTAAGCAGACAAGTATTGCCATATTCTTAACTTTATCATTATGTAGCCTTACTAACTTTCATCCTTAGTTTGTAAATTTGATTCAAGAACTTTGGAGAACAAAAAGAAAGTGTTTTGTTTTTGTTGTTTTTTGTTTCTTTACAGTTTGTTTTAATCGATTAAACAATGGGAGTCAATCCTACACGTGCAAGTATGGCATACAATTTAACAAAACATTTGTACTGTAAAGTCATATATTAGACAAATGATGTGGAAGGAAAAAACACCTTAAGAAGTTTGTGTATCTACTTCCGATTTGTTAGTTGTTGTTGTTAGTTGTTGTTGTCTTTTTATTCATTTTTGGTTCAATTATGTATTAAGCATTTATATTTTGTATACTTGTAATGTATCCATCTCTTAATTTACATGATTCTCAGTTTCCTGTTCTAGAAGTTAGTTTATTACAATAAACTTCCTTTAATACATAGTGTAACATTTAGTTTTGATGTCGTTTTGTACATTTGTATAATGCTAATTGCTGGACTTGTCATGCGCACTCACATACAAATACTTCCCATTAACTGTTTAGTTTTTATTGCAAAAATATCATGCGTTTACTTAAAATGACATCTATAAACCTACTTACACTGGTTGTAGGTTAGGCTTTTGGTCTACTCGTTTTCTAAATATCATCTTAAAAGCACAGTGACGTAGATATCGCTGGTCAATTCTCTGTGGAGATAGTCTCTCTGTAAATTCAGTATTTGTTACAAAACGTTTCTCTTCGTTAGTAGTACTTGAGGTTCACCAAATAATTACACAATTCCCTGTTCATTTATTTTGAAAATATTAAAAAAAAATAATTCATGTGGTCACGATGTAATCATTAAATGTTGTTGTTTTAACCAAGAATGACTCTTAATACTGGTTATACACAAGAATACTTCGAGCGCGATTTGTCTAAGTTGTAAGAACTTGTTTCACAATCGATGAAAAGTGATTAAGTTCAAATTAATACAAAAGGAACTAACGTATGTGTGATGTTGTAGTTCAGGTTCAAGACAAAAGGAAAGTAACAAAATAGTACGGACTGACGTCAATATAAGTCTTGGTCATCTTTGATGTTTGCCTTTTTAAAAGACAAATTTGTTGACATTTTCGTCTTTGAAAAGATGTAAGGATTTTTTATAACATTTCTGATTGGTTGACCTTCGGCAAACTTTTCTTGTTAATATAAAAATACAATTATTTCAATCTAGGTTCACATTGTTCTTTTTAAGCAGATGTTGTTACTAATCATTTAAACTGGCTGTCTCATGTTTACATAAATCAGAGGAAATCATTCCCCCATCGATTGAATCGTTACAAGTCCACACAGTAACACTGCCGACACTGACAGGGAACAGAGTTATCTGAGAATCAACAGCTATCTATTCAGACTTTAATCCAATATCTGTCTATTAAACGGTGAGAGAGTGATGAATGTTTGTACAGGGAAAGTAAACACGGCGATGTCAATCATTGGGAAAGCGGTCCTACAGTTTGTGGAAATGCGAATAAACAACCAGATTATAATGTTAGACATAATGTTTCTCGAAAGTTTGACAACCTCTGATAATAAAAGGGACCCTTTCCTACAGCTGGTGAAAATATTATTAACAACCGGTCTCTGATTGTTACAGAGATATTTTCTAGAATTGGTGACATATGAAAAAAAATAAGCTTCTGATAGTTGATTGGATATTACTTTACAGTTGGTGAAAATGTGAAAGGACGCTCAGCCTCTCATTACAGAAGGAATACATTCCTAGAGTTAGTGAAACATGTCAATGTACGACCAACCTCTGATTCCATATGGAGTTTATTTCTAGAATTGGTAATATCAAATCGCTGATAGAAGATGGGTTACTTTACTACAATTGACGAAAAATATGAATATACGAACAGTCTCTTAGAGTAAAGTATAGAATTTGTAAAAAAGTGAATCACCGATTCGTCTGTGAGAACGGATGGGGCACGTCTTTGTAACTGTTGAAAGTGTGAATGTATTCTTTACCTCCGGTAGTAAAAGGAACACATTCCAAGAATTAATGAAGTATATATCGACAACGTAGAAGGGATATTGTCCTAGAGTTGGAGAAATTATTAATTAAGATCAGCCTCTGATAGTAGATGGGATCTAGAGTTGGTGATAATATTAATCAATAACTAATCTCAGATAGTAGATGGGATACTTTTCTAGAGTTGGTGATAATATTAATCAATAATTAATCTCTGATAGTAGATGAAATACTTCTCTAGAGTTGGTGATAATAATAATCAATAATTAATCTCTGATAGTAGATGAAATACTTCTCTAGAGTTGGTGATAATATTAATCAATAATTAATCTCTGATAGTCGATGAAATACTTGGTTGCACATTCACATTTCAGCCAACTCAATACAATCAAAGGAAAATTGCACGTACATTCACATTTTCACCAGCTCCAGAAAAGTATTCATTCTCCTAAATCAGAGGTTGGTCCAAATGATGTAGTTGCAATGTTTTAGTTCTTTTATACAAACACAAAGAGGGATTTTTAAAACCTAGATACAATTGCCTGTCGGATTTGGTGTACTTCGATCTACGAGGCAAACCGAGACGAAATGGGTATATACCTGGTGATTCAAATAAAAATGTGATTGCCATTTCAATATAGACTATATTGGGGGGTGGGGGGTGGGGGGTGAGCTTAATGTTTGGAGAAAACTGAATATAAGACGAAACTTTCCATTTACCAGGAAAATAACCAATGAGACTCTTCGCTGACCCTACAGAATACTTGAAAAGGACTAGTCTAATATTGGTGAAAATGTGAAAATGCGCATATATTTAGAAACTATATATAGAAATATTTGACATGTTAATGTACAAGAAATTCACCTTATATGGCCACGGATATTTACGGGAGATTATCAAACAGCTAATGGAGAAATTGATAAAAGAAAATCCCATTCCATACTTTCTCAGAATTCTTTGGTTTTAACAGCAAGAAAATATCACCACAATGCGCGGTTATGTTAAACTCATGTTCACACATATGACGTAGAACGAACCAAGCTCTCCCGACTGAGTCTGTTACATAACAGTTGTTACGAGCACGCTGATTCGCTATTATCTATCAACAAAGTAGGATGACGCTGATTGGTTAGTGAATTTGACGTAGGGAAAGCCACTTTTGAGCACATTGATGGGTCAGTTGCTTCAGGGAAAGTTTGAATGACGTCACAGTTAATAAGCGTTCACTATAGTCAGCAGATAATCCGGGTATTTAACTGAACCCTGCATGAGAGTGTATAGTTAAATTTCTTTTGCTAAAAAGGTAGTCTATATATAGTTCTTTGATTTTTCGTCGGATGACATTTTGTCAGCATTAAGCATTTTGAAATAAACAAGATGGCGTCCAAAATGGCCGCCAATTTGCTCGAAATGCAATATCTGGTTGAGAATTACTATTAGGTATGACATTAGTTATCCTAAACAACATTTTTTATGTGTTTGATGTTAAAATGACAAACTGTGATGATATTTTGTCATTATTGGACATTTTGAAACAAACAAGATGGCAATATTTAGATGAAAATTACTATTACGTATAAAATTATTCATACATGAGAATGTTTAGCAATATTTTTTTGCTAACATGATAGTCTATAATATATAGTTCTTTGATTTTATGTTGGATGACATTTTGTCATTATTGAGCATTTTGAAATAAACAAGATGGCGTCCAAAATGGCTGCCAGTTTGCTCGAAATGCAATATTTAAATGTGAATAACTATTAGGTATACAATTATTCACACATGATAGTGTATGGTTATATTTTATTGCTTAAATGATAGTCTATAATATATAGTTCTTTGATTTTATGTTGGATGACATTTTTTCATCATTGAGTATTTTAAAATAAACAAGATGTCGTTCAAAATTGTCGCCGATTTGCCCGAAAAGCAATATTCAGATATAAAAGTCATATAAATATATAAAAAATTCCATACCAAAGGATAATTTTAATGTGTTAAATATTTAGGTGACAGACTGTGAAGACGTTGTGTCATTGAACATTTTGAACTAAACAAGATGACGCGGCGTCCAAAATGGCCTCGAATTTGCTAGAAATGCAATATCAAGATGGAAATAGCTATTAGTATAAACTATTCATACGCTTGATATGTTTGGTGTTTAGGTGACAAACACATTAGTAATTAAAAGCACACGGCCTTTAATATGACCACCATTATCCTAAACAAAATTTGTTTGAATATCTAGCGTCATTTTATGCCATCGGATGTTAACATTTGATCATATTCAATTATTCTGCAGGAGAAAATGCTAGCTCTGTTGAACTGAGTTAGGAAAGCGCTTGGGTATCAATGCTTGGTTGGTCAGAATCCAATGAAACATGCCTGTCTGTGAGCTCTTTTTGCATTTCCAGCAAATCTTCAGAATATGTTTTAGTGATAAAGTATTTAAAGTATGCATTGTTTTACAATTAACATCACCTACCAACATTAGTGACTACTGAAGCCTCATATTTTTAAGACTATTCCTTTTCAGATACCACACTACCTTACCACATTATTGCAACCAGACAGCCCTTAGTTATATTTATGTCTACAGTTCTTTAACATGTGATCCCCTTGGCACAGATTTATTAGGGTTTCCTGAAGATAATGATGAAGTTAAAGTACAAAAACCAGGGGCGTAGCTTGGCTGAAAACGATGTGTAGGCACAGTTGTAAGAGATCCGATTCATGCTCCCCCGAAACTTTTTCAGCTAGGCCACCGTATGTGCGTTAAGGCGTATATTTCTTATGTTTTTACGGGGCCTGTTTATCCTTAATATTAGCCTAACCTTGAATTCACTGTTTTAAAACCAAATAAATTGATAAAATAATGTTAAATATCTGGATCATATTCAATGATGTTTTTGTTGCGAATTTATAGTTTACTGAAAAAAAAGTTTCGGGGGGAGCATGAATCGATTCCCTTTCATCAGTGACAAAAATGAAATAAAAATTTGATCTCTAGATTTTTATTACATTTTTGGCATTTTTATTTTTTCAATTTCTCAGATTAAAAAGTGTAGGCACGTGCCTACAGTGCCTATAGGAAGCTACGCCACTTAATACATCAGTATCAATTGAAATTGCTGTTATACCTCTGTTTAGTTTATGTGCTGCTATGATCACTTGTGCAGGATATTATCTGTCTCCTTAATGTCATCCCTTTTAATAACAATATATTTATTTATCTCAACGGGTATGTCATTTTTCCAATACATGTAACAACAAGTTCATGGACGTGTGCATGTCTTTCACAGAACAACTTGATTGCTATCAGTTGGCGCCATTTCTGTTACTGTTAAAAAAAATTCTGAGCTTGTAATGGCATATTAAGTTTGAGTTGTTAAGGTGTATTCTGCATGTCTGTGTTTTCTCTACTAGAGCATGTGGTGCATTTTGTGCTGAATGGCGAATATCTGTCGAAAACTAGGTAAACATCTTAGTTATGTATTAGACCTTAAAGTTCTCAAAATAATCTTTCCAAGTACCATCTATTGGTCATTACAAAACAGCAGACTTGCCTATGAATATACTAAGTTGTCTGTTTGTTGATTTGAATTATGTCGCACTAATACTTCTTTCTGCAATAATGTCGTTGATTTCGCGATTCTGAGATCTCCTGTATCAGTAAACAATGATGTCGGTACAGGTTTGTAATATCTATATAACGTGAACTTGTCTGCAATCCTTATATTGAATATATCAGAGTCGTATCAAATAATTAGCATCTCCTGCCTTTATGTGTCTCTTTGACACAGCATATAGTAAAACAGTTTACGAAACCATTTGATGGAAACTTCTGTGGCAACTGCTTTATAAGCATTTACTTCTGTGGAGCTATTGAACCTCTGAAGATATTAACATAATAGAATATAGTGTTTAGTTTAGTCGCGTTGTTCAATACATGTTTATTATTGTGATTAGATAGGTCTTTGCATTAATCATCATTAGTACTCATACTTGACAAAATATCTTCAGCTGTACTGCAAACATGCAAACTCAATCCCCATATTTCCAGTCATTCTGACTTCAGAATACTCCCAAGTACTTTCCATGGACCAGAGGTTGTATATTCCATACCATGCCTAATCTATATGGCTAGCTGCGAAAAACAAGATTGCCTCATAAGCTTAACTGCTACCAAACGCAAAGGCCAGTCAGTTTTTCTCTCAGCTCTGATGTACATTCCCATTATAAATAAGATTTTATTATCTACCAATTACTTTGTTATTTTATTTCTCTCTGCGAAATTGTTTAGATCAGTTTCCAACTCTTAATATTAAAATGTTTCGCATAAACAACTTCGCTGCTTAGATAATGATATGACGTTCTGATGGAACTTCTTTCAATCCAACATGTTCGCTACCCTTCCAAATTGTAGCATGTACATTATGATGAAAACTGTCTACTTATCATTAACATGAACATTACGTTTACCTTTTTTCTATTCCACGTGAAAGTTAATTACTAATAACAAATTATGTAGTTTGACAACAGTAGTAAAACAAAACAGAGATAAACTGCACCAAGGTATTACAACAGCTGTATATATACCTATATCGTTGTAGTGGGAAATTTGGACAATTTCCGATATTATTTAAGAATATTTCATTCGCATATAGTGTCAGCTGTGTAAGTTTTATATTTTAGATGATAGTGACATATTTACTTAATAAAATTAATTAATCAAAAAAAATTAATTTGCACTTATAAAACTAAAATGTGCAGGAAACATAATTTTCAATTCATTTGCCGCCATGTTAGCAGCCATCTTGAATATTTCAAAATACTCAATGATGACAAGATGTCATCAAGCTGATTTTTCATAAGCAATGCCTAAACTACCGTAATTACCAAAAAAAATTACTATACACTTCCATGCAAGGCTCAGTGCTGTATATGCCGGATAACTAGCTATAAGTTATGGAATAGGCATTGAATTTACTGCTCTTTCTTTTGGGGTTTATATACTTGATCGGGAGATATATGGTTCTATATATGGACTGAAAATGGAGCCATTATTATCCAAAGTGTACGTTCTGATACGCCATATAATATGTAAGTATGAACATAAAACTAGTGACGTCACGCTAGTTTTCAACATATAAGTGACAAAAAAGTTCAACGTTAACGATTGAATATTGAGTGAATATTAAGCGTCATTTTATTGCCACCGATGGCTAACAAACATAACCATTCTTTCCTGGTGTCCTAAAAAGTCATCCAATACTCGAGCAAACCCCATCTCCGCAAGTAATTGATAACTTTCCCACTTTGAACAGCGGTGTGAAACAATGTCGTATATCAACCATCACGGAGACTTTTGTCAGGCTGAGATTCGAACTCACGACAACTAGACTGATAGTCAGACACATTACCGAGTGAGCTAATCGGGCCCGGCAAACAACAACATTAACGAAATGTAAAATTTCAAGAGCATACTATTTATATTGCCAAACAATTTAAACACATAGTTATCACTGTCACAAAGTTGATTATATAAGCTGTCCCTATTATGTCCCTATTATACATGTTACCCCTCAACGCTCGTGACACGCGTCTTGCTATCACTGAAAACATAGTTACCACTGTCACAACGTTGATTATACAAACTAACCTTAGCATGCATGTTACTACTCAGCGCTCGTGGCACGCGTCTTGCTCTCGCTGAACATAGTTACCACTGTCACAAAGTTGATTATATAAGCTGTCCCTAGCATGCATGGTACTCTCAACGCTCATTGCACGCGTCTTGCTATCGCTGAATATATAGTTAACACTGTCACAAAGTTGATTACATAAGCTGCCCCTAGCATGCATGTTACTACTCAACGCTCGTGGCACGTGTCTTGCTATCGCTGAACACAAAGTTACCACTGTCACAAACTTGATTATATAAAATGCCCCTAGCGTGCATGTTACCCCTCAACGCTCGTGACACGCATCTTGCTATCGCTGAACACATAGTTATCACCGTCACAAAGTTGATTATATAAGCTGTTCCTAGCATGCTATTACCCCTCAACGTTTGTGGCACGTGTCTTGCTATCGCTGAAGAGAAAGTTACCACTGTCACAAACTTGATTATATAAGCTGTCCCTAGCATGCATGTTACTCCCAAACGATTGTGACACGCGTCTTGATATAGCTGATCACATAGTTACCACTGTCCCAAACTTGATTATATTAGCTGCCCCTAGCATACATGATACCCTCAACGCTCGTGGCACGCGTCTTGCTATCGCTGAATACATAGTTACAACTGTCACAAAGTTGATTTTATAAACTGTCCCGCGCATGCATGATACCTCTTCAACGCTCGTGGCACGCGTCTTGCTATCGATGAATATATAGTTATCACTGTCACAAAGTTGATTATATAAGCTGTCCCGCGCATGCATGTTACCCTCAACGCTCATTGCACGCGTCTTGCTATCGCTGAACCCATAGTTACTACTGTCACAAAGTTGATTATGTTAGCTGTCTCTAGCATGCATGTTACCCTCAACGCTCGTGGCTAGCGTCTTGCTATCGCTGAATATATAGTTAACACTGTCACAAAGTTGATTATATAAGCTGCTCCTAGCATGCATGTTACCCTCAATGCTCGTGGCACGCGTCTTGCTATCGCTGAATACATAGTTACCACTGTCACAAAGTTGATTATATAAGCTGTCCCTAGCATGTATGTTACCCATCAACGCTCGTGACAAACGTCTTGCTATTGCTGAACCCATAGTTACCACTGTCACAAAGTTGATTATATAAGCTGTCCCTAGCATGCATGTTACCCTCAACGCTCGTGACACACGTCTTGCTATCGTTGAACCCATAGTTACCACTGTCACAAAGTTGATTATATAAGCTGTCTCTAGCATGCATGTTACCCTCAACGCTCATTGCACGCGTCTTGCTATCGCTGAATATATAGTTAACACTGTCACAAAGTTGATTATATAAGCTGTCCCTATTATACATGTTACCCCTCAACGCTTATGACACGCGTCGGTGACACGCGTATTGCTATCGCTGAACACATAGTTACCACTGTCACAAAGTTGATTATATAAGCTGCCCCTAGAATGCATGTTACCCTCAACGGTCATGACACGCGTTGGTGACACGCGTCTTGCTATCGCTGAACACATAGTTACCACTGTCACAAAGTTGATTATATAAGTTGCCCCTAGCATGCATGTTACCCTTAACGGTCATGACACGCGTTGGTGACACGCGTTTTGCTATCGCTGAACACATAGTTACCACTGTCACAAAGTTGAATATATATAAGCTGCCTTTAGCATGCATGTTACCACTCAACGCTTGTGACACACGTCATGCTCTCGCGGAATACAAAAATTATTAAGTATGACAATGACTCATCATGTAATTATTAATTATATTTTGTCGAATCTTCATTGTGTTTGTTTGTTTTTGTTTGTTTGTTGTGTGTTAAGCGTCGATTTCAACAATTGTTCAGCCATATCGCGATGCTGTTAACTGAGACAGTATTCTAAGCACTGCCACACTGGCGGTTCATGCCGCAGACTTATGGTTTGATACCCCACCCAGTCACACCGGTATCATTCTTCAAGTATTTTGTATGAACCGGCCGAAGATCGATCCCGCGACCTTCCGCGTGCGAGGCCGGCGCTTTTCCTCTATACCACCACTGCGGATTCGAATCATGATAAACGATAATCATACATTCACTATATTTAAAAATGTGAATTAGTGTGAATTGTTATTTTTATGACTAAGGTATAAGCCGAAAATTTGAAAACAGAGTTATATAGATATTGTATTGTTTATTAAAAAAGTTGTATAACGGATTTTTTTACTCAGCTATTATCGAAACAAAACCGATATACTCCTAGTGATGTTAATAAATAAACGTGGTTACAACGCTCATCAAATATACACAAGTGCCAGTGACATTGATCAAACAAAAACATACCTTATCATTATATCAAAATCCTTTCTTAATTGTTATCCACAAATCGTCAGTTATGATCGATTGTAAGAATGCCTGTATCACCGGTGTACATAACATCCAGGCATATATAAACTGTGTCGTTTTACAAGTAGAAGTCCGCATCTAACACTGCTGATTCTAATAACACGACACCAGTGCACAGTTTAGAAAATAGATTCGATACCATGGCAGCGGAATATATCGGAAATACCTGATATGAGTGCGTGATTTTAACCACAATATCTCAACTCAGCGCTGCTAAAACGGCGAAAGTCCGTTTAGCTCTTATTTATTTCTCTTCTGTTTCTTTACTTTCTCAGTTCGCATTCAGAATTCCGCATTTCGTACCAATGTCACTATTACACCCACTCCTACTGCTTCTACTACTATTACAACTACGACTATTACTTCTGCTGCTGCTACTGCTACTGCTACTGCTGCTGCTACTGCTACTGTTACTGCTGCCTACTACTAATACTACTACCAAAACTACTACTATTGCTGCTGCTGTTGCTATTGCTACTAATACTAATACTAATTCCGCATTTCGTACCAATGTCACTATTACACCCACTCCTACTGCTTCTACT
The DNA here is from genome assembly GCA_029582155.1 of Panopea generosa. Taxonomy (NCBI): domain Eukaryota; kingdom Metazoa; phylum Mollusca; class Bivalvia; order Adapedonta; family Hiatellidae; genus Panopea; species Panopea generosa. The sequence continues at coordinate 83,692,915 of CM055896.1, forward strand.
ACTATTACAACTACGACTATTACTTCTGCTGCTGCTACTGCTACTGCTACTGCTGCTGCTACTGCTACTGTTACTGCTGCCTACTACTAATACTACTACCAAAACTACTACTATTGCTGCTGCTGCTGCTATTGCTACTAATACTGCTACTGCTGCAGCTGCTTCTGCTACTACTACTGCTGCTACTGCTTCTATTACTACAACTGCTGCTGCTTCTGCTGCTACTGCTATTGCTATTGCTACTGCTTCTGCTACTGCTACTGCTACTGCTACTGCTACTGCTACTGCTACTGCTACTGCTACTGATACTGATACTGCTACTGCTACTGTTACTGTTACTGATACTGCTACTGTTACTGATACTGCTACTACTAAAAACTGCCTTAATGTACTTTAAATTTAAAAAAAACAACAACAACGTTTTAGACCATTTATGCGGCTTTGTAGGACCTTATTTTCCCCAGATCATATTCTTCCCACCTGGGAAAAATAGGATCCTATTCCTCACAGCTGGGAAAAATAAGATCTCATTTGTCACACATTTCGAGCATATATGTCACAGGTCCTGGGAAATTTATGATCGAAGTCGGTTTTGTATGTACCATGGAATCACATTCCTCACAGGTCAAAAATTGCATTATTTTTTTAGCAACAAATTACCTTTTTAAAACTGAGTCACATTTGTTACAGATTGCTATTGTCGGTATTGCAGACATATTTTGTTGCTATACGTGTATGCGTTTATATTATAGTTATAAAGAATCATCGATTATGTTGTTGTTGTTGTTTTTGTTTTTATCTGGTGCTGCTGTTAGTTCTCGACTTGACTGATGCTGTAAAAGTGGAAATAGTAATCATTCTTGTTGGCAGCGTAAAAGTAAGTGTAAAAGTAGTGGTATATGGCAGTATGGTTGTTGTTGTGAATTGTATAGGCATTGTTTTGTTTGCTATCGATAAATGGTGGTTGATGTAGGCGCAGACAAGGTAGTTGTTGGCTTTTTTTTGTTGTTATTATAGCAGTCGTTGTATTCGTATATAGTCTAAACCATTTCATATTAGCTCCATTGAAATAGAAAGCTGGCAGTTTCTTTAATCACTCCCGAGTCCGCTTTCTGCCTGGGTCAAACTCATCATTACTGATTGCTCATGAGAAAAGTTCTATGAGAACGTTCACCTACCGAGGATAGAACCCGGGACCTCTACATCTGAGCGCCTGTTACGGTATAGATAAAGTTAAGATGTGTTGAATGAAATAATTATTGTTGTTGTTTGTTTTATTGTTGGAGATATACGTGCCGTTGTTGGGCGCAGTACTTCCGCAATAATTGGAGGTGGCACTTGTTTGTAATGGTACTCGTAGGTGTAATAGTGGTAGTTGTTGGCATTGTTGTTGTGGTGTTTGATCGTTTAATTGTTTTCCGCTCACCTGAGTACGAAATGCCAAATGTGAAATATTGTGATCAACATATATCCGATGTATGTTCGTCGTAAATATTTTTTAAACATATCGTCTTGTCTGAACCTATTTATATTTGGTAAATATGTAGCACCATTAAATGATCCTTGACAACGATTTTCAAATCTGGCACCGCCCCAGAGGTCAAACGTTTCATTTATACTTGTATATGAAAATCTTCTTGTCTAAAACTGCAATGCCCGTACCTTTGATATGTGGTATGTAGCAATATAGTATATGTAGTGGTCTTTTACCGACACTGTTCAAATTAGGTCCGATCCCTTTGATTATCGAGTGGGAAATTCAGACGCCCTGTGCTTAAAAGAAATGCTGGAAATAAGTAATCATGAATAGGATTTGCAAAGATAGACTGGTTCCTGAACTAAATCAAGACTTTCCGATGATGTATACGGGTTACATATGTGTTTTTAAAAACAGACGCGGGGATGTGTGAAATCCGTCCATCCCCGCAACGTATTGTCAACCACTCTACAATCGTATTTACTATTTATATATTTTTCTACTGTAATCATTAATTAATCATAATACTGTTGGTATGTTGTAAAAGAGCAGACTACGTTCGTTGTACGTAAAAGATATCGTCATTGACCGAGATTCATACATTATAACATCTCTGAAATTATAAGTAAATTGCACAAACTAAGTATGGCATACTTAAAATGTGAGAGCTTCTTAATAAGCAATTTATATTCATAAAAATATGTACTGGAAAATGTATTTCCAACACTTTCAACGGATAAATTTTGTGCCAACAGTGAATACCACAAAGCAAGCAGAGCTTTGGTTTAAAGATAGTTCTGTTCTGAGCCTGCCTGATATGGTCGAGCTTTAACGTGAGTGTAACAGTTCAACCCCGGGGTCACAATCCGAACAAGATAGATAAAAACAAAATTTTAAAGATGTGTTGGTGTTGTTGTTGTTTTATCAATGGCGTAGAAGTGGTTATCGTAGGTGTTTGGCGTTGGGGGACACATAATATAAACTTCTTAGCTGGCTCAAATATAACGTACAACTAGTATAAGGCTTTCGTTAGAATAAATAACTCATTACATTAATTATGCATTTTCAAAGAAGTGCATACAGTTTTATTTTATTGTGTACATGTCAGTCGGTCGGTAGGTGGTCGTCCCGTCGGTCGGTCAGCCGGTATACCAAAGCCTGTCCGATTGATAAAATATGTCTTTAACGTCAGTTAAGCCGGGCAGTTATAATGTCCCTGCAATATGCACCCGCAAACTTTTCTCTCGAATAAGTTCAATATACGACTACTACTATTACGTATGCTACTACTGCTGCTGCTGCTGCTGCTGCTGCAATTACCGCCGCCGCCATCACAACCACTACCAACTACTGATGATCCTCCTCCTTATACTACTACTACCCCTTCTTATAAACCTTGTTGTTGTTGTTGTTGTTATTAATATTATTATTACTTGTATCATACTATTATTGTTATTAGTGTTTAGCTCCTTTTATTATTATATTTCTATTATCAAATTTACAAACAGCAATATCATCGACAAAATCTGTGAAGAATATGATTCTCTTGATTACTACCATGTTGGTCAATCATTTATGTCACAGTTTGAAACTGTGAGGAATAGGATCCTATTTTTCCCAGACCTGTGAGGAATATGATCTGGGAATAATAAGGTCCTACACGGCTTTGTGCAATAGCATATGGAGTGTCCGAACAGACGTAATGTTAAATCGTCCGGTCAATGTGTCAAGGTTCTGTGTTAAATGAGGTTTAACATCATTTTCACATTATTACAGTTTTTTTTTAATGAAAAATACCACCAACCTGAATCAAACCACCATATTTCCGCAAAAGACTGGCAAACCTTCTTGCAAAAAGTTTTTGGACCGTATCTAAGACTTCAGCATTGCGATGATGAGGTCATTAGATGACTGTGCCATTGACCACTCGGCCACAGAGGATAATGAATTGTGAATTCGTAAAATTATTTTACACAGCTCTTAAAAGCGGAAACATTTGACGGCGCCGACTTTTATAATTATTAGGTCGCCGGGACGAAGCTATACCATGACATCGGCGTCGTCATCGTCGGCGTCGTCGTCTGTAGACACCAAGGTTAAATTTTGGTTTAAACATGTTTATTTTTTCAAATTTACATACATACAAATTAGTTTAAGTATAAATAAGGATTAGAAATGAAACTTCGCATGTGTGTTCACAATCATCAATGGAACACACACAGACAAGAACCATAACTCTGGATCGCATTTTGGCACAGTTATGGCCCTTTTTGTTGAGCTTTGTTGTCTTCTGACAATTCTTGTTTTACTTCTTGTTGTGAACTTGACGAAAGTATTGCAACTTAGACAAATAATGCTCGATGTTTTCCTGGGTAGCACCAGTACTAAGTACCACGCGCTCCACATATATTTTGCTGAGAATACAATAAAAGAAAATGATCAATTTATGTATTTAAGTGGTGGTGATTTTATCCTAGCTTGTTTTGAATAAGATGCTGATATAACTCTTTGCGACTTCATTGTTTAGTTACTTGTAAATTGCCCTTAATATTTTATTTGTCTTGATCGAATTCGGAAAATCAGTCACGAGTGCAAAGGGCATGCCGCCGATATCGCGACATGTGTTACAATCGAAATAACAGATTATCTATGAGGTTATTAAAAAACTTTTAAATTATTGAGACCACCATAATATTTTTTTTAACATACTGAATCGAAATTATGGTATTGAGTATTGACCACATTTTCAGTTATTCAAGCAGGAAGCTGATAGCATACTCTTTGCTGCGGACTAATTTCACCGTTTGCTATATGCCTTAGCTAATTATATGGATATCCCTACATTTCAACCTTTGCTACTCTCCATTAAATAGCAATCGTACGCAACATCAAATATAAAAAATATAGACTAAAACACTTGTGGACGGTATCACTTTATCATTCGTACATTGAAAAGTTACTTTCAGTCGACAGATACACAAAAGGTCATAAGTTACCTTCTCTCGAGTAGTTTGAAACCATTTGAAAGTAGTTTTATTTTGGTGCATATGAAATGAGCTACACTTTCAGTATAAACTTCTCTACCATCCTAAATAGTCGTCAGAAAGTCTGGCGACTACTCAAAAATACATATTAATATTTCTTTGGAATTGGATCTAGCATACCGATAATCATGTGTGACACTTTCCGATATATATCAACCATCTACAAAGAACAAGTACATAAGTAACATAAAATAAGGACATAATGTGGTATATAAATTTCATAGATCTATCTACATCACGTTAACATATTTGTTCCTTTAAATAGTCTCTAGTAATACCAGGGCAATATCATGGTAAAATAGCTGTAAAGAATATCGCAAAAACATTTAAATAGTCCCTAGTAATACCAGGACCATCTCTAGTTATACCAGGACCATATCATGGTAAAATAGCTGTAAAGACTATTGCAAAAACATTTAAATAGTTAGTAGTAATACCGGGACCATATCATGGTAAAATAGCTGTAAAGACTATCGCAAAAACATTTAAATAGTCTGTAGTAATACCAGGACCATATCATGGTAAAATAGCTGTAACGACTATCGCAAAAACATTTAAATAGTCTGTAGTAATACCAAGGCCATATCAAGGTAAAATAGCTGTAAAGACTATCGCAAAAACAATTAATACGTCTCTAGTAATACCAGGACGACCTCTAGTAATATAGTAATACCAGGACCATATCATGGTAAAATAGCTGTAAAGACTATCGCTTAAACATTTAAATAGTTTGAAGTAATACCAGGACCATATCATGGTAAAATAGCTGTAAAGACTATCGCAAAAACATTTAAATAATCTGTAGTAATACCAGGACCATATCATGGTAAAATAGCTGTAAAGACTATCGCAAAAACATTTAAATAGTCTGTAGTAAAACCAGGACCATCTCTAGTAAAACCAGGACCATATCATGGTAAAATAGCTGTAAAGACTATCGCAAAAACATTTAAATTGTCTGTAGTAATACCAGGACCATATCATGGTAAAAGAGCTGTAAAAGCTATCGCAAAAACATTTAAATAGTCTGTAGTAATACCAGGACCATATCATGGTAAAATAGCTGTAAAGATTATTGCAAAAACATTTGATTAGTCTCTAGTAATACCAGGACCATCTTTAGTAATACCAGGACCATATCATGGTAAAATAGCTGTAAAGACTATCGCAAAAACATTTAAATAGTTTGAAGTAATACCAGGACCATATCATGGTAAAATAGCTGTAAAGACTATCGCAAAAACATTTAAATAGTCTGTAGTAATACCAGGACCATATCATGTTTAAATAGCTGTAAAGACTATCGCAAAAACATTTGAATAGTCTGTAGTAATACCAGGACCACATCATGGTAAAATAGCTGTAAATAATATCGCAAAAAACATTAAAATAGTCTCTAGTAATGCCAGGACCATCTCTAATAATACAAGGACCATATCATGGTAAAATAGCTGTAAAGACTATCGCAAAAAACATTTAAATAGTCTGTAGTAATACCAGGACCATATCATTGTAAAATAGCTGTAAAGACTATCGCAAAAACATTTAAATAGTCTGTAGTAATACCAGGACCATATCATGGTAAAATAGCTGTAAAGACTATCGCAAAATCATTTAAATAGTCTGTAGTAATACCAGGACCATATCATGGTAAAATAGCTGTAACGACTATCGCAAAAACATTTAAATAGTCTGTAGTAATACCAAGGCCATATCAAGATAAAATAGCTGTAAAGACTATCGTAAAAACAATTAATACGTCTCTAGTAATACCAGGACCATCTTTAGTAATACAGTAATACCAGGACCATATCATGGTAAAATAGCTGTAAAGATTATCGCTTAAACATTTAAATAGTTTGAAGTAATACCAGGACCATATCATGGTAAAATAACTGTAAAGACTATCGCAAAAACATTTAAATAATCTGTAGTAATACAAGGACCATATCATGGTAAAATAGCTGTAAATAGTCTGTAGTAATACAAGGACCATATCATGGTAAAATAGATGTAAATATTCTCTAGTTATACCAGGGCCATATCATGGTAAAATAGCTGTAAAGACTATCGCAAAAACATTTAAATAGTCTGTAGTAATACCAGGACCATATTATGGTAAAATAGCTGTAAATAGTCTGTAGTAATACCAGGTCCATATAATAGAAAAATAGCTGTTAAAACTATCGCAAAAAAACATTTAAATAGTCTCTAGTAATGCCAGGGCCATATCATGGTAAAATAGCTGTAAAGAATATCGCAAAAACATTTAAAAAGTCCCTAGTAATACCAGGACCATCTCTAGTTATACCAGGACCATATCATGGTAAAATAGCTGTAAAGACTATCGCAAAAACATTTAAACAGTCTGTAGTAATACTAGGACCATATCATGGTAAAATAGCTGTAAATAGTCTGTAGTAATACCGGGACCATATCATGGTAAAATAGCTGTAAAGACTATCGCAAAAACATTTAAATAATATCTAGTAATATCAGGACCATATCATGGTAAAATAGCTGTAAAGACTATCGCAAAAACATTTAAATAGTCTATAGCAATACCAGGACCGTATCATGGTAAAATAGCTGTAAAGACTATCGCAAACACATTTAAATAGTCTGTAGTAATACCAGAACCATATCATGGTAAAATAGCTGTAAAGACTATCGCAAACACATTTAAATAGTAAATAAGTGAATATTTTATTATAGTGACATGTGCATGGCATACATGACAAAGAAACATGGTACAAAATATATTAATATATAGCACCCGGCCCAATGGGCCTATAAGTCACCTACAACTAAATAGTAGTTGTAACACATCAAAGTATATACAATGTACAATGTTAAAGGGTTGAGTGGTAATAATTACATAATTGGTAGCTATAATCAACTTCATGAAATAATTCTTACATTTTTATGATTTATCAAATATTGAACATAAATATGAATTCATATGAATGCTGATTTAGTATTGAATTTATTAAACGAAGTGGCAAAAATAAAGGCTCTTCCAACGAGTTTAATTAATTCAATAATAAGTGAGTGGAAATGACATCTTTATCCACCCGTTCATGAAAAACCTTCGAGCCAATTTAACAAGTAACTTACGAGTACAATCTTCAACACGACTACCGTACTATACTGTATTCGATACCTAATCACATGTGATATTTCCTGAAATGGCAAAATAAATTCAATCCACTTTACTTGTCAGCAGAAACACATAAAGGCTATAACTCGACCGTTTGCAGTAGACGCTCACTGTAAAATTAAATTAAACTGGTATATTTCAGCAAGATGTTTCAACAACTGTGACAAACACGCGGCCGATGCTCTGACTGCTATTGGGGATTCTATTGAAAAGGTATTTTACTTTTAATTGAAATCCGGTCCCGGTTAGTTCAGCCGGTAGAGCATGTCAAACTATCAATCAAGGGATCGTGAGTTAGAATCCCCTCCCGGCCACAGCTTTCGTGATTACTGATAAAACGACATTGTGCATTTGTCTCTAACCGCTGATTCAAAGTGGGACAGTTGCCAGTTACTTGTGGAGATTGCTGTGTTCAAACACAGGTTAACCTTCCGGGTTTTCAAGAAAGAGTGGTTAGTTTGACTGGTCGTCTGTTAACCCTCGATGACATGCAATGCCACTAAATATTTGAACTAATAAACGGACAAACACTTTTTTGAATTGCTTACAGAATGAACACGTTTATATGAATAGAAGAATTTCATTCAAACCACATCGGAAGCTTCCTATTTCCTACTGCCGGATCACTACCCCAGCACGCATAATTTTGCATGCACAAATAACACGGATATCGATCTGATTGAAAATAGATCAAAGAAGACAAGTGATTAAAATCAGATACAAGTAATACTTTCATAGTTTATACATTTAGTTAGACGCCATCATTGCACGTGACAGTTGTACGTGCTTTTATGCTTCTGAGTAGGTCTGCATTCTTTCCAGAATTTGACTGGTATCGAACCAAAAATAAGCGATGTTTGAAAACATATGGATCAACTCGTAGAGTACACGGCCTCCTTAAAGAATGATTGCCATTCACAGAAATACCCAAATGAAAGAAGTGAAACAATTTACACTTTTTTTTTTTTTCAATCCTTGCATTACCAAACTATGATGAGAAAAGTAGAGGTCATATGTCATCCATGAGTTTTTTTCTGTTAAGTGTATACACCGAAATCGTGTATTCATACCTCAATTTCCAAGCATCCATATTTGTTCTAAAACATATTAAGGTTTTAACTAAGTATTATATAACGTACTGACACTATTACAAGCCATATTTGCAGGTTCTGCTTACAAAGAAATTGTTAACCAAACCAATTTATAGTATTACAGGATATTGCAAAAATGAAAACACGCACAACTCAAAAATAAAATCCAACAACACGAAATATGTTGTATTCAACACAAAATTAGGGAAATTGGACAAAACCCCCAATGTTTTTCATTTTTTTTTATCAACAGCATAAATAACTGTTGATAAATATTAATATGTCCTTGGTCTTCATGTCGTACTATTATTGTAAGACAGTAGTTTCATTGTAGTCAGATTGTGTTCGTGTATATTTATTGATTCTTAGAAAACACTTCTATATAAGAGCTGCCGTGGCATTTGTTGGGTTTCCCTTCCCAGACATCACTGTAACAGTTTACCAATTTGAAATATTTAAGACATAACTACTTAATCAAATTGTCAACGTGTAAGCATAGTTTGATGAAGTGCCCACGTTTCGGCGTTGTCGGTAAGACATCTCATTACAACCATATCGTAAGTGTTTCACTCTGCGTCAAGGTCACACTTACTTGCTATAGAGAAGAGTGTGTTTAATATAAAATAGTCCTTGTTTTCATATTCAAACAGCGTCACTGTGCCTATACAAGAAACCAGTGTCATTATTTAAGACCATTCCGTGGAGTTTAGATTGACATTGGTGTATTCTTAACTGAAGTGTCATTGTTTTGTCGAAAAAGTGTATTCTTAAATGAAGTGTCATTGTTTTGTCGCAAACAACGTTCTATCGAGGTTTAAAGTAAAACAACAACACCGACGGTTGAAACATATATGACAATTTTAGTCAATATTCATTAACTGTAGCTAACAAAAACCTTTAAAACAGAAAAAAAAAGATTTACAGAAGCTTGCACCATTTATGGACAAACTCCTTAAGTAAGCTATTTATAAAAAAAGAATGTTCCTCAATAAATTTAGTAGATGCAGAACATTATAAAAATTGGGAAATTATAGAAAACAAAGAAACATAGCCAGACATATATTGAACGTAATTTTTTATATTAACAAGTATTTTATTGACAGGTGCGCGTAAGGATGTAAAACAGTTGACTGCTGACAAACGTTAAACCGCTCCTTACCAATAAAGGTAACATACGTCATAATGACACAAGTGTAGCTGTAAATAATGACCTAGTTACTGACCGACAGAAAGTTTGTAATATTTTTATGATTATTTTGTAAATATTACCGAATATATTGGAGATAACTGTATAACAATTGATGACAACCATTCAATCGTAACTAGTATAATTATAATAACTTGCATTACTCAGAATTTATTTTACACCAGTAAGCAATATTTCTATTGATCAACATATAAACAGATTCTAAATCTTAATCCTCAAAATGCCACTGGCCATGATGGAATTTCAGCAAAATTAGTTAAACTAGCAAAACAACTGATTTAATGACCCCTGGCGTCTTTAAACATCAGAACCTTTTGAACAGTTTTCAAATAATAAAGTCTAAGCTTTTCAGGATTTTTAAAAACAAAATCATTTTGGTAGAGTGTCAATTGTTTTTTCAATTTTTTCATAAAGATATAACGTTTTTCTTTCAATAATCTAATATAGTGTATAGATAAATTTTGCTTAAAGTCTCACAAAGTACTCTCTGATACCTATTCTAATGACAATCAAAATAAAAAATTCACTTTACCGCGTAATTTGAGAAAGGATAGCTCTTAAAGTATGCCATCGTTTAATAAACTGCAGTTGCAAATTTAACGTTTTTATACTAATTGAACAGATATGCATTAATGTTAAGAGTTTTATAATATTTCATATTCAGGTTAAATTGCTATAAACAATTATTTTATACCAGTATGCCTATTTCATACATTGAACACAATTTATGAAACCAATTTTAGGCGTATCCGTTAATGATTGTGCTATCTAAAATAGGGTCAGTTGTAGTATAGTGGTATGCGGTGACTGTGGCAGGTCTCGGCAAAATTGCTTCTGTTGGTGAGCACACAAAAATATAGCAATCGTCCTTTATAACAATATCGAAATAATGCATTAAATACTTTTTTAAGTCATAAGTTCCTATAAATGAGAGGATGAACATATTTCTTAAATATCTAAATGATTTTCTTTCATTGCCAACTTTATATACTTGCCATTTACATCTGAGATTGTTTCCGGAAATTTTTTTTTAATATATTAACATATCATGTTAAACATTTGAATGCTGTTTTTTTTTTTAATTTCATAGATTTTTAATATACTAAGCAAATCCGACTAAAATACGTTTGTCATTTGATTTAAGCAATTCCATAAGCTTGTAGATGGACGGTCTTTGAAAAATATTTGTTTATTTATAAACATCTTTCTAAAATCATTGTAGCAAGGGCAAATGCAAATAAAATGGTATATAATTATCTTCCACCCCAGTTGAGTTACAACAAAGACAATATATCTCATTTTTTGGAATGTGATTTCTTGCATACGACCTGTTTGAATTCTGAGAGTTTGTGCCGATAATTAATTCTAGAAACAAAAATCTTAAAACGTTTCATAGTTTCTTCAAATATCTTAAACTCGATTATTAAATGTAAGATTTCTGTTGGTATCAGGTCGGACCACTCAATTGTTTATTTTAACATTACAACAGACCATGAAGCGTATGGTTCAGGATATTTTAAACTTAATAACAGTGTAATTTTAGAAAATGAATATCAATAAATAATAAGAAAATCTATTAGGGATATAACAGAAATAAATAAAAGTTCGAATCCAATACCATATGGGAACTAATAAAAGGTACAGTACGAAATGAAACTATAAAATATACTTCAAAGAAAAGAAAGATAAATCACAGTTTAAAAATAGTCTTAAAGAAGAAATAGATAAACCAGATGAAGCATTGTCAAACATTCCAAATAACAATAACCTTTTTGATGTTTTAAACAATAAAATAAATGAACTAACAAATATAAAAGATATAAAAACAAACGTTATTATATTACGAGCTAAGACTGAATGGATTGAAGGTGCTGAAAAAATACAAGATACTTTTTCAAATTTAGAAAAAAAGAGGGCAGAATCAAAAAAAAATAACTAGACTCACATATGATAATCTTGAAATAACAAAATCCAAAGATATATTAGAAGAAACCAAACAATTTTATAAAGAACTATACAGCAAGGTTCAAACAAGTGACGAACATTTCAATTTTTCAATACTCATAATATTAATAAATTCAATGATAATCAACAAGAATTATGTAATGGCATTTTAACTGAATACGAGTGTGAAATAGCTTTAAAAGAGATGAAAAATAATAAGAGTTCAGGGTCCGATGGGTTATCAACAGAATTTTATAAAATATTTTGGAATGACATAAAACAGCTTTATATTGAATCGATAAACTATTCGTACATGCATGGTACTTTAATACCATTGCAAAAGCAAGGTAGTATAACGCTTCTACCTAAAAAGGACAAAGACCTTTCATTATTGACAAACTGGAGACCAATAAGCTTATTAAATGAAGACTATAAAATTGCGACAAAAACTATAGCTTATAGAATGAAAAAGGATTCGCCAGACATTATTGATAACAGTCAGACAGGATTCTTAATAGGACGTTACATTGGTGAAAATATAAGGACAAATTTTTAATGCATTGGCGACTAAAATAACGACAATAGACCGGGACTGATATTCTTCTTTAAAAAAAGCGTTTGACAGTGTGGACCATAATTTTGTTTTTAAAACATTACAATATTTTAAGTTTGGTAACGAGTTTATCAAATGGGTAAAATTATTTTATAATGATGTAAAAAGTTGTGTATCAAATAATGGTTATTCCTCAGATTATTTTAATATAAAAAGAGGAGTTAGACAAGGATGTTCACTCTCAATGCAATAGAAATTCTATATAAAGCTGTAAATAACGATAAGGTGTAAAGATACGCAAAAACATTATCAAATATACCGCTTTTGCAGACGATGCCACATTTTTGTTAAATGGAAATAAATCTTCTTTTGAAACTTTAATATTATCAATTGATAGATTTAGCTCAATTTCTGGTTTAAAATTAAATTCTAAACAATCTATCATTCTCCGTGTATGCTCTTTAAAAACATCCATTGACATATTTTGTAAAAATAAAAAAAATGCTTTGACTAATGAAAAAGCATCAACACTGGGGATTGTTTTCACCAACGATAAAATTAAAAACAAAGATTTAAACTACGATAAAAAAATAAAACAATTTCAAAACTGTCTTGATAACTGGAATAAACATAAATTGTCGATATTAAGTAAAATCACGGTAATAAAAACATTTGCATTAACAAAACTAATTTTCCCATTAACAGTGCTTGAATCATCTAACATAAACACTATAAACTTAATCAAAAATAAAATGTTCGAATTTCTGTGGGAGGGGAAACCAGACAAAGTTAAGTGTAAAACTATTATACAAAATATTGAAAACCTTGGTATGAATATGATAGAACTAGAACTTTTTATAAATTCAATTTAAGCAAGTTGGGTTAAACAATTAACAGATATAAACAATAAAGGCGCATGGAAGAATATTTACATGTCATCAATTGAAAAATATGGTGGAAACTTCATCTTTGAGAATAAATTTAATTGCAAAGATGGTCATTCTATGTTTAACGAAATGCCCTTTATATGTAACAAAATAAATCATGCTCAAAAATTAATTTTAAGACTAATATTGAAGATGTTAATATAGCAAAACAATATATATGGAATAATTTTTTCATTTAAAACAAAGGCAGTTTGTTATTTTACAAATCATGGTTACAGCTAGGAATCAAAACAATAAATTATATATATATGATTCTAGACACAAGACGTTTTATACTTTTGAACGATTAAAACAATTATACAATATTAATAATTCAGAATTCCTCAATTATTTTACTATTACCCAATGTATACTTAAAAGATGGAAACACATAATTAAAACAGAGAATATAAAAGAAACTAAAAAAAACACCGTTATTACATCAAGTGAGGAAATGTAATTCTCCTAATAGAATGTTATATAATTTGCAAATTCAGTTAATTAATTACAATAATGAAATAAAAACCTCATCTAAAATGGGAAGAAATATTTAACAACCTTGACTGAAAAAACATTCACTGTCTACCTTTCAAAAGTACCATAGACACAAAGCTAAGATCGTTTCAATACACATACATAATGAGAATTTAAGTTTTTATATAAATGTAAAATAGTTAATTCAAGTCTATGTAAATTTTGTGAGAGATATCCAGAAACTTTAGAACATTTATTTTGGGAATGTCACTATGTAAGAACCTTTTGGACTCAGGTCCATAACTTTTGTATTTCAAACAATCAACCTTTCAACATCTGTTTTCAAAATATATCGTTCGGGTTATATAACTCTTCATCAGTTGATTTACTTAACTGTATAATATTACTTGCTAAATATTTCATATTTAAGAATAAATACACGAAGACAGTTCCCAGTATTGAAGCATTCATGCCATATCTACAAAAAACAAGCAAATAGAAAAACTTATTGCAATAAACAAAAACAAACTTATGTCACATGAAAATAAATGGGGAAAAATGTAAACTATAATAACAGAAACTATGATGCATACAGCTTCTCATCTTCTCAACTGTAAATTTCTACTTGCCTTATCTTTGCTCTTTCTCTAATTTGTTATTTTATTTTTATATTCACCCTTCAAATGTTACTTGTACATTGGATGCATGTTATTTTATCTAAAGGTATCATGTAATGTGTTAAAAAAATTATATAGCTTGTTTTGATACATGAACAGTTTTTGTATAACATTGTATTATGTCTTACATGGAATAAAAGGTATTCATCACAAAAATAAAACGTTTTGGAGAATATTTAAATAGTGTTCATATGCAACTACTACTTTTGAAATATTTATACTCTTCTATAACAGCACTTGACAAAATTCCAGGGGGGTGCTTAACCTTTTTCCAGGTGTATATTAGCTTGTCATTCGTTGGTGTGTTATGTTCACTCTATCTAACCATTCAAACTTATTGTCTTTAGCATCCCATTATATAAAATGGTTTATAATGTGCCCTGCTTAGTATACCAGTTTGCGTCTGAACTAAATAGATGTAGTATTATCTATGCATGTTGGGATATCGGTTAGGATCAGCTTGTACATTTGTCTGAGCCAATAGTTCAGCATATAGTGAATATTTAACGAATTACCATCCTATGTGCGATCTGTAATTGTCTTAGTAGAAACAGGTGAACACACCAAGACATGTATATAACTGTCTTGTTGTAATATTGTGTTGTATATTATGTAATGACTTTGATCTGGTTACAATTGTAATGAAGTCACTGATTGATGTGATAACTTATAAAATGGCTTGTATTCATAATTTGCCTATTCATGTAAATGTCGGTCAACAGACATACATAGCTAATGTGTAATGTGTTATATCGCATGTCGACTAATAAATGTCGGCCAGTAGTCACACATAGCTAAAGTTTATTGTTATATCGCATACCGACTATAAATTTCGGTCAATAGTCACTATTAGCTAGTGTTTATTGTGTTATATCGTATGCCGACTATAATTGTCGGCCAATAGTCACACATAGCTAATGTTTATTGTGTTATATCGCATGCCGACAATAAATAATAGTTTTGGATCTTATATCATTGTTTAAGTCGTATACTCATTTCGGAACAACTCGGCGATTATCCTACTATAATATCAAAGAATGACGGAATGGGCCTAGTAGGTAGGATTGTTGTATACTCGCGATCTTAATATGTTCCCCTTTATTTTACCATCTTCAGAGACTAGCGTGACTCATACTTACTAACAGACATAGGTGTGCTCTTGTACTGGTTAACAGTCCAGGGTACCAGGAAGTAGTGGTTAGGTTAACCAATCATCTGCCAGCCATCGATGGCATAAATGACGCTTAATATTCCAGCAAACAAACAGACAAAATTTAATATACTTTTCCTGTTACCGATAGTTATGTCATACGCTGGCCTTATTTAATAATACTTTGTTAAACCCTACATGGCATAATATCTTTGTAATATAACACATCATGAAAATGCTACTATGGTAATGGAGAGAGTGTCTTAAATATCGATGTTATGACTGTGGAATAACACGAAGTCACTGTAAAATAAGGTTGGCTGTTTATTAATTAGTTTTTTATTTTCACTACCTGAACAAATCATGACTGGTTTATAAGATCTTATATGCATTTAAGTGAAATAATGGAAGGCTTTTTTTCTTAAAGCTTACAAAAGTCATTATTGTAAATGGCATTTAAAACTGATGTATGCGATGTTGTATTTGATACAATTAACGTAATAATTCTAGTTTCAACATGTTGTACTCTTCATAATTAGTAAATTATAGTAGTGATGTTTGGGGATTCATTCAAAGTAAAAATATAGAAAGTTCCATATGCAATTATGTAAGCGTTGGTAAGAAGTGAAGAAAAATGCTCTGAATGATTTTATTTATGGTGAACTCGGTAGAATGTCATTTCAACCGTAGAGGTTTTTAAATATAATAAGATTTTTAACTAAAATATTACAATCAAGTGAAAATAAATAAGAATTATATAAGTAAGGTATATAATTATGTTGTTAAAGGAAGATATGGAAACTAATCCAAACGAGAAAAACTGGTGTTCACTAATTAAAAACTTGTTTTGCTCTTTGGGATTTCATGACGACTGGCTTTATCAAATTGTAGGAAACTTATTAAAATTATTTATGTCTAATGTCAAGCAAACGATTAAAGATCAAATTATGCAGGACTGGTCTAGCAGATTGAATAACTCAAGTAGAGCTATTTTCTACCGATGTATTTCAAATTTCAATTTTCAACCAGATTTGAATGTTTTTAATGTAAAAAAAGGTAAGAATAGGTGTTTCAAAATTAAGAGTATCCTAAAATAGATTATCTATTGTAACAGACAGGTGGACTAAACCTCAAAGTACACCAGTAAGCGAAAGAAAATGTGTTATTTGTGATGATTTGAGGTCGAATTTCATTTCGCTTTAGAATGTGTCATGGACACTGATCTTAGAAAATATTATATACCAAGTTATTATTGGAGGCATCCAAACATGATCAAATTTGTAGAATTATTGAATTCAGAATACGAACGTGTTATCAATAAGTTAAGCATTTTCATTAATAAAGCGTTTCTGGTCAGATTCGAAAAGCTTTATCATAATCATAATTAATAATATGTCCAATAAATAGTCTTCTTTTTTTTTGGACGAATATGTTAATTAAAAAATATACGTTTTCGTACAAGGTTAATCGAATCGGTAATTATAATAATTATAATAATAATAATAATAATAATAATTATAATTTATATAAAACGAGCGCTTTCGGAATATATATTTTTCCTTCTTCAGGGGAAGAAAATTAAAATATCAATGATGATTATGTTAAGATGTCAAACGATTACGATGATAAAAACGTAAAAGTGTTGGAAAATCACAATAAAAATTGATAAAATTGTGAAAACGTTCACAAATTATGATGTGCGCATAAACTTCACAAAAATATAAAGCAAATTGTGAAATTTATAAGAAAAATACCGTGTTTTCAATGAAATACGCCGGTAAAATTCAAACTGTGCTGAGTAGAATGTGAAGCGCAAAGTTGTTAAAAAAAAACGTCCTCTGACGTGACGTCACACAACGTCGTGTACTCTTTAGCGCTATGACGTCGTAAGTATTTGCACGGCGACATTTATTTTAAACGTCAAAAATACAACAAAAGATTGCGCAGCATACACCAATAAGAGAAATGAAGTATAGTTTTATTGGAACGTATGTATATAAAATACAATATATTCAAACATGCCAAATTATGCAGAACCATCGCTTTTGTTTATACCTAATGGATAAAGGCTATTGAATCGTCTAATCCACTAAGTTTCACGATCTTTGCGTTTGCTTGTCAGTCCAATCTGGATCGTGATCAATGCAGTGCAAAATTACATCGGCAAACGAATGCCCGTCACTATTGAAATGTTCAGAGACGGGCGAGCGAATGAACCTGCGTAGTTTCCAATCTGATCTATGCAGATTTACACGCTGGCTCAACGACAGTTCAGTTTCGCCGATGTACTGTTTACTATATTTAGAACATGTCATTACATACAAGGCGTTAGATTTTTTACAAGTAACGTGACACTTAATGTAAATACTGACTCCCGTGGAAGTTTGTTTAATTGTAGATGATTCTGGCATAATTTTACATTTTTGACAACGTGCTAAGCCACAAGGACCAGATTTTCCAACAACAGAACCTTCACCAGAGCTTTTTATCTTTGCTCAAACAAGTGAGTCACGCAGATTCTGAGGCCGTCTGTATGTTATAATCGGTTTCCTTGGAAACAAGCGAACTGAGTCTGTCTGAAGATTCTATTGTGGGCCAATGTCGATGACAGATCTAAGTTTTGGCAGACTAGGATGATATGTTGCTACAAAAGGAATACGATCAGAGGTTTTGTTTGTTTTTGAAGTATATGAAAGTGTTTCTTTTCGGTCCTTTTCCCTTGCTTTCGAAATATCAAGTTTCACATTGTTTTCTTTATAACTGCGTTCAGTGAGATGCTGCAATAGTTCTTTTGAACGGGTTTCAAGGTTTTCATAACTACGACGTATTCGCAGTGCAAAACTGTACGGAATGTTTTTACAGATATGTTTTGGGTGACAACTGCTTGGAAGAAGATACTGATGTGTATCTGTTGGTTTTGAATATAAATCAGTATGTACTGTATTGTTTATAATTATTTAGACGTCGTGTCTAAAAACATGTGTTCAGCATTTGATATTTCTACAGTGAACTTTATAGTGGGTGAAAGTTGTTAACGAAATTAATAAAATCATCAAGGTTATCACGACCATGGCACCATCGCATGTCAATATCACCAATAAAACAGAGCCAAGAAAATGGCTTAAACGGAGCTTCTTGAAGTATTCTTTGTTCAAGATGGCCCATGAACACATTGGCAAATGAAGGTGCCATGCGTGTACCCATAGCAGTGCCATTGATCTGAAGGTATTGTTCATCATTAAATTCAAAGCTGTTACACTTCAAAACAGTGGTTAAAAGCTCTACAAGATATTTTGTGGGTGGATCTTTTATCAATCTACTGTCCCACACTTCCCTGCACGCTTCAATACCTTCGTCGTGAGGAATATTTGTATAAAGTGAACAGACGTCCATATAGACTAGTAAAGTGTTTTTGGTAACTGACCTTGGGCTGCATATTTTGACAAATAATCTGTGGTATCAAACTAATTATGCTGTATACAAGTTAATGTTTGTCTTTTTTTAATTGTGGTTAATGCCATTTTCAACACATACCAGGTTATATATGGCATATCCAATATTGCCCAAAAAACGCAGTAAATATATTTACATGTACTTCGAAAGTGTCACTATACTTTTCTAAAGCGGGAGAACATGCAATATATTAAGATATTACACGCAGTGATATTGTAGGGGAACTTTTTTCACGCGCAACAGAAGTAAGAACTACTTTCGCCATCTTATCAATATAAATTCTGATATTGAATTTACTTTCGACATCTGTTGCCAAACGTTGCATATTGAAGAACAAATATTTTGCAGCAAACATCTTATTATTTTTCTTATTATTTTTCTTAATCAATGTATGTTATATCATGAATATGTAAGATTGGAACAGAAAACATCCAAAATATTAAATAGCTATGTAATAATAGCAATGGCAATGATAATAAGTATCATCATAAAACTATATAATTAAAGATAATTATAATAATAATATATATATATATATAATAATAACACATGTAATAATAGCCTTCTGTGACTGCTTGTACTACTTTTTTGTTTTTATTTTTTCTATTTCAGGATACATACAGTTTGCTACAGTTTTTCATTTAATATAATACACACAGTTAACTTTTTATATGACTGTATCTTATGAAATAATGTTATACTAAGAAAAGACGAGAAAAGAGAAATGAACAGGAAAACAGACATGGATAGAAGAAGGAAAAAAAGGAGTAGTAATGAAAAGATATTTGGGTGCTTTACACAATCAATTTAAGGTAAAGATCAGTTGTAAGATTTTTATTAGAAAAAATGCACTTTATTCCATTTATTTTCATGTTGTTATCTTTGTTACATGCTATTATTTTTTCTAAATGTTCATGATATTTTAAATAATATATAAAATTGTTAAACTTTGAAATTGACTTTTAATACTTGTTTTTGGAAAATAAAATATTTTCCATAAATCAATATGCAGTTTATTAAACTAGAATAACTGCTCTGGTAAAGATTCCCAAGAAAAATCATCCAAATTTGTTTCAATGAGTGTTTCATTAAGATAAACTGCTTGTACTACTACTACTACTACTACTACTACTACTACTACTACTACTACTACTACTAGATTTAATAATAATAATAAATATTAATAACAATAATAATAATTAAAATAATAAAATCACGAAAATAATATAATATATAATAAAAATTATAATGATTATTGCATACTTAAAACACGTCATTTTAGATGATGGAAAAGACAGTATGTGTGCTTCTCACATGCATTAAAACGTTACTGTCAGCAAATATTCACAGAAATCACCATAAATCACTCAAATTCTTGAATATTAACACTTCTGGCGGAATGAAATTAATTGATTTGAAGATAATGGCAGACAATTTTCCATTAAAAATCATTGATTTTTAATAAAATCAGCCGAGAGCGAGAAATAGTATCATTCTTCAACAAAATAATTGCAACATCAAACCGAGAGTGTTTCTGTGGTGGGAAGTTGTAAAACCAACAATTTTGCATCCGACGTTATAGTTTTGGTCTATTTTTGTTAACCGAAACGCCTTAAGACAGGTCTGAATTATTTTACGAAAGAGAGACATAAATAAAAGTCCTACCTAGCGGGGCAATATATGTCCGTCAAGTATTGGCTGTAAACAGCTTAAACTCGTGAAAAGACAAACTTCTGTAGCCAGGATGCGTGCTATATTTGCGCAATGTTCTAAGTTTGGTGATAATTTACTGAACTACAGTTGCACATATATGATATAAGGGTAAAAAGTCTGTCTGTCTGCTATTTCGTCTGTCTGTCCGTCCTAGGTGCTCATATGTGGTTGTTTGATTGTGTAAAATTCATCAATTATAAGTGTTTGTATTTGAATGTCTTGTCGGCGAGTGGTGACTGAAAAATGATGATTATGGAATTAAAAATCATTACGGAGTTTTTTTCTTTGTTTTTTTCTTGGAATTATGATACCAAATGAAGAGTCACTATCGTTAGATTAAAATAGTTAAGATAGAGTCGATTTATCATTTTATTAAAAAATAAACCCTGACCCTGACCCTGACTCTGAACCATCCAATTAAGTAATACCAGAACTGACGTCTTTCCATCCGTCTGCTCGGTCGTTTCGTCTGTTCCTCCGCCCTTCGTCTATTTATTCGTGTCATTACCTGGTAAACTTTCTTTACTGTTCTATAACGATTTATTGATGTACACCGACAAAGAAAATAAAGCGCTTACTAAATTGTAGTTTTTTTAAGATTATTTTCAAACAAAACATTTAAAACCTCCCTTTATTGTAAATTTCATCTCAAATAACTGCTTTAAATGTCCTTCAATGAAACCAGCTTCGTGTAAAAAAAAAGTTAATTACCTGGAAAATGACGCAGACGGTATCTGACATTTACGACAATCGGAAAACCGCATTTTCCAGGCACGATCGTTTTGTATTACTTCTGATTCAAAGACTCATACAGATGAAATGATATATACACATTGTAACGCGATATTAGCACGGAGATGCTTCCATAGCAAATACAATAATAAACCTGCAGAATATCTGCTGACTGTCATATGTATGATGTTTTGTAGTTGTTACGCAATGCAAGAAGTACGACAAAGGAACACATCGGTTTAGTATCCGACGCTGGCTTGGTGAAAATGTAACTTTGTCATTCAAGCATTCAAAATTAACAGTATTGTTATCATTCAATACAGGAGAGCATAAATAACTTATTTAAGCCAAACATGGCCCATGAACATACACTAATACACATATATGTAATAAACAGGTACATGACATACATTTATAACCAGGTATTGTATTCAAATTTGTTTGTAGCCTGTTCACCATTTAACATTTGACAATACGATTTAACTGTCATACATATATTTTAATAGTTTATTTAAAGCAAACATGGCACATGGACTTACAGTAATACAAATATGTATACACGTTCATGGCATATAATGCGATAACTTTACTTATGACGCTAACACTGACCCGATCTCAGGCTGCATGTACAGTTTTAAAGATTGCGCTTTTTTGCAGTGGTTAATAACTGCATTTCAGTGTTTGATAACTGCATTTCAGTGGTTGATAACTGCATTTCAGTGGTTGGTAACTGCATTTCGGTGGTAATCACTACATTTCAGTGGTTGATAACTGCATTTCAGTGGTTGGTAACTGCATTTCAGTGGTTGGTAACTGCATTTCGGTGGTAATCACTACATTTCAGTGGTTGATAACTGCATTTCAGTGGTTGGTAACTGCATTTCAGTGGTTGGTAACTGCATTTCAGTGGTTGGTAACTGCATTTCGGTGGTAATCACTACATTTCAGTGGTTGATAACTGCATTTCAGTGGTTGATAACTACATTTCAGTGGTTGGTAACTGCATTTCAGTGGTTGGTAACTGCATTTCAGTGGTTAATAACTGCACATTAACATAATTGATTAAAAATGGTATTCATTCTCTAGAATATAACACAGTTTACATATTCTTTCATTGACAAATATACTAATTGACTTTCTCCATCGACTGCTTTCCACTTTTCTCTGGGGTCTGACTATCAGATTTCGAATCCAAACCCAGCAACAGTATTCGTGAAGATTGATATATCATTTTGTGTCTCATTATCATTTGTCTCTCACAGCTGATTCAAGTGGGAAAGTTATCAGTTACCTGCGGAGATGGGGTGTGCTCGAGTACTGGGTAACCTTACAGGATCCCAGGAAACAAAAGTCAGGTTTACTGATCGTATGTCAGCCCTAGATGGCATAAAGTGACGCTAAATATTCAATCAATCAATCAAACCAATCTATAAAAAATAAAGACGGAGACTTGATAATGCAATACGAATAAATAACACGATATTTTGAAATCTTAAACATGTCAAGATTCAAACGATACCACTGAACAATAAAATAGTGTTCTCGTTATTCATCCTAGTTTTGTCTGAAAATATCATATAAACTCAATTAAGCCTAAGGAAGTTATTATTGTAACTGTAAAGTGCATTGTGTTTAATACAGCAATACTTGGTGTATTTGTATCAATTAAATACATTTTATTCTTTTAAATTATGTACATTCTATTTTTTAATTTATGTTTTAATATTATAGAACGATTGTGCTAATGTTTGACATTTATATATTTGTTTTATATGAAGACATTCTTGCTACACAAATATAATTATTTTGAATATTTGCTGGGATATTATGGGATATTGTGGGAATATTGTGAGGAAGCAAGACTTTTATAAACAGTATCTGATTATCTAAACTGGTTTAAATTGTAGGAAAAGCACATGTTTTCTCTGCACATTTACACTGTGATGATATTGTATTAAAACGAAAAAGCGTAAAACTGAAAACAAAAATTTACATTTTTTATAAGAATAAAATATATAATGTTATTAAAATGAAAAAAACATCAAATTTTGAATTTTGCAGAAAAAAATGGATTTAATTTTTTGGAACAAACATGTCCAAGTGGTGGGGTGTCGTGAACGTTGTCCTTAATAACATGGAGATGATGATATATGGTTAGAATATATACGAATTTATTTTTTAGGTTTATTTTTCAAATAAGCCTATTCAACCCTAAAACAATTTTCTCCCGTTGCCACTTAACAGTTTTCCCTTTAACGTAATGCACTGTTGTAAAGTTGGTCATGTTATGAAACCTCACTAATTATAACTTTGTTCAAATATCAATTTTTGTTTTGTTTCATCGAATCCTTATTACAGCAAGTTCTTTCGAAGCATTCATTGGAAGATAAACAGAATACTTGCAATCTGCAGTCATTCGAAGACAAATCCAGAATTATTTATTCTGTTTAAACCAGACAGCCATTAAGTGTGAGATGGTTTTAATGACACAAATGCATTGGCTTTTATAATATGCAGATGACGTTAAGGTCTTTGTATCGACTTGGGACACAAATACTTGACGTGTTTCAAATCTATCGTTAAAATCGCAATATTTCCATACATGTGTTTTATTTTCTATTCTTTCATGACATTAAACGAATATTTGCTGTTGGACTAAGTCAAATTTATCCCTCATATAGCTTGGCGTTAGAACGTTTCAGAAGTAGGAACTATTTCCGGTAGGATGATAATTTGGCAATGAAGAATTTTTTTCCCTATGTTTTCCGAACCGCATGTATTGAGAGACGCATCTATGAAATTTATATTTGTATGGTCATCTTAATGAAGGAGAGCAGGACTGTCAGTGGCCCATTTTTCATTTGACCAAATACAAGTTATTCCTTAGGCGTAACATCAAACAGATTATATACAATCTGACTTCATAAAAAATTACAGTATGTGTTTATGTTCAAGATAGACCCAGTGCGTCCTAACTAGCACTCGATATATATATACGTTTATATGTCTGTGATGTTGTTTTGTTTATTCTTTAATTTTTATCAGAATTTTTATATGATCTCACATTTTAGTTATTTCCTATTTTTATTATTCAAATATTATGTTCTCATAATTTAAGTCCTATTTTTATTAAGATCGTTGTGATATATAATCTCCACTGTGTCCTTCATGTCATGCCATCTGGAAATAGGAGATGAGGTGATTGTCTGTTTGTGATATCCTTGATGGTGTTGGTGGTGTGTGGTTGTGTGTGGTGGTGTGTGGTGGTTAGAGTCGCATTCAACAAGGTTTCAATTATATCGCGATGGTGCCTACTTGAGACAGTATTGATATAAATGGTGTGATATTATGCTCATGAATGTATATATATTTTTCTAATTATGCAACATGTGTTTATATTCTTGTATGTACATCAGTGATGATAAATATATATATATATATATATAACACTATGGTGCAATCCACTACTTAGCAGTGATAATAAATATATATATGTAACAAATATATTAGACACGATAATGTTGATTGTTGCCTAGAAACAGATTTAGATATTAAAAAATGTTTGAGTGTAGGTGTGTCATTTTGGAAAAATAAATATGTGTAAAATATACCACCCCACCCAACGATCATGCTTTAAACCAATCCATCACCTATTGAACAGCAGCTACTATAGGAACATACGGCAGACAAATAACCGCTACAGGCTAGTGAAGATTTTAAACCTCAAACAGGCGTGAACAAATGCAATTATAAACACTCCAAGGACATCAAACCACAGTTACTCGTATATATGTCGTATCTAATGTTAAAGTGTACGTTGAAATGATTTCAAATACAACTTCTCGTGACCGTGTATATATTTATACCAAGGGATATTCTTGCTCTAAGTATCGAAAACTGCATCACCTTTTGATGGGAATGTATACAAGTGCTGACTTTCAAGATTAAGCTATGATAATCTTTAAGAAATATGACTTTATATATAGATTTCTGTTTAGAGACTATTATTCTCGGTTCGATTAACTCGGCGGAAGCAGTCAATTACATTTTTTTTTTTTAAATATTACATTTTTATGTATAAATGACAAAATGTCACACTTACGTTTCCCTTTTTTGACAGTACTTACAAAACAAAAATCAACCAATGAACAAATAACATAAAAATATGATAAACTTGTCAAACTCAACGATGATGGAGATATTTCCCAAACAAAATGGCATCTACTAATTTTCGTGATAGCTGACAGTGGTCACCTCATAGTCTATTAACCACTTATCCTTGACATTTGTATCTTTATCATTTTTATTATTTTTGTTTTGATTAATATGTATTATGCAGCCACCTGTCTTAAGAGGTCGTTTTACTCCTTCCCTTGACCGGCTGCATAAGGCAGGTTTGATTTTTCCAACGTCTTCGCCTTTACGTCTCATACACTTGCGTGTCTTTTCTTCATAATACCTGTGTTGTGTAAGCCAAACTTCCCATCTCCATATATCAAAATATGCTGTACCTCCAATAAACTATTTCATTAAACATTATGTTTTATAGCGAACATGGTCTTAATATTTTAAGTGTCGATGTTGCCTATAGTTATACAAATATAACAGAACAATTTTATGTTAAACAATCCAAAAAATATGAAGAAAAAAAGTTGAGCACCATGAATTAACTATATATGTTGTAACAAAATATGTTTTTTGTTATTTCGTATTGAAACTATGTTTTTGCTTTATTGTGATTATTTATGGAATGAAATATCGAAAGAAAAGTAATTACATATCGCCAATGAATCGTGATCTATAGAGGAACTTACACGAGTTCCCATTCAATATTTATGAAACGATTTGTAAATTAGTTTCATTTTAATGAGTTTTGCAGAGAAGATTAAACTGAAAATAAATTATAATGATGTAATCGCTTAAAACCTCAAAAGTATTTGAACAATTTTGAGAAAAGACAATTTATACCTTAAGATCCAACTAAACTTTGATATTCTTTGACAGTTGGTTCCGTTAATGAAAACATAGAAAACGACAAATGGTGTATCGATAGCGACTACCCCAGATATGTGATGGTTTACAGGGCTGAGGCATGTAACAAGTCTTCTTTAGAAATAACCCAAATTGAGAAATGAGCAAGCTAGTTTGATATTGCTGATTTCTGGTAAAAAAGGTAAATTTTGTTTCTGTGTGCACCTTGTTTTGTGAGGTGTTTATCGTGTCAACAATACTTCAGTCATATTGCGACACTGTAACACTGAAGTGTCATGTCGCAGACACATGGTATGATACCCCACCCAGTCACATTATACTGACAGCGTGCCGACCAGAACTTGCACTTTCCTCTAAATGCATAAAGAATAGCATGAACAATATTAAACATAATGTGAAAACTGAAATTCATATTTAACAGGAAATTCCTTGAAATTATATGCACACCATTTACCAGACCAACACTCGAATAAGAAAATGTTGTCAATCTTACATTATTTTTCAAAATACAAAACGACCTTCCCCTCTTTGCCTCGCATCGTAAATACCATCAAATACAGGCGACTCCGTTAGCTACAACCTTCGTTATACATAAGAACAGTATATTGTACTACCCATTTATATACAAACTTCTTCTTTCATCAACCATTAAGAAATGGAATCTACTTAAAATTAACAGTAATTTAGTAAAAATCCCAATATGATAATATATTGGTAATAGACAATTCTTCACACACGTCATCGGACACAATACAGCAACCTTAACCCTTTACTTGAAATGGGCACCTTTGAACACCTCTTATAAAGAAGGCTTTGAAAACAGTTTAGAACTAGTTCTGAATGCTCCTGCGGGAATAGTGTCTTGTACACTTGGTATATATGTGTAAATATTGTCCTGTAGGAAGAGTGTCTTGTACACTCGGGGTATATTTGTGTAAATATTGTCCTGTGGGAAGAGTGTCTTGTACACTCGGGGTATATATGTGTAAATATTGTACTGTGGGAAGAGTGTCTTGTACATTCCGGGTATATACGTGTAAATATTACTGTGGGAATAGTGTCTTGTACAGTCGGGGTATATTTGTGTAAATATTGTCCTGTGGGAATAGTGTCTTGTACACTCGGGGGTATATATGTGTAAATATTGTCCTGTAGGAAGAGTGTCTTGTACACTCGGGGTATATATGTGTAACTATTGTCCTGTGGGAATAGTGTCTTGTACACTCGGGGTATATTTGTGTAAATATTGTCCTGTGGGAATAGTGTCTTGTACACTCGGGGTATATATGTGTAAATATTGTACTGTGGGAAGAGTGTCTTGTACATTCCGGGTATATACGTGTAAATATTACTGTGGGAATAGTGTCTTGTACACTCGGGGTATATTTGTGTAAATATTGTCCTGTGGGAATAGTGTCTTGTACACTCGGGGGTATATATGTGTAAATATTGTCCTGTAGGAAGAGTGTCTTGTACACTCGGGGTATATATGTGTAACTATTGTCCTGTGGGAATAGTGTCTTGTACACTCGGGGTATATTTGTGTAAATATTGTCCTGTGGGAATAGTGTCTTGTACACTCGGGGGTATATATGTGTAAATATTGTCCTGTAGGAAGAGTGTCTTGTACACTCGGGGAGTATATATGTGTAACTATTGTCCTGTGGGAATAGTGTCTTGTACACTCGGGGTATATTTGTGTAAATATTGTCCTGTGGGAAAAGTGTCTTGTACACTCGGGGGTATATATGTGTAAATATTACTGTGGGAAGAGTGTCTTGTACACTCGGGGTATATATGTGTAACTATTGTCCTGTGGGAAGAGTGTCTTGTACACTCAGGGTATATATGTGTAACTATTGTCCTGTGGGAAGAGTGTCTTGTACACTCAGGGTATATATGTGTAACTATTGTCCTGTGGGAAGAGTGTCTTGTACACTCGGGGTATATATGTGTAACTATTGTCCTGTGGGAAGAGTGTCTTCACTGTTAAAACCATGATACATATATACATAAAATTGTATACATTTTTAGCTGTACATGTAAATTTTGATGTTATTGTATTACGCTAAAATGGTTAAATTGTAAACATAATTTATCTTTTTTTACACAAAATGAAGCATAATTAAAACAAAAGGTAACCTTTTGTATAAAAATTAAGGTTTATTTTTTCAAGGTCATTTTAAGGGACTCCTGTGAATGAGGGTACTGCAAAAGCGTGTTACATGTATAATGCTGAAGATGTAAAAAAACAATAGTAAATTGTATGACCTTGACCTTTCGAATAACTGACCCTTAACATATAAAGCAAGCTTGTTGGTCCAAGTGTAACTCCATAAAACCAATGAATCGAAACGCCAATACCACCAACTTATATTCTGACTATGTACCCGCCGAAGTGCAAGTTTCATTTGAATCATTAAGACGTTGGGAGAGGTGCGCTCACAAGGTTGTTGGTGCAAAGTGTAGTGTAAGTTTTAAGTTATAAAGAACAAACGGTCATAACTAATAAAGCAAAATTATTGGATTGGAACGCTCATGTTCAGATCATGTACCTGCAGCCCAGCAAGTTTCATTTGACTCGGGGTTTAATCAACTGCAGGAGGAGATGCGACCACAAGGTTGTTGGTACAAAACGTGACGGACAGACAAATGGACGCCATTTCAATATCCTCAACTTTTTTTTGAAAAGCAGGATGTATATTTTTTGTTGTTGTTGTTGGTGGTGGTGGTGTTTTTAGGGGAAAGGGATGGGAAGTAAGCATAAAATGTGTTTTAACGAGAGAATGCATTTGTATAAATTTCCTACAAATGGCAATTACTATCTGTAGTGCAGAACACTTTATAGATAGACATTAATCATTAAAGTGCAGCCTATTCACAACATTGAAAACAAAATACAATATTCAGCTAATGATGTTAACTGGCCAGCATCAAAACCTCAAGAATCACTAGCGTCAGTTATCCTGAACAAAGAGGTAGACACATCGTCTAGTGAACTATTTTTCGAATTGAAATGGATAAAATTACCTGATAGATTTAAATATGAAAACTCAATACTTATATACAAAATATAATAAAAAAGGATTTCACCACCATATCTTCATGATACATTTAAGCACATACATGAAATACATCCCCGAGACTTGATACACTTCAGAAAACCTGTTGTTTATCCCAAAGGCAAACTGTGAATAATTTAGAAAATCTTTGTCATATTCAGGTAATTTGGAATTCATTCCCTGATTTTATTAAATAATCAGTCAGTCTTTACATTTTAAAAGCAAATAAAAAAATTATCTTCAATAAAGCAGATCATAACATACCTGCCATATATATCAATATAATGATTTTCTATATTGTCTTTGAAATAAAATAGTATTCATTCGTTAAATAATTAATGTTAAACACTGTTTTTATTTAATTTTGTTGTTGAGGACCTTAGGGAAGATTTGACTTAGTTCAACTGAGTTTTCTCGTAAAATAGAGTCATTATTAATATTTGTTTCATTTTATGCCATCGAGGGCTTACAGACATTTAAAACTATTTGCTGGGATTCTGGAGGTTAACCAGTACTCGCGCACACCCATCTCCTCAAGTTTCTGATAACTTCCTCACTTGAATCAGCGGTGGGAGGCGAATGACAATGAGACACAATGTCGTATATCAATCATCATGGGAACTGATGCACAACCGACTGACCTAAACGTACCCTGCTACTATCATGTTTAACTAAACTAGTTTGTCTATGAGCTTTCCGCAATCAATTTATAAATGTGAATAATAATATATACATGTATGTATGCAGTGTATCAATGGCCAATAACTAACATTTGTAGAAATACTGGTCCAATCTAGTTGGCATAACACTGTAGCAATGAAAGTATTTGAACTAACAAAACGTCTTGAAGCAACTCATTTCTTAAATATCTGAAACCATCAAATGCCCCCAAACTGACCAATAAAGGGGACGACATACATGATGATGCGTTTCATGAAGAACCTTATGATATTACACATATAATATGACACATACATATTATATGGCACATATTATATGACACATATAATATGACACATATGATAGGACACATATTTTAGTAATCTGATAGAGCATATCGGTTTGAAATGCACGGTTGATTTTTTTTAAAACAAAACAAATGTTGTTTCAACTAAGTAATGTTCATACCTAGAGATTGTTATGAGATGTGTAATCAAGAGGTCATTCCAATTTCATTTTTATTTTTTTAAAAATAAATATTTTCTATAATACACGTACATAAATGTATTTATTTATTTTTTTTAGTGCCATCATGGTTATTACACAGTAAATACATTATATAAATGATTATATGCAATAACTAACCATGTCTATCTATAAATAATTATAAGAGACTATATTCAAAATATATCATAACACATTTTAAGCCAATTTATCGCAAATTTATATCCCATTGCTGTTCATATATTCGCATGTTTACTGATAAAAACATAATTTGTGAACAAAACCCTGACACATGCGTGAACCTCTTCACTCGTCTCGTTATGAATATCTCTGTTCTTCAACAGCAACTTTTAACAATAAACTCGTGTCAGATATCTCATTAAATAAACAATTACCTTTCTAGAAATGATAAACTCCAATTCACTGTTTATTTGCTATTCCGATTCACACACAGTGAGCAGTGCTTGTTTGCGGGTGAACATAGCACAGCGACCGACCATTCCTCCTCGTCACTAGAGTAATAACCAATAACCAAAGCAACAGAAACAATGTTTTCCGCAATGTAACACATTGATTGCAATATTACAGACAGTTCTCTTAACTTCTTGTCCATATATAGGTGTGTTTAAAACTGTCTCACCTAAAGCTATAGAATACATATGGAACAGTACTCGGCAGGATTACTGCGTTGGGCTTTGTTAAACTTAAAATAGCCAAATATAATTTAAGTGATTACACGCGCACTTTATTTTCTTATTAGTTTAGAATGATTTAATTACTTGAAATAAATAGTGTAAGTTACGTTTGTTTTTTTGCATTAATTTGTTAAATAATTTATAATTTGTAATGTTTTAACTGTGACAAATGTTGTTTTTTTTTGTAAATTCCACCGTTTCAAACATATTTGCTTGATATATAATGTATGGATTGTTATATTTAAAACGCAAATGTGTTTGTTATTTGAGTTGTAAGTCTTTGGTCATTGAAATAATGCGCGTGCTTTTCAAATTTATAATTTAACTTAAAATGTCTCCGACGTCGGCTTAAGGAGGGACATACCTTTTCAATTATTTTCGAAATCAGTGGAATATTTGGTATGTAATGAAACTAGAAGCAATTTCCAATTTTACTTCGTTACCTATGACGTCGTAAACATGGCCTTATTTGGGTTTTTTGACGTCCCGATTTATAGCAGCAAAATCGCGTATTTGTCGACCTCAGTCAAGTTGTACAGAATCGAAACACATATCACCACGTACACATTCAACGGATATATGAATTTACATATGCAATAATTACGATGAACGCCAAATTCTGAAAATATGTGTTACACTTTGTTGAATTAAATGACTCATAATACAATTAGGAAAACTTTCGTCAATGTTTGAGCAATCGATTTGGATGAGTATTACGGTAATATTACGGTAAATATAAGTTAAGATAAATATAAGTTAATGTAAATATAATTTACGGTAACTATAAGTTACGGCAGATATGAGTTAAGGTAAATATAAGTTAAGGTAAATATAAGTAAATGTAAATATAAGTTAAGGTAAATGTCAGTTTAGGTAAATATATTTTGAATGAGACATTAATGAATAAATCCTGGTGGAGATTGCCCTTTTGCATTGCCAGTTATAAAACTTCAGAACCAGATAATAAGATGCATATGGTGCAGCTATAAATAAGGCCATTAGACACACAAGAACGCTTCACCTACTTCTGCAACTACATCCAAACTAAAACAGACCAAGTACATGGACATTTAAATGAACTTGATAATGCATGGTTTGACTAAGTCGCACATTAAATGCACATACTTCTCCTACCAGAGGGGAAAAATCATTTTAAAAAAAAGGTAACTTCTAAGTAAGGGAGATGTAGTGTAGTGACACACTACTAATATTTAAGGTATCAACCAACCAATCCAAAAGTAAAGACATGATCTGATACCTGATATTACAACATGTCCGAATATAAACTGCTTACGAGTACAGAAGCGAAGTCAGGGAATATGTTGCGAAGGCGGCCAGGCATCGCCCATTCTGATATTGAAGGTTTCAAATAACAAACAAAAACATACAGCATATGTATCGAAAGCTAGAAGAAGAGAAGAAGAAAAACACATCGGTGGAGTCGATCTATATTTGTCAATGAATCTGTAAAACGTATGAGAATAATCTGACACCCTTACTTCGTGACCAACAGGGATCTGTTACAGGTATGAGAATAATCTGACACCCTTACTTCGTGACCAAGAGAAATCTGTAACAGGTATGAGAATAATCTCACACCCTTACTTCGTGACCAACAGAAATCTGTAACAGGTATGACAATAATCTCACACCCTTACTTCTTAACCAACAGAAATCTGTAACAGGTATGAGAATAATCTGACACTCTTACTTCGTGACCAACAGAAATCTGTATCCTACCTACAAAAAAGGTTTGCACAGATATTTCCTAAATGTATGTGGAACATCGTTACAGATAAATGGCATGAGTGTCATTTGAATCATGGATAATATCGGTGACGGTGGACGACTCGGTGATGACATAGATCAACAAACTATGTGAGGAATATTGGGTCTATTTTCGATCCCAGTGGATATTGAGCAGCATGTTAACTCGTTATGCAGATTTGGATATGGACAACTCCGCAACATAGGTAATATCAGACGGTACTTAACCAGAGATGCCACGAAAACTCGTGTGCTGCATCATGTTTGCTGCGACCAACTTATGGAATGCTCTTCATAGCAACGTCAAGAATGCCAGTATATAAACACCATTTCTTTTTACTGAATTATTTAATTTATTTTAGTCAGAAAAGCAATATCTTGTTACAAATCTTACACCGGTTTAAATGTAATTATTTGTATAACTGTGCATGTAATCTTTTTTCGTATTCGTACGTATTATGATAAAAAAACTATATTACATACTCGTTCAATATATTCTCATATTGTACAAAACACTGTAAAATAACCTTAATATACATTGTACGCCGTAGACATCTTTAAATATAAATATATTGTACACCGTAGACATCGTTAAAGATAAGTACCTTGTATGCTGTGGACATCGTTAAAGATAAATACTTTTTGCACCGTAGACATCGTTAAAGATGAAAACCGTGTTAGTCGTAGACATCGTTAAAGATAAATACCTTGTACACTGTAGACATCGTTTAAGATAGTTTTTTCCTTGTACACCGTAGACATCGTTAAAGATCAATACCTTTTGCACCGTAGACATTGTTAAAGATAAAAACCTTGTACGTCGTAGACATCGTTAAATATAAATACCTTGTACGCTGTAGACATCGTTAAAGATAAATACCTCGTACATCGTAGACATCGTTAAATATAAATACCTTGTACGTCGTAGACATCGTTAAAGATAAATACCTTGTACGTGGTAGACATCGTTAAATATAAATACTTGTACGCTGTAGACATTGTTAAAGATAAATACCTTGTACGCTGTAGACATCGTTAAATATAAATACTTGTACGCTGTAGACATCGTTAAAGATAAATACCTTGTACGTCGTAGACATCGTTAAATATAAATACCTTGTACGTCGTAGACATCGTTAAAGATAAATACCTTGTACGTCGTAGACATCGTTAAATATAAATACTTGTACGCTGTAGACATTGTTAAAGATAAATACCTTGTACACTGTAGACATCGTTAAATATAAATACTTGTACGCTGTAGACATCGTTAAAGATAAATACTTGTACGCTGTAGACATTGTTAAAGATAAATACCTTGTACGCTGTAGACATCGTTAAATATAAATACTTGTACGCTGTAGACATCGTTAAAGATAAATACCTTGTACGTCGTAGACATCGTTAAATATAAATACTTGTACGCTGTAGACATTGTTAAAGATAAATACCTTGTACGTCGTAGACATCGTTAAATATAAATAGTTGTACGCCGTAGACATTGTTAAAGATAAATACCTTGTACGCTGTAGACATCGTTAAAGATAAATACCGTGTGGTCATCATTATATATATATATATATATACACACACACACACACACATTCATATATATATATATTTTTGTATTGAAAGCGTTTGAAAATAGGTCATATCCGGTCTAAATGTAGCTCACTTGGGTCAAACCTTAGAAAAAGCTTGTTAGTGTTGTTGTTTGCAGTTTTATTCTACTGTTACTATAACTGTTACTGTTACTATTACTAAATATTAAATAACAAAGACATTAAAACATAAATTTTAGGTGAGGGGGGGGGGGGGGGGGGGGGGGAATATAAATATGAAATTAGCATAAATCTATGCTTTACCATATAAGTAAAATACACAAATTAAAAAAAACTTTAAACTGAATACAATATGTGTTTATAAACATTTCGGCACAGACCAACATCTGCATATAGCATGCTGTATTGGGTACAATGGTATGCTGTATCGGTTACACGGAAAATAAATCAGAATTACTTTTTATCCCATTTTCAATTTAATAATGAGCAGTTATAACGACAAAGTTAAATTTCTGCCATATGTTTCTATGTTAACCAAATTTCACGGTTCATCAAGTTAAGTAATAACAACGTTGATATCAAGGGGGACAACTTCTCTCGATAAGCCAGTAAAATGTCTAAAATATTTCTACATGATTCATCTTTAGAAGTGACTTAGGTGTACGTGCAAAAAAAATGATAAAATGTATGTCTTGCATTCGATACAAAAAGTTTACAAATTACACACCAGTAGAGCAATAAGATCCCCTTGGCCTTTTGCTGACTTATCTAACGCACTTTACAGATAAAAATTTAAATTGTTCAATGAAAAAATGAATAGAGTGACAAAATAATTTCTTCCTCAAATCGAAAAGCTAATGAAATGATTTAAGTGATAGTGTTAGGATATTTCACGTCAATTTAAGTGACGTCTGTGATCACGTGGTGTGCACCAGTGCTTCTTTCATGTTTACTGATACAGTCATCCTCAGAATGTATTGTTAGTATCATATTAAGTTTTATATTATCGTGCGATTTAACCATATTCCGTTAAACGATATATGATATGGTTTTAGTCTGCTTGGTGGGAATGTTTGCATTTAATGACCATGTGGCTATGATTAATATCAGCATCCTTTCAACATAATTAACCAAAGCACCTGAAGTACTAATGGCCGGGCTTTGCTAAATATCCACACGCATCCCTAATTTGATTGATATTGTTGAAGCGTTTTGTTTCTTTTATGCAACATTTTTAAAAATGACAGAATACAATATCCGCAATTTCTTTTTATTGTTTGATTTGTTGCATATAAAAAATACAGCTAAAAAGAAATCCGAGGAATAAAAAATATTCCCTGTCGAGTAGTCATTTTGGAAGTAATAACGACTGATCACGACAACATATCTTGGGTCATGTCTTTAGCATAAAGTCCGTCTAAACAGTGTTTCATTTCGGTCCCTTCAGCCCTTATGTTGTTTTGTGAACGAGAGCTTTCTAGTCGCGTGGTGAGCATTGCTCCGACTCGTAATGAACGATAAATGGACGATGGTCTCGTAATGGACGATAAATGGACGACGGCCTCGTAATGGACGATTCATGGACGATGGCCTCGTAATGGACAATTAACGGACGATGGTCTTGTAATGAAAGATGGTCTCGTAATGGACGATGAACGGACAATGGTCTCGAAATGAACGATGGTCTACTAATGGACGATGGCCTCGTAATGAACGATTTACAGACTATAGTTGCGTCATGGAGATTTATGGACGATGGCCTCGAAATGAACGATTAACGGACTATGGTTGCGTAATAGACGATTTATGGACGATGGTCTCGTAATGGACGATAAATGGGCGATAAATAGACTACGGCCTCGTAATGGAAGATTAATGCACGATGGTCTCGTAATGTACGATTAATGCACGATGATTTCGTAATGAATGATAAATGGACGACGGCCTCGTAATGGACGATTAATGGACGATGGTCTCGTAAAGGACGATTAACGGACGATAGCCTCGTAATGAACGATGGTCTCGTAATGGACGATGGCCTCGTAATGAACGATTAACGGACAATGGTCGGGTAATGGACGATTTATGGACGATGGTCTCGTAATGGCAGAATACTCGTTTTGGAAGATTGCCTCGTGATGGAAGATTGCCTCGTAATGCAAGTTGGCATCGTTATGGGAGAGATGACATTGTAACGAAAGATGGCCTCGTTATGGGAGAGATGACATTCTAACGGAAGGTTGCCTTGTTTTGAAAACTGTCCCGTTATGGAAGATGATCCGATGATTGAGGATCGGATATAGAAAAAGGATTTTACTTTTTCCCTTCATAAATACGACTTTTAGATAATTAATAGAGAGAAGATAACAATTATCTGTAACATGTGACGTGAAATAACTAAAAACTGGCAGGTATCGGCATAACATAAGGTCGGTTGTCTCTAAGTTAGTGCGGATATACAGGTTTCTGTCTCATAGTAGCCGGGCCCGATTAGCTCAGTCGGTTACGCGTCTGACTATCAATCCTGGGGTCGTGAGTTCGAATCCCCCACTCGGGAACAGACTCCGTGATGATTGATATACGACATTGTGTCTCATTACCATTCGTCTCTCACCACTGAGTGGGAAAGTTATCAGTTACTTGCGGAGATGGGGTGTGCTCGAGTACTGGTTAATCCCAGGAAACAGTGGTTAGGTTAACTGATCGTCTATTAGCCCTCGATGGCATAAAAATGACGGTAAATAGTCGATCAATCCATCAATCTGTCTCATAGTCGACATAACGTATCAGGTCAGCTACCACCATTTCCCCCATAACGTTAGACCTAATCACAATTCCAAACATCCGTGGACCTAATATATTGTATTGTATTAAAGCACTACACTAGACTATAATATAAAAGTGTTAAAAAATGGGTTTAAAGGTGTACATGTTTAAATAATCAATATATGGAAACTTTATTTGTTTATATTGTAAAATAAGACATTTACGACGGTTTTATTGGGGCTGTTCATCGTACAAGCGTAAATGAATTATACACGTGCTTTACTTTAGCATAGATTCTTTCAGGAAGAACAAAGCCGTATAACAATGATATACAGATTGTATTATATGATGAAAACATACATATTCATGTCTAGTGTCCGTTAATTTCTGCAAACGTTTATCTTTTGATTCAAGTGGAATTAAAATCTAGGGAATTTCCTTCGTACGTCGCTTATATCAATCATAATACGTGATTGGATTTACAAACAAACGGTCAAAAATGAGAATATAAGAATTGATTTAATATCTCGATATTATCATGCGAGACTTCCGTTAATAAGCATACAAAGTATCAACAATTGTGATCAACTTCCGTACATTTATCATGGTGCGTGGCTCCAGCACAGTCGGGTAATTGGTTTGTTGCCGCTATTTAAACAAGTTTTTAGATTGGCTCAACTACATTGACATTTGGTGCGATATTCGGTTGGAAAGTGGCGAAACTGTTTTCAAACAACTTTTTATTAAAGAGATATATCATCGTAAAATGAAGACATTGGTATATACACGATCGGTATTTAAACGGCTTTTAAAACGCCATCTCAATGTCTGATTTGATGAACACTTTATAAAACATGTATAAAGAATATGATCCAAGTCGTGGGTTCGAACACATGACCTCAACATTGACAGGTAAGGATAGGATCAAATTTCGTTATTTTATTTCAAGACTTACAAAATTTTATTATTTAGTGTTCAACTAAAATATACATCCAATTTGAAATTGACAGAATTATCCTTTATTAATAAGAATCTAAGAACAAAATAGCGAACGAAACAATGAGCATGTTTTGCCGCATTTGCTTAAAAAACCCAAATGATAACATGGGAGAACATAATATTTTCATTGTGCGCAACAAGTTATAAATATAGAATACAAGTTCTGTGAGCGAGTTATTTTATAAACTTATTATACTTATGATATACGAAAATACTGTGACCAGAAACACACATGGAGATGACATACATTTAGAACGTATAGTCTAGACTTGCTGAACGATCCGCTATACATAACGACACCATGTCCCTTCAAGACAAGTTTTACTATATTATAGGTCTGTATTTAACGACACCCTGTCTCTTCCCGACAAGTTTTACTATATAATAGGTCTGTATTTAATGACACCCTGCCTTACGCGACCAGCAACTGTACAATCTGATTCTCACAATCAATAGTCGTAATAATTCAATCAGTCCGTATATAACAATTGTTTTTAAAGTTTCAAAATAATTATCAATCTTTATTTGATGACATGACAAGGCTACAAATGCACCCGTATCAAACCCAATACACGATGTTGTTTTTTTCCGTATTAGAGAAAATAATTATTTTGTGGTCTAAGACTGTTACATAGCTTAAAATATTTATGACAATTGGTATTTATATTACTTAATATTAATTTTACACATTGTCACTTAAAACAAAAACATTGTACTTACCACTGGCACTTCCTTCCATAATTACTTGTACTTCTCCAGCCCTCTTATATATGCTTCCTTGTAAACAGCTTTGGATTATGGAACCGTTGTTCCCAGTGTTATATTGTTTCTATGGTTATCAATATGTATCAAATGAAAGTTATAATATCTTCAAGTTTTTATTAAAGCGCAAGAGAGCGTTATTCCACGTTGGCAACAGAGCCGTATATCAGGTATGGAGAACAACAGAGCCGTGTGTCAGGTATTGGGAAGGTATATTACTTGTATGGCATTGATCATTAGATTCCATGGAACTGAACCCGATTCATTTGCAACATATTAAACAACGTGATATTAATCTGTCAGTGGCTGCCTTTATTAATCATGAACATACATTACCACTTCC
Organism: Panopea generosa; assembly: GCA_029582155.1. Taxonomy (NCBI): domain Eukaryota; kingdom Metazoa; phylum Mollusca; class Bivalvia; order Adapedonta; family Hiatellidae; genus Panopea; species Panopea generosa. The sequence goes on from CM055896.1 coordinate 83,732,628, forward strand.
ACTTGCCTCCGGTTACACGTGGCAGAATGTACTGCGATAATAGACAGTATGCATTTGTCGTCTTCCGAAATGTTTCATTTTGCATATCGAGTCTCGCAATGTTCCTGGACCGTAATGTCGGGTAGCCATGTATCATTTTGCATATCGAGTCTCGTAATGTTCCTCGACCGTAATGTTAGGTAGCCATGTATCATTTTGCACATCGAGTTTAACAATGTTCCCGGACCGTAATGTCGGGTAGTCATGTATCATTTTGCACATCGAGTTTAACAATGTTCCTGGACAGTAATGTCGGGTAGCCATGTATCATTTTGCACATCGAGTCTAGCAATGTTCTTGGACCGTAATGTCGGGTAGCCATGTATCATTTTGCATATCGAGTCTAGCAATGTTCCTCGACCGTAATGTCGGGTAGTCATGTATCATTTTGCACATCGAGTTTAACAATGTTCCCGGACCGTAATGTCGGGTAGTCATGTATCATTTTGCACATCGAGTTTAACAATGTTCCTGGACAGTAATGTCGGATAGCCATGTATCATTTTGCACATCGAGTCTAGCAATGTTCTTGGACCGTAATGTCGGGTAGCCATGTATCATTTTGCACATCGAGTCTCGCAATGTTCTTCGACAGTAATGTCGGGTAGCCATGTATCATTTTGCATATCGAGTCTAGCAATGTTCCTCGACCGTAATGTCGGGTAGTCATGTATCATTTTGCACATCGAGTTTAACAATGTTCCCGGACCGTAATGTCGGGTAGTCATGAATCATTTTGCACATCGAGTTTAACAATGTTCCTAGACAGTAATGTCGGGTAGCCATGTATCATTTTGCACATCGAGTCTAGCAATGTTCCTGGACCGTAATGTCGGGTAGCCATGTATCATTTTGCACATCGAGTCTAGCAATGTTCCTTGACCGTAATGTCGGGTAGCCATGTATCATTTTGCACATCGAGTCTAGCAATGTTCCTCGACAGTAATGTCGGGTAGCCATGTATCATTTTGCATATCGAGTCTAGCAATGTTCCTTGACCGTAATGTCGGGTAGCCATGTATCATTTTGCACATCGAGTCTCGCAATGTTCTTCGACAGTAATGTCGGGTAGCCATGTATCATTTTGCACATCGAGTCTAGCAATGTTCCTCGACCGTAATGTCGGGTAGCCATGTATCATTTTGCACATCGAGTCTAGCAATGTTCCTCGACAGTAATGTCGGGTAGCCATGTATCATTTTGCATATCGAGTCTTGCAATGTTCCTTGACCGTAATGTCGGGTAGCCATGTATCATTTTGCACATCGAGTCTAGCAATGTTCCACGACCGTAATGTCGGGTAGCCATGTATCATTTTGCACATCGAGTTTAACAATGTTCCCGGACCGTAATGTCGGGTAGCCATGTATCATTTTGCATATCGAGTCTAGCAATGTTCCTCGACCGTAATGTCGGGTAGCCATGTATCATTTTGCACATCGAGTCTAGCAATGTTCCTTGACCGTAATGTCGGGTAGCCATGTATCATTTTGCACATCGAGTCTAGCAATGTTCCTCGACAGTAATGTCGGGTAGCCATGTATCATTTTGCATATCGATTCTTGCAATGTTCCTTGACCGTAATGTCGGGTAGCCATGTATCATTTTGCACATCGAATCTAGCAATGTTCCTCGACCGTAATGTCGGGTAGCCATGTATCATTTTGCACATCGAGTTTAACAATGTTCCCGGACCGTAATGTCGGGTAGTCATGTATCATTTTGCACATCGAGTCTAGCAATGTTCCTGGACCGTAATGTCGGGTAGCCATGTATCATTTTGCACATCGAGTCTCGCAATGTTCTTCGACCGTAATGTCGGGTAGCCATGTATCATTTTGCATATCGAGTCTAGCAATGTTCCTTGACCGTAATGTCGGGTAGCCATGTATCATTTTGCACATCGAGTCTAGCAATGTTCCTCGACAGTAATGTCGGGTAGCCATGTATCATTTTGCATATCGAGTCTAGCAATGTTCCTGGACCGTAATGTCGGGTAACCATGTATCATTTTGCACATCGAGTCTAGCAATGTTCCTTGACCGTAATGTCGGGTAGCCATGTATCATTTTGCACATCGAGTCTAGCAATGTTCCTCGACAGTAATGTCGGGTAGCCATGTATCATTTTGCATATCGAGTCTTGCAATGTTCCTGGACCGTAATGTCGGGTAGCCATGTATCATTTTGCACATCGAGTCTAGCAATGTTCCTCGACAGTAATGTCGGGTAGCCATGTATCATTTTGCATATCGAGTCTAGCAATGTTCCTGGACCGTAATGTCGGGTAGCCATGTATCATTTTGCATATCGAGTCTAGCAATGTTCCTGGACCGTAATGTCGGGTAGCCATGTATCATTTTGCACATCGAGTCTAGCAATGTTCCTTGACCGTAATGTCGGGTAGCCATGTATCATTTTGCATATCGAGTCTAGCAATGTTCCTGGACAGTAATGTCGGGTAGCCATGTATCATTTTGCACATCGAGTCTAGCAATGTTCCTTGACCGTAATGTCGGGTAGCCATGTATCATTTTGCACATCGAGTCTAGCAATGTTCCTCGACAGTAATGTCGGGTAGCCATGTATCATTTTGCATATCGGGTCTTGCAATGTTCCCGGACCGTAATGTCGGGTAGCCATGTATCATTTTGCATATCGAGTCTAGCAATGTTCCTTGACCGTAATGTCGGGTAGCCATGTATCATTTTGCACATCGAGTCTAGCAATGTTCCTTGACCGTAATGTCGGGTAGCCATGTATCATTTTGCACATCGAGTCTAGCAATGTTCCTTGACCGTAATGTCGGGTAGCCATGTATCATTTTGCACATCGAGTTTAACAATGTTCCCGGACCGTAATGTCGGGTAGTCATGTATCATTTTGCACATCGAGTCTAGCAATGTTCCTGGACCGTAATGTCGGGTAGCCATGTATCATTTTGCACATCGAGTCTCGCAATGTTCTTCGACAGTAATGTCGGGTAGCCATGTATCATTTTGCATATCGAGTCTAGCAATGTTCCTTGACCGTAATGTCGGGTAGCCATGTATCATTTTGCACATCGAGTCTAGCAATGTTACTGGACCGTAATGTCGGGTAGCCATGTATCATTTTGCACATCGAGTCTAGCAATGTTCCTTGACCGTAATGTCGGGTAGCCATGTATCATTTTGCACATCGAGTCTAGCAATGTTCCTGGACCGTAATGTCGGGTAGCCATGTATCATTTTGCACATCGAGTCTAGCAATGTTCCTTGACCGTAATGTCGGGTAGCCATGTATCATTTTGCACATCGAGTCTAGCAATGTTCCTCGACAGTAATGTCGGGTAGCCATGTATCATTTTGCATATCGAGTCTTGCAATGTTCCCGGACCGTAATGTCGGGTAGCCATGTATCATTTTGCATATCGAGTCTAGCAATGTTCCTGGACCGTAATGTCGGGTAGCCATGTATCATTTTGCACATCGAGTCTAGCAATGTTCCTTGACCGTAATGTCGGGTAGCCATGTATCATTTTGCACATCGAGTCTAGCAATGTTCCTTGACCGTAATGTCGGGTAGCCATGTATCATTTTGCACATCGAGTTTAACAATGTTCCCGGACCGTAATGTCGGGTAGTCATGTATCATTTTGCACATCGAGTCTAGCAATGTTCCTGGACCGTAATGTCGGGTAGCCATGTATCATTTTGCACATCGAGTCTCGCAATGTTCTTCGACAGTAATGTCGGGTAGCCATGTATCATTTTGCATATCGAGTCTAGCAATGTTCCTTGACCGTAATGTCGGGTAGCCATGTATCATTTTGCACATCGAGTCTAGCAATGTTCCTCGACCGTAATGTCGGGTAGCCATGTATCATTTTGCACATCGAGTCTAGCAATGTTCCTTGACCGTAATGTCGGGTAGCCATGTATCATTTTGCACATCGAGTCTAGCAATGTTCCTCGACCGTAATGTCGGGTAACCATGTATCATTTTGCATATCGAGTCTTGCAATGTTCCTGGACCGTAATGTCGGGTAGCCATGTATCATTTTGCATATCGAGTCTAGTAATGTTCCTGGACCGTAATGTCGGGTAGCCATGTATCATTTTGCACATCGAGTCTAGCAATGTTCCTGTACCGTAATGTCGGGTAGCCATGTATAATTTTGCATAACGAGTCTCGCAATGTTCCTGTACCGTAATGTCGGGTAGCCATGTATCATTTTGCACATCGAGTCTCGCAATGTTCCTGGACAGTAATGTCGGGTAGCCATGTATCATTTTGCACATCGAGTCTCGCAATGTTCCTGGACCGTAATGTCGGGTAGCCATGTATCATTTTGCATAACGAGTCTCGCAATGTTCCTGTACCGTAATGTCGGGTAGCCATGTATCATTTTGCATATCGAGTCTAGCAATGTTCCCGGACCGTAATGTCGGGTAGCCATGTATCATTTTGCATATCGAGTCTAGCAATGTTCCCGGACCGTAATGTCGGGTAGCCATGTATCATTTTGCATATCGAGTCTCGCAATGTTCCTGTACCGTAATGTCGGGTAGCCATGTATCATTTTGCATAACGAGTCTCGCAATGTTCCTGTACCGTAATGTCGGGTAGCCATGTATCATTTTGCATATCGAGTCTAGCAATGTTCCTCGACAGTAATGTCGGGTAGCCATGTATCATTTTGCATATCGAGTCTAGCAATGTTCCTGGACCGTAATGTCGGGTAGCCATGTATCATTTTGCATATCGAGTCTCGCAATGTTCCTGTACCGTAATGTCGGGTAGCCATGTATCATTTTGCATAACGAGTCTCGCAATGTTCCTGTACCGTAATGTCGGGTAGCCATGTATCATTTTGCATATCGAGTCTAGCAATGTTCCTGGACCGTAATGTCGGGTAGCCATGTATCATTTTGCATATCGCGTCTCGTAATGTTCCTCGACCGTAATGTCGGGTAGTCATGTATCATTTTTCATATCGAGTCTAGCAATGTTCCCGGACCGTAATGTCGGGTAGTCATGTATCATTTTGCACATCGAGTCTCGCAATGTTCCTGGACCGTAATGTCGGATAGCCATGTATCATTTTGCATATCGAGTCTAGCAATGTTCCTGGACCGTAATGTCGGGTAGCCATGTATCATTTTGCATATCGAGTCTCGCAATGTTCCTGTACCGTAATGTCGGGTAGCCATGTATCATTTTGCATAACGAGTCTCGCAATGTTCCTGTACCGTAATGTCGGGTAGCCATGTATCATTTTGCATATCGAGTCTCGTAATGTTCCTCGACCGTAATGTCGGGTAGTCATGTATCATTTTTCATATCGAGTCTTGCAATGTTCCCGGACCGTAATGTCGGGTAGTCATGTATCATTTTGCACATCGAGTCTCGCAATGTTCCTGGACCGTAATGTCGGGTAGCCATGTATCATTTTGCATATCGAGTCTAGCAATGTTCCTGGACCGTAATGTCGGGTAGCCATGTATCATTTTGCATATCGAGTCTCGTAATGTTCCTCGACCGTAATGTCGGGTAGTCATGTATCATTTTTCATATCGAGTCTAGCAATGTTCCCGGACCGTAATGTCGGGTAGTCATGTATCATTTTGCATATCGAGTCTAGCAATGTTCCTGGACCGTAATGTCGGGTAGCCATGTATCATTTTGTTTGTGTTTAAAAGTTCACACTGCACTAAGTCAACTAACTATGGCTGTAAACCCTGCGAGATGTTCATCTTCATTTTTTTCCCTGTTTTATACCGAGTTTAGTTATGTATCAGGAACACAGTGTCTAAAATAGACCATGTGTCTTTTTTTTTTTCAAAATACATGTTTATTCTTATTTTTATAAAATATATACAATCTTTGATGATTTAAGGGACATAACTCCGGCACTCACTATCCGATTTTGTTAGTTCACAAATTTGTCAAAGATATTATAGGTTTATAGCTATTGTGTAAGTTTGGCGGCGATCAAAAGAAAACTGGGGGTGCAGGAGTACACACAACGTTAAATAACGCACTATTTGACAATTCAAGGGCCACAAATCCGACATTAATAAATCAATTTAGAAACTTGAGAACTTGTCCAATAATAGTATGATTATATAATACTGTATATTAAGTTTGGTGAGGAATGGTGGTCTTAAAGAGCACACACGGTTAAATAGTGCATTTTTATATTTCAAGGGCCATAACTCTGACATTGATTATCCGTTTTGGCCAGTTTAAGACCTTGTCCGAGATATTATGACTACTGTGTAAGTTTGGTGTAAGTTTTGCAGGTGCTGTAGTGAACACATGGCCATATAGAGCATTTTCAAGGGCTATAACTCCGAATTTAATTATTTGATTGGCCAGTTCAAGAACTTGTCCGAGATATAATGGTAATATAACTACTGAGTAAGTTAGGTGAAGATCAAATTAAAAATGCGGGTAATAGAGTGCACACAAGATCAAATAGTGCAGTTATTATGTTAAATGGCCATAACTCTGACATTAATTATCCGATACTAAGTAAATTGGTGAACATCCAATGAAAATGCATGTGTTAAAGTGCAAACAACAAAAAGCTCATGGCCGGAAGATGGTCGATGAACACAGGGCGATCAGAATAGCTCACATTGAGCTTTGCTCATATAAAAGCGACACTATATTTACAAACACTAAATGGCACTAAATAGCAGAACCAATATTAAAATTTGGCCACAAAACTACAAAATAAAATTAACAGTTCAACATTCTATAATTCATGGTGTCCCGTTGAGGGCATCGCGGCCTAGTTTTTAAATTAAGTCAAGTCAAAACAACGAAACTAAGATGATGAAAAATCGAAACTACCATGGCGGAAAGTCGACTGTTCGTTGTTTCAACTTTTCACCGTCGTAGTTTTGTTGTTTCAACTTTTCACGATCGTAGTTTCGTTGGTTCGACTTTTCACCATCATAGTTACGACTTTTCAACATCGTTGTTTTGACTTTTCACCATCATAGTTTCGACTTTTCACCATCATAGTTTCGACTTTTCACCATCATTGTTTCGAATTTTCACCATTGTAGTTTCGACCTTTCACCATCGTTGTTTTGAATTTTCACCATTGTAGTTTCGACTTTTCACCATCATAGTTTCGACTTTTCACCATCGTTGTTTTGAATTTTCACCATTGTTGTTCTGACTTTTCACCATCGTTGTTTTGACTTTTCACCATCTTAGTTTCGACTTTTCACCATCTTAGTTTCGACTTTTCACCATCGTAGTTTCGACTAGTTTCGACTTTACACAATCGTAGTTTCGACTTTTCACCATCATAGTTTCGACTTTTCACCATCGTTGTTTTGAATTTTCACCATTGTAGTTTTGACTTTTCACCATCATAGTTTCGACTTTTCACCATCGTTGTTTCGAATTTTCACCATTGTAGTTTCGACTTTTCACCATCGTTGTTTTGAATTTTCACCATTGTTGTTTTGACTTTTCACCATCGTAGTTTCGACTTTTCACCATCGTTGTTTTGACTTTTCACCATCGTAGTTTCGACTTTTCACCATCTTAGTTTCGACTTTTCACCATCGTAGTTTCGACTAGTTTCGACTTTTAACCATCATAGTTTCGACTTTTCACCATCGTTGTTTTGAATTTTCACCATTGTAGTTTCGACTTTTCACCATCATAGTTTCGACTTTTCACCATCATAGTTTCAACTTTTCACCATAGTTGTTTTGAATTTTCACCATCGTTGTTTTGACTTTTCACCATCGTAGTTTCGACTTTTCACCATCGTAGTTTCGACATTTCACCATCGTTGTTTTGACTTTTCACCATCGTAGTTTCGACTTTTCACCATCGTTGTTTTGAATTTTCACCATCGTTGTTTTGACTTTTCACCATCGTAGTTTCGACTTTTCACCATCGTAGTTTCGACATTTCACCATCGTTGTTTTGACTTTTCACCATTGTAGTTTCGACTTTTTACCATCGTAGTTTCGATATTTCACCATCGTTATTTTGACTATTCATATATAGAAAATGTATATAAAGCTTTAAATAACAATAATAACATTGAAGGCGTACAAGTACGCAAATATATTAAATATATGCTTTTGCAGTCGATGCCACATTTTTGTTAAATGGAAATCAGTCCTCATTTGAATCTTTAATATATCTAATTGATAGATTTAGTACTAGTTCCAGTAACTAATTGATTGATTAAGTACTATCTCAAGTTACTAACTAATATATTTAGTACTATCTCCAGTTACTAATTGATAGATTTAGTACTAGTTCCAGTTGCTAATGATAGATTTAGTACTTTTTCCAGTTACTATTTGATAGATTTAGTACTATTTCCAGTTACTAACTGATAGATTAAGTACTTTTTCCAGTTACTAATTGATAGATTTAGTATTATTTCCAGTTTAAAGTTAAACTCCAAGATATCGATTATTCTCCGCGTAGGCTCTTAAAAGAAATCTACTGAAATATTTTGTAAAGATAAAAACAATTTTTTTGATCAATGAAAAAGCATCAACACTGTGCATTGTTTTCACGAACGATTAAAATAAAGTTAAAGATTTAAATACAACAATTTAAAAACTGCCTAGATATCTGAAAAAAACAACATAAATTGTCGATTTTAGGTAAAATCACAGTTATAAAACTTTGCACTACCAAAACTAATTTTCCATCTTACCGTGCTTTAATCGCCTAACAGTAACACTAGAAACCTAATTAAAGATAAAATGTTTGAATTTATGTGGAAGGGGAAACCAGACAAAATAAAACGTAAAACTTTTATACAAAATATCTTTTGACTATAATATTGAAGATGTTAATTTAGTAAAACAATACACATAGAATAATTCTTTCATTAAAAAGAAAGGCAGTTTATTATTTTATAAAGCATGGTGGTAGCTAAAAATTAAAACAATAAATGGTTTATATGATTCTACACACAAAATGTTTTATACTTTTGAAAGATGAAACAATTATACACAATAAATAACGCAGAATTTCTCAATTACTTCACTTTTATCATAAGCATACCAAACAAATGGAAAGAAATAATTAAAACACAGAATATAATATCATATAATAAAACTACAGCATCGTATAATAATGTATAGGATCATATAATAAAACTACAACATCACATAACAATGTTTAATATCATATAATAAAACTATAGCATCTTATAATAATGTATATGAACCTATAATAAAACTACAACATCACATAACAATGTATAGGATCATATAATAAAACTACAACATCACATAACAATGTTTAATATCATATAATAAAACTATAGCATCTTATAATAATGTATATGATCATATAATAAAACTACAACATCACATAACAATGTATAGGATCATATAATAAAACTACAACATCACATAACAATGTTTAATATCATATAATAAAACTACAACATCACATAACAATGTTTAATATCATATAATAAAACTACAACATCACATAACAATGTATAGTATCATATAATAAAACTACAACATCACATAACAAATAATAGTACCATATAATTAAAACTACAGCATCTTATAACAATGTTTAGTTACATATAATAAAACTACAACACCACATAACAATGATAATATCATATAATAAAACTACAACATCACATAACAGTGTACAGTATTATATAATAAAACTACAACATCCAATAACAATGTATAGTATCATATAATAAAACTACAACATCACATAACAAATAATAGTACCATATAATTAAAACTACAGCATCTTATAACAATGTATAGTTACATATAATAAAACTACAACATCATATAACAATGTATAGTTACATATAATAAACTACAACATCACATAACAATGTATAGTATCATATAATAAAACTACAGCATCACATAACAATGTATACTATCATATAATAAAATTACAACATCATAAAACAATGTATAGTATCATATAATAAAACTACAACATTCCATAACAATGTATAGTATCATATAATAAAACTACAGCATCACATAACAATGTATACTATCATATAATAAAATTACAACATCACAAAACAATGTATAGTATCATATAATAAAACTACAGCATCTTATAACAATGTATAATATAATATAATAAAACTACAGCATCACATAACAATGTATAATATCATATAATAAAATTAAAACATCACATAACAAATAATAGTACCATATAATTAAAACTACAGCATCTTATAACAATGTATAATATAATATAATTAAAACTACAGCATCTTATAACAATGTATAGTTACATATAATAAAACTACAACATCACATAACAATGTATAGTATCATATAATAAAACTACAACATCACATAACAATGTATAGTACCATATAATAAAACTACAACATTACATAACAATGTATAGTATCATATAATAAAACTACAACATCACATAACAATGTATAGTATCATATACTAAAACTTCAACATCACATAACAATGTATAGTACCATATAATAAAACTACAGCATCACATAACAATGTATAGTATTATATAATAAAACTACAGCATCTTATAACAATGTATAATATAATATAATAAAACTACAGCATCACATAACAATGTATAATATCATATAATAAAACTACAACATCACATAACAAATAATAGTACCATATAATTAAAACTACAGCATCTTATAACAATGTATTGTATCATATAATAAAACTACAACAGCATATAACAATGTATAGTATCATATAATTTAACTACAACATCACATAACAATGTATAGTACCATATAATAAAACTACAACATCAATAACAATGTATAATATCATATGATAAAACTTCAGCATCACATAACAACTGTACAGCAGCAAAAAATGAAAGTACAGCAGCATATAACAACTGTACAGTACCATATAATAAAACTTCAACATCACATAACAACCGTACAGCAGCATATAATGAAACTACAGCATCACATAACAACCATACAGTTTCATATAATAAAACTTCAACATCACATAACAACCGTACAGCAGCATATAATGAAACTACAGCATCACATAACAACCGTACAGTTTCATATAATAAAACTTCAACATCACATAACAACCGTACAGCAGCATATAACGAAAATACAGCATCACATAACAACCATACAATATCATATAATAAAACTTCAACATCACATAACAACCGTACAGTTTCATATAAAGAAAATACAGCATCACATAACGAAAGTACATCAGCATGTAAAAAATAACAATTTTTTTATTTAATGGGGTTTAACGCCATTTTCAACACATTTCAGATTATATATGGCATATCCAGTTTTGCTGGTGGAGGAAGACCTCTAACTGAGTCAGACTGAGTAGAACCACCGCCCTTCTGCAAGTAACTGGAAACTTTAATGGTGAGAGGTAAATGATCTTGAGATGGCGCCTTAGACCACTCAGCCACGGAGTTCAGCTTATAAGCCCCTTGCGTATGGCATTCCAAATTTAATCCAGTTTCCACAAACCTGTTAGGGGACCACCATGTTATGCTAGTGTTAAAATAGCTAAAGGTCAGGCCTTAAAGAAGTTTCTCTATATATCTCTATAGAAAACAGTGACTCATGTGGTGGCTCCAAATTTGACCCCAACTTTAACAAAAGTTTGAGGGAACCTCAGGGACATACAATGCTACATAAACTTTCAGAGAAAATGCTTTTCTTAAAATGGGGGTGATGACCATGAAATAAAACATGAATATTAACCATCACGTCAGCAACAATCATTCAAACAAGTTATTTCAGTCATAAAAAATAACAGTTTTTGTTATTTTCTCTAAACAGATTTAGTAAAATAAGTCCCACCCCAAGGGCCAAATGGTGAAACTCAGGCACATGCAATTCACAAGATTTATTAATTACCCATAGGCGTCAATAATCATGCTTACCACTTGCTTCCCTGTGCTTCCTATGATAAGGAGAATATTTTTAAAGTTTATGATGAATTTGGCTGTATTGGCCCCACCCCTAAGGCTCCCAGGGCCAAACAGTAAAACCCAGGAAAATTCAATTCACAATATTTATTAAAGACCCATAAGCCTCAATAATCTTGCTATCATTTGCTTTCCAGTGCACAAGAAGTGTTAAAGTTTACCATGATGTTGGCTATTTTGGCCCCAGCCCTAGGCTCTCAGGGACAAATGGCGAGACCCAGAGACCACAATTGTTATGAAGGACCCATAGGCCTTGTTAATTACATTTACAATTTGTTTCCCAGCAACTCCTATAATAACATGTTTAAATATTACGATGAATTTGGCTGTTTGGGCCCCATCCCCAAGAAAATGAATTTCACAAATTTGATTCACCTTTAACTACAAAAGCTACATGCAAAATTTCATTACAATTGGGATTAAGCTTTTTGAGAAAAAATAAAAAATGTGAATTGTATATGGATGCACGACGAAGCACAAAAGGCCACACCAGACTTTATCTCAGATAACCTAAAAATAAAATTAAAGGACTGTAAAGCCTGTCATACTTTACTATGAAATTAGGATCATGCCATGTTTTCCCCAAAATAATAATCAAACCTGTTAAGCAGTCACCTCTATGAAGCAGCCACATCTGTTATTTCCCATTTATATACTTTCAGAACAAATTAACCCCTTCATTAAACAACAACCCGTCTTAAAAGGCCATTCTTGCTACATTCCTTGACTGGCTGCTTAAGACAGGTTTTAAAAGTTCATTCTTGAAACTTCCCTTTACTGGCTGCTTAAGACAGGTTTTAAAAAGCCATCCTTGCTACTTTCCTTGACTGACTGCTTAAGACAGGATTTAAAAGGCCATCCTTGCTACTTCCCTTTACTGGCTGCTTAAGATAGGTTTTAAAAGGAAGGCCATCCTTGCTACTTTCCTTGACTGGCTTCTTAAGACAGGTTTTAAAAGGCCATCCTTGCTACTTTCCTTGACTGGCTGCTTAAAACAGGTTTGAATGTAAAGCATAAAAAAATCAAAATTGACGCATCATTTAAAACTGTATATTCTGTCAGTAACCTCTTACAGCCGTTGGATTAGTTTGATCCCCAACATCGCAAATATTTTCATTGGATAGATTTCTGGCTTCTGTTTCATTAACACATAAATACTTAAATATTGACTGTCTTTTTATCTATCATATAATAAATATCAATGAAACCATGTGCAGTTTTACTGGAATCAGTCTAAAATCAAGATCACCTGGTTCTTAGATTGAAGTTTACTGAATATTTAAGTATGTTGGTGAAACAGGAGACTGGTCACTTGCGAAAGTACGGCAAATCTGCTCAGTGATTCATAATACAATATATACCTCGTACTATACAACTGACTGATAGTACATATAACATTAATTTAGTAGAAATTGTCATATTTTCATAAAACACAACTACACTTTAAAATAACTAACGGAAAGTAAATAACAACAGAATACAATGTTCATAATATAATTGTTTTATTTTTCATAACTATGCTAAAATGATGTCAAATCAACCGGATGATTATACAAAGAAACATAACAAATAAATTGGGTTAATTCCACTTGATTATTTTTCAATTATCTATTGTAAAAACGTAGTAATTTCACACTTAAGTTACAATTTACATACTTTGAAACAAATGAACACATTTTTGCATTATATAATTATCTTAGTTACATGTGTATTTACAATAAATTAAAACTTAAAGTGAAAGTTGACTTCAGATGTATCCTTACCCCCATTTCTAAGCATCATTTTTTTCTAAACTTACAATTCCAAAATGACAATGCTTCCAAAGTATTTCAAATACGAGCATTATGCCATATAAATAACAAAAATAATTAAAAGTAGAAAATGCATTTTTAAATAAACAGAAACACAGAAACAAAAATAATTTTGATTATCACCCACCATTAAGTGACTACTGAACAGAGTCATTTCCTGTATTCAATAGGTGTGTTACACCTCAAGATCAGATCCAGTGTATTAACTCGACACCGACTTTCTACTGATTTATTGAAATGATTCACATATTTTATTCAATTTAATGTCAATAAATGCAATTTTCAACATATATGTGTACATATCAGGTTTTATTGGAGAATGAAGACCTCAGAATGAATCCGAGTTAAACCACCTTCGTTCCAAAAGTAACTGCCAAACTTCTTCACTTAAATCATTGGACCGAACTGGGCTCAAACCCATGACCTCAGTGGTGAGAGGTAGGTGGTCATGAGACAACAATGTCTTAGACCACTCGCCCCGGGAGGACACACATAAATTGAATGAAGTCTAGAAATTATTTACTAAAGTATAAAACAAACACATTAAACCACTGAACACAAAAATCTGTAATAACTAAGGTTAATTTCAATAAAACAAATCCTGCCAGTGTGTTTGAAAGAAATAGTATGTAAAACAATTTAACTATATATTTTTATTAAACAGCTATTTTATTAATCTAAACAATTACACTTACTTAAATCTTCCCTTAGGTCCTCACAATAAAAATTAAAAAAGAATTGTACAAAATCAAACTTATTTACAGCACATATAATTCCAGATGGTATTACACTGTTAAATTGTACCAAAAGTATATCATTAAAATACAACTATAGTATGGGCGGACAGATGCTGGGTTAACCTAACTTATAGTTCCATCCTGTAAAACTGGTAAAACACTAATTAAGGTAAAGATATGCAAAAATACATACTGTTATAGGCAAAACATATCATCATTTAAACCCAATATGTTTAAATCTGATATTGATTATTATACAATACATTTTGAAAATACAACAAAAAAGTATTAAACATTATGTCATTCTGCTATGAGTTGAACAGAGTCAGTCTATTTATCATAGCATAAAATAATTAACAAATGACAACACAATGATTTCACCAACACATAAATAGATACAGAATAAAAAACAAATATTAATCAACAAATAAAAATGCCAAAAGAATGTGAGACCAGTGCCAATATTTACAAAATAATTTTCACAAGAGCTTGTCTCGGGCAACCTTAAAGTCAGTTTCAATTAAAGCTTAAATAAAAAAAATTCTGTTCCAAATCAGATACTGGTTGACCGATTAGCACTAATTTCTCTCAAATGTATCACATATATTGAATAAATCTGTAACTTTCAGATATACCATGGGAATCGATTTAATATTCAACCCGTATAAACATGACAATCTTTATAAAATGGGACATTACACATTCCTGTTTGGAGGATTTCCACCTATTTGAAGAGATCAATAAGGATTTTATCCTTACCCAGAAACACATGGATTTTAAATTCATGAAAACAGATACAGCTTGAATTATTACCCCAACAAATATCAATCCAGGGTCAGGAGTTTGAATCCCTGCTCTGCCAGTTTCCATGGTGATTGATAAATGACATTGCATTCCACTTATTTGTCTCTCACTGCTGAATCAAGTGGGAAAGATATCAGATACCTGCAGAGATGTGTGTACTTGAGTTCTGGTCAACTTTCTTGGATCCCAGGAAATAGTGATTTATAGTTCACTGATCATCTGTTAGCCCTCAATGGCATAAAAATGATGCCAATAGTCAAACAAACTAATATCTTACCTATCTATATTTCCACAGTTTAACATGTTAACATTACATATACATGAAATATAAAAACTTTCTTAACAATAACTTTACAATAAGTTTTTCAAAATGGCACAGTGTGCACGTAACCTACTAGGGGAGAAATTATGTAAGCTGTCTGGTTAGCTCAGCCGGTAGAGCATTCACCCTGTAAGCGAAACGCCCCAAATTTTAGTCCCAGATTGGCTGCATATTTTACTTGTCCTGTTACACTGGCGCTCAAAGGGGATTGTGACTTATATATATTCCGAGAAACATTCACCACATTAACTAAAGTCCTGACATTGTTCCACTCCGAGATTATCCTGAAAACTGTTCACGTACAAACATTCATTCATCACCTTGCCTTGGAAGAGTTCTGTACTACATATATAGTTATGTTTTATGAAGCGTTATTAGGCCAACAACAAACATGTCCTTCTACATCATATTGTCTGTTGATGTCCAACTGGATCCCATTGCATGTGGTTGAGAAATAAGAAACGTATCATTCCATTTGAAGAGAATACCTGGAGAGAAAAACATCATCAGAAAGTCATAAGCTTAAATTTCAATTGACTTTTGATTAGAAAATTTGCATATTGCAATAATGCACAGAAAATTTGTACATTTATATCCAGCAATTCAGATTATCCACCACACACAAGCATTGTAACTTGTATATTTTATTAAACAGGTATATTACAATGTAACTTGTATATGTATACTGCACGGTAGCATGTATACTGCATTGTTACATGTATGTTGTATTGTAACTTGTATATTGCATTGATGAATCCGAGGCTACCTCACTGTGTCTTCTGACAGTGTGTTTCCAGATCGTCGTGTGCGTGGTTTAAGCTGGAGACAACTGCGGTATTAGTACCTTGCTACACGCCAGAGTCTAAAGACGATGGTCATTGACAGCCGTGGGCAGACCAGACTGGGTATACACTGGATGTGACAGGAGAGGACTAGCACAATTGATACTACCTGTTATAAAATTTGTAATTTTTCCTCATTTTCAAATGTAAATGTAATGAGAGAATAAATGTAATTGTTGTTGTATAAAACACTCGTCTTGCATTCTGATAGATTCCAGGGCAGATTATAGCAAATATACTGGTAATACAATGATAAAAGTGCTTTCCACTTTCAAATTGATACTTGAGTGAGGCAGACAACATTACTCGCCTGCAATGATCTGTTTGTTTGTGAGCAAAGGATCATAAACGATATGATATCAAAGGCTGGTAAATCGGAAGATGGGGACACTGGCTTACATTAGCTTTCATCTTAATGGGAGATGGTAAAGAAGGAAGTAACCTCGGTTCTGTGGCTGTATTCCATCCCTACATACATAATACATTAATTTTCAGTGCAGGAGTGTAATGAACCCTTGACATTCTTTTTTATATCAACCTAGTGTTATATCACTTCCGATTCTTTGTTCGGTGTTACCAAGTTGTGTTATGTTTAAAATAACTCAGCTCTGGTACGTAAATTGCCAAAGTACCTTCTGACTTGCCCAGATATATAAATGATATTGATTTGTCATGGTTAAATGATGTTACTTTGAGACGTTACATCATATATATCAAATATTCCGATTTTATTTTCATACCTTATCGATTAAATAAATGGTAAATGTAAACTTTTCTGAGTTATGTGGTAAACGAATCTTACATTCATGCTCATTTATTAATGAATGTATCAAACTCATTGGGAAAAATTATATAATGCTCGACAGAGCCTCCCATAATATGTGCCTTTCTTCATAAGGGTTAAAAAAAAATTTGAATCCCCGCCTGGCAAATCTCCGTGATGATGGCTATACGACATTGTGTCTCATTATCATTCGTCTCTCACCGCTGATTCAAGTGGGAAAATTATCAGTTACTTGTGGAGATGGGGTGTGCTCAAGTACTGATTAACCTTTCAGGATCCCAGAAAACAGTGGTAAGGTTAACTTATCATCTGTTAGCCCTCAATGGCATAAAATGACGTTAAATATTCAATCAATCAAGCAATCATTAAGGTAAACAAAGCAGAAATATTTTACTTACATTTTTTATAAACTTTGTCGTTTTTCATGCTTCACCAGTGACACATGTAGAAAACTTATGATAGTGATGCTGGCTTCTGTTGTCTGTTTTCTTTACCAATGACATCTGAAATAAATATGACACAGAGACTGTTTTTAAACATAATATAACTTGTGACACAGCGCACCCTAGAGAAAAATAAAAACAGTTTATTTACATCTTTGCAGACTTGGTTTTCTTTATTTTTCATCTGCGATAACGATTAATTGAATTATGGTTGGGTTAAAACAAATAAGTTTCAATGTGTAACACAAGAATCAGTCAGAAAGCATTGAAATGTCTATACCAACCTGTTTTAATTATTTTGTGAGCAACGGATCCTAGAAGACTAGAGGACATGACATTATGGCTGGCTGGTCTGGTCTGTTGCCGCAGACACCTGGATGTATGGCTGGTCAGGTCTGTTGCCATGGGCACCTGCTTCACATGATCCTTCATCTTCATGAAGAAAGGTAGAGATGAAGTGACCTGGATTGTGTGGCTTCATTTGTCATGTCCTTTCCTAGATATATGATAAATACATTATATTGTACAAAGTAAGACATATTGTACAGAATAACAATATTTAACACATGTCGACCGGTTATTGTTAGAAATGTTCCAGGCCTGGTTTCTCTGCAGGTTATACTAGATATCAAAAAGTATCCCACCTTCCTCGATTCATGTTCAGTATTAAATCATACGAATTAATCACCCTGTGTTAAATTAACTACAAGAATACACATGAAACAATCAGGGGGCATATTCTTTCACAATACATTTTATACCAAACCCTATTGAATTTTTGGTGAGCAGCGGATCCTAGATGACATGAAATTGAAAGGCAAACTGACTTCGTTTTCTTTATTTTTCATCTGTCACAACAATTATTTTAATGAGGGTCGAGTTAAAACAAATAAGCAGGTTCTATAATATATATATATATATAGGTATTTACACTCTTGGCAGTGTCTTTCTTGTGATGGCATCCAGATTGAAAATAGCTTCAAAGAACAGAAAACATTTAATATTTATACTGACCTGCTTTAATTATTTTGTGTGCAACGGATCCTAGAAGACTAGCGGACATGATATCCATGGCTGGCTGGTCTGGTCTGTTGCTTCGCGTGATCATTCATCTTCATGAAGAATGGTAGAGATGGAAGTGACCTGGATTGTGTGGCTTCCCTTATCATGTCCATTCCTAGGTATATGGTATATTATACAAAATAAGATACATTGTACAGAATAACAATATTTAACATGTTTACATAATATTCTAAAGTAAAACAGTTGTACTCCTATGGTTTAGTCTGTTTATCGTTAGAAATGTTACAGGCCTGATTTCTCTGCGGGTTGTACCAGATTCTAAAATACTAGTAGTCCACCAGTGTGAGTATAACTACAAGAGCGCTCATGAAGAAATATGAGAGGGAATTGTAATATTTTTTCACAACACGTTTTATACCAACCTTTATAATTTTTTTAATGAGCAGCGGATCCTAGATGACATTGATAAGCTGGCAGGTCTGCTTTGGTCTGGTCTGGTCTCTGGTCTGTTAACATGGCTACTGACTTCTTTGTGACAACATCTGGAATCAACAATATCACCTTGAATGGTTAATAAAAATAAAATACACAATGTATTATACAGAAGAAAAAAAGGGAAATAAACAACAAATTACTGTAGGAATTTACACACTCTTGTCGACATCTTTCTTCAACCCTGATTGAACCTGGAATCGAACATAACAGCAAAGACAATTAGCAAATATAAAATAACACAATTGCACAATGCATGTTGGAAAACAGAAATCATTTCACTTACATGGTTGTTGTTATCTTCATTCTTGACCGGTAACACATGTACAACTGAAGTCAACTACAAACCCGATTCTCTCTCTCTCTCTGTTCGTTACAATATGCAAAGTTTCTTGACATATTCTATTAAATTAATATATATATATATCTATATATAAAATGTAATGTTAGAACATCTACAGATACTTATACTATCATTCATTGATATATATATATATCTAATTGTAATTAATACTGTAACATATTCAATAGATTGATTTTGGGAGACAGATTCACAAAAGCTGTAAGCTGTCTTCTGAATCCCTTTCATAATTGTAAACACATGTGTTAACTAATATGTGATATTTTCAATGTAATTGTATACTATTTGTGAATAAAATATGTTTAAACTAAAGATGAATACAAAACCATCATAAAGATGAAAATACAGTCTTACCTATTTGTTGATGGATTACATTGTCTCCACTCTTTGTCAGTGATGCTTGTAGAAGAAAGTAACTTGTGTCTGTGACCCTGGTTTTCATTGTCTGTTGTTTTCATCTGTGATATAAAAATACACGGAGATATTTGTTAATATAGCAACAAGACAATGCAGAGTTGAGAATAAAAGAACAGTTTATTTTCATCTTTATTTGAGACTTTTGTTTTATTTATTTTTCATCTATGACGATGTTTTGAATTAATAAATCAGCAATAATTTGAATTTGGTCCTGTTTATACAAAACAATTGACATTTAACGCTTGAATGAGACGGACAGCATCGAAATATTTATTCTGACCTGCATTAATTGTTGTGTGAGCAACGGATCCTAGAAGCCATGATAATGATGGCAGGCTGGTCTGGTCTGTAGACTGGGGCATCATTATGGAAGATGTTACCAGGGATGTGCGACTTCATTTCTCAGATTCATCACTAAATATGCGATATAAACATTATATTGGAGAAATAACATTTTACACATTTGTTCAAATTTACGTGTAGATGCATTTTACAGAAAAGCAACATGTTTGCATAATAATCTAAGTAAAACTCCTATTTGATTCTTTGAGTATTTTGCTTCTTGTTAAAGCCAATGAAGAATTAGAAAGATGATCAGTTAATCTAAGCACTCCCTTCTGGATATTTGTTTGTTAACCAGTACAAGAGCACACTCTCCTCGCTTTCCCACCTGATTCAGCGATGAGAGACAAATAACAATGACACGCAATGTTGGATACCAATCATCACGTAGGCTTGACAAACGGAGATTCATGATCATGATCCTTGGATTAATAGTCCGACCAAGCCACCATACTGTGATTTCTCTGCATGTTGTACCGGATACTAAAATACTAGTAGCTCACCTTCCTTGATTCGGGGTTGTGTCTCTTCAATTCTCATGTTGAACTCATGTCCATCTCTAAATATATGATATAAAAATTATATTGTAGAAATAACATTCAACATATTTGTACAAACTCTTATACGCATTATACAGAATAGCAACAGTTAACAATACTGCAGTACAATTTAACTTTTGTTTGATTCTTTCAACATTTTGCTTCTAGTTTATGCCATCGAGGACTTACAGATGATCAATTAACCCAAGCACTCCCATCTGGATATTTGAAGATTAACCAGTACTAGAGCACACTTGTCTATTTCCAACTTGAATCAGCGATGACAAACAAATAACAACGACATGCAATGTCAACATACCAATCATCACATAGACTGGACAAACGGGGATTCATAACCGTGACCCTTGATCGATAGTCAGACCGAACCAACCAAACTCTAATGGTGTAGCCCATTTTTCATTAAAAGTGTTCCAGGTCTTATTTCTCTGCATGTTGTACCAGATACTAAAATACGAATAGCTCACCTGAGCTTCCTTGATTCGGGGTGTGACTTCATTTGTCATGTTCATCTCATGTCCATCCCTAAATATGATATAAACATTATATTGTAGAAATAGCAACATTTAACATATCTATATACATTATACAGGATAACAACATTTAACAAGCAAAACTGCTGTTGGTTTGATTTTTTGAATATTATGCATCAATTTTATGCCATCGAGGGATTACAGATGACCAATTAACCTTAGCACTATTTTCTGGATACTTACAGATTAATCTGTACTCAAGCACACTTGTTGCTTTCCCACTTGAATCAGCGATGAGAGACGAATAAAAATGACATGAATGTCAGATATCAATAATCAAGGAGACTGAATTAATACCCTTAGATTGATAGTCGGATTTCCAATGGTGTCATTCGCATTAGAATGCTCAGTTGACTCAGATAACATCATCCTAATATATAATCACAAAACTTTGATTATACTGACCTCTAGTGTTGATTTTGTGAGCAGCAGATCCTAGATGACATATCTATGGCTGGCTGGTCTGGTGTGTTGATGACAGCACTGACTCCTTTCTTCATCTGAGACAGTATCTGTAACAATATCAATAACATAAATATAAAAGAGAATAAACAATTACACAACAGAACGTCCTACTTTGTTGATTGATTTTGTCTTCTTCATTCTTCTTCTGCAACACATGTAGAAAAAAAGGCGCACACGAGGATTAAAAAAAAACACAATCGTAATTAATATAAAAAGAAAGTTGTACTTACATCTGTGGCGCTTGTAGACGTCTTCTTTCTTCATCTGTGGAGGAATCTGCAATCGAAAACAGCAGCAAAGACAACTAGCACATATAAAAAGAAACAATTTCTCAATGCATAATAGAAAATGAAAGAAAATACCTTCTATACGAGTTGATTGATTTCGTCTTCTTCGTTCTTCTGCGGCACGTGTAGAAAAAAAGGCACATTTGAGAATTAAAAATAAAAACACAATCGTAATTAATATAAGAAAGAAAGTTGTACTTACATCTGTGGCGCTTGTGGACGTCTTCTTTCTTCACCTGTGGAGGCATCTGCAATCAAAAACAGCAGCAAAGACGATTAGTACATATAAAAAGAAACAATTTCTCAATACATAATAGAACATGGAAGAAAACATCCTATATGAGTTGATTGATTTCATCTTCTTCATTCTTCTTCTGCGACACGTGTAGAAAAAAAGGCGCACACGACGATTTAAAAATAAAACACAATTGTAATTAATATAAGAAAGAAAGTTGTACTTACATCTGTAGCACTGGTGGACGTCTTCTTTCTTCACCTGTGGAGGCATCTGCAATCGAAAACAGCAGCAAAGATGATTAGTACATATAAAAAGAAAATGAAAGAAAACATCCTATATGAGTTGATTGATTTCATCTTCTTCATTCTTCTTCTGCGACACGTATAGAAAAAAAAGGCGCACGCGAAGATTAAAAATAAAAACACAATCGTAATTAATATAAGAAAAAAAGTTGTACTTACATCTGTGGCACTTGTGGATGTCTTCTTTCTTCACCTGTGGAGGCATCTGCAATCAATAACAGCAGCAAAGACGATTAGTAAATATAAAAAGAAACAATTTCTCAATACATAATAGAACATGAAAGAAAACATCCTATATGAGTTGATTGATTTCATCTTCTTCATTCCTCTTCTGCGACACGTGTAGAAAAAAAGGCGCACGCAGGGATTTAAAAATAAAACACAATTGTAATTAATATAAGAAAGAAAGTTGTACTTACATCTGTGGCACTGGTGGACGTCTTCTTTCTTCACCTGTGGAGGCATCTGCAATCGAAAACAGCAGCAAAGATGATCAGTACATATAAAAAGATTTAAAACAAAAAAACAATCGTAATTAATATAAGACAGAAAGTTGTACTTACATCTGTGGTGCTTGTGGACGTCTTCTTTCTTCACCTGTGGAGGCATCTGCAATCGAAAACAGCAGCAAAGACGATTAGTACATATAAAAAGAAACAATTTCTCAAATGCATAAAAGAAAATGAAAGTAAACATCCTATATGAGTTGATTGATTTCATCTTCTTCATTCTTCTTCTGCAACACATGTAGAATTAAAGGCGCATGCGAGGATTTAAAAATAAAACACAATTGTAATTAATATAAGAATGAAAGTTGTACTTACATCTGTGGCGCTGGTGGACGTGTTCTTTCTTTACCTGTGGAGGCATCTGCAATCGAAAACAGCAGCAAAGACGATTAGTACATATTAAATGAAGCAATTTCTCAATGCATGATAGAAAATGAAAGAAAACATCCTATATGAGTTGATTGATTTCATCTTTTTCATTCTTCTTCTGCAACACGTGTAGAAAAAAAAGGCGCACGCCAGGATTAAAAACAAAAACACAATCGTAATTAATATAAGCAAGAAAGTTGTACTAACATATGTGGCGCTTGTTGACGTCTTCTTTCTTCACCTGTGGAGGCATCTGCAATCGAAAACAGCAGCAAAGACGATTAGTTCATATAAAAAGAAACAATTTCTCAATGCATAATAGAAAATGAAAGAAAACATCCTATATGAGTTGATTGATTTCATCTTCTTCATTCTTCTGCGACATGTGTAGAAAAAAAAAAGGCGCACGCAAGGATTTAAAACAAAAACACAATCGTAATTAATATAAGAAAGAAAGTTGTACTTACATCTGTGGTGCTGGTTGACGTCTTCTTTCTTCACCTGTGGAGGCATCTGCAATCGAAAACAGCAGCAAAGAGGATTAGTTCATATAAAAAGAAACAATTTCTCAATGCATAATAGAAAATGAAAGAAAACATCCTATATGAGTTGATTGATTTCATCTTCTTCATTCTTCTTCTGCAACACGTGTAGAAAAAAAAGGCGCACGCGAGGATTTAAAACAAAAACACAATCGTAATTAATATAAGAAAGTTGTACTTACATCTATGGCGCTTGTGGACGTCTTCTTTCTTCACCTGTGGAGGCATCTGCAATCGAAAACAGCAGCAAAGATGATTAGTACATATTAAATGAAGCAATTTCTCAATGCATGATAGAAAATGAAAGAAAACATCCTATATGAGTTGATTGATTTCATCTTTTTCATTCTTCTTCTGCAACACGTGTAGAAAAAAAAGGCGCACGCCAGGATTAAAAACAAAAACACAATCGTAATTAATATAAGCAAGAAAGTTGTACTTACATCTGTGGCGCTTGTTTACGTCTTCTTTCTTCACCTGTGGAAGCATCTGCAATCGAAAACAGCAGCAAAGACGATTAGTTCATATAAAAAGAAACAATTTCTCAATGCATAATAGAAAATGAAAGAAAACATCCTATATGAGTTGATTGATTTCATCTTCTTCATTCTTCTTCTGCGACATGTGTAGAAAAAAAAAAGGCGCACGCAAGGATTTAAAACAAAAACACAATCGTAATTAATATAAGAAAGAAAGTTGTACTTACATCTGTGGTGCTGGTTGACGTCTTCTTTCTTCACCTGTGGAGGCATCTGCAATCGAAAACAGCAGCAAAGACGATTAGTACATATAAAAAGAAACAATTTCTCAATGCATAATAGAAAATGAAAGAAAACATCCTATATGAGTTGATTGATTTCATCTTCTTCATTCTTCTTCTGCGACACGTGTAGAAAAAAAAAGGCGCACGCGAGGATTTAAAACAAAAACACAATCGTAATTAATATAAGAAAGAAAGTTGTACTTACATCGATGGTGCTGGTGGACGTCTTCTTTCTTCACCTGTGGAGGCATCTGCAAACGAAAACAGCAGCAAAGATGATTAGTACATATAAAAAGAAACAATTTCTCAATGCATAATAGAAAATGAAAAAAAACATCCTATATGAGTTGATTGATTTCATCTTCTTCATTCTTCTTCTGCGACACGTGTAGAAAAAAAAGGCGCACGCGAGGATTTAAAACAAAAACACAATCGTAATTAATATAAGAAAGAAAGTTGTACTTACATCGATGGTGCTGGTGGACGTCTTCTTTCTTCACCTGTGGAGGCATCTGCAATCGAAAACAGCAGCAAAGACAATTAGTTCATATAAAAAGAAACAATTTCTCAATACATAATAGAACATGAAAGAAAACATCCTATATGAGTTGATTGATTTCATCTTCTTCATTCTTCTTCTGCGACACGTGTAGAAAAAAAAAGGCGCACGCGAGAATATAAAACAAAAACACAATTGTAATTAATATGAGAAAGAAAGTTGTACTTACATCGATGGTGCTGGTGGACGTCTTCTTTCTTCACTTGTGGAGGCATCTGCAATCGAAAACAGCAGCAAAGACGATTAGTACATATAAAAAGAAACAATTTCTTAATGCATAAAAGAAAATGAAAGAAAACATCCTATATGAGTTGATTGATTTCATCTTCTTTATTCTTCTTCTGCGACACATGTAGAAAAAAAGGCGCGCGAGGATTTAAAACAAAAACACAATCGTAATTAATATAAGAAAGAAAGTTGTACTTACATTTGTGGCGCTGGTGGACGTGTTTCTTCACCTGTGGAGGCATCTGCAATCGAAAACAGCAGCAAAGACGATTAGTACATATAAAAAGAAACAATTTCTCAATGCATAATAGAAAATGAAAGAAAACATCCTATATGAGTTGATTGATTTCATCTTCTTCATTCTTCTTCTGCGACACGTGTAGAAAAAAAAAGGCGCACGCGAGGATTAAAAACTAAAACACAATCGTATTTAATATGAGAAAGTTGTACTTACATCGATGGTGCTGGTGGACGTCTTCTTTCTTCACCTGTGGAGGCATCTGCAATCGAAAACAGCAGCAAAGACGATTAGTACATATAAAAAGAAACAATTTCTTAATGCATAATAGAAAATGAAAGAAAACATCCTATATGAGTTGATTGATTTCATCTTCTTCATTCTTCTTCTGCGACACGTGTAGAAAAAAAAGGCGCATGCAAGGATTTAAAACAAAAACACAATCGTATTTAATATAAGAAAGAAAGTTGTACTTACATCTGTGGTGCTGGTGAACTTCTTCTTTCTTCACCTGTGGAGGCATCTGCAATCGAAAACAGCAGCAAAGATGATTAGTACATATAAAAAGAATAATTTCTCAATGCATAATAGAAAATGAAAGAAAACATCCTGTATGAGTTGATTGATTTCATCTTCTTCATTCTTCTTCTGCGACACATGTAGAAAAAAAGGCGCGCGAGGATTTAAAAATAAAACACAATCGTAATTAATATAAGAAAGAAAGTTGTACTTACATCTGTGGCGCTGGTGGACGTCTTTCTTCACCTGTGGAGGCATCTGCAATCGAAAACAGCAGCAAAGACGATTAGTACACATTAAAACAAACAATTACACAACAGAAAAGAAAACATTCTACATATCTGTTGACTGATTTCATCATCTTCTTCAGTCTTCTTTTGTGAGAGGTGTATAAAAACAGACGCACACGATGATTTAAATGGTAATCTAAGGGTAGAGGCTGTTCCCATCGCAACTTTTCATCGGTGTATCAGCTATCCCATATTGTATCAGTCTTCATTCTGGCGAATATGTCTTCAGATTGAGGTACAGTCTGTTCCCAAAGTAATGGTCAATTGGTATATCCGCTATCCGTAGTGTGTTGTCCAGTCTCATTTTGGTGATGTTGCCTTCAGTCGAGATAAGGTATTTTCCTATTGAAACTATCCATTGGTATATCTGCTATTCCATATTGTATCAAAGTATTGTCCCTTCTTCCTTCTGGCACTGTTTTCAGTTTGAGGTAAGTTCTGTTTCCATCGCAACAATCAATTGGTACATCTGCAATCCCATATTATATCAGTGTGTTGTCCATTCCTTCTTCTGGAAATGATGTCTTCAGTTTGAGACTGGTAGTCTTTTCCTGAAAGATCCATTGGTAAATCCGCTATCCAATATTGAATCAGCGTGTTGTCCCTTCTTCCTTCTGGTGATGTTGTCTTCAGTCTGAGGAAGAGCCGGTTCCCTTCACAACAATCCATTGCTACAAAGGCTATTCCATAATGCCAGTGCATTTTTCCTTTCTTTATTCTTTATATGTTGAATAACACTGTATTCTTCATATTTCATCCATAACAAGTGTAGAATAAAAAACAACAAACGCTGTTTTTAAATGGAAACAAAATCACTGTTATTACATAAGAAAATGGATATCAACTCACATCTGAGGTGTTACTGTCATCGATTTTTGTCTTCATCTGTGATCACATCTGTAATTGAAAGAAAGCAACAGAGAAGGTTAGCAGAAATAAAGCAGTCACACAACTCACCATAGATAATAAACGAAAACAATTTTACTTACATCTTTGTTGATGAATTTCGTCATCTAATTTGAATTCTTAATCTGGAAAGGCTTGTAGAAATTAAAAAAAGAAATGTCACTGGTAAAGTGTCACTTGCCCCACATGTGATCTAAACTAAAATATTTAAATATATCAACAACAATCACCAGTTATGGACTAATGTAACAGAATGGACACACATTTTTCATGTTTTTCACCTTAAAATGTGACCTTGAACTTGAACATTTACATCCAAAAAATGAAATAAAAAAATATTGAAATAAAACAAAGCACATATCTCAGAATTTCTTAAAAAAGTATTAACACTTTCAGACAAACAGCTAAGTGCGACACATATCATCCATGTTGACTTTGAAATTATTATTCATTTAATTAATTCATTGTTTTGGGACAACTTTTAATTGGACAAGATGTCTTTAAATATGGTAGGAGTTGTCTCGAAACTTGGGACAAGTTGTCTTTGGACGACTTGTCCATAATTCTTACAGAGGCAGTTATGTTGTTTGGTATTTTTCGGTACTTTCAACAATTGTGATATCTGTAGGTCAATTAACTGAGAATTACACATACAAGTACTTGTGGAGCACGTGGTCCAGTGGTAGAGCACTGAACCCATGATGAGTGTCGTGGGTTCGATGCTCCACCACGGCTATGTGTTGTGTCCTTCAGCGAGACACCTTTTCTGCGTATGGTTAGTACTGGTTCTGTCCAGGAAAGCTTCGAGTGTAATTTGTCAAAGTTGTAATAACTTGTTTCACAGTCGAAGTCAAATACATAAGTTTTTGAACTAAACTTTTCATCAAATTATCTTGAAACGTAGTAAAGTTTGTGTACATAACCAGAGACATGTTTATATAATTAAATCACTAAGCAAAGCAATATGTGACAATAATATAGTATACAGAACCAATAGTCACTTAGTGTCATGCAAACCAATATATGATAAAAATATTGAACATTTAATAAAATTTATATCTCGCGGGGGAATAATCATGGCATGTCAGACGATTCTTCGACATTAAAATAGCAAATACCAGTCGTGAACCATTTGTCATCATACATGCGTTGTATATTTCAGTTACATACATTCAAAGTACGCTCTTAACAGTACTTTTAACTGACAACACCGCTATAACACTTCGTAAAACAAGTATTGCGCGACAACTTTATCAAAAATACACCAAAAGCAAATGGCATGAACTTGACTGGCGGTTGATATGTATAAAGCAAAACCCTACTAAAATTGTTATTGATTATTGTTGTCATCACACGTATTTTGAGTTGTATTCGATATTTATTGTTATAATTTGTTATCCATTGTTGGATAGGAGATATAAATGTCAAATTGGAAATTTTAAATATATTGAATATGATTTTGTATTTCGTGGAGCTCTTCCACTAAAATTGACGAATGTGATGCTCTTAGACTTTTCCCCATATTCGTGTAACTTTCCCACTAAAATTGACGAATGTGATGCTCTTAGACTTTTCCCCATATTCGTGTAACTTTCCCACTAAAATTGACGAATGTGATGCTCTTAGACTTTTCCCCATATTCGTGGAACTTTCCCACTAAAATTGACGAATGTGATGCTCTTAGACTTTTCCCCATATTATTGGCCCAGTGACATATCTACATCTGTTATTAATTAAGTCACCAATAGGCTTAAATCAGTGTTAAGTGAATTGAAATGTCAGTGACATACATTGGCGTAGATTCCTATAGGCACTGTGGACACGTGCCTATACTTTTTTTTCTGAAAAATCGAAAAAATGAAAATGCCAAAAAAAAAATGCAATAAAAACCAAGACTCCTGGCAGTCACTTAATAATATAATATCGAATATTGAATGCGAGTGTTTTTATCGAAAACGCCAGACGCTTAATCAAAACACCAATTTGTATCTTTTACGAACATTCCCGCGTTTTATTTTTAAAGTATACCCTTCGTTTTGTATATAAAAATGAAGTTATAGCTAATAACATTTGCCAAATAGTTACATTTCATGAATTTAATACCTGAACATGAGAACAATTGAACAGGATAGTTTTTCTCCTTTATTTATTAAACCAAGGACTTGTATAGGACTTTTGTATAATTCCTTGAATAAATGTAGCTTATAAATGTATAACTTCACAAAAGTGAATATCCATGTATGCGCTTGTAACTTTAACATTAGATTGGAGGTATACTGTTACAGGAATATGAACATCACATATTTCTCTCAATATGTTCATGTAATAAAGTCACTGGCAAATTTGGAAAAAGGAAGAACGCGAGAAGACCAAGAGAAAAATATGGTTACACCCATGATAATGTTAAACATGTATATTATCTGAGAATATCAATATCGCTAAAATAATTAAGTTAATGTGAAACTTGCAGACAATATCATAAATACCTGTGTGTTGGCCGAGTGTCCTGTCCAGAATGTTTTTTTTCTAACCCCACTTTCCGCGGGTTTTCGATTTGAGTGAATATCAAACCTCTCCCATTGGTCAGTGCCATCACGTGCTTGTTCATAACAATATGTTAATTGTAGTAACTCACCCCGTGTCACCCGTATGTTGCTTGATATAAGCTTATTTTCACCCGTAGGCAAACTAATCTTACAATATACATGTACAACATAGAATTAAATCAAAGTACTCAAAATACTACAACCTGGACAAACAATAGTCAAGTAGAAATGAAGCAATAAAGTGTGTCTCAGATGTTCACGAACAAGTACAAGAAACATTTTTGAATGGGATTTAGCGCCATTTTCAACACTTTTCAGGCCATATATGGCATATCCAGAATCATTGGTAGAAGAAGACCCACCGTCCTTTCGTCACATGCAAACTTTCTCACATAAAGTTTTTGAAGCGAGCAGGACTCAAACCCACGACCTTAGAAATAATCTATAAGTTACATCTCAGCATTATTCATTACATTTAGGGTTCCCCGTGGCCGAACGTTCTAAGGCGCTGTCTCAAGATCACTCACTTCCCATTTTGATATATTCATCAATCGAAATAGAGATATTTTCAATCATAGTGCGTCTTATCTTTAAATGATTATTAGATACATTCATATTTTTAATGAAAGTATTGATAGCAATAATTAAAACACTGTCTCTAATGTGATAAAACAATCATATGCATGTGTTTATTTAAAGATGCATCACCTATAACTTTCTTATTTTAAAATATCCATAATATATTATGTTTGCTATAAATGTACAGCTTGTGTATAATTCCTTGATATAGGCAAGGACTTGTGTATAATTCCTTGATATAGGCAAGGACTTGTACATAATTCCTTGATATAGGCAAAGACGACTTGTATATAATTCCTTGATATAGGCAAAGACTTGTGTATAATTCCTTGATATAGGCAAGGACTTGTGTATAATTCCTTGATTAAGCAAGGACTTGTACATAATTCCTTGATATAGGCAAGGACTTGTACATAATTCCTTGATATTGGCAAGGATTTGTATATAATTCCTTGATGTAGGCAAGGACCTGTGTATAATTCCTTGATATAGGTGAGGCCTTGTACATAATTCCTTGATATAGGCAAGGACTTGTGTATAATTCCTCGATATAGGCAAGGACTTGTATATAATTCCTTGATGTAGGCAAGGACCTGTGTATAATTCCTTTATATAAGCAAAGACTTGTGTATCATTCCTTGATATAGGCAAAGACTTGTGTATAATTGCTTGATATAGGCAAAGACTTGTGTATAATTCCTTGATATAGGAAAAGACTTGTGTATCAAAGACTTGTGTATAATTCCTTGATTAAGCAAGGACTTGTACAAAATTCCTTGATATAGGCAAGGACTTGTACATAATTCCTTGATATTGGCAAGGACTTGTACATAATTCCTTGATGTAGGCAAGGACTTGTGTATAATTCCTTGATATAGACAAAGACTTGTGTATAATTCCTTGATATAGGCAAGGACTTGTGCATAATTCCTTGATATAGGCAAGGACTTGTGCATAATTCCTTGATATAGGCAAGGACCTGTGTATAATTCCTTGATATAGGCAAAGACTTGTGTATAATTCCTTGATATAGGCAAGGACTTGTGCATAATTCCTTGATATAGGCAAGGACCTGTGTATAATTCCTTGATATAGGCAAATACTTGTGTATAATTCCTTGATGTAGGCAAGGACTTGTGTATAATTCCTTGATATAGACAAAGACTTGTGTATAATTCCTTGATATAGGCAAGGACTTGTGTATAATTCCTTGATATAGGCAAAGACTTGTGCATAATTCCTTGATATAGGCAAGGACTTGTGCATTATTCCTTGATATAGGCAAGGACCTGTGTATAATACCTTGATATAGGCAAGGACTTGTGTATAATTCCTTGATATAGGCAAATACTTGTGTATAATTCCTTGATATAGGCAAGGACTTGTATATAATTCCTTGATATAGGCAAGAACTTGTACATAATTCCTTGATATGGGCAAGACTTGTACATAATTCCTTGATATAGGCAAGGACTTGTGTATAATTCCTTGATATAGGCAAGGACTTGTACATAATTCCTTGATATTGGCAAGGACTTGTATATAATTCCTTGATGTAGGCAAGGACTTGTGTATAATTCCTTGATATAGACAAAGACTTGTGTATAATTCCTTGATATAGGCAAGGACTTGTGTATAATTCCTTGATATAGGCAAAGACTTGTGCATAATTCCTTGATATAGGCAAGGACTTGTGCATAATTCCTTGATATAGGCAGGGACCTGTGTATAATTCCTTGATATAGGCAAGGACTTGTGTATAATTCCTTGATATAGGCAAATACTTGTGTATAATTCCTTGATATAGGCAAGGACTTGTATATAATTCCTTGATATAGGCAAGGACTTGTACATAATTCCTTGATATGGGCAAGACTTGTACATAATTCCTTGATATTAGCAAGGATTTGTACATAATCCCTTGATATGGGCAAGGACTTGTATATAATTCCTTGATATAGATTAGGCCTCTTAAAAATAAAAAGTTCAATCTTCAAATATTATACTTAAAAAAAAGATATAGAGAAATCAGTCTCCAAGTTCAATTATGTATTTTGAAAAAGGCCATCTCCAATTTATACTATGTATTCCACGGTGGAGAATCAACGTTGCTTTATGCTATGGAGTGGTGCAAAAATCGGAGGAAAGGTGCTCGCTTCTGGCCATATATATATAAGTGTTTGCTTCAGGTATTTATGTTGCCGATAACTCTCTTAATACTTCGTGAAAATTCACGAAACAAAGAGGCGATGACCTATATGTACATTGTAATATCTTTATAAAGATAATACATGTAGACAAACAGGCACATTTCCTATGAAATAGATCTAGTCAATATATTATATCACTGACGTATCCAACATTATGAAAAATAAAACAGTCATTTGACAGCTATTGTTTATTATTATAAACATGTATTCAACCTTTTGACCTAAATAAGATATATCACAGACAGGAGTAACGGACCTTGGTTAGTTCCCCCACATCATCTTATTTTCTTTTTTCTATATTTTTCCAACTCTAAGTTCAATCCATTGTATTTAAAAAAATAGGAGAAAAAAAAAAGAAAAATGACACGAATAAGTTGAGTGGGAAACTAACCAGTGTCCACTTCTCCTGCCTGTGATGTATACATGTTTGAGGGCCTCGTGGGCAACTGACTTGTTAGAGTTATATATTAGTTCAATCATTAAATCAAAACTACTTTCATACTTTCTTTTATTTCCAAACCTTTAATACATAGGATTTGAATAACAATGGTATTAATCGCTCAAAGTACTCTAGGTACTGAAATGCGAATACATACATGCATGACTAAGGTAACTTGTTTCAAATGGCATGAGCGTTTCCTGATCAAATTATGGCGACACCAAAACCCGGCCGTATTTCGGTTCATCATTTCTATTACAAGTCAACAGCAAATCTGGCACATTACATATTGCATTGAAATGCGCTTCGCTCACATATTGTCTATAATGAAATCTGCACAACTTACTAGAAAATAATCAATGTCGATGGCTCAGAATGAACGAACGAACGAACGAACGAACGAACGAACGAACGAACGAACGGACGGACGGACGGACGGACGGACGGACGGACGGACGGACGGACGTTCTGGTGGAAGTGATGTTGTGGGGTGCGGTTTTAATATGTTATAAAACATCTTTTTTTTTCATAAAACAAAACAAAACCTATTTTCTTTCTAACCCTAATGTCACAAACCTTGAGGTCCAACCCTAATGACACTAAAAAAGAATGAAAAAAGGTGAAAAATAGTAAAAGAAAAATGTGAAAAAATAAAATTAACCCCACAATGCCATTTGGACGCATTTTCGCACTTGTGGGGTAAACATTGCACCCCGCAAGTACCAAAAAAAAAACACAATGCCATTCTGTACTGGCAACGCAACCCACAACTGCCGCTCCAGACGTACGTACGGACGGACGAACAGACGGACGGACGATTTATTTATTTGTTTGTTTGTTTGTTTGTGTGTTTGTTTGTTTGTTTGTTTGTTTGTTTGTTCACGAATCAACGAGGACATGGCGTTTTTATTTGACGTTTCTTGGAGGAGGCACGTGTGTGCACGGACCCGAAGTCCGAGCTCATATAAGACATGCTCAATAAGAGTGATATTTGGGGACAACACACCAATACGTCACTTGAACGCTGATGATTGTTAAACAAACTCGACCCAATGCCAGTTCGCCTAAACGGTTAATCCAATTCGCCTATCTAATGATTTTTGTTTTTGTTTTAATGTTTGTTTGTTGTCAAATGTTTTATCGTCGTTAACATTTCCTTCCAAAAGCAAAGTAAATGTAGCAGCGATGTTTTTGTAGCTATCTTCAAAAGAAACAACACGTCTGGAAGAGGAAACCCAATATATATATGCTTACCCACCAACTTGACAGTACATGGTGCCAACACGATATATACATATCCGCCAACATGACAGCACATGGTGCCAACACGATATATGCATACCTGCAACATGACAGCACATGGTGCCGACACGATATATGCATACCCGCCAACATGACAGCACATGATGCCAACACGATATATACATATCCGCCAACATGACAGCACATGGTGCCAACACGATATATACATATCCGCCAACATGACAGTACATGGTGCCAACACGATATATACACATCCGCCAACATGACAGTACATGGTGCCAACACGATATATGCATACCCGCCAACATGACAGCACATGGTGCCAACACGATATATGCATAACAGCCAACATGAGAGCACGTGGCCAACACGATATATGTATAACAGCCAACATGACCGCACATGGTGCCAACACTATATATGCATAACAGCCAACATGACAGCACATGGTGACAACACGGTATATGCATACCAACCAATGTGACTCGAGCAACCCTTAATTTAAGTAAGAGTTATAAATTATAGTTTCATTATCGTCGGAGACTCATTCTCCGCTTTTCAGACTTGGAACACATTGAAAAGTGCGATAATCCTATTTGTTTTGCATTTGAAATTATGAAGAGTAAAGGTGATCACAACGCGCACCTTCTGTACTAATCACAACGCGGACCTGCTGTACTGATCACATCGCGCACCTGCTGTACTGATCACACCGCACACCTTCTGTACTGACCACAACGCGCACCTGCTGTACTGATCACACCGCACACCTGCTGTACTGATCAAAACGCGCACCTACTGTACTGATAACAACGCGCACCTGCTGTACTGATCACAACGCGCATCTGTTATACTGATCATAATGCGCACCTGCTATACTAATCAAAACGCGCACCTGCTGTACTGATCACACCGCGCACCTGCTGTACTGATAAAAACGCCCACCTGCTGTACTGGTCACAACGTGCACCTGCTGTATTGATAACAACGCAAACCTGCTGTACTGATCACAACGCGCATCTGCTGTACTGATCACAATGCACACCTGCTGTACTGATCATAACACGCACCTGCTGTACTGATCAATACGCACACATGCTGTACTGATCATAACGCGCACCTGCTGTACTGATACAGTTTTTTTATATGAATTGGATGCATAAAGTAATGGAACAATCATGTCGCGAGAACCAATGGGAATACATCCGGGTTGTTGTAATTATCATTTGACAATAGTTACACAAACAGTCAATCGTTTTGATTTTATATGAATATCATGTTTTCTTTATTCGATTTGGGGGTATCAATTATCACAAATTTATGCAAATTCCAATGTCCGTCATAACCACTAGTGATTTAATTTATATTATATTTCTATTACATGTATGTATATGTCTCAGCTACGATGCCATTTAACCATCGAATAGTCATTTAGAAAAGTAAACATAGCAGATGATCAAGACTAAGAGTAAAATCGTTCCTCTGCAATTGCAAGTGGTTGGAAAGCACATATACTAGCGGAAAAAAGAAACTGTGCATGGGTACAATATGCTTTAATTTAGGAGATATAAAAGAAATCGCAAAAAAAAATTCAACAGGGTTCTATCTGACCTTTATTTAACACCAGCTCAATTGATATGGTTATTGCATCAGCAGCGTCTTGGATAGAGATCAGTTTTCAGAGATGTTTTAAACAAAGTTCATCTAATCAATACCGTGTATGTCCACCATTGGAATCGATGCATGCTTGGCAACGACGTCTCATTGATGCGACATGTGTGCTGAAAAATGCCTGGGGAATACCATTCCAGATTCTCACAAGCGCACGTGACAGGTCAGGTAATGTCAACGGCTGATTTTGGAGGCGACGTAAGTGACGCTGCATCTCATCCCACACGTGTTCTTTATAAAGGCAACATATATCCGGTGACATTGCAGGCCAAGGCAGCACATTCACATTGTTCTGGATCAAGAAGTCGGTGACGACCCGCGCAACGTGCGGGCGAGCGTTATCCTGTTGCAGCGTGGCGTTACGTTGCTGCACAAATGGAAGGATTTCGTCACAGTATCTGATGCCTGTAAGTGTACCGTCCACAACCACAAGAGCTGTTCTGCCACGGGATGAGATGCCACCCCACACCATGACACTACCTCCGCCGAATGGACGTCGTTGAATCACACAACTGTCATGGAAACGTTCACCAACACGACGGAACACTCTGGAACGACCGTCGCTGCTGTCGAGATGAAACCTGGACTCATCCGTGAAAAGAACACGTGCCCAGTCCTGTTGCGTGAAGTGTATGTGTCGTCTACACCAGGCGAAACGTGCTACACGATGACGTTGCTGGAGAACAGGATGTATGGCTGGACGTCGTGGACGTATGCCTCGTTCAAGCAATCGATTACGTACCGTTCAGGGACTAATTCTTCTAAGGCCAGGAATACTTCTAGCCGTCAAAGTAGCAGTTCTGAGTCGTTCACGGGTGTACGTATCCTGGCGATTAGACGTTACGCGTGGACATCCTGACCGAGGCCGGTCTCTGGTGGTCCCAAACTGTTGGTACCGTCTCCACAAGGCGTTTACAGTATTTCGGTGCACACCAAATTGTCTGGCAATCTCAGTATGACGTACGCAAGCTTCAATCATGCCTACGGCGCGGCATCTGTCAATTTCATTCAACCTTGGCATGGCGTATCAAAATTATGCTGGTTTTGTGTCTTACAGGTATCAACACTATGCTTTATCACAGGTTTAGGCGACAAACGTGTTTGCGATTGACTGCTGGCTGAAAAAAAAACACGTGAAAACGAAGACGTTGGCCAGACAGACGATCCTCTAAGTATGCCTATTTCTTTAACTCTGGGAACAACCAGAAATCACAAGGTGCCAAATCTGGCGAATACGGTGGGTGTGGCACCACTAAGAAACGTTTGTCATGCAGGGACGAAGTTACAAGTGATAATGTATGCGCAGGGGTATTATTAGGTAAAACTGTCAAACTACTTAATCCGACGGCAGAGTGGCGTTGTGTTTTTTTAACAACTTTAAAGGTGTTTTTTTTCAACACGCGATCCATGT
Source organism: Panopea generosa (assembly GCA_029582155.1). Taxonomy (NCBI): domain Eukaryota; kingdom Metazoa; phylum Mollusca; class Bivalvia; order Adapedonta; family Hiatellidae; genus Panopea; species Panopea generosa. Next base: position 83,770,435 of record CM055896.1, read on the forward strand.
ATAGTTTTCCATCTGCAATTTTGCACATTTTCTTCGCCTTAATCGTGCCTCTATTCCCAGTAAAACACTCACTTACCTAATGTTTTAGGGATTTTTCTACAACCTTTGGACTACCTGTACGGAACGGTTTTTCTAGAGTGTTAATTCCAATTTTTGCACCCATCGTTTAACAGCTATTTTATACATTTTTTATATAGATTTCGGGTGGCATATTCGGCGTTTTCCAAATCTTAGAATTACAACTCTTTTATATATCTCTGGCATAACTACACACAGTGAAATCGAACGTGTGTATACAATCAAATATACTGTACACGTTTTGATAACTATTGTATTGTTCAAACGATAAAGCATTACATACTCAAACTTGCACGCTGAATCTGTGTATAAACCAGAATTTGCAGGTAGAGTTGCAAAATTTAATGACTGCTCCTCGTATTTCACGCTCATTATAACATTAGATGTTGCAAGATTTGTTCCACTATGATTAAGATTGAGAACACCGTCAGAAGGATTTAATAACAGTCTCCGTTAAAATATTCTAATTATAAATATTTTGGAAAAGCTAGTATTAAGTTATTAAATATACCTTTCTCTAATAATTGACATGTCTTCGCGGAAACTCAATGCTAACCAAGCGCGTAGCATGGCATACTCAGATACTCTGCCGAGTAATATTTGAAACCAAAGTCCTTTCTCCTTTAGTTCTTTTCATTTTTTATGTATTGATAAAAAATATTACTTGTAAGACATTGTATCAATGTTTTGTTGTTTATGTACAGTTACTCTATAATGTCTTAAATTTTAAAATCATCGTTTATACCTGAATATTTTTTGTATATTATTGTATTATGTCTTACATGGAATGAAATATATTTATCACAAAAGAAATAATATTATAATTTCGCCACAAAACTGCAAAATAAAATCAACAGTTCAACATACTATAATTTACGTTTTCCCGTTGGTGCCATCGCGGCGTATTTTTTAAATTAAGTCAAGTCGAAACAACGAAACTAAGATGGTGACTTTTCACCATCGTTGTTTTGACTTTTCACCTTCGTAATTTCGACTTTTCACCATCGTTATTTCGACTTTTCACCATCGTTCGACTATTCACCATCGTTATTTCGACTTTACATCATTATAGTTTCGACTTTTCACCATTGTAGTTTCGACTTTTTTCACCATCGTAGTTTCGACTTTTCACCATCGTTGTTTCGACTTTTTACGCTAGTTTTTCCATAAATTCAAATTTTACTTAAAAATGAAACACGTGTATTTAAACTCTTATACGAAGGTGTCCTATTCAAGTGAGTTCTTATTTTTTAAAAATCGGCAAATTTATAATCTATCTAAACAGCCGAAACGTAGAAAAACGGCGAAATTATGGGTGGTTGCCAGGGGGCACCATTAACGTTTAAAGCGCGATATTTTCGGCCAAAAAAAAATCATAAAAATATAATAGACAAACTGTGTTCCAACAATCACCGAAGGTCATTAAAAACACACGACGTATGTCTGCTATTTCGGAAGACGTCGTGTTTTATGTTGGTCTCTTGACGCCGTCCGAAATCACAGACAAACGGCGTGTCCCACAGCGGATACTTAAAAAAACTTGGAACGCACATAGGCTTGGCTCCTGGTTCATCTTTATCCTCTTATCTTACATTATTTTTTCATCTATTAAATGTTTGTATTAATTGTCATTTGTAAATGACATATTTATTTGTTCATAATTGTGCGTGTTTATGACTGTCACAACAATTATACAGACTAATATTTCTTTTGATGTTATGTATAGTATATGTATTTAGCCAAAATAAACATTTAAAAATGCTAACACTGTTCCTTATTAATTCTATTTCATCACACAGAACATTAAACGGTTTAAATAGTTATATCATGTGTTATTTTCATGTGCTGTGTGTCTGTGAAGCTGTTGTCACAGATCGCTACCCCCACTAACCCCACAGCTCTGTTGATCACGACGATTCAATCATTCAAGATGAATGTGTTTATAGGTTAGTTTAAACATGTTCATTTACATTAAATATGAATTTTTAAAAGTCCTTACAAATTGTATTGCCCATGCTCGATGCCTACTTCCTGGGATTTATAAACAGCATCAACAGCAACAACAAGTGTTTTGGATTCAAACAATGTTTGGATTAAGGATCCCGCAGACTACTTCTATAGTTGCTTCATTCCAAAATGGCAGCTTTAACGATAGACGATCACCACAGATGCATATATTAACCAATGTTGCCAGTCACCATACGAAAATCGCAAGGTTATACAAATAGCTTTCGAATATGTATAAACTTGATAAGTCATAAACGTACGAATACCTGTTGAGTTGTTACAATAATATATAGTTGTAGCCACGCGACCAACAATTTTATCTAATGTCGTCTATTTCAATAGGTAAATTTTAACGCGTACAACGGATAAAAAAAGCGACCAACAATTACATCTCATGTGTAACAGTGCTGAAATTGAAGACGAATTTCATTTTGTATTACTATGTCCTATTTACCATGAACTTAGATGCAAATATAGACATAATCGTTATATCCGTAGACCAAATATGTTTAAGTTTATTAATCTTCTTCAATAAAAAAATAAACCGGAAAGTGTTAATTTATTTCTGAAGCGTTTGTAAAACGACGTTCCATAATAAAAAACTGATAAATGTGTTCATCCTCAAAAAACTTATTTAATGTAAAAGAAAATTTGAACATATTATACAAATTAAAATCTAATTTATATGAATATTGAAATGTCGATAGTAAGAGCGAGTACGTGTGGTGGGGCGCGAGCGTGTATGTATATGAAAATATGTGCATGTTAGTTACTCATCTTGTTATGTGTATATGGAGTGTACCTCAAAATCCCCATGCTACAAATCCCCATGGTTCAAAAATGGCATAGTACTCAAAATCCCCATGGCTAAAATGTCAGGGTATTCAAAATCCCCATGATGGGTACTCAAAATCTCCATGGCAGTAATGACAGGCTATTCAAAGGTGTTGAGTAGGGGAATTAGTTCAATTATAAAACCGGACGTGTCAAGATGTTTTCTTAGTTGTCTGCTGAAAACTTATGTATGTAGGAAAGGGAATATAAGCGAAATGAAAGACAAATGAAACAATGAACAACTTTAATCATTTTAATTCATAAATATGCATTATTCAATTTAATAGTGCAGAACTCCAAATTATAGATAATATATAAAAAAAAAAAAAAATTGTTTATATCAAATAAATCATATACTGCACTGCAAACACTGTTTTTATTCTTTTTCAGCACATTTTCACATTAGCACAAGTCCATAAAATCACATGGCATTTAATACACCGAATTCATTTTATTCTTATCACATGTCCAAAGAGAAGGATTGTTATGTCCCACCAGATGTTTAAATGAATTATTCCACGACTCGCACTGATTATTTGTCCTGTCCTGGCCTTCAATGGTGGCACTGTGTACATTCCAAAGTACTAGGGGGAATCTAGGTGCTAAGCGCCGGAACCTCATGTGCCCGCTTGCTGACATAACTGCACAAAATGTGCCGTTTACGTAGTTTGAGTCGAAGTACTCCACCAGACACTGCAGTTGATCAGGGGATTGTTCGCGAAGTACAGCCATGCCGTCTTTCACGTTGTTGGGTGGCAGGAAAGCTAGACCATCAAGCTTTGCGCAGAATGTCCTAACCTCATCATCATTGTTGTAGTCGACTGCAAATCCTCTGACTGAACTTTTCTCCAGGTAGCCTGGGTTAGATGATAGAAGCATCCCTGTATATGAATGTTGTAGGTGAAGACAGTTTTAACGGCATTGTGTATCGCTACCTCGTAGTCAGCCAGGATGCGCTCTGGGTTGGGTCTAATACCTCGCTGCAGACACACATCTAGTAACGCCCCAGTGGGTCCAACAATTCCATTTACTATTAATCCAAGATAGTGGTTTTATATAGCTAAAGAAATGTGATCTCAATAAACCCACTACACAGAGGTATCTGTATATCGATAAGATAAATTACGTGGTGTGGTTTATATAGATGTGTTTGCATACACACTTTAGTATGATGAAATATTGTAGGTGCGTGTAGCGGTGATACACCCTATGTGAAACGTAAACAAGAAAATTATATGAGCATAATATTTGTAACGGTTCTTGGAGTTTCAAAAATATGGCGACATTCAGATCCCTGGATGAAGGATCAGACGAAGTGTACGATTTAAACTGTGATACCTGCCTAAGGGAAACACAGACGCACGTGGAAGCCCTTATGTTTTGTAATGATTGTAACGAGTATTTTTGTTCACCTTGCTTTCAACATCACCAGAGATTTTCAGTGACGAAACACCACGCTTCTGTACCGGCCAGCGAGGCGCGAGGCAGAATTCCTAAAGTAAAGGTTATAAGCGTCAGTATGCCTGCAGACAGTGTGGCTCCAGGTGACGTACCAGGCATGTGCATTGCTCCTTGTAACGAATCACGGTACCTTATTATCAGCGATTGGAAAAATAAAAGTGTCAAAGTACTGGATTCGAATAGATTTTCACTTGTGGATTGCAAGAAGTTTACGGAGAAACCTTATGGGTTGCAGCTTTTGCAAAAGTCTGGAGAAATTGCTGTTAGCTTCAGAGATAATGGGGAAATCATTATTCTAAAACTTAAAGATGGTGGATCTAGCAAAGGGCATTTGATATTTGTGCGAAAGTTGCAGGCTCCAAAGAAAGTGCGAGGAATAACAGCAGCGAAATCGCTGCACTGCGATGTCTTGTATATGGTAAGAGGAGGGGATCCCCATCACGACAAGCACGTTGCTGGGGAGGTGCTCATCTCCAATTACGGAGGTGTTGACAAAGATAATCTTTTTCATTTGAAGAGGTTTTCAACAAATTACAAAGGACGTACCTTGTTTCCAAGAAATATCGCTATCAATAAGACCGGTGAAAGAGTTTTTGTATCTGATTCATCTGTAGGTGTGGTCGTCTACAACAACGATGGTGTTGTACTTGGTACACTGCCCGACCCTCGTCTAAAAAAAGCCAGAGGGCTTTGTATTGACAAGAACGACAACGTTTACGTGAGCGGAATGGATTCTGCCAATGTAATGAAGTTTAGTCCAGATGGTAACGTAGTTGGAGAAGTTCTAAGCCAAGACAATGGTCTAACGAGACCAATATCGCTTTTCTATGATGATGATACGAGTTCTCTGTTTATCGGATCGACAAGTCACGAACCACTTCATGTTTTTAAAGTATAAGTAAACTAAACTGATAACAAAATACAGACAATTATGACGCAATGACCCGATACGGACAGGGTTATGCAAATTATATAAAATGGAATGTGACAAATCTAAATAGGAAGTATACAAGGTTTATGTTTCTGCATTAATCTGATTATCTCTGTATTCCGCGTACTTCTTCAATGTTAGTGGATTAATTCTTGGCTGTAGTGAAATGTGGCGGTTTCCACCATCGGGCAACACTAACAGCAAATCTCAAAGAAAGGAACGCTTAAAATCGGCATAGCTGCCTGCACGCAAATATGTAAGTGAAATAAATTTGATGAGTAAATGGGTCACGGTTTATGGGACACTGGTCAGACTCCTGAAGCGAAAGTCGTCATTACATTTAAGAATATGCAATGGCAGTTTTACAGCGCGCAACTTTAAATAGTTAGATATATATCAAAAAAATAACTCAACTGGACAAATTTGAAAAGTCTTAATGCATAGTCTTATTTTAAGAAAAGAATGTGTCTCTAACATCGGATAGCACCTATACGAAAAACTTTTATATTAGGTCTTATATATATATATATACTCAACACTATTTGCTCCCAAATCGTACATTAAATGGACATACATAAGAGCTCCTGTTGACTTGAATGTTTAATCTAAAGATGAAGCTCGGTGTATCTCTTTGCTGATTACTGCGACATAGTGCACTTCTGCAAGGAACTTTTCGGTATTTTTTTTAATTAAGGGTTAATCGGGCTCGTTTGCTGTGACATAGGATCTTGACGACACGTGTTTTTCTTCAGATTACGTGATTAAACAACTATCCTGCTGATTGTTGATTAGAAATAGTAAGATGATTTACTATGATTTTATATTATCGTTGACTAATTCGTGACGATGCCTATCACTTGACGTTATTAACGTGTGTATCAGATCTCCTGGAATTAGATAGAAAATGCAATGTTCTATCCTTAGTGCACTATTTTTAGGTTATTATTGTAACCTTACTGCAATAAGCACCTGTTGTAACTGATATATATATATATATATATATATATATATATATATATATATATATATATATATTTAGAGAGAGAGAGAGAGAGAGAGAGAGAGAGAGAGAGGGAGAGAGAGAGAGAGAGAGAGAGAGAGAGAGATCGGCCGGCAGGCAGACAGACAGACAGGCACTGCGATGGTGGTGTAGGTGGGTATGGTCGCTAGCAAGCCAGCGAACGTGCTTATTCCTTATTTAATGCCTATTACAATTTGCTAATGTTCTTGTATTTTTGTTTTCATATTTTATGTTTGTCACCTTGTGCATGTTTGCACTGTACTCATGTACCATAAAATCTCTGTAACCGGAGGAATTAAAGAGAGTAAAACTCAGATGTTATTCTGAACTTATTGAAGACTGAATACGTCTTAATCACGATGCCAAGCGATAGTTACGTAAACAGTGTATCACACACGGTCCCGAGTTATGATCTATTATTTTCACCCTTCGACATTTAAGACAATTAAATTCCACAAGAATCTCACATTTCGTTGTTACTCCTATTGGCTATTTGCTAAAAAGATCCTGTGAACTTTATTTTATGTTAAATTTTGACAAAAAGATAATTATGTACAGCAGTATGAGAATATAAAGGTTATGTTTCACTGTGCGTTGTCATTCAGTGTGTTTAAGTATGCATCATACTTCTCTTTAAGATATTATTTTAGTGTGAATGTTAATGTCTGTGTTTTGTATATGTTCGTATTGGTCAGCCATGTATCACACCATTATTCTTACAAGTTCAATACGGCAGAACAATTTTTATAGAGATTTAAGTTTACAGTCACAGTTATTCATTCTAAAGACAAAAAAAAAGTGTTGTTTTTTGTTTTTTTTTAAATGTGTGTGATGCGATTCAACGAGTTTCTTCTTGAAATAAATACTTCAATCTCACTTAAAACCATGTTCATGTCATCATTACAATTTTAAAACATACTAGTAAACGTATTTCAAGTTTCAATCTTATTTCAAGTTTGGGAAAATTTGTGAATTTTGTTCAAATGAGCACAGGATTTTAAAAAAAAAAAGATGAGTTCTTAATTCATACATGAATTTTTCTAGGATTCAATCTCGGACCAAACAACCAAACGGGGGACTTAGGATTTCTCTAAGATTCAATTGATATAAAGTCGAAAAGTGTTACCATATTTTATTTTCACAATATTACATAATCAAGTATTCCCAAATTAAATCAAATCACTTAGTTTGTTTCAGTATAAGTGGAGCGCATGGTCATGTCCGTTGTGACTTCAACAGATAACTGTTATTGAAGCTAAATATTCTCACGCAAGGAAGCGACCGAGGGCATATATAACCAAAACTTTGTTGCGCTTAAGTATGATAGCCACACACCCCTTTGGTGTACTAAAAACCAAACCAGGTACCCCATTGGTACCATTATAACAACAGGTATCCCATTGGTACCATAATATCTGGTACCCCCTTAGTACCAAATAAAAGCAGCTGCCCCTTTGACACCATAATACAACCAGGTGTCCCTTTGACACCATAATAAAACGAGGTAACAGCGCAACTTCGCCTACTTCCTGTTTCAATATAAAGTAGTCTTACATAAACGGGTGAGACAATGTAAGAACGCCTAGCCCTTATCGCTCTCTGGCCAGTTCTTACATGCTCCAAAAACCACTCCCAAAAAACTAATTTTTAGCCGCATGAGTCTCCTCCATATCACAGATGACTGCTATGGTATGTTGAAAGACCCATAGGCATGCAAAAGAATGAATTTGAAATATGCCAATACATAAGTAATATTTCGTTATGTCCCCGATCGCATCCAAACGTAAGAATTTTCCGCAGACATGACAAGGAGATGAAAAGAAGAAAAGGAAAGAAAGCAAAAGAATAATGAAGAAAAATAGGAGAAAGCAACTTTCATAGATACATAACAATAAAATATACAGTTCAAACTATGTGTCATTATTACGTTTGCCTAAGACAGTCACTTTGTTAGCTCTCGTTGTTTTCACTTGGAACTATATCAACGTCAGTTCGTTTCCGCCACTGCTGGCACATTTGAAAATGTAACATGTTAACACTGAATTGTCACTGTTAATCGTTTAAACTCGACTGTTCACAAACAACACCTGGACCGAAATGTTCATTGCCTGCTCAGTTCCGAAGACGAGATCGCCACATTTCGGACTGTTGTAGTGCGAAGCCTTTGTGTCTTTGAACGTGCCTCAAGTCCATGGTGTATAACATGTAGTTTGCCTAAGACAGTCACTTTGTTAGCTCTCGTTGTTTTCACTTGGAACTATATCAACGTCAGTTCGTTTCCGCCACTGCTGGCACATTTGAAAATGTAACATGTTAACACTGAATTGTCACTGTTAATCGTTTAAACTCGACGGTTCACAAACAACACCTGGATCGAAATGTTCATTGCCTGCTCAGTTCCGAAGACGAGATCGCCACATTTCGGACTGTTGTAGTGCGAAGCCTTTGTGTCTTTGAACGTGCCTCAAGTCCATGGTGTATAACATGTACTGAAATTAAATAACTGACCAACAGTTAACATGTTAATTCTGTATGCATAAAATAGAGGAGATTTTTAGAAATTGTAACTTGGTTAAGGGTGCGGTGGGTGGGTTGATGTTTTGCTTTTACCTGTGCAATATGAAAGTGCGAGGGCGACGTGGTGGTCACATGGCCTTATATACCCGACCAGTTCACGTCCGATCTCGTGAGGATTAGTTACTATAGAGAAACTAGCGTCTTTAAAATACAACTTGCTTCCGTAAAGCGTGTCCGAAAATATACGGAAATTGTTACCAGAATAACCAAGATTAATCTTTAAAATTAATCTCTATTATTCTAGGATTTAATCTCGGACCAAACAACCAAACGGGGGACTTAGGATTTCTCTAAGATTCAATTGATATAAAGTCGAAAAGTGTTACCATATTTTATTTTCACAATATTACATAATAAAGTATTCCCAAATTAAATCAAATCACTTAGTTTGTTTCAGTATAAGTGGAGCGCATGGTCATGTCCGTTGTGACTTCAATAGATAACTGTTGTTGAAGCTAAAGATTCTCACGCAAGGAAGCGACCGAGGGCATATATAACCAAAGCTTTGTTGCGCTTAAGTATGATAGCCACACACCCCTTTGGTGTACTAAAAAACCAAACCAGGTACCCCATTGGTACCATTATAACAACAGGTACCCCATTGGTACCATAATATCTGGTACCCCCTTAGTACCAAATAAAAGCAGCTGCCCCTTTGACACCATAATACAACCAGGTGTCCCTTTGACACCATAATACAACCAGGTGCCCTTTTGACACCATAATACAACGAGGTAACAGCGCAACTTCGCCTACTTCCTGTTTCAATATAAAGTAGTCTTACATAAACGGGTGAGACAATGTAAGAACGCCTAGCCCTTATCGCTCTCTGGCCAGTTCTTACATGCTCCAAAAACCACTCCCAAAAAACTAATTTTTAGCCGCATGAGTCTCCTCCATATCACAGATGACTGCTATGGTATGTTGAAAGACCCATAGGCATGCAAAAGAATGAATTTGAAATATGCCAATACATAAGTAATATTTCGTTATGCCCCCGATCGCATCCAAACGTAAGAATTTTCCGCAGACATGACAAAGAGATGAAAAGAAGAAAAGGAAAGAAAGCAAAAGAATAATGAAGAAAAATAGGAGATACATGTAGCAACTTTCATAGATACATAACAATAAAATATACAGTTCAAACTATTTGTCATTATTACGTTTGCCTAAGACAGTCACTTTGTTAGCTCTCGTTGTTTTCACTTGGAACTATATCAACGTCAGTTCGTTTCCGCCACTGCTGGCACATTTGAAAATGTAACATGTTAACACTGAATTGTCACTGTTAATCGTTTAAACTCGACTGTTCACAAACAACACCTGGACCGAAATGTTCATTGCCTGCTCAGTTCCGAAGACGAGATCGCCACATTTCGGACTGTTGTAGTGCGAAGCCTTTGTGTCTTTGAACGTGCTTCAAGTCCATGGTGTATAACATGTAGTTTGCCTAAGACAGTCACTTTGTTAGCTCTCGTTGTTTTCACTTGGAACTATATCAACGTCAGTTCGTTTCCGCCACTGCTGGCACATTTGAAAATGTAACATGTTAACACTGAATTGTCACTGTTAATCGTTTAAACTCGACGGTTCACAAACAACACCTGGACCGAAATGTTCATTGCCTGCTCAGTAAGAATTTTCCGCCACAAAATAAAATATTATTTTATTTCCCCAAAATTCTTATTCTAAAATCTTTAACAGATACTCCCTAACTGCGTCTTAATAATAGTCAATGCCAACGTCTGATAAGTGTACGCCGTCGTTCCGATAGAAACCAGGAGTTTTAGTAGTTTTTTTTATGATAAATGATTCTGAGATATCATACCAACTATTAATTTTATGAGAAAATGACAGTCCTGATATATATGTTGAAATAGTTTTTGGCGATTTAGCTTTTCCGAAAAGGAAAACGATGAAAAGGGTGATATCTTTCATAGGCGCCGGCCATGCATCTGGCAAATTATAAAGTGTACGGAATGATTGAAAAGCGTTTAACGCCGTGTTGTAAGTGAATGCCGTATTTCTGGCTATCCCTGCACGAACCAGTTGCTTGTATCTATTGTGAAGATATCCCAAAGTTGGCGTGGCACTGGTGTTGGGTTCGAGTCTGCTTCCGGCGCCAACATTCTGAACCGGGAGAGCTGAAAGCGAGATAACGCATCACTTATTTCGTTTTTGCCCCAGGGATATGCGAGGCTTTAATCAAGCAATTAAAACGCAAACCCTGCAGTGAGAGTATTCTTAGTAAGGTTACTACCGGCGATGACTTTGAAGTCATGGTATTTAAGATGTGAACTACAGCTTGATTATCACAATGAAAGCGTATTTTCTTGTTACGCAACTGCTTGCCCCATATAAAAACCGCTACGACGATAGGAAACAATTCTAACGTGGTAATATTTTTTGTTAGGCCGTTCTCTTGCCACTTTAATGGCCACCTCGCATTACATCAATGTCCCTTAAACCAAATTCCGAAGCCTATGCCGCCGGCGCTATCGGTGTACAATTGCTCGTCGTCATTTGACACCCAAAACTTGTCATGAAATACGGAGATGCCGTTATAATTTCTGAAAAAATGTAGCCACATTTCTAGATCTAGTTTTATTTCTTTGCTCACGCGAACGTGATGGTATGAGCGTGTCACGCCGCAGGTGGAATTAATAAGCCGTCTACAAAACGGTCCTACTGCTATTGCGCGACAACAAAAATTTAGTGACCCTATCAGCGACTGCATTTCTTTTAATGTTACCGACTTTTTTGACAGAGTGTATTGAATTTTTTGAATTACTTCAGTAATTTTTTCTAGCGGGATTCGAACCTCCATTTTCTGAGAATCCAGTTCTAAGCCCAAGAAAACAAGAACTTGAGTCGGACCTTTGGTTTTCTCATCTGCTAGCGGTACACCCAAGTCTTGCATAATCGTTGTAAATACTTGCATCAGAGCATAACAACTTGCATGGCTTTTTTCGCCTCCTAAAAAATCATCTAAGTAATGAATTAGACGGCCTGATTTCATGTTAGTCTTGACACAGAACTCGAGGAAAGTTGAAAATTTTTCAAAAAGGCTCGGAGATATGCTGCAGCCAAAAGGTAGTGATTTATCAAAATAAATTTTACAGTTGAGAGAAAACCCTAACAGCTCGTAATCTTCGTGGTGTATTGGCAACAATCTAAACGCGTTTTTAATGTCCATCTTAAATAAAAAACAGTTTACCCCAAGATCATGAATCATTTGAATCGCTTGGTCGAATTCTATGTACTTAACCGAGCATAATTTGGGGTCGATGAAATCATTGATAGACATGCCCTCCGGGTATGATAGGTGATGTATAAGTCTATATTCCCCTGGATTTTTCTTGCGAACAATGCCTATAGGTGAAATTTGTATGTTTTTAATAGGGCTGACGTCGAAAGGGCCTGCAACCCGGCTCGCGTCTATCTCTTTTTGTATTTTTCCTTGAGCGATTTCTGGTAGTTGCTTAATGGATATGAGATTTTTTGATAAGCGGGTTTCACGTGGACCCGTGTAGTTTAATTTAAAGCCATGTTTAAAACCGTTCAAAAGAATAGTGGCATCCGATAACTCATAATTACTTAACCAAAGTTGTAAGGCTTGTATATTGATTGGTGAAAAAGCAAGCTTGACGATGTTAGATAACATAGGTGAGTTTTTAACTTCTGCTCGAGCCTTGTTGACCACGGGGGTAGCCACGCTGCCCTCGCCATATTCCCCGGCCACGAAAAGAACTAGTACTGGAAACTGGCGGGGTTTGATTCGCTTTGTTCCCCTATATTTTCTGTTTGTGGGACGTACGGTGCTGTGTGGGATTTAGCGCCCGTGTTACAGTGAAGCAAGGCATGAAAACGGCCACAATGGAAACAGACATGCCTGAATTTGCAGTTTTGCCACCGACACGCACCCTTATTGAAAGCTATACAAATTTTAGCGGCATACGGCTTTTGTACCACGTGACTAGCAACAGGCTCATTACTGAGCGGCATGCACCTTATCCAAAGGTCGTGATTAATCGCAGCCCACGAGGCTGGCGTAAGAGCTTGGCGCATGCGAAACTGCTGATCGTACACTTTCCAGAATTTCCCCCCATGACGGGAGGAACCTTCGCGGATTACATAGAGATATTGCAGCAACTCGTGAATTTTGTTCGGATGTGTCGCCAAATAAATAGACATGTAAATTATAAACGCGTCTGTCCAGCGTTCAATCGAGCCGATATCTTTACACTCGCTCGGACGGCTTTCTATAATACCGTTATGTGATAATCTCAAAGTACTACCTGAAGTAAATTCGGCCAGTTCCACCGCACCCTTTAAAAGTAAAGCCAAATTTATATATTCGCCTTTACATATTTTCTGTTTTAGTGTAGAAGGAACGTGTAAGGCGATATCATCTTGTGCTATGCGTGCAAAATAGCCATGTGAACTAACGTTATCAAGGTTCGGTAATTGATTCATTCCTGTAAAAATATTGCTATTCGGGTCTGTCTGTTGACCCACGTGTGTGATAACGCCGGGTAGGTTCGAATTTGGCATGTCACTATCAGTGTTGAAATCTTTAGGTGGGTTATCATGCACATTACTCGTGTTAGTTTCGCCATTTTTCCCAGTCGCCCTCTGAGGTAAAATTTTAGATGCCTGAATAATTTGTTAGTTTACCCCTCCCCGGCATAGCTATATACGATATTGTTGTTTTGCTTTTACCTGTGCAATATGAAAGTGCGAGGGCGACGTGGTGGTCACATGGCCTTATATACCCGACCAGTTCACGTCCGATCTCGCGAGGATTAGTTACTATAGAGAAACTAGCGTCTTTAAAATACAACTTGCTTCCGTAAAGCGTGTCCGAAAATATACGGAAATTGTTACCAGAATAACCAAGATTAATCTTTAAAATTAATCTCTATTATAATAATGAAATGTCGAGTAATTTTAACAGCATTGTTTATGCGTTTATGCGCCAGGTATGCTATAAATCAAAGAATATCAAATGTCAAGTGAAAGTGGTGGGAATATAAAATAAGAATGAAATACATGTAATGTATTTCTCTGCAGTTTTATTTTACTGATCACATAAACATTTATCACAGCTGCAACACGTGCGGAGGCCAAAACTTACAACCACTGTCATGGTAACCATTGGCTTTCTCGCAAACTTGATCAAACAGCAAAACATCACTGTGCTGTTTATATAATTAAATTACAATTTGGTGGTGGTATGGTACCCCAAATTATAACAAAATGGGCATTAATGCATGGATATGTAACAAAGTTCTGACAGGGAACCATGCATGAGAATTCAGAAGTGTTGCCCTTCTTTTAATGGTGATATGATATTCTGGTTCATTAACATGCTCATATGCAAAACTCTGCTACTTGAGTGTATCTATTCAAAATATAAACATTGCACAGTGCGTCTTTTCTGTTAAATCAGTCCACAATAAAAAATGTGATTTAAATAAATGATTGGGGCCAAGTTGTAAGTTTTGGCTACGATACAAAAATGTCAAGCATCACTGTATAAGCACACAAAACATATGAAATGCAAATTTTAGAATTTCAATCATACATAAAATTTTGATACATAAGTTATGTAATTGAAAATAGTTTATGGAAGGCTAGTAGCTTACTGGTGTACTGGAAATTTATTCAGTAATGGTATATAATTCTATAATATTTTTTACAACAGAGTTATGTACCTTGCTCAAAACTTGTAATTCCTTTATAAAAGAATAACAGTTTTGTCTCTGGCTGAAAACTTAAAGCATTTACTGTGCCGCAAATACCACTATATTGTCATATTGTCACTATATTGTCATACATGTACTTAAAACAAGTAATAAAAACTTAAACATTTCCTTTCAACATAGTATAGTTATGTCCCTTGTAGAAAAACATAGAGACAATATTAACTGTGCTGTAACTTTTCTTATGTTTTTTTAATATACATAAAAATTACAGAGATATTTTGTTGTTAATATTATCATAATCAAGGCAGGATAATCAGGGTACAGATCACAAAATGTTCTCTTTTTTATAAGTTTGGGAATGACTTTTGGTGAGATCACACACAAAGTCTTACACAAATGGGGGATAAATCTATTTCATTAAAACCTAACTGCACTTTATACCCGTGAATCTTCATATCTTATCTGCTACATGTATATCTACTTATTTAATAAAAACATAACTTATATAACAGAACAAATCTTCAAGATACCGTTTTAATACAACTCTCTCAACAAATCTAAATGTAATAGTATGGTGAGATCCTATTGGAAATAAATAAAACCAAGCTACAGCTATGTCAAAAATACTTTTAATTCTTTGGAAACATATTTGCATCACACACCTACCAAGCCACTCTTAACTAAGCTTTATGTTATAAAACTACATTAAATTTGCAAACTTTAGTCTACCAACAGTCTCAAAAGACACCTGTCTTGTGAAACCATGTCAAATTCTAAACGGCAACTACAATAATTTGTTGTTGGTAACCTTTTTAACCCTTTACTCCATAGATACGCATTTTCCCGCACAAATCACAGAAGGCCTTTAAAAACAGTGCAGGAAGAGTTCAGATTGCTCGTAACGAGCAATCTGAAGACTTCCTGCACTGTTTTCCACTCTTTCAGTTAATATAAACATAATTCACCCAATAATTCAAAAGCCGTCTATATTATGTGTCCAACAGCGTCTATATTAGAGGTGTCCAAAGGCGTCTATATGAAGTAGAGAGTTAAAGCATAGAACTGTCAATATCCTAATCCCTCATCAGCATTAAACATCAAAAACCTTAGTCATTTCCAAATAATGTTCAAAGTCTCATACCATTACAACTGTTTGTACTGATGAGTTACTTTGAAAAGCTTTGAAGGCAACATGGATAATTCAGTTCAAAATAGTGGTCCTGCCATGACAGGGTGTCAATGTACATGTACAACAAAGGGCTATCAATGTACATGTACAACATATTTATGTCAATGTACATGTACAATACATGTCTGCCAATGTACATGTACAATAAATAGCTGTCAATGTACATGTTCAACAAATGGCTGTCAATGTACATGCACAACACATGTATGTCAATGTACAACACATGTCTGTCAATCATGTACACTAGCTGTCAATGTACATGTACAACACATGTCTGTAAATATATATCACACAGCTGTCAATGTACAACTTATAACTGTCAAAGTACAGTCCATGGATAAAGAGGTGCAAATTTCAAGGAATGTTGAAGCTGGCCAAGTCTACTACAACTACCATTACTTGAGATGTTAAAATACATCCTTAACTGTGTATTACACTCTAGTGGGGTATGCCACTCACTGGGTATCTAAAGGCACAATGTGCCTTATCAAAAACTATGAAATGACACAATGTGCAATACTAGAATTACAAAACAACATAAAAGTTCATACCAGAAATATGAAATGACATGCAAAGAACTATACCTGCAATATGATATGTGACAATATTCTGTGTCAAATATGACATGTCACAGCATCTGTTTTATTATCCACGAAATATGGTATGATATAACACATGTCTAAGTATAGCACACATTTTATGTCACAATATAATATGACACATCATATGTCACAATAAAATATATGTCGTGTCATATGTAACAATATAATATGATATATTATATGTCACAATATAATGCATGTCACATCACAATATATGTACAACACATCACATGACACAATATAAACAATGTCAAATATATGTCACAATATAATGACATCTGTCATATCATATGCCACAATATAAAATATGATACATCATATGTCACAATATAATGACATAGCATATGTCACAATATAATATATGACACATAACATGCCACAAGATAATGCTACAGTGTCACAGCTTATTGTGGTATACAACTCTGGAGATTGCCAAGAAAATATGCATCGTCATAAAATGACATGTCATGAAATGATGAATAAATAATACAGGACCAATGAAATGATCCCTTTCTCAGGAAAAATATTTTCCTAGCTACGTGAAGTTTTAAACAATAGCTCACCAATGTCATACAATCATATACTACTGTTACTGTAAATGTCAACTCTGGTCACATGTTTGGTACTCCATATGGAACATATAAATGTTGATGACACGCAAAATACCATGAGTGTTAGAATGGTTGGAACTTATCAATGAGGTAGGGTTGAGAGTTGATGATGAAACAAGATCATAAAGTACAATATACAATGTGATAAACCTTATCTAGCATTTCACATAAAATATATTATTCTGCAACAGTTTGGTTCAAAAATCAAGTGATCATCTTATCAAACATCAGAAGGATCTAGTTCACACAATTGTATTTTTTTTAAACACAGAACAGCCTCTGGAAACATTTTTTTTATAAAATTTACTAAGAGGACTATAATAATTATATTAATTATCACAATTTTTAAAGGTCACAGTAATCAAAGATTAAATTTTGTAGAGATTAAATGCCCTTACAGAAGATACAATATATGCATTATCACAATCTAATTATCTGTTTGTTTTTCTGCCATGAAATAAGATATCAAGACAATATTTCAAAGTGTCAAGATGACAAGTTGATATTTCCAAGCATCTATATACTAAGATCTGATATATCTTCTTCAGATTCAAGACTCTGAACCTCATCAGAGTCCTCGCTGGCCTCGGGGGTTGTCTCCTCCTCCCCCGTTAAAGCAATCCTCGCATAATCATCTGTGTCGATGGACTTACAGAAGTGAATGGCGTATTTGAGTTTTTCTTTAAGTACAATCTTGCAAGAGTATCGAGGCATCTTGAGCAGGAAAAAGCATGTGTAACTTTCTGGTAGGAAATGATCTGGTGGGTGGTACTTGTCCAACACCTGAAACATACACAAGTTTGATCATTTCTACAGTGAAATATATACGAGTTTGATCATTTCTACAATGAAAATACACATGTTTGACCATTTCTACAGTGAAATATACACAAGTTTGACCATTTCTACAGTGAAAATACACAAGTTTGACCATTTCCACAGTGAAATATACACAAGTTTGATCATTTGTACAGTGAAATAAACACAAGTTTGATCATTTCCACAGAACATGCTTATCTAGTTATCAATTTGCATGAAAATGAGCTGCAACTATCAGTTGATAAAATATTCAGCGCTGGAAATACTATAAAAAACTAAATTTGAGTACATGATAGAATTTTCCAATTTTGATTAAAAACTATCAGCTTCTGAGTTCTAATCTAATCATAAAATTGTTATTTAAATTTTCAGTACTTGCAAGTCCCATTTTAGTTTTTATCAACCAATCAACCTTTATGGGAGTATCTAGACTTTTCACATACCTGTAGTACAAAATCTCTGCCACGGAAGTCCGCGATTGTCCGTGGTAGTCTGGTTCGTCCCCAGACAAAGCGTAGAAAGAGAGATCTTTCTGCATTGGAGAAGTCTTCCATCACCTCCCAGAACCACTGTACAAGTTGAGAGGAGGCGTCTATACCCTTGTAGGTGGCAACTGACTTTAACAGGTTCAGGGGAATATCCGGACTTCCACACACCTGGTGTATACAGGTATATATTATACATTGCTGTGCATACATGATATCTCTTTAAAAAATGTATTTTAATAATAATTATAACAAAACCATGAAATCATCAAATTTAATGAAAATTACATACATATAAAAATTATTTTAATTTGGCTGAAGGTTCAAGTGTATTAAATATAAAGGGTGATCCTCACCATGCATTAATTTTCTTAACTGAAGTATGGATCAATTTTCATCATTGTAAAGTTTAAGATAAAAGAAAAAAAAATTCAACCATCATGAACATTGAATGAATATAAATATAGAAATGTTTAAGACTTCTGGCAATGTAATAATTAAAATGGATGGGATTATTGCACATAATAGTGAAAATGGCAGCCCCCATTGACGCAGAATATATTTTAATATGTCAGAATGGGTTTTTCACCTTTTTTTCATCAGTATTTCAATTATTTTAGGGCAGTAAGTGCACCTATTCATCTTTCCTGGAATCTGCTAGGTGGTTAACCAGTACTAGACACACCGTGTAATGAAGTCAATGACTACCTCCCCTAGGTGAGAGACCCGTGTCTGTAAAACAAACTTCATGACTTATCATCAAACAAACTGTGACCGGGAAGGGATTCCAACTCACAACCCCCAGATTGACAGTCAGAAATGTTAGTAACTGAACTACTGTAGAAAATACTTTGAGTGAGATCTTATGATTTTTAACAAAGCACTTTGATGTATCATAACAAACGATGATAGTCATATATGTAATTTGTAGATGGCAATAAAATTAGTTTCTCCCATTTCTTCTCGTAGAAGATACGGGTTTCCCCATGAAGGAAAACTCTATCTTCTATGTCACATGATAGCTTTCTCACATGGCCAGACAAAAATCTGGAACTAAATCATTTTTTTGTAATCTTTATCCTTATCTACAAATCATGATCATATACATTTTCATATTCATGTCTACGAAAATATTTCAAAACTTGATTTTGTCATAGGTAACTGTAACCTTTACGTCAGAATAATGAAGTGTACGAATATATTCATGACATCTTGCTTACCTAAATGAAAAATGTCAGAGTAACAAATATATCTGAAGTGAATTATTTAAACAAACAATGTGCGGAAAGATTAACAGGTGTAATTTCTGGTACATACTTTTAGTATGTACTTTAAAAAATCCATTTCTTCATATATATGTGAAATTTTGGGCATTAAACACACAATAAAAAAGTAGAATATTTTTGTGATGAAGGCCATTATCGAAGATCTGTCATTTGACAGAAATGAATTGGAGAAAAAAAATCCATCATGAGTTCATCCATGTGGGATAGAAATATCTCACCCTCTGAAATATCTCATCTTGGGTGAGATATTTCTATCCTACACGGATACTCATGGTGGATTCTTATAAAAGGTTAACCAGTACTTGATTACATTTATCTCTTCAAGTAACTGATAACTTTCCCACTTGAATCAGCGGTGAAAGATGAATGTCATATAAAAATCATCAATGAGACTGTGGCTGTGCGGGGGATGGAACTCACGAACATGGAATTGGAAGTCAGACACACTAACGACTGAGCTAGTCTGAGGACCCAAATATAGGGTCAATAATCGGTCATGTTCATATAAACAAACTGGACTACAATTAGGATATATCATTCATTAAGGAGACCAGGTTCGGATTCAAACATCTGACTATCTTGGACGGGAAGTCAAATCCGTTAACAAGGCAAAGCTCCAAAAACAAGAGAAAAAGAGTTAATACATAACAAGACAGACATACAGCATTACGATTTCAACTTAGACAACAAATGTGTATATAAATTTAGTCTGCAACATTTAAACAATTAGTTATTGAAGATAGGGTTACCATGGTTTCCATTTCTAGCCCAGTAAAGAGAGACTGGAGGGGTACAGGGATCACTTTGGTCATTCCCTCTCTCACCCACTGTACCTGATCATCAAACTCGTGTAACCTGCAATTACGGACAAAAAAATGAACACAGACTCTAGAAATGACCATAGCTCTCATCTCCAGGGACCATTACATAGCGGTGACATAAGAGCATGCTGAATGGTCAGTTGTTTCAAAAATATAATCTAAAATCTACAGTGGACAACCAGAATGTCTTCCTATCTGCTGGTAATATATATATACTGGAAATTATGTTTATATGAAAACTGGGACAGGATGTATGGCATTAACCTATTGTCTCATTTAAATTCATTAATTGTAACTGCGAAATAAAACTACCTGTTATTTATAGTTACTGTGTACAATAAGGTTCAATAACAGACAAGATTAATATATATATACTGGAAATTATGTTTATATGAAAACTGGGACAGGATGTATGGCATTAACCTATTGTCTCATTTAAATTCATTAATTGTAACTGCGAAATAAAACTACCTGTTATTTATAGTTACTGTGTACAATAAGGTTCAATAACAGACAAGATTGATAAAGACAAATAGTCACCTATAATTCATAGCAAGGCGTATATACTCAGATTTGTTTTCTGGGGTAATCTTGGTGTACTTGTTACTCAGATTGATCTCCTGACCTGTAGAGCTGGGGACACTGAAGGGCATGTCTGACCTCCGTAAGTCATTGTCTTCCATCTCCCTGATGCACATTAAACCTGCCAGATACATAACACATGGTACAAATTGTAGCAAGAATGTATATATCACATAGGTACAAATCATAGCAAATATGTATATCACATAGGTACAAATCACAGCAAATATGTATATCACATAGGTACAAATCATAGCAAATATATGTATCAAATAGGTACAAATAACAGTAGCACAGTTTGTTACCTTCCATATACCTGATGAACATCAAACCTGCCAGGTATATATCACATGGTACAAACCATAGGAATTATGTGTATCACATAGGTACAAATCACAGCAAATATGTATATCACATAGGTACAAATCACAGCAAATATGTATATCACATAGGTACAAATACAATAGCATATAGAGTTTGTGGTCTTCCATATACTTGATACTCATCAAACCTGCCACATATGATAAATATAATAAGAAATAGGTACACATAGGTATAAATTAAACTGAATAGAACACACTGGCACAAAAATAGCAAATATAGCACATTTTTACCAATGAAAGCAAATATGTCAGGTACAATCATAGTATAACAGAATGATTCAAATCACAGTTGCTGCATCACATACACATAGATACAAATAACAACAAATATAACATTTATAAAAGTACAACCATAGAAAATAATTATACAACAGGCATGAAATCTGTATCCATGCTGACACAATAAATTTTATAGTGTCACAAAGTTTTTTTTATATAAAATCATTACACATGCACACTTCTGGATGAGTTAAACAAGAGAGACTCACCTGGCACAAAATCCTTGTCAACTTCTGTGAGGTCACCTATGGTGAGGGGCATCCCAGCCAACTGTTTCCAGACTGGTTCTGCCAGGTTTATACTGAGTGGACTGCCACTACGGATCGCTATACCAATCAACATGCCTGTAACCAATAAAGCAAGAATAGTGAACAGTTGCTTAGCAATATATTTATCATTGTGCAGTATAAAAATATTACAGAAACATAAAAATATAGCACAGCAAGTTATCTACTGTATTTTTTAAACCAATAGATTTTTCCCGTTAAACAAACATCTACCAAAGATGGTGAAAAAGAAGACAACTAACTGAAACAATGTGAAGCATTAATGACCTTATATAAGATAAACATGAAGTATTTTAATAGGTTCATTTGATTATAAATATGCCAGAAAACAGATAATTTTTTACAAATTGTTATCAACTACCAGATATACGAGTGACTGCTTACACACTCTCTGGAGTCTTTCCAGTATACACACTCTCACCACATTTAGCAAAACATTTGTAATTATTAAATTAAAATTTAAATACTATTTTCTTATTCATAACTTTACTTTACTAACCAAGGAACTTGAACATGTGTTGGTGTATGGCTTGCTTGATCATTGGATTAAGAAGGAAGCAGTCTCGATTGGCTCCTGATTCATCTCTACCATTGGGAGTGACAATGAGTAGAGGAAGGGAACCATTCTGTAGTTCGTCACACATCTCAGCTATTGACTCACTGTAACCTCCACCACAATCATCCACTGATTCTCCTACAATTTAAAATTTTTTTTAAAAGGTATAAAATAACTACTGACTTGCTCAACGTGACGTTTTATTTATGGTGTTTGTGACAGCGTAAACTTGATTATTCTAGCCATGTCACAGAACCATACATAATATTGTATAATATGTATCATCATATAAACAGGCATATTTTTATCAATCAAATCTTTATAGTAACGATTTAGTAAAAACATGTATGTGGGATAGAGGTGAGGAGGGGAACCAGTTTTTAATTATGTTGAAATTGGACAGAATATTTAAAATATATAAAAAGGTGTGTGTGTGTGTGGGGGGTGGGGGTTTGGTGTTCCAACGTATAAAAGTGGCCAAGTATTTAATACCAAAAAAAGTGAATGGGCACTAGGACAGGTAGTAAAGTTAAAATTGGACAGAGTATTTTGCTTAATACAATAAAATAAAATGAAAAAAAATCAGTGGGGGTGGGGGGTGGGGATGTGGGGGAATGTAATTAAAGTTAATTAAACTTACCTACAAATTTCACCTTCCATACCCTGTGTGGCAGCATGAGGGAGTCGGTCCCAAACACACCCATTTGTTGTGACATCTGACCCAACACTGACTTGACCCCATCAGGACCTGCAAGTCCTCCCTTACCACGGGATCTTTTCACCTGAATTCTGTTAAGCTCTAGTACAGGACCGTGTTGTTTGTCTCGCACCATCGTGGCCTGAACCACCTTTCTGAAGGCTGTTTCCTATGTACAAAATAAGGCCCATTATTTATGTATGTTACCCAAGATACCAAATTAAATTGTATCATAAAACAGAACATGGGGAACCATTTTTGAACGGGGTTCAGTGCCATTTTCAACATACAACAAGACTTTTAGTTATATATGGCATATTGCGTAATCTCAGGAATACAAATAAAAATTCATAGCGGATGACATCTCCACAAAATGGGACTATTCCTAGTAATTTGTGTTCATAAATGTTGATTTGCTATTGATAAAAAATTTCTACAATGCTACTAAAAATTGACCAAAACAAAATATAAAAACCACCCGCCCAATTTAAATTTTTCCGCAAGCTCCAATGCTTTAAATACAAGATAATTATGCATGATGAAAATATCATAATACTATAAAGGTAAAATATAACTTACATTTCATGTACAAGAAAGCAGTTACCTGTGAATTTCGAATGGTTATTTTGCCAAATAATTAATCATTTGCATGCTATTTTATTAACATTTAGTCTGGAGATGCAAGTTTTCTATCCTTCTCTATATAAGTCATTGGTTACATATACCCCTTAAAAAAACATTATCTTTAATCCGAGATATGATGATTATCCAACAAACAAAATCTTTGTTTAATTGGTTGATTATCAAAACTGATTATACTCCACTTTTATCAGACGCTTATTGAACTATTGTTCCCATTATCTACCTCAGAGTAAACAAAGCTGAGAAACTGACCTTTGCACTTGAGACAATGACACCTCTCAGTTTGTCGAGCCCAGTAAATATGGCCTCTCCCTTGTCATGCCTGCTGTCCTGCAGGTCAAACATGGAAATGGAGGGACAGAAGATGTCTGAGAAGTGGTGCAGAAGGACCAATCTGTTCCTCAGTGTTGTGATCGGGATGTTCTGTAGATGGTTGTACTCCATGGGTACGACGGTCGGTAGTTTACCTGCACTTACAGGCTTGTTGGTGGACCAGGCGAGACTGTGGGCAGAGCCACATGCCACCCGGTTGATCTTCTTACCTGTACATATAACAAAATATCACATATATTAAAACACAATGACATATATAGAAATATGATGGCATATACCAAATTATGATGGCATATATCAAAGAAATTTAACATA
The DNA here is from genome assembly GCA_029582155.1 of Panopea generosa. Classification (NCBI taxonomy): domain Eukaryota; kingdom Metazoa; phylum Mollusca; class Bivalvia; order Adapedonta; family Hiatellidae; genus Panopea; species Panopea generosa. Next base: position 83,794,939 of record CM055896.1, read on the forward strand.
ATAAATCAAAACATGATGTCAAATATCTAAATATGATGACATGTATCAAACCATGACGTGATATATATCAAAATATGATGTCGAATACCAAAACATGATGTCACATACCAAAGAAGAACATAATATACTGAAACCCAAATCAGACAGAAATACACACTGGAGTGTCCATGTGTGCTCGACATTACGCTTCCTCCAGACATTTTAGGATGAATTAAACCAAATAAATATTCACCTCATCATCAATCTATCAAAATATTTCTATTAAACCTTTATACAATTTACTCAAGTTATATTAATGCAAGCACACCTGTGCAGGAATAAAGTAAATATATACATTCTAATGTGTTAATGAAAGTAATACGTTTCATATGATTATCACTACCAAAACACTGTAATCTGTCTCAGCACTATTAATTTGTTTGGTATGAACAAGGTTAAATTGTGTATAATCATGTTGTAATATACCCAGTTTTTATAAACATTTTATCACTCAGAAAATTTCAGTTCAAGATTTGTTTGTATATTCAATATTATTTTTATGCCATCGAGAGCAGATGATCAGTTAACCTAATCCCACTTGAGTCTGCAGTGAGAGACAAATGACAATGCAATGCAGTCATATATCAATCATGACAGAGACTGGCCTGGTGGCGATCAAAATTCAGCTTAAGAAGGCTGTTACTAATGTATATATATATATATATAGGGATAACCTTGAAGATGTGTAGAAACATCACTTATAACAGAAGTGCAAATATCAGGTTGTAGGTGTCATTTACTAAACATTTTTGTATCTACCGACCTTGTAATGCCGCCACAAGTCTGGGTCTCTGTATAGCGTTGGTAGTTCCGTCACCCAACTGTCCTTCATCATTATCTCCCCAGGAGAAGACCTCCCCCGTGTCTGTACACGCCACACAGTGTAGAGAGCCACATGCCACATCTATAACCTTTTTCCCCTGCAGGGCTGACACCCGACGTGGACGTCTCACATGGTCATCAGTACCATGACCAAGTCTGTGGTAGTCACCTTTACCCCTGAAGTTGTTGGCAGCATTCATTATTCATACATAAATTTTTTAACTGTTTTAACAATCAAAGTTATACACATTAATGACAGCAACTTTAAATATATCAATGTACTTTTTTTAATGGGGTTCAATGCCATTTTCAACACATTTAAGATTATATATGGCATATCAAGTTTTATTAGTGGCGGAAGACCTCAGAATGAATCTGAGTAGAATCACCCCCCCCCCCCCCCCGTCCTTCCACAAGTAAATTGCAAATTTTCTCACATAACGGTTTTTGGAGTAAGTGCGACTTGAACACGTAAGGACTTAGCGATAAGAGTAAGTGATCTTGAGACAGTCTAAGACCAACTGGCCACGGAGGATCCTACAGCCATCTTAAATAATATTTCATTCATCATTAATGTTATTTGACACTCCACGAAGTTATTTCGAAATAATATACATTAAAATGTTCTATAGTTACCAAGTATAAACAGCGCCAGACTTAGTGAGTGCTACAGAGAACTGTGATCCACACTCTACCTTCATCACACCAAGACCTTGTAGAGAGTCGATCTTCATGGGCACCTTACACCCATCACTTCCACCTCGACCTGAAGTTACAAACATTATACAGCTGATACAGGTCTGCAACTGTCACAGTTCTACATGTATGATCAAATTTCATGTATGTTTACACAAAGAATCATGTTTCTAATGGCAACCAGTTTTGGTGGTTAATGAAGTCTTCACAAGCCAACATCTGATCTCAACTCTGGAATCCAAGTAGAACAATAAAATTCTGTAAACAAATATGGTTGGAAAAAGCTAAAATGGTAATTTTGTTGAAATTACCGATAGTTATGAAATCAATTTTAGAGAAAATATTTTAACTTAGATGCGAAAACCCTTCTGTACAATTTTTTTTAGTTATTACTAATTTAAGTTTTGTTGTGGTGAGCTTAAACAGATTTAATTTCAAAACATGTGCTGAAAAAAAGTCTATAAATAGCAAACTATTTTTCTATCTTTTCCATAGTCCCCATCTCCATGGGTACAACGGATGACCAGACACAACTTACCTAGTTTACCATAGTCCCCATCTCCCCAGGACCAGACACAACTAACATAGTTTACCATAGTCCCCATCTCCCCAGGACCAGACACAACTTACCTAGTTTACCATAGTCCCCATCTCCCCAGGACCAGACAAAACTTACCTAGTTTTCCATAGTCCCCATCTCCCCAGGACCAGACAAAACTTACCTAGTTTACCATAGTCACCATCTCCCCAGGACCAGACAAAACTTACCTAGTTTTCCATAGTCCCCATTTCCTCAGGACCAGACACAACTTACCTAGTTTTCCATAGTCCCCATCTCCCCAGGACCAGACACAACTTACCTAGTTTACTATAGTCCCCATCTCCCCAGGACAAGACACAACTTACCTAGTTTACCATAGTCCCCATATCCCCAGGACCAGACACAACTTACCTAGTTTTCCATAGTCCCCAACTCCCCAGGACCAGACACAACTTATCTAGTTTTCCATAGTCCCCATCTCCCCAGGACCAGACACAACTTACCTAGTTTACTATAGTCCCCATCTCCTCAGGACCAGACACAACTTACCTAGTTTACCATAGTCACCATCTCCCCAGGACCAGACACAACTTACCCTAGTTTTCCATAGTCCCCATCTTCCCAGGACCAGACACAACTTACCTAGTTTACCATAGTCCCCATCTCCCCAGGACCAGACAAAACTTACCTAGTTTACCATAGTCCCCATCTCCCCAGGACCAGACACAGTCGTTGTCTGTTATACACAGTGTCTGAGCATCTCCACTGCCACAAGCCACATCAATAACTCTGTAACCCTTCAGTGCTTCAATCTGTATCAAATAACCACACAGTCAATCACAACAACAATGGTGTTATATTTCACTAGGATCCAGTTTAATGCAATTTCCTACACATTTCAGGATTGATAAGGTATCCAGTAAGACCTAAGATGTTTATATGCGATTCAGAAATACAACCACTAATATTCTTTTAGTAACTGGCAAACTTTCTCACATAAAGTCTTTGACTTAGCTTGGCTCTCACCCCAACCTAAGCAGTGAGAGGTTAGTGATCTTGAAAGGGAGTGGAGACCATTTGGCCACAAGGGACAACCTAAAGTACATTAGCACTACCATGATACAGACAACACAAACTGTGTCTATCAGTTTCATTTTAGCAAGAATCCCAATATGATGTTGAACTGTTAACATTAGGAGAAAAAAAGGTACAATTCTGATAAGCTATGATCAACACAGCCTAGTGATATATTTATGGTCCACAGCCTAGTTATACATGTATATTTATGGTCCAACAAATACAGTATGCATGGAATATTTAGCATTACAAATTAATTGTAAAATTTGACCAAAACGCTTGATATAATGTTAACAAAGCAAAGCAGGGCAGAAGTGCACTGGATCGAGTTGGGGCAGCTCCTGTTAGAGATTATGGGTTCAATCACCAGCTCCACCTGTTGGCCTATCAAAACAACACTCAGTACTCGATGTTTCCAGGAAATCGACTCGCGGGTGATTCATAGCTCTAAGCTTACTTTGCAATCAAGCTTGAATAAATCAGTATAGACTATCAAAGCAATAGTATCTAAATTTGAGATGGCTGAAAGAGAAAATAATAGATTAATGTTCAACAACTTCAAGACTGGTGAAGTTTTTAGTTATATACTTGTATATTTTGTGCTTACCAGTTTAGGTCTAGGTTGGTCTTCACTGTCACCATGCCCAAGTCTGCCGTACCTGCCCTTACCCCAGGTGTACAACTCCCCGCTGGAAGTGATACAGGCACTGTGGGCCCCACCTGCAGCTATTGATACAATCTCCTTCCCTCGTAGAGATTCAATCACCCTTGGTCTGTCACAGGGGCTGATGAACAATATTTATAGAATTTATTGCACACCAATTGATTTCTATTCAAAAAGAAATACAGTTTAAAGATTATAGAATCGTTTAATGGGCATCCTGTTTATTATAATCTTAACCTGAGATTATTACAATTGTTTGAAGTTGGTTTAATATTAACCTGATTATTACTTTTGTTTCAAATTGATTAAATATTAACCTGAGATTATTACAATTGTTTGAAGTTGGCTTAATATTAACCTGAGATTATTACTTTTGTTTCAAATTGATTAAATATTAACCTGAGATTATTAGAGTTGCTTGAAATGTTTTTAATAATAACCTAAAGTTATTACATTTGTTTCAAGATGATTTGATATTAATCTGAGATTATGACAATTGTTTGAAATTGATAATAACACGAGATTATTACAATTTTAAAGTATGACTTACCTCCTTGATCCATGTCCTAGTTTACCATCCTCCCCTTCACCCCAGGAGTACACCTCTCCCTCAGCTGACAGTGCCAGGCAGTGCTTCCCACCTGAGTTCACAGCAATTTTCTTTATAAATACATGCTGTATAGACTCCAGTAAGGTTGGCGTGGAGATGGATTCAGTGCCCCCAACACCCAAACGTCCCCCTGCACCGTACCCAGTGGAATAAACCTATAATACAGAACATTGCAGACATCCAATTGTTAAATATTACTTAATTCTAATGCAAATTGTTCAAAAAATAAATTTATATTCCAAGGAAAAGAAAATGGACAGTTTCTGAAGGTTGGCAGAGGTCTGATGTGTTATGGCTAGGTGTTCAACTAGTTTTGTGTTAGACCCACCAGTAACATTTATGGTCTTAATTTTGAGTTTGCATTTATATCCAATGATTGCATATTTACAGAAATGCTACATGTACATTCTAGCAAATATAGAATTTACAATAACCATATTAAATGATGTTAGGGACATTTAACACTTTCTAAATTATGAAATTCTAGATTTTTATCAACATTTGAAATTTAACATTTAATAACACATTTAAGTTTATACATTCCAACATGCTGCAATCAAACTGTTATGGATTAAAACCATAATATAGTAATAGCGTTATATCACTGACCTTTCCATCTGCCGTGACAGCAAACAGTGTCTGCTCTCCACCAATCAGTTGTACAGGCCTCATACCAGACAGGGACTCACAGCTTACAGGCAGCTTCACCTTGGCCCCTTCCACACCACCCAGCTGACCACGATGGTTGTGACCCCAACCCCAGATCTGACCACTACCTCCCCATGACAGAGTCCAATCTTCTGGTTTTCTATTGACACAAAAAAAAGCTATATGCACATATTTTGTTTGGTAAAAGATCTCATAATCTATATTAACATACCGGTACATACAATATGTTATTTACTCCAGGATTTTGACTACCACACTTCTTTACTCTATAAGCTTCCTTGCTTGGTGATGGTAAGCCTGGCTGACCAAGTGTCTGTATAAAGGTTCTAAGCCTGGCTGACCAAGTGTCTGTATAATGGTTATAAGCCTTGCTGACCAAGTGTCTACATAATGGTTCTAAGCCTTGCTGACCAAGTGTCTGTATAATGGTTCTAAGCCTGGCTGACCAAGTGTCTGCATAATGGTTCTAAGCCTTGCTGACCAAGTGTCTGTATAAAGGTTCTAAGCCTGGCTGACCAAGTGTCTGTATAATGGTTCTAAGCCTTGCTGACCAAGTGTTTGTATAATGGTTCTAAGCCTGGCTGACCAAGAGTCTTTATAATGGTTCTAAGCCTTGCTGACCAAGTGTCTGTATAAAGGTTCTAAGCCTGGCTGACCAAGTGTCTGTATAATGGTTCTAAGCCTTGCTGACCAAGTGTCTGTATAAAGGTTCTAAGCCTGGCTGACCAAGTGTCTTTATAACGGTTCTAAGCTATAATGGTACTAAGCCTAGCTGACCAAGTGTCTGTATAACAATTCTAAGCCTTGCTGACCAAGTGTCTGTATAACAGTTCTAAGCCTGGCTGACCAAGTGTCTGTATAATGGTACTAGTAGTCTGTATAACGGTTCTAAGCCTGGCTGACCAAATGTTTATAATGGTACTAAGCCTGGCTGACCAAGTGTCTGTATAATGGTTCTAAGCCTTGCTGACCAAGTGTCTGTATAACGGTTCTAAGCCTGGCTGACCAAGTGTCTGTATAACGGTTCTAAGCCTTGCTGACCAAGTGTCTGTATAACGGTTCTAAGCCTGGCTGACCAAGTGTCTGTATAATGGTACTAGTCTGTATAATGGTTCTAAGCCTTGCTGACCAAGTGTCTGTATAATGTAGGCTATCATGCCCTGGATCTACGGCATATTCATACTTCAGTGTGTGTCCAGCAGACACTCTCATCATGTGAATGAAAGATCATAGAAAGTGACGCAATACACTATAGAAAACCAATACCATTCTGTTTTGTAGTAGAGATTTGTCACCAAACATGCACAGAAAGTAGATAACATTAAAAACTAAATGTTCCTTCAATATTCTAACGACACTGATATGTGATAATTTGCCAAACATAAAGGATGAGATTTTTTTTATCTCAATGTACAATTGAATTGTAATTCAAGTACTGATTCAATTCATGCTTTGATAATTCATATGCTAGTTAGTCAAGTTGGTGGCACGCAAGAAAATGATCAGTGTTATGATAATCTTTTTTTTGTTTCAGAAAGGTGGCTTACATAGTGAAAGCAGCTGTAGTCATATACCATGTCAAGTTAATATCCATGAAAAGACTTTTAAACCATGTCTTCAAGAGTTATTAATCAGAATCTGTACACATCCAATAACTAAGTACCCACATCTAAACTATTTACCTGTTTACACATCCAATGCCTATGTACCCACATTTACACTATTTACCTGTTGACACATCCAATAACTAAGTACCCACATCTACACTATTTACCTGTTGACACATCCAATACCTATGTACCCACATCTACACTATTTACCTGTTAACACATCCAATACCTATGTACCCACATCTACACTATTAACCTGTTGACACATCCAATAACTAAGTACCCACATCTACACTATTTACCTGTTGACACATCCAATAACTAAGTACCCACATCTACACTATTTACCTGTTGACACATCCAATAACTAAGTACCCACATCTACACTATTTACCTGTTGACACATCCAATAACTAAGTATCCACATCTACACTATTTACCTGTTGACACATCCAATACCTATGTACCCACATCTACACTATTTACCTGTTGACACATCCAATCACTATGTACCCACATTTACACTTTTTCCCTATTGACAGATCTAATACCTATGTACCAACATATACACTATTTACCTGTTGACACATCCAATAACTAAGTACCCACATCTACACTATTTACCTGTTGACACATCCAATACCAATGTACCCACATCTACACTATTTACCTGTTGACACATCCAATACCTATGTACCCACATCTACATTATTTACCTGTTGACACATCCAATAACTAAGTACCCACATCTACACTATTTACCTGTTGACACATCCAATAACTAAGTACCTACATCTACACTTTTTACCTGTTCATCCAGAGCAGTAACTGCTCATCAAGCTCCTGTTTGAAAACTGAATTATCCGCGTGATCAGAATTCATGGTTTCTCCGTCGTCAGCAATGTCGTGAATCTTTTTAGACACCTCTTCCAGGTACACTGACGGCAACCTACCACGCTTCACTATAGCTGCAACCACTCTTGCTGCCATGCAGTAGCGCCGGAACCATGCCCACTTGTGTGCCATATCTGTGCAGCATGGAAGAGAATCTAACCCAAGGTCACAACCTAGGGCAACCAGCACCTGCAGGAGAAACATGCATAAAATAGTGTTAAGTATTCAATACTTGCAGTTAGTACTAAATACTTGCATTATTATATATTGTATTACACATATTATTGAACCACTAAATCAATGCAGCCGGCACTTGAGCAAATAAGTGAGAAGAGACTTTGGTCATTCATAAGGACATGGAGGTCTATAGAGGGTTTGAAAATATTTTTATGTTGAATGGATTACGTCATTTCAACGCATTTTACAGGTTATATATGGCATATCCAGTTTTATTTGTGGAGGAAGAACTCGGAATGAATCTGAGATCAACCACTATTCTACATGTAACTGGAAAACTTTTCATAAAACATTTTTGCACCGTGCAGGATTTGAACCTACAACCCTAGTGGTGAGAGACAAGTGATTCAGAGACAACACCCAGACCACTTGGAAGATTCCACTACCTGTAGCAAGCTGGGACTGGCTAGTAACATGCAAACTTTCTTATAAAAAATATTTGGACCTAGCGAGTATCTAGCCATTGACCTCAGCGATGAGTGGTAAGTGATCTTGAGATGGCACCTTTGACCACTCGGCCGTGGAGAACCCTGTTTTCTTACAAACTTTATCACAAAAGGATTTTGGAGCAAGCGGGACTCGAAACTACGACATTAGCAAGCGGTAAGTGATCTTGAGACGGCGCCTTAGACCACTCAGCCACAGAGAACCCACATATTACGATGAAATGTCCAAAGTTGAATAACAAGAATGGATGAGTCTAATACAGAAAATTCAGAGAGATAAATCATAAATACACAGGATGCGAACAGAGCCAATATGAACCAAAATAGGCCAATACAAAAACAAGCCCAATAACATAAAGAACTCGATCAATATAACTATACTTGTTATAAGTAGGGGTTAGTCTTTTTGTAAGTTATGTCATATTGACCAAGTTATTGGCCTTCCGGCCATGTGCCTATATGGCAATCCTTGGACCAATTATTGGACCAAAGTGAAACTGCTGAACTATATTATATTAAAGAACGGGCTGTGCATGACGTTTATCAGAGATAAGGCAAATCAATTACAGTTTTAAGGGTTAGCAGTTAATCATACCTTGAAAAAAGGACTGTGCATCAGATGTTTGCCACTTCTGACAATGGGATCTTCGTATTCATACTGTCGCTGTAGCGCCTCTGGGAGACCCTTAACTAGTGACACTAGGGCTGTCCCACTGAGGGGCTGGAAAGTAATAAATTTATAAATACATGAAAGCGATATAATACAAAACATTAATTTGATAAATAACTAATTATATGTAATTCTATACAGCATAGAAAATTTATAAAAAAATGGTACAAGTAACTGCCATGTAGTATTCACCTGTTGCCTTACAAAATCAAGTCCTTCATCTAAATTCTTCAATAGCTTGTAGTGTCAATATTCTAGATAACTCTTGTCAAATCTTCATAATCATAGACGTACACCTATGTTTTATATAAGTTTTACAAAATAATACAGTACCAGTCTACATTTTGTAATTTAACAACTTGCAGATAAAAATTTTCTTGCTTTTGCTCCAAAATGGTGGCAGCATGCAAATAACTGATTTCAAGCCTGCTTGTCATACAAAGATACAAGCCTATTTCCACCAGTTTGGTTTCAAAATCAGCCTGTGGGTTATACAAAGATACAAGCCTATTTCCACCAGTTTGGTTTCAAAATCAGCCTGTTGGTTATACAAAGATACAAGCCTATTTCCACCAGTTTGGTTTCAAAATCAGCCTGTTGGTTATACAAAGATACAAGCCTATTTCCACCAGTTTGGTTTCAAAATCAGCCTGCGGGTTATACTCAATTGTGGCTTATATTTAAAAGATTACAGTAACTGTGATGAGAACATGAGTCAAATATTACTCCAAACTCTAACTATGTTAGTCAATTAATATAAAATCGACATAGTCTGTTATTTGTACTGAATAACATCATGTCATCAAGTCAATGTTATATTAATTAAAAAATTATTTTTTAATTATTTTTTAATAATAGTTGTGACTGTAAATCTGATCTATTTTGAGAAGGGGTCAAACTCCTTATTTTTATATTTTAAGTTAGAGCCAAAAATTTTATCCTTTTAAGATGGGCTTTATGTCCAAGGCAAAGTCCTGCTTACATCGTGACACCAAGCTTTGAAGTCTTCAACCCTGCCAACATGATCATAAGCAACAGGGGATTACTTTTTAATTTATATCCAATTTCATTTGTTCCCATTTATTTTATATATGCAAGCAGATACCAATAAAAATATGTTGTGGACATTGTATTGTGTCAGTTTTATACATGTAGCATAAAATAAACCAAACACTACAATAATATCAATAAAATTAGGAAGGCAATCATGGTAATTAAAGCCCAATTATACTTAGATTTTTTTAATCCTTCGAAAACTTGTAAAATTATCAAGTATCATTGAAATAAAGCATCCAATCTTTGTACTCACCATAGCAAATGGTCTTGATGACTCTGAGTCGGATGCATCCAGAGTGGGACTAGAAAGCAGGTCATTTACATTCAAGGTCTGTCGGAAGTTCGCAGACATGAGGCGACGTAACTTCTGCAGGGCCCACATTCTTTGAGCAGCCCCTAAATAGAAGAATTTGGAACTTAAGGGAATATATCAGGAAAAAACACTACAATTGTCTTAAAAAATAAATTATTTTTAAAATGAATAAAAAACATACCACTGTCATTTATAAATAGAATACAAATGGTTTGGTATGTCAAATCCACAAAACTTGACAAAATCGATATTTAAATTGGAGTGGTAAACTTGAATCAAAATTCCCATTCTAAAAATAAGCAGCACTTAAGTACTGTTTGAAGACCTATACATCTTCATAAGGACTCTTTCTAAGATGAAAACAATTTTTACTGTGTGTTACCCTGTATAATAGATAAAACTGAAATCAAACTGAAACAATGCGACTCATTTAATACGTCACAAAAATTTTTTCATTTTAAGAGGGAAATCTATTTAAGTCTAACCTAGGCACATAGCCAAAGTTAGGAAATCCCTTTTTAATATATAGTTTTGGCATATTTAAACAGATATCATTTTGGCAATATTGGATTAGTGAGTATATTTTAGCATGATAAATTATATTAGGAAAAAATGTTATAAGCCAACTTTAAAATTTTATAGATTTGAATCATTATCAGTTTTTAGAATAAATAATCTTCTAATTTCTGAAATATTAAACTAAGTTAAAGTCACCCCATATGTGAACTACTTACCAAGTGAGTCAAACACATCTAAATTACAGTGATATTGAAATGTAAGTTTATTACCAAGTAAATCAAATACATCTAAAGTACAGACTTACAGCAACAGAAGTGTAAACTACTTGCCAAGCGAGTCAAATACAACTTACTAAGCAAGTCAAAAACAACTTACCAAGCAAGTCAAATACATCTAACTTGAAGTATACATGTACATGTATGAGGATATACTGTAAGTTAAGTGACTTACCAAGGGAGCTGAGCTGTGCACAAGCAGCTAGTGATGCAGCGAGACGTGCCACGATATTCTTGTCCATGTTCAGATCCAGTTTAAATCCCAGTAAACATGTGACCAGGTCAATGGATGGCCTAGACAGCACAGTGCGGTCTGACAACATGTCCATAGGGGCAGCAGCTGGCATGATGGGATACACAGTGAAACACCAACCCCAGCCATTGACGGAACCGTCACTCGTGAACTTCCAACGTATCTCATCACCTTGTACACGCAGCTCCTGGGACCAATCTGTCCATTCACGTCCTACATAAGCGACAAAATTCATGCACAAGTTAAAAAGGTATACATTGCCAAGTTCAAAGCAATTAGTTATCATAACTAAGTAGTCGTCTCTCCATATTTTTTTTATTGCAAGTACTGATTTTCTTATAATTTTTTTGTAGAATAATTTTTAGAAATATCACAACATTTCTATTTCTTTGTGGTGGCCCATTCATACCATAAAGATCTGGATATTGAGTCCATCTTTTCTGACACAAACATCTTACTTTCTATGATTAAGGTCGGAGGTTATCAAACTTTGTTCCATACACAACTCAGAGTTCATACTCAACTTGGGACTTCATGCTTGACTCAAAACTGAACAGATTCATTATAACAAAATAAATGTAAATGATTTTAACTTTTTAACTCAAATCAGCATTAATACTGTCATTTTCGAGGCTGATTCAAGTGTTTTCGTTTTAATTTGTGTTATAACAAGAATCCTGGAAATTGTGGACATTAGTACCAATTTGAGTGTGAAAAGGTTTTACAGCCTTGGGGCCAGGGGCCAGTTTCACTAAACATATCAAGCTGAAATTTTCCTCATCTCATCTATTTCACTTTCTTGTAATGATTACTTGAATTAATAACATACATGTATTAATTGGCCGTACTGAATTGAAGTCATAACAAGTTTTTGCTCATTGGTAATTATTAAAATGCAAAACAATTAAATTATACATGTAAATAAAGTTTTTCAAAGATATCAGTTGAGGAACTCTCAACTTGAAATGCTTGGTGAAGTGGGGCCAGACCACAATTAATGTTTGCTTCCTCATGAATTATAGGAACAAACTCAATAAAAACTTTTTTTTTTATTTTCTTTTATTTGCTGCATAGAACATACTTCCAAAGGATCTCTTTATCAAAGTTTATTAAATGCTTGTTAAGATTCTTCTGTTATCCATATTTTGTGTACAGATTACATGTAATTATTTCATTTGTTCAAAATCTGCCTACCTGATCTAGTTGAGAGTGTTCGTCCAGCACTGTCCATTATAGTGAGGGGATCATGTCTTCTCTCAGTGGAGCAGCGACGATCAAACTCTATACGCAAAGCCTCACATCCTGCAAATCAGGAAATAAATAAAACTATAGCATTGCAATTTTAAACTAGAAATATATGTCAACACGAATGTGCCTGCTATTCATCAGAAACCAAATTTTTACCAAATTTTAAGTTGAAAAGGAGCCATAACTGACGACAGACAAGGGTAGCACCTAATGTCTGTTTACCATTCCTCAAATAGAGTAGGTATAATAAAGTTGATTGAGGTTAATTATGAACTGAATCTTCAGCTTTAATTTTAAATCATACATGTCTCATTTTCTGCACATATATGACAAATGCTTTATAATTACTGGATACATGTATCAAACCTGGGCAGTATACAACAAAATTGTAAAGAAGTTATACTACCAGGATAAACACATACTTCTGTTCTCTTTGTTAAGCCTAAGCGAAACTGATAACAATTTATACCTGGAATCTTGACATGGCCCGCCAGTGATGTATCGTCTATATATGGGTGGGGACTCTCCTGAACAACGGGTTGTGCCAGTGACCGACCCGTGTCTCTGTCTGCGGCCACATCCTCCAGCTCTGTCACACATAGCTCCAGTAGCATCTCTGCCACAGCTGGGTTACACTTGGCGAGACAGGTAAGTACATCTGACAAGGTGTCACGCCCGCTGGGACCCACCCTGGTAGCAACAGATAGCTTCAGTAAATCGACCAGAACACGTGCATCATCTGCCGTCAGGCGACTAGTGAACTCATCCAAACCTGCCAATGAGTATATAAATATAGAATATAACATTATCAATAAGACAAGAAAAATGAAAACTTTCATTTTAATTTAATATACATGTAGAGTCAAGCAATTATGCCTAATGTTAAAGTTTCCACTAAACAATCTTTATGTACTTATTAGTGTACATATAATAGTTTGCACATTCATGAAAGACTGAGGTTATTTGTGTTTGTGATTCTAAGATTTAAAGTCACTCAACAAAATCAACCAAAGGGAAACCCCCATGTTGGCAGTATAAAGTGTGAACTAACCAAGGTTATTCATATGGGATAAGTGTTTTTAAAGACATAGATGTACAGACAGATGGACTGACCTGATGGTATAACAGATGGTTCCTGAGGTTCTAGCGTACTGGTCACTTCATCAGGAGATGTGAAGGTTTCTGCCATTATGCTGGTTGCCTTGGAAACCTTGGAAGCTAAAGAATGCATGCTGGGAAATGGCTGATGATCCTCCAAGCTGATTGACTGAAAAAAACAAGAAAAGCATTTTTTTTTCATGAAAAGAATTCTTAACAACACCAAGGTAAGTATCCTATAATTAAATCTATTGACTATGGTAGTTAGTTATAATGGTCCAATATATAAGCAAACAAGAGGCCCATGAGGGACTGTAACACACTACTCAACATATTGAATGAACTGACAGGGATAAGATGATATGAAACAAATTCTATACTACATGTAGGTCAATTAATGAAGGAAATAATATACATGTATATTAAACAACAGATAAAATTAAGTAAAAACACATAAAAAAACATTCAAATAAGTTATTTCAGTCATGAGAATAACACTTTTTGACATTTTTTCTATAGAGATTTAGTTAAGAAGGCCCAATCCCACATGGTCAAACAGCAAGACCAAGGGGCGTAAAATTCACAATTTACATGAAGGACCTGTAGGCCACAATAATTACGCCTTCAGTTTGTTTCCAGCACTTCCAATATTAAGAAGTTTACCATGAGTTTGGCTGTTTTTGCCGCCACACCCAAGGTCCCATGGGGACTATGAAACTCACAATTTAACAGACAAAAGGTAATCGCAAATAGTCACTGAAGTGACGAACAAAAAACTTAGACAAATTTGTGACTGACCTCCTGTATTGACTCTACAAATGATACATGTATCTCACTGTGGTCTACAACAGAAGGTACATCAGCAATTTGCGACGTGTTTGATGTCACCATACTTGACTCCAGACTCAGTGTAGGGGTCATACTGCGAGGCGTTGCCACTGACGCCTGTGATAGAGACACCAACATGGGGTTGGGAGCCACTGTTATCTGGGGTTCCTTCATCATGGCGCTCACAAGTGCATCTCTGTAACAGTAACGCAAAAACAGATAGTTTAAAACTTATAGAACAAGACCATTTTTAAATTTTGGAATATTTCAATAGCCATTTTTTGTGTAATTATTTTTTCTCCATTCAACAAGTTTCAACATGTTTAAAAGTAAAGTGGTAGTCCTATGGATAGGGTGCTGGCCACTGGTGCTAGAGGTTGCTGATTTGATCCCAAATTTAATCTGTTGGCCTCACCAAAACAAAACTCAGTACTGGTTCTACCCAGGAAGTGGACTCAAAATCAGTTCATATAGAATTTCTGAGCTTACTTCGAAACCAAGCTAAAATACATTAATATAAACCAAATGTCAACAAAATCTTTACCTGGCATACATGATCTGCAGAGCTGCCAGTACATGACTGAGGGCCAGTTGCTTGGCAACATCCGACTCTTGTGACAGTATTATCTTGGCAAGTGATGGGCGGGCAGATTTACTTGGTAAAGACTGAGACACATTTGGAGTGTTTTCTTCATTGTTGCTCTCCAGTAGTCCTGGAATATAAAATACATACAAAAGCTATTTGTAAAGTTCTAACATCAGGGTTATAAGACGATACAAGGTATTGCAGTTAATTTAGGGCTATGAGACAATATAATATAACATATGTGATATTTAAGGCTGGGTTTTCAGGGGAAAAAATGTCGTTACTTTTACATGGTGAAAAGCCAAATGTATGAATCGAAAAGATCTCTGGTATAATTTTTGTTTGTCTTGATCAATTATTCTTAATATAATTATATCTTATTCTTCTTGCTACTTTTGTCTTTTGATTAATTTAAAATAATATCATGATAAAAATAATGTTAAAATCAATCATTCTGGTGGAGATCTTCTAAATAATTGTAATGACATTAAAAAAAAATTCTCCATCTGTATAGCTTTGTATAATATGCACTTTTTTTGTTTGTTTTGTTTTTCTGCTCCTTGTTATACATATCTATAAAAACATTCATGTCAATTATTTGTACGGTTTGTTTTTCTGCTCCTTGTTATACATATCTATAAAAACATTCATGTCAATTATTTGTACGGTTTGTTTTTCCAACTTCCTCATAAATATAAAAATAGCTTTGATAAGAAAATGTTAACATCCTTTCAGTAAAGATTTTAATTTTGTTAAAAATCATTTTTGAAATCAAACTTGAGATTTATAAATCATCGGATGATACAAAGTTATTATAAATTAGATTATTGAGTAACCAATCATCCTTCTTATAGTTCAAAATACATAAATGAAGTTTAAATCATTGACTCCTTCATTATGGGACACTCATAGTAGTATATAAAACTCATTACCAAACACAGCAGAAACGGTGATCGAGCAAGTTC
This sequence comes from Panopea generosa, assembly GCA_029582155.1. Lineage (NCBI taxonomy): Eukaryota > Metazoa > Mollusca > Bivalvia > Adapedonta > Hiatellidae > Panopea > Panopea generosa. Next base: position 83,811,055 of record CM055896.1, read on the forward strand.
AAACTCATGAATGATGGATTGCCAGTCAGACACATTACCAACTGAACTATCCAAGCCTGGGTAAAGATGATCTTAAGATGACCAGCTGGTTCCCTAGATGATAATTTAGCTGATTCCATTTACTCTCAAAACTTTGATCATCATTTAGGACAAATTATATGTCAGAAAAAAAAGTTTCCTCTATCACAAAGCTTGCAGTTTCAACTTGACCTTATATAGAAATAAACTGAAACAGCATATACCCCTACTATCATACCTCAATAAGTACCCCCTAATAGATCCCTAATCATTATTTTACCTTAATAAGTGATCCCTATAATGGATCTAAAATCATTATCTTACCAAGATTAGTGGCCCCTAATGGATCCCTGGAAGTGGAGAACAGAACTGGTTCATGAGTCATTGGTGTAGACAGGTCTGTTGTGGCCCAGGCAATGCTGTGTGAAGACCCACAGGCAACTTTTGTGATCTTGTATCCTTCCAGTCCATGTACAAGGGCTGGTTTCCTGTTCACAGTGGTAGTACTGTTACCCTGTTGTCCATGATCATTATCGCCCCATGCATATACCTATAACAGTTGGAAACACTTACATGTAAACATGTACTATCAGATACAATGAGAGGTAAAACAATTTAGTCCATTGAAGTAAAGTTACAATTTGGTTATTTAGAGCTGGGTCCAGTCAAATAAAAAAAAACAACCTCAGAATATAAGATTTTCTTATAATTTTCTATCTCATTTAAAAAGCATTCTTAAGGATTATTGAGCTAATAGTTTCATTGGACAGTAAGATGAGATTCAAATATAATGTTTTCATAGAAATATAATGAAACTGTATAAACTGACAGGAAAAATTAAATTAAATTTGACTTAAGTTTATATTTAGGTAAGATACTTTATGAATACTGGCCCTGATGCATGAACTTTGACCCTAAATCCTTTATAACATTATCTGATGCGATCTATGTCAACCACATATTATGACTTACCTGCCCCTGTTCCGTGACAGCCAGACAGTGTAGGGCCCCCACTGCAACATGAACGATCTTCTTCCCCACCAGTCCTTCGACCAGAGTTGGTTTCCTAACATGGGCGTCCGTGCCATGTCCAAGTCGGAAATAGTCACCTTTACCCCTGTATTACATAACAATCATGAAACAAGTCCTTGTGTACAAAGCATAATGTACAATGTACTCTAATACCGCTCAGTTTAAAGATTTTATGCAAGAAAGTTTGCTTGCATAAGAGCAGTGATCCTACTTATTCTAAGGTCTTCCTCCTCCAGTTAAATGTATATGTCATGTATAACCTAAAGTGTGTTGAAAATGACATTAAACCCTATAGAAAAAGAAAAAAGGGTGGACAAAAATGTAATGTACAATTTGTAGTTTTTGTTATGCAGCCTTGACCTTGTAATAGAACAATTAATTTGTCTTTACAATTTAAGTTATTCTTGACAAGTTAATGGGATTCTCTGACAACACTTTCTAAAATTTAAATATTTTTGGGACTGGCAGGTCAATAAAATCTTCATAAACAAAGAAAGAACAGTACGTTATATCGTAAAGATCAGTACATTACAGAAGTTAAGAAAGTATTCATTAAATAATCATTGGTATGAATATTTTTCTATGATTTATTCGTTTACCCAAGGTGGGTACCCAATGATAACTTTACACATACGACCTGTACTCACCATGTCCAAACCTGACCAGACTTGGTACGGGCAAGTGAAAACTGGGCTCCACATTCAATCTGAACAACACCCTGTCCCCTCAATCTGTCCACCTCCTTGGGTACATTACAGCCCTCACTGCCACCTCGACCTAGTTTACCGAAGTCTCCATCTCCCCAGGAGTAGACAAACCCCTCATCTGTGAGGGCGAGGGTCTGAGCATCACGACTACCACAAGATATCTGGATCACCCTCTGACCAGCCACCTCCTTAACCTGCATAAAACATTGTACTGTAGAGTGTAACTAAATGTGTCTGTTAACATGAATGCCCCTGCATTTACCACATTTACAAAAAATTAAGTCCAGCATAAAACATTGTACTGTATATTGTAGCTACATGTAGTAATGTGTCTTTCAACACAAATGCCCCCATATTTACCAAAATTCAAGTCAAAGAGGGGCCATAACTCCTGTAAGGTTTTACAGACTTCGACAATTATTGAACTTGGTCAGTATTTTGTAATTATAGAGGTACTCAAGAAATAATCATTAAATATATATAGACACTTCAAAAGTGATCAGAAACCAGTGTTTACGCAAGAAAAATAAATGAACGGACGAATGAACAGACAGGGTTTAATGTCCCTTCACCATTCTTCAAATGGTGCGGGAATAATAAAATAACTTTAACAATTCCCCCATCATATGTCAACTGTGATTACAATGAATGAAAGAATAAACGAATGTTGATTTACAGCACATCAACACATAAATAGATAATTTTGTGAGCAGACTCCTTCAATGTAAAGAATGTGGCCACACTAAAAGTTAATGCCACCCAGTCACATTATCTTATAAATAGACTGGACTAACTAGTCCTTACTGAAATACTGAATATAACACAATAAAGTTACTAGAACCATTTTTACAGTCATTCACATTGATTAGTTGGGGATCAAATATTCTGTTTCCCACATTAAAAGTGGTGGGCTACTATTCCACCATGGCATCTTGCATAAAACATAACAAACATTTCAGTACTTGAGCACCCACAAGTTCAGGTGAACAGTCATTTTCAAGGCATTACTTTTAACCTACCTGTTTAGGTTTCAGCTGTGTGGTATTGTCACCATGTCCAAGGCGTCCGTATTCACCGAGACCCCAGGTGTACAGGTCACCATTGGAAGTTATAGCAGCACTGTGTGAACTACCACATGCTATATCCCTCACACGCTTCGACTTCAACGCCTCAATCAACCTCGGCTTGTCACAGTTCCTGGAAATATTAATGAATATTTGGATTAATGTTAATGAATTAAAGATTAACTATACAAATAGCTTCAGTTTTTAAAGATCGATATTATAAAGAAAATATATCATATCCTGTACAAATTCTCAAATGTCAATATTCAAAGCCAAAATCTATTTGTGTTGCTTCAAATTTTAACAAACTAACACTGCAATGTTGAATCTTAAAGCCTCATTAAACTTCTAAAATGTACACTTTTTGATAATAACAAAAATGATTTTAATTAAATGTGTTTATAGTATTGCTAAAACAATTCCTGTAGACCCCTTAATGACTATTTTTATAAAAGCGAGAAAATAAATAACTTCGATTGAAATGTATTTCTTAGACGAGTGGACCGAACCTCCAACTTTTGTTTACATTTTTGTAATTCCGTAATAACTCCGTTGCTTTCCGACCGTACCTCCACCAGTGTTCGGAAGTACACAAATGAATACTGCAGTGGTAGTGTGCTTATTAAGTTTTAAGATTAAGGCTTCACTAATATTATGTATCGTTATTGGGCTGTTTTGTTTTTTTTAAAAAAGATATATTGACGTCTGTATCGAAGGTAGTACACATTATATTATTTATACACATTGAAAAACAATGAGTACAGAATACTAGTTTGGTCCTGTATCTCTTGCTCAGGATCCTCCTTTGCATAAACGCGTTCTACTATCGAACGCGCTATCATCAGTACGTCACAAATCACTTTATCACAGTCAATATTGAGAGACTACCAAGGGGGGTTTGTTTAGTACAGTTATTAGGAAAGTAATTTTATTTTTGATTTTATATGAACGATTTGTCGCTTATGTGCTCATGGGTTCCAGTTCATTAATAAACTGAGGGGAATAAAGAGGACGTTCTTAAAAACTTAAAATCTCATCGCAAGCGGTTATTTAATTTTTAACTGCATCCCCTACAGTTCTCCATACTATGTTTCTCTCTGAAGTGAATAGATCATATATTACCGACCGACACGTTTCTGAATAAGCTTCGTAACTCCCCGTTTTCTGCCGAAGGTGTTTATCGGAAAGAGACGAACATCAATTTGTAAACAAAACCTATTCTTAATTATGTACTAATAATGTGCTTTATATTAATTTTTTTTCGTTTGCAAAGTCTCTCAGTGATCAAATAAACATGTATTCTATCATCTGGATGAGTAAAATTCACTTAAATTAAAACTAAAAACGACAATTTCGAAAGTTTAATGAGCCTTTAATTTATAGTTCCTATTTCAATATTGTGACAAAACACATTTTTACATGTCAAAACAGAATGATGAAAAACATATTCGCTTTATCAATTTTGCAAGCAAAAATAAATTAGCAAAATCTTACATTTCACATTTTACCTATTTTCATGGTTTAAAACATATCTTTAAAATCTTGATTTCTTTATTTTACAGATTGATTTCCTGGCTGAACACCATGCACATAGCTCATGTGTCAGGGAATTTCTACCTGTTAATGGCCAATCCGTTTCATTTAGATATTTTCAAATATGGGCTTCTTAAAAAGCAATTTTGACTAACAGTATATCCGATGTTTATTTTGAGAAAAACAAGCATCAAAAATGATCATGACAAATTTACTATAATTATTACACATCCACCACAATATTAAAATAACTGTGAGTCAGTTGTTTCATACATGAGATTGTTTTAAACTGAATATGTGACACCAGGTCAAATAATATTACAATAAACAAAATCTTTACCAACAAGCAATTACATGTTAGAAACTGATATTTGTGGAAATTTAATATCACTTTTTTAAAGCAGCAGGTTTTTTGTTTAAAATTAAATTATGGTATCAGAAATTCTAGTTCAACTTTTACATGATGAGAAATACTCACATCCTACTGTAATGTCCCAGTTTACCATCATCTCCCTCCCCCCAGGAGAAAACCTTCCCATCTACTGTAAGGGCAAGCGAATGACGCCCACCTAGAATTATAAAATGCAGAATGGGTAAAGATGCAAAATCAGATAAAACAAACTTCACCAACTGGTCATACATTCATGTTTGTGCTGCCTGACTGAGTGTTTATGTTAGAGACATTATGAATCAACTAGTAATATACATGTATTAACAACTCTTTTAACATTAAGGGCCGAACATGACCTCAGTTTCACTAACATCTCAACTTGATACTTTTCTCTCAACTCAAACTTTTGAATGCTGATCATTTTACATGTTAGACCTTTACCAATAAGTAAATATTTGATATGACCAGCTCTGTGTAATCAATTAGTAAATATTTGATATGACCAACTCTGTGTAATCAATTAGTAAATATTTGATATGTCCAACTCTGTGTAATCAATTAGTAAATATTTGATATGACCATCTCTGTGTAATAAATTAGTATCTAAAAGAGTTCATGTAATCATTTGGAGATATTGAGATCATAGAGTTGACAAAAATCTCAGATTAAGACCACTGTATGACTAGCTGTTTTACTTCAGTATGATGAGACTGGAAATCAACCCACAAATACTGAAATATACTATGTGACATCCTATATGTATCCTTGGACAGGAATATTTTAAACATCTTGGCAAATATGAGTGGTTGTAATATGTAATGATTAAACAACTGAAAAACTGATGTTTTTAAACATGTTTGGAAATATCGAAATCAAACTTCCATTGCATATACATGTACATGAATTTTAAAATCCAATTTGAAACATCTCAATATCAGGATCAACAGTTGATGCCTTGGATGTAATTGTTACATTACACACAGTTACAAACAATAGCACATGTATTATATTTTACACATCTGTTGAAAACTTTTTCCTGGTTCTAATATTAAATTTTAGACAAATAGCGGGACTTTTATATGATTTCAACATATGCATGTATTTATGAGTATTTGAGGACTTCTTTTTTTAAAAAATCTTAGGGATCACTGCACTCTCTTTAAAAACACAAGCTGGTCAACCTACCAATTATTGTGTATTCTTATGTGGGTATACATTCCTGCTATGAAAAGAAAATAATTTAAAATTTTTATGTAGATTTTTTTTTTAACATGGAAGTCCTAGACCTTATTTTATACAGAACAAAGAAAAAATTCAACTGTGTAGTGAGACCTACAATGATTTGTTATATTTAACCTGCAATGTGTTGAAAACATCTTTACACCTAAACCATAAAAGTCTCCTCTCAATGCATACAACCTACAGCTATATACTGACTTTAACTAGGTCTTACCTGAGTGGACAGCCACTTTCTTGATCACATATGGACTAAGGGCTGTGATTTGTCGAGGTACGGACACAGTACCTGCACTTATACTGAGCCCAAGTCGCCCATTTGTAGCTTCACCACAAGCGTAAACCTTTCCCTCTTGTGTTACTGTACAGGTAAACAAAATGTTGTCACACAATTTGTGCAATTCAGAATGACATTTATATATTTGTAAAATTTAAACTAAACAGAATGAAAACAAAATGCTTTCACTGATCTTAAAAGATTTCTGAATGTCCATATTTATCTGAAGTAACATGAAAGTCCCTCTTGGTTCACGCCAGTATTTGACCACGCAAGTAATAATGTTTGTAGAAAACTGATTTTCCTACAAGACCATAAAATGCTCTATACAAATACAAAATGTATTTACCTAGTTAACTGCACCGAGTATACACATGAATGTTACATAGTGATAAGTTCAGGTATCTCTTAAAACACATTGATGATTTATTTTTAAAAAACATTTCTGGTAATCCAAAGAATGTAGAGTGAAAACTGAATATTATTTCAAGATAGGTTGTCTATGATAAGGTCTCTCAGTACAGATAATGTCTGTAAACTACTATAGATGTAGTCGTACATACCACAAAACAGACTCTTGGATCCGCCAACTATTTGTACACACTTCAACCCAGACAATGTCTCATTCAGAACTGGTAACTTTATCTGTAACATACACATACATGGTGATTATGTATTGCAAGTGAAACTTTAGTGTATTTTAAAGAGAAAACAAGTTTTGATGGTTCAATTTATCTATCACTTTAATGGTATTGACGGCTAGGAACCAGGGACCAGAGATGACAGGTAAGCAGGGGTTCAGATGTAGCAGGTAACCAGAAGTGACACAAAACTAGGGAATACAAATGAAAGGAAAGCAGGAATTAAGATATCAAAGGGAACTATAAGTGTCAAGAAACTAGGGAATAGAGATGAGAGGAAAGCAGGAATTTATTTAGATATTGCAGGGAACAAGATGTAACAATAAACTAGGGATTAGAGATGAAAGGAAAGCAGGGAACCAGATGAGGCAGGAAATCAGACGTACATGTATGTCTTAAAAGAGAACAAAAACTAGTTTGTACCTTTGATCCTTTGGGTCCTCCCAGCTGGTCCTTGTCATTGAGACCCCAGGTGAAGACATGTGTCTGTATATCCTTACCCAGGCCCTTGGTTTTACGTTTTACCACTAGGTTTGTTGTCGGTTTGTTTTCTTCTTCTTCATCCTCTTTGTCTGATGCCAGGAATGAGAAACCAGCTGCCGAGTCATCATCTGACCTAAATCGACCAACCAATTGCAAGCCATGGATTTTACAGTCAATGCCACTCTGACGACATTGCTTCACTGCGATCTCTATGAAGTGGTAGTACTGAAAATGCAGATAAACTCTATATCATTCTTTCACATCATAGGCCTCAAAGGCCTGAGGGAAGGCTCGCTGCTTGTGTTAATTTGAAAATGAAGGTTTGGGAAATTGGAAAACTTAGTAAGATTTCTGATATGTTAAGTAAGAAGGCAATTCATTGGGATTTAGAAAAGAATGTGGTGTGTTTGATATTTCTTTTGTGAATCTGTATAAATAACTTCCTGCATACAATACAGAGTCCATATCAATACTTTTCCAACAGTACATGTACCTATCAAATGGTTTTAATATTGCATTTGTAAAAAATGCTGAACAACATGATACACACTGTCTTCCCTGTAAATATTGGACTGAATATTCGATGACCCTGGTGAAAATTGCCATTTACAGGAAATTTTTTAAACTGGTAACGTGGTGATCCAGGAATCCTTTCCACATCTCCACATAAAAGTTATCAACATGAACAACCTATATGAAAGCTTGATAAACAAACCTTCATATTCTGACGTTTGACTTTTTGATAGAGTATTGATCAAATGAGCCATCTGAACTCTTAACTTGTCCAACTTCTCAAGCAAGAATTTCAACGATTCAGTTCCAGATATATATACTATATTTTAACTTCAACTCCAGATTTTGTTTTACCATGAATCATCTTCAATCTGGCAATCATATATTTTGTGCTACAACTCCAGTCAATTTTAATATCTCCAGTTCAACAGTAATGATTTATTGATAACGAAATGCATTCAGCACAAAATGTTCCTGATTGTCCGAGAATATACCACACATTATCCAGAACTCTCTGTCCAAAGCAAAACAAACCTGACCTACTTACAGATTTACATGAAAATCGACTTTAGTTATGTTTGATTCTCATAAAGCTTTCAATCAACAATATAAATTATCAATTAATTGCATTATAAACAGTTTTGCATGACCTAGATTTAATCAATCTAAAAAATACAACACAGACAACAAACATAATGGTCAGACAACCTAATTAACGGTTAAATATGTTTGGATAAACTAATAAACAGCAAAAATTGAGTAGCAATACAACAGTATATGATAAGGCTAAATATATATATGAAATTATGAATGTATATTTAAATCAATTACTTTGAGCAGTGGATCTGTACACCAACATCAAAACACTGCTTGCATAAGATGACAAATTGGCGCATTATTCTGTCAGCAACAAAAATAGCCCCGAACCTAATTTTACTATCAAAATCAAAGAGGACATTCATTAGTGAATGAAATTACACTAACAATCACTTTTTACTCAAACTACAAGTTATTATATCGAAAACATATCAATATTTCACCCTGTCAATGATTACACCTGATTACGGGGGAATGATGTTAGAGATTATAGCACCCCCCCACCCCCCCCCCCCCCCCCCCCCCACTCCCACCAGATGACGTCACTATGCATAGTAGTATTGTATCTTTGAATTTTTATACAGAAAAAAATCCGCAATAAATAAAAAAACTTTGAATCTTTTGTTGTACAATACGTTCTCTTCTACTGCAAATGCGTTTTGAAACTTGTGAACTACTTTATCGGTCAGATGAATATGGCGGTTCCTGCCATATGTTACCTTTATTACAGACTGCTAGGGCTACACGACAGTTAAGGAAGTCAGAGCTTTGCTCGCCTTCCAATAAAAAATCAATTCAACACATATAAAGTACAACAATGTCATAAAAAAAAAATTGACATAAATTCAAGTACTGACAGACATCTTATATACATCAATAAAATTGGATATGCCATATATAACTTGAAATGTTTTTAAAATGGTGTTAAACCCCATTAATAAACAACAACAAACCCCCCCTCCCCTCCCCTCCCCTCCCCTCACCCCCACAAAACCCGCTCGCACACAACCTGTTCATACAGATTGTGTCTCACCGTCATTCATCTCTCACCACTGACTTGAGTGGGGAAGATATCAGTTACTTGTGTAGAGATGGGTGTGTTGGGGGTAACTGGTTAACCTTCCAGAATCCCATGACTAAGTGGTTAGTTTAAGTGATCGTCTGTTAGGCCTCGATGGCATAAAAATGATGCAAACTATTCAATTAATCAATATGACCTCTACCAAGTAAGAGACCTCCTGTGTCTATATCTGTTTAGCTCTAGGCTCTTCCATAAATATGTATGTGACTATACTTAATCACTACTTACATCGGTGCAGTCCTGAAGCAGGGTGATGTGAGAGTCTGATGACCCAATGTTAACAGAGCGTATCTCCTTCAGACTGTGTATGGTATCCCCACCACTCAATACCACCATTGATGGCATGTAGCTGGAATCTGTCGGCTCCACACGCATAAACATACGATGGACCAAGATGTCTGGCTGCATCTCCAGTCGTACCCAGTGCTTTGAACGAGAACCACAGAAAAATTTCAGCATTATCATTATGAGTGAGGACCATGGAAAATTTCAACATTATCATGCTGGGAGAGAGAGCCACAGAAAAAACATTATCATCCCAGGCAAAAATACCTTTGACTTTTAGATGAAATAGAATATTCTGACATAGACTTTTGGTCAGTAGAGAACATATATTTTCTGATATAATTTACAAATGTATATTCTTTTTAAATAAAAATACCCATATCTTGTTTTTATTGCTAAAGATTTCTAATCACATGCATTCCTAGATACTGTATCAGCGTAAAGTGTTTTTAAAATGCACAAGACTATTACAAAACATAATTTATGAAAAAAAATAGGGTAGGGTTGGAAATACCTTAACCCTTCTAGACACATTATTTTAGACAGTCACTTAATCTACATCCCTACCTTGCCCTGGGAGCCAGCACTCTGCCAGTAGCCACTGTTCCCTTCTATAAGTCTATGTGCCTGGTTCTCACGTGTGGAGACAGTCAGATTCTTCACACACATATGCCAGTCATCAATAAGGGAGCCACTTGTTGGATAGACTGGTCTCTTCTTCTGTTTGCCTGGCTTGCCAGCTGGGACTGGTTCACTTCCTATATCAAATCAAATTCAAATTTTACTATCAAATTTATCTTCTGAAAGACCAGACCTAATTTTGTAAAGTCCATTCAAAGACTGAAATAAACTGTTTCAGGACTTTTAAAACGAATGTTTGAAATTAAGAGCAAAAACTTTATTGGCAGGTTATGAAGATGATAAAAATATTGATTCTTGTCATTTAAATGTGGAAACCCTTACCTGGTTCTACAATGCGACTGAAAGGATGGTGATGTTTCTTGGATTTAAAACAGTTGTCACAGAAGTCAAAGTCCTCACAAATACGACATTTGTACCTCGTCCCAACAATAGGAAACATGTGACACTCATCACAACTGAAATAAACAGCACACATCTGAGAACAAACATGTACCAGGCTGCTACATTAGGGTAGTTAAACTGCAGCATAAAATTAAAACCTTAAATGGAAGAAAAGCATCTAGGTGGTCATGATTTAGACTGGTTCCAGGAAATTACATTTGGTTTCATTGACATTTATTAAAGAATATTAAGATAACCAGTTAAAATAATGTTTTTAAGTAAAACTTAAGAAAATGTTGGCAAAGCAGGAGCCTGGGTGGGCTGGACTCTTGAACACAGTTTGTTTAGACAGAAGGGTTATTTATATGTTAGCAGTGATTGTTTGCAGGATTTTATAGTTTCCTTCAACATCAAGATCACTTTCAAATATTCGACCAAGCCACCAAGAGTGAAATGTGTATTGAAAAATGTTTAAGAACACTGACTGACAGCTGAAACATTGATGTTGTGACTGATCAGCTGGTTTCCATTGGCTGATCATTAACCAATATGATGTGAACACTGAAAACAATAGAGCCAGAGCGGTGCAAAAAAGAATGCTGTTTTTCTTTGATGATGGCTGTTTAAGAAACGCTGCTGTTCCTAACTCTTAACACAGGGCAGTAACCACCACACATTTTTTACCTGACCCTGTATGTGTATTGGGAACCAGCTCCACATGTCTTACCTGACTCCTGTATGTGTACTGGGAACCAGCTCCATTTCATCAATGACCCCAGTCCAGTGAGCCTGCTGGGGGAAGTCAACAGTGACATCTCTTCCATTGGGGTTAATGGCTGTTACTGTACCAATACTTCTATAGTTTACAGAGCCCCATTTGTATGTGGGCATCACAACACTGGGCTTCACCCGCACCTTGTCACCGACCTTTATAGGAAGGTTGCTTCCTGTAAATTAAAAAAACAAAACATAACTTCATAAACACATGTAATACTCTCATGATAAAGAACATCCAGCTGTTTTCGTCCGATTAGAAATCAAAGAATTATATAGAGAAGGAAAAGCAATGATTGGTATTTGTGACCACTCCCATATTCACACAAAAACTCATTTTCAACTATCTAAAATTCCATTTTTATCAGGAATGCAAATCAAAATTGCTACTTGCAAAATGTATTTCTCTACAAAATGAGACCATTCCCAGCGATTTGTGTTTAAAATTGTTAAAGTACTTGGGATCACAAAATTTGTATACTGCAGCTAAAAAACAAACAAACACACTTGATATGTTACTTCAAACTGGAATATTTTTAATTCAAGATCATTTTGCATAATCATAACATTATAAAACATCTAAGATTACATGTGACTTACATTTTGTGTATAAGAAATTAATTGGCTGTGAATTCTGAATGATAAATTTGCCAAATAGTTAATCTTTTGCTTGCTATTTTATCAACATTTAGTCAAAGATGTAAGTTACCTTTACTTCTATAGAAGTATTTTATGTACATGTTTATGGTTCGAAACAACTTTTTACAATATACCATGGTTACTTAATATTTAAAATTCAAAACATTGCAGTTACTCAAGTGTACATGCCTCATATTTCTGGTATCAACTAATAGAATCCACAAAATAGTTGTACATTTAAATATACTACATCCAGTTTATTGATTGGGGAACCTCAGATGCATAATAAGCCTTTTTACACATCTGCACAGAACCTCTCTCATTTTGTAATTAACTGGCATTTCTCCCCGCCTAAATTCTTTGGCTGTAGCTACACTCAAAACTCGCAGCCCATCAACAGTAAGATGCAAGTGGTGTTCAAATAGTACCTAAAATCTCTCCCTCAAGTAGAACTCAAGTACATTACATTGAATGAAATTTTGGAGAATCAAAGTGTATTTTTGTAGTGTTAGATATCAGACTGACCTGCAGTGGGGTTAACAAAACCCTGTAGCTCCACGTGGACATATCTGACCCAGTATGTGCCACCCTTCCTCTGCCAGTCAGCCTGAATGTTCAGGTCCTGTAGACCATCTCTGTCCAGCTATAAACAAAGACTTATCAGTAAATAACAATAATGAAACCAAAATTTAATGCAGTTTTTCTGGAGCCAGTCTAAATTCAGGATCAATTGGGTGCATTTCTCTGTTTTAATTTTGTTATTACTTTAAAGTACATACTTAAATAAGTTGGTGAAACAGGGGACTTTTTAACATCAACATGTTTACCATGTTTGGGCAATAAGAAATTTTAAGGGAAATACAACACAAGCACAAGTGGGTATTACATCAAACACACATATAAGATTTCTCTCATACCTTGATTATTTTGCCAACATCTCCTTCATGTATTTCCTCGTAAGAACGGCAGCAGCTGACCGTCATGCCTATCTGTATATTGTCTCTAACATACATTGAATATTCATCCTCAGTATTGAAGTCAGAGCGTTTCTTGTACACCTGATTACCACTGGCAGCCAGGTCAGACAATAACAGCTGCAATGGAGAACAACACAAAATTTGAATCTTACCTAAAGATCTATCAAATTTACTATTTATAAACACTGGTACGAAAATTTTACACATGTTTGCAATTTGTAGATATTCCAAGAAATGTAAAACACACATTAATAGATATAGGCTATGTAATCATTCAAGTATGCAAAACTATATCGTCTATGTCTGTATTAGCCAACAGTACAGCAAGTGGCTGTGATACTAAGGTATGTTGAGGACAAATCGTGCACACTGTGACAAACCTGCTGACCTACATTAGATATATGACTTTATTCGAAAATATCAACTGTTCAAAATTGATAATTGATATTTAATATATAGTTATTATGCTGTTTTGTAGGAAAAACAGCATTGTTGAACTGTCCAATGGTCAAATTTTGAATGCCTTGTTAGTTTCATAACAGATGGGATTGATTGACTCAGAGTTAAAAGAACATTTCTTTGTTGTAAATGAATGTAAAGGATAACAGTATTTTCCTTGCATGCCCAGTATACACAATGATCTTCTGAAATACCAGCTTCATGTTTATATCATAGATATCCATCGCTCTATAATGTAGCAAACTTAAAACTTGCTGACAATGTTCTGAAATCAAAGAACGCATCAAGAAATCTGAAGATGAAACTTAATGTGAATTAAGATTTTAATTAACTTTCTTCTCATTAATAACAATACATGTACTCAAAACAAGACAAATTGTTATTTATTCATGTCTCCCCTGAAAAACACTAACCTCTGATAATGATTTACTTACCTCTCCTGAAGAATCTAGATCCTCAAAGTCATCAGATGTGGAGTCAGAATCTGTGTCATAATCCACAGAAGACATACTGTCGGCAGAGTCAGTGTCGTCAGCAGGGAGAGATTCAGTGTGTTCAATCAGCCAGTTCACCATCGACTCCGGACTTGGAATATCCGAGGCTGATGTCAGGGACCCTCCTATCAACAAAATTATTCACATTTAAATAGTTAAACCTCTGTCAGTGTTGTATATTTGGGATACTTTAAACTGTAGCCTAATTAAACAGACCAAGAATACCAACTGTTGAACTGATTCTGATAAATTTTAAAATTATACAATTATACTTTCACCTATCAGTTGAGCTCAATTATAAGTCACTACAATCAAAACCATTACTTTTGTATTATCATTGAGAAATTAAAAGTCACAGTAATAAGAATTTTCTATTATTCGTTTGAATTTCAATTACATTTTTCATACTGTTTTAAAACACAGGAAAAATGTCAGATTTGGTTTTTATGAAGGATATGAAAGATATCTTTTTTACTTTTCCTTGCAATTAATATCAATATGACAGCTTTCTATTCAAGTAGGTAACCTCAGAATTAAAAATAATTAAGTAACACAGTTAATTCCGAGAAAAACGAACAGGAATAAAAAAATCATAATCATACATTTTATCTCCTTTTCAATGAAGAAACATCTTCAATTTTTACAATATTAGCCAAAAGTCAACATACCCATAGATTTAATGGCGTACTCCACTTGCTTCCTACTGAAGCCCATCTCCATAAGTCGAGTGACCTCCGGTAGAGGGGGAGTTGCAGTTGGGTGTGTCTTCTTCTTCGGAGGTTTCTGTGGTTTACCCAGGACAGTGGGTGTGGTTTGTGATGGGGGTTGGTATGTTACAGGCGGAGGTGGCTGCAACTCTCCTTCAGAGTCTGAGTCATCTAAGTCATCTTCCAGCAGGTCACGTGACGCTGTCAGATACTGACACACGGACAGACAGGCAGCCTGAAATATTATATGATCAATTATAACCAATCACACAAGACTACAGGGGAATTAAACTGTGGGGTTTATTTCAATCAGTGACCTGCTACCAGTAAAATTTGTATAAACTATACAGAGCAGTTTTAAACAAAATTGTAACAACTGTCATTTTCTATTTGACGGCCTATTTAGACTTATTTTATTTCTGATATCAACATGCTTGGTTCATGTTGCTGTTTTCATAGTTTTTAGAAGTGTTCAAGTACTTGAGATAAAACTTTTGAAAATATAGATATAGTTGAGAGCTGATGTGATGCGAGCATTCTAGACAATATGGATTTTTATATAGCAAACATAATTGGCAATGTTTACAATGGCTATTTCTTACTTTGATATTTAATAAGTAATTATGAATAATTAGAAAATGAGGGATGAAATACCAAGATCACTAGTCTAGCAGTTTCAACAGTTGATTAAGTTTTAAATTTGCATGTATAGTTGTCCCCAGTTTTAAAATTCAACATACTTTGGAATTTGAAGAGAAGAATGGTAACTGCATCGAAAATCCTAATTGCTTTATTCTTTATAAACCATGCTTAGAAGCAACTAGTTAATGTGGCCCCAGTTTCACTTAACATTTTAACTTGAGATACTCCTTAACTTAATATTTTGAAAAGCTATTACTTCATTATGACCAGCTCTGTGTGGGATCATTTTGCATGTGATATGACCCGTTCTGTGAGGGATCATTTTGCATGTTTTATGACCAGCTCTGTGTGGGATCATTTTGCATGTGTTATGAACAGTTCTGTGTGGGACCATTTTGCATGATTTTACATGTTTTATGACCAACTCTGTGTGGGATCATTTTGCATGTGTTATGACCAGCTCTGTGTGGGACCATTTTGCATGTGTTATGACCAGTTCTGTGTGGGATCATTTTGCATGATTTTACATGTTTTATGACCAATTCTGTGTGGGATAATTTTGCACATGTTATGACCAGCTGTATGTGGGATCATTTTGCATGTTTTATGACAATCCGTGTGGGATCATTTTGCATGTTTTATGACCAGTTCTGTGTGGGATCATTTTGCACGTGTTATGACCAGCTCTATGTGGGATCATTTTGCATGTGTTATGACCAGTTCAGTGTGGGATCATTTAGTGTATTTTGAGTTGAGGAAAATCTCAGCTTGAGATATTTAGTGAAATCAGCCGCTGAACCATTGATATAAGATTATGCCTTCAGATGCAAAAGGCTTTTTGTAAGACGGAAGAAGCCTCACCTCCAGCTCCTCTCTACTGAAGAGGGCTTTGAGTGGTGACGGCTGTGTGGCTGCCATCATAAGTTGCTGTAGAATCATGTTGGGCATGTCTGTGTCTGTGGACAGTTCATCATCACTGGCAGCGGCTTCCACCTCAGAATGTTGCAGCTCTGGTAGAATGGACTGTGTCAGGATCCTACGTAGGATGTTCTGGTGCTTCAGGAGAACACGTCCTGCCCTCAGTAGTCCCACACGGATTTGTTGTTTACACAATTCAAACATGTCTACTCTTGTCACTAGAGTTAAACAGTGTGATTAACAGTTAATGAAGAATGTTTAATCATAAGTGAAAATATAGCATCATATTATTTATATTTAACATAAATATGTATATAGAACATAAGACATTTAACTAAAATGTTTATTCTATAAAGGTACAGTCAATGTAGAAGATCATGAATGAAAGAGATGACAAAAGAATATAAAGTGATCACATAAGCACAAAGTGATCACATAAGAACATAAAGTGATAACATAAGCACAAAGTGATCACATAAGCACAGATAGTGATCATAATAAGAACAGATAGTGACCACATAAGCATAGAGAGTGATCACATAAAAACAAAGAATGATCACATAAGCACAGTCATCATCATAAGAACAGAAAATGATCACATAAGCACAGAGGGTCATCACCATAAAAACGGTGAGTCATCACCATAAGAACAGAGAGATCAAATAAGAACTGAGAGTGTTCACATGAGAACATAAATTTTACATCAACATATTGATGAATCAAATGTTCACCTTCAGATTCCACTGTGGTTGTGCTGACTGCCAGGGGTGCCTTGTCTGAGTCCCTACCCTCCTTCTCCACACGGTAAGTGTGACATGCCAGGCTGATGATGGCCGCCCATGTGTGCACCACATCATCTGTCAGAGGTAACTTCTCCACATTGAACTCTATACTTGGTACCTGAAATCCATACAATATATAAACTATTTACATTTCTAGACATAAAATGATAATACAAGTCATCTGTTGGCCAACTATGAACTTGGACAAATATGTACAACTGAAAGCATGGATACGTTTTGGACAACTTAAGTCAACATAGACTACAGACAGTTGCCTAATTGAAAGCATGGATGCTGCCCAATGAAGATTATCAACATTCTGCCCCACAGGGAACTTGGACAATGTTTAAAAACTTTAAGCTTAGACATTTTTGGATAATATAGTACAAGGACACACGGTTTTTATGGCAATATATAATCTAGCCTGGATCAACATTAATAGTCCACATACCAAACCAATAACCATGGAAACAAATGTTTCTACTTACGGCTACCAGACCAGTCAGTCTGTACATAGACTGTGTGCCATCATTCAGTTGCACGTGTATCTTTCCCCGTGGCGTGATTTTGGCAATGGTACCACCAACATCGTCAATCTTTACAACTCCACCCAGTCTAGGTCGACTGTCTACTCCACCAATCACAGCCAGCATGGCGAGGATGGAAGCCTCATCAGCTACACCACAAGGATCATTCTGGGGATATATGATATATATGTAATTATTAAATTCAGTTGAGGGAGACAATAATAACAATTGTTCAATTTGCATAACAAGGTAATTTTCTATATTAAAAAAATCAATCTATAACCCTGTAACATTATAAACATTGTCACCTGCTGGAACAGTACATTTTGATGAATTCGTGAGGTTTGTGTTTGTTTTGTATGAATGTTTAACATCAGTTTTAAGCCATCGAGGACTAACAGATAATCAGTTAAATAACTGCTCTTTCCTGGGATCCTGGTAGGTTAAACAGCACTCGAGTACAACTATCTCCACAAGTAACCGATAACTTTCTGAAATGAATCAGCAGTGAAAGACAAGATAATGAGACGTAATGTCATATATCATTATTTATGGAGCCTGTGTTCAGGTTGGGATTCATCTGCTTGGACAGTAGGTTTCCATGAATTCATAAGAACTATTATGCACTGACCCCTGGGAATTTAGATGAAGTACAATAATATACATATCAGTATATATGCTATCATCAAAAATGAAATATAAATACAAGTATGAACTCTACATTTATCTCATTATGGTTATCACAATAAAACAAACCTTTACAAAAGCCTGTTCCAGGGCTATAAAACAAGCAATAGACAAACCTTTACAAATGCTTGTTCCAGGACTATATGTGGTAAGGATGTCAGATGTGTCACTATATGTTGATTGATACAGCAATTCCATGTATCCAGAGTATGTAGTTTCCTTAGCAACATGACAAGTTCCTCAGCAACAGTGCTGGTGTATGAGGCAGTGAGAGACACTGGTGCCCTCTGTCTATGTCTCCTTGGTGAGTCAACTGAAATACAGATTAAGATTTACTCTATTATAGGTTTACAAAACATATACATCATCTAACAGACTATTTTTTAACATTTCAACCACCAACTTGTTCACCCTGTAATAGGTGTTGGGTCATCATTCTATACATCTTTCCAAAATTTCCTAATGTATGGTTATTACATATATTTCATATTCTATTTAAAGTAGTCAAATATTGTAGATTAATTTGTCAAACATTGTTGATTCATTGCTAACAGAACATATCAAAAATGACAGACTAGTGTGTAAACAAGAACAAACATCTTCCAACTGTAAGTCAGTAAAATAATGATAAACACCTGTAAACTTATAAAAACCAAACACATCATGGCCATTGGAATATTGGTGTTGGTAGGTGTAGGTGTATATATTGGGTTTAATATCATTTTCAACACATTACCCATACTCCACGGCATATCCTGTACTGTTTTATTGGTGAAAAAAAGTCATATATGTACATGTATACAGAAGTCTGAGTAGAACCACCATCCTTCTATAAGAATCTGACAATTTTTTGTCCTCAGCAGCGAGAGGTCAGTGTTGTTCGGCCAGTTTCACAGTAGGTAATCTTTGAATAAAGATGTACTGTATATTCCCTTTAATATCAACTCAGTCCAGAACCTGCAATAATTGTGACTAACAAAGGCAACTAAATGGCCATATTCCATGCAAAGATATAACTAAAAAAATTATATTTTCATATTCATTTTTATTACAAGACACTAGACTGATGTACAAAGTCTATAAGACATATAAGACACATGGAACAAACAATTTTGTTTTACTAACTCACATTTTCCACTACTCAACTGGTGCTGAACTTTTCAAATTAATTAAGAGTGAATATTTACAAGATCTCCCACAAAGGTCTAAAGTCAGACCCCAGACTGAGATCTCTAGTCAAATCCAAGGCAGAGATCTGATTCAGTGCTGGGATGTCTAGTCTGGTAGAGATTTCATGTCAGATCTCAGACTGAGATCTCAAGTCAGATGTCATGCTGAGATCTATAATCAGATCTTGGGCAGTGATCTCATGTCAACCCTAAAATCAGATCCCATGCTAAGATCTCTAGTCAGTATTAGGCTGAAATCTCAAGTTTGATTCCGTGCGGAGATCTCCAGTCAGACTTTGGGCATGTCATATCCCATGCTGAGATCGCTAATCAGATGTTAGGCTGAAATCTCAAGTATGATTTCGTGCTGAGATCTCCAGTCAGACTTTGGGCATGTCATATCCCAGATTATCCTAAATCCACATTTCTTTACCGGGTACTTACTGTGTGGTACAAGTGTTGGATCAGCAGAGCAGGAGACCAATATGCTTCCCAATAGGTTGATCAGCCTGTCCACAATGACTTGTACCCGGCTTTGATCTACTGTGTGGTCCCAAGAAGGAAGTACAGTTCTCAGCAACTTCAGAGTTAAAATCTGAAAGGAGAAAACCGATGATATGTGATGTGTTATGTTTTATAAAATTTGTAAAATGCTATTATTATATATGCATGTTTGTGATGTGAAGAATTATGATGTGATGTTTTCTGTGATGTCAAACGTAATATGTTTGTGATAAGTGATACCACCTCTATTGTGTTGTTTACTGTTATGACTAATCATGGTTTGCATATGATGATAAATGAAGTTTTACAATATGTGGTATTATATTGTGGTGAGATATGTGATGTGATGTGTTGTAATCTACAGAAGAGAGTACTTAAGATTTCTTTAATTTAGTAATCAATACAGTCATACTAATAGAAAGTAAATATAACATATAATTATATACATAAAAAGTCACATTCCCAACACCCACACTTACCTCCTTGGAGACATTGGCCTGCTGATGTGCCTTTTCTTCCTCCAGTATCTTCAGTAGAAGGTCAACCCACCGCTGAGAGCTGAGTGCCTGACATATGTTGGATCCTGTAGCGATACTTCGCAGGAATCCCAGACTGCACCAGCTGTAGTGTTGTTCACATGCTATCTGTACAGCCACAGAGTTAGCATCTACAAAATAAAGTATATTTAAACTAATTTTATTTCAGTTAGATAATGATATTTAATATTCTTAATTAGTAACACGTTTTTAATAAATCCGTAAAATGTGAAATACGTGTCAGCTCTTACAACTTTAAAAGTCAGACTCAATGTTTTCCCCAAGTACATGGTGTACGTAGCAAATATGGACAATGTGCCCTGCTGAAGGACACAACACATGAACGTGATGGAAGATCGAAGCCACAGCCCACAGACACTGGGTCTGATTGGCTGAATGGCTTCATACTGTCCAAGTAGCATCTCAAGTTTCAATACCAAAAATCCAGAGAGTTTCAACACCAGAATCAGGATAATCTAGAGTCAATGTCTATTTAATTGGTGAGAAAACAATTGTCTAGTATGCACTACTCACACTGGACAGTCAACAATTAACTTGATCATCATTGTTTTTAAAAAAAGAAGAGCTTTGAAGTGGAACACAAAACATTCTACTTGAATTGAAAACAAAGATAAAAAAAAGGGGAATTTCCTGGACATCTAGCAGTGATATAAAGAACTGAAACAGTTGGATAAAATAATTATGTATGAACTTGGCATGACTTACTGAGGCCGTAGTTACATCCACAATCCAAAATGTTCCTCAGTAATCCACAGAGGGTGCTGACCGCGTCCTTCTGGGTACCCTCTGAGTGGATACCTGTGCTAATTGATAGAGTTTGCAGTAAGGTCAAGGTCGTCCTGCGTATAAGCGCTGTAGGGTGCTTGCTTTCAAACTTCTTTAAATCTGCCAAGATAAAGAATTCATATACTATGATAACAACCACACTTGTCATCCTCCTGGTATCAAGTGTATGCAGATAATATACCTCACTAAAGGTTAAAACACATGATAGCCGAGCATAAGGATGGACCCTATCTCCCAACAATCCTTGGTTCCATGCTTGACTACTACACTATGCTCACTATTAAATACAAATCCTGATATATTGATATATGACACTGCATCACATTGTCATTCCTCTCACACCACTGATTCAAGTGGGAAACTTATCAGGATCCAAGAAAAGTGTTGTTGGGGTGGCTGGTCATCCTCGATGGCATAAAAAATGATGCTTCATATTCAAATAAACAAATAGAATTTTTCAAAATGCTTCAAAATTGATAGTTCTCTAACAGGAAGCTCATGGAGAAAAAAACCCATCCCAAAATACAAAATACATCCACACACATCAAGGCTCTCCATCAAACCTTCCCCCACACGCCAGAGTCTTTGTGATAACTCACCTTTACTGGGTATCACCTTCCCCCACATGTCTGGATCTTTGTGATAACTCACCTTTACTGGGTACCACCTTCCCCATACATGTCAGGATCTCTGTGATAACTCACCTTTACTGGGTACCACATTCCCCATGCATGTCAGGATCTCTGTGATAACTCACCTTTACTGGGTACCACCTTCCCCATACATGTCAGGATCTCTGTGATAACTCATCTTTACTGGGTACCACCTTCCCCATACATGTCAGGATCTCTGTGATAACTCACCTTTACTAGGTACCACCTTCCCCATACATGTCAGGATCTCTGTGATAACTCACCTTTACTTGGTACCACCTTCCCAATACATGTCAGGATCTCTATGATAACTCACCTTTATTAGGTACCACCTTCCCCATACATGTCAGGATCTCTGTGATAACTCACCTTTACTAGGTACCACCTCTTCATCCTCTTCTTCATCATTATCAGGTATCTCAGGTGGGTCAGCAAGTTTAAGGTCATATTTCCCCTCTTTCCCCATTCTGTAGCTGTTTGTGCTGCCAGAGTCCCACTGTACCCGGATCCATCCGTCATTACCCAACTCTCCTATGACACGACCCATACTTGGAGAAGGACCATCCTGCAAGGATAGGGAATGTAAATACCTACCACATGTACATTATTATACATTACAAATGTATTAACAGTAAAATATAAAAACTTAAATTCCACAACTACTAAACATTCAAATCTTTAATCACAAACTCCTAGTCTCCAAACTAAAGCATGATCTATTGCAAATATTTGGAAAACAAGTTCACATAACCCAGGAATACAAAATCTGTAACATTTATCCTCATGTCTGAGCATTTGAAGTTACCACAACATGAATCATTCTATTTGATCTGATCTTCACCAAACCAACTACAATCAAATCCAACTCTAAGACAAGTTAAGCTAGATAATACGACTTAAAGTGGCATAACTAGTAAGTTTTTTCCTTTAATTGCAATAAAAAATGATATAACTGCAATATTTAGCATAATTAGTAACTATCTGGATCATCTCTGGTGCAAAATACCATTGTGTATCATGTAACCCATGAAATAAAACCAATGGTGTAGTTTATCTGTTTTCGACTAAGTATTCGGAAATTTCTAGGTATCATCGATTCAAAATGCAATTTACAGCAACGACAGGAGTATGCTGGTTATTACTGGTTATAACTGGTTATTGTTCGATAGTTTGTCAATAAAGCAACTAATTTGTTGTTTATTTCTTTATGAAAAAAATGGCTTTAATTAATTGTTAAAGACAATTACGGTAAACAAACATTATAACAGCCCACCTGATCACCCCATTTCCAATCAACACCTCTAACAACTCGAGTTCCAATCTTCATAAGAGCTGCTAGTTCTGGGCCAGAGATGGGAACAGGGGCTGTCTGTTTCTTGTGCTTCTGTTCCTCCAGTACAGCACAGATGGTATTGGTGTTATCCTGTACCACTCGGTCCGGGTCAGATCCTGTAAGTGTAGTAAATGTCAAACCATAAACAACAACTAGATGTTCAGATGTTTGTGAATACTTTTTTTTTTATGAAGTTTAGCACCATTTTCAACACGACAGATTTTATATGGCATATCCAGTTTTATTGAGGGAGGAAGACTTCAGAATAAATCCGAGAAGAGTCACTGTCATCCCGCAATTAATTCGCTTACTTTCTCAAAGAAAGATTTTGGACTAAACTGGGCTCCAACCATCACTGTGAAATTCCGAAATATTGAGTATAGTGATACAGTGATATATAACTTACCAACCAATCTGAGGATACTCTGGGTGAGGGCCAGCACCCCAGAGTTCAGGAGCAAACTAAGACTGTGTCCCTGGTGCTCCGAGACTAGTAACCCAAGATGAGCCAACATGAACCGTGCCTGGGGTAAAGCTCCTAGGTTCAATTTCTATGAAAAAAAGAGAAAAATAATTTTCAAATATTTTTTAGAGTACATCTTTTATATTGTTAAACTTTTTTATTTGCACTTAATTTTTTACAAAAAATATCACAGAATTTATTATTTTCATATGTAACCTTTAACCCCTTCAACAATATTTCAATCATAATTTTATCTCAAGCACTGTAATTTCTTAATTCCAATCATTTATCTATAGCCTTGTCCCTTCCCACCTATATCTCTTCTAACTCTTTTTTCCATAGTTACCTCTTAGCCAACCATTATTTGATACCAACTGTGCTTCACTTTCTCTACCTGCATTAATCTCAGCTCCACCCAGTAATACATATTGGATCTTACATGAGAGCTTGTTTATTATTGAATTTATTAAACGAGTTGATTAAAACACATCATGCAAGACTGTTGAGAATAACATTATTTTTGTTAACGAGTGATAACTTCAATTATAAATGAACAAGTATTGAAGATTCTTTTTATCACATAACTCAGGAAAAATGTACATTTACCATTTATTTTTCAGATCACCTCTATAAGGAACAAGAAAAAAATATTAATTTCCGCCAGTCATCATACGATCATCATATGATGTTATGTCTACGTCATTGTAACATGATAAACAGAATTCATATGTACTGACATATCAGAAAGTAGCTCAGCATTTTACATGAGCTGAGTTAGAAGAAAGTGATATTATGCTAGATTAATATCCAAAATAAATCACGAGTTTATTACATTCATGCACCATAAATTATGTTATACACATGTTTAGTTTATACTTTTTTATTTCAGCTTGACAACTTATATGAATTGCTCTGGTGTGAGTGGCCAACACCCAATCATTGTTTATCAATCAACCAAACATGTTTTCATCTATAATTCTTTCTCACCACTTTTACATCATATTTCATTTCAGTTCTGTGGTTTTCAGTTCTTACTTACATGTGTACTTTATTCCCTCCCCTTCACAAAAACCTCAATAGTTATGAAATAAATTAACCCTTTACTTCATATAGATGCCTTTTGACACCTCTAATATAGATGCCCTTTGGACACGTAATATAGAAGGCTTTTGAATTATTTTGTGAATTATGTTTATATTAACTGACAGAGTGGAAAACAGTGCAGGAAGTGTTCAGATTGCTTATTACGAGCAATCTGAACTCTTCCTGCACTGTTTTCAAAGGCTTTCTGTGATTGGTGCGGGAAAACGCGAATCTATGGAGTAAAGGGTTAATCAAATTTTCATCCTATTACCTTCGAGTTATCCTGACAGTTATAGCTGGGCATGGCAGGGTTAATTCCCCTGGATTTAAATGTGTAATCAGCCTGAAGGACACAGTTACGTAGCTCCTTGATGGACCAACGATACAGCTCCGTAAATGTCATCTGGAGAAGTATCCTGTCACAGGGTGGTATTAGAGTCACATCTGTTAGGCACTGGGGTACAGGTTTACTGAAAATATACACGTGAATGGATGTCACAAACTGTTGATTTGCTTAATAATATTTAAAAACAGAAAGACAGACAGACAGACAGACCGACCGACCGACCGACCGACCGACCGACCGACCGACCGACCGACCGACCGACCGACCGACCGACCGACCGACCGACAGACAGACAGAGACAGACAGACAGACAGACAGACAGACAGACAGACAGACGTGAACAGACACATTATTTAAGCCTGTGATACAATTTTTAAGGTAAATGGGACAATCATTCATATTATAACCTATATCCTTAGCCCCTAAACTCAAAATATGCATGGAAAGACAGAAAGACAATTTGTTTGTAAGAGGATTTGTGCCTTTTTTCAAAGTACTTAATGACTGTCAGTAAGTTAACCATTGTTCCTGGTAATCGTGAGGTAGATAACCTGTTCTAGATACATCTTATCTCTGTAAGTCACTGACTCCTTCCCCACATATTCAGAGATGGAAGATTCATAGAAGTTTATGCTCGATTCATCACAGAAACTGCAATTGGGCAGTAATTCGAACTCCAAATCCCTGGACTTACAGTCAGACTTGTTACCAACTGAGTCAGACAGAAAAACAGAATACCTACCAAACTCTATTTCCCATGGTCAGTA
Source organism: Panopea generosa (assembly GCA_029582155.1). Classification (NCBI taxonomy): domain Eukaryota; kingdom Metazoa; phylum Mollusca; class Bivalvia; order Adapedonta; family Hiatellidae; genus Panopea; species Panopea generosa. The sequence continues at coordinate 83,837,203 of CM055896.1, forward strand.
GACCCTGCCATCCACACAGTAGACTGTACTTGATGGAGGGTATGAGGTAGTCCTTGTGTACCAGGGACAACATCGTCTGTATGCCCTTCAGGCGTAACTCTGCTCTCCGCACCTGTACAATTTCAAATTGGAAGTCACATGTATGTGTAGACTAATTGACAATCTACAAATATTTTTAAAGTAACAACATCCTCAATTTCAACCGTATCGAGACATTCACATCTTGTTTTTCCTATATCAGTATGACTTCGACAATTCACTTCCTATCATTTATAAAGTAAATATGCATAAAAATTAACTACACAATACATGAGGCATGATATTTAAGTCCCAGGCATTGTCTTTTTTTCACATAATTTATTGCAACATTATACTTGGTATGTTTCTTTTAAACTGAAAGACCCCAGTTTTGTGCCACTTACTTGATGATGTAGAGAACGTCTCAGTTTTTCTATGTCTATCGGACTCTCATGCATGATAAATTCAACTATCTTGTTGACGAGAGGCATCTCAGTTTTGGATCCTGTCAGTCGCTGTCGCAGCCAACTCAACTTCTGACTGCTCGTCACCATGCTCACCAGAGGATCCCAGGAATCCTTCTGAAAATGATCAGTAATAAATTATATCATATTTACATTATGTATTGGGATAACAACAAATAATTAATTATTTTTGCTGTCCAAATATGTACAGTGAACACGGTAGGTTTTTACCACTACATGATATAATATCTTGATCACTCAAGGATGAGAGATTTTGTATGTATTGTAAATCCGAGTATGAACTGTATAGTACAGCATATAATACTGTTACCCTTGTTTGTTATTTATGTTGTCTTAAGGAAAGAAATTTAATAAAACGCACTTAAAGCTAATACCTTGCAGTCACGAGTAATGTTTGAGTCAATATAGCACACTTCCTACATGTAGTTGTATATAATGTAGACTAAACGAAACAGACACATATTTTCACATGTATAAAACTAAATGTAAACCACCAATTTCCCCAATAATCATAGATAGTTTGTATATTAATGTGTATTAAAAGCCATTGGTCACAAGGAGCTAGTTTTGCCCTTAATGCTATTATAGAGAAGTTGCTGTAGACAGTTTTAACTTTTTTAATTCCATGTAATTAAAAATCAAAACACTAAATAATTATATACACTGCAAGTATGCAGTATTTAAGTGTAATAAATTGACGAACAAAGACGACTTCACAGTTGGAATAAAAACACAATGGAGCTCGCAAACTTCACTACAAATGTATTTAGTTTAGATTTTTCAATCAATTCATCAATTTTTATGAAAAAATAATTTTTCAAAATATGCATGTTAAATTTGGGAGCCATAAAAAATGTATTATAATCAGTTCCGTGTTATATTGAACTGCGTAATATCTGGACCACAGTGTATCTATTCATACCTTTTTCTTGGTCTTAGAATGTCTTCTTTTGTGTTGCACAGCTGAGGCTGGTACATCCTGCAGTAACATATCGTCAGGTTGTTGTTGTTGCTCTCCAGTACTGTCTGCTGGTTTTACCATATCATCACCATCAGGTGCTGGTCGTGCATCATTTTTACCAAACACTTTAACTATGTATTCTTCCTCTTCAGCAGGCTCTTGTCCTCCTTCTGCAGTGGCTCCACCCTCGCCTGTCCAGTCAAAAGCAGTGGCACCACCTGTGGCTGTATCTGATTGACTGAGCTCTCCAACTTCTTTGTCAAGTCCTTTCTCATCAACAGACTCGTGGTTAGTTTTACCTTCATCACCAACATTGAGAAAAACCGACACTGGACAATCTGCAAAATTTAAATAGCTACGATATTTTGTATTTATTACTGATGTTGGACAAGAAGATACCTTGCATTCCCCAATCTTGGCTTTTAATCAAATACAAAATAAACACAAATTAATCTAGTTTGAATGAATGAATAAATGAATGAATGAATGAATGAATGAATGAATGAATGAATGAATGAATGAATGAATGAATGAATGAATGAATGAATGAATGGTGTTTTACGGCACATCAATATACAAACTCATCTGTTACGCATCAACACATTGTTTCGTGCCCTGTTTTAGCCAAATGTTTTATGCTTTTATATATGCAATTTAAGTGATATGTACATACATGATTTTTACACCAAAGACATATTTTAAATGGAAGAAATCAGCAACATATTTAGACATTTTGCAACTTCTGATATGCATAAAAAATTTCAGCATTTCTTTATATTGGCATTTGGAATATATCTAATCAAGTTAAAAAATAGATATTTGAAAAAAACACAAAAAAAACAACTTTTCATCGATCAAAATATTATTTTTTTAATACATTTAATTTACCAACAAAAATACTGTTCAGGTGATACATAATTTATGGAGGAAACAAAACTGTGCACAAAACAATTGTACAATAAGCCATGTTCTCAGTGTTTACCCAGACTCCGATACAGACAAGTTGCACAAAGCACACAAAGTTTGTTTCTAATATTGTGCTGATATGAGTTTTTGAAATTCAATTTACACATATTCAAGAAAGGACACACAGGTCAATCTAGACTTTATTCAGGAATAACAACATTAAACTAAACACACAAGAATTCAAGAAACTTACATCTTCTATTCCTGTTCTCTTCCATCACTTTGTTGATTGCCATCTTCCACCGTGATGTACTTTGCAGAAGTTTAGAACGACTCATGGCATTCACCTCATTACCTATAGCAGGTCGGAGTTCATTAAACAGGAAGTGACATCGCTCTATGACTGGTGCACATACTTCTTTGTAAGATCTACTCTGATCCTGATGAGCCTAGAACCAAATTGAAAATGTTTCAATGACACAGATTAGATAAACTGGTTGAAAGGAGAAATCTTGCTGAATATTTCATGATTTTCATCATCTATTTCACTTTAAATTAAGGGAAATCTTACCTTGATATTATAATGTAAAAATGGAATACATATCAACATAACTAAAGTGGAATCCTACCCTCATGCTAACTAACATTGTATAAGTGTAATCCTACCTTGATAATGAAATCTTTAATGTGGAATCTTACCATGCAATTAACAACTGTAACTGAATCCCTTGATATTACCATTGGCTTGACAAATTGAATAATACCATGATACGTATAGTGAAGACTAGAATATAGTTAGCATACCTTGATAAGAGATCGTTTCACTTGAGTTATAACCCTGAGTAGTTCAACTATAGATTTAGGCAGGGACTGTTTTCCAATATCCCCTTGTCCATGTTCTACCAGCCCCAAGATCACATGACCCAGATCATGATGTTTGATCAACACTGCAAGAAGAATCCTGTAAAAATAAAAAAATGTATTATAAGCAAGTAAATATTTTATTAAAGGAACATAATTATGCAAATCAATATAAAACATGTACAGTGAATCTTTAATCACTCAATAAAGCATAAAAAAACTTGAGGAAACTGTATGATCCAACACAATTCTGTCAATAATTTGTATAAACTTCACTTCTAATATCTAAGGCTCCATAACCTCGAAAGTTTGAGTTCCTGTGATTGTCCCTTCAACATATTTCATGTATATAAGTACACATGTATATACCATATTAGACTCAAGTACCCATGTATATACCATGTTAGACTTAAGTACACATGTATATACCCTGTTAGACTTAAGTACACATGTACATACCCTGTTAGACTTAAATACACATGTATATACCCTGTTAGACTTAAATACACATGTACATACCCTGTTAGACTTAAGTACACATGTATATACCCGGTTAGACTTAAATACACATGTATATACCCTGTTAGACTTAAGTACACATGTACATGTATATACCCTGTTAGACTTAAATACACATGTATATACCCTGTTAGACTTAAATACACATGTACATACCCTGTTAGACTTAAGAACACATGTATATACCCTGTTAGACTTAAATACACATGTATATACCCTGTTAGACTTAAGTACACATGTATATACCCTGTTAGACTTAAGTACACATGTATATACCCTGTTAGACTTAAATACACATGTACATACCCTGTTACACTTAAGAACACATGTATATGCCCTGTCAGACTTAAATACACATGTATATACCCTGTTAGACTTAAGTACACATGCACATACCCTGTTAGACTTAAGTTCACATGTATATACCCTGTTAGACTTAAATACACATGTATATACCGTGTTAGACTTAAATACACATGTACATACCCTGTTAGACTTAAGTACACGTGTATATACCCTGTTATACTTAAATACACATGTATATACCCTGTTAGACTTAAGTACACATGTATATACCCTGTTAGACTTAAATACACGTGTATATACCCTGTTAGATTTAAATACACATATATATACCCTGTTAGACTTAAATACACATGTATATACCCTGTTAGACTTTAATACACATGTACATACTCTGTTAGACTTAAGTACACATGTATATACCCTGTTAGACTTAAATACACATGTATATACCCTGTTAGATTTAAATACACATATATATACCCTGTTAGACTTAAATACACATGTATATACCCTGTTAGACTTTAATACACATGCCCATACCCTGTTAGACTTAAGTTCACATGTATATACCATGTTAGACTTAAGTACACATGTATATACCCTGTTAGACTTAAGTACACATGTACATACCCTGTTAGACTTAAATACACATGTATATACCCTGTTAGACTTAAATACACATGTACATACCCTGTTAGACTTAAGTACACATGTATATACCCGGTTAGACTTAAATACACATGTATATATCCTGTTAGACTTAAGTACACATGTACATGTATATACCCTGTTAGACTTAAATACACATGTATATACCCTGTTAGACTTAAATACACATGTACATACCCTGTTAGACTTAAGAACACATGTTTATACCCCGTTAGACTTAAATACACATGTATATACCCTGTTAGACTTAAGTACACATGTATATACCCTGTTAGACTTAAGTACACATGTATATACCCTGTTAGACTTAAATACACATGTACATACCCTGTTAGACTTAAGAACACATGTTTATGCCCTGTTAGACTTAAATACACATGTATATACCCTGTTAGACTTAAGTACACATGTATATACCCTGTTAGACTTAAGTACACATGCACATACCCTGTTAGACTTAAGTTCACATGTATATACCCTGTTAGACTTAAATACACATGTATATACCCTGTTAGACTTAAATACACGTGTATATACCCTGTTAGATTTAAATACACATATATATACCCTGTTAGACTTAAGTACACGTGTATATACCGTGTTAGACTTAAGTACACATGTATATACCGTGTTAGACTTAAGTACACATGTATATACCCTGTTAGACTTAAATACACGTGTATATACCATGTTAGATTTAAATACACATATATATACCCTGTTAGACTTAAATACACATGTACATACCCTGTTAGACTTAAGTTCACGTGTACATACCCTGTTAGACTTAAGTACACATGTATATACCCTGTTATACTTAAATACACATGTATTTACCCTGTTAGACTTAAATACACATGTATATACCCGGTTAGACTTAAATACACATGTATATACCCTGTTAGACTTAAATACACATGTATATACCCTGTTAGATTTAAATACACATGTATATACCCTGTTAGACTTAAATACACATGTATATACCCTGTTAGACTTTAATACACATGTACATACCCTGTTAGACTTAAATACACATGTATATACCCTGTTAGACTTAAATACACATGTACATACCCTGTTAGACTTAAGTACACATGTACATACCCTGTTAGACTTAAACAACATGTATATACCATGTTAGACTTAAGTACACATGTATATACCCTGTTAGACTTAAGTACACATGTATATACCCTGTTAGACTTAAATACACATGTATATACCCTGTTAGACTTAAATACACATGTACATACCCTGTTAGACTTAAGTACACATGTACATACCCTGATAGACTTAAGTTCACATGTACATACCCTGTTAGACTTAAGTACACATGTATATACCCTATTAGACTTAAGTACACATGTACATACCCTGTTAGACTTAAATACACATGTATATACCGTGTTAGACTTAAGTACACATGTATATACCTTGTTAGACTTAAATACACATGTATATACCATGTTATACTTAAGTACACATGTATATACCCTGTTAGACTTAAGTACACATGTATTTGAAAATTTTCACTCATATTCCTTACGATACTTTTTTTAACCTATTTTCTGCATGGTGTGCCATGTTTCTCTGACTAATGTTTTTCACACCAATGTCTTAATTTTGATGGAATTCTATTAGATTTTAACTCTTTACTCCATACGCATTTTAACGGGACTTTTCCAAACATAAAAGCCACACATAGTCTATTTCCATGAATAGATACATTTTACCTATTTATTCTGATAGAGCAGAAAACCATGCAGAATTATGAGCAATCAGAACTGGTTCTACACAGTTTTCAAAAGCCTTCTATATTAGAGGTGTTCATAGGTGTCCATATGAAGTAAAGGGTTAAATGATATAGTATGAACTTGGGTGACAGTAATACAGTTTATCCTGAGGGTGAGAATCCCCTGAGGCAAAGCGAATCACTTCCTCAGAATAAACAGTATTACATGTGTACTACCACCCCCCAATGATGTTATATTTGAATACTATGACAACCTACATGTTTACCTTATAAAGTGTCTCCCGACTACAATTTTATGATGGGGAGTTTATACACATTTTTCCTTCTACTGAGATACAAACTAGTCTGATATCATACCTGCCAACTTCTTCTACTGGGTGTTCCATGGGGAATTCAATAGGGAATGCTATGTGATGATGCTTTGCGTATCTATCCACTATACCAAGGAATGTCTTCACCACAGAGTCCTGACAACGCCCCTCCGCCAGGGCCAGCAGAAAAGGGCGGGAAACATCAGAGATCGATGCTTGCCTGTCAAAAAGTGCTTCTTTGTCTTCATGAGCGGATGTTGACAGTTCTGGGGTGGGGGTGGCACCTGCACCTGAAAAATACATAAATAAAGATGAAATTTAGGAACAAATTCTCAGTTTATTGAATCAACACCAAAGGTACAGCAACTGCTTCTCAAAGGTTAAGTTGCTCAAAAAACAAAGTTAGACTTATGATTTCTTTTTGACAAAAACTATAAAATATTTTTCATATCATTTTCATACGTAGTTTTTAAATATAGATAAAACCTAACCTGGTGTGGTGGCACTTGATGATGGTGTGCGACTTTCTCCCTTCTCCTCTTCAAATGGGTTCCTGGGTTGAAGAAGCTGTAGCCCGCCCTGGAAGAAATCAGATTGCAGCCACTCCTTACAGTCCTGCTCCTCCTGTGACAAGGGGGTGCTCCGAGCCTGCTGGGCAGCGTGGAGACCCAGTAGTAGCCCTAGTGTACGTTCTGTGTCCATCAGCGGGGACGAGGCTGTACTGGTATCCATCAGCTGGATGATGTCTTTCTCAGGCTGTAATTTTACAACAATATACAGGATTATATACCAATACTTCTGGGGGCTTTGGACGAGTATGCTCTTCTGTGACTGGGACATAACAAACAGCAATAGGGTTTAAGGAATAATCTCTCTCTAAAACTGCCAAAGCCTGCCACATCATCTTTATGTAAATAATTTGGGCAAATTTTTATGTAGAGTGGTTAGAATAAACTGATTTATTGATGGTAAACCCAATTGTTTACTTATGAATGGACGATCAAATGGACAAACAGGGGTAACGCTTAATGTCACTTCATTATTCTTGGAGTGAAGGGGCAAAACAAAAGTGTTGACAAGAATATGCCATATTTATCAACCACTGTGTATTCATGTCACCAAATACTGTCTATGTAAAGATTGATATACTGTCTTATATGGTTATCATTACCTCGACATACTGCCCAACATAAAATGCCTGCAACATCTCACATGCTTCCAGGGAGTGATGGGCATTCTCAAACATGACTGTGGCATCCTGGCCCGCATACTCCATCAGAACCTGCCAGCCACACGGGGCCTCAGATTTAAAGTCGTGAACATCATACACCTTGCCATGTATCACGATCCACAGTCCACCATCTTTGTTATGATTCTCCAGGTCAGCTTTACGTATGATCTGTATTTCTTCTTGGTTCTTCTGGCCGTACTTATCCAGGGTGTGACCTGCAATAGCAAAATGAGTTACAGTTCAAATATGAGCTGTCACTCATGCTCAGTCTGCAGCACACTGCAGTATAGCTCAGTCCTGGACTGACTGTAGTTCATAAGGACATTCAAGTACATATTTAGTTTTTTATGTAGCAAGGTTTACATCAAGTAAGAGATGTGTTAAAAAGGTATTTGGACTTATGTAATATTTTCAATATTTAATATAGCACAGAAATAAAAAAATTATACTGCCATATAAAGTAGTATTTCCTCTGTGTAACTGCCAAATTTCATATTGATATTGTATAATGTTATGTAGCAACAGTGCTAGAAAATATGCATGTAATGGCTACCCGGAGCATTTTTGTATTGATCTTCAATGTTACATGTTCCAACTTACTCCAGACACCAGGCCATGACAGGTCTTCCTTGTCATCTCTACTCAGACCAGGAGCCAGTCTATTATACTTGTCCAGGATATCCAATATATTTTCCAGAATGGGAACCGCACCAGACATCTGCACGACTGCCGGGCTACGTAGTTGTAACAGTACCATGCAAGTCAACATCTCTGGCAGCAGCACACCTGCAGTGTACAATAAATATAATGTAGATTATACACAGCATGTATCCCAAGGATGGTTCATCTGCTTTACACTTGGACCTGTACCAGACATGTCAGTTTATATGTTTATATCTTAAAATGTACTTCATTATTCAAAATAATATCGGGAACAGTGTATAAAACGTTTTATTTAATTGTATTATAACTGTTATTTTATACCTGACCCTATGATTACATCCACCGTCTTAAGTTTTATAAATTATCAAAAGTTAATAATAGAACATAATAAATCAAGAGTAACTAGAATTGTCTCCATAGGCTGACTAAATATCCACAGCCGGACATTGTTCATTCACTAGGCAATTTTGTATATATATTCCAGAGTTTCGGGATGACTTTTGGATCTTTTGTTAGAACCAGTCTAGTTTTTTAAAATAAATCTTTGACCAATATTGAAATCTTTGGCAAAAATAAATTCATTTGGTGGAATCGTAAATATATCAGGTAATAGAAATATTTCCCTTGTTTTCAAGTTATAACTGTTTATATATAATGTATAGCTGTGAATTACATATCTTAGCAAAGCACTATACTTAAAATAGCCATTGGCCTTTTAGTGAATGTGGGTCATAATTTACCATACTAAACATCACAGCAATCAACCTTATATCTAATGAGGAGTTGGACACACTCATATGGTAAATGTATTTAACAAGCAATGGGCCAGAATTCATGAAAAAATTGTTTAACCATAAATTCAATACTACATTTAGGAATACATATTGTGGTGATTAACCATCCAAATATCCCAGCAACTGACCTTAACCTGAATGAGGAGTTTGACACACAAAATTGTGTTTACAGACAGACAGACAAACTCAAACCAATAGGCATCCCCTCATGTTCGTTAGCAGGGGTATAATAATAAGATGAGGGGGTATAATAATTCATGAGTGGACAACAAAATTTATCATCCTATGCAGCTTTTACAGCATGGTATGCTGTGAATAATCAATTATGACCAGTTGACTAGGCATGCATGTCAACACTGATAGTTTTGATAGGCTACAGACTACAAAGAATTCTGCATGAATGTACAGCAAACAGAAACATTTCAACAACAGTTACAAGTTTCTTTACCCGTGACATCAGTGGTGATTATCTTGGACACAAGAGAGAAATGTTTACAGCTAATATTAGCCAGACTGGCTCCCAGTGGCAGAATATCGTTGACATGGTTACACAGCTGTGATACATACTTCCTCAACAGGGAACCAGCTCCTTGTAATTCTGAATCTGCAAAGATGAAAAAAAGAATAGTCATTTTGACTGAATATCTAAAATAACATATCACATGAATTTCTCCAAATCTAACAGACTAATGCACTTTTAAGGAACTATTTACTTTACTTACACTTCTAGTTATCTCACAATTCAGCAAGCTCAGATATCTCAGCTGTCACCTCTAGTTATCTCACAATTCAGCAAGCTCAGATATCTCAGCTGTCACCTCTAGTTTACTCACAATTCAACAAGCTCAGATATCTCAACTGCCACCTCTAGTTATCTCACAATTCGACAAGCTCAGATACCTCAACTGCCACCTCTAGTTATCTCACAATTCAACAAGCTCAGATATCTCAACTGCCACCTCTAGTTATCTCACAATTCAACAAGCTCAGATATCTCAACTGCCACCTCTGGTTATCTCACAATTCAGCAAGCTCAGATATCTCAACTGTCATCTTCAGTTATCTCACAATTCAACAAGCTCAGATATCTCAGCTGCCACCTCTAGTTATCACACAATTCAACAAGCTCAGATATCTCAACTGCCACCTCTAGTTATCACACAATTCAACAAGCTCAGATATCTCAACTGCCACTTCTAGTTATCTCACAATTCAACAAGCTCAGATATCTCAACTGCCACCTTTAGTTATCTCACAATTCAACAAGCTCAGATATGTCAGCTGTCACTTCTTGTTATCTCACAAATGAGCAAGCTCAGATATCTCAGCTGTCATCTTTAGTTATCTCACAATTCAACAAGCTCAGATATCTCAACTGCCACCTCTAGTTATCTCACAATTCAGCAAGCTCAGATATCTCAACTGCCATCTCTAGTTATCTCACAAATCAGCAAGCTTCGATATCTCAACTGCCACCTCTAGTTATCACACAATTCAACAAGCTCAAATATCTTAACTGCCACTTACAATTATCTCACAATTCAGCAAGCTCAGATATTTCAGCTGTCACTTCTTGTTATCTCACAATTAAGCAAGCTCCAATATCTCAACTGCCACCTCTAGTTATCTCACAAATTCAAAAAGCTCATATTTCTCAGCTGCCACCTTTAGTTACCTCACAATTCAGCAAGCTCAGATAGTTCAACTGCCACCTCTAGTTATCTCACAATTCAGCAAGCTCAGATATCTCAACTGCCATCTCTAGTTATCTCACAATTCAGCACGCTCAACATTCACCTCCAGTTATCTCACAATTCAGCAAGCTCTGATATCTCAACTGCCACTTCTAGTTATCTCACAATTCAACAAGCTCAGATATCTCAACTGCCACCTTTAGTTATCTCACAATTCAACAAGCTCAGATATCTCAGCTGTCACTTCTTGTTATCTCACAAATGAGCAAGCTCAGATATCTCAGCTGTCATCTTTAGTTATCTCACAATTCAACAAGCTCAGATATCTCAACTGTCACCTCTAGTTATCTCACAATTCAGCAAGCTCAGATATCTCAACTGCCATCTCTAGTTATCTCACAAATCAGCAAGCTTCAATATCTCAACTGCCACCTCTAGTTATCACACAATTCAACAAGCTCAAATATCTTAACTGCCACTTACAATTATCTCACAATTCAGCAAGCTCAGATATTTCAGCTGTCACTTCTTGTTATCTCACAATTAAGCAAGCTCCAATATCTCAACTGCCACCTCTAGTTATCTCACAAATTCAAAAAGCTCATATTTCTCAGCTGCCACCTTTAGTTACCTCACAATTCAGCAAGCTCAGATAGTTCAACTGCCACCTCTAGTTATCTCACAATTCAGCAAGCTCAGATATCTCAACTGCCATCTCTAGTTATCTCACAATTCAGCACGCTCAACATTCACCTCCAGTTATCTCACAATTCAGCAAGCTCTGATATCTCAACTGCCACTTCTAGTTATCTCACAATTCAACAAGCTCAGATATCTCAACTGCCACCTTTAGTTATCTCACAATTCAACAAGCTCAGATATCTCAGCTGTCACTTCTTGTTATCTCACAAATGAGCAAGCTCAGATATCTCAGCTGTCATCTTTAGTTATCTCACAATTCAACAAGCTCAGATATCTCAACTGTCACCTCTAGTTATCTCACAATTCAGCAAGCTCAGATATCTCAACTGCCATCTCTAGTTATCTCACAAATCAGCAAGCTTCAATATCTCAACTGCCACCTCTAGTTATCACACAATTCAACAAGCTCAAATATCTTAACTGCCACTTACAATTATCTCACAATTCAGCAAGCTCAGATATTTCAGCTGTCACTTCTTGTTATCTCACAATTAAGCAAGCTCCAATATCTCAACTGCCACCTCTAGTTATCTCACAAATTCAAAAAGCTCATATTTCTCAGCTGCCACCTTTAGTTACCTCACAATTCAGCAAGCTCAGATAGTTCAACTGCCACCTCTAGTTTTCTCACAATTCAGCAAGCTCAGATATCTCAACTGCCATCTCTAGTTATCTCACAATTCAGCAAGCTCAACATTCACCTCCAGTTATCTCACAATTCAGCAAGCTCAGATATCTCAGCTGTCACTTCTTGTTATATCACAATTAAGCAAACTCCAATATCTCAACTGCCGCCTCTAGTTATCTCACAAATTCAAAAAGCTCATATTTCTAAGCTGCCACCTTTAGTTATCTCACAATTCAGCAAGAAGCTCAGATAGCTCAACTGCCACTTCTAGTTATCTCACAATTCAGCAAGCTCAGATATCTCAACTGCCACCTCTAGTTATCTCACAATTCAGCAAGCTCAACATTCACCTCCAGTTATCTTATAATTCAGCAAGCTCAGATATCTCAGCTGTCACCTCTAGTTATCTCACAATTCAGCAAGCTCAACATTCACCTCCAGTTATCTCATAATTCAGCAAGCTCAGATATCTCAGCTGTCACCTCTAGTTATCTCACAATTCAGCAAGCTCAAGTTTCACCTCCAGTTATCTCACAATTCAGCAAGCTAAACCGTCACTTCCAGTTATCTCACAATTCAACAAGCTCAGATATCTCAACAGCCACTTCTAGTTATCTCACAATTCAGCAAGCTCAACTTTCACCTACAGTTATCTCACAATTCAGCAAGCTCAGATATCTCAGCTGTCACCTCTAGTTAATTCACAATTCAGCAAGCTCAGATATCTCAACTGCCACCTCTAGTTATCTCACAATTCAGCAAGCTCAACTGTCACGTCCAGTTATCTCACAATTCAACAAGCTCAGATATCTCAACAACCACCTCTAGTTATCTCACAATTCAGCAAGCTCAACTTTCACCTCCAGTTATCTCACAATTCAACAAGCTCAGATATCTCAACTGCCACCTCTTGTTATCTCAAAATTCAACAAACTCAGATATCTCAGCTGTCATTTTTGTTATTTCACAATTCAGCAAGCTCAGATATCTCAGCTGTCACCTCTAGTTATCTCACAATTCAGCAAGCTCAGATATCTCAACTGCCACCTCTAGTTATCTCACAATTTGGCAAGCTCAACTGTCACCTCTAGATATCTCACAATTCAGCAAGCTCAGATATCTCAACTGCCACCTCTAGTTATCTCACAATTCGGCAAGCTCAACTGTCAACTCTAGTTATCTCACAATTCAACAAGCTCAGATATCTCAACAACCACCTCTAGTTATCTCACAATTCAGCAAGCTCAACTTTCACCTCCAGTTATCTCACAATTCAGCAAGCTCAGATATCTCAGCTGTCACCTCTAGTTAATTCACAATTCAGCAAGCTCAGATATCTCAACTGCCACCTCTAGTTATCTCACAATTCAACAAGCTCAGATATCTCAACTGCCACCTCTTGTTATCTCAAAATTCAACAAACTCAGATATCTCAGCTGTCATTTTTGTTTTTTCACAATTCAGCAAGCTCAGATATCTCAGCTGTCACCTCTAGTTATCTCACAATTCAGCAAGCTCAGATATCTCAACTGCCACCTCTAGTTATCTCACAATTTGGCAAGCTCAACTGTCACCTCTAGATATCTCACAATTCAGCAAGCTCAGATATCTCAACTGCCACCTCTAGTTATCTCACAATTCGGCAAGCTCAACTGTCAACTCTAGTTATCTCACAATTCAACAAGCTCAGATATCTCAGCTGTCACCTCTAGTTATCTTACAATTCAGCAAGCTCATATATCTCAACTGCCACTTATAGTTATCTGACAATTTAACAAGCTTAGATATCTCAGCTGTCACTTCTTGTTATCTCACAATTCATCAAGGTCAGATATCTCACCTGCCACCTATAGTTATTTCACAATTCAACAAGCTTAGATATCTCAACTGCCACCTCTAATTATCTAACAATTCAGCAAGCTCAGATATCTTAACTGCCCCCTCTAGTTATCTCACAATTATGCAAGCTCAACTGCCACCTCTGGTTATCTCACAATTCAGCAAGCTCAGATATCTCAGCTGTCACCTCTAGTTAATTCACAATTCAGCAAGCTCAGATATCTCAACTGCCACCTCTAGTTATCTCACAATTCAGCAAGCTCAACTGTCACTTCCAGTTATCTCACAATTCAACAAGCTCAGATATCTCAACAGCCACCTCTAGTAATCTCACAATTCAGCAAGCTCAACTGTCACCTCTAGTTATCTCACAATTCAGCAAGCTCAACTGTCACCTCTAGTTATCTCACAATTCAGCAAGCTCAACTGCCACCTCTGGTTATCTCACAATTCAGCAAGCTCAACTGTCACCTCTAGTTATCTCACAATTCAGCAAGCTAAGGTATCTCAGCTGTCACCTTTAGTTATCTCACAATTCAGCAAGCTCAGGTACCTCAACTGCCACCTCTAGTTATCTCACAATTCAGCAAGCTCAGGTATCTCAACTGCCACCTCTAGTTATCCACAATTCAGCAAGCTCAGATATCTTAGCTGTCACCTCTTGTTATCTCACATTTCAGCAAGCTTAGTTCCCATTTCTTCTCATGGAAGATACAGGTTTTCCCATGGAAGAAAACATCTTCCATGTCACATGACAGCTTTCTCACAAGACCTGACAAAAATCTGGGACTTAATCAAATTTTTTATTCTATTTCCTTATTCACAAATAGTAATCATATATATTTTCACTTTCACATTTACCAAATTATTTTAAAACATGATTTTGTAGTAGAAAATTGTAACAAAAACCTAGATGTTATTCCAGAATAATGACGTCAACGTATATGTTTATGACGTCTTACACAGCTACAGGAACAATGTCAGGGTAAAAATTATATTTGAAGTGAATTATTTAAACAACGTAAGAGATTAAAAGGTGTAATTTCTGGTACATACTTTTTAAATGTCCATTTCTTCATATACATGTATATAACATATTTGGCTTTAAACATGCATTCAAAAAGTTGAATACTTTTGTGATGAAGGCCATTATGAAGGATCTATCATTTGATGGAGATGAATGGGAGAAAAAAAACACATCACCAGTTCATCCATGTGGGATAGAAAAATCTCACCCTCTTGATCAAAATTACCATCACAAATTCTACAACCACCAAGATTCCATTCTACAACATCCAGGATTCCATTCAACAATATCCGGGATTCCATTCTACAACACCTGAGATTCCATTCTACAAAACCTGGGTTTCTATTCTACAACACCTATGATTCCATTCTACAAAACCTGGGATATATTCTACAACACTTGGGGCACCAGTCTACAAAACCTGAGATTCCATTCTGCAACACTTGGGATTCCATTCTACCACACCCGGTATCCTATTCAACAACATCTGTGATTCATTTTTTACATCACCTGAGATTCCATTGTACAACACCCAGGATTCCATTCATCAAGATCCAGGATTCTATTCTACAAACCCAGGATTCTATATTACAACACCTGGAATTCAATTCTACAACACCAGGGATTCAATTTTACAAAATCCTGGATTCTATTCTAGAACACCTGGGATACCATTCTACAAAACCTGGTATTCTATTTTACAACACTCAGGATTCAATTCTACAACGTCTGAGATTCCATTCTACAACACCCTACATTCGATTATACAACAACCGGGATTCCATAACACAACACACAGGATTCCATTTTTAAACACCTGGGATTCTATAATACAAAACCTGGGATTTCATTCTACAACCCCCAGGAATTCCATTCTACAACACCCAGGAATCTATTCTACAACATCTTTGACTCTTTTCTACAAATCTTAGATTCTATTCTACTAAGATGATATTCTACAATATCCAGGATTCTACTCGACAAAACCTGGGATTCCATTCTACATAACCCGGGATTCTATTCTACAAAACCCAGGATTCTATTCTACAACACCCAGGATTCCGTTTTATAACACCCAGGATTCTATTCTACAAAACACAGGTTTCCATTCTATAACACCCAGGATTCTATCTTATAATATTAAACACAAAGTTAAAATAATTCCATTGATTGTAGACACAAACTGATGTCATACCTAGATCTGCGGGTGAGGCAAGGTAGCAGTTATGTTTCGGGAACATACGAGCAATGAGAAGGCGCTGGAACTGTAGAAGTAGGTCAAGTGACGGGGACGAGTCCTTCATCACCGCCTCCTCCATCTTGATCACACCATCACGTGACATCTCGTGGAGCAGAGATTGGGAATGTGATGAAGAATTCCTGAAATAATAGCCAAAAACAGGGTTGTTTGTTTCAAAATTTTACTTAGATTAGATAGATACACATCGCAGAGTTACGGTTATATTATCAACAGTAAAGTATTATATCTGCTATCAACTTAAACCTTCAAATTATATACACTTTATCATTTACAATAAATACATCTTTTCATCTCAGAAACGGATATACAACTTAATCCATTTTCTTGGTTGATGGCAACATCAATCAAGTACTAGATGAACAAAGCTGTCTTATCTGAGAAAGAAGTGAAGCTATTAAGTATAATACTTAACTTTTCTCCATTTCCCTAAAACTTCACCCCTTTACCTGTGTTAGTTGTTACCTGGTGTGTGTACATTTTCATCAATCATCACATCTTCTCATATCCGAGGTTTTTGTTTGAATATTTAGCTTCATACCATCGAGGACTAACAGATGGTCATATAATCTAACCAATCTTTCCCGGGATGTTGGAAGGTTAACCATTAATCGAGCATGCCTATCTCCGCAAGTAACTGATGATTTTCCCACTTGATTCAATGGTAAGCCAATAATGACAATGAGAAGCAATGTGAGATTGTGACTAGAGAGAGATTCAAACTCATGACCCCTGGATTGATAGTCAAATGCAATACTGACTTAGCTAACCAGGCCCTTGTTACCATGTGATGTTACTGTGTTGATAAAGGTGTTAAACTTTATTCCACATACCTAAGCAACTGTTGTATAAGCTGTAGGAGAGGTATAGTTGCCCCTCCATCGTCATTTTCATGCACACCGCTTGGCTCCATCTTTACCTCAGCTGCTGTCTCAACATCTGATTTCTTCTCATTTTCTTTTTCTTCAGACTCCTACATACACAGCAAAAAGGTGATGACTTGTCACAGTGAGAATTTCACAGTGATCTTTTCTTTCACAAAAGGAATTTCACATAGTGATCTTTTCTTTCAAAAAAGGAATTTCACATAGTGATCTCTTTTTATGAAAGGAGTCTTACATAGCGATCTTTTTTCACAAAAGGAATTTCACATTAGGTATTTTGAAATATTTAAAACAAGTCAATAGCACTTCACACCTCCTTAAGAACTTATCCGACATTCCCTTACAGTTGCTATCCTTTTTCTCCAAACCACTTGACAGTATAATTCCATTTCTCTATTTCCAAAAGAACAGGGCTTCATGCCATTGTCATTACTTTACTGTTTAATATGGCATCAAGTTTTATTGGTGGAGAAACCCTTATATGAGTAAATTCACCATCCTTCTTGAAGTTAATGTTAAAACTTTCTTACATAAATTTTATGGGCAAAGTTGGTCAAATAAATAGTTTACATTCTGAATATCATAATAATAAACTCTGCAAAATATGTTGTTTTTTTCAAACCATTGTATATAACATGTTTATGTGTAGTCCAAATATATGCAAGACAAACCTTTTTATCTTCAAAAGCCTGTGTTTCCTTCTTAATGGCTGCCTCCATAGCAAACTCAAGTCCTCCATCAGCCATGAGGCTGCTCACCAGCAGGTCTGTCATGAATCTCTGACCTGCACTCATTCCGGACGTGTCTCGAACTACAAAATACAATGTGTCATCACTCATATAAAGTTGGCTTACCTAACAACATAAAACTAGCTGAAGTGGACAGATATTGTAAGTTTGCATAAAAACCAGTACTCAGACATTAGTAACAGTAGATTCTACCAATATTTGTCAGAGAACTAACATATAAGAAATTGTTTCAAAAGCTTCAATTTAATGTTCAGTTTCTGTTCACCCAAAACTTTTTCCAATTTTCATTTCTGTGAAAAATGACACTGATAGGTGGCCTAATAAAATGTCTTCATGGAGACTGTAGTTTAATCAAATGTCTTCATGGAGACTGTAGTTTAACCAAATGTCTTTATAGAGACTGTATTTTAACCAAATGTCTTTATAGAGACTGTAATTTAATCGGATGTCTTCATAGAGACTGTAGTTTAATCAAATGTCTTCATGGAGACTATAGTTTAATCAAATGTCTTCATGGAGACTGAAGTTTAACCAAATATCTTTATAAAGACTGTAGTTTAATCAAATGTCTTCATGGAGACTGTATAAGTTGAATCAAATGTCCTCATGGAGACTGTATAAGTTTAATCAAATGTCTTCATGGAGACTGTAGTTTAACCAAATGTCTTCACGCAGACTGTAGTTTAATCAAATGTCTTCATGGAGACTGCAGTTTAACCAAATGTCTTTATAGAGACTGTTGTTTAATCAAATGTCTTTATAGAGACTGTAATTTAATCGGATGTCTTCAAAGAGACTGTAGTTAAATCAAATGTCTTCATGGAGACTGTAGTTTAATCAAATGTCTTCATTGAGACTGTAGTTTAACCAAATGTCTTTATATAGACTGTAGTTTAATCAAATGTCTTCATGGAGACTTTAGTTTAATCAAATGTCTTCATGGAGACTGTAGTTTAACCAAATGTCTTCAAAAGAGACTACTTTAATCAAATGTCTTTATAGACTGTAATTTAATCGGATGTCTTCATAGAGACTGTAGTTTAATCAAATGTCTTCATTGAAACTGTAGTTTAATCAAATGTCTTCATGGAGACTGTAGTTTAACCAAATGTCTTCATAGAGACTACTTTAATCAAATGTCTTTATAGACTGTAATTTAATCGGATGTCTTCATAGAGAATGTAGTTTAAACAAATGTCTTCTTTGAAACTGTAGTTTAATCTTTATAGACTGTAATTTAATCGGATGTCTTCATAGAGACTGTAGTTTAATCAAATGTCTTCTTTGAAACTGTAGTTTAATCAAATGTCTTCATAGAGACTGTAGTTTAATCAACTTTCTTTATGGAGACTAGTTTTATCATAATGTGTCAGTAGGTAACTAGGCAAGCAAAGGCTGAACTTATATAACAGAAGCTTCTATTGTTCTTGTGGAACATATGTGTCAGTAACTATTCATGGAGCAAGAGGTATAGAATGGATCTCCTGATTAGACTGTTTAATATAAACTGTGTCTACATTGTTTGTATGTGGTAACATCTACATGAACATCAAACTATGAGTTCAGCATCACATATTCCTGGTGCAACTGACTACAAGTGTTTTAAAGAACTAATATTGTTAACTATATTTTCCATAGTACTCATCATCAAATGGTAATTATTAATTCCTAGGTCAATAAATCAAATTTAATTGATATTACAGTCAATGCTATTTTCTGATAAAATATTTACCTCCAGAAGATAAAAGTGATGACAAAGCTCTCGCTCTCTCCTCAGCAGTTGGCAGTAATATAGACCAGCCATTCTGTAAAGTGTTTTGTGCTGCCATCTGGACAGTAGAGATAACTCCACTATTACTGGCAAGGGAAACAACTCTCTTCTTCAGGCTAGTCACTAAAGAACTGCCAGTACCCAGCCCAAGTTGTTCTAAATTTTCATTCTGCGAAATAGCTACATGTAACTGAAATAGAAAAGGTAAATGAATACAAGTTCATGTATGCAATTTTCAATTGCTTTGGGTGAACTACCGGTATATGTATAAAGACTGTCTGCATTATGTTTATGGACTGGTTATCAGTTTTTAAGATGTATTAAAACTGCTTGCATAATGTCTCTTGACTGGTTATCTGTTTTTAAGATGTATTAAAACTGCTTGCATAATGTCTCTTGACTGGTTAACTGTTTTTAAGATGTAAAAAATAAATGTCTGCATTTTGTCTCTAGAAAGGTTACCAATCAAATTCGTCTTATTTTTACAAACGGTGGTCATATTGATTTTAATATATTTATTAAGGAAACCTGCATTTAGAATCTTTATTTACTGTGAATGGACAATAAAGGTATATTAACAATGACCTTGAACTTTAACCAAATAATCTAAAAAATAACTTTTACAATCCTTCTCCTCAGTTACCAATTGTGGTGAATTTATATCACTAAAACATTATAAATAAAAAATACCACAGCAGTCACTATTTCTTCATTCACAAAAAGCAACAGTGACTCTGAAATTTGACTTTTTGCCCTTTTCCTTTCATTTCATTCTGTCCATATTAACCAAAGAAATATAAAGTTAATGAACTAAGAGTAACCAGTAGTTCATACACAATGTATAAATGTCTGGCCCTGTATTCGCAAAATATCTCAACTTGAGTTTGTATTCAACTCAAATTTCATTTTCATATAACGTCATTTTTTCTGAAAAGTTTCTGTTCAGTTCAGTCTCTGAACCGTCAATTGTTACTTTGATATGCATCAAGTTTGTCCTAAAAACAGATGTGGTAAATAAATGTTTTTTTATGAAACTTGCTAAAATACTTGTAGACCCTCAACTCATGTAAACAGTTGAAATAATGCGTGAACAGATATGTTTCCGCCTCGAAGCGTCATTTGAGGGGACTCTGGTTTTAATTTGAACAAAAACTTTGAATTGCTACAAATATTTTAAACATTACAAGATTTTGAGTTGTCACACTGTTCTATCACATACTTATTTACTCAATGTCAATATGATGTTAATACCTCTATGTCAAGGTAATAGTTGCCATAATATAACACCGTTGTGTAGTGTTGCAGCTTCTACTGTGTTAGTTTACATGCCAGTTTGACATTAAAATCCACTGTTGATTATCACTTATTTCACAATTATCAACAATGAATGGTTTAATAATTAAGTTTCAAGTTCCCATGTACATCATTTTCAACAGTATTTAATGGAAGCAGTTGTAAAATTTCATCTTAAGTGCAAACTGGATGTGAGATGTTTAGTGGAAATAGGGTCTCGCCATTACCAACCGAGCTATAATACAATGTCCTATCACTCCACTTTATAACAGAGGTAAAATCCCTACTCCAAACTCCTCAAAAAATGACAATAGTCAAATATGTCTTGAGCCGTCAGTCACGAAAATGAACAAAAATGACATTTTAAGATAGGTTGTTGCTTTATACAGGTTTATTTGCTCTGTAAGCATAGAAATGAGAAATAGCAAATGTGGCTGCTTGAGACAAATGGCTGCTTAATAGAGGTGACCACTTACAGAGGTTTGATTGTACATACATGTATACTATTCTGCTACTCCTGTGTAAATTGCAGCATAATACATGTGATTGAATTTGTACTTAATGTGGAAGCCGAGTAGATGGATTAATATCACACTAAGAAGCAGGATAGACTTACCTGTAAGTTAAGTAGATTTAAGCCAGCTACTGCCATACATTCCTTCTCCTGGGGTGGGGGCCAGTCCGACTGACCATCCATACCATCACATACCTCTCCCAACATCTCATCCAACTGTTCAAATGTGGATTTACTGATGTCAACTACAAATGGTATGTGTGAACCGATAGTTGACTGACCACCATAGGACCAGACAAAGCTCTGAAACATTTAGTTATCAGACAATGACCCAACACTCCTAAACCAGTTTATATATACATATACAGTAATCTCTCTTTTTTCTACAACATTTTGAAACTTAATGTATTTAAACCATTTAATAAAAATATTTATTCATTAAAAATTAAATTTCTTACAAATATAGAAATAATGCATCAATTAACAAGAAAATTAATTTGTTTCCAAAAATATTTAATTAAGAAAAGGAAAAAAAAGGAAAGAAAAAGGAATCAATTATTTGTACTTGGTTAAGAACTTGTCCAAATAAAAGTTAAATAGTACACGTCTCTGGGATATCAGTACCATGTTTTGATATTCCACAATCAGTATGTCATGTTTAACTTATTCTAAAGTTTCAACAATCTGCAGTATAGTAATAAGTTAACAAATATCAAACTTGACCTGTATTTTATAATTTTACAGCTAGACACCAAATATTAGTTAAATACATACAGCCTTTCAAAAGTTATTCATCGGAAATCAATTTTAAGGACAAACATAATTATAAAAAAAACATAACAAACTTAATGCCCCATAACCATTCTCGAACGTTGGGGGCTTAATTGTCAAGCACTTTGATTAAACATTACTATTTGTATTTTTTATATAGACCTATATTTTTTAAATTTCAGATATTTTTACACACTTGTGAGGGACCACAGGCAGCTCCAACAATATTTTTTCCATCAAGGCCAGGTAGTATGGTGGGCTCTGTCCTGCAGGGTATTGACATATCACCCAGCTGCCCCTGATCGTTGCGGCCCCATCCATACACCTCTCCCTCCTCAGTTACGGCCAGACAGTGCATTGAGCCTACAGATATGTCAATCACTTTCTTGCTGTTAAAGAACTCGATCTGTTTCGGCACACGAACGTGCTCTTCATTACCATGGCCTAGGCGGAAATTGTCCCCTTTACCCCTGAAGATATCAATACAGAATGATACATAATCGTAGAAATGCAACCAGCCAACTTGTAGTTCTTGATGGAGAAAACAATTAATTTCATTACCAATCATTTCAACAATTTGGATATATACATGTATGTATCCTAAAAAAGGAAATAAGTATTCCTCTTAATTATCAAAGTGCCAATAGCATATTCACTAGAGCATCTCCTGATGCTAGTGTCAGCACCATGAGAGTGTCTACTGGTGCTAGTGTCAGCACCATGAGAGTGTCTCCTGATGCTGGTGTCAGCACCATGAGAGTGTCTACTGGTGCTAGTGTCAGCTCCTAATGCTGGTGTCAGCACCATGAGAGTGTCTACTGGTGCTAGTGTCAGCACCATGAGAGTGTCTACTGGTGCTGGTGTCAGCACCATGAGAGTGTCTACTGGTGCTAGTGTCAGCTCCTAATGCTGGTGTCAGCACCATGAGAGTGTCTACTGGTACTAGTGTCAGCACCATGAGAGTGTCTACTGGTGCTAGTGTCAGCACCATGAGAGTGTCTCCTGATGCTGGTGTCAGCACCATGAGAGTGTCTACTGGTGCTAGTGTCAGCTCCTAATGCTGGTGTCAGCACCATGAGAGTGTCTACTGGTGCTAGTGTCAGCACCATGAGAGTGTCTACTGGTGCTGCAGAAGAGGAAGCAAAACAAGTAGGGTCATCATAATTTTTCAATATTAATTTCTATATAAAGAAATAAATAAATAAAGTAAATCAGTCATTTGATTTGTCAATGAATGCTCTTAATTCACACCAACTGCCATCACTAATATGCTAATAGTTTATTAGATATAAATATTGCATTTCTGATTGAAGCTTGATTTGATTAGGGTATTGGCTTTATTTTCAAAACCATGAAAGACATATCCATGTAGATCACATCAGATCATCTTAGTGAACAATTGTGTAAAAGTTTATACCATGCCCATCGTCTGAATAACCATAAATTGTCGACAGATAGACATGCAGACGGACATCTCCATAGCTCTGGAAATGCTTCGCAATACAGTATGAATATTAAACAGGTAGATTCGTTGCTAAGGCTTCAGCGTACAGAAGATAGTCTTAGGTGAGCAAGGTAAGTATCAGGTGACAGGGTGGAGCATCAAGTCATGTAACCTGTCTGTGTGTGGTATGATACTCCAGTGTGGCAGTGATGGACTTGTAATACTATCTCAAGTAGACAACAGCATGAGATAACCATCACAAGAGAAAAATTGGCAAAAGAAACTTGATACAATACATTAAACAATATTTAAAAACAACATATTAAACAATGGCACACACCATGAGAAGAGAGCGCCTGCCTTTGTGAGGGCCATACTGAACTGAGCCCCACAGTACACCTTGGTAACATCCTGTCCAACCAGCTTCTCTATGATCTTGGGTGTCTTACACCCGTCACTTCCACCACGCCCCAACTTCCCGTAGTCACCATCACCCCAGGAATAAACAGCACCTGATTAGAGGTAAATTATAACTTCAATGTATGGGTTACTTCTTGATCATAGGCACAAGTAATTTAGATCATAAATTGATTATTTTAAAGTTTCATGTGGAGAAATATCCTGCAAAGATGACACTAAAATCCAGATACATTCTATTTTCATGCAAACCACAAAAATTTGACCTCTTAAAACATTCAGGCGATCTGCAACTTCGAAATCTTTGGCTTAATTAAAAAAATTATTGAAGAAAGAATGAAAGCTTAACCCATGTTAGTCCAGCATGTGATGTTTAATGTGAGTAAAGAATATTTCAGACATCCTTAAATAAACTCAAACTAAGGTAAGACCCAGACAAAGGACACATACCTGTGTCAATGACAGCAAGAGACTGGGCATCACCACTTCCACATGCCATGTCAATAACACGATGACCTTTCAAGGCCGTCACTAGACTGGGTGTACACTGGTCATCACTTCCTCCATGACCGAGGCGCCCGTAGTTACCCCGTCCCCAGGTGTACAACTCTCCACTGCTTGTGATGGCAGCACTGTACGTTCCACCAGACATAATCTGTACAACCTGCTTCCCTGACAGGGCTGTAATCAGAGTGGGCTCATCTCGAGATCTGTAACAGATTAGCTTACCTACAACACTGATAGATAAACACTTAAACAGATTACCTGCTTCCATCAACCAACCAGCTGACATGTAAGCAGCATACTAATTGAAAAATTAGGTCAATATTTACCCACTTTTAATATTGATATGATTAGATTACAAGCAAATTGTTGGAAATCCTTATTTTCTATACTGTTTTCTAACCATATAAGACTCTTACATGGGTTTGAGGTTCGGATTGAACATTTCATTCCGAGGGATAACTGTTTTGGCAGGAATGGGGCTCTGCCAAGTTCATGTGGAAAATGGTCACCCCAGGGGACAGAATTTTATATCTCAAGCAAATAAGCCATGCACGATTCTTATTCTTGCATAGCAAACACACTGAATAATTATTTAATTTTATCCATCATTATATTTTTACCACAATCCCTTTAAAGACATCAACTTATACAGTTTATGTCATATATTTTTTACATCACATCATAGATGGTTCCAATGACACAGAAAGAGAAATCAGCCCTAAAGTTAAGATAGAAATATTTCACTCAAATAAAGGTGCAGATATCCTCATCTGTTATGCAAGAAATAGCAGTGTCTCAATCACACCCATTATCAGAAACAAAAAATACACTCCTCTATGTTCCTGATACATTTTTACTTTAATAAGTTATGCGTCGCAATATTCAAATATCGGTAGCTATGATATGTAAAACATACATATTGTCTCCCTGTCCAAGTCTGCCTCCATCTCCATTCCCCCAGGAGAGCACCTCCCCCTCCTTGGTGAGAGCCAGATAGTGTTTACCATCAGGATGGGCAGCCAGTTTTACAACTTCTCTGTCACCAAATCCACCAACCATCCACATGGACTGTCAATGTAATAATTATAGGATTTAAGTAACAAGTGTAGGTCTTTAAGCAAACAGAACTGAACATAATTTTATTGACTTAATCTGTATACAGTTTCTCATCAGATACAAATACAACTTTCACACATATACATATACAAAAATATGATTGATACATAATATCAATATAATCTTTAAGTTGTTGTTTTATGATATATTACAATTAAGTTTCCCATTTAAAGGTCATATACAAATTTAAGCAAAAAAACAATCTAATTAAATATTTACTCTTAGTTTGAGGATGAAATGAAAGTTCATACTGCATTTATTATTGTAGATGCCTCTAATTTACAAAGATTTAACATATTCCATAAATTTTAATGCTGGCACTGTATGCAACATTTTATACACATACTCTAATTGCTTAAAATTTGAAACTCTAGAGAGGAGCTTGTGAGTTCATGCACTCTAAACTATAAACAAATACATATGGCACATGGATCTTTTTATACACACTCTGTAGTCTTGAAGCAGATGATTTTTAAGGTGTATTTCTTTACACAATGTACCATAACTGACAGATAAAGAATTCAGCTGTTTGTACATTAGTCACTCCTACATTACCTTCTACCTTAGTAGAAAGTTTTGGACCTTTTAATGTTGCATTGCTGAGGATATTGAGAAACATACAAATAAATTTACTTATTCACTCTGTAGTCACTGAACTGTCAAAGATATCAACCACCCTGTATTCTTATGACACAAAATCCTGGACAACTGTTTATATCATCTACTCTACTAAATATGGAGGCATACTTACTGCTGCCTCTGATGTGTAGGAAATCAGGTAAACTTTCCCATTCCCTGCCAACAGCATCATTACTCTTTCTGCACACACAATCTGCTGTACCCCTCCCACATCATTGAGGAAGTCTAGAGTGATAGGTCCGCTTGTAGAGCTGCCTCCCTTCCATGCAAACCAGCCCCATGCTATCACCTCCTGTGTCACATTGGACTTGGGGCACTGAAAATTTACATTGACGGTGAAATAAATTATGCTCAGTGTCCCCTCCTGGGTATGACCTGGTTTCTATTTCATCAGTATTACTTAAATACTTAAAAAATTAACTTAGTATGACTGGATAGTTCAATATATCAATGAATTTTCTTGAGCCAGTCTAAAATCATGATCACCTGGAAGTTTTATCTTTAATTAAATTTTAAGTATATACTTAAAATATTGTTGAAACAGGAGCCAGCTGTAAGTAATTGCAGATGAAGTGGCTCAGGGACACAACAAATGGTCCTGATGAAGATGGAACCTTGATTTCCTAGAACTTATACTGTGGTTGATTTGGTATTGGCTATGCAACTTAACTGCTGTTTTTCTTTTTCAATTATTCAATAGCTTTTAAAAGCACAAACCATAGAATTCTCATGGATTTTGAAATGCTAGAAGATAACAAATATCTTCTTTTTCACAATAAAATAAAGAACATGTACTTATGAATGCATATACTGGTAGCAGTTCAAAATGTCAAAATGCAAAAACAATGTGTATCATTTGCAAGTTACTGTTTGAAAAATAGTAAAATGATTTGAGTGCAAAAATATTGCTATTTTAACAAGAAATATTTTACATGACAAGAAGACAATATGCATACAATCATAAATCCATGATGCCAGTTTCAACAAATCTGACATGGGACCATTTAAGGCCATTCCAATTCCCTATCATCAGTGTTTTCTCCAGCTTCAATTTTTTGGGGGTCATTGATGACCCACTGACTAAAAATCTAGGGGTCATTTTAAAAATCTGGGGGTCATCAATTGACTAGTTTTAAACTTAATCAACATGAATAAATGGAGTTAAAAAATACATATTTTACTAAAACAGTTTTACTTCCTGTTTCACACAAATTTCTCCATCAAAATGCAACTTAAGATAACAACTTCAAAACAATTTAACTCATAACGAATGTTTCAATTCTGGCAATAAGTTACAACAACTTGAAACTTAGCAGTTGTTTTATGATGTTGGCACTTTGGTCGTGAACTTTTCAAATGTCATGGCCACAGCTCAATCACAAAGGCCCTAATTATTTTTAATGAAAAACACTAAAATTATTCAATATTTAATATTTGCTGAGCTACATGTTTAGCATTATACTCTTTGGAAAACAAAAACTTTGTTTTTATTTTCTTTTTCCCAAAAGTATTTCTCTTCAAAGCTAGACTCAATTTAGAGAAATTTTATCTTAAAAAAATAATATAAAATACATTTTAATGGTAACTTCACAAAAATTAATTAAGTTTTTGAAATAAAGTAATCATTTTTCAAAATGAATATATTTTTTTTAAAATTAATTTCTTTTTTCAACAACCTTTTAATCGTTTGTTACAGAAACATAAACGGCGCCGGTCATAAAGCCCTAAAACTTGGACCGGCCGATGTTTAAACTGGTATTAAAATGTCGCGCATGCGCGTCTCGATACCTTATAGAAAACAAAATAAATAGTTTTTCAGATAGAGTATCGTCCGTACATTTTCAACATCTTTTATGAAAAGTTTCACGCTTCCACATTTCATCTTCATATACAAACAACCTAAAACTGGGTATATGTCAGTACTATTGTTGCAGGGTACGTTTGTTTTCACAGATGTTGTCTTCAAACTATGCTATTGCTTCGCGGAAAATTATGTATGTGATCATAATCGTCTATGCGATTGCATCAATAAAGCATTCGTAACCAATTAAAGCGTTTATTTAACTTGGTAGAATCGCATGACCGGGATTGCCCTGAATCAGACCACGTGATCTGTCAAATCAGCTGGCATTGTAAAAATAACTCTGAAACCAGCTTGCCGAAACAATATGCGTAATTTGCGTCAGATGAGAATGTATTGCGTCAAAAATGCGCTCTGGAGAAAACACTGCTATCATATATTTATTATGATGAGAGTTTCAAACTTGATACCTTGTGTGAGATAGACTGAGGCAGGTATGGGGCACACAGTCTGTCAAGGTGTGACATAATCACCACAGCACTCATCCTCAAGTCCACAGCCAAACTCTGATCCTCAGGAAATGTCAGGTACCTCAGGAAACATTCTGTAGGGCTCACGTAGTAGTTGTTCTGTTATAAAGGTAAACAGAATCAGGAGTGTTTGTCTGGTGTACAATACTTTATATGCTACAGAATAAGTAGTGTTTGTTTGGTGTAAAATACTTTATATGTTACAGAATCAGTAGTGTTTGTTTGGTGTACAATACTTTATATGTTACAGAATCAGTAGTGTTTGTTTGGTGTACAATACTTTATATGTTACAGAATCCGTAGTGTTTATTTGGTGTACAATACTTTATATGTTACACAATCAGTAAAGTTTGTTTGGTGTACAATACTTTATATGTAACAGAATCGGTAGTGTTTGTTTGGTGTACAATACTTTATATGTTACAGAACCAGCAGTGTTTGTTTGGTGTACAATACTTTATATGTTACAGAACCAGTAGTGTTTGTTTGGTGTACAATACTTTATATGTTACAGAATCAGTAAAGTTTGTTTGGTGTACAATACTTTATATGTTACAGAATCAGTAGTTTTGTTTGGTGTACAATACTTTATATGTTACAGAATGTGTTGTGTTTGTTTGGTGTACAATACTTTATATGTTACAGAATCAGTAGTGTTTGTTTGGTATACAATACTTTATATGTTACAGAATCAGTAGTGTTTGTTTGGTGTACAATACTTTATATGTTACAGAATCAGTAGTGTTTGTTTCGTGTACAATACTTTATATGTTACACAATCAGTAAAGTTGGTTTGGTGAACAATACTTTATATGTTACAGAATTAGTAGTGTTTGTTTGGTGTACAATACTTTATATGTTACAGAATCAGTAGTGTTTGTTTGGTGTACAATTCTTTATATGTTACAGAATCAGTAGTGTTTTTTTTGGGTGTACAATACTTTATATGTTACAGAATCAGTAGTGTTTGTTTGGTGTACAATACTTTATATGTTACAGAATCAGTAGTGTTTGTTTGGTGTACAATACTTTATATGTTACACAATCAGTAAAGTTTGTTTGGTGTACAATACTTTATATTTTACAGAATCGGTAATGTTTGTTTGGTGTACAATACTTTATATGTTACAGAATCAGTAGTGTTTGTTTGGTGTACAATACTTTATATGTTACAGAACCAGTAGTGTTTGTTTGTCGTACAATACTTTATATGTTACACAATCAGTAAAGTTTGTTTGGTGTACAATATTTTATATGTAACAGAATCGGTAGTGTTTGTTTGGTGTACAATACTTTATATGTTACAGAACCAGCAGTGTTTGTTTGGTGTACAATACTTTATATGTTACAGAACCAGTAGTGTTTGTTTGGTGTACAATACTTTATATGTTACAGAATCAGTAAAGTTTGTTTGGTGTACAATACTTTATATGTTACAGAATCAGTAGTTTTGTTTAGTGTACAATACTTTATATGTTACAGAATGTGTTGTGTTTGTTTGGTGTACAATACTTTATATGTAACAGAATCAGTAGTTTTTGTTTGGTATACAATACTTTATATGTTACAGAATCAGTAGTGTTTGTTTGGTGTACAATACTTTATATGTTACAGAATCAGTAGTGTTTGTTTGCTGTACAATACTTTATATGTTACAGAATCAGTAGTGTTTGTTTGGTGTACAATATTTTATATGTTACAGAATCAGTAGTGTTTGTTTGGTGTACAATACTTTATATGTTACACAATCAGTAAAGTTGGTTTGGTGTACAATACTTTATATGTAACAGAATCGGTAGTGTTTGTTTGGTGTACAATACTCTATATGTTACAGAATCAGTAGTGTTTGTCTGGTGTACAATACTTTATATGTTACAGAATCAGTAGTGTTTGTTTGGTGTACAATACTTTATATGTAACAGAATCAGTAGTGTTTGTTTGGTGTACAATACTTTATATGTTACAGAATCAGTAAAGTTTGTTTGGTGTACAATACTTTATATGTAACAGAATCGGTAGTGTTTGTTTGGTGTACAATACTTTATATGTTACAGAATCAGTAGTGTTTGTCTGGTGTACAATACTTTATATGTTACAGAATCAGTAGTGTTTGTCTGGTGTACAATACTTTATATGTAACAGAATCAGTATTGTTTGTCTGGTGTACAATACTTTATATGTTACAGAATCAGTAGTGTTTGTTTGGTGTACAATACTTTATATGTAACAGAATCGGTAGTGTTTGTTTGGTGTACAATACTTTATATGTTATAGAATCGGTAGTGTTTGTTCGGTGTACAATATTTTAAATGTTACAGAATTGGTAGGTCTGCAATACACCTCACTATTCTATGATAAATGTACATCAAAACAGTTTTGTTTCTTTATTCTGTTTCTTGTCATTTAGACAAAGGTGTTTATGCTGTCATGTCATGAGAAGATATTCCAAGAAAATCCCACATGTACTGGACGTCCAACAGTTCACAATGCTTTGTTGATCAGATGTTCCTTTTATTAGATAAAGAATGGCTAAGTATGTAGTTAGTCTTTGTTTAGTTTACCGTTTAATTTATTGAAGCTTGTTTGCAAAGAAAGCTCTAAGCTTATAATTATGAACTGCTCTCAAGTTCGCTTCCTGGGTAGAACCAGTACTGAGAGTTGTCTTTATTATGCTTTCATCAAAAGAAGCCAATTGGTCAAACATTAATATAATTATATGGTCATGATATTATGTTTATGTCTTTGTGTTTGAATGTAATGTATAGTGATATTATATTGTATATATGTAATGTGTGTGGGCCAGAGGCCTGAGTCACTAATAAAGAATTGAATTTTAACAGGCAACAAGATGGAACCTGCAGCCTCTGGTTGAGCTTCAAACAATTTATCCACTACACTACCATACTGCTTTATTAATTGTTTTATATGTGTAGTAAATAGCATATTGATATAATTTAGCTAATCATTTAGAATCCCTCAAAATTTTTCAGAAGATTGTATGAGTCACTTTATTTCTACTAACCTCGTCCCATCTTGATGACTCTATGACACGCGACTTCGCACTTTGTATGTTCTGGAAGCGGGTCAGCAGGGGGATCAGTGGTGCACTGTAAAGATTGCTGCTCACACGATTGTCGTAGTCATGGCGACTGTTGTTCCACAGATTCAAGAGGAGAAGAACACAGTTAATCACGTGTCCCAGAGTTCCACGCTGCACGGCCAGCTCAAGGATGAGGGCCAGGGCTGTCTGTTGGTCCTGTACAGGTACTGGAGTTTTACCGCTGGCACTGCTGGTTGAATTAACATCCCTGAATATTACAAGCATTTTATACAGCCGTTAAACACAAGAAAATGTTACTCAATGTCACAAAAAAAAGCATTTAAAGATTTAAATATGGTCAATTATTTATAATACATTAAAATTAAATTGTTTATATACCTATACTGTTTGACGTAATATTATTATTATTATATTTTGTAATATGATTTTGTTTAAAATCGTAAAGATCACTTTCACTAATCTAAAGATTTAGAACTGCATGTATGTATATAATGTAAACATTACATTGCATGCATTGAAAATGTATATACTAGTATATGACTATGAGCTATGATGCTAAAGTCTATATAAAATTTCAGTTACAAAAACTTCATCTGCAAGTGGCCTTTTTATCAATATATTGTCACTGAACAATAATATACAAGAGTATACTCTACTTCTTGTAAACAATAATAAAATTACCCTGACGCAATGTAATATATGTACAGAATTTTTTATCCATTATCATTTCTGTAGTCTGGAATGCATAACTTACCCAGCAACTACATTGTGCAGAAACTTTGAGGCCCTTTCCACTACGTCTAACCAGACAGCTGACACCGATCCCTCCTCAAACAAACTGGCCTCGGGGAGGGATTGCAGGGCCTCTAGTGACTCTTGGAGCAGCTCTGTACACAAGTCCGAGTCTTCTCCCGACCTCCAAGCCCTCCGCAGGAATGCAAAGGCGAAACTAAGAGCTGCTCTCGACCCTACTCTAGCCAGTCCCATTGTGGCCTTCTCTGCTGGCTTGATGTTGCTGAAGCAGAAATGATAAACTGTATTTATGATTAAACATAAATATTTACATTCCTATTGCAGTCTGTCTAAATGAACTGTATGTATACAGAATAACTGCATTCATTTTTCAATAAAAACATTTACAGCTTGGCAAGGCTAATGAGGACAAGTTGGCATTTCGCTGGTGCCACGATAGTGTTTTGCCTGTGTGACGTCAAGTTGTCATGAGTTTCAAGTGACATATTCCCCAAGTTGCCATAAAAATGAATGCATTCATTCAATGTGTTGGCAAAATTGTTGTCCAATTATGACATTGGCTTTGTGGTTTAATGTGCTTTTTAATATAAAAAAATAGATAAACAACATAATTAAGTATATACCTAATTAAGTATACAAGTAAATCTTTACCAAAATCCATGATTTTACTGAAAAACAAAAACCAAATATATATTTAATTTTCATGATTACAATTGAATTTTATTTTGAAGAATAATTACTGGTGAAGCAATAGGAGACTTATAAACGAACCAAAAACATACAGATTAAAACTCTCACCTCTTCTGTTTGTTCAAATTAGTTTGGTTCGCTTGACTTTTCTTTGATGGCCCGCTCTTTTCAGGTGGTGCTTGCCGTGAAAGTGCGCTGAAGTATCGTTCCAGGACAGCGAGACGTTGCTGTAACCGAGTGTTGGACAGGGAACTACATGATGCCTCTGTACACAGCTGCTGATTCTCATGTAATAGAGAACTCAAGCATGACTGAAGCTTTGCTGTGTCTGTAAAACAGTATTCAATAATACTGACAAAGTCATTCGAAAAGTTTATTTAAATTTGAAGCAGCACCAGAATAGAAATACCAAGGACTGCGACTGCTCACTTCATTTGAACAAAAATTAAACTAGAAATGTTTCTGCCTACACGAATACCCCCACTTTT
Organism: Panopea generosa; assembly: GCA_029582155.1. Taxonomy (NCBI): domain Eukaryota; kingdom Metazoa; phylum Mollusca; class Bivalvia; order Adapedonta; family Hiatellidae; genus Panopea; species Panopea generosa. The sequence continues at coordinate 83,871,259 of CM055896.1, forward strand.
GATCGGAAACCAATTTTTTACTGAAAATTAAGACAAAAGGGAGTCATAACTCCTGTATATTTGACCAATGTTAACAAATATCAAACATGACCTATATTTCATAACTATACAGGGACACACAAAATATTAATGAAATGCAAAGATCCCTTCGAAGTTATTAATCAGAAACCCATTTTTTATCTCGGACACACAAACAAAAATAACTTCATACATGGGATATTAAATATAAAAAATTATGAACCTTTTATTTTGAAATTATATCCTTTTTTTATGGTTAACATACAATTTTTGTAATATCTAACGTTTAAGCAGATTTCTAGTATACAGGTACATTCTATTTCACTGCAAACACACCTGGCTGCTGTCCCCATGTCCAACTGTCAATCATTGGTCCAGATGGGCGGGGTTTGTTCGATGTATCCGCATCTCTCTCTGCCTCCTCCTTATCGAGGGCAGAGCAAGGTCCACAGTTACAGCCATTATTTGGTCCACAGTTTCCATCACAACAACTACAGGAGAGCAACTTCATGCCACAGTAGTACTTGCCAGTACTACCTGAAACGAGAAATAAAACAGCCAATGTGATTGGTCGAATACTTTACTAAAGTACTATTCAACACCACTGGGTGGCTTAGGATCTGTAATCCAAGATACAGAGGCATGAATTATAGTAGATTAAATGACAGATGGAATGCAGTATAATGCATCATGCATGTTTGTACACATCTGCAGGAAAACAATGACAATCTTATAAGCACTACCTTTACAACGTGGGAGTATGCTGCAACACTATGTAGAGCATGTAGCCCAGTGGAAGAGCATTAGATCCAAGATCAGGGTGTTGTTGGTTTGATCCTCCGCCATGGCTATGTGTGGTGTCCTTGAGCAAGACACTTTATCCGCATATGCTTAGTACTGGTTCTAATGAGGAAAATTTTAAGCATGATTTGCCTAAGATATAAGATCTTGTTTCACAATTGATGTACCCGTAAAATAATTAAATTTAAAACAAACACTTAACTCAAAATACCCATCAAACATTACAACCAAACACAATATAATCCTTAATGTGTTTCCATAGATTTCAACTGATGAACAAAGTTGTATAGAAACTAATTTTCAACATTCTTCTTCTATTAAATGTTGTATCCAATTCTTTCATACATGCTGTATTGTTTTATAAAACATTAGAATAAAATACTGCTTTAACTTCTGTCACAAAAACAATTAACATTAAACTAGGACATGCTTACGATAAAAAGAAACCTGGAAAAGGTCGTTGACATACTGTGCAGTGGGAGTGTCGGATATGAAATTTGTATTTAAAGTCAACTTGTAATAGTTATTTGCCACCCACCGAGATAGATGACAAATTGATAGTAACTCATTTTAAAGCTTTTCTTTCTTTGAATTGACATTATATAAATATACGACTGTGCATATTCCCTGTGGCACCCATGTACCCTTGATTCTCACAAATGGTTATATCATTTGTGTTTTTTGTGTCTGATGTTTAGTTGTAAATCTAGCTGTAGCAAATTTTCTTCCTATAAAGGGCTACACTGTGATGTTAAACTATGAAGTTTGAACGCTTAGCTACTGGTATAGGCCATAATCAATTAATTCCTAGATTTTCATCCCCGCCAGCCCTGTTATTTAACGTGCCCTGACATATTTTATTGTCTTTGTCCAGACTGTGGATCTTTCTTTAAGAAAGGAACCATATTCCTAATCTGCCTTTCTTCTCAATTTTTGTAGATTTATTTTAATTTTTTAATGGGTTTTAACACCATTTTCAACATATGACAGGTCATAATTGGCAGATCCAGTTTAACTGAAGAAGGAAGACCTTTGAATGAATCAGAGCATGAATGCTGCCTGCCTGATACAAGAACTAACTCTTGTTTCATAATATGGCCGGGCTGAGCTTCAAACTCCTGGTTGACCCCTGGATTGATATGCTACCAACTAAGCTAACCGGGCCTGACTATATCGCAGTTCCCATGTGTTTACTAATACTATAGTATGTGCTATTCTCAGCGAACATTAACTAAATGATCTACAGATAATCTTTTATCAGTAAATTGTTAGGAACTTCAGAGAAATCAAGTAAGACAGAAGATAGACATAAACTGTTACTATAGTTACTTATATACACATCATTTAGATATTCAAGCATCAACTCATTGTCTAATGATAGGTGCACAAACATATTTTCATGTCTAACACCTTACTGAATGAATGAGTAAATGAATGAATGCATTTAATGGGGTTTTGCATACACATGCAACATAAACATTTAATATGATGCTCATAGAAAATATCTATATTGGTCACTCAATACAGAATGGAATAAAGGACTATCAACCAGGGGGTAAACATAGTGCAAGTTTGAGGTCCAGTTCCTTTGATTTTTGCTGTAAGACCCTCCAGACTACCACTGTAGTCTGTGTGCACTAACAATATTACAGTGTATTCATGTCCAGTCTGATAATCTATCATGAGTGGTTGCGGAACTACCCAAAGTCAAAGTATGATTTATAGCATCAATAATGGAAGATATTTAAGTCATAAACAAATCATCTAGCTGTGCTTGTCAGAATCATCAGAAACAGACACTATCATTACCAGAAGGTGAATCAGTGTGATCAGGTCAATCAGACTGCATTAGGTCTAACACCACTATTTCCATCAGATGTACTTTATACTGTTGCCTGAGAATTCTGAGGCAATCTGAATATTGAATTAAATTATACATACAACTATATCTCAAATCCAAGATAAAAATTCAATTTCATGAATTATTTTAAGTGATAGTTGTCAATGAAACTACAAGTATTAATAAGTAAAAAGGGAATGGAATGGTATGGCCAAACATCAAAATAATAAATACAATTTTGTGCTATCTGAAGCATAGATCTGTCATATGTGGCATATGTAGCAAAATACATGATATTTGTAATATACATATTATATTAATATCATATTAGAATGATATCACAAACATACATCTATAATATCAAACACAAGTAATTTTTTATATTTGTACATGATATCTATATTTTACATTAATTTGTGATATTGAAAATGCTATCATTTGATCAATCTGTGATATCAAACACATATATATGTGATAAATATATCACATGTATTATAATTTTATATCACACAAATCTATCACCAGGAGCAAACTTATGTGATAATCTGATAGGTGATTACCATCAATATCAGAAACATAATTATCTATGATATAAAAATAACAGAAATCTGTGATATCACAAACATAAACATGTTAAAACATCAACATAAACATGTGATACCATAAACACAAACATGTGATACCAAACATAAACATGTGAAACCCCAAATACAAACATGTGATACCACAAACATAAACATGTAAAACCCAAAATACAAACATGTGATACCACAAACATAAACATGTGAAACCTCAAATGTAAGCATGTGAAACCTCAAATATAAATATGTGATACCACAAACATAAACATGTCATATCATAAACCTGTGAAACCTCAAATATAAACATGTGATACAACAAACATAAACATGTGATACCACAAACATAAATATGTGAAACCTCAAATATAATTATGTGATACCACAAACATAAACATGTGATACCACAAACATAAACATGTGAAACCTCAAATATAATTATGTGATACCACAAACATAAATATGTGATATCATAAACCTGTGAAACCTCAAATATAAACATGTGATACCACAAACATAAACATGTGATACCACAAACATAAATATGTGATACCACAAACATAAACACATGATATAATAAACATGTGATACCTCAAATATATTAACATGTGATACCAAAAACATTAACATGTGATACCAAAAATACACATGTGAAACCCCAAATATAAACATGTGATACCAAACATAAACATATGATACCACAAACATAAGCATGTAATACCACACACATAAGCATGTGATATCACAACTATAAACCTGTGATACCACAAAGATAAACATGTGATACCAAACATAAATAATTATGTGCCCTCATCAGTATAAATCTGTGATATCAGCAACATACATGTGTGATAATGAAAGTTTTGTTTTTCTAATTATCATTCACATCCTTTTCTTTACAATTTAAAATGTTAGTTATATGATTTAACATAATATGTCAATGTGTACAATATCACACATTAATCTATAAAATCAGACGTATGTATCTGCACTATACCATGATGTGATAAACTGATATTTACAAGAACATTTATTATGATTGCTTTTCATTTACTGTTTGTTTGCAGTTGTGTTTGCTACTTTACAAAATAGTAAAATGTTTGCCAAATGAGCAGTTGCCAGAATTGTGAACTATTTTGGAATACAACTCGTTTACATTCATCAATTGTTCTCATTAAGCAGATATTTTGTGAGTCCCAGATCTAGGAACACAGATTTTGGGTGAAGGTTTTAGAGTGTACCAGTGCCAGTCTTAGATGTGGGGTTAACAAAACAGGATTGTAAAAGTGTACCAATCACAGATAATGTACCAGTCCAGTGTGTACCAGTCACAAATTTGAGGTCAACAAACAAGATTTAAGAGTTGACCATTCACTGATTGACTGTCGTATGATTGGGGTCTACAATTCAGCATACTTCAAAATGTTTACCAGTTCCCTGGTTAAGGTTGGAATTTGTAAGAACTTTCTCAGGGAAACCATTTAATTTACTGTAACAACTGACCCCGAAGTCAGCTGTGAATCAAACAAGTTGATTATCCAATCAGTGATCAAGATTGTTTCCAGAGCTGCCATTTTACTCCGACAAGCAAACTGTCTCTAAGTAAACACTACATTGTATTAGATTGTTTTTACTTGGACAAACAACGCTACATTGTCTGTCGGCAGAGCAAAAGTTGCTATCATGTCAAGTCAATTAACTTATTAATCTGCAAAAGAAGTGTTCCGTCCTCTTCATAATCTTGTTTATTTCGTATAATTTGTTTGTTTGAATATTTAGACTCATTGTATGCGATCTACAGCTAACAGATGATCAGTTATCCTGGAAGATGTACTGGTCCTCAAGCACTCCCATCTCCATAAGTAAGTGATAATTTTCCCACTTGAATCAGTGGTGAGAGCCAAACGACAATGAGACACTTATTTGTATATCAATTAATTAGTTTGGAGACTGTAGCTGGGCAGGGAATTGAACTCACAACCCATGGATTGACAGTCAGATGTGCTACCAACTGAGCTAACAGGGCCTGTCATCTATAATTATTAAAACATGACAATCTGTGTGAACTATATTTTGCACAGAAAACAAATTTGACATCCTATTGCAGATTGTGCGAATTTAACACAAATATCTTATTCATTTCCAGCAAAAAAGATAGCTGAAAATCTGCACCTGTATTGTAAGTAATTCATATGTTTTTCTTAAGTGTAAAAAAAAGCTGGAGGTATATTTTTGAGCCAAGCCTCCTACAACATGAAAGACTGAATGCTGTTTATTAATTATGTCAACTTACCTCAATAGATAAGCTGCTACAAACACTTATATACACTTTTTGCTGTATCCTGGTTAATCTTGCTGATTATTTATAAAGCGGAGTATCAATACAAGGTGTATTATAGAAGAACATTGTGATAAGACGGAATAAATGTAATTGATAGAAAGTGATAAACACAATTATGTTATTTATTTGGTATAATTTCATACAAGGTGGGAGAGTTATAGCCAGTTTTAATATGCAATGACATTTGTAATCGCGAAAACAGTCAATAAGCCTTCTTAGCTCAGACAGGCACCCACCAATATCATTTTTTCTTTTTCTTTTTTTTTTTGTATGATGTTTAGCATTGCTTTCAACAAATTTTCAGTTATATTACAATGATGTCTCCTTGAAACAGTATTCTGAGTGCTACCACACTGATATATCATGCTGCAGACACATGGTATTATACTCCATTTAGTCACTGGCACCGGCTCTACCAGACCGAGAACTATGCTGAGCACCAAGAGAGGGAACCATATCTTTGATATGACCTGCCCGGGATCAAATCCACAACATTCCAAATATGATAATAGAAGTTTACCCCATAACATAGCCAATACTTTACCATGTGGCCATAACATAGCCTATACCTCACCATATGGCCATAACATAGCCAATACTTCACTTTATGGCCATAACATAAACAATACTTCACTATATGGACATAACATAGCCAATACTTCATGGCCATAACATAGCCTATATATCTCACTATAATGCCATAACATAGCCAATACTTCAACATATGGCCATAACATAGCCAAAACTTCAACATATGGCAATAACACAGCCATTACTTTATGACAATGCCCAATACTTCACAATATGGACATAACATAGCCAATACTTCATGGCCATAACATAGCCAATACTTCACCTTATGGCCATAACATAGTCAATACTTAACCATATGACAATAGCATAGCCAAAACTTTACTATATGGCCATAACATAGCCTAAACCTCACTATACTGCCATAACATAGACAATACTTCACAATATGGACATAACATAGCCAATACTTCACCCTATGGCCATAGCATAGCCAATATGCACCATATGGACATAACATAGCCAATACTTCATGGCCATAACATAGCCTTTACCTCACTATACTGCCATAACATAGCCAATACTTCAACATATGGCCATAACATAGCCAATACTTCACTTTATGGCCATAACATAGCCAATTCTTCACAATATGGACATAACATAGCCAATACTTCATGGTCATAACATAGCCTATACCTCACTATACTGCCATATAATAGTCAATACTTCAACATATGGCCATAACATAGTCAATACTTCACAATATGGCCATAACGTAGCCAGTACTTCAACATATGGCCATAACATAGTCAATACTTCACAATATGGCCATAACATAGCCAATACTTCACTATATGGTCATAACATAGCCTATACCTCACTAAACTGCCATAACATAGACAATACTTTACCATATGGACATAACATAGCCAATATTTCACATATGGCAATAACATAGCCAAATCTTTACCATAAAGGCGATAACATAGCCAGTACTTCACAATAATGACCATTACATAGCCAATACTTCAAAATAATGGACATAAGTCACATAACATAGCCAAAACTTTACCAAGTGACCATAACATAGCCAATACTTCACAATAATGGCCTTAAGATAGACAATACTTCACAATAATGGTCATAACATAGCCAATACTTCACGGTAATGTCCATAACATAGCCAATATTTCACCATATGGCCATAACATAGCCATAACTTTACCATATGGCCAAAACATAGCCAGTACTTCACAATAATGGCCATAGGATAGACAATACTTCACAATAATGGCCATAACATAGCCAATACTTTATGATTATGGCCATAACATAGCCAATACTTCACCATATGGCCATAACATAGCCAATTCTTCAAAATAATGGCCATAACAAAGCCAAAATTTTATGAAAATGGCCATAACATAGACAATACTTCACGATAATGGCCATAACATAGCCAAAACTTTACCATGATGGCCATAACATAGCCAATACTTTGTGATAATGGCCATAACATAGCCAATACTTCACCATATGGCCATAACATAGCCAATTCTTCAAAATAATGGCCATAACAAAGCCAAAATTTTATGAAAATGGCCATAACATAGACAATACTTCACGATAATGGCCATAACATAGCCAAAACTTTACCATGATGGCCATAACATAGCCAATACTTTGCGATAATGGCCATAACATAGCCAATACTTAACAATAATGACCATAACATAGCCAATACTTCACAATAATGGCCATAACATAGCCAATACTTCACAATCATGGCCATAACATAGCCAAAACTTTACCATAATGGCCATAACATAGCCAATACTTCACAATAATGGCCATAATATACCCAGTATTTCACAATTATTGCCATAACATAGCCAAAACTTTACCATAATGGCCATAACATAGCCAATTTTTCACAATAATGGCCATAACATAGCCAATACTTCATGATAATGGCCATAACTTAGCCAGTACTTCACAATTATGGCCATAACAAAGCCAAAACTTTACCATAATGGCCATTACACAAACAGTACATCACAATAATGACCATAACATAGCTAAAACTTTACCATAATGGCAATAAAAACCAATACTCCAGGATAATGGCCATTACATAGCCAGTACTTCACAATAATGACCATAACATAGCCAAAACTTTACCATAATGGCCATAACATAGCCAATACTTCATGACAATGGCCATAATATAGACAATATGAACACCTGACACGCTGTCATTATCAAAACCTGTCCCATATTATCAGAAACAAGCTGAAGACTTAGTTATGTAAGCAACTGCAAATTTATGATTATGGCCATAACATAGCCATTACTTCACCATATGGCCATAACATAGCCAAAACTTTACCATAATGGCCATAACATAGCCAATTCTTCAAAATAATGGCCATAACAAAGCCAAAATTTTATGAAAATGGCCATAACATAGACAATACTTCACGATAATGGCCATAACATAGCCAAAACTTTACCATGATGGCCATAACATAGCCAATACTTTGCGATAATGGCCATAACATAGCCAATACTTAACAATAATGACCATAACATAGCCAATACTTCACAATAATGGCCATAACATAGCCAATACTTCACAATCATGGCCATAACATAGCCAAAACTTTACCATAATGGCCATAACATAGCCAATACTTCACAATAATGGCCATAATATAGCCAGTATTTCACAATTATTGCCATAACATAGCCAAAACTTTACCATAATGGCCATAACATAGCCAATTTTTCACAATAATGGCCATAACATAGCCAATACTTCATGATAATGGCCATAACTTAGCCAGTACTTCACAATTATGGCCATAACAAAGCCAAAACTTTACCATAATGGCAATAACATAGCCAATACTTCATGATAATGGCCATAACATAGCCAATATTTCACAATTATGGCCATAACATAGCCAATACTTTACCATAATGGTCATTACACAAACAGTACATCACAATAATGACCATAACATAGCTAAAACTTTACCATAATGGCAATAAAAACCAATACTCCAGGATAATGGCCATTACATAGCCAGTACTTCACAATAATGACCATAACATAGCCAAAACTTTACCATAATGGCCATAACATAGCCAATACTTCATGACAATGGCCATAATATAGACAATATGAACACCTGACACGCTGTCATTATCAAAACCTGTCCCATATTATCAGAAACAAGCTGAAGACTTAGTTATGTAAGCAACTGCAAATTTAGCAAGAATGTGGGAATAAAGCTTTGTTGTTTCTGCTGTGTTTTTGCTGTTTTGGTATTGGTTTGGCAAGTGACGTCAAGTTGCATCATTAGTTTGTGATGTACGAGTGATGTCTGATAATGCCTCAATGTTTGTTACGGAACAGTTGCAGATCTGTATAAAAATATAAGATTAATTGCCCCTCATCCTCCAGTTTTGCTGACTTGCATCTGTTGTTGCGCCCGCATGTATGATAGACTTACATGTTACAGGGTTCCTGTATGCACATGTGAAAAACTGATATATAAAAATCTAGAAAAAAAAAAGGCAATTAGTTTGCACCAATACTATATACCATAACAACTGAATAGGGGATAATACTAGATGTCTTAACAAACTTTTTTTTTAATACAAATAAATATTTACAGAGGAAGCCTTTCTATATAAACAGACTGGTACACATATATAAATAGACTGATACACATTGTTCAAATTTTGTTTAATTCGCTATTTTATGCTCGTCATTAAACAGGATAAGTGTATGGGGTTTAATTAATTTAATATGGAAGTACAATGTATTTGCATTGTCTTAATTATGTGTTTAATAACTATGAATAAATCAATTTATGAATTAAAAACCTGAGATAAAACACAATTTAAAAGGTCAGTACAGGTGTCATTGTTCGGCAGCAGTAAATTCCATGCAAATTACTTTGCCCCTTGTCCTTTCTTGCTATCAGTGCAAGTGCAAGATTAGTAATAAAATAATTATGTTTCTGTTACAATTTCCCAGATTTTATTTCTCATTAAAGGCCATTTAACTTGTGCATGTGTACTATAATATGGTTATATTATCACTGTCAGTGTGTAATCATATAATTTCAATGTTCACATTTATTGCTGGAGATTTTATGTATACATTGTCATGATTTCATCAGAGGAAGAGCAATGTTCTGGACAGCGTTCAGCACGGTTAAACATGTTTACTCCGTTTATAAACACAAGTGGTGACCTAACGGAGGGAAAATACATGGAAAGCGGTCCACTCAGTGTTGTCCCTCCACTTCCCATTAAGTCACACAAAGTAAAACACAAGCAAACATCTCACGAAGGTGTTTAATCTGTTAGAAAACATGTTATTCAGTTCATTTCTGTTATCCAACGTTTGCAAAGAAATTAAACATTTAAACACGAACTGAACACAGCCCTGTTGGAAGGTGATGCGCTCAACTTTCGAAAGCTGGTCTGAAAACAATAGCTATTGGGTGTCCTTTTTATAACTATTTTATAGGAATTTTTTTAAACCCGTCATAATGTTAAACGAATGTTCTGTGTATTACATAATTAGTAACAGCTTTATCAGTGCATAATGAATATTTTTACTGTAATTGTAGTTTACAGAAAATGGCATCACACGCATGAGCAGCGTCACCAGAACATCATAATGTCTATACTACCGTATCAAAGTCTGCAATAAAACCTGCTGCTTGTATTAAATGGTCCCGAGTTCCAGGCATACTGACTGTAATCAATTATTCCAACACTTTTCCTATTCTCACAACAGACTTTATAGACACTTTTCTCATTCTAATGACATCATTTATCAGGTTAGTGCCAACAATGAAATCTTGTTTACTTATGGCAGTTTTGGCGGCAAGAAAATATTGTTGTCGAAATTCTGATGGAGGCATGTCATCTAGTGCCAAATAATATAGATTATTTTCACATTACCTCTCAAAATATGATAACGTTTCTTTGTTTGGAGTGGATATGTTATTTCTACCATGTTTATGATCTAGCACTTAGTCTCTTTGTGAAATTCACTTTGCATAAGCACTGATGATTTATTCCTTCTCATTTTTAAACAACTTGGTTGCACTTGCGGTATAATGTAACAATAATCTTGACTCGTATTTTGTGTCAGCAAAGTTAACATTCATTGTTTTGCAGATTTATGGTTGTAACCTCTGTACAATGCCTCAGTTAATTTTCTCAAGATTCAGGATCTTCAGGCTCACTGTGCTGTTGTGTTTTTTCCACTATCTAACAGGGATGGGAACCTACGTCAGGGCTCTTGCTATATACAGTGCTGGAACGTTGTTTCAAAAGCTGGTTAAGTGATTTTTCGTTTCAATTTTGGGTACATGTGCAAATTTTATAGTTCCCACCAACTTTCTGGGTATAAGAAGAATTCATTTCACTGATTATATAGCTGAGCCCGACCTACAAATTTCCCAATTTCCTCAAAACCGTTGAGCTTCATTTCCGATAACGTTTACATTTAGACTGATGTGATATGATACTTCAGCAGGGCAATAATGTCACTGGTAAAAGTTGAGCTGAACATGATACAATACAGTACAATAATAATCTAAGTAAGTGACAGTAAAGAAGGATAGGTCAAGGCCATAAAGTTCAATAATCATCTTCCAAAATACACCTGAAGGACAGCTTTCTTCACATAGGACCATCTGACCAGTGTTTCCAACAGACAGAGACAGACAGAGACAGACAGACATAAAGACAGATACAAACAAAAGCCTCCCATTGTACAGATCTCAGGTATTGAGCTGTAATCTTCCTGAATTTCCGACTTCTGAACAAAAAAACACAACAACAAAGTAAAATCCAGGTGAAGTAAGAGGAATGTTTGCAAAAAAACAAAAATGAGTTAAAGATAATTATATTTGCAGCAACTGAGAAAGAGCATGGCAAAGGAAAGTAATTAGGAGAATAGCTAATAGTAAATTGTTACAAACAATAACAAAATCTGTAATGTTGCAGATTACATTCATAGGTAAGCTATCTGTGTCATGTCAGACTAAACCAGTGTGTTCTTGGTAACTGTCATAGAACTAAGATAATAAATCCAGGGGTCATGAATTTGAATCTCCACTCAGCCAGTCTCCCTGATGATTGATATATACAACATTATGTCCTATTGTCACTTGTTTCCCACAGATGATTCAAGTGAAAGTTATCAATTCATGCGGAAATGGGTGTGTCAGTCTGGTCAACCTTTCAGAATCCCAAAGAGTTGTTATGTTAACAGATTGTCTGTTAACAATTATGCTAACTATTCAAAGAAATATAGAACTTAGTTAAATTGTCAATCACAGGTAAATATAGAGTCGGGGTTCTGAACCTCATCCCCATTGGAATCAGCACCCTTCCTCTCCATCACCTAAGAGAATCTAGAGGCAGGGTTCTGAACACCATCCCCACTGGAACTAGTATTCTACCTCTCCTCTACCTAAGAGAATCTAGAGAGGCAGGGTTCTGAAGCCCATTCCCACTGGAATAAGCATCCGACCTCTCCCCTACCTAAGAGAATCTAGAGAGGCAGGGTTCTGAACCCCATTCCCACTGGAATAAGCATCCAACCTCTCCCCTACCTAAGAGAATCTAGAGAGGCAAGGTAATGAACCCCATCCCCACTAGAATAAGCATCCTAACTCTCCACCACCTGAGAGAATCTAGAGAGACAGGGTTCTGAACCCTGTCCCCGCTGGAATAAGCATTCTACCTCTCCTCTACCCGAGAGAAATTAGAGTGGCAAGGTCATGAACCCCATCCCCACTGGAATTTAAGCATCCTACCTCTCCTCTACCAGAGAGAATCTAGAGACAGGGTTCTGAGCCCCATCCACACTGGAATAAGCATCCTACCTCTCCCCTACCTGAGAGAATCTAGAGAGGCAAGGTCATGAACCCCATCCCCACTAGAATAAGCATCCTAACTCTCTACTACCTGAGAGAATCTAGAGACATGGTTCTGAACCCTATCCCCAATGGAATAAGCATCTTACCTCTCCTCTACCTGAGAGAAACTAGAGTGGCAAGGTCATGAACCCCATCCCCACTGGAATTTAAGCATCCTACCTCTCACCTACCAGAGAGAATCTAGAGAGACAGGGTTCTGAGCCCCATCCCCACTGGAATTAGCATCCTACCTCTCCCCTACCTGAGAGTATCTAGAGAGGCAGGGTTCTGAACCCCATCCCCACTGGTATTTAAGCATCCTACCTCTCCCCTACCAGAGAGAATCTAGAGAGACAGGGTTCTGAACCCCATCCCCACTGGAATTTAAGCATCCTACCTCTCCCCTACCAGAGAGAATCTAGAGAGGCAGGGTTATGAACCCCATTCCCACTGGAATTAACATCCTACCTCTCCCCTACCTGAGAGTATCTAGAGAGGCAGGGTTCTGAACCCCATCCCCACTGGAATAAGCACCCTCCCTCTCCCCCACCTGAGAGACTCTAGAGAGGCAGGGTTCTGTACCCCATTCCCACTGGAATTAGCACCCTTCATCTCCTCCACCTGAGAGAATCTAGAGAGGCAGGGTTCTGTACCCCATCCCCACTGGAATTAGCACCCTTCATCGCCCCCACCTGAGAGAATCTAGAGAGGCATGGTTCTGTAACTTATCCCCACTTGAATTAGCACCCTTCCTCTCCTCCACCTGAGATAATCTAGAGAGGCAGGGATCTGTACCCCATCCCCACTGGAATTAGCACCCTTCATCTCCCCCACCTGAGAGAATCTAGAGAGGCAGGGTTCTGTATCCTATCCCCACTTGAATTAGCACCCTTCCTCTCCCCCACCTGAGAGAATCTAGAGAGGCAGGGATCTGTACCCCATCCCCACTGGAATTAGCACCCTTCATCTCCCCCACCTGAGAGAATCTAGAGAGGCAGGGTTCTGTATCCTATCCCCACTTGAATTAGCACCCTTCCTCTCCTCCACCTGAGAGAATCTAGAGAGGCAGGGATCTGTACCCCATCCCCACTGGAATTAGCACCCTTCATCTCCCCCACCTGAGAGAATCTAGAGAGGCAGGGTTCTGTATCCTATTCCCACTTGAATTAGCACCCTTCCTCTCCCCCACCTGAGAGAATCTAGAGAGGCAGGGTTCTGTACCCCATCCCCACTGGAATAAGCACCCTTCATCTCCCCCACCTGAGAGAATCTAGAGAGGCAGGGTTCTGTATCCTATCCCCACTTGAATTAGCACCCTTCCTCTCCTCCACCTGAGAGAATCTAGAGAGGCAGGGATCTGTACCCCATCCCCACTGGAATTAGCACTTTTCCACTCTCCCCCACCTGAGAGAATCTAGAGAGGCAGGGTTCTGTACCCCATCCCCACTGAAATTAGCACCCTTCCACTCTCCCCCACCTGAGAGAATCTAGAGAGGCAGGGTTCTGTACCCCATCCCCACTGGAATTAGCACCCTTCCACTCTCCCCCACCTGAGAGAATCTAGAGAGGCAGGGTTCTGTACCCCATCCCCACTAGAATAAGCATCTTTCCACTCTCTCCCACCTGAGAGAATCTAGAGAGGCAGGGTTATGTAGCCCATTCCCACTGGAATAAGCACCCTTCCTCTCCCCCACCTGAGAGAATCTAGAGAGGGAGGGTTATGTACCCCATCCCCACTTGAATTAGCACCCTTCCACTCCCCCACCTGAGAGAATCTAGAGAGGCAGGGTTCTGTACCCCATCTCCACTGGAATTAGCACCTATCCACTCTCCTCCACCTGAGATAATCTAGTGAGGCAGGGTTCTGTACCCCATCCCCACTGGAATTAGCACCCTTCCACTCTCCCCCACCTGAGATAATCTAGTGAGGCAGGGTTCTGTTCCCCATCCCCACTGGAATTAGCACCCTTCCTCTCCCCCACCTGAGAGAACCTAGAGAGGCAGGGTTCTGTGCCCCATTCCCACTGGAATTAGCACCCTTCCACTCCCCCATCTGAGAGAACCTAGAGAGGCAGGGTTCTGTACCCCATCCCCACTGCTATAACCACCCTTCCACTCTCCCCCACCTGAATTAATCTAGTGAGGCAGGGTTCGATACCCCATCCCCACTGGAATTAGCACTCTTCCACTCCCCCACCTGAGAGAATCTAGAGATGCAGGGTTCTGTACCCCATCCCCACTGGAATTTGCACCCTTCATCTCCCCTACCTGAGAGAACCTAGAGGGACAGGGTTCTGTACCCCATCCCCACTGGAATTTGCACCCTTCCTCTCCCCTACCTGAGAGAACCTAGAGTGGCAGGGTTCTGTACCCCATCCCCACTGGAATTAGCACCTTTCCACTCCCCCACCTGAGAGAATCTAGAGAGGCAGGGTTCTGTACCCTATCCCGACTGGAATGAGCACCTTTCCACTCTCCCCCACCTGAGAGATTCTAGAGAGGCAGGGTTCTGTACGGCATCCCCACTGAAATTAGCACCTTTCCACTCTCCTCCACCTGAGAAAATCTAGAGAGGCAGGGTTCTGTACCCCATCCCCACTGGAATTAGCACCTTTCCACTCTCCCCAACCTGAGAAAATCTAGAGAGGCAGGGTTCTGTTACCCCTTCCCCACTGGAATTAGCACCTTTCCACTCTCCCCCACCTGAGAGAATCTAGAGAGGCAGGGTTCTGTAACCTATCCCCACTGGAATTAGCACCCTTCCTCTCCTCCATCTGAGAGAATCTAGAAAGGCAGGGTTCTGTACGCTATCCCCACTGGAATTAGCATCCTTCCACTCTCCCTCACCTGAGAGAATCTAGAGAGGCAGGGTTCTGAACCCGAATCCCCTTGGAAATAGCACCTTTCCACTCTCCTCCACCGGAGAGAATCTAGAGAGGCAGGGTTCTATGCCCCATCCCCACTGGAATTAGCACCTTTCCACTCTCCCCCACCTGAGAGAATCTAGAGAGGCAGGGTTCTGTACCCCATCCCCACTGGAATTAGCACCCTTCCACTCCCCCACCTGAGAGAATCTAGAGGCAGGGTTCTGTAACCCATCCCCACTGGAATTAGCACCTTTCCACTCTCCTCCACCGGAGAGAATCTAGAGAGGCAGGGTTCTGAGCCCCATCCCCACTGGAATTAGCACCTTTCCACTCTCCCCCACCTGAGAGAATCTAGAGAGGCAGGGTTCTGCACTCCATCCCCACTGGAATTAGCACCCTTCCACTCTCCCCCACCTGAGAGAATCTAGAGAGGCAGGGTTCTGTACCCCATCCCCACTGGAATTAGCACCTTTCCACTCTCCCCCACCTGAGTGAATCTAGAGAGGCAGGGTTCTGTACCCTATCCCCACTGGAATTAGCACCCTTCCTCTCCTCCACCTGAGAGAATATAGAGAGGCAGGGTTCTGTACCCCATCCACACTGAAATTAGCACCTTTCCACTCTCCCCCACCTGAGAGAATCTAGAGAGGCAGGGTTCTGTACCCTATCCCCACTGGAATTAGCACCATTCCTCTCCTCCACCTGAGAGAATCTAGAGAGGCAAGGTTCTGTACCCTATCCCCACTGGAATTAGCACCCTTCCTCTCCTCCATCTGAGAGAATCTAGAAAGGCAGGGTTCTGTACCCCATCCCCACTGGAATTAGCATCCTTCCACTCTCCCTCACCTGAGAGAATCTAGAGAGGCAGGGTTCTGAACCCCATTCCCCTTGGAATTAGCACCCTTCCACTCCCCCACCTGAGAGAACCTAAAGAGGCAGGGTTCTGTACCCCATCCCCACTGGAATTAGCACCCTTCCACTCCCTCACCTGAGAGAATCTAGAGGCAGGGTTCTGTACCCCATCCCCACTGGAATTAGCACCTTTCCACTCTCCCACCTGAGAGAATCTAGAAAGGCAGGTTTCTGTACCCCATCCCCACTTGAATTAGCACCTTTCCACTCTCCCCCACCTGAGAGAATGTAGAGAGGCAGGGTTCTGTATCCTATCCCCACTGGAATTAGCACCCTTCCTCTCCCCCACATGAGAGAATCTAGAGAGGCAGGGTTATGAACCCCATTCCCCTTGGAATTAGCACCATTCCTCTCCCCACCTGAGAGAATCTAGAGAGGCAGGGTTCTGTACCCCATCCCCACTTGAATTAGCACCTATCCACTCTCCCCCACCTGAGAGAATCTAGAGAGGCAGGGTTCTGTACCCTATCCCCACTGGAATTAGCACCCTTCCTCTCCCCCACATGAGAGAATCTAGAGAGGCAGGGTTATGAACCCCATTCCCCTTGGAATTAGCACCCTTCCTCTCCCCACCTGAGAGAATCTAGAGAGGCAGGGTTCTGTACCCCATCCCCACTTGAATTAGCACCTATCCACTCTCCCCCACCTGAGAGAATCTAGAGAGGCAGGGTTCTGTACCCCATCCCCACTGGAATTAGCACCCTTCCACTCCCCCACCTGAGAGAATCTAGAGGCAGGGTTCTGTAACCCATCCCCACTGGAATTAGCACCTTTCCACTCTCCTCCACCGGAGAGAATCTAGAGAGGCAGGGTTCTGAGCCCCATCCCCACTGGAATTAGCACCTTTCCACTCTCCCCCACCTGAGAGAATCTAGAGAGGCAGGGTTCTGCACTCCATCCCCACTGGAATTAGCACCCTTCCACTCTCCCCCACCTGAGAGAATCTAGAGAGGCAGGGTTCTGTACCCCATCCCCACTGGAATTAGCACCTTTCCACTCTCCCCCACCTGAGTGAATCTAGAGAGGCAGGGTTCTGTACCCTATCCCCACTGGAATTAGCACCCTTCCTCTCCTCCACCTGAGAGAATATAGAGAGGCAGGGTTCTGTACCCCATCCACACTGAAATTAGCACCTTTCCACTCTCCCCCACCTGAGAGAATCTAGAGAGGCAGGGTTCTGTACCCTATCCCCACTGGAATTAGCACCATTCCTCTCCTCCACCTGAGAGAATCTAGAGAGGCAAGGTTCTGTACCCTATCCCCACTGGAATTAGCACCCTTCCTCTCCTCCATCTGAGAGAATCTAGAAAGGCAGGGTTCTGTACCCCATCCCCACTGGAATTAGCATCCTTCCACTCTCCCTCACCTGAGAGAATCTAGAGAGGCAGGGTTCTGAACCCCATTCCCCTTGGAATTAGCACCCTTCCACTCCCCCACCTGAGAGAACCTAAAGAGGCAGGGTTCTGTACCCCATCCCCACTGGAATTAGCACCCTTCCACTCCCTCACCTGAGAGAATCTAGAGGCAGGGTTCTGTACCCCATCCCCACTGGAATTAGCACCTTTCCACTCTCCCACCTGAGAGAATCTAGAGAGGCAGGTTTCTGTACCCCATCCCCACTTGAATTAGCACCTTTCCACTCTCCCCCACCTGAGAGAATGTAGAGAGGCAGGGTTCTGTATCCTATCCCCACTGGAATTAGCACCCTTCCTCTCCCCCACATGAGAGAATCTAGAGAGGCAGGGTTATGAACCCCATTCCCCTTGGAATTAGCACCCTTCCTCTCCCCACCTGAGAGAATCTAGAGAGGCAGGGTTCTGTACCCCATCCCCACTTGAATTAGCACCTATCCACTCTCCCCCACCTGAGAGAATCTAGAGAGGCAGGGTTCTGTACCCTATCCCCACTGGAATTAGCACCCTTCCTCTCCCCCACATGAGAGAATCTAGAGAGGCAGGGTTATGAACCCCATTCCCCTTGGAATTAGTACCCTTCCTCTCCCCACCTGAGAGAATCTAGAGAGGCAGGGTTCTGTACCCCATCCCCACTTGAATTAGCACCTATCCACTCTCCCCCACCTGAGAGAATCTAGAGAGGCAGGGTTCTGTACCCTATCCCCACTGGAATTAGCACCCTTCCTCTCCCCCACCTGAGAGAACCTAGACAGGCAGGGTTCTGTACCCCATCCCCACTGGAATAAGCACCCTTCCTTTCCCCCACCTGAGAGAATCTAGAGAGGCAGGGTTCTGTGCCCCATCCCCACTGGAATTAGCACCCGGCCTCTTCCCTTCTTGAGATTTCCTTAATACACATTCTGATGTGAAATATACTTTGATCTACCTTAAAAGGGTGTTTAAGTAAGCAATACCCCAGTTTCCCCACCCTTTCAACTGTATATCTATTATAAGTTGATTATAAACACAAGTGTGCAATGGTAGATAAGGTCTAACAAACACTACCAACAGAACACACATTCTCCTGCATATAACTAGCCAACCTTCTTACTTAATGTCTATTGTAACTGCACTGAGCTTTAACCCAAAACCTTAGTGATGAAATATATTATCTGCATGGAAGATAAGGGCTTTAGCCTGCAACCTCAGTCCATGCTTAAAGATAAACAGTCTTTGTTAGATTTAGTGTCCCAGAAATATTGAACTGATGGTTGAAACCTTCATTTGAGTTTACCTATTTAACACACAATGAAGTTAATGCTGCAAGGTACCTTCCACATACTACCTGTATTAACTACCTACAGCTGCAGCTTGTTATTATCAATTATAATTACAGGTAAGTAAAAAAGAAAACAGATTTATTAAATTGGTAAAGTTACTGAGAATAACATGGAACAGAGTATGTACCTGCCTCTGTTGATTGGTTTGATTATGGTTGCTGCCAGGGTGCATGTAATATTTACTTTTTAAGTTTTTTGTTAATAAATATTGCCACAAAACGGCTATGCAGGTCCCACAGAGGCAGAACTTACAGTAACCTTTATTTGACCTAAAATCTGCACTAACCTGAAAAATTATACAAAATACAATCATTTTGAATGGCAAGTTCACCAAATACCAGTCATATGGAGTTACACATGGCTGGTGGTTTGATGCAGTCTTCCTGATTAGCTTGCTCACAGAGACAATAAATAAAGATGTTGAAGATTTCATGATGCTGGGGGCTTTGTTATCACAGGTGATAATCACATTGGTTTATTGAAGCCTAAACTTGCTATTTATTAAAGGTTCTATCATTCTGTCATCTTATCTATTTAATTCCAAAACTCCCAGGTTTGCGAGTTTGAATCCCCACCCAGCCCCAGTTTCTGTGATGATTAATATATGATATTGTGTCTCATTATTTTTTGTCTCTCACCTCTGATTCAAGTAGGAAAGTTTGTGTGACCTATTGCATGTCTCAAAGGAGCCTTTTAAAGATTTTTTATTTTGCGTTTCCTGAGCCAGTCGAATATCAAAATAAAAATAAAGCTGTCCATTCACACCTTATTTGCTAAAGCTACTGGTTAACCTATTAGAATCCTGGGAAGAGTGGTTAAGTCAAATGACTGTCTGTTAGCCCTCAATGACATAAAAATTATGCATTCACATGCAATCAATCAATCAATCAATCAATCAATCAATCCAAAACTGACTGTCTTTATTACTTGTTATGCATCAACACTTTCATTATGGTTTAAGAACAATTAAATATAAGACTATTAAATATACAGCCAAAGTGGGGCGGTAATCTAACGGAAAGAGTGTTGGCCGCTCATGCCAGAGGTTGCGGGTTCGATCCCCAGCTTGACCCGATGCCTCTCATAAAAGTACACTCAGTGCTGGTTCTACCAAGGAAGCAGACTCGAGAGCCGTTCATATAAGCTCTGAGCTTTCATCGCAATTGAGCTAAAATAAATTAATATAAACTACAGCCCAACATCTACCAAATAACTGAACACAATCTCAGCCCAACATCCATCAAATAGCTGCACACAGAATCTCAGCCCAACATCCATTAAATGCACATAGAACCTCAGCCCAATATCTATTAAATAGCTGCACACAGAAGCTCAGACCAACATCTAAAAAAGCTGCACACAGAATCTCAGTCTAACATCTATTAAAATAGCTGCACACAGAATCTCAGCCCAACATCTATTAAATAGCTGCACACAGAAGCTCAGACCAACATCTAAAAAAGCTGCACACAGAATCTCAGTCTAACATCTATTAAAATAGCTGCACACAGAATCTCAGCCCAACATCTATTAAATAGCTGCACACAGATTCTCAGACCAACATCTAAAAAAGCTGCACATAGAATCTCAGCCCAAGATCTATTAAATAGCTGCACACAGAATCTCAGCCCAACATCTATCAAATAGCTGCACACAGAATCTCAGCCCAACATCCATCAAATAGCTGCACACAGAATCTCAGCCCAACATCTATTAAATAGCTGCACACAGAATCTCAGCCCAACATCTATCAAATAGTTGCACACAGAATCTCAGCCCAACATCGATCAAATAGCTGCACACAGAATCTCAGCCCAACATCCATTAAATAGCTGCACACAGAAACTCAGACCAACATCTAAAAAAGATGCACACAGAATCTCAGTCTAACATCTATTAAAATAGCTGCACAAAGAATCTCAGCCCAACATCTATTAAATAGCTGCACACAGATTCTCAGACCAACATCTAAAAAAGCTGCACATAGAATCTCAGCCCAAGATCTATTAAATAGCTGCACACAGAATCTCAGCCCAACATCTATTAAATAGTTGCACACAGAATCTCAGCCCAACATCCATCAAATAGCTGCACACAGAATCTCAGCCCAACATCTATTAAATAGCTGCACACAGAATCTCAGCCCAACATCTATCAAATAGCTGCACACAGAATCTCAGCCCTACATCTATTACATGCACATAGAACCTCAGCCCAATATCTATTAAATAGCTGCACACAGAAGCTCAGACCAACATCTAAAAAAGCTGCACACAGAATCTCAGTCTAACATCTATTAAAATAGCTGCACACAGTATCTTAGCCCAAGATCTATTAAATAGCTGCACACAGAATCTCAGCCCAACATCTATTAAATAGCTGCACACAGAATCTCAGCCCAACATCTATTAAATAGTTGCACACAGAATCCCAGCCCAACATCTATTAAATAGTTGCACACAGAATCTCAGCCCAACATCTAAAATAGCTGCACACAGAATCTCAGCCCAAGATCTATTAAATAGTTGCACACAGAATCTCAGCCCAACATCTATTAAATAGCTGCACACAGAATCCCAGCCCAGCATCTATTAAATAGCTGCACACAGAATCTCAGCCCAAGATCTATTAAATAGTTGCACACAGAATCCCAGCCCCACATCTATTAAATAGTTGCACACAGAATCTCAGCCAAACATCTAAAATAGCTGCACACAGAATCTCAGCCCAACATCTATTAAATAACTGCACACAGAATCTCAGCCCAACATCTATTAAATAACTGCACACAGAATCTCAGCCCAACATCTAAAATAGCTGCACACAGAATCTCAGCCCATCATCTATTAAATAACTGCACACAGACTCTCAGCCCAACATCCATCAAATAGCTGCACACAGAATTTCAGCCCAACATCTATTAAATAGCTGCACACAGAATCTCACCCCAACATCTATCAAATAGCTGCACACATAATCTCTGCCAGGGTGTGATGCAGTACTACAATATAATTACCATAACATTGTGTCTACCTTTCAGTTACTTGTCTGTAGAGATGAAAACATCATCATTCTATCCCTTGACAATCTTGCATATCTGGGATATTGCAGCAGTACGCCTGCACTTAAAATTGATAAACCAGAACTGGTTTCTCTGCCACATGGCAGGAATCAGTTACTTAAGTGCAGCATGTTGCTTTGCATATTTTTTCTATCTTTTTTTTTAATGGAATTTTAATGCCATTTCTAACACGTAAGTGATATGTTTTAATGGTGTAGGAATACCTCAGAGTGAATCTGAGTAGAACAACTGTCGTTCTGTAGGTAACAGGCATACTTTCTATCATAAAGTTTTAAGACTCAGCTGGGCTCAAACTCACAACCTCAGTGGTGGGAGGTCAGCGTCTTGGACCACTAAGCCAGAACAAACCCACTTCTGAAGATTATTAGCAATAGTAAGTGTATATAAACAGAACTTTGAGATAAAAGTTATGAAACAGAATAAGGTATATATTTAATTATTATATTGGGTATCGCACAATGTTTCTCTCCAATAAAATTCATTTTTACCTTTAAATGGGGTCCATTACAATTTCCAACACATAATGCAGGTGATATACTTACAGTATCCACTTTTATTGATGGAAGACAACCTTTTTTAACTCTTTACTCTATATGCATTTTAACTGGACTCTTCCAAACTTAAAAGCCACACATAGTCAATTTTCATGAATAGATACAGTTTACCTATTTATTCTGATAGAGAAGAAAACAGTGCAGAACATGTTCTGATTGGTCGTTATGAGCAATTAGAACTGGTTCTACACTGTTTTCATAAGCCTTCTATATTAGAGGTGTTCATAGGTGTCCATATGAAGTAAAGGGTTAACTACCATCTGACAATCTGACAATCTTTCTTATATACTGTGTATGAATTGAGATTAACTTGAACCCATGACCTCAGTTGTGAAAGGTAAGTGATCTTGAGACATTGCCTTGGACCATTCAGCTACAGAGAAGGTGTGTCAATTTACTGGTCACTGATTGGTCAAATTTTTATGATAACCAGAAGTTTATATATCTAGAGGTTTTTGTTTTATAGGGAATGTGAAGGTGTGTCATTTTTCTGACAACTGATTGGTCAATTTTTTACACTATTAGTGCAAATTATAGTAACGATTATTAATAATGAATAAAACACTTAAAAATAACGTCTATTAAAAGATCAGAAAATGTATTAAACTATATCTTCCTGGAAACATTTAAACCAACCCCAGATGTGTGCTTGACTAAAATACACATCTCAACTAACAAAATTCTGGTTCACCTGTTTTTGCCAACTATCTGCAGTAAGTTTCCTTAAAAACTGAAATAGCATTTTAATCCTGCAGGAAATGCATAAAATTGTGAAACGCCTTTGAAGAGAATTGGGATATAAGCCTAAATTGTTTCCCTGTTATCACTTCGACATCAATTAACCGGAATATTGTGATGATTACAAGTCAATAACTGCAATGGAATCTTGTTTTATCGCAAGTATTATTGAGTATGTTTTTTACGATGTTGTCAGATAGTTACCAATAAAATCAAGCAGAATATCAAACACACAGAGTTCTACATTTAGAGAAAGGGTTTTACATTTAAGGCTGAGTGAGACATACATCTATAAAATTGGAGTTCATTATACAAGCAGGGTCTAAGTTGCTCTAAATGTTCCACTTACTGTATGTTGTCAGATATAAGCTGCATTTTTTTAAGTAGTTATTAATTAAAAACACTTTGGGGTCTCTTTGGAAATTTTTCCCTAAATTTTTAGATCATCAACAACAGCATTTCTGGCAATGTTCACTGTGTAACATAGTGCAACATGAAAATGTAGATTTAAAAACATGTCAGGAATGCTTAATATTCCATGTATTCTATTCAATAAAGAACATTTTGTGAACCATTTTTAGAGCTTTTTGTGTAGTTTTGTTACTTCCAAATGAAAAAAATGGTTAAAAGCGACTGTAAACACCGTACAAAAACAACAATATATTTTAAGTCAATGTAAACTCAAAATTAGCCATGTAACATGAAAAATCAGCCTTCATCTTATATTTTGATCTGTCCTTTACCATACCCTAGTGCTTGACCCAATTAGTTCAGTCCATAGTGCATCTGACTATCAATCCAGGGGTCGCGAGTTTGAAACACCACCAGTCCAGTCTCCATGATGATTGCTATACAACATAACATCTCATTGTCATTTGTCTCTCACTGCCGATTCTTATCAAGTACTAGCAGAGATAGGCTGTTCATTTAGTACTGGTTAACAATCCAGGATCCAAGCAAAGAGTGGTTATTTAATTGATCTTCTGTTAACCCTCGATAGCATAAAAATGATGATATATATATTCAAACAAACTAAACACAAGCTACATACCTACAGATGTGTTGGTATGGACAGATTACACAGTGCTCACCTTTCTTAGCTAGTACTCCTGCAGAATATTTGGTATGGACAGATTACACAGTGCTCACCTTTCTAAGCTAGTACTCTTGCAGAATTTTTGGTATGGACAGACTACACAGTACTCACCTTTCTTAGCTAGTACTCCTGCAGAATTGTTGGTATGGACAGACTACACAGTACTCACCTTTCTTAGCTAGTACTCCTGCAGAATTGTTGGTATAGACAGACTACACAGTACTCACCTTTCTTAGCTATTACTCCTGCAGAATATTTGGTATGGAGAGACTACACAGTACTCACCTTTCTTAGCTAGTACTCCTGCAGAATTTTTGGTATGGACAGACTACACAGTACTCACCTTTCTTAGCTAGTACTCCTGCAGAATTGTTGGTATGGACAGACTACACAGTACTCACCTTTGTTAGCTAGTACTCCTGCAGAATTGTTGGTATGGACAGACTACACAGTACTCACCTTTCTTGGCTAGTACTCCTGCAGAGTTGATGAGGCCATTGTTACTACCCGTGGTTATTTCTCCGTCACGCACAAGCTCATTCCACAGTTGGCTCAGTCCATCATGCGAAAACGCCTCCTGAAAATTATATCACAACTGACATCTCAATCATATACTGGCTGATGAATGACAAAATAGATCCTAGGTCAGGAGGTGGACTTAGTTAATATCCTGCACATCAATGCCTGCAATACAGAATATTTCATCATGTTATGTGGGAGCTGCATTACTCCAAGTTTGCTGGTCACCTTTATGGTATCATCTACAAACAATGTAGTCCCAGATCAGCTGGCCTGTTACGCTCAATATCTAATATGTACAGGGTGTACATTGTTTGACTCTTGATTAGATTTTTATAATTATGGAATAGTTCAATAGAAATGCATTACATAATGGTTTAATAGTAGGCCAGCTTAGTGCAGGGCATTTAAAGGGACAGTCTGAAATTTTGATAAAATTTCACTTCATACATTTCTGAAAATTGACAATATTTATTTTATCTATATGATGCAATGTAATTATGTTGTTTCTATATTGGAATGGGACATAACTTTGGAAAACAGTTCTGAGGAACCCTATTCTCAACCACAATCAACTGATTTTCGATTATTTTTTTAAATCATCTGTACACCATCAGTGATATGTTAATATCATAATAATCCGTGAAATTGATCACATTTGTGGAAGCACAAGTAAATCCATTTCAAAATAATTATTATGATCCACATTTCCTTCAGAACTTTGGCTCTAATCAAGTGGCCATTAACATGAGATCCGTGCACATTTCCTTCTGAACTATGGCTCTAATCAAGTGGACATCAACATGAGATCCACATTTCCTTCAGAACCCTGGCTCTAATCAAGTGGACATCAACATGAGATCCACATTTCCTTAAGATCTCTGGCTCTAATCAAGTGGACATCAACATGATTTGTAAAATTTGTAAGAATTAACTTTATAAGTCTAATCTAATTTTTTATATAAATTATAACGATATATTAAAAAGTTAGAATACATACTATTACAAAACTAAAGTGCAATAATATATCTCGCAAAAGTTATAGAAAGCGTGCTTGAAACAAGGCAAATTTAAACACTTTTTTACCCATTGCATTGATGGATAAAATGTTATACTAGTAATTTATGTTATTTTGTTCTTGTTGCTTTGCTTAGTTTTGTCATGTATGTTTCTTTATACATGTATTATGTTGAAGTAATTGCAATTAGGATAAAATATTCACAGTTAAGCCTTATTAGGCTGAGTATTTCTTAACATTTATTAACAGTTTAGCTAATGTTGTTAATCTAACATGACATTGTATTGTACCTGTCACTTTAATAAATAAACAATACCGTTGTATATAAAACATTAAAATCATCCTGAAAACTTATTTTTTTATCAGCAAAATAGTGTGCTGATGATCAAACAAATACACTTAAGAAGAGCTCAAATCTGCACTATGTAACACAAGAAGAAAGATTGTTACTCAGGCTGACATAAAACTTCATGCACCATTATTGTAGATCTCAATCATATAGCCAGACATTTCCTCACAAATGGTGCTACATTGTGGCTCTATTTACATCATCTTGGATCATTTACAAGAACAAACAATAGACAGATAGAAGCAAATGTGACTGTCAGTCATAAAGTGAATGTTTGGAGCTACAACTATATTACTTTTGTTATTCAAGGAGGGGAGATAGTTTACATTTGAAGGGAACATTTACGCACAAAATGAACATTATTGGCAAGAACATTTGAACAAAATAAATGTTTTTTTTGTTGTTGTTTAAATGTAGTTAATGCAAATTTAAACACATGGGAGGTGATAAATGGTATATTCAGTTATACTGAGAATGAATTTGAGTAGAACCACTGTCCTCAAACAATTAACTGGCAAACATTCTCACACAAAGTTTTTTAACCAAGCAGGGCTCAAACTCAGCAGCAAGAGGTTAGTGGACAGGAGACAACAGCATCTTAGATCGCTCACCCACAGAGTAGTGGACAGGAGACAACAGCATCTTAGATCGCTCACCCACAGAGTAGTGGACAGGAGACAACAGCATCTTAGATCGCTCATCCTCAGAGATCTCAATAAATATTTTAAATGAGGTGTAATCAACATGTAAATGTATGTAAATAAATGGCAAATCACATGAGGTCTTTAGATCTAATCATGAGGTCTTTGGACCAAATAAGGCTCAACATACAATTTTAGTATTTAGGTACAATTATAATGCTGAGATAGGGCCAAAAATAGCCAACAGAAAATACAATTATATACAACAAAGACATACAAATTACAGTTTGAAATGTGTCCATAAGACATGGGTGGCCCCACTATATGTTAGAAAAATTATTTACGTTGAAACAGGGAATAAATCCTGTTAAATTTGACAGATGTTGACCAATATCAAACTTGACCTGTATTTTACAAGTATACAGTACATCAAATATCAATTTAATATATAGACCATTTCAGAAGTTATTTATTGAAAACCAATTTGACACATAAATGGACGCACGCACAAACAGAAGATCGGACTAGGTAACACTTAATACCCCTTCCCCATTCTTCTAAAGGCCACAAAAAGAGACACATCCATTTAACTTAACAATAAATAAGGTTATGAAAAGAAAGATAAAATGACAGAGCAGAAATAACAAGCTTGGCAGGTAATCAGCCATTGTTATTATGGATATATGGCAGGCAACCAGCCATTTTGATAATGAATCTATTAATACTTGAAACAAAGAAACAAAATATCCCTCTAGTCTGACTTGCTAGCTGGATTGGGATGCCATTATAATGATTAAAGTGTTTTATTAATATTCTATTTATCATGACACACATTTAGTATACCCACTTCTCCAGTCTTTATCATCAATGCAATACCTGAATGATGGTAGTCCCTGAATGATGGTAGTCAATATTAGAACAACCATTAAGGAGGATGGCTATAGTTTTTCATGCGTACCAACTCCGCGCCCAGAGGGAAGCAATTTTGTCGAGACATTGCCAGAGTCACTACATACCGTTATACTACCACTGACCTTATTTTGAATGGCACAATCATTTACGGATACGCCTAAAATTTGTCTCGTATATTGTGTTCAATATATGAAATATGCATACTAGTATGAAATAATTGTTTATAGCAATTTAACCTGAATATGAAATATAACAAAATCTTAATATTTATACAAATATGCTCAATTAGTATAAAAACGTTAATTTTGCAACTGCAGTTTATTTAACAACCGCATACTTTAAGAGCATTTTTTCTCAATTTACAATCATGGTAATGTGTATTTTTTATTTTGATTGTCATTAGAATAGCTAGGTATCAGAGAGGATTTTGTGAGGTTTAACCCTTTACTCCAAAGATACACGTTTTCCCACACCAATCACAGAAGGCCTTTGAAAACAGTGCAGGAAGAGTTCAGATTGCTCGTAACGAGCAATCTGAACACTTCCTGCACTGTTTTCCACTCTGTCAGTTAATATAAACATAATTCACCCATTGCTGATATGTGGTGAATTAATGCTTTTTATACTAGAGGTGTCCAAAGGCGTTTATATGAAGTAAAGGGTTAAAGCAAAATTTATCCTTACATTATATCAAAATATTTAGAAAACACTATATTTTACTACAAAATTGAAAAACAATTGACACTCTGCAGAAATGATTTTTTTTTGAAAACCTTTAACAGTTAAATTCAAGCTTATAACTGTAAATGCCAACAATAAACATTTATCATATACAGGGAAGATATCTTAATAAAACATATGAATGAGTAACTAAAATAAGCCAACACACTTTCATGAAACAATGCATTAAATGTCTTGCAACATTTACAGCAGGCATGTTTAGTGATGTTGGTCATGTTTGCATGGGTGTCATGACCTTTAACATCTAAGCATTATCACTTTTATTCTGCAGACAACAATAATACGCATCTTAAGCCACCTTGCAATGTGTGGCATTCAACTTGATAAATAGAGAATAAATATATATACAGAAAATGAGATGCACCTAAATTGATTTTTTAAATAAATAACCTACTAAGAACAAAATAAATTTGAATTCAAGCTAAATGCCATGTTGCTATAAAAAAAAACTTAAATGTATTCATATTGCTAAAGTTTCATAATATTTGATGATTTACTAAAATATCTAATGTGGTTTTAACTGTAAACATGCATATTTTGTTTATTAAACTATTGATTTATCAGTTAATTAAAATACTAGTATATAACTCTGACAAGATGAAAAAATATGCAGCCAGTCCAAAACTCGAACCTTTTGCTTACAGGGAGAATGTCCTACCGACTGAGCTAACCGTACCGCTTACATACATTTCTCTCCTAACAGGTTACAAACAAATTGTGACATATTTCCCCCCAAATTAGAATTCATCCTCAAATTTCCATAGAGACCAGATAATCATGTGAATGTTTCTCGGAATATAATATATAAGTCACATTCCATTTTGGGCACCAATGTAACAGGATGAGAAAAATAATGCAACCAGTCTGGGACTTGAACCGAGGACCTTTCATTACAGGGCGAATGTTCTACCAACTGAGCTAGTCGGACTGCTTACATACGTTTCTCTACTAACAGGTTACAAACAAACTGTGACATAACAAAACAAATAATTTCAGCATGCAAATATATCCTCTACTTAGTTTTCCCTTCCTGTACAATCTCTATTATGGCTCACCCTCCGAGGTAACCTCGGATAATATAAACCAAGACTGTAAATGTATTCAGTCAAAAGTTTAAAAGACTTTCATCCAGTAATATAAATTTAATAGGATGACACTTGGCATAATGACAAATTCAAGATCACATGTTTTGTTATGTTTATTTCATCTGAGTCATTTCATTCATAAACCTGATCATGTCAGTACGAATCAGACAAGATGGATAACTGCATTCTTCCCAGAGTTCACAAATACTTGAAAGTTTGGCAACATTTAAATTAACACAGCTGTGGGAGGCATTAAGGGATAAAGAATCTCTGTTTAAATATTTATAAAACATATTTTGGAACAAAAAAAATGTTCAACAACATAAAAAGTTCATTAACTTGAAACAGTTACAGATGCCAGTGAAATTCCTCCAAACAAAGAAGGGACTATGTCAGCAGGAGTGAAGGATGTAAACACAAAACAGAGCTGGTTGCAGGTCCAAAGTTCCAATATATCTGTTTAAATTACACTTGACCGGCAGTAAACACTGACCATACACCACAGCCACAAAGCTGCACGACTGACCATTCCATCTGTTATGATGATGATGAGAATTTTATTTATCGTAAAATGCCACCAGTTTCCAATACGGGTGACGCCTCCAAAAGAATATTAGTCATTTTATATTTTTGAAGGATAGTGCAGAGATACAGAAGATACTTTTGTAGAGTCCATGGTTCTTTTACATGCCAGATGTAAAGCAGTGATACATGGGACCACAATTTTATTAAAGTATCATAATTATGAAAGACTAATAAGTATTTTTAGATGGAGTAGTGAGGGATCGAACCTGAAACTCCTGGGTTTGCTGTCCAAGACCCTTAACCACTGGACTATCTGTCATGCTAGATGCCAGATCTACTTATATTGGAAAGATGACCCAGTTTTCTATTTTAGTCAGTTTTTGTTATCATGGTTTCAATTTCAGAATTTTGTCCAGCTATTTTCTGCCAGTAAATTATCTACCAGATCGAAATCATTAAACATAAACTAATATATACGGCAATTGTTTATAGCAATAAAAGTTCATACCGGTTATAACGTCATTTCATGATCTGCTTAACTTTAATCCATTTATTTGATACAATTGCCCTATATAAGCAATTGGTAAACAGTGTATTATGTTTCAAGACATGACACAAACATGGGTAAAGTATGTTCACTTTCAAGAACATTTGATTTTCCAATGATTGAATCTTAATTGACCAATTTGCCTAAAGTACTGGTTCTTCTGGATATCTCCCTACCTTTGAAAAGGCAAAATGCAAAGTATTGCTTAGATCCCTTTTTAACAACCCCACGAGGCCTTATGTACCTTAATAATCTAATCTAATCTTCCTCCTACTATATATTGATATAAATAGTTACAATGTGGATACCATAAATGCAAATCCTTGGCATTTCAATAGATTAAACAGATTATTTGGAATGTGTTTGATTTTGTTTGAAGACAACAACGTTGGCAGTGGGTGGGTGTATGAGGGCTTTATTAGGAAGGGGTTGGGGCTTTAATTAGAATTATACTATGCATACATGTCATATATTGCACAATTATATTTTTTATCTTCAATCCAAAAACTAATTTTTTGGATATAGAACGTAAATGCTGAAGTTAAACTAAGTACAGAACTGTTACATGAACATTTTGTTATGAACAAGTCACAAAAGGAAATAACAGGCACAAAACAGTTAAACTTCTATTTCTATTAAGCTGTTTTGTTTAAATAGCAACCAGTTCTACAGTAAATTTGAGATGCATTTTTCCAGTGACAACTGAAAATGGACATGCTGGATTTAGAAATTTATCTTAAGAATCACTATGATATTGTTTAATAACCAGATGTCCTGATACCACAGAGTGCCATCATCAATAAAAACTATAAAACTTCCACACAAAACAGACAAAACCATGTGAATGCAGTTCTTACCTGTGATGGTACAACTATCCAGCTAATATATCCAGCCACACTCTCTCACACTCACTGTCTATCTAACACATCCAGCAGGTAAAACCTATATACAGATGATGGCTTGACATGGCAGATACAGAACACTCAGAAATAGCTTCCGTCATTTACTGACTAGAGCAATATAAACCTGTACATCATGACAGGGTAGTCCATGAACACCCAGAAATAGCTTCTGTCATTTACTGACTAATGCAATATAAACCTGTACATCATGACAGGGTAGTCCATGAACACCCAGAAATAGTTTCTGTCAATTACTGACTAGTGCAATATAAACCTGTACATCATGACAGGGTAGTCCATGAACACTCAGAAATAGCTTCTGTCATTTACTGACTAGTGCAATATAAACCTGTACATCATGACAGGGTAGTCCATGAACACTCAGAAATAACTTCCGTCATTTACTGACTAGTGCAATATAAACCTGTACATCATGACAGGTTAGTCCATGAACACCCAGAAATAGCTTCTGTCATTTACTGACTAGTGCAATATAAACCTGTACATCATGACAGGGTAGTCCATGAACACCCAGAAATAGCTTCCGTCATTTACTGACTAGAGCAATATAAACCTGTACATCATGACAGGGTAGTCCATGAACACCCAGAAATAGCTTCCATCATTTACTGACTAGAGCAATATAAACCTGTACATCATGACAGGGTAGTCCATGAACACCCAGAAATAACTTCCGTCATTTACTGACTAGAGCAATATAAACCTGTACATTATGACAGGGTAGTCCATGAACACCCAGAAATAGCTTCCGTCATTTACTGACTAGAGCAATATAAACCTGTACATCATGACAGGGTAGTCCATGAACACCCAGAAATAGCTTCTGTCATTTACTGATTAGTGCAATATAAACCTGTACATCATGACAGGGTAGTCCATGAACACCCAGAAATAGCTTCCGTCATTTACTGACAAGTGCAATATAAACCTGTACATCATGACAGGGTAGTCCATGAACACCCAGAAATAGCTTCCGTCATTTACTGACTAGTGCAATATAAACCTGTACATCATGACAGGGTAGTCCATGAACACCCAGTATCTACAGACCTGTACATCATGACAGGGTAGTCCATGAACACCCAGTATATACAGACCTGTACATCATGACAGGGTAGTCAATGAACACCCAGAAATAGCTTCTGTCATTTACTGACTAGTGCAATATAAACCTGTACATAATGACAGGGTAGTCAATGAACATCTAAAACTAGCTTCTACCATTTACAAACCTGTACATAATGGCAGAGAAATTCAAGAACATCTTAATCTAGCTTCTGCCATTTACAAACCTGCTCATAATGACAAGAAAGTTCAAGAACATCTAAAACTAGCTTCTGCCATTTACAAACCTATACATAATGACAGGGAAGACCAAGAACATCAAAAACTAGCTCCTTCATTTACAAACCTATACATAATGACAGGGAAGTCAAAGAACATCTAAAACTAGCTTCTACCATTTACAAACCTGCACATAATGACAGGGAAGTTGAAGAACATCTAAAACTAGCTCCTGTCATTTACAAGCCTATACATAATGACAGGGAAGATCAAGAACATCTAAAACTAGTTTCTATCATTTACAAATATGTACATAATGACAGGGAAGTCCAAGAACATCTAAAACTAGCTTCTGTCATTTACTAATCTGTACATAACAACAGGGAAGTCCAAGAACCTCTAAACTAGCTCCTGTAATTTACAAACCTGTACATAATGACAGGGAAGTTCAAAAACATCTAAAACTAACTTCTACCATTTACAAACCTGTACATAATGGCAGAGAAGTTCAAGAACATCTTAAACTAGCTCCTGTCATTTACAAACCTATACGTAATGACAGGGAAGATCAAGAACATCTAAAACTAGTTTCTGTCATTTACAAACCTGTACATAATGACAGGGAAGTTTAAGAACATCTAAAACTAGCTCCTGTCATTTAAAAACCTGTACATAATGACAGGGAAGTTTAAGAACATCTAAAACTAGCTCCTGCCATTTACAAACCTGTATACATAATGACAGGGAAGTTTAAGAACATCTAAAACTAGCTCCTGTCATTTAAAAACCTGTACATAATGACAGGGAAGTTTAAGAACATCTAAAACTAGCTCCTGCCCTTTACAAACCTGTATACATAATGACAGGGAAGTTTAAGAACATCTAAAACTAGCTCCTGCCATTTACAAACCTGTACATAATGACAGGGAAGTTCAACAACATCTTAAACTAGCTCCTGTCATTTACAAACCTGTACATAATGACAGGGAAGTTCAAGAACATCTTAAACTAGCTCCTGTCATTTACAAACCTGTACATAATGACAGGGAAGTTCAAGAACATCTAAAACTAGCTCCTGCCATTTACAAACCTGTACATAATGACAGGGAAGTTCAAGAACATCTTAAACTAGCTTCTGTCATTTACAAACCTGTACATAATGACAGGGAAGTTTAAGAACATCTAAAACTAGCTCCTGCCCTTTACAAACCTGTATACATAATGACAGGGAAGTTTAAGAACATCTAAAACTAGCTCCTGCCCTTTACAAACCTGTATACATAATGACAGGGAAGTCCAAGAACATCTAAAACTAGCTCCTGCCATTTACAAACCTGTACATAATGACAGAGAAGTTTAAGAACATCTATAACTAGTTCCTGCCGTTTACAAACCTGTATACATAATGACAGGGAAGTTTAAGAACATCTAAAACTAGCTCCTGTCATTTAAAAACCTGTACATATTGACAGGGAAGTTTAAGAACATCTAAAACTAGCTCCTGCCCTTTACAAACCTGTATACATAATGACAGGGAAGTTTAAGAACATCTAAAACTAGCTCCTGCCCTTTACAAACCTGTATACATAACGACAGGGAAGTCCAAGAACATCTAAAACTAGCTCCTGCCATTTACAAACCTGTACATAATGACAGGGAAGTCCAAGAACATCTATAACTAGCTCCTGCCCTTTACAAACCTGTATACATAATGAAAGGGAAGTTTAAGAACATCTAAAACTAGCTCCTGTCATTTACAAACCTGTACATAATGACAGGGAAGTCCAAGAACATCTAAAACTAGCTCCTGCCATTTACAAACCTGTATACATAACAACAGGGAAGTCCAAGAACATCTATAACTAGTTCCTGCCGTTTACAAACCTGTATACATAATGACAGGGAAGTCCAAGAACATCTAAAACTAGCTCCTGCCGTTTACAAACCTGTATACATAATGACAGGGAAGTTTAAGAACATCTATAACTAGCTCCTGCCCTTTACAAACCTGTATACATAATGACAGGGAAGTCCAAGAACATCTAAAACTAGCTCCTGCCATTTACAAACCTGTATACATAACGACAGGGAAGTCCAAGAACATCTAAAACTAGCTCCTGCCATTTAGAAACCTGTACATAATGACAGGGAAGTCCAAGAGCATCTATTACTAGTTCCTGCCGTTTACAAACCTGTATACATAATGACAGGGAAGTTTAAGAACATCTAAAACTAGCTCCTGTCATTTAAAAACCTGTACATAATGACAGGGAAGTTTAAGAACATCTAAAACTAGCTCCTGCCCTTTACAAACCTGTATACATAACGACAGGGAAGTTTAAGAACATCTAAAACTAGCTCCTGCCCTTTACAAACCTGTATACATAACGACAGGGAAGTCCAAGAATATCTAAAACTAGCTCCTGCCATTTACAAACCTGTACATAATGACAGGGAAGTTCAAGAACATCTTAAACTAGCTCCTGTCATTTACAAACCTGTACATAATGACAGGGAAGTTTAAGAACATCTAAAACTAGCTCCTGCCCTTTACTAACCTGTATACATAATGACAGGGAAGTTTAAGAACATCTAAAACTAGCTCCTGCCCTTTACAAACCTGTATACATAATGACAGGGAAGTCCAAGAACATCTAAAACTAGCTCCTGCCATTTAAAAACCTGTACATAATGACAGGATGTTCAAGAACATCAAAAACTAGCTCCTACCATTTACAAACCTGTACATAATGACAGTGAAGTTCAAGAACACTTAAAACTAGCACCTGTCATTTATAAAACCTGTACATAATGACAGGAACTTCAAGAGCATACAGGACTGGCTTCTGTCATTTACAAACCTCAGTACATCATAATATTGTAACACTCCAAGTTATGTTATTAGATAGATGGCGAGCAAAATATGAAAACAACAAGATTGGATGGCATAGCTGATTTATATAGACAACTTATTAACTCAAATAAGGCAAAATTATA
Organism: Panopea generosa; assembly: GCA_029582155.1. Classification (NCBI taxonomy): domain Eukaryota; kingdom Metazoa; phylum Mollusca; class Bivalvia; order Adapedonta; family Hiatellidae; genus Panopea; species Panopea generosa. The sequence goes on from CM055896.1 coordinate 83,907,851, forward strand.
TATACACAATGAACAGGGCTTCTAAAATTCCAAACTGCAAATCGGTCAAGGGTTTTTATTGCCATAAGAATCGCTGCTGTAAGACACTTTTTCCTTTTAAAATAATTTCTACATTATTCCCTTGCATGTATATATAATATTATAATATATACCCACCACTCAATTTTAACAGTTCATTTTAAGTAAACACAAATTTGCACAATTTCATTGCATGTATTGAATGAAACAACACATTTGTTTTCGTCTCTTTGATGACTGTGACGTCACCATGCATCGGCTAACATCAAAGGGATATTGTAAGGGTGAAACATACATGATTTCAAGTTCTTGAAAGTGGCATGTTTATGTCGCTTCATTTTGAAAATTGAAGCATGTTGTTGGATTGCTTTGTTAGTATTCATATGGAGGAAATATCAAGTTAATGGATAAATCAAATATATATAGACTGTATGGAAATTTTATATTAATTATTAAGTTCAATTTTTGTTGATAATGCACAGATCTGTACTCTGTGGACAACTATTTTTCCAAATGTTATGACAAACGCAAACAATTCAGACTTCAAAATAAAATCGGTCCAGAAATTAACAAAGCAAACTAAACAGTTTTGATGAACCTATATGGGCCGCTGACCACACATCGAAGGCATGTTACGTAGAGACAGACTCTTCCTAAAAACTCCCCTACTATCGCTAATGGCTTAGTCAAAGTTAACCTCCTTTCGCACAGCAGATAACAAAACATTCGAAGGTTATTGCCACAAGGCGTAATTCCCAGCTTAGTAAAGCGTGATAAGGGTATTTTTATACAACCAATAGAAAATATTTGGACCGATTTTTTATTTAATTTCGAAAAGAAAACCGGGTTTGAACAGTAGAAATCGGTAAAAAAAAAAAAAAAAAAAATGGTGATTTTAGAAGCACTGACAATGAATAGTACTGTTGTATGATAATAAGATTTAAAAATGTACTGGAAGTGATGATGGACTTTGATGTTTAAAGTCTGGAACTTAAAATGAGCTGAAATCTAAAGTTTCTAAGCGTTTATATAGGCAAAAAGTCTGGACTCTGGCACTTCTAAACCAATCATTTCGTAAACACGTGTCCCCAGAATCTGGCTGATCTGACAAAATGTCCACCATGTTGCCAGATTTGATACACAAAAAGTTCATTTAACACAATAAAAACACAATTTCCATAAATTAGCATGAACAGGATGTCACAATGTCATAGTTCAGATGCAAATCATGTGAGTTAATTTAAAACTCAAAATAAAGTAGAAATGAAGATGCCAGATTTGAGGTGGACAGATTTTCAAATCTTCCCACTCTGGCAACTTTAAAGGAGGGAAATTTAAATACGATTTCCTATTTGAACATACACAGCATTATTTGAAGGTAAAACATTATTATAATTATTCATAGTGAATAGTTAGCATCATAATTCGTATTAATAGGTTGGGAAAGCTTTACATTGGTCCTGAAACAGATATTCAATGTGGCTTGTTGACGGCAGAAATCTGGCAACAGAGTTTTTGAAAGGTCATTCAAGGATACATGTACTTTCATTTATCCTTAAAATCAAAGGCCATCATGGAACATGTTTAGACTGATAATATTTATGCTAAAAGTAACATATAAATTTAAAGTACATGTAGTATCTAATTTACACATAGTATTAAACTATGCAGATATAATAACTGAATAGTTATTTTTGTTTACCCCACCCAGTGCCAGATTCATGTCAAATTTATGTTGATATTTCAATCTACAGGCATAAGGTGAGTTCATATATAGTAAATATGGATGATAATGTATATAATCATTGTTGTTCCAAGTAGAAATAGTCTTATTAATGTCATATTCTTTTAATACAATTGTTTATGAATTACCCCACTGTTGACAGTGTTACTGGTAATGGCAGTATTCACAAGAAAGTCTTATTTAGACAGATAGTTCAGGATAATAAGGATCTTATTCTGTTACACTATTGTAAACCAAAATAAAGACTGGTCAGTCTAGTGAATTTTTAGTAAACACAGTGTCCATTGATATCACATTAGATATCACCTTAGGTTTTCATATTCTGTGCACATACACTTATATCTAATCAAAATCTAATCAACAATTTAATAATTTCAGCTTATATTTTATAGAGAGAATTGCTGTGGTAAGGTAAGTGGTGTATTTATTCTCCATTAATCAATCCTATTGATGTTATCTGTTTCAGTTTACAGGTAGGAGTACTTTACACCTAGTCACATCTTATTTATTCTGAAATACTCATCATGTACTTATTTACAGGAAGAATGAAATCCTTCAGGGTAAATACCCTTAAAACCCTTTTACCAGTAAATACCACTGAATGACCCAAGGATCCTTTCATTTTTTGAAAGGTGGTCCTTTACCAAAGACTTAAATGAAAAAAAGGTGTTAATTTTTTTTTCTATTTTCTCTTTTTTTTTGGTAAATAAAAAAACAAAAGCATCATGCTTTCCATTGATAAAAATATTTCAATTTACAATGTGGATTAAATAAATACATTGGCATTTTTAATGAATTAAATTGATTTAGAGAATATATTTTGATTTTGTTAAATAACATGGGGCTTCTTTTATTAAGGAAAGGTTTACATTGTTTGTAAATGGTTAGCAATCCCATGTAAAGAAATCTAATTAGCAATCCCATGTAAAGAAATCTAATTAGCAGTCCCATGTAAAGAAATCTAATTGTTAAATCAAAGGGAGCATATCAGGAAATAATGCAACCAATGTCTTAAAAAAAAAAATTTTTAAAATGGATAAAAGCATCTCATTATCATTAATTAATAAAATCCTAATGGTTTGGTATGTAAAATCCTCCAAAATATGAATATAGTGAATAAGTGGTAAACTTGAAACATAATCCCCATTCTAAAAATAGACAGCAGCACTTTAATACTGCATGAAGACCATCACACTGTCTTTCTAAAACAGTTTTTTACTACCATAATGGATCAAATTGAAATCAAAATGAAATCATGTGTCACAAAATATGTTGCCGTTCTAAGCCAAAAATCTGTTTTAGTGACTAACCTAGCCCAAGTAAGGAAACCCCTTTTCAATATATTATTTTTGGCATATTAAATAGATATCCATTTGGCATTATGGTTTCAGTGAGTATATAATGATATAGGCATGAAATACTGGAAAAAAAGTATTTATAGCCAATTTTAAAATTTTGAAGTTCCTAATATTATTCCCCTTAATATCACTTATTCTTTGGAGCAATTGGTAGCAGTCAAGTTTCTTTCAAATACAATTTATGGAGTAATACATAAATTATACACATGTACAAGGAAAATAGGAATGTTCATCAGTAATTCAATATATCACACTTCAGGGAAAGTATAGGTCAGGTAAATTGTTACCACATTACAGGTACAAACATGACAAATAAAGTGACTGGGCATATTGCATTCAATATAATTGTTGTCCCGAGTGCCAAAATATATCAATTCTGTATTTCTGACCAGTTTGAACAAGGTTTTGATAAATGTTTAAAAATTAACAGTATATCTTAGTTTAGATAATATTCCTTGCATATTAGGTGAAAGACTGTTTGTTCTCTCTACCTAGCCATCAAAAAGACTGCATATTCAAAGTCTTGTTTTCTTTCTTCAAATTTTGGAGAAGTATATTTTCTTTGATTTATATTTAATCCAGGCAATTACGTGTATGGCATTTATCATATCTTGTGTATGAATATATTGAATAATTTTGAAAACTAGGACTGAGAGAGAGCAAAATACAGAAAACATAAATGTTATGTTGGTCTTTCTGCTAAATATTATTTTTAATAAAACCATGAATTAATGAGGAACATATTATATGCAAGACTTAGCATACACAAGTTAGGTTATAACAGTGAAAACTGAACCACAGCTGTTAAACATGTGGTAGTCAAACATTTCTCTCCCAGTGATCTATAAACAGCAAGATATGCTCCATTCTGATCACTGAAGGGTTATTAAACACTTTAATAGGTTCGCATTTATCATCACCAATCACTACAGCATATTATGTATTTAAGTACCGGGACTATTGTTTCAAGTTGGGGCAAACTTTTGTTCCGCTGTTTTTGCAGTTTTACAGTTTGTTTATGGTGATGTAAATTAAATTTTTGAAAATAAAATGCATTTTCAATTTAGCATGCAATTCTTCTATATTTAGAAGAGCTGTCGTCTAAATGTAATTTCAGCTTTATAGAGGTTATATAATCAATGTGGCAGTCCATCTGCTAGGCAGTGGTGGTGGGGAAAATAAATTTCTATTGTAAAGTAAATCTGAATCTTAAAAACCTTGTTAAATATTCTCTTTTTGAATTTTACATTTTTAAAACACAAATGCTTGCATTTTTGAAACACAAGTATTATCATTTGGAATTTCTCTGTGGTTAATAAGTTATGGTTTGGACATTTAATTTTTCTTTGAGTTAAATGAGTACTGTAAGGCATATATTTCTGCCTGTAGCAAGAAATAAACACAGATGGAGCTATGCCGTTATATGCCAATGTGTGTGTATGTGTGATCCACGGCTCCAAGTATGTCATATACCGGTATATGTAATTTTTATACAACAAATGTGGTACAGTACATGCCTATTTTTTACCTTGAAAAATTTGGTTGACCTAGTATGTCAACTTCTAGAATCCTGTTGAAAGACCCCTTATTTATAGATTCTTTTCCTCGTATTCCTGTTTTAGGAACACAAAATGTCGTTTATATGCATCTTGTAGTAAAAACTACTTTTAAGATTTAATGAGTTTCCCCAAGTCAACAAGTATGTTTTAAAACAAGAAAAGTAACAGTTCACTGCTACATGTACCTTACAAACCTTTACATGTGATGGGGACAATTTATGACGGAAGCTGTAGTGGCACACTGGTTACCGGCACTTACATAACTGGGTCATTGTAACTAGAAATTTTACCTATAGTCTGACCTTGACCTTCACTGTCAAGTAAGCAAATATGGCATCTTCCTGTGAGGTTTCAGGTGTGTCAGTTACAGTTGCTGTAGCTGGGGATGTACTATTTCAAAATGGGAAGTTTGATCTTGACCTTGTTGGGGTGCCCTTAACCTTCAACTATGCCACCTATAAAGGGCATCTACTGTATACAAGCGGTCTGGTGTTGCATATGTGAGACTGAAGCAAGTAATGAGTTATCTGACATTTATATGATCACATTATTGAGACCTCGACTGTTGACTGAAAATATGTAAGTACATGACATTTTGTATCTCAATATAACTTTGATAACTTCTTGAAACACCACTCCCCCAGACAGTAAAATGGTATCTATGTCCTACTGGTCTCAAAACCTATGCTGCAACTAAAGCTAATGGTTAAAATATTGCCCAATCAACTTCCTCATGGGCATTAATTCACAACACTAATGTAGTAACAGTAGTTATATGATGCCAAAATAATGGCACCAATATACATACCTGTAAGTCAGTCTTGAGCCACTTCTGGTCAAGACGTGGCTGTGGACGTAGCTGGGTCTCATATGTCCAGCTCATGGTCTCTCACTAGCTAGCAATATCTGAAATACAAGGCCGACAAATAACTCAATATTGCTAACAATTTGTAATGTTTCATCAAACTTACACTGTCAGCAATGTTCTAACAACCTTACACTGTCAGCAATGTTCTAACAACCTTACACTGTCAGCAATGTTCTAAAACCTTACACTGTCAGCAATGTTCTAAAACCTTACACTGTCAGCAATGTTCTAAAACCTTACACTGTCAGCAATGTTCTAACAACCTTACACTGTCAGCAATGTTTTAACAACCTTACACTGTCAGCAATGTTCTAACAACCTTACACTGTCAGCAATGTTCTAACAACCTTGCACTGTCAGCAATGTTTTAACAACCTTACACTGTCAGCAATGTTCTAACAACCTTACAATGTCAGCAATGTTCTAAAACCTTACACTGTCAGCAATGTTTTAACAACCTTACACTGTCAGCAATGTTCTAACAAACTTACACTGTCAGCAATGTTTTAACAAACTTATATTGTCAGCAATGTTTTAACAAACTTACACTGTCAACAATGTTCTCAGAAACTTACACTGTCAGCAATTTTCTTTTTTTTTTCTCATGAGTTACTATTAATGTTCAAATCAAGTCAATCATAGGTTGTAGCTATATGTTATATGTTAACCATGTTATATAATTGACATAAAGATTCAATGTACTATTCTGAACAGCAATAATAACATGTTTCAGTCATATAAGGACGTTGCTACTTGGGGCAGAATCTGTCACTCATGGTGGCCATGTTGGATATTGTGCAGTAAGTTCCTATTCAACAAATCTATTAGGAGACCACCATGCAATGTTACACTTAAAATATCTAAGGTCTAGGCCTTGAACTTTCAGAGAAAATGTTGTTAAAAGTTTCATTGAAAATGTGCTTATAGGCCCTGTGTTAGGGTCATTAACTTTGTGGTTGAATCACACTGGTTCAAAAACTTGTCCGTGATCTTGTGATTATATAACTGCTGTGCAAGTTTGGTTAAAATTCAATGAAAAATGGGGGTGTTATGGCATCTACAACATTTTTCCTATATGTAGATATAATTCTTTTTAAAACAGTTATCCCTGTGGCCATCCAAAATTTGACCCCAGGGATGCGACCTCAACAAACCTTTTAGGGGTCCCGGACTGGCTGCATATTTTTCTCAACCTGCTACATTTGGCGCCCAACGTTGCAGATCAAACAGGACAAGAAAAATATGCAGCCAGTCCGGGACTCGAACATAGGACCCTTCGCTTACAGGGCGAATGCTCTACTGACTGAGCTAACCGAACCACTTACATAAATTCCTCTCCTAGTAGGTTACGTACACACTATGACACTTGTTATGTATGGGGTAGAAACAATGTCTTTCTTAGGCACCTGATACAGTCAAATTTAAAAGATAAAGATAGATGCTATTTCTAGCTCTGATTATGATTAATAATGGCATCAATTTCTTCTTCTTCCAATATTTCCTGCAGTCATATCGGAAGGTTCATTTCCAGCAGTCATACAGGAAGCTTCGTTTCCAGCAGTCATATAGGAAGCTCAGTTTCCAGCAGTCATATAGGAAACTTCTTTTTCAGCAGTCATATAGGAAGCTCAGTTTCCAGCAGTCATATAGCAGCTCAGTTTACAGCAGTCATAGAGGAAGCTCAGTTTCCAGCAGTCGTATAGGAAGCTCAGTTTCCAGCAGTCGTATAGGAAGCTAAATTTCCTGCAGTCATGTAGGAAGCTCAGTTTCCAGCAGTCGTATAGGAAGCTCAGTTTCCAGCAGTCGTATAGGAAGCTCAGTTTCCAGCAGTTGTGTAGGAAGCATGGTTTCCAGCAGTCGTGTAGGAAGCTCAGTTTCCAGCAGTCGTGTAGGAAGCTCAGTTTCCAGCAGTCGTATAGGAAGCTCAGTTTCCAGCAGTCGTGTAGGAAGCATGGTTTCCAGCAGTCGTGTAGGAAGCTCAGTTTCCAGCAGTCGTGTAGGAAGCTAAGTTTCCAGCAGTCATGTAGGAAGCTAAGTTTCCAGCAGTCATGTAGGAAGCATCGTTTCCAGCAGTCATGTAGGAAGCTCAGTTTCCAGCAGTCGTATAGGAAGCTCAGTTCCAAGCAGTCGTATAGGAAGCTTAGTTTCCTGTAGTCGTATAAGAAGCTTAGTTTACAGCAGTCGTATAGGAAGCTCAGTTCCAAGCAGTCGTATAAGAAGCTTAGTTTCCTGTAGTCGTATAAGAAGCTCAGTTCCCAACAGTCGTATAGGAAGCTAAGTTTCCTGCAGTCGTATAGGAAGCTTAGTTTCCTGCAGTCGTATAAGAAGCTTAGTTTCCAGCAGTCGTATAGGAAGCTTCATTTCCAGCAGTCGTATAGGAAGCTCAGTTTCCAGCAGTCATATAGGAAGCTACGTTTCCAGCCATCATATATATAGGAAGCTCAGTTTCCAGTAGTCAGAAAGGAAGCTTCGTTTCTGAGGCTGGTTTACTGATTTTTTAGTTAACACAATTTAAGTTCAGCAATATCTTCTACATGGACTTGACATGATTCTCTCTGCACATAGGACTGATGACTTTACCTCCCCTCTGAGGATGGCATACATTCACAATATCTTGCTAAGGTACTGTGGGAGTTTTTTTAAAAAAATTCCAGTAATGATCCCATTAAAAATCATTTGGGAAAATTTGGTAACCATTGCAATTCCGATAATTTGATATTTATGCCAGTGTAGGCATCATCTTTCTCTCAACAGATATGAATATTTGCTGTGCCCAATCAGACTTGTATACTGGTTCTATCTGAAGTCTAAAAAATTTGTCAACCATGTAAATAAGGGCATCAATGATAAACAGTAATAAAGTTATCATAGAATGCCCTTAAATCGAGACAAACCTTGGTTCAAGGCCATTTTATTTTCTCGCTATTCTCGCGAGATTTCACAGTGCATGCACCATAATTACGTCATGGTTTACTACAAAGTTACTCATCATGCAAACCTGTCAAATTGTTTTTAATATATTCTAAGGAGGTAAGTTATCAAAATGTTTATGGATAGTTGAAAATTTACCTTAAAACACTATTCCCAAATTATGGTCATCAAAACCCCTCATTTTCGTACCAAAAATTAAAATTTAAAATTTGAAATGTCTTCCGTCTGCTTTTGCTGCATTTTATCAATGGCGATCACATGGCGGAAGTTGAAATATTTATTTAGGTCAAGTAAAAAAATGCCTTTTTCGTACCGATAACCCTTCGCCCCAGTTTTTTATTTTTTACTTTTTTATTATTTTTAAAGTCTACTTGCAGCCAGTCAGAAGTAAGTATTCACATCCTAAATGCGATATTCTGAATAATGGGAACTCGTGTAAACATTTAGGCCCAATGTATTTGCAGCACTTATGTACTTAGGTTAAAAAAAGGTGAAATATTTGCATGCCCTCTATTTAGCAAAACGAAAAACACATAAGACTAAAACTCCTACCTGCAATGTGTTTAAAAAGACTTCATTGCTATGAAATGTTGATTTTAATAGATAAAATTAAAAAAGAAATCATAATTAATAGTATTGAATGTGTTCGACTTTTTAAGTCACGTGATTAAAGTGGCCGTCTGCTCTGACGGCATATCCGCAATTTGAAGTTGTGTATTTAGACTGCTATATTTATTTAAATGACTGTTTTTTGACTGATTTTACATAGTCTCTTTAGTAAATATTATCAATTGGAACATTTTTTTAGAGGGAGGTGGAATTATTCAAACAAGTAAGTAAACATTTTCTTGTGAAATAACTGAACTCATTTAATGTTTTGAATTTGTACGTTAGCATATCGAACCATGGTACTGCGAGGATACTTAAGTGTGCCGAGTAATAAACAGTTGCTGTTATGAAATGTAAACAAATGCCAGCACTAACAGAAGTTCCAGTTTTGCACATGTCTGGTATTTTGTTATTCCCATTCCTGGTAAAAGGTATATCGTGGTATACAAGGGTACCGAGAAAGAAAAATAGTGTTTGCTTCCAAGGAAACTGAAAATTGTTACACACACATGCATGCATGCCTATATAGCAATTAAACTTTTCCATCTAAAATAAATAAAAATATTATAAACCTTATTAATCAACAAAAAATATGACTGTTTAGTTGTAATGTGGTAGAACTGTACAACATCGATATCAGTTACTGCCGTCAGAGTGTGGGTGGGGAAAGGAAAGTCATTTAGTGTTTAACATTTCAAGGGCGTACACATGAAGATACGCAGCGTGTATCCTTATCTTTTTTATAATTGAAAGCAACAAGTAACAAATCTAATTACCTTTTCAAACTACATATCTTGAAAAAAAATCACATAATGTTATGCATAAATATTCAGAATGATTGACATTGTTAAGGGAGACTACTCTGACTAGCTAAATCTAGATTGTTCATATAAATATATGCATGTTTCCCGTGCGTACAATAATACAAAACCATTTACTACTTAATGCGAATTAATAAAAGAGCTGATATGAATTGTCCCAGATGACTTTTTACGGATAGAATCATTACTAAGTAATGTTTTTGAGGGGTCATTTCGGGCCATCCGGCCAAGAAATAAAGTGCTTATGCCAAAAGAAAAAGGGCCTGGACAACAACCAGAAAAGGAACAGTCACGATTGGATGAGATACTTAAAGCTCAGCAAACTTGTGAAGGACTCCATTGAAACAGCCCACAGAGATTACTTCGATAACATTTTGAATACAAGCGTTACAGAGAATCCGAAGAAGTTCTACTCATACATTTAACAGAAAAAGACTGGCCACAGTAACATATAAGTTTTGAAAAGGGATAACCTCATTCTTAGAAAAGGCTGATGCTGATGCTCTGAATGACCAATATACCTCAGTATTCACAAGAGAACCAGACGACCAACTACCACAGCTAGACGGTCCTCCAGTTTCAGACGTAACCACTCATGCGAGACGCAATTACTTATTACAGTTGAGGACATATAACGGAGACTTAATCAGAGGCAGACCACCGATTTGCTGACACTAGACTTCAGCAAGGCTTTTGACAACGTGCTCCACAGACGACTACGGCAATACGGAATCGCTGGACGAACAAACAAGTGGATTGAGTCGTGGCTATGTCATCGTAAGCAGAGGGTTGTACCTGATGGCTGCACTTCCTCCAACTCTTCAGTAATCTCCGGTGTTCCCCAAGGCAGAGTGTTTGGGCCTTTGTTGGGGCCATCTACTCAAAATCACCCAACGGACTTTTATCGATACTCCATATTACATAGAAAACAAAGCACTACTGCGAGTACAGCATCATCCTTACCTCGGATTGGAACTCACTTCAGATTTTACTTGGAAACAACACATAAGTAATATCACTAGCAGAGCTAACAAGATCCTCAACCTTCTAAGTTGACAACTGTAATCAAGAAGTTAAGAAAAAATCATTTACATCTTAAGTCCGACCACATCTCGAATATTCATCATCTGTCTGGAATCTCTCCTACAAACAGGACATCTCAGCACTAGAAAAAGTTCAGCGCCGTGGAGCACGCTTGGTTACAGGCAATTGTTCATATCGAGAAAGTGTAAAAATCATGCTTGACACTCTGAATTGGCCACCATTGCAGCAGAGACGAAAGAACAAGAGACTATTATCATTGTACAAAGCAATTAATAATGGAACTCCTGTCAACATCCCTGACTACGTTATCACTTCAATCCGCCATGATACTAGATCTCGCAGCCAATGATACATCGAACTCAGGGCAAACTACGAGCAGTACAAGAACAGTTTCCTGCCTCGAACCATCAGAGACTGGAACGCCCTTCCCCCGGACCTGGTGCTGTCCACATCTGCAGATGAATTCAGTGAATTCAATCTTCATCTGCAGAAATACACAGCCTAGGCATACAGAGGTTTTTATCGTTTTTAAATGTAAATATGCCTAGTGCTTTTAACCTTTTTGATATCGTCACTTGCCCGCGGTGCGTCAACCCTGGGCAGTATCGAAGTAGAAGTAGAAGTCACACCTTGCCCTTCAACCCATCCAAATGCCAGGGGACTAATAAAAGACCGGATCGATGACCAATCTAATTTTAATGTTTACAGTGTAAAAAAAAACACACATTTAATGAACATAACTGATAAAATACATAGAAAACTCTACATTTTATAACAAAACATCATAAAAATGCCTCAGTGTTTGTAAAGATTTATAAATCTCTTCTTGAAAAAGTACCGTCGGTCAGACGATCACACAAATTTCTCATTTTAAAGTCTTGGAAGGGTCATAGAAAACTCGCTAAGAATGACACAAAACATGGTCAATCATAAAAAACGAGTATATATGGTATAAGAAATACTTCAAAGTATTCACTTTCGTCAGTTTTATTATCTATAAACCTATCAGTCCCCCAATAACCATGTTTTAAAAAGTACCGTAATTTGGTGACCGTAATTGGGTACCTTCGATACCGTCTTTTATTACCGCCCCAAATGCCAGGTTATTCATGTAACCAAAGAATTATATAGAGAAGGAAAAGAAACTCATTGAGATTTTGTGAACGCTCGCGTATTCACGCAAAATAAATCTCGCAATACCTCGTTTTACTTATCTTCACTTCCATTCATCTCAGGAACTCAAATCAAAATTCTTACATTACAGAATGATATTGTCAACAAAACAATACCATTGCAAGAAATTTGTGTTTAAAATTGTTGAAGTACTTGTGATTACAAAATTTGTATACTGCATATAAAATAACGACAAATAACGATAAATTTTCCTTCGAACTTCAATATCTTTAATTCAAGAGATTTTGCGTGAGCGAAACGTGCTTAAACATCTTAGATTACATACAACTTATAATTGATGTACAATTAATCAGTTGTTCGTGAATTATGAATGATTAATTTGCAAATTATTAATTCTTCGTGTGCTGTTTCATCAATATTTAGTCAGGAGAAGCAAGTTTCCTATCCTTCTATACACGTCCTTGATGTAACAAAAAGTAAAAAAATATCAACACCTCCTACATTCTCCAAAACACTATATTAGAATCAGTCACATCTGCAACATGTCTCGGCATCACAATTTCACAAGATCTATCATGGAACACATACATCGACAATATCATTAAAAAGGCAAACCAAACTTTTGTATTCCTGAGAAGAAACATGAAAGTTCATTCACAAGCACTAAAAGCTACTGCATATAATACGCTAGTCAGGCCCCAAACTCGAATTCTGTTCCTCTGTCTGGTCTCCCCATACCGACACACTCATTTGCCAATTAGAGGCTGTACAGATACAGCTGCTCAGTGGGTCAAACACGACTTTGCACGCACTTCTGGTGTCTTCGAAATGCTAAACTTCCTACATTGGAGACCGCTTGAGCTCAGAAGGATTGCTCAGATGCTAGTCATGTTTTACAGCATTACCTATTATCTTATTTCGTGGCGATACCACCAGAAGATTACATAACCATCAACACTATACCTAGTAGATAGTCACATTCCTTGTCCTATCGCGACTTTTAGCCGTGACTAATGTTAACACCAAAATACTTCATCAGTGGGACAGATGAGAGTATATGTCCATGAAGAGAATTACAGGAATAGCTGTGTAGAATAGTGGTTCTTTTAATGGTGATATGAATCACCTCACACTTGGCAGTGTGAAAGGACATATGCCAGTTGGCTTCTCATCTTTCTAGATTTTGAAAACCATCTTGTAGTTTTTTACAATCGCTTGGACCGGATAGATACAACTGCGTGTCATCTGCGTAAAGGCAAAGACGGACTGTACTGTGTGCGACATTTTCCGGGGGCGGGGGTGGGGGGTCGTGTATATAGACCAGAAATAAAGCTGGTCACTCTATAAGAAGAGAGTTTATAGAGGAGCCTATTGTATGCCACCTTATCAAATGCCTTGGTAAAATCCATCACCACAACATCTTTTCATATGTTAAAGGTTATGTCATGTACAGATTCAATAAGTTGGCTTTCACAGCTGCGGATATTTTTTTGAGCTCATCAGAAATCCAGCATTGGTACCAAGCGCTTGAGATATTATGTATGCTCGCGTATTTAAGTAATTTCGTTTTCAATTATCCTAACATCCATTCATTCATCTCAGAAATAAATATCAAAATGTAATTCTCTATAAAAAAAAACACACGAGATATACATATATGTCCGTAAAGTCTGGATAATTAATTTGCCGAATTACTTATTCTTCGCATGCTATTTTATGAAAATTTAACGGAGAGATGCAAATTTCCTATCTTTTTATATAAGTCTTTGGTACTATAGTCTTGGGGCAAGCCCCTGGCCAAAAACATATGTCATTTTTAAAGTGTCTAATTGACGATATATTTACATATTCGGTTTGCTATTATTAAAAAATTGTAAAAAATATCAAAATACATTCGCTACCGTAAATGAAGTAAATATGTGTATCAGGTAACAACAATGTATGTGTGCTACATGCGTCTTGTTTGGATTTTTATCCTCACAGATGCCGAGTTTATAGCTTTGAAGAGATAGGATGAATGATCTCCCTTCCCATACAACAAATATGGCTGCCTCTGGGGGAGGTGTAGTTCCGGTTCCCCCAAAACGTCCAACAATTATCCGACACACAGTAAACACTGGTATGTATCGCAGTTTTAATTGAAGAACTGTTTTTATTTCATTTCTTCACATGTTTTGGAAATGTGAGATTAATTATGTGTCTAAGCTACTTTTGTTTATCTTGAATTCCTCCAAGGACCAAGATTCTGAATCTTCAATTCCAGAGAAAGTTCCTGTCATTTATATCAAGGACTTGTATAGAATGATAGGAAACTTCCATCTCCTGATTATATGTTGATGAAACAGTGCATGAATGATTTATAATTTGCAAATTAATCATTCATTATTCACACGTAACTGGTTTCTTGAACATAAACTGTAAGTTGTATGTAATCTTAGATGTTTAAACATGTTTCGATCATGCAAAATGTTTTTGAATTGAAAATATTGAGGTTTGAAAGAAAATTTGTAGTAATTTGTAGTTATTTTAGCAGCAGAATATATATTTTGTAATAACAAGTACTTCAACAATTTATACACAAATTTCTGGGAATGGTATTGTTTGGATGACAATCTCATTCTGCAGTGTAAGAATTTTGATTTGTGTTTTGAATGTGTTTTGTGATGGATGAAAGTGAAAATAATTAAAACGAGATATTGCAATTTTGCGTGAATATGCGAGCGTTCACAAAATCACAATCAGTTGCTTTTCCTTCCCTATATAATTCCTTGTTTATATTAATTACAATAGTCTATTGTTTTTTTCTGTCTAATAGGATATAAACACCTTAACTGCTCACTTATGGTGCCAAGATTGGGATTTTAAGTAACTTGCATTGGTGAAAAGCGACTGCCTGTCCAACTGACATTTGTGAGCTTTTACAAATGTATTTGGAGCAGACAAAAATGTTGGTGTCCAGAAACTGTTAGCCTGATTAAATAATGCATTGATGGACTGCCTTTTGTTATTATTGGGATATCCGACATGTTATCCAACACCATCTCGGGAGACACAAAATGTTGTTATTGTTGTTGTTGTATGGTGTTTAGCGTCACTTTCAACAATTTTTCAGTCATACCGCGACGGTGTCTACTTGAGACAGTATTCTAAGCGCCGTCACACTGGAGTATCATGCCGCAGACACATGGTATGATACCCCACCCAGTCACATTATACTGACACCGGGCCGACCAGACCTAGAACTCTCCTCTGAATGCTGAGCGTCAAGCGAGGAAGCTAGTACCATTTTTAAAGTCTTTGGTATGACCCGGCCGGGGATTGAACCCATGACCTTCCGCATGCGAGGCGGACGCTCTACCACTAGACCACGCCGCGGTCTGACACAAAATATAAAATCATCAAAAGGTGAGAATGTGAAATATGTCACATTAGCAATTTAGGCTAACAAGCAAATTTTGGTTGTCCAATTTGCTTATTATATTTATTAAAGTCAAATAAAAAACAAACTAAGCATATTTAAATTTTAGTTGATAAATAAAACAATAGTTTATTATAATGTACTGTCAAAACTCGATATTGAGGGACTGCCAAAAAAAAATCGAGATATCCGAATATCAACATAGATTTTGTCTCAAGATCAATATTTATTTTCATCACCTGAAAATTGTCCTCTGGTCATATATAAATTGTACTTTCGCTTTCATATTACAATCCGTGCAGTAGAATTATACTGTCATGATAAATGCTTGTACCCTGGTCCTTCTTTGAATTGCTTGGCAGAATGAAATATATGTGGAGGTTGATTATTGAATTAAATAATTATATAATTTACATGCAATCACCCAATTCGATGACACAGTGTTGCAAATGATGCTGTCAGACGATGAAACTGACACCTTTGCCATAGACTGGTAATTAGTGATGTGTCTTAAATAAACTGTGGAAACTAGCGTGCGTAGATTTTCACACTATGTGGAAAAAAACACAATATTATGTTAACAGTTATTATATCAAGACAAACATTCAATTAAAAGTGTGAAATGATCAAACAGGAACTTAAACTGGAATCGAGATATCCAAAATATCAGCACAGACAATATTGAGTAATAGGAATATATTTACCTACACAGAGAAATGGAAAAATTAGGGATGGCAAAACATATCAACACCACCGGAATATCAACTGGAGCCATATTGAGATAATGAGTTTCAATTGTAATTTCTATAAAAAAAATGCTGTATTTACAGTTTCCTGACCTACTCATAGTCAAATGCACCGAACGTACATTTTTCTGAGGTAAAAAAAAATTGAAAAAAATCTTTCCACCATGATGGTATATGAATTTAACATAGAAACAAGTCAATGAAAAGAATCCAATGAAATCATACACCATGTGTTTTGATAGTAATTTGCATATTTGAAACTTATGATTTTATTGGTCAGTTATTGTTATAACCCTTTACTCTATAGATACGCGTTTTCCCACACCAATCACAGAAGGCCTTTGAAAACAGTGCAGGAAGAGTTCAGATTGCTCCTAACAAGCAATCTGAACACTTCCTGCACTGTTTTCCACTCTGTCAATTAATATAAACATAATTCACCCAATAATTCCAAAGGCGTCTATATTAGGTGTCCAAAGGCGTCTATATGAAGTAAAAGGATAATTGACATTTTAATAATCACATCTTGCAAGTGTAAATAAGCACACGCTGCTCCTCAAAAGAAATTTCTAGTTCTTTGTGGAAAAAAACAACACACGAAATAAGTCATTCCGTGAAACAAAGCAATGGTATGTATCAATAAATATCAGATCACTTGATAATCATGAAAAAACTATTGAGCAGACTTCAAGTTACAAGATTCTGACCTGATGATTGACATCAGAAAATAATAATAAAAGTGTTTCCTATAGCTTGATGAATTTGAGTTCCCAAACGAAACTAATATGTTGAAAACTGTGCATTTAACATACATGTATCTAGCAATTATAAATATAATAGATAATTGTACTAACTTCCTACTCATTTGTCGTACAAATACTTTTACTTCGGTTACCTTCTGATTCAGTTGTCAAGAAAAAGGAAATTAATGTTTCTACATATTAGTTTACTATATAGGCAGCTATAGTAAAAACTTCAAAAGCCTTCTTGTCAGAATCTACTGACCTGATTTCAATGTAATTTCACTGACATTTACCATGGGTGAACCTCTACCAAGTTTGAACTCTTCTACGCATCTGTTACATCTTCAAAACAAATCAAAATTCTTGCTCATCTTGTTTTTCTGGAATTTTAAGTGTACATGTATTATATAATCTACTTATGTTGGGTGACTTAAGGTCAGGAAGGTGAGCGATATAGGGCCATCTTGGCCCTCTTGTTTAAGTAACTTTTTTTTTTATTGTAATTATGTACAGTTGATAATACTGGTATATAACTAATCCTAATATAAAAGGAATACAGATTAACAATACAATTTTTTTTAATTTCACAATATGCCGATGATACAACATTCATGCTTATAGTCCAGAAAAATCACTTATAAAGACTCTTTAAACACTCAAATTTTAAGCTGAAATCTCCGGCCTTAATATCAATGTTGATAAAACTTAAGGCAGTGTGGATAGGTTCTTTAAGAAAATAAGTTAAAGTTTATTAAAAACAATGAAAACAGCATGTAGCTGAAGTGACACAGTTTTATTCATTCTAAATTATTGTTTTTAGAGAACATAGAAAAGAAAGAAAAAAAAAAAGAAGAAAAACTTAATTAGGTGCTTATGATTTTGGGTATAAAAAAATATGTAAAAATAAATATGTCTACCTACTGACACAGTTTTTTTTTCTTGATGAAACTTTAAATAGATTATTTTTTAGGCCAAATGTATTTACTGTAGGTAACATTTACGACATTACCAGTTGAGTGTTCACTTAGCGCACAGGAGCTGTGGGTTTGAATCCTGGTTTAGGTTACTATTTTTTTCTTTTTAAATTAGATGTGATGGACATAATTACCATAATCAAAATTCAGATGTTTATATGTAATTGTATGTCATGTTTTCTGCAGATATTGAAGAACCGTCTGTCCCTGTGAGACCAGCGCCATCTCGACCTGCTGCACCCAGAAGACCCAATGGAAATGGTAATTGTATAAATACATATATTATTTCTTTCCCCTCACTGGGAGACAATATTTTTGCTGGATTTCCATCTCTTCATCTTTTAGTCCATTAAAAAATTATAGCAACAGAACTTCTCCAACATCTGTAATTGGATTTAGCTGAAACTTGCTGGGAAGGATCAGTGTGATTTTTTACTGCAAATAAGTAAGTGAAGTGTGACATCCTTACTTTTGTTGATGCCTATATATATATTTCAGGAGTTATATTTAATCGTTTCAGATGCAGGCCCCACTCGTCCCCAGCCCCCTGTACCAGGGAGACCAAGTGACACCGTCAAACCCAAATCAGTGGCAACCCCTGACCCTGCCACCAATACCAAGGATAAAGCAGCGTCTGGTTCAGTTAGAAAGTAAGCACAGACTCAAATGTACCCTGATTGCCAAATTTTGATTTAAAATATAATTTATGTACTGTTCATGAAAAAGTGATTCATTGTGTTTTGATATTTACTTTGTCATTAAAAATTGTGTTTGTATACAATCATGTACTGATATTTACTTTATCATTTAAATGATGACATTATCACTTATGTGTTGCTGAAATAAACTCTCCTTGCCGATAAAGCAAAAGTATATTTTACACCCGACTTTATTATGTAGAATAATACATAATGATGTGGTAAAATATCATTCTCTTCTAAATTTAGATTTATGACTTACTGATAATACATTTGTAAACAGCATTTACTGTGAAATCACTATTTTTCTTGGGGAACTAAATTTTGTTGATTTTGTGGGTAGTCTCGACATCGAAATGAAATACCAAGGAAATTTAGTTGGCAAAATTGTGTTACATCTGTACTGCATGGCATTTATCTGTACTCAAACCGTAGACCTACATATCTTGGCTAGATCTGTTTGTTATCTGAAAAAAAAAAATACTTATTTAACTTAGTGCACTTATTAAGAAGAAGAAGAAGAAGAAGAAGAAGAATATTTTATTGATTTAAACTATACATAGTTTCTCATCAAATTACAATGTTGTAATAACATGTAAATAATTACACACATAACAAGTTGAGTAAATAGAATGCTCACATTTTCATACACACACGTACGCACACATGCACGCATACATACATACACTCTCGCAACCCACCACACGTATTCGCTCTTACTATCGACATTTCAATACTCATATCTATTAGATATTGTATAATATACTCAAATTTTCTTTTACATAAAATAAAATTTTTGAGGATGAACACATTTATCAGTTATTTATTATGGAACTTCGTTTTACAAATGCTTCGGATATAAATTTGCTTAATTTAACAATTTCCGATTTATTTTTTGATTGAAGAAGATTAATAAACTTAAACATATTTGGTCTACGGATATAATGCTTATGAATATATTTGCATCTAAGTTCATGGTAAATAGGACATAGTAATACAAAATGAAATTCGTCTTCAATTTCAGCACTGTCACACATCTGGCAAACCCTTTCATGTCGTTCAAGTCTTTCTCTTGAATACCTTCCTGTTGCAATTCTTAAATTGTGAGAAGATATGCGTAATCTTGTAATACAACTTCGAAACTTTCTGGTGCTTAACATATTTAAATATTGTTCATATTCAAAGTTTGTTTTAAAAAATTTGTATAATGTTAATACTCTATTTGATTCTAGATCTGAACTCCATTTTTGAACAAAACTATCCACAAGTCTTTGTGTAAATAACCCAATTTTTACAACCTTTCTCGCAATACTCTAACGCAGACATATATACATTTTTTAGGATAATATTTTCAGTCATTAGTATCTTAAACCAATACTTAATAATTTTGACATATCTATTGATATACAATGGATAGCGTCCTAATTCCCCATAAACACCTGCATTACTGATTGAAGATTTAAAACCTAAGACTTGTTTACAAAATTTTAAGTGCAGACGCTCAATATCTTTTGATTTAGTAAAACCCCATATTTCGCTAGCATAGTTAAGTATAGACGTTACAAAAGCGTCAAATAATTGCATGGATGTCTTTGGATTCAACTCATACTTTTTTACCTTTGAAGATAAAAGGTCCATGGCCTTGAGCGCTTTGCCGCATATTGCTTATTGATTCAGTACAAAGCAGCCTGTATAATTAAAAATAACACCTAGATAATTAAAATCGTCGACGACTTCCAAAATATTACCGTTATAAGACCATTTTTCATTGATATTTACCCTACCTCTTTTACGGAAAACTACTATTTTAGTTTTCTCTGTATTTACCTCTAATCCCCATTTTTCACAATATTCATGTAAAGTGTTTAGGCTGTTTTGGAGATCTGCTATACTCGTACCTACTAGGACCATGTCATCGGCGAATAATAGCAGTATAAGTGTTATGTCATTAATTGAAATACCACTTCCAATATTGCTTTGTAAATAAATTTCCAAGTCTTCAAGGAAAAGCGCGAACATTATAAGGGAGGCTATTTCTCCTTGCTTTAACCCGACCGATATATTGAAAAGATCAGAAAATGTACCGCTATGTTTAATGCACGATTTAACGATAGTATACATTGCGCGAATGATTTTAAGCATTTTACCGTTTAATCCTAACTTGTGGAATTTAAGCCATAGCATATTCCTATTTATAGGTACAGACGATTTTTATTGTTTAGTATTTTTTCTATAATGTTTTGTAAAATAAACACCGCATCAACAGTATATTTTCCTTTTCTAAATCCGAATTGTGCGTCAGATATGATATCATTACTGTCGCACCAAGATACAATACGCTTATTTAATATGCTGGTAAAAAGTTTTCCCATGCTGCTGATAAGTGTTATCCCTCTGTAATTATTAACATCATGTCTGTCCCCTTTTTTCAATAATGGTACAATATAACCTTTGGTCCATTCCTCAGGGAAACAGCCCGAGTCGAATATTGCATTAAATACATCGGTTATATGGCCCGCTAATATATCCCATGTAGACAAGAAGTATTCATTTAAAATAAAATCGCCAGACGCTACCTTATTTTTGCTTAGAGATCTCATTACTGTCTCCACTTCCGATATAGTTATAGGTTTGTCTAATTCATCATAAACAGGATTATTATCATCAAAATTGTGATTTTCGTTAAACAAATCTGCTTCATCACTTTTTGAGGTCTTTATTTCTTGAAAATAATTGTGAAAATCGTCTATTTTGATATTTGAATTGCTTGTTCTGTTTTTCGAGAATAACTTCCAAAAATCGCGTGGTTTCGATTTGCGCATGTTTTCCATATCTTTCATTTGTTTAAATTTGTATGCACGTCGTTTTTTCTTGACCAGACATTTATAATTAGAATTACGGTCAGCCAGTTCTATTCTATTAACGTGTGTTTTATTTCTATAAAAATCGAGTAACGCATCTTTATAAAGTTGCTTAGTAATTTGACAGTCTTCATCAAACCATTTGGTAGTGTCTGAGTATGTAGACACGAATCCATTTTTGATATTTAATTGCTTTTTAAACAATGGGCCCCCTATGTCATTAAGAATACAGGTAAAATCTGAAACAGCTTTGTTTATATTGTTTGGCTCTTGGTTATTTATGTTGTTTATAATTTTGTTAAAACTTGGTAAAGCGCCAATTATTCTGTTACGAAACCACTGTCTGTAATCGTCATTCCATTTAACAGATTCATGATTTATCGAATTATAATTAATATTGGACATTTTCCCCTTTATAGTAAAAAGTAGCGGTGCATGATCGCTAAATTCTGTAAACTGACCTACTAAAAAATTATTTATAACGGTGAAATCCCTTTCCTTTAATAAGATGTAATCTATCACGCTAGATGCGTTTCTGTTAACATAGGTATATGCCCCCACTCCATGATCCGCTCCTAATCTACCATTCGCTATACGTAATGACGTAGATTTACAAAGGTCTAGTAATTTAATGCCTTGGGCGTTACATTGACTATCTTGTGAGAAGCGTTCTAAGGGAGTATCTGGTATGTAATTACTTGAATCGATTTCATCAATAGCCCTATCGAACAGAATGTGATCTCTTTTATTGGAAACTCGCGCATTACAATCACCGACAATAATAACCCGCCCTAAGGATTCATAATGATTTATGTCATTTTGTAATATTTGGCACAGATCTGCATCGACGTTATTAAAAGCAGGCGAGTCCTCACCCCACATATATACTCCACATAAAAATATATCATCATCATTATCAAAAAACAATTTATCAAGTTTTAACCATACCATAGTATCAAATCGATTTTTAACAATAGAAACATCGTTTTTAACCACATTTTTTATATATATTACCAGACCACCGCTATTTCGTTTTGCTCGTTTATGTCTAAATTTCCTGTAAAAGTTGTTACATGAATATTCTGGTTAATCTATTTCACTATCATTGGATGTCCAAGATTCTGACAGAATGATAATGTCATGCTTTAATAAAATATCTGTAAAATCACTGTTTTCTTTTTTACTGTCCGTTAAACCGTTTACGTTCCAAACAAGTACACTATCTTCACCCTCGGTACCATCTGATGCTCTCACTGGTTTTCCGTTTATGTACAGTGTGTCGCAGGCGCGGAGACCATCCTGTTTGGCCTGTTTGAGTAAATAAACCATAACTGTATTAATATTCCATCCGTTTCATTACATAAAATATGCGTGTCAGTATCAGAGCTTGTGTGTTTACTGGCCTGTATTTTATTTCCCTCACTGTGGAAAGTGCTAAAAATAGACCATTTCCTCGAAGAATATGTCAATTACAATAGTAGAAGACACATTTTACATCATAGCGACATATTTTTCCAGCATTCTTTAAATTAAGTCATTTTTAAAAGAAACAAATGCATGTAAATAAATACGATACAGATTTCTAGTATTCAGTTTAACTATTAGTGTGTTTTTATTACATTCTGGCTACATCTATTTCTAACGAGTGAATTTGGCCAGTTTCGACCATTTTACATCTTTTGACAATAAGCATACTTGTGACACATCCTGTTTTCACAACAGTTCGCTCATACTTGTTACACCAAAGCGCCGACTAATTTACATCTCTCCGCAGGATTACCTCATGTGCAAAGAGCACATTTATTATTGCCTGTGTAGGTATATATAGTTATTGAAATATTGGTACAGATCAGCAATTAAAATGGGTACCTGTTATGCAATAGAAAAAAATACTCAAATTCAAATGAGCTAAACGATTTTTTTATGCCCCCCAAAAAACATTTTTGGGTGGCATATAGTAATCGCAGCATCCGTCCGTCTGTCCGTCCGTCCTTCCATCCGGTATTTCGTTTCAGGCCTGTAACTTTGTCATGCATTGATGGATTTTGTTGATACTTGCTACAAATGATCAACATAACATGACGACGTGTCGCGAGTAAGACCCACACCCATACCTCAAAGGTCAAGGTCACAATTTGAGTTTGTTTGACAACACTTTGAGTTTGTATGAGATTTCGTTTCAGGCCTGTAACTTTGTCATGCATAGATGGATTTTGTTGATACTTGCTACAAATGATCAACATAGTAAGACCCACACCCGTACCTCCAAGGTCAAAGTTATATTTTGAGTTTGTTTGACAACACTTTGAGTTTGTGTGAGATTTCGTTTCCGGCCTGTAACTTTTTCATGCATAGATGGATTTTGTTGATACTTGCTATAAATGATCAACATAACATGACGACGTGTCGCGAGTAAGACCCACACCCATACCTCAAAGGTCAAGGTCACAATTTGAGTTTGTTTGACAATACTTTGAGTTTGTATGAGATTTCGTTTCAGGCCTGTAACTTTGTCATGCATAGATGGATTTTGTTGATACTTGCTACAAATGATCAACATAGTAAGACCCACACCCATACCTCCAAGGTCAAAGTTATATTTTGAGTTTGTTTGACAACACTGAGTTTGTGTGAGATTTCGTTTCCGGCCTGTAACTTTTTCATGCATAGATGGATTTTGTTGATACTTGCTATAAATGATCAACATAACATGACGACGTGTCGCGAGTAAGACCCACACCCATACCTCAAAGGTCAAGGTCACAATTTGAGTTTGTTTGACAACACTTTGAGTTTGTATGAGATTTCGTTTCCGGCCTGTAACTTTGTCATGCATTGATGGATTTTGTTGATACTTGCTACAAATGATCAACATACATATCATATATTTTTATTTTCACAGACCATTTGGGGGGCATGTGACACATAACAGTGACATATCTTGTTTCTAATTTGTTTTCAGTGATTATTAATCCCCATGAAAATGACATTGTCCTTGAACCAAAAACAGCAAAATTTAATTGCAACAAAATTTAATGATTTTACCATAATATACTGGCAAAATTTTACTGTAGCTTGACCTTTATCCAAACATATGAAGTCAGTTTTTAGTGATAAAGCACAAATGAATGGAAATAAAACATGAAATATTTTCCTAAATACTGCCAAATAAAATAATATTCAATTTTTGTTTTGTTTATAGAAGACCAGAAATTACAATAGTGTGTGCACGGCCAATGAGTGAAGTGACGTTTAGGGATCAGAAAGCTTCTGTATTATCCAGCGAAACAAAGCCCGAGGAGAACAATGAGAAAACGGAAAGTTATCCATCACGGCCAGTATCACAAGCTCCCTTACCCAGTCCGCGTACTGCACCCAGAACACAAGGGAATGAAACTAGCAGTATGCTTATTGAAGATATATCAAACAATGGTGAAACTGACAGAATTCATAAAACAACCAGTGTACCTCTCAGGGGACCTCCACCATCAGTTCCTAGGACAACTATTATCAAACCTGACAAACCAACATTAGTCCCAGGTAGAGGAGCCCCACCTATCCCAGGAAGGCCCTCTTTAACACCCAGATCTCAAGATATCCCAGACACATCATCAGCACAGACTACAAGACCTCTCCCAGGTGTACCCCCTCCAGTCCCTAGACCAGCTAAAGTAGATTCTACGCAACCTTCACATCCCAATAATCTACCCTCAGCTGATGATTCACCCCCATTACCCCGTGGTCCACCTCCACCAATACCATCAAATCCCTCGGTAAGGACTAGACCCCCTCCACCAAAAGTGCCTCCACAGTCTTCAAAAGCAGAAAAGGAACTGTCAGAGAAAGCAACATCTGACTCCACGGGAATTATGGAAGACAGCAATAGCAACGCTGTGAAAAGTGAAGATAAAGTAGATGTAGGTGAGCTCTATGCTGTGATAAATAAACCTAAAAGACCAACAATCATCAGACCTGGCAGGCCAGTTATGAAAGGAGATTCTCCAAAAGATTCAGGACTTGACAATAAAGTTGACAAAAATGAAGTCCCAAAACTTGGGGCAAGCCCAATTCTTCCAAAAAGGAATTATGAAGAGGTCAATAGCCAATCTGTTATAGTAGGTGGTAAATCTTCACTTGAGGTAAATGACAACTCGAAAGCAGGTGCTGTACCTGACTTTTTAAAACTAAAATTAAAACCAACAGTTGTGGAAAATAATGAGAGTGACAATGATAAAGTTAGAAATGCTGCTGGCAGTGGCTCTGTTAAATCTGAACAAAAAAATGAGAAAGGTCCACCACCCCTGGTCACTAAACCAAAACCCTCTGTTCTTCCTAAACCAAAGATAGCAGCTAAACCGGGACTAGCTGCTAAACCAAGTGCTCCACCTGTAGTGAGCAAAACAAGTCCTGAGGATGAGATGAAAATCAATGTTAAAAACAAAGTTCCAGAAATCCAGGATTTAAATTCAATTAACTGTGAAAAAAATGAAGATGTTAAACCTGTCTCTGCCAAAAGACCAACTATTATTCGGCCATCAAGACCAGCTCAGTTAAGCAGTTCTGAAAATATCGGACAGACAGTGGTCACAGACACTGATAAAATGTATAACGAAAACAAGCAAACATTTGATGACAATAGTTTTGGTATGCAGTCTCGGCAGCAACCCCCGTTGCCATCAAAGCGACCAGTTTCCATGGTTAATATACCACAGGCTTTTAATCAGGAAGAAACAGATTCACAAAATATACCAACATCAAAATCTTTAAATTTTACAAATTCATCAGAAAATCTGAGAAATCCTTCAGAACCCAAACCATCACCACGCCCAGCAGCCAGAGCCAGACCAGCCTCCATGGCTGTGGGTTCCGGATCAAGACCACCCTTGCCATCTATGACACCAAAACTGGAATCTTCCAATCAGAATCTTCCTCCTAGGCCACAACGTGGTCCGTCCCAAAAGTCATCACCAGCGACAGTGACAAGACGCGATAATCAGTCTGATAGTGACCAATCAGATACTGGTGCTGGAGGCGTCAGTCAAGCAAAGGGTGATGTTGATAGTAAACCACCACCCAAGCCGGGTAGAATACCCCCTCCTCCAAAAGTGTCTCCACATAAAGATGCCAGCTCTTCAGATGATGAAGATCAATTTGTTACTGCACAATCAAAACCAGACAGACCTGCAGGTAAAAGTATAAACCAAGAGTTATCAATAAGAATATAGCTAACACAGAAGTATTAAATCTGAATTATATTATAGTAGAGCATCAGACCCAACATCATGGGGGTCATGGGTTTGATCCTCCATCACGACTGTGTGGTGCCTTTTAGCAAGACATTTTATCTGCATAGGTTCTACCCAGGAAAAATCTGAGTGTGATATTTTAAGTTGAAAGAACTTGCTTCACATTCGATAAAAAAATAAAGTTTAAAACATATCTGAAAATAATACAAATTGTAATCTGGATCTGCTTTATAACATGAAGAAAGTTTTTGTCACAGCTCTATAATTGTAAAATTTGACTACAGTAAATCTGGTAAAGAAACACACATCACATGATTTCTATTCATTTTTTTTATGATAACTATGCAAAATCAAAATCTGGCAAAACAAAATTACCTACCTTTTCACCCACAT
The DNA here is from genome assembly GCA_029582155.1 of Panopea generosa. Taxonomy (NCBI): domain Eukaryota; kingdom Metazoa; phylum Mollusca; class Bivalvia; order Adapedonta; family Hiatellidae; genus Panopea; species Panopea generosa. The sequence goes on from CM055896.1 coordinate 83,935,016, forward strand.
GAACAGTACTGGGTCGGAGCACAGCAAACAAACATTTTTTAACACATGGCCCAATATTTATGAAAATAATGTCTTGGGGGAATGCTTCTATGGACATAAATACCCCAGTACTATATGTATTCAGGCCCTTAATTTTGTTTTAAATTTTGGAAAACTCTGGGAAATTATTGCATTCTGTTTTGCACATGAGTAGTTATCTTTGACGAGAAGTGTAAATGTGATTTAATATCGTCTGCTTATATTGATATTGTAGTTTGTTTTTTTATAAAAATATCAACTATATGTATTTTAAAAAGAGTAGTGGTTTTATGTTTGTTCAAATAAAGGAGCTAGGGTCCACTGGGTAAGGGGACTAATTTTTACATAGTAATACTTTGGGAAAACAGAAAATTCTCTTTTTCTCATCTGCTTTAGGTATTATTTCAATCCTTGATGTCTGGATCATTGGTCAGTCATAGCAGGTGAGAATGGGTTCTTTGAAGGGGATTTAATATGTATAAGGGGCCAACAAGGGCCCAAAGAGGGATAATATTGGGAAATTTCAAAAATCTGCTCAAGAACTGATGAGCTAAATGAAAAAAGACTTTGATTTTTATATTGGAATACAATGTGAAATCAGTAAATTTTGTTAGATTTTTACATTTTTAGTATCTTTTCAATCATCTGATGTCTGGAGTGTTGTTTAGTTGTAACAAAATTATTCATATTTGGTATAAATAATCCCTGTGAGTAGGGGTTTCAAATGTAATTAAATAATGGAGCAAGGGTTCATCGAGCCCCAGTAAGGGGACTTTGATTTTAAAAAATAAGTAGCAAGTGAAATTAGGCCAAATTGGGCCTCTTGTTTTATCCTACTGCTGGATTTAAGGAGTTGAAAACAATACTTTGATTTTTAGGTCGTCCCCCGCCACCTCGTTCTTCCCCAGGGGATGACGTGGAGAAGAAACCGCCAAGACCGGGACCTCCTCCACCTCGGAAAACCTCTCTACAAGACACACAAGATAAAGGTACTTGTTTGTACATGTATATGGTTACATGCATTAAATGAGTATTTATCACAGCAGTCAGCTATGTATGTACATGCATGTATTGTAATACAATCTTCTGCTTAAACTGACTGTAAAGAATCAAGACTGTTGAAGAATATTCATTCTGGTATTGCCATCAGTTTTGGTTAAGTTTTATGACAAGCAGGACTCTGTGGGCAATTATACATAAATAGTAGTAAATACTGCAGAATTGCAGATCTATATTTTATTTACAATAAAGCATAATTATTCATAATATTTAATGGAAACTGTAAACAACTAAATCAACAATTAAACTGTAAGGTTTCAGTTATTTACTGTTTTATTTGTATCAAAATGTACATTTATACAATTATTTCCTCAAGGACACTTTATCATAAATGCTTTCAAAAACCGAACAACTTGATACATTTGTATTATACATGTACAAAATTATTTTAGTACTTGTCATGCACTATTTAATAGATGCTACAATGCATATTAATCTTATATACTATGATTTTCCCTCACGAATGAAATTAGAAATAATTGAATGAACGAATGAATGAATGAACGAATGAATGAATGAATTAATTAATGAATGAATGAGTAAATAAATTAATGAATAAATGAATGAATAGATAAATGTCATATGTCTATACAGAAAATGAGCCTGCAGCAGTAAGACCACCTAAACCCAACACCAGGCCATCGAGACCTGTATCGACACCCATGAAAGCGTGAGTAAACAAAGAATTAAAAGTTGCCTCTATTTAAATCGCTAATTCCGGTTATTTACAGGTTTTATTTACATATTAAAGTGAAGTGTAGTGTCTAAAAAGTCTGCCTAGTACAGGTGGATGTTTAATAAATGGGTTCTCGATTGACTATTCATAGATCTGTTAATTTTAACTTAAATATAAATTGTTGAATAAATGACTTTTACATGTAACTGTCACATGTACCTACATTGCCATGGCATTTAATTTCATCTACACTGTGTTTGTGTTTCCATCCTTTCAGATGGTCTAGCTATGACTTGTTTAAAACTATGTTTTTTGTTTCTTCTTTTGGTATGAGGTAATCTCATGAGCAATGACCAGGTATTTGAAAAGAATGACTTAAATTCAATTCAGAGTTGTGGCCCTTAAATCATCAAAAATTATGCTATTTATCTTGCGTGCACTCTAGCACTCACAGTTATCATTGGATCTTCACCAATTTTACAGTTGGCCAGCTCTAAGATTTGTCTAAGATAGTATGGTTGTACAACTTGTTACATACTATTTATATAACAATAATATCTTAGACAAATTTTAAAGCTGGTCATATAAGATAAATATTGTTGGAGTTTGTCAAATATTGCGGTATTTGAAGTTAATGTGCACTCTAGCACCTGCAGTTCTTTTTGATATTCACTTAAGGTGCACAGTTGTATATCTACAATATCTTTACTGACCAATTTTTAAATGCCTTGCATAATAAAAAAATTTCCTTTTTGTTGAATTGTCTTCTATGCCACAGGTGAGTGCTTTAAGTCAAACTGGCCCTCTTGTTTACTGAGCAAAGAATTCTCCCCTTTACATACCCACTGAAAAATAAATTAATTGTACCACAAATACTCTACCAATTATTATTTTTTACAGAGAACAGCCATCAAGGTCACAGCCCCTTAGACCAGAAGCTCCAAACATTAGGAAGAAAAAAGATATTCCTAAACTGCCTTGTCGCCCTGGCCCCGGCCATCCACTATACCACTACATGATGAAGACGGCACACGGAATCGCAGTGTTTGATTACACTGCCCAGCATGCTGATGAAATCTCATTTAAAGTAAGCATTCTTAATTTTATCATTAACACATAATAGTTACCTTACATTAGTAACATGTTGGTGGATTCCAAAATGAAATGAGGCCATCTAGAGGATCATAATTATTTTAAAACTATTAAGGATTTATTTTATTGTGTATATTGTCTTAAATTCATTTGTATCTCTGATTAAAAAAATGAAATCAATTTCGGTTTTCCCTCATAAATTTGTCTGAAAGATGTTGCCTTTTCAGCAACTTGCATTTGAAGATGTCCAAGTACAAATAAAATGAAACTCATCTTTATGTCCATCATCAATTGGCCATTACCTTTTCTATTACACTCCAACATTTCTTTCGCCCTTCTAGAGCACTGACATAATCATTACACCTCAGATGTTTTTATGTTCCCCCAAAGGGGAGAAGCCGATAGTCGCTGCTTCGTCCATGCATGCATCCGTCCCCAAGTTCTTATCTGGGCTATTTCTCTACAACCTGTGGTTGGAATTTTATGAATTTTGTTAGGATGCATCATTACCAAGTGCAGATGCACATATTGTCTTTTTTTTCTGTTTTTTCACAGAGTTATGGCCCTTTAATTGAATCAGTGACCAAATTCTTGTTGGCGTTATTTCTCTACATACTCAGGTTTGAATTTTATGAAACTTGCTAGGATGCATCACTACCAAGTGGTGATGTGCATATTGTCTAAGTGTGCCAGTTCGATGATTTTTCACGGCCCTTTGATTCTCACTTGGGGAGCATCCATCAGTTCGAACAATATGTTCTTGTTTATTTATGCCTGATAACATTATAATTGTCCGAGTTATTACTCTTGATTTGTCCTCTCATCACAAAAAATCCTCCATTGTACATCTGGTTTTATTTTTCTGTTTGAAATGATATACATGTACTAAATACTGGATCAATGTCTTAATGTGTTCCAGTTTGTTCCCTGATTTATTCCAATTTGTTCATTGAACAGTTTCAACTGGTCTTAAAATGTTTTGATCTATTCCTTGAATTGTGAGTATGTACATAACTTTATACTTGTTGTTATATGCATAATATCATCCAAACCTTTTATTGACTATTTGCTACACTTACAACTACATGTAGTTGAATAATCATCACTCATTCTTGAATTTCTATATAAAATGGGCCAATCACTGTCTGAGTTTTGCCCCTTGTATTATTATGTTCACATACAATTTAAGCCTTGTGTTTCCCCTGTGCAGCAAGTAAGAGATGACTTGGTCTCTCATTTTATTTTTCAAGAAAGCCTGTACATGATACTGTACATTCTGACACATTTCTTTGGTTTTGTCATTACTAGTACTTTAGTGAATGATCACTAGAAATCTGTGCTCCATATTTTCATTTAATTTTGAAATACTGGTACTTTATATAATATTTGCTTGTTGCAGCTTGGGGATGTCATCATACTGGTGCGAAGTGTCGACACTGACTGGTTTGTGGGTAAGGTGGATGACACGGAAGGGATGTTCCCTAGAGGCTTTGTCAAAGTGAAGATACCTCTACCCGGGGAGGTAGGCTAATCACTGGCTACTTATTGTAACTAACATCATTTTAAAGTTAACTGTAGCAAAACCATCATCATAAGTATCCCTTCTATTATTGTCATCAGTGTAACTGTCAGCCATCAATAGTATCATTCTTGCTTAGTTACGTCACTAAACTGAACCGCACTTTTTGAGAAACTTACCAGTTGCTTGTGAAAGGATAATGATTATACTCAACTTCTAATTTAACACCAATGATCTTGATGATCTTTCTTGTCAAATTCTGTGAAAGTTATCACAAATTCTGTATTCTTGTTTGAAATTCAGTAATGTCAAAGGACTAATTGTACATTCATGGTCCATATTTCAACAGTTGTTATAAGGGTGAAGAGTTTTTACAATCAATTTCACCAAATGCATCAATCCCCGTGATTGTAATACACACCACCGCAATGAGAGTAATTCTCCAACAAGTGTTCACATTTTGCTGTATTTTCTAACATACCATTATGTTGATCATTTTCACAGACAGCTGATGAAGATTCCTCATCAAACGACTCTGCAGAAGAAATGTTTTATGATGCCAGTGTTGAGAAGCCCGACCATCTTGGACATGGTCCTCGTTGTCGTGCCAGGTTTGACTTTGATGGAGATGGGCCCGATGACCTTGTATTTGAGGAAGGTGATGTCATACGTCTACTGGAGCGAGTGGGACTGGAGTGGAGGAAAGGGGAATGTGGTGGAAGGACTGGATTATTCCCCTTGACCTATATAGAAATGATAGAGGATCTACCTCTAGATGGAGCCACTGCCTCATCCAATACTGATGTGAAAGCGTTGTTTGATTTTGAGGGTGGGGAGGATGGTGAACTTGTTTTTCAGGTTTGTACTGTTTTACTAATAGAGAAATGTATTTCTGTAATACCTTAATCTTGCAGTCACTTTATCTTGGGTGTGAAGTTTACAAATCACAAATTCACGATTATCAATTATCTGAATACTTACTGCAGAAGAGATTAATTTAGAAATACATGTATTAAAATTTTTTTTGATGTCATTCAGTTATTGAACTTACGTGCATGTGGTCCAGTGGTAAAGTATCAAATCCATGATCAGAGGGTCATGGGTTCAATCCTCTGCCATGGCTATGTGTGGTGTCTTTGAACATGAAACTTTTTCCGCCTATGCTTAGTACCAGTACTACCCAGAAAGACTTCGAGCATGATTTGTTGTAAGAACTTTTTATCAATCGAAGTTAGATAAATAAGTTTTGAGCTATTGAACCTTTATATAAATTTGTGATTCATAACTCATACGGGTATTCTCTGTTGAAAACAGCCTAGTCAATATGGTACGATAGATTATGATGTCAAAAATCATTAATTTGTGTAACTTTATGGTGTCCGTTTGTGTACTCTTTCATTAGTTTACTTAACCACAGAGAAGCAACAATTATTTTACAGGTATCAATGTATGAATATATGGGTGATATATAATTGAGAAACAGAACATAGTGTACTGGCAAAGAGCATGATAATAATTACTGATATAAGGAATTCATGGTTCACTTACATTGCACATAATGGATGTAACGCAAGTTCATATCTCATGAACAAATAAAATTTATTCATCAATTGCAAGTTATAATTTACAAAGTAACTCCCAGTAGATGTTGTGTTGTCTATGAATGAGAAATGGATGGTGCTTTCCATAAAGGGACAATTATAAAAGTTCTGAAATACATGTACATCTAATATAAAAATGTAAGATTGGAAAAGTCATATCTGTCACAGTATAACATGAAGTTTAAAAAGCTTTTACACACTAGCAAGGTTGTAAATTGATATGTGTCCTTTTAAAAATTGAAAAGTTTGATTTATGTGTCAGGCTGAGGAAATGATCCATATAGAGTACCAGGTGAATGAGGAATGGCTGTATGGAAGTATTGGTGGCAAGTCAGGCCGGTTCCCCATACAGTTTGTGGATCATGTCCCTCCAGATTTACCTTCCTTGCCAAGTGATACAGGAACCAAGGCAACGGGCATCACTGGACCACAGTCAGTTCATCAAGAATCTGAGGCATTGTCAATGTGGGATACACCGAAACCAGCAAAAAAGGTCATATATTTAATAAAAACAACATTATTATTTCTGCTGCAAAAGAAATGGTTCTGTTTGAAATTGTGAAAATGATACATGTATTGCATTTTAAAGACCAAATACAAGTAGCTTTTATATACCACAAAAAGTTCACATCAGTACCGGTAGTTGTATTTTTTTTCTAATAATACGATACATTTCATGATGAGGGGAAAACATTCCATTGATCTGTTTATGCCGTCCCATCATGTTTTATTTGTGGCGCTCACTCATTTCAACACAACCTGTCAACTAGCTGTATTCAATCACAAAACAGTCACTTTGTTTACATGAAAACTTTTATGTGCCCTTCTGAATGGATAGGTAAAGACTTTGTAACAAAAAGGACATGGCTAGGAACAATTTATGGAGCTTGCCTAAAAAAATAAACCTATACGCTGGCTCTGCACCTGTCATGTACCAAGTCACTGGGGTGCTTAAAGACTTAAATGCTATTGACTACATCATCTTTAATTTATAGTGAATTCTCTAAACTCTTACCAATTTTGTAATGCCCTGTATTGATTTTATCTCTAAACACCAGAGACAACATTAGGTTAAACAGATCATATAAACTTAATTGTGCATTTATCTCACCCAGTATGAAGCTAAATAAAAGTATATATTTACAGCCCAGCACTACGTCTGCAGTTCCTATTAAAATGCGAGAGGTTCCATATTGTATAGCCGTGTATGACTACCCCGGGGCTGCCGCAGATGACCTCACCTTCAACGAGGGTGACAGGATTGAACTGGTGGAAAGAATAAGTGCTGATTGGTTAAAAGGAAAATTGGCTGGGAACACTGGAATGTTTCCAGCTGCATTTGTTGAGGTCAAAGTGGACATAACAGGTATATTTCAGACTGTGTTACATATCATTTGATGAGAATATTTTTGATTGTTGGAGAAGCAATCAGTTTGTGTCAGTTTTCAATATTAAATGAAAATGCAAAAGGTACTTATTTTATGATATTTTTTTAAACAACTTTGAAACATGATTTAACATTGTGACCTGTTACCATGGCAATACTGATAATAAATTGGATTTATGTCTGATTTAACAGATATGGACCACATTCTCATTAGTTTAATTTATTTGAGCTCAGGACTTACATGAACCGCTCTCAAGTTTGCTGCCTAGGTAGAACCAGTACTGTTGTTTTTGGAGAGGCATCTGACGTTGCACTCACCACGGGATGCTCTTCTTCAAGATTTTTTAAAGTATCCACTGATTTTTTGTATACATTTCTGATGTCCCTGAATCCACTTTGTGTATATGTCAGAATATCATTCCTCAATGAATTTAGGTACCATTTTCATTATTATATACTTCAAGTATTATAACAGTCAAACTTTATATCTCTAAAGTGAGATTTTTAACTCCAGTAATACACTGCAGTCCATCATCTGCAATAATCTTTATCTTTAATAGACATTCTTCCATCGTTGAACCATTTATGCCATTTAAATTCATTTAAAGGGAGTATATCAGGTAAAAAATGCTATAATTGTCTTAAAAATAAAATACTTGTTAAAATAGATATAAAGCATCGCATTATCGTTAATAAATAAAATTTGAATGATTTTGTATGTCAAAATGTGACAAAATCGATATTGTGGTAAACTTCAAACGAAATCCCAATTCTAAAACAAGACAGCACTTAAATACTGATTGATGACATTCATATCATCATTTGAACTATTTCTAAGATGAAACAAATTTCACGTGGAAATATAAAATATGATGGATCAAATTGAAATCAAAATGCAATCATTCAATACGTCCCAAAATATGTTGCAATTTTAAGCAAGAAATCTGTTTTAGTCTAACCTAGGTGATAGCCCAAGTTAATAAATCACTTTTCATTATATTATTTTGGCATGTTTAAATCAATATCCTTTGGCAATACTGGGTCATTAAGTATATATGTAAACATGATGTTTAAGAAAAAATGTTTTTGGCCAATTCTAAAAGTTTGAAAAATCCTGAATTTCCTTTAAATGTCTGTAGGAATCTTCCCACCACCGACACAAAGTTTTATGCATGCACAGTGATTGGGACTGTATTGCGTCATTACCATGTTTCAAGAATGTGCATATAACCTGGACAATGATATGAAGAAGTCTACAGAGTTGTGAAACATTCCTTGTATGTGAGCTTACCTCTTCCAAACTGCCATTTCCATAGCTTTTTTACCAGTTAAATAGAAGGTGTCACAAGTTATAATAAATAAACCTTTATGTACTGAATTTAAGGTTGCTAGTTAATATAGGTATTTTTGAAATGTCAGCAATTTCTGTAAGATGTCCATTTAATTCATTTAAAAGAATTGTCATTTACAGAAAAATGATTCAAATATATTTGTTGTGTCATTGACCATTTTTCCAGATGCTGATGATCATTTTTCCTCCTCCATCACTCCCAATGTGTCCTCTGAATCAGCTGATATATTTGGAATCGCCCTTCATGAATTCTCGGGTGAGGCGGACAATGAGTTGACATTTGTAGCTGGAGACAGGATAGCATTGCAAGAACATGTTGAGGGAGCAGGAGACTGGAGATGGGGAGTGATCCATGGGTCGCGTGGAATATTTCCTGCAGCTTTTGTGCAAGAAGAATAATAATGATTGTTAATTTAGTAGAGGCCAGTTTACTGCAACTGTGTTTTGGGAAACCCCTGAAACCTTCTTGTCTTGTATGGATTTTTAATTCCAACTATCTTCAGTGATTTGTTTGCTATTTTGTTTGGACCATTGTGAAGGGTAAAACACACTGTGTAACAGTGAGTGTTTATTCTTCTGGCATGTTAAAGAGTGATATTGTAGTCAGTTATAACTGTAGGATTAGGTCAGATTTCTTTGTATGCTACAGGTGTCTTTAAGACAATTGCATGAAATGTTTAAAAAGTCGTAAAAACATAATCATTGCTGTATTTAAATGTAGTGGGTGGGTGGGGTGTTATTTGTCTTATATTAAAAGAACAGAAATTGATAAAATTTTAATAGAAATATATAATTTTGAATTTTGTTCCAGTTAGGTATTAAAAAAATAACTTTTGTGATATTTGTTTTCTTAATAAGTAAATTCATTACATGTTATATAAATTAATATATCTATGATGGTTATTGGTATGGACTAACATATTTCAAATAATTTTGTGTTTATTTTTTTTTACATTTCAATTAATCAGTGTTCAATGACTAATGTTGGTAAAGGAAAGCTACATCGAATATTTATTTATTTATCCACATTTTTTATATCTATGCAAAATCTATTTTTTCACAGCAAATTATATATAATTGTAGTTTAGTGTTTATATGTGAAAAACATTTTCATTATAGTTCACACTTTTCACAAGTGGAGTACATGGTCTAGTGGTAGAGTGTCTGTTCCAGGATTGGTGGGCCTGGTTTGAATCCTTCATCTGGTGCATGTGTTGTGTTTTTTAGCAAGACACTTTATTGTTAACACATGACTCTGTCTCATATTTTTATCTATGAATGCTGGTTTAATGTAGGAAGCTAGACATGTTTTCACTTATTTTGTTATAATGAGTTTATTGAGTTGAGCATGAGACAATGTTTTATAACATCAGACATAGATTCCCTTGGGAAGACATTAAGTGTGATCTGTATTGTATGCTATGGTGTCTGGCATCTCCCAATTATATCATGACATTGTTTCCAATTGAAGTATCTTACTACTGACACATGACTGGTACCCCACCCAGTTACATTATACCAGCCGTAGACAGTTACATTATACCAGTTGTAGAATTATTGTCTAAATATGGTACCCCACCCAGTTGCATTATACCAGTCGTAGAAATATTGTCTAAATATGGTACCCCACCCAGTTACATTATACTAGTTGTAGAATTATTGTCTAAATATGGTACCCCACCCCGTTACATTATACCAGTCGTTGAATTATTGTCTAAATATCTCACTCAAAATTACAGAATTGTTCCATTTATTAAGCTTTTGACCGTGCTGGGGATCAAACCCACAGCTTCCTGCATGTGACTCTGAATGGGTGTCATGTTCATTTTATCATTTTTTGTCATGTTCACTATTGTGGTTAAACTGGTTCCAGGGAGCCATAAGTGATGGCAAGAATAGGATCACTGTAGCGTAAGAAGCGACAAATTGAGTAATACGATAGAATTTGCTGAAACTCTGCAGGTATCAAAGTTCTAGGTTCATTCTGCTTATTCATTTGTTGATGTATTTTTTTAATCTGTATGTTAATTTGTTGTTTTTGTACATGTAGAGTGAACCTGGAATCTTCCATCCCGTTGGCGTTGAATAACCTATAATGTGTCGGTACGCCGTAAAACCCTATTCATTCATTCCTGCATGTGATGCAGATATTCTACCACTAGACCTACGCTGAGTTTCAACAGTGATTTGTATTAGATGAAATTTTAATTCATACTTGTATTTGATAAAAAAATAACTAACATATTTACTTGCTACAGTTGCCTTCTTGTCTGTCAATTACCTGATTGTTATGTCTTTTATATTATTTACATAATTATGTAGTTACTAATTTAAACTTTTTGGTACTTTTTTATCTCCCCAAAACATGGAATTGATAACTGGCATAGAATATATACATGTATGCTATATCAATGATGCTAAATTGTATTGGCTCTCCTTTATTGAAGAAAAAACTATAATGCCTATGTTATAAAGTGTTAAGATAAGAATGTTTGTCAAAATTATAATGAAAAAATCCCTGAAGACTGCTTTATTAGCATGGTAGGTATACAGATAAGTGATAGTGTTATACTGATTTTGGAAAATTAATAGTTGTTAATATTGATTATGATTCTTTCTTGTTGAAGTATAATGTTTTATTTCTCTCCTTTACAATGCTCCAGGTGAGCCTTAGCACTTTACAGACAAGCATTTATGGAAAAATACTGTATACTGGTACTTGAAGATTTTTGTAATAATGTAAACTCTTGTCATAATGACGAACAGAAATGTTCAGCTCAATTGGCCAAAAACCAGTTGTGCATGCATATGTGGTGGTAATTTGTTTGTTGTCTGTCTGTCAACTTTTCACCTTGTTTGTGCAGTATAAGTTTTATTTTAGTTGTGATTTTAAACTTGGATAATACATATAACCCTAATACCATTTACCAGTTTGAAAACTAGTCAGTTTGACCTGTTATTACCAGAGATATTCCTCACAGGGCCCCTTGAATCAGTCAGCATTTTTGATCATTTTTTTTTAATAGAAGACTTTATTTGATTTGAATTATTTTGCCATTGAGTTGTCAAAAATGGCAGCAGATATTCTTATTTGATTTATTGGTAAATTAAACTTGAATATGTATATAACCATAGGACCTCAGATAAAGTATATAAAATCATTTTGAACTACAATTGACCGAGTTATATACCATTACATTGTATAAGATAACACTGTTCTCCTTGTTGACTAATTAGATTTTTTTTATTGCATTTAAATCAAAATTTGGTCATATATTGTACAGTATCACAATAACTGGGATGAGTTTAAAATAACAGGCAGATTCTACAGTAATTGACCAAGTTAAATTTTCTTGAATAATCATAAATGAAAGGCTACGTTTTGATTGTTTTTTAGCCCGTGTGGTTCCGGCTAAGAATAGAGTCACTGTCAATCTCTGCAGAGGGGTAGGAATCCTCCGAATGGGTGTCATGTTCATTTTATCATTTTTTGTCATGTTCACTATTGTGGTTAAATTATCAACCCCTGTGTGGTTCCAGAGAGCCATATGAGTGATGGCAAGAATAGGATCACTGTGGCTCATGCATGTTGTAGGAAGCGACAATTTGAGTAATACGATAGAATTTGCTGAAACTCTGCAGTTCTGCAGGTATTAAGGTTCTAGGTTCATTCTGCATATTCATTTGTTGATGTATTTTTTTAATCTGTATGTTAATTTGTTGTTTTTGTACATGTAGAGTGAACTTGGAATCTTCCTTCCTGTTGGCGTCGAATAACCTATAATGTGTTGGTACTCCGTAAAACCCTATATATTCATTGACTGTTTTGATTTCAATGTTTTTCATTAAAAAATAAATTTTTGATTGGATATTTAAAATAAAAAAAGAATATGATATCTGTAAGATTTAATCCCTCGCAGAACATTCAATCTGTCCAGTAGAGCGACACAGAACTTTATGGGTCTTGTGTCTATGTGTGCCATAGTGTGATTTGCTATGAAAATTATACATGTGTTGTTGTTATTAATGTTAACAATGTTTTGCATTTGAAACACTTGCCATAAACTTTAACAGGGCTATATGGAGTGTAACATTTTGATGAACTATTTGTATATATTAAGACACATCTATTTGTGTAGTTGTATTTGCTTCTGGTGATACTTTATTTGACATGTGAAGATTTTCTAATCCATGATGAACAAACCTGTTTCTGATTCATTTACATGCATGTATATGTATTTAATTATGCTTCATAACAATATCTGTATATCGATAAAAAAATGCAAGGACTTTTCAACTGAGACATGATTATGAAATTCTTGTGCTGAAAGTGTCCAAATTTCCTTTTAAATTTGTGGAGTAGTATATTTATAGGGGTCAGAATTTATCTTTGTTATTATAATTGTCTCTTCTTATTTCTTTGGATATTTTTAGGCTAGACTTGTTTTGAGTGGCTTTTTAGCCTTGAGGTGATAAACAGTATAGATATTAATGAAAGGAGAACAATTAATATATTTACAGATAGAAAACGTGCTATTGATGTTTTGCTACCAATACATTTTTGAAGCTGACAGTGATGTTTGTATGTACCTATATTGTGTCTGTTTTTTTAAAGTATATTTCCCAATTTTCTGTAGGTAAATGTATAAATGTGCCTTCCTTTATGTTTTATGATGTTCAAAGAAATGTGACTATATATCTTAATAATACAAAGGGTCAGCGATGTGACTTGCATTTTGTATTCAAATGTTAAAACTGGTGATGCAGATGTGAACAATTAATCTGAAATTTTTGTAAACCTTTCAAAATTATGGTTATGATTATAAAATATAAATTTTCGACACATTTTATATTTCTTTAATATTTGTTAGGCCACATATCTAAGTAGTCTTATTAAATGAATTTTTATTTATCTAAAAATATTAAGATATATCAATCCAACTAAAATGAATTCAAGTCTTCGGTTGTCTTCCTTTACTACAAACTGTGTTGAAATCACCCAAGGAAAATCAATTGAACAATCAATAAAAGTAAGCAAACAGTTTCAGAGTTATATGTAATCATGGGACTGATTGTTGAATAAGATTGTATCAAGTAGTCTCATTTATTGTTAAATGTAGATGTCTTTATAAACACTATTTGTTAAATGCTCCTTTCTGTTTAGTTGCCTTTTTAAAACTATTTGTTAAATGCTCCTTTCTGTTTAGTTGCCTTTTTAAAACTATTTGTTAAATATGTTCCTTTCTGTTTAGTTGCCTTTTTAAAACTATTTGTTAAATATGTTCCTTTCTGTCTTATTGCCTTTATAAATACTATTTGTTAAATATGTTCCTTTCTGTTTTGTTGCCTTTATAAATACTACATTGTATTTATTTAATGTTTTTTTTTTGAAAACTTGGTTAAAATGTTTTTAAAAGAATGAGATTAAAACATATTTAAATGCTACATTCTACAGACAGATCTTTTAAGCACATGTAGAAATAATTGTACTGCGAAATTGATTTATATTCTAATCAAAGAAATAATGGTTCATGTTGGGAGTCTGAAGAAATTTGATTTCAAACTCACTGGAGGTGAGGTAAGATGAACCTCATGTGAGGACTGCATTCCATAACAGCAAACGTTTACATTACTTAAAGGAAGTCATTTTAACGGCAAGTTGTTATTATTTGCCAATGTAAGCTAACAGATCTGCGTGTTATATATAGTCACTGTGATCCATCAGTGTACCTACTATTAGTATTTGGCAAAATATTAACTATATTTTCAGTTACAGACTGTTTCCATTTATCAACATTACTGACTGAATGTAGTCCTGGTTAACACTTCTAAGCACTCATCTGTATTTCAGGGTTTTGGTGTATAACGTTTCTGGTTTGTATAACAACACTAGTCAATAAGTGATATATGTGATTTTGTATGATTTAAATAACTTTTCATTTGTCTTTTAAAACAACATATATTTTGTATTTATCATTTTCCTTTTTTTTTGGTTTACCAGTAAATAAATTAGTATCTGAAAAATAATGTTGTTTGTAATGATATAGATGTTCCTTCACCTATCATTATCCCTTCTTCATAAACAATTTATTGACACCTCAAGTGAGCACCCTCCGTGAAACGTTATTTATTTGAAAGTGGAACAATAATACTAATTCATCTCTGTTTCAAAGTAAGCTACACTCAAGAGATATGAAAACGCAACACAGGAAGACTTTAAAACACAACACAGAAGACTTTAAAACAAAACACAGGAATACTTTAAAACACAACACAGGAAGACTTTAAAACACAACACAAGAAGACTTTAAAACACAACAAAGGAATACATTAAAACATAACACAGGAAATCATTAAAATGCAACACAGGAAAACATGATAAAACACCACACAGGAAGACTTTAAAACACAACACAGGAAGACAGTAAAACACAACACAGGAAGACTTTAAAACACAACACAGGAAGACAGTAAAATACATCACTGGAAGAATTTAAAACACAACACAGGAAGACTTTAAAACACAACACAGGAAGACAGTAAAACGCAACACAGGAAGACTTTAAAACACAACACAGGAAGGCTTTAAAACACCACACAGGAAGACAGTAAAACACAACACAGGAAGACTTTAAAACACAACACAGGAATACATTAAAACATAACACAGGAAGACATTAAAATGCAACACAGGAAAACATGATAAAACACCACACAGGAAGACTTTAAAACACAACACAGGAAGACAGTAAAACACAACACAGGAAGACTTTAAAACACAACACAGGAAGACAGTAAAACACAACACAGGAAGACTTTAAAACACAACACAGGAATACATTAAAACATTACACAGGAAGACATTAAAATGCAACACAGGAAAACATGATGAAACGCAACACAGGAAGAAATTAAAACGCAACACAGGGAAAAACGCAAGGACGTAAGGATTTTGATAGTATATATATATATACTAGTATATATGATGCTTTAAATTATATCAAGGACAATCAACTGGACCTTCCGCTGCTGATGCCATCAGTCATTTACAAGTCACGGAACATTTTGAATTTATATTTGTAGCGTATATTGAGCTTCATAAACGACCTTTGTCCAAGAATTTACAACCTACCAACTGTGATCTATGCTCACTAAAAATCGGCACATTTATTAAAATCTATACTGAAATAAGACTAGAAAAAAAAGAAAGTGACACGTTTAGTAAAGTATATAGCAGTGCCGAACAAGTTTCATCTAAAATCGATGTTTAGAACTGCTGGACACAGGGCGAACGCTCAAGGCAGAATCTGTCCGTTGCTGAACATTACAAAATAAATCATTTTTATTCGTTGCCGGTGTATGAGCAGTCGGTTTCCCACAGAGTACGGCGGTGTGTCAACCGGGAGTTTTTGGTGCCAAGATTAACTGCAGAATTGGACAGTAAGAATGTGCACCTGACATTCCATTTTCTAGTCAGTTTAAGTCTAAAGTTGTCCGATGGAAACATGAAAACATTAGTGTTAAAATACCCATGTCACTACCTGACGGACTAAAGGTGTGCAATTAATGCTATTATCCAAACATTAATACCATTTTTAAATTACTCGAAGAATTCTAATAGTCTATATATAGAACCTGATATCTCCCGAATCTGGTCTATTACCTTCCAACGAAAAAAGCAGGGCACTCTATGCCTGTCCCACAATTCATAGCAATTCGACGCTTATTAAACTATGGCGTCATTCAAACTTTCCCTGAAGCTACTGACCAATCACTGTGCTTGAATAAGTTGATATATAACGGGCCCAATCGGAAGAGTTTGGTCCGTTCTACAGATTAATGCCTGTAAAAAATTGGTGAGGTCCAGAACATCAATGAAAGTGGACCGGTTGAATGGCCTTGTGATACAAGATACAAGAATCTGTATTTTGTGTCGGATGTACAAATAAAAAACACTAGCTGTAAAGCTACTTGCCGATAGGCTGTATGAACACAGAGATGTGTATCGTTTAAACTTGTTTAACATACTAAAACCAGCGAACTTTAAGTACTGAGGCCTGGGCAAACAATGGTTGAGTAGAAATTTGTGTCAGATTAGAATTCGGAACTCAATTGTTGAACTATTTTTTTCAGCGGTAGTATTCCATGGACGTCCTTCGCTTTTTTTTAAATGTGTTACTATATCCTATGAAGCTTTGAAACGCGACAACTAAACATAGGCCTATTTGCTCATGTAAAAATGAGATGCAAGCGAATACAGAAGAAATACATCGGTGTTTGATAATAACAACACCTTTATCAGTGCTAGTGCATCCTACAGATAATCCGGAACACATCTTGGTCAGCTCTTTGTCAGTTTGCAATCTGTTATATAAACGAGAACGGTTATAAATCCAATACGTCATTGTCAACCTGCCTATTGAATTAGAAATATTTTGTAGTGCGACAGCAGAATTATCTGTTACATAAATTATACAATAAAGTAACTATCGATATCAAATTGTTACCCGTGTTGTACGATTCTGACCATAAATAAAATGACATCACCTGAGATAAGCGTATTTGATTTAAACTAACAATAAATTGCAAGAAGGTTAATATAATTTGTCGATATCACTTCTATCCAACACATAAATGAATGTGAAAATGTTGCCCATAGTATGCATCTTTAAACCGAGAGTTAGTAGAAGTTGTAAAAGTGGTATTTAATTTGTATAGAAAAACAATACATCAATGTAGTTTTATTTTCAAAGCCAAAAATCGTATTACGAAGAGTTGATATGTACTGGTATGTCGGGTGTATAAAGCTACCAATGTGTATATAATATCGTGGAAGCAGCTAGATATGTACTGGTATGTCGGGTCTAAAAAGCTACCAATGTGTATACAATATCGTGGCAGCAGCTAGATATGTATTGGTATATCGGGTCTATAAAGCTACCAATGTGTATATAAGATCGTGGCACCACTAGATATGTACTGGTATGTCGGGTCTATAAAGCTACCAATGTGTATATAAGATCGTGGAAGCAGCTAGATATGTACTGGTATGTCGGGTCTATAAAGCTACCAATGTGTATATAAGATCGTGGAAGCAGCTAGATATGTACTGGTATGCTGGGTCTATAAAGCTACCAATGTATATATAAGATCGTGGCAGCAGCTAAATATGTACTGGTATGTCTGGACTATAAAGCTACCAATGTGTATATAAGATCGTGGCAGCAGCTAAATATGTACTGGTATGTCGGGTTTATAAAGCTACCAATGTGTATATAAGATCGTGGCAGCAGCTAAATATGAACTGGTATGTTGGGTCTATAAAGCTACCAATGTGTTTATAAGATCGTGGCAGCAGCTAAATATGTACTGGTATGTCGGGTCTATAAAGCTACCAATGTGTATATAAGATCGTAGAAGCAGCTAGATATGTACTGGTATGTTGGGTCTATAAAGCAACCAATGTGTATATAAGATCGTGGCAGCAGCTAAATATGTACTGGTATGTCGGGTCTATAAATCTACCAATGTGTATATAAGATCGTGGCAGCAGCTAGATATGTACTTATATGTCGGGTCTATAAAGCTACCAATGTGTATATAAGATCGTGGCAACAGCTAGATATGTACTGGTATGTTGGGTCTATAAAGCTATCAATGTGTATATAAGACCGTGGCAGCAGCTAAATATGTACTGGTATGTCGGGTCTATAAAGTTACCAATGTGTATATAAGATCGTGGCAGCAGCTAGATATGTACTGGTATGTCGGGTCTATAAAGCTACCAATGTGTATACAATATCGTGGCAGCAGCTAGATATGTACTGGTATGTCGGGTCTATAAAGCTACCAATGTGTATATAATATCGTGGCACCACTAGATATGTACTGGTATGTCGGTTCTATAAAGCTACCAATGTGTATTTAAGATCGTGGCAGCAGCTAGATATGTACTGGTATGTTGGGTCTATAAAGCTACCAAAGTGTATATATGATCGTGGCAGCAGCTAGATATGTACTGGTATGTTGGGTCTATAAAGCTACCAATGTGTATATAAGATCGTGGAAACAGCTAGATATGTACTGGTATGTCGGGTCTATAAAGCTACCAAAGTGTATATAAGATCGTGGCAGCAGCTATATATGTACTGGTATGTCGGGTTTATAAAGCTACCAATGTGTATTTAAGATTGTGGCAGGAACTAGATATGTACTGGTATGTCGGGACTATAAAGCTACCAATGAGTAAATAAGATCGTGGCAGCAGCTAAATATGTACTGGTATGTCGGGTCTATAAAGCTACCAATGAGTAAATAAGATCGTGGCAGCAGCTACATATGTACTGGTATGTCGGGTTTATAAAGCTACCAATGTGTATATAAGATCGTGGAAACAGCTAAATATTACTGGTATGTCGGGTCTATGAAGCTACCAATGAGTATATAAGATCGTGGCAGCAGCTAGATATGTACTGGTATGTCGGGTTTATAAAGCTACCAATGTGTAAATAAGATCGTGGCAGCAGCTAGATATGTACTGGTATGTCGGGTCTATAAAGCTACCAATGTGTTTTTAAGATCGTGGCAGCAACTAGATATGTACTGGTATGTTGGGTCTATAAAGCTACCAATGAGTAAATAAGATCGTGGCAGCAGCTAGATATGTACTGGTATGTTGGGTCTATAAAGCTACCAAAGTATATATAAGATCGTGGCAGCAGCTAGATATGTACTGGTATGTCGGGTTTATAAAGCTACCAATGTGTATATAAGATCGTGGCAGCAGCTAGATATGTACTGGTATGTCGGGTCTATAAAGCTACCAAAGTGTATATAAGATCGTGGCAGCAGCTAGATATGTACTGGTATGTCGGGTTTATAAAGCTACCAATGTGTATATAAGATCGTGGCAGCAACTAGATATGAACTGGAATGTTGGGTCTATAAAGCTACCAATGAGTAAATAAGATCGTGGCAGCAGCTAGATATGTACTGGTATGTTGGGTCTATAAAGCTACCAAAGTGTATATAAGATCGTGGCAGCAGCTAGATATGTACTGGTATGTCGGGCTTATAAAGCTACCAATGTGTATATAAGATCGTGGCAGCAGATAGATCTGTACTGGTATGTTGGGTCTATAAAGCTGCCAAAGTGTATATAAGATCGTGGCAGCAGCTAGATATGTACTGGTATGTCGGGTCTATAAAGCTACCAAAGTGTATATAAGATCGTGGCAGCAGCTAGATATGTACTGGTATGTCGGGTTTATAAAGCTATCAATGTGTATTTAAGATCGTGGCAGCAACTAGATATGTACTGGTATGTCGGGTCTATAAAGCTACCAATGTGTAAATAAGATCGTGGCAGCAGATAGATATGTACTGGTATGTCGGGTCTATAAAGCTACCAATGTGTATTTAAGATCGTGGCAGCAGCTAGATATGTACTGGTATGTCGGGTCTATAAAGCTACCAAAGTGTATATAAGATCGTGGCAGCAGCTACATATGTACTGGTATGTCGGGTTTATAAAGCTATCAATGTGTATTTAAGATCGTGGCAGCAACTAGATATGTACTGGTATGTCGGGTCTATAAAGCTACCAATGTGTAAATAAGATCGTGGCAGCAGATAGATATGTACTGGTATGTCGGGTCTATAAAGCTACCAATGTGTATTTAAGATCGTGGCAGCAACTAGATATGTACTGGTATGTTGGGTCTATAAAGCTACAAATGAGTAAATAAGATCGTGGCAGCAGCTAGATATGTACTGGTATGTCGGGTTTATAAAGCTACCAATGTGTATTTAAGATCGTGGCAGCAGCTAGATATGTAATGGTATGTCTGGGCTATAAAGCTACCAATGTGTATATAAGATCGTGGAAGAAGCTAGATATGTACTGGTATGTCGGGACTATAAAACTACCAATGAGTAAATAAGATCGTGGCAGCAGCTAGATATGTACTGGTATGTCGGGTCTATAAAGCTACCAATGTGTATTTTAGTTCGTGGCAGCAGCTAGATATGTACTGGTATGTCTGGGCTATAAAGCTACCAATGAGTATATAAGATCGTGGCAATAGTTAGATATGTACTGGTATGTCGGGTCTATAAAGCTACCAATGTGTATTTAAGATCGTGGCAGCAGCTAGATATGTACTGGTATGTCGGGTCTATAAAGCTACCAATGTGTATATAAGATGGTGGAAGCAGCTTTTATTTAAGATCGTGGCAGCAGCTAGATATGTACTGGTAAGTCGGGACTATAAAGCTACCAATGTATATTTAAGATCGTTGCAGCAGCTAGATATGTACTGGTATGTCTTGGCTATAAAGCTACCAATGAGTATATAAGATCGTGGCAGCAGTTAGATATGTACTGGTAAGTTGGGACTATAAAGCTACCAATGTGTATATAAGATCGTGGCAGCAGCTAGATATGTACTGGTATGTCTGGGCTATAAAGCTACCAATGTGTATATAAGATCGTGGCAGCAGCTAGATATGTACTGGTATGTCGGGTCTATAAAGCTACCAATGTGTATATAAGATCGTGGAAGCAGTTAGATATGTACTGGTATGTCTGGGCTATAAAGCTACCAATGAGTATATAAGATCGTGGCAGCAGCTAAATATGTACTGGTATGTTGGGTCTATAAAGCTACCAATGTGTATTTAAGATCGTGACAACAGCTAGGTATGTACTGGTATGTCTGGGCTATAAAACTACCAATGTATATATAAGATCGTGGCAGCAGCTAGGTATTTACTGGTATGTTGGGTCTATAAAGCTACCAAAGTGTATATAAGATCGTGGCAGCAGCTAGATATGTACTGGTATGTTGGGTCTATAAAGCTACCAATGAGTATATAAGATCGTGGCAGCAGCTAGATATGTACTGGTATGTCTGGACTATAAAGCTACCAATGTGTATATAAGATCGTGGCAGCTGCTAGATATGTACTGGTATGCCGGGTCTTTAAAGCTACCAAATTGTATATAAGATCGTGGCAGCAGCTAGATATGTGCTGGTATGTCGGGTTTATAAAGCTACCAATGTGTATTTAAGATCGTGGCAGCAACTAGATATGTACTGGTATGTCGGGTCTATAAAGCTACCAATGTGTAAATAAGATCGTGGCAGCAGCTAGATATGTACTGGTATGTCGGGTCTATAAAGCTACCAATGTGTATTTAAGATCGTGGCAGCAACTAGATATGTACTTATATATCGGGTCTATAAAGCTACCAATGAGTAAATAAGATCGTGGCAGCAGCTAGATATGTACTGGTATGTCGGGTCTATAAAGCTACCAATGTGTAAATAAGATCGTGGCAGCAGCTAGATATGTAATGGTATGTCTGGGCTATAAAGCTACCGATGTGTATATAAGATCGTGGAAGCAGCTAGATATGTACTGGTATGTCGGGACTATAAAACTACCAATGAGTAAATAAGATCGTGGCAGCAGCTAGATATGTACTGGTATGTCGGGTCTATAAAGCTACCAATGTGTATATAAGATCGTCGAAGCAGCTAGATATGTACTTAATGATTACGACTTCACAAGCAGTGTCACTCAAAATTTTAATGTATCAAATCTTAAACTGGCAAACCCTCCATCAAAGAAGAATAAATTCATCACTAATGTTACTAAAAAAACAACCTAGTTGCTATAGATCACTACAATTTAATCCCAAAAAAAATCTAAATTTTCATGTACCTTTTTCTCGGACCCTATATCATCAGAACTCATTCTTCCCTAGAACAATCAGAAATTGGAATAGCCTACCAAGTTGTGTGAAAGCCAGTACCAGCTTAAATCAATTTACGGCTGGTCTGGTCACAGTAAAGGTCTAAACAAGTTTCGTTTTTATACTAAAAATGTAGTTATATTAAATGAAAATATATTTATAGCTTTGTTGTTTTTTTAAACCATATTTCATTGTTTCACTATTTCCTTTGCTACTCCCCGACAGCGCTTCCTAGTAATAATCAGAAATTGATTGTTGGGAGTTATATGTAGATGTAAAACATTCATGAACAATTGTATAAAATGCAGTGTTTGGGTTACCGATTAAAGTCTCTTAGAGATAAGGAAAACGTAGGAAATGGACGTATTCTTTAATGTCTACTGTGTTGGTGGACAACTTGTCCCCGGATCCGCCTGACAAGGTTGAGAGTGTGTTTCCTGTAAAATCAAACTCTGTCTACGGCCCTGGAACTAGATACTACTTTGTAATATATATATATATCTCTCTGTATTCAAATTATTAACCTGAAGTTTATTAACATTTATTTCAAGGAAATGTGTAATAAGGGAGAATTTATGAGCCTATTTCTATAAATATTATATGATGACTAAAATCGGTTAGTGATCTGTCTGATCTGGCTAGTGACGTCATCTAGGGAAACACACTGGCGGAGATGCTGCTCTGAATTACGGCATTAATTAAACATTTTGGCAACCTCTTCTACAGAAGGCCTAATAGCAGAGTCACAGATACGAATATTTCATATTGGTGCGGCTATTTTACAAATTAAAGATAATCATAAGCAAGAAAAAATGGGAAATTATTGTTGCGGCGTACAAAATAAATATAAAAACGTTTGGAAACTAGCTAAAAATGCAGAATAGTTTTGAAATTATTGTGCGGTATGCCGCATTTATATTCATTATTAATGCCACGTTATGCCGCACCCGTGTCTACGCCCATGTACAGGGAATTAAACGGTCATCATTAATGTGTAAATTTGGTTCTTCTTGCTCAGTGTCTAGTTTCGTTAGGGTTGGTATTTATGGGGGAATTATGATCGTAGATTTCCTGAACATTAGGCATTTGTTTCCGAGGACGATTTACCAAAATTGTTTAAACATGTCCAAAAGTCCTTGGGGCGGTTCGAATGCATTCCCTTTAATTTATTTCCGTTATGATTCCTATGCGCATGTTTCTTTTTAAAAACACGCAGCTTTGTTGTTGTTGATGTTATCATTGTTACTGTTATTGTTGTTGGTGGTGGTGGTATTGTTGTTGCTGTGCTCATAGTGTACAAATGTTGCTTCATTTAATTCGAGTGTCCATCACTTAGTGCAATAAAATGGAGAATACATAAAATATAACAGATTTTTTGTTCGAAATAAAAAGTTATTAAAACGCCGAGAGCATCAACTGTATTCCGTGGCACGGTCAAGATTTAGAGTCGGGCAGGAAGGCTCCACTTCGGTTTTGTAAATATTAGAGGGTCTTAGAGGGGTTACCGAATTCACGTATTTGCTGTCCACCTTTTTTCAGTATTTATGAAATCTATGGTGAGGATGGAGTGGGTTCTGTACCATTGTCCTGCCTCGTTATCCGCCAAGAACCTGTGGTTCCAGTAAGAATAGGACCACTCAGTCCCTGCAGAGGGCAAGTTTTTGATGAGTTAAAGGGGGTATAGGTTTAACCTTGGACACCTGTGTGGTTCCGGCTAAGAATAGAATCACTGTCGATCTCTTCAGAGGGGAAGGGGTTCTCCGAATGGGTGTCATGACCGTTTGATCATTGTTGTCATGTTCATAGTTGTGGTCAAGTTAAATGATCAACCTCTGGGTGGTTCCATAGTTGTGGTCAAGTTAAATGATCATCCTCTGTGCGGTTCCATAGTTGTGGTCAAGTAAAATGATCAGCCTCTGTGTGGTTCCAGGGTGTCAAATGAGTGATGACAAGAATATGACCACAGTAGTTGACGAATGGATGCGGTAAGAGGTGACAAATTATATAAGATATAACACTGCAGTTCTGCGGGGGTCAATGGTTTAGGTTTATTCTATATACATAATAATCATCTTGAATCTGTTGATGGGTCTTATTTAAACCTGGATGCTATTTTTTACATGGCGAGAAGCCTATATTTACTCCTGTTATCTTCATGCAATAGTACGCCGTATAACTCCAATTCATTCATTTTTTGTTCTTTCGTTCGTCCGTTCGTTCTTTCTTTCTTTCGTATGTTCGTTCGTTCATTCACTCATTTATGTTATGTTGAGTGACAATGGGTTCAAAACTAAAGTTGATCCATATATTATGTAAGATTAGTTTGCCTGCAGTTGGGTGACTCCATTTAACTTGGTTTACACATAACACTGTGCTAATGTTGTGAATAAACACGTGCGACATAGTTCGGTATGATTGCAAGAGGTGAGTAAAATATTCACTCAAATATGCCAGGGCAAGTATACCAGGGTTATTTATATCAGTTTGGACAGGTGACTCGGACGGAACACAGGTATTTTGAATTATGAATTTTGTAGATAGTAATTTCATTTAATATTTAGATGTATTTTATTACTATTTGTTTTGAAAAGATCAATACAATAAATTGGAAATGTAATTTACAAAGCACGGTTTTCTACCATTCATTTCTCGGCCAATAAAATTGTTATGCATCACATGCAAATTTGGAGGGAAAATGTTTGTAGTTTATGGTTGGATGTTGTTGCTACTGCTGCTACTGTTTTTATGTTATTTGAGTTGTTGTCGCTGTAATCGTCAGTGGATTTGTTGTTACAATTGTTGATATTTTTGTCAGAGCTGCAACTAAACTGCCATATATATTGTTAACTTGAACCATTGTTTTATGTTCAACATGGCTCAGTGCGTGCGGGAGTCGGGGTGGCAAGGAATTAGAGATTCATTTGGGTCCATGGAGTGGGTATAAATATGAAATATCACCGTGTCTTTCACCCAGACCAACGTATCAATGTGATAAAAACTGATGCATTGTTCTTGTGTGCGTGTGTGTTAGGGATATGCTAGTTTTACCTAAAATGGGTACATATGTGCTCTGTAACCTTCAAAAGATAGCCACAAAATCTACTTTGCACCCTAAAAAATTCTACATTCAAACAAATTATAGAGGCCGAAACTCTTCATTCAAACAAAATATATAGGGGTCAAAACTCTTACATTTAATCTAAATAAAACTTTATCCAAACAATGGCATAACCTCTTGGATTTCATTAAGAATGAAATACATGTGTGTTATGAACAATATATATTTTTTTTGTATTTGAAGAAAATGTATTGCAGTGAAAACATTGACACAACTAAACATTCCAACATTTTTATTAAAGATAGAACAAGGGGTCAAACTTCTGCTTTATGTGCCAAAAATAGGATCAAAAGCGTGGCACTTATGTATTAACCAAGATATAAGGAGTGCCCCCACAGGTGTTGCTCCTTCTGCTTCTGTTGTTTATAATATTGCCGCTCATAGTAGTACTATTATCATCATTGTGTCCGGCAGTGGTTTTGTTGTAATTATTATTATCGTCGTTTGAGCTGCAACTGCCTGGTGCATCTATTTAAGGAATATGAGACAATTCTAAAATTCCCCTACTTAATAACATGTGTGATCCAAATGTCACTGACACTGCCGAACCACACTTAACAGGGGTGTAGCGTTACAATATTAGAAGATAATCAGGGATAAGGTGCGGGGTCTCACTTCCGCTTGTGGGGTGAGGGGCCTCCACCTGAATTTTTTTTAGAAATAGAAGTATACTGAATGGTGGCTTCTGGTGACTTTTCAAACTTTTATGCTTCTTTGGGTGGTATTGCCCCTAGCCTGATTAAATAAGGCGTGAACGGACAGCTTTTTATTATTTGGATATCCGATTTGCTGTCCATAGCTCGGGAGTCTTAAAAAGGCTCCTTAGAGACGTGCAATATGTCGCACTAGTATTGCCCCTACCCCCTGTCCACTCATGTTATTTTGATATGTTCTATCGTCTTTTTACCCTTTTATTTATTTAGGATTCGATTTCAAATGTTACTTAGCAGAGAAACTGAATATGCCACACTACACGCTTGCTTTATTGTAAACCGTAATACATGTAGTTTGGAAAACAAAAATATAAGATCAGGTATTTAATACATTTTGAATACATAAATATTTGTTTTGATTTACTATTTGACACAAAACATGCATTTGGCTATGTCGTTTTTCATGTTATTGAAATAATTACATTTGCTATCCCAACTACTGGTATAACGCGAAATCCGTGTGATGATAACAATACTTACTAAGAACTTTAGCAGCGCAGTTTTATATCGACCGGAAGTCAATGTCAGGCATATGTTTACAGTATTTTAAAATGGTATATGGGAACAAATTGTCGCACAAAAATTGGTTTTACGAAGATTACGCTAAGAGTGAAATTTATATGTATTGCAGCTGAAATATACAATGCATGTGTGATGGCAAATGATTTTCGACTGGTATTTTAATCGTTAAAAGTCGAAAAAGCGTCTGACATGCCATGATATTTATTTTGAGGTGTAACCCCACCATTGATTTTTGTTCTTTATTCTATAGTAAATAATAAAAGTTTGAAGGCTTGTCATTCATAGAGGGTCCCAAATGAAAGAAGTGAAACCTACATTTTACTGTTTGACAACCTCTGCACTATCAAAATATGATGAGAAAAGTAAGGGTCATGTGTCAATCGTGAAACATCGGGTATTTCCGTATCCTCCGTAGAATACACCTCGTGTATAGCTCTAGAATACACCAACGCGAATCGCCTGTGTTACAAGTCTGTGTTCATTCGCGTGAAAGTAACAAATAATGTATCCGTCATTAAGTTGATTATATATGGCGTTGTTATATCGATTTTTTTATTTATACACTCGACATGGGTCATATTTATAGGGAAATTTAAAATATCAGTCTTGATTAACAAACGTTTATATTTTCAACGTACATGTATATAAACAGGTGGCATAAGGGGGCCGCCATTTTATTTTATCATGTGACTGAAGGCATAGTGCCACCATTGCAAAAAGGAAGTGCTTCCGTGGGGTAGTCGCATAATGGCGGTTGTAAATAATCCTCAATTCTTCTTCTTTAAAAATGCATTTTCCTATTTTTAATGCTCATTTTTTTATTTGAATGGCATTATTGATGTATTTTGAACATTTTGATAGCATTGTCATGTTTGAATTGTGAATTTAGAAAAAAAAAATGATGCTTGGAAATTGGGGTATGAATTCATGATTTCGGAAGTCTACTTTCACTTTGTCACCAGTGTACACACTGAGCAGAAAAAAAATCTCTTATATGACACATGACCCCTACTTTTCTCATCATATTTTGATAGTGCAGAGGTTGACAAACAGTAAAATGTAGGTTTCACTTCTTTCATTTGGGACCCTCTATGAATGACAAGCCTTCAAACTTTTATTATTTACTATAGAATAAAGAACAAAAATCAATGGTGGGGTTACACCTGAAAGTATTTCCAAAATGGCGCCTTATTATATCAGAGGTCTATTGCGTAGCATAAAAGCCGAGGTGATCAGATTGGGTCATGTGTCATATAAGAGATTTTTTTCCTGCTCAGCGTGTACACTGGTGACAAAGTGAAAGTAGACTTCCGAAATCATGAATTCATACCCCAATTTCAAAGCATCATTTTTTTTTCTAAATTCACAATTCAAACATGACAATGCTATCAAAATGTTCAAAATACATCAATAATGCCATTCAAATAAAAAAATGAGCATTAAAATAAGGAAAATGCATTTTTAAGAAGAAGAATTGAGGATTATTTACAACCGCCATTATGCGACTACCCCACGGAAGCACTTCCTTTTTGCAATGGTGGCACTATGCCTTGAGTGTGGTACGGAATAACATTTTGTTTCTTAGATATTATTGTACAATTAAATAATAAGTTCCCTATATTATTATCAATGCATATCGTCAGGATTTTTCACCCAGATTATTACTGAAGGAGTTATGTCCCCTTTTTCTGACTTAAAAATATTTCATATATAATACATATATCCCTTGTTCACCTAATACCGCAAATGCCCATATAATAACACAAGTGGGAAGACATGTGCAAAGCTCCAACTTCCATTAGTGTCGGCTTTTGTTTGCATTTCATATCGGCAACTGTTTATTACTCAGCATACTTAAATAACCTTATTACTGTTAATTTTTGATGGTATTAGGTATGACCAGTATATGTACCTTGTGGCCTCAACTCCTCCTACAGTTTTTATCTGATTCTAATCAAACTGGCTATACAACATCACTATCATCTGAACAAGCGCATATTGTCAGGATTTCTTAACAAGATTATTATTAAAGGAGTTATGCCGCCTTTTTCTGACTATGCATATGTACCTTGTGGCCTTAAATCCTCCTACAGTTTTCATCCGATTCTAATCAAACTTGCTATACATCACCATCTTGTGAACAAGCACATAGCATCAGGATTTTCTGCCTACATTATTCCTGAAGGAGTTATGCCCCTTTTTTCTGACTTAAAAATATTTCATATAGATGTATGGCCTCAACTCCTACAGTTTGTGTCTGATTCTAATCAAACTTGCTATACATCATCACCATCACCTGAAATAGTGCATATTGTCAGTGGGGGCATTCATGTTTTTTAGCAAAAACATGGTAATGGGCATGATAACTTTCATTTATGGATTGGGATGTTAATTCGATTTATCTATTTTGTAAATGAGAGACAGGTGGATTTTGTGTATGCCTATGTTGATCGTATGGCTCCAATTTTAGGTCTTTGAGATTGCTGGTTACAATGGCCTTGGCCTTTTAGTGTTTTGCGAATCTGACGGCACGTCTTTACCTATGTACACAAAATTTTGTAGTAAATGTCCTATTATGTTGTGCAATTTTCCAATTTAGGTCTTGCAATATTTGGTACCCTGCATTTTACTGCTATAATGCATTTTAGAAAACGGCGCTGATACAGAGAAGTTTAACTTACGCAGAAGTAGATGTTCATTAGAAAATTTCAATGGGAGTAAGCAAGTACAAGCAATACATCTGTGTGCTCGAAATGATGAGTAACAAGCAATCAGACAGGAAGCAAGCAACATGGGTGAAAGTAAAAAAATATTGAAATCCTGAAAAAAAAAGCTGGGGGCCTGGGGGCCGCAGGGCCCCCGGTTAGGTGCAGGCCAAAGCCCTGGTGGGGGGTCATGGGGGGCAAAGCCCCCACTGAAGCTGAGAGAAAATGAACAAATTGAAGACCTTTGGAAGCTTCTGAAATATGTTTATACACAAGTTATTACTTGACACAAATCATTGCAAAAACAAGTTTTCTGCTAGGGTGAATGGGAGACAATGTTCACTAATAGAAGCAGCTGTAATTGCTCTCTGTTTTGCGACTCTACTCTGCATAGACTCCGTCTCTGGTTTAGTCTGGAAGACCCTGGTAGTACCTGGAATCATAATAATTTTTGTGTTTTTAAAAACAACTATCTATAGCTCGATCTCTTCAAGTTTTTAAATGACTGGTGTTATCAAAACAAAGGAAATATTCAATATAGTTGGGAAAAAACTGGGGAAAAAATGCTAAAAATAAACCAAGTCCACATTTAAAAAAAAGCACTTCCCCTAGGGCGAGCTCATTTTAAATTATAACCTATCACAGACCTTTTAAAAGAGTTGGAAAAGACAGAATGGAAAAAGGTTTGGTGCGGTATTACGACTCATAATGGTCATTACAAATTGACATTCGTGACAATTGTCAGTGTTCATAATACCACCTTTTCCCAGCTAGATAGATAAAAAACACTCTTTACCTGGTTTGATTTGATAATCCTAAGCTTTGCTTTATGATTTGAATCCTCAGCATACACACGAAAAGCTTTTTTCCCACTGGATCTATAACTGATTGTCTTTCCGCAGACTTCACAAAACGCCATTCCAGCTACATCTATTTTCTTCAACCACTCTCCAAATTTCTGACCATGCGTATCTCTCTCTTCTACCCATTCCCATCTCCATTTGTTTTTCACACCCGTTTCCAACAGTTTAATGTCTGAATTTCTGTCTAAAAACCTCATCACTACTCAGCTTCATCACAGTTAAAAATGTAAACATTGGCGGGGTAAATAGATTCAGACCGAAAAATTACGATTTTCGGAATACCTCGGCGATATTCATTATAGCGGCATTGGAAACGAGGACAGAATTCGCGGTCTTTTTATTTATTAATATGATTAAATTATGAGTCTCACGTTCGTATTTCAGAGGGTACCCCCCCCCCCCCCCCCTAAAAATATCTCAACGAATTTACACGTTTCACAAAAATGACCCTTTTAAAGACAGAAAATCCGGAAATCCGGCATAATCCGGAACACTTTCACCCATGAAGCAATGATGACTATTACAAACAATGATGACATGAAACAGGCAATCAGTTCCAGTCTGTTCGGGAGCAGAAAGTGTCAACAGGAAACAAGCAATGACAGCTGGTAACAGTCGATCAATCACATTCAGTGTGGGTACAAGCAATGGTTGGGAAACAATGATGTCTGGTACAAGCAATTACAGTGGGAAACAGTCAATCAAGCCCAATCAGTGTGGGTACAAGCAATGGTTGGGAAACAGTGATGACGGGTACAAGCAATGACAGTGGGAAACCGTCAATCAGTCCCATTCAGTGTGGGTACAAGCAATGGTTGGGAAACAATGATGTCTGGTACAAGCAATTACAGTGGGAAACAGTCAATCAAGCCCAATCAGTGTGGGTACAAGCAATGGTTGGGAAACAGTGATGACGGATACAAGCAATGGCAGTGGGAAACAGTCAATCAGTCCCATTCAGTGTGGGTACAAGCAATGGTTGGGAAACAATCGATCAAGCCCAATCAGTGTGGGAGCAAACAATGATGACAGGTACAAGCAATGACAGCAGGAAACAGTTAATCAGTCCCATTCAGTCTGGGAGCAAACAATGATGTTGGGAACAATGTCAAGCAATGACTATGGGAACAAGTGTTGATGACGAGAACAGTAACAGTATCAGGAACCAGCAATATTGACTGCAACAAGCAATATAGTAAGTTTTATTTTTCTAATGTGCAAATTGTTTTTAAATTTTCATATTAAATGTATCTGTTTTTAAATCAAAATGCTCCACAAAGGTCTAAATTTCTGACTTCAATGCTTCATTTATGCTATGTTATCTTGTTTCCTTTTTTACTAAATATAATAATTGCAATCGTTATTACAGATATTGTCCAAGATAAAGTAAGAAGGAAATGGGAGCCAGCAGAACATTTGTATGTGAACTGTATTTTTAATAATGTTTTTTTTTAATTATGTAAATCCAGAAGACAACCAAGACTTAACCATCATCTTAGAAGTCATCCATGTGCCCAGAAGTCATCCATGTGCCAGAAGTCAATAAATTCCAGAGTAAACCATGTCTAAGAAGACATCGAATAATTCCGACCAGTCAACACAGTAGTCAACAAAGAAGTTAACTTTTTTAAATTAATTCTTTAGTTCAAGTCGATGAATTTCTTAAGAATGGTTGGTGAATACGACCCCTGGTTGTGAAAACAAGTCAAGAAAGTAAAGGGCCGAAAGAGTGGAATCGAACACAATAAACTATAATAATAACAATGGTTAAAACAATAATATTTGAATCTACTTCAAGAAATGTCTAATTTACAGGGGGTGCATACTATCAATATTTTAATCTAATATATCATTCTAAAATGATTCTGCTACAATAACATAGTAAGCCCGCCCGCAAAAAAACCCAAAAAACAACAAAGTCACGAAGTGGTGATACAGGTTCAGACAGTCTCGTAGGCGCATCTAAAACATTGAACAGCATTTCCATGATGAAATTGATGCTTTCAGTTTGAAATATGTAATGGTCCCGAATTTCCGATCGAGAAAGATACTCAAGAGGGTTGTTTCGATCACGAAATACCCTTTCAATCGGTTTTCGTTGGCGCAAACGCTCAAGACGTCATCGAAAGTCGGCCATATTTGAGTCGTTTATTTATTTTGAGGATGTTCTTTAGCTTTAGCTCAATATTTAAGCACAGTACTGTTTGAGTTCACTATTTTTCGTGAAGTGCTTCTACAATATCTTATTATGTTACTCAACTAAGTCAGAAATTGAGCACGTTCGTCGAGTTAAATAAAATAAAGGATTTAAGTAGTTTCATGAAACTGTGGCCTGGACTTTTGTCACAACTATTTTATTAGTAAATATAAAAAAATTGGACACATTTGATCATAAAATTCAAATTCAGTACTTAAGTATTTACATTTTGGAGCTTGAAATTTTAATGCAATACTTGGCTAAACTATTTCATCATGTGTACTTTTGTTTCACCATTGTTCATTGATTGCAGTGGTTTTTCAGTATGTGATTTAAAGAGACATGGCTCAAGTTACAAAAGTCTTGCTTTTAGCCTCATATGTACCTTAAAAGACCAAAACTGTTATATTTTGTCCTACACTTTGATATAAAATTTGTTTACTATGGTGTCCCGTTGGGGACAGGCATTTTTTTTAAATTTAAGTCAAGTCGAAGATGGTACAAAGTCGAAACTACGATGGTGAAAAGTCGTAATGATTTCAACTTTTCACCATCATAATTTCTTTGTTTTTGACTTTTCACCATCATAGTTACGACTTTTCACCATCGTAGTTTCGAATATTCACCATCGTTGCTTCGACTCTTCACCATCGTAGTTTCGTTGTTTTGACATTACTTTATTTAATAAATATGCCGCGATGGCCTCCAACGGGACACCGTCGTTTACACCAATTTTGACCAAAGAAAATCTTAAGAAAAAAAGCTGGCCAAGAAGAGACTTGCCATATGTCTACAAGCATCTCAATTGCCCTTTTTACAGAAAAAGTCAATGCGCTTAGAAAACGTTGTCGCTCATGTTTACCCTCATTATATTTTCCAGAGACTCACATTAAAACGTTTGTGTTAAAAGCAACTGTTAAAACATTCGTTCGTGAAAACCTTGCATTAAAATTTTAAGAAGCCACCCTACTGGCTTATTGTGACAATTTTATTTTTAAATTTCACAATATAAACATTTTTGGGGAGGCTGTCTTATTCCCTAATGGAAAATATCCCCTGCCCAACTCATACTGGACAAAAAGTGATTTACTATGAAAAGAAAAAGCTTGAACCAATTTGAATGTTTA
Source organism: Panopea generosa (assembly GCA_029582155.1). Lineage (NCBI taxonomy): Eukaryota > Metazoa > Mollusca > Bivalvia > Adapedonta > Hiatellidae > Panopea > Panopea generosa. Next base: position 83,968,723 of record CM055896.1, read on the forward strand.
GTTTTCCATGCCATTCCTATGTTAAAAGTAGAGTCCCCTTACAGGACCCTTATGCACCACAACCCCTTATTTTTCTGAACTTTAATCCCCTATGCATAGGAATTTGCTATGCTCAGACAATATTTTACATATCATATTGTTCTGTTTATATTAACCAATGCGAAAGTGAAAACACAGTGTTTCCCCTTATATTGCTAAGTAAAAGTTCCCTTACAGAGTCCCTACGCAGTCAATCCCATAGGTTTGTATAATCTTCTATCTTTTGCAGATGTAAAGATATCTTTTATAATTTATGAACACATTTAACTGATCTGTTCTTTTGAAATTTCACTATTTTAACATTTTGTGGGCCCTCTTCTGGCTATTATGGAAATTCAATTGTCATTATTGAACCAAATCTGATCTGTCTACACAATGCTTCATATCTCAAACTTAAAATATTATTGAACAAATGGATAAAAAAAATATAGATTTCTGTTTTCCCATAGTATTCCTATATAAAACACAAAGGACCCTTACATGGACTAAATATACCCAGCCCCTTGACTTGTAAAAACTCATAAGAATGATTTATACCAATTTGTGCGAGTGATTGTTAAGTAATTTTTTTTTATAAAAATCCCATTTTTAATACTTTGGTAACTCATCTTGGCCTGGTGGAAATCCAATTTATTGAACCAAATCTAATTTGCTTTGACTAAGCCAGCTTTTGCACAAGCCAATGAAAAAATGAGATATTTCAATTTTCTTTTTACATAATGACCCTTTTCAAACTCAAATTCGTCTTACATGGGTCTCTGTATACCACACAACCCTTTTACCTTTACAAATATCAAACCTCTAATCATAGAAATAATTAATATGAATTATATATTCATTTGATTGACTGATTGTTAAGAAAACATTAATGAAAAATGCCAATGTTTACCCTTTTGAGATCCTTCCTGATCCCTCATTGAAATTCAATCCCGTCTTGGCATCGTCATCTTGCCTGTTCTCCATCACCATCGTGACGTCGCTCCATCACCACCGTGACTTAGCTCCATCACCATCGTGACGTCATGCCGTCGTTTTTATTTCCATATTCTAACTTTTTTTATATTGTCTTACCGTTTATTCATAATGTAATTAATACTGGGTATGTAACAAGAAACAAGATAACAAGAAACTTTAATTTGCAATTCAATAGGCCATAGGCCCGTGTGAACATATACAAAACAGGAATAAATTTACATACATGACGTAACACATACTGTATCTTATATTACAAAAATAAAAAATGTAAAGAAACAAGAGAAAATATCACGTATGCATAACGCAATGTGCATACATATATATATACATAAAACATATGTACCAGATACATGGTAATCAATTGGTTTTATTTAATGAGGTTACATTTAATAAAATCCATACATCAAAAATTTGTGGAAAATCAGACACAGAAAATAGAGAAATACTGTCGTGTATTTTTGTTACGGAGAAAATACATGTATGATGTTAATACACAAGTAAGTATACTTTATAATTATTAGAATATACAAATTATTATTTTTTAAAGCCACAATCAATATGTTTACAAACAGACATAACACAAGTACTTACTTACACATACCATATGCATATACATGTACACATTCATACGTATATATATTTTACATAATTATATATCAAATACAGTATAAGCCAGAGACACGGTAAATACAATAGTGTTATGTATTTTCAATGATGTTTCTCTTTTCAAAAGATTTAAAAATATACATGCTTAAATTTCTAACTACATTTTCATTTTTACTACCGAAAAGTTGTACTAGTATATACATACTTGGTTTATACCAAAAGTATTTATTTATAAATGTTCTACGTAATTCTACATCCAGATTGCATATATAAATATATTTTCAGCAAGAAATATGCAAACACATAAAATATAACATGTATATACATAATCAGATATATTTCTTCTTCTTCTTCTTCTTCTGCTTCTTCTTCTTCTTCTTTTTACTTCTATTCTGACGTAAGACCTCCGCCGACAAAACCATTCAAAATAGATATCTAAACTTAATAAAACGGTTTAAAAGTTTATGAGTGAAAACTACGACAGCACGATGTTGGTGGGGCGATGATATGATGGTAATGAAGCGATGGCTCGTCTATATTCGCACAACAATACGTTTTAAGACTCTGAAAACAATTTCCATTGATGTCTTCGTTTTGTTTAAATTGTTTAGTTTCTGCATCAAAAGAAGAGGAGGACATGAGCTGGGAAAAATTCAAATGTTATTTCAAATGTCTTTGTGGACCAGCCGCAGTAGGTCTTGGTCGACCAGCCGCAGTAGGTTTTGGTGAACCAGCCGTAGTAGGTCTTGGTGGACCAGCCGCAGTAAGTCTTGGTGGCGTCACAGCACTGATCGTGTTGGTTTACGTCGGAATTCCTGCGATGGGGTTTACGGCCGGATGTATTCTTGCGGCTTCGCTTGCGGCAAAGATAATGGAGTGGTACGAGGGGATGGTTGCAGCATCGAGTCCTTGTGCAATTTTACAGTCATTGGGTGCTGCAGGTATCGGGTGGAAGGCTATCCTCATTGCACTGTTTGGGCCCGCAAGCGTCGCAGGCGTTATACAGACGTGCAACTACAACTGTTAGATCAATTGTACATACAAAAAATACATAAGCGATATGAAATGCAAATAAGAAGGAAGTCCTAACATTTTTTAGACTTATAAGTTGTATATTTTATATTTTTAAAGAAAACGCCATGGTATTTTCATATGCAATCATAGTAAAATAATACCTAAAATATAAATTAATTTTACAAACTATTTTAACATTAATGAAAATGTTGTTTTTTTATTTAAGTGTACAAAATTTAAGCTCTCTGTTAATTCGTCAGTTTATGAGGTAATCACATTTATGTCATATGTTTTCTTCGTCAGTTTATGAGATAATCATATTTATGAAATATGTATACCTAAACTGATGAAGAAATAGAAAGCTTGGGTTCACAATTGTGTTTATGAGATAATCATATTTATGTAATATATATTACTTTAATATCTCATAAACCGATGTTTCTTTGTCTATGAGATAATTATATTTATGGAATATGTATAACTTAAATATCCTATAAACTGATGAATAAACAAAAAAAATTGGGTTCACAAATATGCAGATTATTAAATCATATATGAATATAAAAATGCTGTGATACTACATAGGCAGTCAAGCTACATATGGTTACCTGGTAATAGTGGTTTTACCATATGGTAACCATGTAAGACTAGTTATACCATATGGTAATCTTGTAATACTGGTTGTACCTTATAGTAATCATGTAAAACCGGTTATACCATATGGTAACCATGTAATACTGGTTAAACCATATGGTAATCTTGTAAGACTGGTTATACCATATGGTAATCATGTAAGACTGGTTATACCATATGGTAACCATGTAAAACTGGTTATACCATATGGTTATCATGTAATACTGGTTATACCATATAGTAACCATGTAATACTAGTTATACCATATGGCAATCATGTTATACTGGTTATACCGTATGGTAATAATGTAATACTAGTAATACCATATGGTAATCATGTAAGACTGGTTATACCATATTGCAATCACGTTATACTGGTTATCTTGTAACACTGGTTATACCATATGGCAATCATGTAATAATGGTTATGAAATATGGAATTAATAAACTGAGGTGTGTTCAATAAATCGGGCGCTTGATCGAGCTTCTGCCGGGAATTTTATCGGTTAGTTGAACGCTTGCGAGCGCCTGCTCATATCAACCAACAACCAAAATTTCAACAACTTGTAACATCGGACGCCATTTTGGAAATCTTGGTGAAACACCTATCGAGGAGAATCAAGCATGCTTGCAATCACTCACACGGATGTCTGCGTTTGGAATCGGAACGCTCAGGATATCTCTGAGAGCGGCTCTTATAATTGAACGCACCTCAGAATAATGTCTCTTATACATTACTAGAAATCGTCTTATTTAATCTAAAGTTTTGTGAAACTCTTAAAGGGAGTATATCAGGATAAAAGATATACATGTCTTAAAAAATAAAGTTATTTTCAAAATGAATAAAAAGCGTCTCATTACCATTAGCATATGAAATCCGAATGACAAATCCATTTAAAGTGACAAAATCGATATTTGAATTGTAATGGTAAACGAAATCACCATGCAAAAAATAGACAGCACCGAAATACTGCTTGACGACCATCACGTCGTCATTCATACTATTTTAGCCTTAACTCAGGCGCGTAGCTCAAGTAAGGAAATCCCTTTTCAATATATTATTTTGGCACGTTTAAATAGATTTCTTTTGGCAATACGGAGTCTATGAGCACTTATATGCATTATAATGGGAAAAAGGTTTTAGACAATTTTAAAATTTAAGAATTCCCGATACACATAGGCACATATTTCCTGTCATTCTGTGATTATGCTGACTCTTCACTTCGATGTACATGTAGTCTATCCCAGAATCTGATATAGCTGGGTCCGTTCTACAGACTTATGCAAAAGTCACTTCTCGAACGGAAGTGGTTTGTGTACAATTTCGTAAGCAATTGTGAGACAGGCGTAGAATCCCCAGCATTTTCATCGGAGTTGCATAGACTTGTATCGGGAGATATCAGAGACTGGGATAGACTCATTTAGATGAGTTAGAAAATACCAAGTAAAGGACAATTTGTATTGATATAATAATTGGAGACACACGCATGCATATATACAACAGTAATCGTTGGTGCTGTGATGTCTGGCGACACTAGTCGCGTTGAGCGTATATAGATTAAACCACAAATAGATCCTTTCTAATCGACACTCCTTTCACACGCGCAATCATATTCTTATTTGCCATTGATTTGTGCCACCAAGCACAATGCAGTTTGTTCATTGGCTCACCAAGGTGACGTGCCTGCATTGCGTAGCATGCTTCCTCTATAGTTTCGAAAATCACCAGACAACTGTTGGGACTGAGAATTTGTACACCGGAAACGGAGCCAAAACGTGTGAATAAATCTCTGAGAATATTTTTATCGTACAAAGGTAGATGTCGCTTCAGTTGCCAACGAACAATTAATGTTCCTAATGGAAACTGTCGTTGTTCGTTGCTGCGAAATCCATCAATAGCTTTTCTTGTCCAACTTGGGAATATACTGAAAGAAAATTAGAAAAAAAAAGTTCAAAGAGTTATAAAAAATGATCAGGATTATGTTTCATCAATATTTTATTTAAATACTTAAAAAACGTAACTAAGTTTTGACTGGTTATTAATCTGTAATATAATCAATACCAATGAAACAATATGCAGTTTTACTGAAACCATTCTAAAATCATGGTCACATTGCTGCTTTTGTTAGATTATATGTTGTAACCTGCATACAGTAGCCAGTGAACGTTTCTTGACTGTGACTCCTGCAGCATTTGACGTCCATTTTCGTTGGGCATATAATTTAACATTTGATGCACATACACGTATTAATCTTTTGTAACATTTTTAAAACGTTTAAATGTTTGTCTTATTTTTGAAAAATACTAAGTAGTTTATATAGGAATGTCAAAATTTGGGCCAGAAATTCAGCCTGTATTCATTGGTTACTACCGGAAGTTCAAGATAGAGGTTAGCGCAGCCTTGCGAAAACACTTTCCATGCATGAATAAACATTGAAGCCTGAACAAGCATTACGACACCATACAGATATGTAAACAATCTTAAATTTTGATGCAGGAAATACCTGCCAGAATGGGACAGAGCGTGAGTGTCTTCGCTTCTTGTTGATAGTCAATCGGAATTCCTCTATAATGTTCGCAGATTTCATTGCATTTGGAGCTCCGTATTATACCCGACATTCAATGTAAGATTTACACAGAGCTGGCAACCAGGAATCCATTTACTCCGTAACAAAATAAACAAAATGGTAGTCAAAATCAGGAGTGTTCACTTTCTCCGAACCGAAAGCAGAGTGAACCAGTCCGTGGAGTCTGTATATGTTGGTGAAACATGAGCCTGAAGACAACCTTCGAACGCGTTCGCTTATCCGAGTCATCGCAAGCTATTTTACATGTGGTTTTATTTCAACTTTGAGCAATAGACACCCTTTGTTTAGTCATGAATGGCATACACGAATACAAATTTGAACATAGCTATATCAATCTCCACTTTTAATGTATGTTACATTTATGTATTTCAAATCCACCAAAAAAACGACAAATTTAACCTGGGCGTTGACCAAGTTTGAAAATCTCTTCTTAAATTTATCATTTTGGTATGCATTATGGCAACATGGAGCCAGTGAGTATATTACACTAAGAAAAAAAAATGTTTTACCAATTTTAAAAAACACTTATAAATGACCTATTTTCTTTAATGCCGACGTTTTACGAAACACCGCCAACATTCGAAACTGAGTTTGTTACTCATTATGAAGGGGTAATATGTTTGGTGTTGGTATGTTAAAGGGTTTAATTCAAAATAAAGATAACATAATAAAACATAAAACTTTTGAAAAACGAAATAACTTATCAATGCAATGCAAACCTCAGGCTGTCGAAATGTCTCTGTGATGGCCGGCCGTTTGTACTTCGGTACATTACTGGCGGAGGAATACATTCTCTATCCTTGATAAACTGCATGAGGTTTTCGTAACACATACATTTGAGGCCATCTTTCTCCGGTATTGACAGCGTTGGAGGCGCTGAATAAACACATGGAAACATGCATAAGTCGTGTATGTGGCTAAAATATCTTATTTCATGAATTTTCAGCAAAATCCTAGGTGGTGGCAAATTCGAATATGAACTTAAGTGACATTTTTGGGTGTGTTTTTCCAGCATATTTTGAACTAAAGTGAATACGTGTCCACGTATTTAATGCATTAACGAAACATTTGGTATATTAAATAATGCTTCTTATGAGGGAATTTGTTCATTCTACTTACAATATTCACACTGTGGCGGGGATTTGTTCCTATTACTTACAATATTCGCACTGTGGTGGGGATTTGTTCTTACTACTTACAATATTCGCACTGTGGCGGGGATTTGTTCCTATTACTTACAATATTCACACTGAGTCAGGGATTTGTTCTTACTCGGAATTCTCGTCTGTGACAGTCGTCTGAATACTTTCCACAACTCAGGTTCCTGAAAAAATCATTGTAGATTAAAATTGGGGCCACAGTCTGAGTTTCGCGGTTTTTAACTTTTATTTTACCTCGAGTGTGACTCAAACTCGTTCAGCTTATACAAATCACACTGGATTGAGCCTGTGTAAAACCAGTGTTAAGCATATGCGGATAAAGTGTCTTGCTCAAGGACACCATACACAAAGGATCGAACCAACGACCCTCCGATCCTGGGTCCGATGTCAGAACTTGTGCTTTGAATGTACGAATAAAGAATAACAGTGGATTTCGGCTGAAATTACGTTTATAAATGTGTGACTAAAGAATGACAGAGGTTGTATGACAAAACTTGTGCTTTGAATGTACGAATAAAGAATGGCAGTGGATGTTCGGCTGAAATTACGTTTATAAATATGTTAATACAGTATGAAAGAGATTGTATTCTGAACTTGTGTTTTGAATGGTTCAATAAACAATGGCAGTGAATGCACGACTGAAATTGCGTTTTAAATATATGAACAAAGGTTGGCATTAATTTTGAAAAAAAAACAGTTTTAGATTGTTTCTAAATTACCAATTAAATGTAATTTTCTTTTTACTACAAAGAAGAGAAGAAAACTAAAATTTAAAAAAGCAGAAGTAGTACACGTGACCAGATATTAAGTGGCAAGTACCTGTTAATCAATTCATCTAGCAGGTAAATAATTAGTCTATACATGTATTCGTTTATTAGAGTTTCATCATACCATGCACAATATTAAACATAAACTTGGAATACAATTTACACAGTTATTATATACTATGTCATTATATACAAAATTCTAAGAAACAACTCAGCAATAGTTTAATATCACAGTAATTATACAATAATAAAACCACACATACAATCATACTATGATACACTTACTAGTTAAACTATGTACAGCCATTGTTAATCTAGACAAATGAACATGAATCTTCATTTTATTTATTTGTCTAAAACAATATAAAAATAAGTTGTAATTATCCACTGTTTTATAAACTTTAGTAAAAGAGCAGAATCAATATATATTTAAAAAAATCATTTATCGCAGATTTGGGACGACCTGATTGACAATGACTAAACATGCACTACTAAAATTTCCAATAACAAATGGAATAATATCGATCATTATATGCATTTTAGGATAACGTTAATAGACGATAAGTGTTGTCTACTTGCTTAAAACATGAGATCTTCTTTCAAGAATTAGAAATCAGGTGTTGGCAACTATCTTGGTTGGTGAACAACAAAGTAAGTTAAGTGAACAATGTTATTTTCAATTATTTGTAATATTCTAGGGGGATGGCAGTAACTAATGTTGTGAGAACTTGTGGCCCAACCCCATTGCTGCAATTATAAATGCAATATAATATGATTAAACACGACAACAAACCTCTCCGTGGAAGCGTTTCCGCTCGTGCTCATGTCCAGGTAAATAAAGGACCACGGGTGTAAACTGAGAATGTTTGGACGGAAGCACCTCCATTTTACAGGAGCAGCAGACGACGTCTTGATGAGTCGACACTTCCTAAAGAAATGTCGACTGCAGATGATTCCCGAATTATATAATAACTTCTTTTTTTTCTTAGCAACAAACAATATTGTCAACTTTAGAAAAAAATGTGTGTTACGTCACTGTTGCTAAGTTAAAACGTCTGTTACGGTAACGTTAACGTAAGCGCGAGTATTATAGTTGTTAAGGGATGGCGGAGTGAAACGTTAACGCAAGCACGAATACTTAGTATTGCAAACCGTTGAAGAACGAACTTCCTAGTATTAAAATGAATGTATGTTTAGACAATAGCAGAAATAAAGACAAGTTATCTTACATTTTTTGTTGTAATCTCATCGACAACATACACGTCTTTGAACTTAGCCGTAAAACGTAAATTTTGCAAGAAATAGGGCCTACACAAAAATAAAATTGTTACATAAATTATATAATTTAATTAAAACAAATATATGGATGCACACAGATAATAATAAATGCCATGGATCAGGAACCTGTAACATTGAATTTGACAGTGTGTTTTTTTTTATTTTTTAAAAAAAAAATCGCTTCGGCCGTGAAACAAATTTTATGTTATTTTGATATAAATCAATATTGTTTTTCAAATATTTTGTAATAGATTTAGATCTTAATGTATGGATAAAATCTGCCGAAAATCTCCGACATAGAACTCTGATGCCCATTCTCACGAAAAAAAAAACACTTTGTGGCGTGGTTTTAAAATAAATCTATACCTGCATTTATTTATTCGAATTTCGACGCTAAACGCTACATAAATTTTGATAAAGTCAGGTAGCCGACAGTTAAATAATGGGTGAATTGATTTGAACTTACGTGCTACATAAAGAGTTTAGCTTCATCAGGCACACTGAGAGAGAGAGAGAGAGAGAGAGAGAGAGAGAGAGAGAGAGAGAAAGGTAAATTCCTTATAATGAATTATGGTAAAAGTAATAAGGGAGGTAATGTGACAGTTCTGAAATAACCAGTCCCTTTGATTATTGTTTCCAATTAAAGTTATCTCCCTTTGAGTGTGTTGGAAATTCATGTCCAGTGAGATGAAGTGACCTGAGGTCAGATTATTCCCCATCATAATAATCTGTTTTCATTGGTTTAGCCATCAAAGTCTATTGTATTCATTCATGCCAATCCATTCCTAGAAAGTTATGACAATGGATGCATGTATGATTTTTCAGAGGGTTTAAATGTTATTTAAATGATTTTATAAAGGATTTATTTTGGTGTAAGCTTTGTTGATTTCACTCATTATGTATTCGATTAAGTAAATCGGTCTCATAAGATGATTTTGTCTTTAATACTTTTGGCCTATTCTGTTTTGGACAGTTTAGCATATTTTGAGTAATGTACATGTGTTTCAAAAATGGCAGTTTTTCTTACATCACTGTATCATTCTTAATTTGCACTGTAAACCATTTAATCATTTACAGACAACTAACTGAGTCACAGAGAGCATGTAGTGTGTGGTGTGGAGAGGCTGAGCTGGTGTATTTGTATAGAGGAATAGCGCATCCAGGTCCACAACTTGGTAAGCCTAATTGTGTGTTTGTCATGTACATGTATAAGCTGTAATTGTATATGTTTGATGTGTATGTAAGTTTACATACTTTGCCTGAATAGATGTGTTTTATATTAGTAATATGCCACTACACACAAATGTATGTTTTAACCTGTATTGTTATTATTTGAATAAGAGATACACTTAATATAATGTATACCGTAATCCGATATGCTTAATATGATATATACAATAACTTGATGTATCAATAATATGTACTACCTGATTATAAATATTTTTCATAATGTATACTTTCAGGATGCTAAATATCTTTAGAGATATATTAGATGAAAGAGATTGAAACAATATATCCTTGGCTTATTATCTACACAATGGACCAGAGATGAACCTACCCTTGACCCCCACCTGTAGTAATGCTTACTTAACATTAATGGAATAAGAATAGTAAGAAACAACCAAAGTGACAGTAATAAAATAAAAAGTAAAAAATTCAATTCATAACAATGGAAAAGGACGTAACAATTTCGGTATTGCAAAACGGCCGACTGTTCACAATGTGTGCTTTTATCGTCTGAGTTACCTCCTTTCCGTCATATTCAATTAGACTAATCTCGGCAAAGTTGGTATATCACTATGTATCACGGAAATTCAAGAGAATGTGCGACTAAGACGAAAACAACTCTGCGTTAATGAGATAAAGCTTATAATATGGATCTCCTGTTTTTATGAATTATTTCACAACAAGATTTACAATTTATTTGTTTTAAACATAACTGATGAGGCGATATGTGCTTAACATGTCTATGGATGAACTTTAATGTTCATCATTCATAAGGCATCGTTTGGTTACAGCAAAGTTTGTTCAATCTGTATTACACTACTATTACACGCCACAGTCTTTGTTCAACGTTTTTTTGGTTATAATGCTACTTGGTGCTTTCCAAATTGGAAAACGCTTTCTTGATATGAAGCGCGCATACGACGTGTTTTTCATGTATTCAAGATAATACCTCTTGAAAGTGTGAGACTTAAACAATCCTGTAGTGGATATCGCAATCACGCCTTTGAGAATTATAGTCCGAATCTATACCTTCATAGATACACACGATATCAAAGAATTTGGAAAATTGCGTTAAAATGCAAAGCAAAACTCAAGATTTAATCTCACATTTTCTTTGCGTTTCCCATCGGACTACTGCGATTTAGCACTGTCATCTAAAAACGCAAATAATGGGAAGTTCATTTTGCATTCTCGACCTTTGTAACACATATCGCATGGTATTGGAAGTATATCTTTGCAAGTTAAATTCAGGAAATTTCAAAACAAAGTTTGCGACAAATTCAATAGCGATACTGTGAGATTCGAACGAAGCGAAAACGGGTGTCGGGTTTTGGTTCGTACTTTAAGATGGACAATTGGATGTTTACTGTAAAGTGTTAATATGTGGTACCAATGACTTCTTTATAATTTCTTGATGTTACCACCGGCAAAATTGTTAGGAGCGTACAAAATTGTAAGTATTAACGGCTTTGACCGCTAAAATTAGCGTGAAATGTATAACAATGTCGTTTCTGAAACGATGTTTTAGCTCTTAGGTAGATGTGTGAAAAAAATTCCGCAAAAAAAAAAAATACAATTTGCTTCTCATTAACATTACATTTATGAACAATATTTGAAATGATATATACAATTGGATCAGGACGAAAACGGAATAGTATTTTCGCCGCCATTAGTCCCGGTGAACCGAACTATTGACAATGGAGTTTCCAATTCATTAAAAAGTTGCTTCAATGCTTCCGAGTACTTTGATTTTAATTTGGTATTGGGAAGGACTGTGTCAGATATTTTAAAATTCGTGATATCTAAATTGTGAAAATACGATTCCAGAAACGAGATTCCGTATTATGGTAGGCCTACCAGTATATAGAATCTATAAGATTTTCAAATTAACCAAACCGAAATAGCGAGCATTTACAAAATCTCAATCAATTGCCTTTCCTTCTCTATATAATTTCTTGTTTAAACTACACTATAAGTGACATGATTTTATATGTAGTTTTATTAAAACTCGCGGAAGTTTGTTCATCATTTAAATTAATATGCCGCTCACGTTGATAGTTTCACGACCTGAAAAAACAAAAACATGCATAGTGGTGACGTAAACAGTTCTTCCATAACTTTAGATGGTTGATGCATATTAGGGCCACTCTGTAAATTTAGCTGTAAAAAGCATGTACACGTATGTTTTTTATCATATACTCGCATGTGGATGTATACAACCTGAACACAACAAGAACATGCATAGTTGTGACGAAACATTGGAAACTACAAAAGAGTAAGAGATAGATATGTACACTGCCATTATTCTCTAGTTCCTTGAACCGGACTGCTATGTTCCATAGCTTTATATATTGGTCATTTTGTCTGCCCCGTGTATTTGGTTGTAAATAAGGATGCACGCATGTTTTTATTATCAATTGTACATGGTACCTTAGTGTGCATATAAATATTGGCACTTTAAGTTAAAAAAAACAACAAAATCATCTCCGAAATACAGGAGGATGTTGTACAATTTCACTGGCACCGTATCATGCACTAGCACGTGCATGCCGTTCTCTAGATTAGTTGACATCTATTTTCATACAGCTCCTCCAACAAAAAGGTAAAAATGACCGTTAAAATAAAACAAATGGAAATGTGACATATTAATTACCTTCAACGCCTTAGATCTCTCTTAATTCCTTGATAACATGTTTTGTAATATTAAATGCGTACAGATATTATATATACATGGACGGGGGCATATTTGATATTTGTGTGTTCGTGTATTCGAGGAATTTTAGAAAAACTAAAATTCCTAGGTATATTTAACTATTCTTCATGGTCTCAGTCTCAAACCTTCTAGAAATAATGGAAATTGGAATAATTGAAAGAATCGAAATTAACGTGTTAAACTATAATGCAATCTGACACTGTTATAGAGACTTCCGTACTTGGGAGCAAAACAGATTAATTGATCGAATGACGATGTAGCATTAGGGTTAGGAAGATAAGATTATTTATCATAACCTAGTCTTCTAGGCCAAGTTAGGAAATCCCATTTTGTCATCTTTTGATAGCTATTCATATGGTTATATATCTAATCATGATATATTGGGTAAAAATGTTTTAGGCAATTCTAAAACTTTAAGCTGGGCAGCAGTGTAATAGATAGAGTGTTGGCCACTCACGTAAGTGGTTGTGGGTTCGATCCCCAGCTTGACCCAGTGTCTCTCCTAAAACAACACTCAGTACTGGTTCTACCCAGGAAGTGGACTCAAGAGTTGTCCATTTAATCTCTGAGTTTTCATCACAATCGAGCTAAAAGAAATTAGTAAAAACCAAAACTTTGAAAAAAAAAAAAAATGACTCACTCCTTTAAAGGATATACATCAGGAATTTTAAAATTGACAAAAACAACATTTTCTTCTTATATATCAATCACGCCTGTATATATACCCACTGAACCCTTATATTGGCATAAGGAAAACTATTCAAACAGGCCATAATAATATACTGAAACAGGATTTCCTCACCAGGACTGTGTGCCCAGATTATACTAAAATTGTACCTTTTGTGAGGAATCAAATGAGTCACAACTTACATTTGATTGCCATTCGATCCATAATATTGGTTATACATTGTTTTGCTTATCTAAAAGAGAGTCTGAATGACAATGTGAAGGTGGTCAAGAAGATGAATGTGATAACATTTTCAGAATAGGGATTAGTTTCAATTTTACTACAAGCTGGATCCAATTAGCTCAGTCGGTAATGCATCTTGACTATAAATCCAGGGATCGCGAGTTTGAACCCCTGCCAAGCATTAGTCTCCGTGATGATTGATATACGAAAGTGCGTCTCATTATCATTGGTCTCTCACCACTGATTTAAGTAGGAAAGTTATCAGTTACTTGCATAAATGGGATGTGCTAGAGTATTGGTTAACCTTTTAGAATCCCAGGAAACAGTGGTTAGGCCAACTAATCATCTGTTAGCCCTCGATGGCATAAAAACAATGCTAAATATTTAATCAATCAATCAACAATTTTACCACTCTCATTTACATTTTTTTTAAATCAAGTTTTGGTAGATTTGAAAACCATTTGTACTGTATTTATAAATGATAATGATATGCCTTGATGTCACTTTAAAACTAATTTTATTTTTATACATTTATCGTGATTTTTCCTCACATACTGCCTTTAAAGGTAGTGTATCAGGAAAAAGGGCAATAAATGTTGTAAAATAAATAAAATTATTTCTAAAATGGATACAAAACTTATCATTATCATAAATAACAAATAATTAGTTTGGTTTAGCAAATTCACCAAAATGTGACAATAACGATATTTCAACTGGAGTTGTAAACTTGAAACGAAATCCCCATTCTAAAAATAGACAGCAATTCAATACTGTTTGACGACCATCACATCCTCATTCCGACTCTTTCTTTCTAAAATGAAACAAATTCTACAACATTTACATCAAAATGACAGATCAAATTAAAGTCAAAATCAAATCGCAGGACTCTTATATATATATATTATATATGTCAAGAATATGTTGCAATTTTAAGCGGAAAATCAATCTTAGTCTAACCAGGATACTTAGGCCAAGTTAGGGAATTCCTTTTTAATATAGTATTTTGCATGTTTAAATACAATGTAGATATCCTCATGGCAGGGTCAGTGTGTATATATGTGCATGGTATTATAAGAAAAAAAGATTTTAGACAGTAAAAATTTAAAAAATCTCGATATTCTTCCTTTAAAGAATGTCATAAAAATGAACAATGTCATTTTTTTTTCATCTTCTTTATTATAATAATGATTAAAAGATGAATTATACATTTGGTAACTAAAAATCTGACATCCAAGGTACGATGATGGTAACAAAATAATATCAACAGAAAATAAACATGATGTACCGGTACAAACAATCAATTCAAAACGAGTTTTTTAGTTTATGGAGCATTTGGTGGATTTTAAATTGTGGTTCAAGACTGGGTCACGTGACCATGTAATGATAAAAGTTTATATATTTGGTAACGTTATATGTGTATATGCACCTTTCACATGGGTACCAATCTAGTGGTCACCATGTACATCACTTAACTGGGTTCCAATCTAGGGAATATCATATACATCACTGAACTGGGTACCAATCTAGGGAACATCATATACATCACTTAACTGGGTACCAATCTAGGGAACATCATATACTTCAGCTAACTGGGTACCAATCTAGGGAACATCATATACATCACTAAACTTGGTACCAATCTAGGAAACATCATATACATCACTAAACTTGGTATCAATCTAGGGAACATCATATACATCACTTAACTGGGTACCAATATAGGAAACATCATATACATCACTTAACTGGGTACCAATATAAGAAATATCGTATACATCACTAAAGTTGGTACCAATCTAGGGAACATCATATACATCACTTAACTGGGTACCAATCTAGGGAACATCATATACATCACTAAACTTGGTACCAATCTAGGAAACATCATATACATCACTTAATTGGGTACCAATCTAGGGAACATCATATAAATCACTTAACTGGGTACCAATATAGGAAATATCATATACATCACTTAACTGGGTACCAATCTAGGGAAAATCATATACATCACTAAACTTGGTACCAATCTAGGGAACATCATATACATCACTTAATTGGGTACCAATCTAGGGAACATCATATACATCACTTAACTGGGTACCAATCTAGTGAACATCATATACATCACTTAACTGGGTACCGATCTAGGGAACATCATATACATCATTAAACTGGGTACCAATATAGGGAACATCATATACATCACCTTACTGGGTACCATTCTAGGAAACATCATATACATCACTTAACTAGGTACCAATCTAGGGAACATCATATACATCACTTAACTTGGTACCAATCTAGGGAACATCATATAAATCACTTAATTGGGTTCCAATCTAGGGAACATCATATAAATCACTTAACTGGGTACCAATCTAGGGAACATCATATACATCACTTAACTTGGTACCAATCTAGGGAACATCACATACATCACTAAACTTGGTACCAATCTAGGGAACATCATATGCATCACTTAATTGGGTACCAATCTAGGGAACATCATATACATCACTTAACTGGGTACCATTCTAGGGGAGATCATATACATTACTAAACTGGGTACCATTCTAGTGAACATCATATATATCTCATAACTGGGTACCAATTAAGGGAACATCATATACATCACTGAACTTGGTACCAATCTAGGGAACATCATACACATCACTAAACTTGGTACCAATCTAGGGAACATCATATACATCACTTAATTGGGTACCAATCTAGGGAACATCATATAAATCACTAAACTGGGTACCAATGTAGTGAACATCATATACATCACTTAACTCTTTTTTTGACATATGATGTAGAGTTTCAACCTCTATTTCTTTTGCATAATGAGATGTAGGGCTTTGGCCTCCTTTCTGGACACTTAATGTAGGCTTTGACCCATTGTTCAATGCAGCGTTCAATCCTCTCCTGCTTAGGAACTCCGGGCTATGTTAAAATGTATAGTCAAGGATTTATATAGAGCAGGAAAAGCAGAAGATTGATATGTTATGAACGATCGCGTATTCAGGCAAATTATCGGGAAATCTCGTTTTCAAATATATTAACTTCCATTCACATCAGAAATACAAGTGTGAAGTACATCAGGAGGTTTTATATAGCAAGTTAGTATAATCTATTTTATAATGTACAATTGTTTCATCAATATGTTCTCTCTTCCCATATGATTTGATTTCTTCTCCAGGTAATTTCAATTCCTTTCGGGTATCATTTTTTTAAACATTGACTTAATCTTTTTTTATGTCTGATTCGCAAAACTAGTTTTGTTATGAGAATAACAATTTGCAGTAATGATGTTGTTGTTGCTTTTGTTGTTGTTGCTGTTGTTGATGATGGTGGTGGTGGCAGTGGTTGTGGTGGTGGTTATGATGATGGTGGTATTGGTGGTGATGATGATAATGAGGATGAGGATGGTGAATATGATAGTGATGAGGATGATAATGTTGTAGTGGTGACGGTGTTTGTGATTCTATTATATCATCAACTTAATGTTTATGTTCCATTGGGAAGTTGATTTCTTTCTGAGTAAAATGTGATATTTTACCCATATGTAGAGATGAGTGTGCTGGTAAAACTTTCAGGAAAGAGTGATAAGGAAAAGTGTACGTCTGTTACTACTCGATGACATAAATGTGACGCTAAATAATTCAAACCAACCTAGTTTCTTCAATCTTGCTCTCATTGCAAATACTTCGTTTATCCAGAGACATATCCACATTAAGTTATGTGTTATTACTTTGAACTCACAAGTTGAATGATTGAAAAGAGTTTCAATGGTAAGTGTTTGATTCTCTTTTTACAACGATTGATAATATATAATTTGGTAAATCCATCATAATAGCAGAGCTTGTATTTCATGCAAATGCTGCAAATTATTTGGTACCTTCAAATGAAAAGTATCATTTAAATATCTAATGAATGGCTTTCAGGCAATAACAGGACCAATACACATTCTGGCTGGATCGTACAGTATAAATTTGTACTATCAGAAATACACACAGCAGGGCGTAAGAGGAAAACATGTTATTGCACTATGTAACAGTAAGTTTTATGGTTAGCTGCAGCAAAGCCTTTTAAAGACTATATACATTAATATATCCTTTTTAAATTAACTAATCAAATAATGGGAAAGGGTCCTTCACTAACACTATTACTTATACATTATTGGCTAGATAACAAGATTCTAGTAAACAGTAGTTTATAGACTGCTTCTGTTTAATTTAAAGAACACTATACATGAAACAGTATAGTGTCTTTCATTCATAAATGTACACAATTTAAGATTTCAATTGGGTTATAATTTCATATACATTCAACAGATACTATTTACATATTTGAAACAAACAAATGAATATTAATTTATTCGGGAAGATAATTTAAGTTGTTTGTTTGTCTTTATATATTGAACATTAAATACTTTTTGGAATTTCTTTGAACTATGTTTTTGGTAAGTTGGTACACTGAGTTATAAGGTGTATACATTTTTTTCAGGTGAGTTGCTAACGTAACCCACCAATAATGAAGTTTGTAGTGTGAGCTATGAAATGTAAACTGTAAACTCCCCGTCAATCCAAGGAGGTGGCGGATGACTTTTTACCCATGGCCGTTCCAAGGTGGTAACTGTTGATATTTTACCCATGGCCGTTCCAAGGCAGTAACAGTTGATATTTTACCCATGGCCGTTCCAAAGCGGTAACAGTTGATATTTACCCATGGCCGTTCCAAGGTGGTAACAGTTGATATTTACCCATGGCCGTTCCAAGGTGGTAACAATTGATATTTTACCCACGGCCGTTCCAAGGTGGTAACAGTTGATATTTACCCACGGCCGTTCCAAGGCAGTAACAATTGATATTTTACCCATGGCCGTTCCAAGGTGGTAACTGTTGATATTTTACCCACGGCCATTCCAAGGCAGTAACAATTGATATTTTACCCATGGCCGTTCCAAGGTGGTAACTGTTGATATTTACAAATGGCCGTTCCAAGGCGGTAACAATTGATATTTTTACCCATTGCCGTTCCAAAGCGGTAACAGTTGATATTTACCCATGGCTGTTCCAAGGCAGTAACAATTGATATTTTAGCCATGGCCATTCCAAGGTGGTAACAGTTGATATTTTACTTATGGCCGTTCCAAGGTGGTAACAGTTGATATTTACACATGGCCGTTCCGAGGCGGTAAACATTGATATTTACCCATGGCTGTTCCAAGGCAGTAACAATTGATATTTTAGCCATGGCCGTTCCAAGGTGGCAACAGTTGATATTTACCCATGGCCTTTCCAAGGCAGTAACAGTTGATATTTTACCCATGGCCGTTCCAAGGTGGGAACAGTGGATATTTACCCATGGCCGTTCCAAGGCCGTAACAGTTGATATTTTACCCATGGCCGTTCCAAGGTGGTAACAGTTGATATTTTTACCCATGGCCGTTCCAAGGCAGTAACTGCTGATATTTTACCCATGGCCGTTCCAAGGCGGTAACAGTTGATATTTCACCCATGGCCGTTCCCAGGTGGTAACAGTTGATATTTTACCCGTGGCCATTCCAAGGCGATAACTGCTGATATTTTACCTATGGCCGTTCCAAGGTGGTAACAGTTGATATTTTTACCCATGGCCGTTCCAAGGCAGTAACTGCTGATATTTTACCCATGGCCGTTCCAAGGTGGTAACAGTTGATATTTTTACCCATGGCCGTTCCAAGGCAGTAACTGCTGATATTTTACCCATGGCCGTTCCAAGGCGGTAACAGTTGATATTTCACCCATGGCCGTTCCCAGGTGGTAACAGTTGATATTTTACCCATGGCCGTTCCAAGGCGATAACTGCTGATATTTTACCTATGGCCGTTCTAAGATGGTAACAGTTGATATTTTACCCATGGCCATTCCAAGGCGGTAGATGATATTTTACCCATGTTGTTCCAAGATGGCAAAAGTTCTATCACAAAGGCAAAGAGAGATGTGGTAGTGCAGTGGATATCACTGGCAGCTCAAACAAGAGGAAGTGGGTTGGTTCCCAAGCTCGGCCCAATGGCCTCTCAGAAAACAACACTCAATATTGGTTTCTACACAGGAAGCGGACTTATAACGTTTAATATCAGATCTATAATTTCATATAATTACGTAATAATTGATCTAATATGAATCGGTATAAAATAATTCAATAAAAATCTATATGTTTTATCTAAAATCAAGGAAATATTTGTCCAGTAAGACACGTAGTATTAAAGGACATACTTTTTTTATTAACACCAATATCCAATTCAAATGTTATAAATGGACATAATTTGGCAATTGATCTGATTACTACTAAACTCTCAGCCACATTGCCTTTGAAGGTATGGACATAAAATGGGCAAATGAACAGTCTGCCTCTGAACTTAAATTGTACCAAGTTTTGTTTTGGCTACCTCAATCCATTAAAAAATAAAATGAAAAGTCATGAAGTCCGAGACCCAGACATTCATTATTGGGAAACAATGGTAAAAAAGTACATCATGATTTTTTAAAATATCTATTCAGTAAATATAACATGTAATTATGGTCATAGAATGTGTCCGTCAAATACAGTGACAAACATAACAAAACAGGTTTTTTATAAAGATGTATTGAGTTTGAGTAAGGCCTTTGAAATACTATTGTTAAAATATGTCTTTTACAGTGCAGTAAATCAAGAGCAATATTAAAATTAACTTTGACCAACAACCACGAGATTGCAAATATAAATAAAGATTTTAATTCATACCAAATAAAAACACAATCTTAATACATAGCATATAAAAATAACTAACTGGTAAACTTTCTCACTAAAGTTTTCAAACCATTTTTGGAATCCAGAACCTCAGCAGTGAGAACCAAGCAGTCTTTAGAAACATACCATATCAAAAAACCATCCTGGTATATACCATATCAAAATACCATCTTGGTATATACCATATCAAATACCATCCTGGTATATACCATATCAAAATACCATCCTGGTATATACCATATCAAATACCATCTTGATATATACAATATCAAAATACCATCCTGGTATATACCATATTCAAATACCATCCTGGTATATACCATATCAAAATAACATCTTGATATATACCATATCAAATACCATCCTGGTATATACCATATCAAAATACCATCCTGGTATATACCATATCAAAATACCATCCTGGTATATACCATATCAAAATACCATCCTGGTATATACCATATCAAATACCATCCTGGTATATACCATATCAAATACCATCTTGATACACAACTTATCAACATATTATCTCGGTATATAACTACACCAACACACCATCCTGGTATATACCATATCAAATACCATCCTGGTATATACCATATCAAATACCATCCTGGTATATACCATATCAAATACCATCTTGATACACAACTTATCAACATATTATCTCGTTATATAACTACACCAACACACCATCCTGGTATATACCATATCAAAATACCATCCTGGTATATACCATATCAAATACCATCCTGGTATATACCACATCAAATACCATCTTGATACACAACTTATCAACATATTATCTCGTTATATAGCTACACCAACACACCATCCTGGTATATACCATATCAAAATACCATCCTGGTATATACCATATCAAATACCATCTTGATACACAACTTATCAACATATTATCTCGTTATATAGCTACACCAACACACCATCCTGGTATATACCATATCAAATACCATCCTGGTATATACAATATCAAATACCGTCTTGATACACAACTTATCAACATATTATCTCGGTTTATAACTACACCAACACACCATCTTGGTATATTCCATATCAAAATACCATCCTGGTATATACAATATCAAAATACCATCCTGGTATATACCATATCAAAATACCATCCTGGTATATACCATATCAAAATACCATCCTGGTATATACCATATCAAAATACCATCTTGGTATATACCATATCAAAATACCATCTTAAGTATGTATGAGTAGGCTAAAACATAGTTTGGTTTAAACTTATAAAACAAAACAATAACAGATACATAACTACACTATGCCACAGTAATGCCAATATCCTAAACTAGTAAAGCACAGTTGCCCCTGATATATGTTAATCAATTTTGTAAAAAATTAAGACACCTGTAAAATTTGACTGCAGTTGACTAACATCAAACATTGACTTGTATTCCATAATTATGCAGTTACATGCCACATAATAATTAGATACACAGGCCTTTTCTGAAGTTATTCCTCGCAAACCAAACAGGACGACACTTATTGCCCCGTCTTTATTCCTCGCAAACCAAACAGGACGACACTTATTGCCCCGTCATTATTCCTCGCAAACCAAACAGGACAACACTTATTTCCCCGTCATTATTCCTTGCAAACCAAACAGGATGACACTTATTGCCCCGTCTTTATTCCTCGCAAACCAAACAGGACGACACTTATTGCCCCGTCATTATTCCTTGCAAACCAAACAGGACGACACTTATTGCCCCGTCATTATTCCTTGCAAACCAAACAGGACGACACTTATTGCCCCGTCACCATTCTTTGAATGATGGGAGCGTAAAAACCCAATTGTGATGCTTCCAACAATAATCTGAATGCCCAATGAAATAATGAACATGAACGCTCATGTGTAGTAAAAAAGTATTTGAATATTTACATGGGAGTACATGTATAACTAAATGTGTGTAAAAATGTATTTATAAAAACTGACCATTTTACAGGTAAAACAAGCCACCTTGTTTCTTACATACCTGTAATCAATATCAAGGTGTATGTAAAACAATGTGAAAAGATACAAACATCGATGTATTTGGAATGACGCATTGTTTTGAATCTGAAATACAATATCTACCCTTCTATAACTGAACACAGAACTTTTGAACCTAATTATTTATTTATAAAGCTTGGTGCTCAGCATTTAGAGGATAGTTTATGTCTGGTCGACCCAGTGTCGGTATAATACGACTTGAAGGGGCATCATACCATGTTTCTGTGGCATGATACTCAAGTGTGGCAGTGCTTAAAGCAGTCTAAAGTGACGTTAAAATACAACATCATATATATATATATATATATATGCAACATATTTTCATTAAACACTCAATATAAGGGGGAAAAAACAGTATCTCAAAAAGTAACTAATATCAATTTTATCAATGCCATTACGATATTTCGATAAATTGCACCATTTGTATCCGAGACAATTTACATGGTTAATTGACAAACGGCGACACTGAAACCAATTTCAATGTCTTGACATCAAAGCCATCTTTCCAGTTATGAACCAATAACTATATGGAGATATGAATCCTTTAATTGGTCCTATATTGCTCACCTGTGGCAGAGGAGACAATGCCAAATTTTGCAGGTGCTAGAGTGTACATAAATTAATATAATGCCTTTTTTGTTGATTCAAGGACCACAGACCCCAGTTCAAGAACTTGTCCAAGAAATTCTGGCTACATAACAACGGTGTAAGTTTAAAATATAACCTGTGAGTGCTAGATTGCACACAACATCAAATTCACACAATTTTTGACAATTCAAGGGCCATGACTCTGACAATATTTATCCAATTGGCCAGTTCAAGAACTTGTTCAATATATTATTGTTACATAATAACTGTGTAAGTATGTCGGAGATTAAATGAAAACTGCAAGTGCTAGATGCACACAAGGTAACTCCAACACTAATTATCTAATTTGACCAGTTCAAAAACTTGTCCTAGATATTATAGTTATATAACTATTGTATTTGTTTAATGTGAATCAAATGTAAACTGCACGTGCTAGAGTGCACACAACAACAAAAACCACATTTTTGATGATTCAAAGACCATAACTGTGACATTAGTTTTATGATTTTATATGATTTGAACAGTTCAAGAACATGTCCAAGATATTATGCTTATATAACTACTACATAAGTTTGGCTGACATCAAGTGAAAGTTGCGTTAACAAGAACGCACACTATGTCAAATAATGCAATTTTGGACGATTCAAGGGCCATTACTGTACAATTAATTATCTGATTTGGCCAGTTCAAAAATTCATCCAAGATATTATGGTGAGAATCAAATGAAAAATGCTGGTTCTAGAGTGCACACAATATCAAATATTGCATTTTTTAGAGTTTAAAGGGCCATAACTTTGACATTAATAATCCTATTTGGCCAATTCAGGAACGTGTATGAGATATTAAAGTTATATAACTACAGTGTAAGTTTGGTGAGAATCAAATGAAAAATAAGGGTATTAGAGAGAACACACGGTCGAATAGACGACTGACGACAGGTGATCAGAATAGCTCTATTTGAGTTTTGCTCATGTGAGCTAAGAAATATTAAGTTTGTGAAAAAGGACTAGTGGTGTCCCGCTAGTTTATCATCAAAATATCAGTAAATCCTGTATACATCAGATAAGGATCTAAATACACATATAAATCAGATGAAAATCTAAATACATGTATAAATCATAGAAGGATCTAAATACATGTATACATCATATAAGGATCTAAATACATGTTTACATCATAGAAGGATCTAAATACATGTATACATCATAGAAAGATCTAAATACATGTATAAATCATATAAGGATCTAAATACATGTTTACATCATATAAGGATCTAAATACATGTATACATCATATAAGGATCTAAATACATGTATAAATCATAGAAGGATCTTAATACATGTATACATCATATAAGGATCTAAATACATGTTTACATCACAGAAGGATCTAAATACATGTATACATCATAGAAAGATCTAAATACATGTATAAATCATATAAGGATCAAAATACATGTATAAATCATATAAGGATCTAAATACATGTTTACATCATAGAAGGATCTAAATACATGTATACATCATAGAAAGATCTAAATACTTGTATAAATCATGTAAGGATCTAAATACATGTATACATCATATAAGGATCCAAATACATGTATACACCATATAAGAATCTAAATACATGTATACATCATATAAGGATCTAAATACATGTATACCGGTACAGCATATAAGGACCTAAATAAATGTATACATCATATAAGGGTCTAAATACATGTATAAATCAGATAAAGATCTAAATACTGTAATGCTCAGTATTTTGACCATCTACAATTTATCAGACATTTATTCAAAGAATTAACCTACACTATTTTAAATGTTTTGTTTTGTTTTACATTTCATGTCAAGTAATTATTTACCTAATATTGTATCTTTCAACAGCGTCATTGTTGACCTAGTTACATGGCTAGATAAAATGTGTTATCCGTAAACACTTCACTGTTATTGTTTGACCATGCTTTGATCCGCTATTTTGGATGTTGACAGTAGTGCATGATTGGAATTGTTGTCATAGCGACTAACAAGTTTGACTGCAGTTGACTAACATCAAACATTGACTTGTATTCCATAATTATGCAGTTACACACCACACACTAATTAGATACACAGGCCTTTTCTGAATTTATTCCTCGCAAACCAAACAGGACGACACTTATTGCCCCGTCATTATTCCTCGCAAACCAAACAGGATGACACTTATTGCCCCATCATTATTCCTCGCAAACCAAACAGGACAACACTTATTGCCCCGTCAATATTCCTTACATACAAAACAGGACGACACTTATTGCCCCGTCGTTATTCCTCGCAAACCAAACAGGACGACACTTATTGCCCCGTCATTATTCCTCGCAAACCAAACAGGACGACACTTATTGCCCCATTGTTATTCCTTGCAAACCAAACAGGATAACACTTATTGGCCTGTCATTATTCCTTGGAAACCATACACGACGATACTTATTGCCCCGATGTTATTCCTCGCAAACCAAGCAGGACAACAACACTTATTGCCCCCTCATTATTCCTCGCAAACCAAACAGGACGACACTTAATGCCCCGTCCTTATTCCTCTCAAACCAAACAGGACAACACTTATTTCCCCGTCATTATTCCTCGCAAACCAAACAGGACGACACTTATTGCCCCGTCCTTATTCCTCTCAAACCAAACAGGATGACACTTATTGCCCCGTCTTTATTCCTCCCAAACCAAGCAGGACAACACTTATTGCCCCCTCATTATTCCTCGCAAACCAAACAGGACGACACTTAATGCCCCGTCCTTATTCCTCTCAAACCAAACAGGACAACACTTATTTCCCCGTCATTATTCCTCGCAAACCAAACAGGACGACACTTATTGCCCTGTCCTTATTCCTCTCAAACCAAACAGGACGACACTTATTGCCCCGTCCTTATTCCTCTCAAACCAAACAGGACGACACTTATTGCCCCGTCGTTATTCCTCGCAAACCAAACAGGACGACACTTATTGCCCCGTCGTTATTCCTCGCAAACCAAACAGGACCACATTTATTGCCCCGTCGTTATTCCTCGCAAACCAAACAGGACCACACTTATTGCCCCGTCGTTATTCCTCTCAAACCAAACAGGACCACACTTATTGCCCCATTGTTATTCCTCGCAAACCAAACAGGACCACACTTATTGCTCCGTCGTTATTCCTCGCAAACCAAACAGGGTGACACTTATTGCCCCGTCGTTATTCCTCGCAAACCAAACAGGACCACACTTATTGCTCCGTCGTTATTCCTCGCAAACCAAACAGGACGACACTTATTGCCCCGTCACCATTCTTTGAATGACACGAGCGTACAAACCAAATTGTGGTGCTTCCAACAATAATCTGAATGCCCAATGAAATAATGAACATGAATGCTCATGTGTAGTAAAAAAGTATTTGAATATTTACATGGGAGTACATGTATTACTAAATGTGTGTAAAAATGTATTCATAAAAACTGACCATTTTACAGGTAAAACAAGCCACCTTGTTTCTTACATACGTGTAATCAATATCAAGGTGTATGTAAAACAATATGAAAAGATACGAAACATCAATGTATTTGGAATGATGCATTGTTTTGAATGCCCAGTATTTTGACAGTCTATAATTTATCAGACATTTATTCAAAGAATTAACCTACACTATTTTAAATGTTTTGTTTTGTTTTACATTTCATGTCAAGTAATTGTTTACCTAATATTGTATCTTTCAACAGCGTCATTGTTGACCTAGTTACATGGCTAGATAAAATGTGTTATCCGTAAACACTTCACTGTTATTGTTTGACCATGCTTTGATCTGCTATTTTGGATGTTGACAGTAGTGCATGATTAGAATTGTTGTCATAGTGACTAACAAGCTAACTAAACTTTAGAATTCAGCATCCTTGTATATTTATTGAAAATTAAAGTTTATAGCAGTGAAAATTGTTTTTTAAATGTAAGAATCATATTGAATAGTTATTTGTTTATTGACTTGTAGTAAATTTTGATAATACTAAATTCAATTTAGTGTTTTAATCTTGAAATTTTGCGCACAATGCAAAATGTGTGCTTTTCAACATTAAAGTGCACAGTATAGTTGGTGCTCTCTCTCTAGTGCACATAGTTATTGGTGCGCCACACCAATAGTTTCGGTGTGCGTATATAAGGAGTACACACCTATAGTAGGACTCCGATTTTCATTTTCTTAGGTACTCATTGCCATTTTTTTGTTGTTTTATTTATAAATACTAAAGAGTTCATTATTTATTTAATTTAGAAAGTAACTAACTAACCAGTAAAGTGACCTAACCTTTAAAGTGAAGTTATCTATTACACATTTAAAGCAGTCATTTTGGTACTTTATTGAAGTAACAGTAATTTAAGTAATATCCAGTCAAAGTTGATAATTTATTGATTTATTGATGAGACAACTGGACGCTATATAATTTAAAGCTCATAGATATCTGTTTTGATCATTTTCACTTTGAAACTGTATTAAATGTTACAATTCATTATTCTACTCATGAAAATAAAAGAATAAAACTTAGATTATTGTTTTAGTCATACTTTAACCTGCCTAGCTAGTAGATCTACTTAATTTTAAGTTCCATTCTACTAAGTTATTTTTACAATCTATCTGAGTGTTGACCCGCCAGCATAGACCTGAATATTGTACGAGACGCGTTACCCGAGCATGTAACAATACATGTATACATCATATAAGGATCTAAATACATGTATACATCATATAAGGATCTAAATACATGTATACATCATATAAGGAGCTAAATACATGTATAAATCAGATAAAGATTTAAATACATGTATAAATCAGATAAGGATCTTAATACACACAGGGATGTTTTAATTGCATATTTGCATCATATAGATATCATGTACACATACAATACCGGTATACTTAGTATAGTTTACAAAAATAAAATCGAGTGAAAATTTATCAAAACTGACATGTATCTTTTTCTTTTTCCTCAGTAGATCTTTATAGAAGATCTTTATATTCTTGTACCAAGTCATCACATACTTGTATGCTATACTTCTCACTAAACAGTTATGCCCATTTTTTCCCACAGTAATATGATTCTTACGCTTAAAAACAAGGCCTATGTAATTTGGTTTCGAAATATTTTCAAAATGGTTCATAGTAGTTGTGATTTCTTGCTGCAGATGAGAAGAACAAAAGTTGGCATAGCATATACTGCAATAAGACATCACTGGTGTTAAAAAAGTGACTTTTATAGGATTTCAAAATATGCATGTATTTATGAGAATTTGAGGACTTCTTTTTTCAAAAAATCTGAGGGTGTCACTGCACCCTCTTTTAAAAAAAAAACAATGTGGAAAACCTACCATTTATTATGCATTTTTATGTGGGTTTACATTCCTGCTATGAAAAAATAAAATTATAAAAAATTTCCATGTGGAATTCTTTTTTTACAAGGGAAATGCTAGACCGTATTTTACATAGAACAAAGAACAAAATTTAACTGTGTAGTGAGACCTATACTATTCAGATGCCAACACCACTTCAACATTGCAAGTTGTTGTATTCTATACAAAAAAGCATCATAATCTTCCATTCATCATGCTGTGATAAAGTTCAATGATTAATCAGCATGTTTAAAGTCAGTAAGTTAATTAACAAGACCATGTCATAAATGACCAATCTTACAACTGTGGGTGACAAATATATACAGCAGACTTTAGGCAATCTGGCATGTGGTAACAAATGCTTTACAATATTATAAACAAAACTGATCCTTATCTTAATAAAAACAATAGAAAAGAATCTTAAAAACACTTAAAAACATAATCTGACATTGAGTGCTAATTAAGACTAGGAAAATAAATAATTTTTAATCGCAAATTTAACTTAAACTTCTCTTTTAAACTGGTTTATTAATCAGTACACATATCATCACACGATCTGGTCCTTCAACATTTAGTAGTACTTTACTTTCAACATATAAGCAGGGACTGTTTATACGTCTCTCATTTCCATTGAGTTAATCTACTAAATCAAAGATATAGTCTATCTATTTTAGAAATTAAATGGTAAAAAAAGTGAAAATCTACAAATACGTTTTCTTAGAACTATTTGTTATAATTTATATACGAGTGAGTATACATTACATGAATACACCATTTTTCTTATATTATGGTTTTACAAAAAAGGTCAAAAGACAATACATTTCTGGTCCGACCTAATACCACATGTCATATGATTAGTGTATACGAAGGACATCTATTACTTCTTCCCGTCTCCTTCAGCGTATCCTTTACATGTTAGTGGCCCCCCTTGATGCAAGTACACAGGAGGCCAGATTGTCCGCGCCACCTTCATACCACGAGTTCTGTACTCTTTAAACAGGTTTGTGTTAAATTTATCACCAGGATGCGTGGCAAAGTCAATAATCATTGGTGGATACTGTGCACCCATTAACCAACACAGTTGTACACACTTGTTGACATATTTAGCAACATCAGCATTTTGTAAAATGTCCTCTGGAAATTGTTTACTCTGCTGCAGTGATGACATAACAGCCTGCAAGATAAGGACATATGCATAAACTATCTGGCACTTCAATTCTTTGTTGTCACAGTCACATAGACACAAACACAAAGGTTAGACACACAGCTAGATAAACTCCTTTTTAGTATGTAGGGACCTTTTTCACAAATAGAACCAAATTTCAGTTGCCCATTTATCATTTTATAAGGCAACTATCATGTTCTGGTTAATATTTGTACCCTAAACACCAAAAGTTTGATAAACAAAAATAGACGAACTTATGGATCAACGAGTTCATGTCTAGACAAACATTGACAGACAGATTTTAACACAATACATGTACATGTTTACAGGCATGTAAGAAACATTATTGCAAATGATAGCAAATAAATGTGTACATAAAATTCAGTTCTAAGTATTATGATCTTTTATTTTCCATTAGCTGGTTACCTTTTGAACTTCATGATTTATGTGCCAAAAATAAAATTTCGCACTACTTCGACATACACTATAAACACTTGTACATGCATTCTGATATAATTATCGACAGATATTTTCGACTTTTATCTTAACATATCTATTTTTCGTGAGAGAAAATTGTCACCCCCTCATGTTATTGTTAATTTTTAAAACTATTGAGTTCTAGGATTGTTGATAGGGCTCAAAGAAAAACTGCAATGGTAATGAAAAACAAAGTGGATATGCACATCATAGTTTCACTTTTACACTGGTCATTTGCAACACGTTTTGTCAAAACATGATCAAGTTGTGGAGAAGAAACGGGCATGATTTTTAATCAGAATATTCACATAACTCAACCACAAATTTCTCTTAACCAGAATGGAAAAGGAATAAGCAAAACTAGGTTTCAGGTTGATCCTTCTCAGCAAGTTCATGGGAACAACATTGGAAAGGGTCGTCACTCAGTTGAAAATCATCCTTCCAGATAAGTGACAGTTTCAGTTAAAATGGGAGTGTTGGTTCAATAGAACAAGCGCAAACATAAGATTTATCTTTAATTCTTCAAATGCAAAGGGCCATAAAAATCACGGAACAAGAATGCAAAAGGGATATGCCCAGCTAGACCTTACACTGATCCTTCTCATCAAGTTTTGGCTAAATCCAACCACAGATGTTAGACAAATTCTATGGAAAAGATTTTGTGACAGATGGGAAGCACAAAAACAATGTGTCTCCAGTAAGGGGGTCACATCACTACCTCTATGTTAAATCACCTAACAATCTCTGACTAAACAGGAAACTTGCATCTCCTTATCAAATGTTGATAAACTAGCATTATAGCATACTTATTTGGCATATAATCATTTAAAATTCTATGACAACTGAGTTGTTTACATAAAATATAACTTGTATGTATGTGCATAATGGAGAATACTTGTACACATACCACAGGTGTGACATTCTTCCATGTCTCGGACGCGATCATTTTACGGAAATCTTTGATGAGGGGCTCCAGGTTGGACTTCTGGGTACTCTGTAAGGAAATCAGAGGTAAAAATATCAATACTTCGACAACTTAATATGTCTATATAAGCTTAAAATAAATATACACATACATCTGTGCTCGCTTTCATGAAAACTTATGCATAATACTATTATTCACAAAATACAATGTGAACCTGAAGTGTATCATCAGTAGTTCTGAGACATTAATCAAAACTAGCTTGCAAAATAACAACTTTGATTGTATAATCCAAGTATGAAAAGGGCAATAAGTCTGCATATATCAACAACAGAGTTTTCTCACTCATCCCAAACATTTTCGTATGCGGATGTGTGCAGTATTAAGTATTTTATATAAAAAGGGATATAATTCACTCTAAATTTAAAAACAGAGTTACCCCAGTTATCTCCCTGAGTGGAAGTGAACATGTGTGTGTGACTTAAAAATCAGCAGCTGGTATTTTATAACAAACAGCATTTTTTCTCTACAACTAAGACATGGTTCAAAGTTTGCTTTAATACTTGTAACTTTGTTAATATTCCACAGATGTTGACAAAGGACAGACACCCCTAGAAAATTAGTGCCAGAAATATATCAAACGTGATTTGCTGAAGTTGTAACAATTTGTTTCACAATCAATGTAAAATAAATAAGTTTAAACTAATCTGAACATAACTATTTATAGTCATCAAGATAATGGACACTAATGCCAAACATTTTGAGCACTATTTTCAGATGGAACAAAATGACATGGCATCATGTACATCCATTCCAGAAGTTCAGTGGATAAAATATACCAGTATAAAACTGTAACATGAAAATCTATACCGATGCTGGGGTGAATAAACAGCTCCCGTAACTATTCGAAAAGTCACGTTAAAAATAAAACAATTTACATTATCATCATCAACAACAACTTGCAGAAGTGGAGTTTTAATGATCAAAACAAAGAAAATAATTATGATCATGGGACGTAGTAAATACCACTTACAGCTTTCAATATGTCTTTGGACGCAGGTGTAGCTCCGAGTGTTTTCGACATCTGGGCACGATTACCTTGGAGTGCTGCAGTTGGCTGAATGCCATGATTCTGTAAGCAAATATACCTGATTGTTTAAAGACAGTTCTAATTACACCTATGTAAGTATAATGGTGGATTGTTGGCTACATAACGTTATTATACATCGCTGGTCGGGAGAGTCCTTCATGACTGGGTCATCTTAGGAGTCTTACCACTTACCTCTCACTACTGTGGGTATGAGCTAATCTTGGTGCAAAAAACTGTATGTGAGAAAGTTTTCTAGTTAAATACGGAGGGAGTCCCTCCTAAGGGACGCAGTTTCTACTCAGACTGATACGGAGTCTTCCTCCACCAATCAAACTAGGGAGTACAACTTAAGAGTAGTTGGTTATATTTCTTCAAAATCAACAGAGTTAAATAAGAATTTACATCTTACATTATACTGCTCAAAATTATTATATATGAAAATCCACATTTCTGTATGGTTTGTAAATATGAACTTATGCCATAATGCAGTACGTTTTACAAGGTGTGAAACAATAATACAGTCCTATTTTTGCATTAATCTATGTAATATAAACATATCAAATATATAAGAACACCATTATAAAAAGTTTATTATTTTTATCAGGAGCTGTTGTAAATGAGGTTGTGGGTCTGAGCCCAACTGTTCTACTATAATTCGTTCTGAGGTCTTCATCCACAAATAAACTGGATGTACCATTATAGAACACGTTATGTATGTGTAAAAATAACATTTAACCCTATTCAAATAATAAACTATGTATATTTCATGCACCCATATGTCCACCTCAATATACATACCTGAACATCAAAGAACATCGGCGATGTAATGCTGTTTTCCAGCTGTGTGTATTGAATTTCTGACGCTTTGTTGCTTATTTCATGACATTTCTGCAATATACAAAATTTGACTCCATGGTGAGCAATACAAATATGTGAGCAATGTAGCTTCGTCATATGATAACCAGGTGAAACAAACAATTAAAACATTCATTTACAGACGATAAATCAATCATTCTGAACAGACATATTATATAAATGTAACATACATTTAACATAACATTAATATGTCAGAGAAAAAAAATGGTTGACTTTTGAAAGTTTGTCTTATAACAATGTCTACCACATGACAGAGAACGGGGCAATGACAATGAAATAAAACATGTTTAACAAATTCAATGCACTAATGGTTACTGAGATAAAAACATGCTATAATACAAAAATTAAAAAACGGTTATGGCATCTATACCTATGCATGTTTTCTTCAATACTGAACATACTAATTCATGTTAAATTAAATCTTAATAGTGTTTTATGAGATACGAGCTTTTACAAAACTTTAAACAATATTCCTAAGTATACAAGTGGCAATAGTTCTGCATAAACAGATAGTAGTGGATACATCCAGCATCATCGAGACCCACGGTTAATCCATTTGATGGAGAGTATCGGTATTGACACCAAGGGATATCAGATGATGACAATCACGTAAAGTTTTATTGATGTATGGCTACTAGTTACTGAGATATGATATTGCTAAGAATCTTTTTTAAGTATATATATGGGTCATAATACAGCCTAAAATTAAAATGGATTAATCCTTTTTGCGTCAATGTATCTAAAATAATTTACGATAGTGATAACATGTGAAGTTTCACAGATGTATGAGTAGTTACTGAGATATGAACTCGCTTTTAACAGTCCATAACAATATGGAACATGAAACTGATTAAATAACTTCAACATGATACAAAAACAAAGACAACTTAAAATCTTGTAACAGCGCCATGTCACTAAAGCTCAGGTACCTTCAACATCTCATACAGAATGTTTAGTGAGTCTCCTTCTGATAGTTTTCTCTGTTCTGTTAAAAACTCGAAGGCGTCCGTCCAGTCATCGTCGTAAGTGGACGTGAACTGTTCAGCCAGTTTCATAGGCCTGTTTGGGTCACTCAGCTCCGTTATATTCGGGTTACCAGACTTCAACAGACGTGATGCAAGGTCACTCACTCTATTGATAGAAACACAATTTAACCATTTTAGGCAATGTTATACAGCACAAGCACGCATGTTTATTAAATATGTTTGTAACATCATCTAAACAAGAGCACCACAAGCGGGTACAGACGATCGTCTTTTTTCCAAATCTATTACGTAGGTCAAAGTCAGTGAAGTAAACTTGATGGTGATTAGTTTAAAAAATCAATACTATTACTGAAAAAATAAAACAGATTTAAAAAAATCACCAAAAAAATTAGAGATATCGAAGAACAACGTTAATTCGACTATTTTAGCCTTGTCGATCACAGAACAGTATATTATAATATACCATCAGAAAAACAGATATATCTGTATGAATAAAACCATCTTTCATATTAGAAAAATAGTAGATACATATATGTGCAACTAGGACTATTAGGGCAGAATATACATTATGTCTATGTCTGGCTAAGGCTAGCTAGCCAGTACTTAAGCTGAAATGTATTCAATTTAATTTTAAAATCTGGGTGTGGATGTGGGGGTGTATGTGCCAAAGTTTAATAAACAGGACTGTTTAGTTTAATACAATAAAAAAAAGTTGGAGGGAGAGGGTGTCTTGAGGCTGGTCACAAAGTTGAAAATGGACAGTGTATCTACTTCAATACAGAACAAAATTTTAAGAAAAACAATTGGAGGGGGTGGGGGTCTTGGGGTCAGTAACAAAGTTGAAATGGGGTATTTTATTTAATACAAACAAAATTTTAAAAAAATGGGTGGGGATGGGGATCGGTGAGGGAGGGGAGATTTAGGGGTGAGGGTCTTTTGGTCGGTAACAAAGTTGAAATGGGGCAGAGTATTTGATTTAATACAAAACAAAAATGAAAAAAAAAAATGGGTGGGGATGGGTGGGGGGGATAGGGATGAGATCTTTGGGTAGGTAACAAAGTTGAAATGGGGCAGAGTATTTGATTTTATGTAAAAAAAAAAAATTTAAAAAAAAAAGGCGGGGATGTGGTAGGGGTGGGATGGGGGGTTAGGGTTGAGGGTCTTTGGGTTGGTTGGGCTCGGGCAGGAAAGTCCATTAAATAGGTCAAGGTCAGTAAACTTTTTTTTAAGTTGATGGTGATCAGCTTACAGAATTAATAGTATTACTGAAAAATAAAATTGATTTAAAAAAAAAAAAATAACAAAAATTCAAACCCGAGCTAAACAAAAAACTTTAACCTAAGGTTTTAAAGCCCAAAGTATGGAAATTTATGTAAGTTAGCTATATTCATTGTTTCTACAACATGATATAAATGTGTTCATGAAGTTTAGTCACAAAAATATGAGTAGTTTGTTCAGAAACAGATAAATGCTAAGCTAAACATAAAACTTTAAAGAAACCCGAGCTAAACAAACAACTTTAACCGAAGGTTTTAGAGCCCAAAGTATGTAAATTTAGGTAAGTTAGCTATATACATTGTTTGTCTAACATGATATGAATGTGTTGATGAAGTTTAGTCACCATAACATGAGTTGTTTGTTCAGAAACAGAGAAAAAGCTGAGCTTAACATAAACTTAAACCAGCGGACGAGGACAACGACGACGACCACAACGCCAGGGACATGACAATAGCTCTTGGTTTTTTTTTCAAAAAGACAAGCTAAAAATAGTTTCATGATAATTAGTCTGCGTTAATTACTTAATTACTACTGATCACTAAATAGCAATAGGTATAAAAAGTCCACAATATACTGTTGATGTTACAATGTATTGCTGTCGGTTACATACCCATTAGTCGTTATTAATGCTTTCTATTAGATACCCAAGTGCATATTAATGCTGTCTGTAAGATACTCATTAGTGTCTATTTATGCTGTTTGTTAGATACCCATTAGTCCCTATTAATGTTGTCTGTCAGATACCCATCAGTCCCTATTAATGCTGTCTGTCAGACACCCGTTAGTCCACATTAATGCTGTCTGTTAGATACCCATTAGTCACTATTAATGCTGTCTGTTAGATACCCATAAGTCCCTATTAATACTGCCCATTAGATACCCATTAGTCCCTATTAATACTGCTCGTTAGATACACATTAGTCCCTATTAATGCTGTCTGTTACATACCCATTAGTGCCTATTAATGCTGTCTGTTAGATACCCATTAGTCCCTAAGAATGCTGTCTGTTAGATACCCATTAGTCCATATTAATGCTGTCTGTTAGATACCCATTAGTCACTATTAATGATGTCTGTCAGATAACCATTAGTCCCTATTAATGATGTCTGTTACATACCCATAAGTCCCTATTAATGTTGCCCGTTTGATACCAATTACTCCCTATTAATGCTGTTCGTTAGATACCCATTCGTCCCTATAAATGCTGTCTGTTACATACCAATTAGTGCCAATTAATGCTGTCTGTTAGATACCCATTAGTCCTTATTATTGCTGTCTGTCAGATACGTATTAGTCCCTATTAATGCTGTCTGTCAGATAACCATTAGTCCCTATTAATGATGTCTGTTACATACCCATAAGTCCCTATTAATGCTGCCC
The DNA here is from genome assembly GCA_029582155.1 of Panopea generosa. Taxonomy (NCBI): domain Eukaryota; kingdom Metazoa; phylum Mollusca; class Bivalvia; order Adapedonta; family Hiatellidae; genus Panopea; species Panopea generosa. The sequence continues at coordinate 84,005,624 of CM055896.1, forward strand.
GTTATATACCCATTACTCCCTTTAAATGCTGTCTGTTACATACCAATAAGTGCCAATTAATGCTGTCTGTTATAGACCCATTAGTCCCTATGAATGCTGTCTTTTAGATACCCATTAGTCCCTATTAATGCTGACTGTTTGATACCCATTTGTCCCTATTAATGCTGTCTGTAAGATACCCATTAGTCCTTATAAATGCTGTCTGTAAGTTACCCATTAGTCCCTAATAATGCTGTCTGTCAGATACCCATAAGTCCCTATTAATGCTGTCTGTGACATACCCATTAGTCCCTATAATGCTGTCTGTTACATACCCATTAGTCCCAATTAATACTGCCTGTTAGATACCCATTAGTCACTATTAATGCTGTCTGTTAGATACCCATAAGTCCCTATTAATGCTGCCTGTTAGATACCCATTAGTCCCAATAATACTGCCCATTAGATACCCATCAGTCCCTATTAATGCTGTCCGTTACATACCCATTAGTGCCTATTAACGCTGTCTGTTAGAAACCTATAAGTCCCTATTAATGCTGTCTGTGACATACCCATTAGTCCCTATAATGCTGTCTGTAACATACCCATAAGTCCATATTAATGCTGTCTGTTACATACCCATTACTCCCTATAAATGCTGCCTGTTACATTCCCATTACTCCCTATAAATGCTGCCTGTTAGATACCAATTAGTCCCTATTAATGCTGTCTGTTAGATACCCATAAGTCCCTATTAATGCTGTCTGTTAGATACCCATTAGTCCCTATTAATGCTGTCTATTAGATACCCATTAGTCCCAATTAATGCTGTCTGTTACATACCCATTAGTCCCTATTAATGCTGCCTGTTAGATACCCATTAGTCCCTATTAATGCTGTCTATTAGATACCCATTAGTCCCTATAAATGCTGTCTGTTAGATACCCATTATTCCCAATTAATGCTGTCTGTTAGATACCCATTAGTCCCTATCAATGCTGTCTGTTAGATACCCATTAGTCCCTATTAATGCTGTCTGTTATATACCCATTAGTCCCTATAAATGCTGTCTGTTAGATACCCATCAGTCCCTATTAATGCTGTCCGTTACATACCCATTAGTGCCTATTAACGCTGTCTGTTAGAAACCTATAAGTCCCTATTAATGCTGTCTGTAACATACCCATTAGTCCCTATAATGCTGTCTGTAACATACCCATAAGTCCATATTAATGCTGTCTGTTACATACCCATTACTCCCTATAAATGCTGCCTGTTACATTCCCATTACTCCCTATAAATGCTGCCTGTTAGATACCAATTAGTCCCTATTAATGCTGTCTGTTAGATACCCATAAGTCCCTATTAATGCTGTCTGTTAGATACCCATTAGTCCCTATTAATGCTGTCTATTAGATACCCATTAGTCCCAATTAATGCTGCCTGTTACATACCCATTAGTCCCTATTAATGCTGCCTGTTAGATACCCATTAGTCCCTATTAATGCTGTCTATTAGATACCCATTAGTCCCTATAAATGCTGTCTGTTAGATACCCATTATTCCCAATTAATGCTGTCTGTTAGATACCCATTAGTCCCTATCAATGCTGTCTGTTAGATACCCATTAGTCCCTATTAATGCTGTCTGTTATATACCCATTAGTCCCTATAAATGCTGTCTGTTAGATACCCATTAGTCCCTATTAATGCTGTCTGTTAAATACCCATAAGTCACAAGTTATATATTTTATCATGTCAATGCATTTATTTCTGTTGATAAACTGCCTGCCTGATAAACATAGGTTTATCACATCAATGCAAGTTTATCAGGCACATGACGTCATTAATGTATAATTATACATTTGACCTGGCAGATCTACTTTTTACCCAACTTAAAATGAATAAAAACAAGAACCAGAAATATTGACATGATAAATAGAATACCATGTTAGAGCCTCATCCTGTTTTTTTCTAAGCCTCACCTGATAAAGATGATAACATGGTATTCTCTATTATTTTTGTGAAAGAAGGATAAAAATAATGTGAATTAAATTTATTCATTGTCACTTTAATGGATTACACAGATGTGTGTAAGATTTTGGGCAGGTAATTTCATTCTACATATATGTACCAAGTTTGATCATTGGATATTACAAAGGCAACATATGCGTGCAGATGTAGTTTGTAATTGATTTGTCTAAAACTCAGACATGGACTCATTTTTATTGTAGTGCAAATAAACTAATTATCCAATTTGGTCAGTTTACAAGCCAGAGTTATGTTTGATATTGTTATATTATATACTGTGTCAATTTGGATTATCAATATATAACTACTGTATATGTTCAATGCAGAACAAATTAATAATTCAGGTGCTGAAGTGCACACAAGGTCAAATAGTATATTTTTCGCATTATAAATTTGACATTACTTATCCTATTTTACACGCTAAAGAATGTGTTTTTAAAAACATATGGTAAAAGCGTGTGTAAGGTATGTGAAAATAAAATTAAACATGCAAATGTGTGCTGGAGAACACACAAACTTAAAGTCAATAGATGGATGAAGGGCGACGAATACATAGTGCTAATAATGGCAAGCTCATTTTGAACCTCGCTCAAGTTAACTAAAACACTACCTTTTCTTATGTCAACAATTTAAACTCACAAAGAAAAACATATTTTTCCTTTGGAATAATGCTTTGATGGGATATTTCAAAAATTCATATGCGCGAATATTTCTGAGATTTAAATTTAAAATGTTCAATGATGAATGTTGGTCCAGGGTTTGGTCATACTAACCTGCTCAGCGCGTTATCTTTCGCGGTTATTTCCTCCTGTAGTTGCGCGGTTAACTGTGCTATTTTCTTCTCATAATGGTCCGTCAACTGTTTGTGTTGTTGGGCTTGCTCATCTTTGGCATAGTTTCTCTGAAATGCGATTGTTGTACGGTGATCAATGCTTCGAAATCAGTAAGATAAGTTCTACAACTTATATCCAATGGGATCCTAATGAAGTAATAAATGTAAAGATATTAGAATATTGGCTGTAGTAGCAGGTAAAAATGCCACGCATGTTAAACATACGTTTAATGTAAATTTAACACACAGTCCAAAATCTACGTATCTCAAGTAAATAGTATCAAATGCATTTAAAGAGAAGTCACCTACATTTTTTCGATCTTGGAAGTCAAACTGCCCATTTATATCAAACATCAATAACTTATATTGTATTTTGTCTCTGTATTGTAAAAAAATTTTTATTTTGTTGACCAAATACTAAATTGCGGTCCGCAATAAAGTCATTTATTGGCCAGTATCAGGTTATGCTGAAACATTGACAAATTAAAATGGAAAATGCCGACCTCTGTATTAACCCTTTACTTCCATAGCTACGCGTTTTCCCGCTAAAATCACAGAAGGCCTTTGAAAACAGTGCAGGAAGAGTTCAGATTGCTCGTACCGAGCAGTCTGAACACTTCCTGCACTGTTTTCCACTCTGTCAGTTAATATAAACATAATTCACCCAATAATTCAAAAGCCTTCTATATTAGAGGTGTCCAAAGGCGTATATATTAGAGGTGTCCAAAGGCGTCTTTAGGTGTCAAAAGGTGTCTATATGAAGTAAAGGGTTAACGAATTTCCAAAAATAATATAAACTACAAGGTCGGAATCAACCATTATCTTTGAATGAGACCTTCCTCTTTGTGATTCAATAAACTTTCCATCATTTACTGAACAGAAGTTAAAGGTGATGCATCTTTAATATATTGTATATAAATGTAAGTTTGATGTACGTCAAAACGTATATTATTCATAGAAATAGTTATGGTCGAGCACATATGTTTTTTATGGAAATAGTGCCATGTACGTTAAACATGTGAATCGAAACACACATGACAAACGTATGTTTGATTTGCGTTTAACATAAATTATGTTCTGTTAACATATGTTTTACATGCATTTCTTATTAGCTGCTAAGCATATGTAAATTTACGTATGTTAAACATATGTTTGGAAACACATGTTAATCAAAATACATGTAACATAATATTTAACATATGGCTAACACAAAAATGATCAAATATGGAATTTAGTTTGGTTTTTAAATATACCATTTGATCATAAGTAATTTAGCTAAAAATTTATTTGCAATATTCCAGACTGGTCAAACATAAAAAAAGTAAATTCTTCTGTTTAAAATATTTAATATTGCGAGGCATCAATTAGTAAACTTTCCTTTTTTTACATGCTGATACCAAGGACATAAATATCCTCTTTAAAGTCCTCTCTGACACTTAGGTTTGAAAGCAGTTTAAATTTTCAATGACACAAAGTCAAGAAATTTGGACTTAAATCTATGTTAAAAGCTTACCCGAATAGTGGTAGTATACACATATAATTGTTCAACACAATCAATGAAATATTCCTTAGCCTTGGCGGGATGATTCTGTACAAAGTCAGGTGTATCTCGTAACTTTTTTGTATTGTTCCTGATATCTACAAAAAAATTGAGTGTGTCGGTGACTTGTGCTCTGATGGCGGCTGGTGTTCCCATCCACTGTTGACCGTGAACTGCAGCCATTCTAAAATAATAAATAAATATTAATTATGTCAGATTGTTGTCATTGTAGAACATTTTTGGTCCTTTAAAATTTTGGAACTTGTTAAGTGTAGCTTGAAATCAGAATAGAATAATAGATCTCCAGCATTCCTAAATCTCTGTATATTTCATTATATTTTTTGTAAAAAAGGCCAACTTGACACGGTAAAGTATCAGTGTGAACCAGAAACATAAGCTCCGCCCATATTAGATGTTAGCCAATCAAATTGCCAGTCTTTAGAAAACATCTCTGATTAAAAACATGCTTGATTATAATTCTACACTTTAATGGCATTCTCTTCGACCACGAAGCAAATGGAATGTCAAAGTTTGTCTTGCAAACCAAACTGAGAATAAAAATTTACAAAATACACTCAAAATTTATTTTCTGCTATGTTGGTTAGTTCATATTACATGCAATTTGTTTTAGCTCGATTGCGAAGAAAGTTTAACCGCTCTTGAATCCACTTGCTGTGTAGAACCGGCACTGAGTGGTGTTATTTATGAGTCAAAGAGCGAGCTGGGGATTGAACCTGCAACCTCTGGCTAAGTGACCAACATTATATCCACTACACTACCGCTCCGCTTAAAATTATATTGATTCCTCATTTTTTGGTTTACACGAAATTTTTATGTTTTTAACTTAAACAAAGAATATCATATTCATGACTGGAACATTTAACAAGCATGCAGGCCTGTTTACAATGGTAAAACATTTTCATTAGGGAATTTAAGTGGTATATAGCCTGGCCAGATTAGCTCAGTCAGTTACGCGTCTGACTATCAATCTAGGGGTCGTGAGTTCGAATCCCCCGCCCTGCAACAGTCTCCGTGATGATTGATAAACGACATTGTGTCTCATTATCATTCATCTCTCACTGATTCAAGTGGGAAAGTTATCAGTTACTTGCGGAGATTTGGTGTGCTTGAGTACTGGTTAATCCAAGGAAACAGTAGTTAGGTTAACTGATCATCTGTTAGCCATGTTGGCATAAAAATGACGCTAAATATTCAATAAATCAATCAATCACAGTGGGAATCACAATTTAACAGTCACAGTGGTATAACATTGTCATTAGGGAATCAAAATTAACCTGTCACAGTGGTATAAAAATTTACCTGTCACAGTGGTATAACATTGTTATTAGGGAATCAAAATGTACCTGTCACAGTGGTATAACATTGCCATTAGGGAATCAAAATTTACCAGTCACAATGGTATAACATTGTCATTAGGAAATCAAAATTTACCAGCCACAGTGGTGTAACATAGTAATTAGGGAATCAAAATTTACCAGCCACAGTGGTGTAACATTGTAATTAGGGAATCAAAATTTACCAGTCACAATGGTGTAACATTGTAATTAGGGAATCAAAATTTAACCAGTCACAATGGTGTAACATTGTAATTAGGGAATCAAAATTTACCAGTCATAGTGGTGTAACATTGTAATTAAATGGTGTAACATTGTAATTGGGGAATCAAAATTTACCAGTCACAATGGTGTAACATTGTAATTAGGGAATCAAAATTTACCAGTCATAGTGGTGTAACATTGTAATTAAATGGTGTAACATTGTAATTAGGGAATCAAAATCTAACAGTCACAGTGGTTTAACAGAATCAAGATTTACTAATCACAAATATCAAAAGCTTCAGTCACAGTGGTATAACATTGTCATTAGGGAATCAAAATTTACCAGTCACAATGGTATAACATTGTCATTAGGGAATCAAAATTTACCTGTCAAAGTGGTATAATATTGGTTGCTAGGGCAGTTACAATTGTATAACAGAATCAGAACTTACCAGTCACAATGGTATCACTGACATAAGAATACAAGGCCATCAGTCACAACGGTATCACTGACATAAGAATACAAGGCCATCAGTCCCAATAAATCATAAAACAGGTCATAAGGTTATCCGCATGCACTGCTTACAATGGCATAACATTGCCATTAAAGATTAGAGTTTGGATTGGGAAAAGAGGGAAGAATATTATGATCTCATCTCAATTTATCATACTTTTCTACACAGACAAACTATATGGTGTTAACATGAAATTCGAACAGAACTACTATGTTAAACATTAGAGATCAATACACAGTCTATAGTATAAACTGCATATAAATATTGAGGCCCTCCCAGGGGTTTTGGAGATCAGGAGAACATGGCCATTTATTTTCAGAGATCTGGGGAACATTGGCCATTACTTTCAGAGATCCAGGGATCAAAGGCCTAATTTTAGAGATCTAGGGATATTGTCTTTAATGAAAAAAAGTACCCAATTTTATCAATTTTATCAGAGACATATAAACAGAGATAGGCAACTGGAGGCACTTATCTAAATTTCAGGTGGCACATTTTGGCTTTTTCTAGTTTAGTTTGAACTTACTTATTTTACTTCGATTTTGAAACAAGTTCTGATGACTCAGACAAATCACGCTCGAAGTCGAAGTACTAAAGCATATGTGGAAAAAGTGTAAAAGGACACCACACAAAGTCATGGCGATGGATTGAAATACCCACAACCCTCCGATCACGGGTTCAGTGCTTTACCACTAGACCATGTGGCGTTCTCTAAATCATGGAAACACACATCCTCCAGAATCAACAACATATTTTTGTGATTATGGTATCAAAAGAAAGGGCTTGATTTTGGAGATTAATTTTTTCTTTTTTACATTTAAAGAAATGAAAATTTTACGCTTAAAATATTTTTGTGTGATCATTTTCTCTTTTTAAGCCCGTTTTTGAAATAAGAAATAAGAAAAAAAAAATTCAATAAATGTCAATATGAAACTTTCGCCACCGCTGGAAACTTACTGCTTCATCTTTCTACCTTATATTTCTATTTTTATTGTGTTTTGTTTAAACATACATGGTATTTGTTAAATCAAGACTACCGTTTTTCGTTTAAATTTTTTTTTTTTCCGTGAAATTTCAACATATTTCGATTTCAATCCATAATAATTTAAATTCAGAAAAAAAAATTAAATAAGTGATAATCGGAATTGATCATCATTTTTATCAGCTTTACTTTGGCACCAAAATTGTTAAATTCAGACCAAGATTCGAAGAGTTATTATAGAAATACTAAAAGTGCCGTCGTGGACATTATATTGCTATTAGCCTGCCAGTCTCTGTAATTAAGTCACTGATTTTATTTATAATTTTTATACTTGATCATAATTTACTTTTAAAATGAGATGTTGTCTGCTTGAAACAGCTTTTGACAGCTTTGGAGGTTTCTTACGTGTTAGTCTGGGCCCCGTACAACTTCATCCCATTATCGTATGTACCCAAAATAAATTTCGGACGGTTAATTCTGAGCAAAGATATATTTACAGTACTGATGAGTAACGGCAGAATAGTGCAGTGGTTAATATCATCGATTTCGGATCGTAAGGACTAGTGTTTAATCCCATCCGGTATCTACTTTTTTTTATCAGATCGTGTTTACACAATAAAGTCAATTATTTATGTGTATTTATTGCCTTTTGTAAATTAACCGTTTAGCTGTTCAGTTCTTTTTTCTCTTCTGTCCTTCCATCGATATCTTCTTTGGCTCTACTTGCCAAATGCCAGCAGGGCTTATGTCGTGTTAGATTGTCCCTCGTCCATCCATTAACCTTTTTCTTATATAAGGCTAAAGCTATAGCATCCCCCACATTTTTCAAAGAATCTTATCCAAACTCTCACAGCATTTGCATAACCACAAACTCTTGAACCAGCGTGATTGAACCACAAATGCTCCCTGCCACAGGGCTTACAAGCACATTTTTAAGGAAACACCTTTTCCCTGAAACTTCAAGCCATAGACCATAGATATTTTAAACAAGGAAAAGAAGACAGTACATCGATTTTGCTTATTATGATGATATGTAAATAATAATATAGAAGATTATAGAAGACGTTTTACTTAAGGAAACACTATTTGGTACTTTCAGGGAACTAGTGGAACATGGACAAAAATGGGGAACTTTGGCAAATACTTTTGGAGATCTGGGGAACAATAGGCATTACTTTAAGAGATCCAGAGAACAGGGACCTCCCCTGGGAGGGTCTCAATATTGTAAGCTGTTTTACAATTTAAATTAGACATGGTCATTCCCACAGGAACAAATATCATCTCTCTACCAAGTAACTTACTATACTGTATATAATTATGTTACGTGTCCCTATGGACACTCCCCGTAACACACAGACGCGGATGCAGGTAACCGAATGTCCGTGTCACAACACAGGTTATTCCCCCATGACGCCGTCAGCTAAGTATATAATTTGGAGACGTAAATACAAATTATATAAATCTATCAAGATCTACTGTATATTAAAAAAGACCATAACTTACCTCCGCCTTATAGCTTTACACTGTCAATATGCATGGATATAACAATACATGAAAATGTGAGTGTATTATAAACACATCCTATTATACTGTAAATAGACTATACACGTTTTATATTTATAAGTTTATATGTACACAACGGCGTTATTAAACCGTATCATTGCACAGGGACTAGTTTGGTTACCGGGTAAGCATCGTACGATCTAGAACTTTATCCATATGCACAGGTAGCCAGTACGACATATAACACAAGAAGCGTTCCGAATCTATAACGTTGTGGCGAGTTGTTACGAGAAAAAAACCTATATTTAGGAGTAACCTTCGTATTCGTAGAAATTCTAAACAGTTTATGTTAAAATATCGAATCGTCAACCAACTGAGATGTAATTTCAACATTGACAGGTAATGTAACATTTATGTATTAGTACAAATTGATCGTGAAGGCTATATAAAAGAATAAATATTGAAACACTGGATTACAAAATATGCATATTCAGGAAGTATAAATATGACACATTTGAGACATCAAATCGCAGAATAAATTGCATTTATTATAATAGAAGGTAATGAAATGGTTACTATTTTGATAGTCTTTGGTGATAATATATCCTATCTGATACTTTCTGCTTATGATAGTACCTTAAGTGAAACAAAGAAACACGCCTACTTTCGTTTTCATTTTGTTTAAATCTAGACCTATTTACACGTATGGATCTGTCTATTTTCTCAATATTTTATAACATTAGATTCGTTGCTTGTGTGATTAGAATTTCAGTGATAAAATTTGATTTTGCCAGACACCTGTTTTAACATGTAATTAAGTCACTGATTGGTGGATTGGTGCTGCTAATAGTGACTTCTGTAAAGAATTAAGTAGGTCTAAATAATTACAACTTGTGTAGCAACAACATCTGGTGATTGTGCACTGCTACAGACTACACTTGGTTCTCCACAGGAAGAAATGGAAGTAGTAAAGCTTGTATTAATCAGTTAAAGTCATCATATTTAGTGTGTTAATCTTAGGCTTTAAAATGAGAAAAGATATATATGCAAAGTAAAATAACGATTTGGAGGAAATTAAGCTTTTGCACAATTTTATTAAAGAATTCAAGCGCTAGGGGAATACCATTTCTGACAGTCAAGTGCTGGTGTGCCCCTGTGTTTAAATGCTATGTACAGCTACAATAACTACTGCTGTTGATACTGTTTAGTACTACTACTGCTGGTGCTACTACTACATTACTACTACTACTACTACTACTACTACTACTACTAGATCAAGGGGTATAGCTGGCCTTAGTTGTGTGTGTAAAGACTTTAAAGCATTTCAAGACATATTTAAGCTTTTAGTCACGGATCATAGGGTTTGGCAAAATAGACATTCACATGCAAATATACACAGAAATTTATTGTACAGCATTATCAAACACAATAAGCAAAAGTTCTCATCTCACAAACTGTCAACGTCAATGTCCATATTGTGATGAATGTGTAACTGTAATCATGGTTATATTCCTAACAAACCTATTGAGTATATGAAATTTTTTTTAAAAAAATTATTCAAACAGATCTCTGAGAATGATGTAAACGAGGTTAATATATTCAATAATAAATGAACACAAATATAAGGCTGTTTGTTTATATTTAGTATAATGAACATTTTCCATCTCAAAGCAGTAATAGCTGTCATAGTAAATATGGCAATTATGAGTTATTACAGTACAAACTGTAGAATGGTGTTATTCCAGCCATGTCAGTTAGGATAGAACAAAAAATCATTTCTCGATTTTAACGAGTTAAACACATTGATCACAAAGGCGACGTCAATGTCCATTATCCCGATGAATGTACGATATTCCTAATGAGTAAATTCTATTGCTGTTCATGGTGTTACAGAGATAATTCTATTTTGTAAGCCTATTCATGCTTGAGAAAGACTGCACAAGGTAGATGTCACAGGAATGGTGAAAAGGTTTGTAATAACCGCTTGATACATATATATGCATCCAGATTCTAATCTACTGAGTCTTTCAATGTTGTCGGTATCTCAAGGACTCACACCACTATTATCTCCCTTGAGTACTCCGGACCTACAGATGAAGGAGGTAGAACTAAAACTTAAGTTCTCTTTTTCTTCTTTTTACAGGGCTTTGTACTGCAATGGTTTGTTTTTTGCTGGCATGAGTTAAATGGTCAGTATTTTAGAAATCACCACTGAAAATTTGATGCTCATACCAGCTTTCTGGACAATTCTGTGTCATTTCAGAATTGTTGGTTTGAACCGCATCTAGGGCAAATAGTTGACATATTATTACTCTGGAAATTGATAGGTCTCACAAAAGCATTGACTTTAAAAAAAAAACCTGGTCAAGGCATGCTGTTTTTCCTTTATAATTGTATATCTTGAACCAGTGAAGAATTTGAGCCAAGACACATGTTGCAGAATTTGATTTTTCACTCTGTTTTGGACATAACTGTTACAATGGAGCCCTATGGGAAATGAAATAGTGGTGTGAGATGTTAAGGTTATTGCATTTGTTTTTTAATTTTTCAGAGAGAGGTGTTGGCCCATGCCTACATGACCTAAAGGCAGCTACACCTCTTAGATCTACTACTATTATTGTAACAATTACTACTACCATTATCACTACCACTACTACTACAACTACTCCCATTATCACTACAACTACTCCCATTATCACTACAACTACTCCCATTATCACTACTACTGCTACTACTACTACTACTACTACTACTATTCCCATTATCACTACCATTACTACTACTACTCCCATTATCACTACCACTACTACTACAACTCCAATTATCACTACCACTACTACTACCACTACTACTACTCCCATTATCACTACCACTACTACTACAACTACTTCTACTCCCATTATCACTACCACCACTACTACTACTCCCATTATCACTATCACCACTACTTCTACTACTACTACCACTACTACTACTCCCATTATCGCTACCACAACTACTATAACTACTACTACTCCCCCTTGGAAATAAGCGCATTTGTTGCTTTAATGGGTTATCCCAGGTTATAAGATCTTAAATTTTTAGATGATTACTATAATTATTTTACTTATTTATTTTCTTGATTTATTACTGTTATTTTATCATCATCATGATAATTATATATGTTGTATAATGATCTTATATACCTGAATAAATTTGAATTGAAAAAAAGTACCACTACTACTACTACTCCCATTATCACTTCCACTACAACTACTACTACTCCCATTATCACTACCATTAATACTACAACTACTCCCATTATCACTACCATTACTACTACAACTACTCCCATTATCACTTCCACTACAACTACTACTACTCCCATTATCACTACCACTACAACTACTACTACTCCCATTATCACTACCATTACTACTACAACTACTTCTGCTCCTATTATCACTACCACTACAACTACTACTACTCCAATTATCACTACCACTACTACTACTACTCCCATTATCACTACCACTACTAATACTACTCCCATTATCACTACCACCGCTACTACTACTTTTCCCATTATCACTACCACCACTACTACTACTACCACTACTACTACTTCACTACTACTACTACTACTACTACTACTACTACTACTACTACTACTACTACTACTACTACTTCTACTACTACTACTATTATCACTACTACTGCTCCCATTATCACTACCACTACTACTACAAATACTCCCATTATCACTACCACTACTACTACTACTACTACTACTACTACTACTACTACTACTACTACTACTACTACTACTACTACTACTACTACTACTACTACTACTACTACTACTACTACTACTACTACTACTAACTACTAACTACTAACTACTAACTACTAACTACTAACTACTAACTACTAACTACTACTACTACTACTACTACTACTACTACTACTACTACTACTACTACTACTAACTACTACTACTACTACTACTACTACTACTACTACTACTACTACTACTACTACTACTACTACTACAACTACTACTACCCCCATTATCACTACAACTACTACTACTCCCATTATCACTACCATTACTATTACTACTACTACTACTACTCCCATTATCACTACTACTACTACTAAAACTACTACTACTCCCCTTATCACTACTACTACCACTACTACTACTTCTACTCCCATTATCATTACCACTGCTACTACTACTATTCCCATTATCACTACCACTACTACTACTACTTCCACTACTACTACTACTCCCATTATCACTACCACTACTACTACTGCTCCCATTATCACTACCACTACTACTACAATTACTCCCATTATCACTACCATTACTACTACTCCCATTATCACTACCACTACTACTACTACTACTACTACTACTACTACTACTACTACTACTACTACTATTACTACTACTACTACTACCACTCCCATTATCACTACCACTACTACTACTACTACTTCTACTACTACTACTACTACTACTACTACTACTACTACTACTACTACTACTACTACTACTACTACTACTACTACTACTACTACTACCACCACCACCACCACCACCACCACCACCACCACCACCACTACCACCACCACCACCACCACTACTACTACTACTACTACTACTACTACTACTACCACTACTACTTCTCCCATTATTACTACCACTACTACTCACATTATCACTTCCATACTACTACTACTACTACTACTACTCCCATTATCACTACCACTACTACTCCAATTATCACTACTACTACTACTCCCATTATCACTACCACTAATACTACTCCCATTATCACTACCACTACTACTACTACTCCCATTATCACTACCACTACAGCTACTTTTACTCCCATTATCACTACCACTACAACTACTATTACTCCCATTATCACTACCACTACTACTACTGTTACTCCCATTATCACTACCACTACCACTACAACTACTTTTACTCCCATTATCACTACCACTACAACTACTATTACTCCCATTATCACTACCATTACCACTACAACTACTATTACTCCCATTATCACTACCACCATCACCAATACTACCACTACTATATTACTACTACTACTACTACTACTACATGTACTACTACCACTTCCACTACTCCTGATCCTACCATCACCACCACAACCACAATCATACAAGTAGCAGTGGTTGATGAAACAATTATAATAGTCTTTAAAAGATTCATATGCTTATGTATGTTAGTGAAATGGGTCCCAGATGTTTAATAGGATCTTTAATGTTAATTGATGTTTGTTTATTTGTTTGAATAGTGCCGTATATCAATCATCACAGAGATTGTGGCAGAGCTGGTATTCAAACTCATGACCCCTTGGATAAAATTTAATAGTCAGACTTGCTACTGACTGCACTAACTGACTGAGCTACAAACCATGTTTAAAACGTGTCAGTCCATCAAAATATATACTGAAACGTACTTAGATTATCAACCGTTGTGTGTGAAGAAGACACTAATAAGAAAACATAACTGAACACATTTTTGTTCTTGTCATTTCCGTGATTTTGTTTTCTGTACCCAGTGATGTTGTTTTTAGCTCACCGGGAGGAAGTCCAAGGAGAGCTATAATGCCATGACCCCGGCGTTGTCGTCGGCGTCTGTTGACACTAAGGTTAAACTTTTGCGTTTAAGATTAAGATATCTATGCAATCACTCATTGGGTGTGAATGAATCTTCACATGTGTGTTCACCATCATCAATGGAACACACAGAGACAAGAACCATAACTCTGGATTGCATTTTGGCACAGTTATGGCCCTTTTGGACTTAGACACCCAGGGGCGAGCTTTGTTGTCTTCTGACAACTCTTGTTAATATGTATTCGGTGATGTTGTTTTGTGTACTCGGTGATGTTGTTTTGTATACTCAGTGATGCTGTTTTATGTACTCGGTGATGTTGTTTTATGTACTCGGTGATGTTGTTTTATGTACTCGGTGATGTTGTTTTGTGTACTCAGTGATGCTGTTTTATGTACTCGGTGATGTTGTTTTATGTACTCGGTGATGTTGTTTTGTGTACTCGGTGATGTTGTTTTATGTACTCGGTGATGTTGTTTTATGTACTCGGTAATGCGTTTTTGTGTACTCGGTGATATTGTTTTGTGTACTCGGTGATGTTGTTTTGTGTACTCGGTGATGTTGTTTTATGTACTCGGTGATGCTGTTTTGTGTACTTCGTGATGTTGTTTTTAATATGTACTCGGTAATGCGTTTTTGTGTACTCGGTGATGTTGTCTTATGTACTTGGTGATGTTGTTTTGTGTACTCAGTGATGTTGTTTTGAGAACTCGGTGATGTTGTTTTGTATACTCAGTGATGCTGTTTTATGTACTCGGTGATGTTGTTTTATGTACTCGGTGATGTTGTTTTATGTACTCGGTGATGTTGTTTTGTGTACTCAGTGATGCTGTTTTATGTACTCGGTGATGTTGTTTTATGTACTCGGTGATGTTGTTTTGTGTACTCGGTGATGTTGTTTTATGTACTCGGTGATGTTGTTTTATGTACTCGGTAATGCGTTTTTGTGTACTCGGTGATGTTGTTTTGTGTACTCTGTGATGTTGTTTTATGTACTCGGTGATGTTTTGTGTACTTCGTGATGTTGTTTTTAATATGTACTCGGTAATGCGTTTTTGTGTACTCGGTGATGTTGTTTTATGTACTTGGTGATGTTGTTTTGTGTACTCAGTGATGTTGTTTTGAGAACTTGGTGATGTTGTTTTATGTACTCGGTGATGCTGTTGTGTGTACTTCATCCATAACTATTTTCCTATTTTACAGAACAATCAAATAAAAAACCATGGCAACAAAATCACAACAGACTTCAAAGTCGAAAACAAGTAAGCTGTTGGTGGCCGCCATTGACTTTGGCACCACATATTCAGGTTATGCATTTTCGTTTAAACATGACTATGACAAGGACCCAATCAAGGTATCATCAAATAGTTGGGCTGCTGGTACCCGAGCTCTTGTGTCACTTAAAGCACCGACCACACTTCTTCTGAAGCCCGACAAAACGTTTGAAGCTTTTGGATATGAAGCAGAAGACAAATATGGTGAATTGGCAGAGGACGATTTGCACAAAAACTACTACTTCTTCCGCAGATTTAAGATGTTGTTGTTTCAAAAGTCACAGGCGTCGGTATGTACAAATTGATTAAGTTTAATCTAATTTAATTGAGCTTGATTGCGAAAAAAAGCTCAAAATTTATATGAAACACTCTTTGAGTTGTGTTCCTGAGTACAATCAATGGGTTGCTTTTGAGAGGCCAACAGGTTAGGCATGGGATCAAACCAATGACCTCTGGCATGAGTGACTTACGCTATCAACTGCATCCAACTTTAGAAATTAAATAGGTACATACTTCAAACACAACAACTAGCAAGTTTTGTATATACACATGCCATTGCCAACTTGAAATGGCTGGCCTGGTCAGCTCAGTCAGCAGTGCATCTGATGCAATCCAGGGGTTGTGAGTATGAATCCTCACCTGGTCTCAGTCTCTATGATGATTGTGTTAAAATACTGTACTTAAAGGCAGTCACCTGACACTAACCAGAGCGTGAGACTCATGCTTGACCTCTACCATAATGTCCTCATTTCAGAAAGTGTATATTTATACACCATTATCACTGCCAACTGCCAGTTATATTTGTTTTTATTTAGTATTAAATTATTAGAATGGGGAGATGTTATTCTATGATTCTCTGTTCCACAGTTATGTGTTTGTTTTTTGAATGCATTAAACCACAGTCTCTGAATTATAAAAAGTGACTTGTGACAGATTGGCATACAATATTATATGCTTCTCAGTATCATTCTCTCACCACTGATTCCAGTCGGAAAGCTATCAGTGACTGGCAGAGATGGGTGTGCTTGAGTCGGTAGCGTGTCTGACGCAATCCAGGGGTCTTGAATACAAATCCCTGCCCAGTCACAGTCTCCGTGATGATTGATATACGATATCAATTGATTGATATACAATATCAATTGCTTCTCAGTATCATTCTCTCACCTGAAAATAAAAAAACAAAACTTTCCAGGACATGACTTGTCTGTTGCAATGTACCATAGTAGCCTCAGAAAGGAATAAAGTCTATATAATTATATAACATGCATAGAAAGTAAGGTGCACAAGATACAGCTGGTATTTGTAGCAAAGTACAGTCAAACCTGTCTTAAGCAACCAGTAAGGGAAGGAGCAAAAGTGGCCTTTTAAGACATATTGTTCTTTAATACAGGTTAATTTACTCCGAAAGCATAGCAACGGGAAATAGAAAATATGGTTGCTTAAAACAGGTGGTTGCTTAATAGAGCTGACCCCTTCCACAGATTTGACTGTATTCATGTCTATGTGAATATGGTCAGCTACCATCATTGAGACAAGCTCTCTGATTGGTTGAAAAAAGTATAGGGATGTTCAGGGCATATATTTTTATAGTAAGCTTAATTCTGGTTGGATGAAAATGTTTAACTGGCAAATGATCACAATAAAATATAAGTTTATTATGTTTGTGTCAATAAAAAATTAGAATTATGTTTCTGTGACTGACTAAATTCATTTCATCAAGGAAACTGCATGGAAAGTAAAATTGGTGAAATTTACTTTTTTTCATGCTGAAAGTGGGGGTACCCAACTTCAGGGGGCAAAAAGTGGTAAAAAGAGGTACTTTTGACCCCATTTTGGGGACATTTTAATTTGAGTCTAGGACAGTACTTCAATATAATATAGGACTTTTTGGTCTGCGGATGATAGAAATAGTGAAAATTAGGTCAAACGTTACAATGTAAGTCTATGGAAAACGCAATGGTGGTAGCTGACCATATAGACATACCTTATTTATTGTTACAGGGACTCAAGCGAGACGTACAGATTGAAGACGACAAAGGAAAGAAGATGAAAGCACTGACCGTATTTTCAATGTGTATCAAGTATTTGCGGGAACATTTAGATAAAACGCTTAAAAACAGGTGAGAGTTACTGTAGCTACCTGATTTACATCTGTTTCTGGCACTTGAAGGTGGCAGTTACTGTAGCTACCTGGTTTATATCTGTTTCTGGCACTTGAAGGTGGCAGTTACTGTAGCTACCTGGTTTATATCTGTTTCTGGTACTTGAAGGTGAGAGTTACTGTAGCTACCTGGTTTATATCTGTTACTGGCACTTGAAGGTGGCAGTTACTGTAGCTACCTGGTTTATATCTGTTACTGGCACTTGAAGGTGGCAGTTACTGTGGCTACCTAATTTATATCTGTTTCTGGCACTTGGAGGTGGCAGTTACTGTAGCTACCTGGTTTATATCTGTTATTGGCACTTGAAGGTGGCAGTTACTGTAGCTACCTGGTTTATATCTGTTACTGGCACTTGAAGGTGGCAGTTACTGTAGCTACCTGGTTTATATCTGTTACTGGCACTTGAAGGTGGCAGTTACTGTAGCTACCTGGTTTATATCTGTTTCTGGCACTTGAAGGTGGCAGTTACTGTAGCTACCTGGTTTATATCTGTTACTGGCACTTGAAGGTGGCAGTTACTGTAGCTACCTGGTTTATATCTGTTACTGGCACTTGAAGGTGGCAGTTACTGTAGCTACCTGGTTTATATCTGTTACTGGCACTTGAAGGTGGCAGTTACTGTAGCTACCTGATTTATATCTGTTACTGGCACTTGAAGGTGGCAGTTACTGTAGCTACCTGATTTATATCTGTTACTGGCACTTGAAGATGGCAGTTACTGTAGCTACCTGATTTATATCTGTTACTGGCACTTGAAGGTGGCAGTTACTGTAGCTACCTGGTTTATATCTGTTATTGTTACTGGAAGGTGTGGTTGGCTGGTAGCAAACTTCAGCAAGAACCGAGTGACAAATTGTAAACATTTAAAAAGAAATCTGTAAATTTCATTCTCTTTTTATCAACAACCAGTCTGTCATATTTTTCATAGTTGATTAGATTATTCCCTATGAGTAGAGGTTTGAAGTTTTAAACTCGCCTGAACCAAGCTCACAGGTAAGCTTTTGAGATTGCATTGTGTTTGTTGTCCATCGTTAACTTTTGCTTCAAATGACTTCTTTTCTGAAACCACTTTATAGATTATCATCAAATTTTGTGTACACCATTCTTGCATGAAATTCTTTCAAATTTGTTCAAATCATTATACTGGGCTCAAATTATGCCTTGTCACAGGGGCTTATAAGTTTGTGTTTTTTTTTTAAATTTCAAAAATCTTCTCCTTAAAAAACAAGGCCTGGAGGTTTGATATTTTGCATGTAGTATCTTCTTGGGTCTGTTCAAGCAATGTCCCTAGAGTTAAAATTGGCTCCGTTTATTATAGTTAAATTTTCATTTTAAAAAATCTTCTCAAGAACTGATCAGCTAATTGGTTCATAGACGTTGAATGCTTGTTATGAGTAGGAGTTTCAAGTTTGTTCAAATAAAGGGGCCAGAGTCCATTGGGGTCCAGTAAGGGGAGTTTAACATAGGAGTAGTGGGGAAAACAGGAAATTATGTTTTTCTTCTTCTATATTAGGTATTATTTCAATTATAACCTTGAAGTCTGAAGTGTTCTTTTGTAGTAACAGTTGAGACTGTGTCATTTAAAGCAGATTTTTATTCATAAGGAGCCAGCAGGGGTCCAAAAAGGGATAAAATTTCAAAATTTCAAAAATCTTCTCGAGAACCAATCAGTCAAATTCATTCATATTTTGTTAAATGATATGGGTTTCATGTTTGTTCAAATAATGGGGCTATGATTTAGGGTCCTGTAAGGCGATGTTTTTACATAGGAGTACTATGAGAAAACAGGACGTTCTCTTTTTCTATTCTATTTAAGGTATAATTTTAATCATCTTGAGGTCTGGAACAATTTGTTTAGTCATAATAGTTGAGACTTGAGATTTATTATCCCAAAGGGGTCAGCAGGGGCCTGAGAACTGACCAACTAAGTTCATTCATATTTGGTAAATTGACCTCTACTCATAATGACCCCAATGAGAAGGTGTTTCAGGTTTATTCAAATAAAGGGACTTTTCTGTATTGGACCCAGTTATCTATTTCTGGATATTGTGACTACAGTTCACACTAATTGTTTACCAGGAATTTGATATTCATAAGGGCCAGCAGTCGCCAGAAAAGGGAACCAATTGTGAAATTTAAAAATAACATACTCCCGTAACATATAAGCCATTTTTTTATTTACTTGGAATTAATGAATCATATGAGCATTTTAAGTTTGTTCAAATAAAAGCCTTAGGTACATTTAATTGGGGCTCTGTAACGGCACATTGGTTTTTACATGGGAGTGCTGTGGGAAAACAGATAATTCTCATTTTTCGTCTATAAGTTTGTCATAGGGCCTCTTGATAATTGGGCCTCTTGTTACAATTCAAAGGGCTATGGTATATAGGGCTCCTGTTTAGGGACTTTGAGTTTGTCAATAGGGATTGAATTGCCATGAGGGACCTTGGGCCCAAAGAGGGTTTAAATTAGAATTTTAAAAAATCCAGTCAGTCAAATTTGTATTCGATAAAAATTTTTCTCATTTGCTTGGGAGTGAAAATTTTACAATTCATAGAGCTAGGGTCTGTCATGTGACTTTGAGTTTTACTTTGAAATACGATGTGAAAATGAACAATTTTCATTTTCTTGTCGATTTGTGCAATGGTAGTTTTAGTTGAGATCAGAAGAAAGGGTTGAAATTGTGAAATTTAAAAAAAATCTTCCTATCACAAACTGATTATTCAAGTTAAATCATATCTGATATAAAATATCCTTACATTAGAAAGGAACTGACTGTTTTACAATTCTACGTACATGCCCTGTATGGGAACTTTTATTATAACTAGGAATACTATGGGAGAAACGTTTTGTTTTTCATTTTTGTATCATATTATACAAAAAGCTTGTTTTGAGATCTAAAGTATTGTCGAATCATAACAAATCCATACGGGTATGGGATTGAAGTTTGGACACATCAATGGACTGGACTGTATAGGGATTCTGTAAAGAAACCGTATTTTTTTAAATACCCTAAGCAATTGTATGCCTTTAAATTCTCCTTTTTTTCTGAGAACTGAGAAACCTGGTCCTTTCAAAAGGATATACTATCAATAAGGGGACTGCAGGGGTCTGAAAAGGGACACAACTGTGAAATTTCAGTTTAGGATAAAATTATATGATCCCTATGACTAGGGGTTTCAAGTTTATCTAAATAAAGGCTCTAGGGTCCATTGGTGTCCAGTAACTAAAGGCACTTTTTGCATAAGAATACAGTGGGACACAGGACATTATCAGTGTTTTCTCCAGAGTGCGTTTCTTGTGTTTTTGACGCAATAAATTCTCATCTGACGCAATCAACTTTGTTCAGTGCGTCCACTATGACGCAACCTTAAAACACAGGAATTCAAATTACGCATATTTGTTTGGGCAAGCTGGTTTCAAAGTTATTTTTACAATGCCAGCTGATTTGACAGATCACGTGGTCTGATTCGGGGCAATCCCAGTCATGCAATTCTACCAAGTTAAATAAACGCTTTAATTGGTTACGAACGCTTTATTGATGCAATCGCATAGACGATTATGATCACATACATAATTTTCCGCAAAGCAATAGTGTAGTTTGAAGACAACATCTGTGAAAACAAACGTACCCTGCAACAATAGTACTGACATATACCCAGTTTTAGGTTGTTTGTATATGAAGATGAAATGTGGAAGCGTGAAATTTTTCATAAAAGTTGTTTAAATGTACGAACGATACTGTATCTGAAAAACTTTTTATTTTGTTTTCTATAAGGTATCGAGACGCGCATGCGCGACATTTTAATACCAGTTTAAACATCGGCTGGTCCAAGTTTTACAGCAGTATTCGTGGCGCTGTTTATGTTTCTGTAACGGCTGATTAAAAGGTTGTTGAAAAAAGAAATTAATTTTATTTTGAAAAATGATTACTTATTTTCAAAAATTTAATTAATTTTTGTGAAGTTTCCATTAAAATGTATTTTATATTATTTTTTTAAGATCAAATTTCTCTAAAATGAGTCTAGCTTTGAAGAGAAATGCTTTTGGAAAAAAGAAAACAAAAACAAAGTTTGTTTTCCAAAGAGTATAATGCTATACATGTAGCTCAGCAAATATAAAATATTTAAAGAATTTTAGTGTTTTTCATTAAAAATAGTTAGGACCTTGGTGATTGAGCTGTGGTCATAACATTTGAAAAGTTCACGACCAAAGGGACAAAATCATAAAAACAACTACTAAGTTTCAAGTTGTTGTAACTTATTGCCGAATTGAAACATTCGTTTGGAGTTAAATTGTTTTGAAGTTGTTATCTTAAGTTGCAGTTTTGATGGAGAAATTCATGTGAAACAGGAAGTAAAATTATTTTGTAAAATATGTATTTTTTAACTCCATTTATTCATGTTGATTAAGTTTAAAACTAGTCAATTGATGACCCCCAGATTTTGAAAAATGACCCCTAGATTTTTAGTCAGTGGGTCATCAATGACCCCCAAAAAATTGAAGCTGGAGAAAACACTGCATTATCTCTTTCTCATCTATTTTAGGAATTAATTTAATACTCTTGAGATCTGAAACATTGTTGAGTTACAGCTGTTTAGACTTGGTCGTTTATCTTGGATTGAATATACCGGTATATCTGTAAGGAGCAAGCAATGGTCCTAAAAGGGATAAAATATTGAATTAATAAAACAACAATCTTTTCATGAGCTGATTTTTGAAAGGAATATTATCAAACAAAGGGTATACCTCAAATTTATTTGAGGACTAATTTTGTTCAATCTGGAGTATTATTTGGTCATAACAGATGAGAATTGGAACCTTTAATCAGAGATACAAGAGCCAAAAACCCTTAAATCCTCGGAAACAAGACTGCTTGTTATACCTGAGAAAGACTGATGTACTTTTGCAATACTAGTACTAGATCTAATCTATATAATTAAAATGTAATGAGTTGTAAAATTTTCAACACAGAGCTACTGGTATAGTTGACGCTGACATACAGTGGGTGCTTACAGTTCCCGCCATCTGGAGTGACGGTTCCAAGCAGTTTATGCGTGAGGCAGCTGAAATGGTAAAAAAACTTTGTTGTAATTTAAGGGCAATACTTTGGTACAATAATTAGTTGCCTAACCATCATTTCCATTTCTGTCTCGCCCTTTGATAAATTTCAATTTCTGCTTATGCATCCTGCCAGTGTTTCTTCTATTTCAATAAACATTGATTTTATACGTCAGTGATATCTTACCCAATGGCCTCTAAAATAAAACAACACTCAGTATTGGTTCTTGCCAGGAAGTGGACTTGACAACACTCAGTATTGGTTCTACCCAGGAAGCAGACTAAACAACACTCAGTATTGGTTCTAGCCAGGAAGCGCACTTGACAACACTCAGTATTGGTTCTAGCCAGGAAGCGCACTTGACAACACTCAGTATTGGTTCTAGCCAGAAAGCGCACTTGACAACACTCAGTATTGGTTCTAGCCAGGAAGCAGACTTGACAGCACTTAGTATTGGTTCTAGCCAGGAATCGGAATTGACAACACTCAGTACTGGTTCTACCAAGGAAGCAGACTAAACAACACTCAGTATTGGTTCTACCCAGGAAGCAGACTAAACAACACTCAGTATTGGTTCTAGCCAGGAAGCGCACTTGACAACACTCAGTATTGGTTCTAGCCAGGAAGCGCACTTGACAACACTCAGTATTGGTTCTAGCCAGAAAGCACACTTGACAACACTCAGTATTGGTTCTAGCCAGGAATCGGAATTGACAACACTCAGTACTGGTTCTACCAAGGAAGCGAACTCAACAACACTTAGTATTGGTTTTGGTCAGGAAGTGGACTAAACAACATTCAGTACTGGTTCTAGCCAGGAAGCGGACTAAACAACACTTAGTACTGGTTCTACCCAGGAAACAGACTAAACAACACTCAGTACTGGTTCTATCCAGGAAGCAGACTAAACAACACTTAGTACTGGTTCTACCCAAGAAGCGGACTAAACAACACTTAGTATTGGTTCTAGTCAGGAAGTGGACTAAACAATATTCAGTACTGGTTCTATCCAGGAAGTGTACTAAACAACACTAGTACTGGTTCTGCCCAGGAAGCGGTCTTAACAATACTCAGTACTGGTTCTATCCAGGAAGCAGACTAAACAACACTTAGTATTGGTTTTGGTCAGGAAGTGGACTAAACAACATTCAGTACTGGTTCTAGCCAGGAAGCGGACTAAACAACACTTAGTATTGGTTTTGGTCAGGAAGTGGACTAAACAACATTCAGTACTGGTTCTACCCAGGAAGCAGACTAAACAACACTTAGTATTGGTTTTGGTCAGGAAGTGGACTAAACAACATTCAGTACTGGTTTAGCCAGGAAGCGGACTAAACAACACTTAGTACTGGTTCTACCCAGGAAACAGACTAAACAACACTCAGTACTGGTTCTATCCAGGAAGCAGACTAAACAACACTTAGTACTGGTTCTACCCAAGAAGCGGACTAAACAACACTTAGTATTGGTTCTAGTCAGGAAGTGGACTAAACAATATTCAGTACTGGTTCTATCCAGGAAGTGTACTAAACAACACTAGTACTGGTTCTGCCCAGGAAGCGGTCTTAACAATACTCAGTACTGGTTCTATCCAGGAAGCGGATTAAACAATACTTAGTACTGGTTCTACCCAGGAAGCGGACTGTACAACACTCAGTACTGGTTCTACCCAGTCTAAACAATGCTCAGTACTGGTTCTACCCAGACTAAACAACACTCAGTACTGGTTCAACCCAGACTAAACAACACCCAGTACTGGTTCAACCCAGGAAGCAGACTCAAGAGCAGCTCAACTCCGAGCTTACTTCACAATCAAAGTTAAATAAATTTGAAAAAAAAAAAATAAGTTAGATACTATTTTCTATCTGGTATACATGGATATGGACATGTGGATGAATGCCTCAGATCATGATGCAGAAATAGAGATAACAGACATTTATAATTAATGATGTATGCCTATGAGATATGCCTTAAAATAATATGGAACATGAAACAGAGATAATTGACAAACGAGTACAAAGTAGCAATAATCATACCATGAGAACATGTACAAGGGATAAGGGAAATAAATGGCAATACAATTTAAAACACATTTATTGGTTGTAAATACACTCATTCATGATCAAACATTTAAATTATTAGGCTGGTATAAAGAAAGACAACTTGATAATTGCTCTGGAACCAGAAGCAGCGTCTTTGTACTGCATGCACCTACCTGTGGACAAAATAGTTGGTGGTGATCAGACGAAATCCTCCTCAGACATTTGCTCATTCCCTCGAGGAACCAGATACATGGTTGTCGATGTTGGAGGTAAGGACATATAAAAGGTCTTCATTAAATTTTCATTTTCAACTGAGATTTCCTAGAAAACTATTATTAGTTCCTTGATTGTTAATATAGAGTTCACACATAAAGAAGACATCTTGTACAGTGAAGGTATATGGCATTGTGTGGTCTTATCTATTTACCGAAACCTTCGTAATTAATGAAAATAAAACCTTTAAAATCAGTCCAGAATAAATTTTGATTAGTACCAATTCCAATTTCATGTCTTATTATTATATACAAGTATACAATGTATATAAAGCATCTTTTGGATGATTCCCAAGGTATAGAAAATCTCTTTCAAATCTGTTTACAATCTTTGTTCAGAAACCAGTACTGGTGAATTGATTTTCAAATCGGTTAACAATCTTTGTTCAGAAACCAGTACTGGTGTATTGATTTTCAAATCTGTTTACAATCTTTGTTCAGAATCCAGTACTGGTGTATTGATTTTCAAATCTGTTTACAATCTTTGTTCAGAAACCAGTACTGGTGTATTGATTTTCAAATCTGTTTACAATCTTTGTTCAGAATACAGTACTGGTGTATTGATTTTCAAATCAATTTACAATCTTTGTTCAGAATTCGGTACCAGTACTGGTGTATTGATTTTAAAATCTGTTTACAATATTGTTCAGAAACCAGTACTGGTGTATTGATTTCCAAATCAATTTACAATCTTTGCTCAGAATTCAGTACCAGTACTGGTGTATTGATTTTCAAATCTGTTTACAATATTGTTCAGAAACCAGTACTGGTGTATTGATTTCCAAATCAATTTACAATCTTTGTTCAGAATTCAGTACCAGTACTGGTGTATTGATTTTCAAATCTGTTTACAATATTGTTCAGAAACCAGTACTGGTGTATTGATTTCCAAATCAATTTACAATCTTTGTTCAGAATTCAGTACCAGTACTGGTGTATTGATTTTAAAATCTGTTTACAATATTGTTCAGAAACCAGTACTGGTGTATTGATTTCCAAATCAATTTACAATCTTTGCTCAGAATTCAGTACCAGTACTGGTGTATTGATTTTCAAATCTGTTTACAATATTGTTCAGAAACCAGTACTGGTGTATTGATTTCCAAATCAATTTACAATCTTTGTTCAGAATTCAGTACCAGTACTGGTGTATTGATTTTCAAATCTGTTTACAATCTTTGTTCAGAAACCAGTACTGGTGTATTGATTTTCAAATCTGTTTACAATCTTTGTTCAGAAACCAGTACTGGTGTATTGATTTTCAAGTCTGTTTACAATCTTTGTTCAGAAACCAGTACTGGTGTTTTGATTTTCAAATCAGTTAACAATCTTTGTTCAGAATTCAGTACCAGTACTGGTGTATTGATTTTCAAATGTGTTAACAATCTTTGTTCAGAAACCAGTACTAGTGTATTGATCTCAAATCTGTTTACTACATGTATCTTTGTTCAGAATACAGTACTGGTGTATTGATTTTCAAAGCTGTTCACAATCTTTGTTCAGAAACCAGTACTGGTGTATTGATTTTCAAATCTGTTTACTACGTGTATCTTTGTTCAGAAACCAGTACTGGTGTATTGATTTTCAAATAAGTTTACAATCTTTGTTCAGAAACCAGTACTGGTGTTTTGATTTTTAAATCAGTTTACAATCTTTGTTCAGAATACAGTACTGGTGTATTGATTTTCAAATCTGTTTACAATCTTTGTTCAGAAACCCGTACTGGTGTATTGATTTTCAAATCAGTTTATTATCTTTGTTCAGAATCCAGTAATGGTGTATTGATTTTCAAATCTGTTTACAATCTTTGTTCAGAAACCAGTACTAGTGTATTGATCTCAAATCTGTTTACTACATGTATCTTTGTTCAGAATCCAGTACTGATGTATTGATTTTCAAATCAGTTTACAATCTTTGTTCAGAATACAGTAATGGTGTATTGATTTTCAAATCTGTTCACAATCTTTGTTCAGAAACCAGTACTTTCTTTTTTAGTAGATTTTCAACTCAAATTTCCTTGGTTGAGATAAACACCAGAAACCTACTGGTATTCAGAGTTGTGAATTAAAATGAATTTTGTGCAATTAAGAAAGATTTTGAAGGACGCTTTTGGTTGTAAGATCTGTATGTAACGTTTAGACGTCCAGCTGCTTCTTCCTTATGTTATTTTACTAGGCAACTTTTCTAAATATATGTTTAGTATTTTTAGCTCGCCAGGACGAAGTCCAAGGAGAGCTATTGTCATGACCCCGGTGCCATTGGCGTCATCGTCTGTAGGCACCCAGATTAAACTTTTTCATACAAGTTTCAGATATCTATGCAACCACTCACTGGATGTCAATGAAACTTTGCATGTGTGTTTACCATCATCAATGGAACACACACAGACAAGAACCGTAACTCTGGGTTGCATTTTGGCACAGTTATGGCCCTTTTTGGACTTAGACACCAAGGTTAAACTTTGCGGTTACTTGCGTTTAAGTTTAAGATATCTATGCAACCACTCATTGGATGTGAATGAAATTTCCCATGTGTGTTCACCATCATCAATGGAACACACACAGACAAGAACTGTAACTCTGGGTTGCATTTTGGCACAGTTATGGCCCTTTTTCGACTTTTTTTCAGGTTAAAGTTTTTTATCACATAAGATATCTATGCAACCGCTCACTGGATATGAATGAAACTTTACATGTGTGTTCACCATCATTATTGAAACACACAGAGACAAAAAACATAACTCTGGGTTGCATTTTGGCACAGTTATGGCCCTTTTTTACTTAATTTTTCAGGTTAAAGTTTTTTATCACGTAAGATATCTATGCAACCACTCATTGGATATGAATGAAACTTTGCATGTCTGTTCACCATCATCAGTGAAACACACAGAGACAAGAACCATAACTCTGGGTTGCATTTTGGCACACTTATGGCCGTTTTTGGACTTATACACCCAGGTTAAACTTTGAGTTTAGTTGTGTTTAAGTTTAAGATATCTATGCAACCACTCATTGGATGTGAATGAAACTTCACATGTGTGTTGACCATCATCAATGGAACACACACAGACAAGAACCATAACTCTGGGTTACATTTTTGCCACACTTATGGCCCTTTTTGGACTTGGACACCCAGAAGCGAGCTTTGTTGTCTTCTGACAACTCTTGTTAAGGTATTTCCGTAAATAATGGGTACATTAAACTGGAAATTAGGGGATCAAATTTGGTATACATATTTATTGACGTTTATTTTTCAAATCATACAAGATTCGTAACAATCAAAGTCATTTTCATTGAACTGTAACAAAAGCAATCAGGTGACCGACTAAATCAAAAGTCACACTTTGGAAAAACATGTCAATAGCATGTGTGACGTTTCTTTTAGAAGAGTCACCTGATTGTTGTTGGTACAGCTCAATGATTTGACTATTTTATGATTGAATATTTCATTGAACTTGACTGAGTGCTATGCTACCTTAAGTTAGACTTTATCAATTATTTTGTTTATTTAAGTCAAATTCTTCCAAATGTGCACCTTTTTTGAGAGATGTATTGATGAATATTGTGGAAGGATATTCATATTAAATATACTGAGGGACTTTAAAAACGCAGAAGTAAAGCAAACACATTTATAATAAAATTTGCCAAAAAACAAACATCGACATAAGCCTAACAGATACTTTGAATCTTATTGGAAAATATTAACAATTCCCGGAGAACTAACATTTCAAACAGCGACACCCCACATCAACAACTTTGGAATAAGTAGCGGTTGTAACTACATGTACCTTTTGCAGCAATGCAAATAACACAGCTCCACTTCATCAAATGCCCAATATTTGCAATACTTTGCTGGAGATTGTAGTTCCACTTTGAAAAGTTCATTAATGTTTCCCAGTGGTAACCAACAAGCGTTACTGTGTCTTCTCAACTTATCCCAGACATGCTCAGATCAAGTTTTGCATTTTTAAGTCTCTCAGTGTGTATGTTATATCTGTAAACATTCAAATGACATTTATTTAATTTCAAATTCCACTTAGACACACATGTGCATGTATATACAGTTGTAATAAATAATATTGATTATTTCTAAATAACATACGAGTCCATTTTTTGTTCATTATTTTCTTATGTCTACATTTCTGATAAATTTCGCTAGACATGATTTAATATTTTGCTAAAAAGATTTGGTTCAAGTTACACATTTAAGATAATTGTGTTATAATGCTTTCTATTGCAGGTGGTACAGTTGATATCACGGTTCACGAGGTGGTTGCTGATCAGACACTGAAGGAACTAAGTTGGGCCAGCGGTGGTGCCTGGGGTGGCACTAGAGTTGACGAAGCCTTCCAGACATTAATTATGAAGATACTGGGTAATACTAGCATATGTCAGAAAATTGGTAGACATTTGCCAAAACTTTTTAATGTGAATATGAATAACATAGTATTGTGATAGTATTTAAAATAAGTGGATTTATGACTTATGACATATATAAAAAATTCCAGCATGATACGTCAGCTTTTAAAGAAATAAGGCGCTATTCATACCATAACAGTTATATATTTCGGGGCAAAATGTTGACTTTGTATTCACCAAAAACCAAATTCAGTATAATAAACAGATGCTTTCATATCACATTTACTCAGTCACTCTTTCTCAAAATACTCTCCTCCGTGGTCTAACATTTTTGTCACCAATTACACCATTTAGTGTACATATAAATGAAATCTGAAGATGGTATGCTGGACACAATATTCTGTAAAGCACATTTCAGTTCTGCTATATCTTCAAATCGGCGCCCTCTAAGTTCTTTTTTAATGCGTGGAAAGAGGGCAAAATGGCACAGTGCTAATTCAGGACTAAGGAAGATGCTGTAAGACAGTAATATTGCACTTCCCAAGAACCGCCTTGGATGTTTCTGCCGTATGTGATGGTGCATTGTCCATGTGTAATATAATGCTGTCAATCTGGTCTCTTTTAACATATAGCACATAGGAAATGTCGGCTAATCACCTGAAAAACATCAAATGAACTCCTTGAAAATTGTTGTGTGCTTGTTTGAATATTAAGTATCATTTTATGCCATTAAGACCTAACAGATGATCAGTTAGCCTTACCACACTTGCCTTTACAGATAACTTTCCCACTTTTATCAGTGGTCAGAGATGAATAATAATATGAGGCAATATTCAGTACCAATCATCAGTGAGACTGTTCAGGCAGGGAATCGAACTTACGAACCCTGGATTGATAGCAAGACTTGCTACCGACTCAGCTAACTGATCCCAGCCCTTGACAATTAAAACCCACTCAACATAATGTTTTTAAAAAGTTATGAATATATTTTAATACACAACACTAACCTCTGGGAAATAGACAGCATTAATCGTCTGGCCCTTTGGTACTGCATGTGACAATATCAATCCTTCTTGGTCAAAGAATACAACAAACATCACCTTCGCCATTGATTTTGATACCCTAGCTTTCTTCGGTGTGGAGACTGGTAATGTTTCCATATGCTAGATTCAGCTTTTGTTTCTGGATCAAACATATGAAGCCATGTTACATCCATTGAACCTTTAGTAAAGCTTGCTTGCAACATGAACCCGCCTTAATTTCTGTTTGTCATTTAGGAGTCTCGGGATCCACTGCGCACAGAAATGTCTCTTTTGTAATGATTTTGTCAGTAACTTTTGCACTGAGCCAAAGCTAATGTCCATTTTCAATGTTGCTACAATATCTTAAACTGTAACTCAGTGATCACCATCCATGATTTCTCTAACTGCTTCAATTGCCCTTGACAATATGGCAGTTGGTTGTCATCCAGGACGTATAACAGCATTCACTATATTATTTTTAAAGTTAAAAATCGGAGCCGTTTTGGCAATAGTACTCTTGTTTGAATAGCAAAAGATGAAAAAAAGTTAAAACTGCCCAGACTACGTAAATCAACATCTCCATAGTTACCATAGAATGAAAACTAATTACTGGTAAGCGGCAACACTTTGTAAACTTACCTAAAATATATAGAGGTACAGTCTTCTAGAGTTTTATTCAAATACAGTTGTAAATAAAAAAGTTATGGCAAAAGTCTACAAAATTTCTGATCCCCCCTCGTAGATCTAGTTAAAGGAACTTTGGCATAAACGGCATATTATCATCTACACATGAAGTAAAAAATCTTGACTGAAAGCTATTGTGGCATACATGTAGTATTCAATATTCAATACGAATTGGGTTTAACCATTTTCAACCTATGAAAGTTTATGTATGGCATATCAAGTTTCATTGATAGAGGAAAGTCTAAGAATGAATCTTAGTAAACATCCGGCCTTTTGTAATTAAATGACACACTTCTTGCAAAGTTATTTGACAGAGCTGGGTTCGAACCCATGGCCTCTACAGAGAGAGGTTATTTATGACCATTACAATTTTAACACTACAAAAACTATCCTTTTACTGTTTCAGGAGATGACGTGTCAGGAACTCAGCGTAGTGTCTACAAAGCGTTCACACAGGCCCACACAGCAGATTGGGTAGATCTTTATAGAGAATTTGAGACAAAAAAGAGAAATATAAAACTGGATAAAGTGGGAAAGGAAACGCTCAAAATACCAGTCTCACTCTCTGAGACCTATGAAGAGGTGAGAAAAAAGACAATTAAAGAAGCTATAAACAGTTTTAAAGAATTTAAAGACAAAGTTACATGGACAGGTGATAAATTAAGGATTGATGCGGGACTGATGAGAAGTCTGTTCAAAGACTCCTGTGATAACACAGTCAAGCATATGCGTGATTTATTTAAAGATAAGGCAAGCAAAGGCACAGATACTATCCTTCTGGTAGGCGGGTTTTCAGAGTCTCCGATGTTGCAAGAGAAAATAAAAACAGCTTTCCCCGATAAACGGTTGATTATACCAGAAGAGGCGGGACTAGCAGTTCTCAAAGGGGCTGTATTATTTGGACATGACCCGCTCACAATAGTTTCACGTATTGCAAAATGTTCCTATGGTGTCCGTGTGTATCGTGACTTTCAAGAGGGCATACATCCACAAAACAAGAAAGTTATGGTGGGTGGGAAGGTCAAATGTAAGGATGTATTTGCTACCCATGTCAAGAAAGGTCAAGAGTTGAAGGTTGGTGAACCACAAATCTCCCAACGATACACACCTCTAGAAGCCGACCAAGCCACCCTCGTGTTTGACATATACACGTCATCGGAGGAAGACGCCAAGTATGTGACTGACGTCACAAGCATGTATGTAGGCCAGCTGGAGGTGGAAGTACCTGACCTTTCTGGCGGTAAAGAGAGGGGCGTCCATGTAAATATGGTCTTTGGCGGAACGGAAATCACTGTTGAGGCAACAGAAGAAAAATCAGGAAAAAGGAAGACGGCAACATTCAATTTCTTGCAAAATAGTTGAGGATACTATGCACTATGGTACAACACTTCATTTTGTTATATACTACCATTGTGTCATCATTACAAA
This sequence comes from Panopea generosa, assembly GCA_029582155.1. Classification (NCBI taxonomy): domain Eukaryota; kingdom Metazoa; phylum Mollusca; class Bivalvia; order Adapedonta; family Hiatellidae; genus Panopea; species Panopea generosa. The sequence continues at coordinate 84,038,512 of CM055896.1, forward strand.
TGCAATCTAAATTATGAATGATAATGACAATGATTTTTATACGCATTTGGTTAATGTAATTTTTATATGGTGATGATTATTAAAAGTTATTTAGTCCCAATAACAGACATCCAGGACAATGTATCATAGTTCACACACTTGTGTATATCAACTATTAAAGTGGGAGACTTTATTCTCACATTTATTTATCAATGACATGAACGTTTGAATGACACTTTTCCCCCAACATGTTATATAAACCTTAGAACCTTAGAAACTAAAAAAATCCATTCAATAACATGCAAGCTACAGTGGCAAGTTTTTTAGACAAAGGGAACAGTGGAGAATTTTTCAACATTTAATGACTTGCAAGAACTATACGTAATCTTAGAGGATAGTTTAAGTTTTAATTGAGATATTTTCATAATGAGATGATATATAAACAACTATAATCGGGCATATTGTTATTTGTAAAATTGGTTGTAATAGCGATACTTTTATATTAGATAAATACCTTATGTATTAATGTACTAGTTGTTAATGTTACATTTTTACAATGTATTGTAAAAAGAACTTGTATGACAATGATATATCGCATGCATTATTGTTTGCCGCCTTGATTAAGAAATGCTCTTTTAAATATGGGTATGTCACAAGGCCTCAAATTTATTATTGTTATAATAATTTTGTGAATCTGTCAAATAAAATATATACATCAGCAAGTAGTCTTTACACATAATTACGAGTTTATATTTAAATGCCAAACATCATTTCCCCATGTATGCCACATTCCATCATATATCAGAATATGTCCATTTATGTTTTTCTTTCATTATATAAAAAATAACAAATTGTCCTTTTTCACGATTTTTAGCTGTACTGGTCAAAGGCCAGCAGGGCTTATGTCATGGTAAATTGTCCGTCTTTCTTCCATTAACCATTTACTTGTAGACGCGATAGTACGTTCAGTTTTCTTTGAGTCTTAACCCTTTACTTCATAAAGACGCTTTTGGACGCCTCTAATATTGACACCTTTGGACGCCTCTGATATTGACGCCTTTGGACACCTCTAATATAGAAGGCTTTTGAATTATTCAGTTTTCTTTGAGTCTTAACCCTTTACTTCATAAAGACGCCTTTGGACGCCTCTAATACTGACACCTTTGGACGCCTCTAATATTGACGCCTTTGGACACCTAATATAGAAGGCTTTTGAATTATTTGGTGAATTATGTTTATATTAACTGACAGAGTGGAAAACAGTGCAGGAAATGTTCACGAGCAATCTGAACTCTTCCTGCACTGTTTTCCAAGGCCTTCTTGATTGGTGCGGGAAAACGTGTATCTATGGAGTAAAGGGTTAACCAAACTTTCATAGCAGTTATATAACCACAAGTTCTCGAATGAGTTCTTGAACCAGCGTTTTTTTTCCTCAAATTCCTGCCACAGGGCTTATAAACACATTTTAAGCAAACTTTAAAAAACATTTTCAAATATCAAGGCCAGTGACCTCAGATATTTTACATGTAGCATAGCATAGAGGTTCCCTAATAGACTTGTTGAGTTCCTGGGAATAAATTTTGGGCCGCCACAGTGGTCACTGTTTTACATAGATTTATATAGGGAAAATGTTGAAGACGCAATAACATACCCCATTTTTCATTGAATCTTAACCAAACTTGCGCAGCAGTTATATAACCACAAGATCTTGAAAAGGTTCTTGAATCAGCATGATTTGACCACAAATATCCCCGCCACAGGGCCTGTATGCGCATTTTAAGTGAAACTTTAAAGAATATTTCTCTGAAAGTTCAAGGGCTAGACCTTAAACATTTTACATGTAGCATATTGCATGGAGGTCCACTAAAAGGTTTGTTGAGGTAGGATCCCTTGGATAAAAGTTGGGACCGCCACAGAGGTTAGTGTTTTTTATAGAGATACAGAGAAATGCAATAAAACTCCCACATTTCATTGAATCATTAACCAAACTTGCACTGCAGCTTTATAATCACAAGATCTCGGGCAGGTTCTAAAACCAGCATGAATCGACCACAGATGGCCCCGCCACAGGGCTAATACTCACATTTAAAGAGAAACTGCTAAATTTTCAGAGAGATGTTATTTGTTTGGGAAAATGGTGAGGTTAATGTAAGATATACAGAAAAATTTATACAAATTAATTTCTCTTTGAAAATGTGTTCATCCGAAAAGAAAAAAGATAAATGCTCAATGAAAAAAATATTTTCTCTGAAAGTTCAAGGCCTAGACCTTAAATGTTTTGCGGTGGTCCCTAAAATATTTGTTGAAGAGGAACTTACAAAAAACATTATCTCAAAATGTTCATCTGTACCTTTTTTTGCAAGAAGAGCAGTTCAGGTCCTCTTGGACCTCATATTGTCTGTTCTTTTGCACATAAAATTGATGCATTAGAAATTTTATTTTAATATTCCATGAACGAGAGGTGAATAAAAGGCATATACATACACAATTACAAAACATATTTGGAAGTATATAATTACACTTAACGTATATTCCAGCTGTCACCTTTTCCACATTTATATTATTAAATTCTGTATTTATGTCGATGATGTTATTTACATTTTTCATTGACGATGTTCTAAGACAACCTGTCCAGATTATATTACTGTTCAACTTCAGATTATATTACTGTCAATTTCAGATTCTATTACTGTCAATTTCAGATTATATTACTGTCAACTTCAGATTTAATTACTGTCAACTTCAGATTGTATTGCTGTTCAACTTCAGATTGTATTACTGTCAATTTCAGATTATATTACTGTCAACTTCAGATAATGTAACTGTCAACTTCAGATTATATTACTGGCAGTTTCAGATTATATTACTGTCAACTTCAGATTATGTTACTGTCAATTTCAGATTATGTTACTGTCAACTTCAGATTATGTTACTGTCAATTTCAGATTTTATAACTGTCAACTTCAGATTGTATTACTGTTCAACTTCAGATTGTATTACTGGCAGTTTATATTACAGTCAAGTTACTGTTCAGATCATATTTCTGTCCAGATCATATTTCTGTTCAGATCATATTACTGTCCAGGTCATATTTCTGTTCAGATCATATTTCTGTCCAGATCATATTTCTGTCCAGATCATATTTCTGTATTGCTATTTAAAGAGATGATTAAACAGAGAATGTACATATATATCTTCTTTTAAGTATACTTACCTGACCGTTTCCATTTTATCAACTAAATGTTGGTTATTGTGGCACATTATATGACAGTTGAAAGCTCTTACATTTATAGGTACAGAATGTGTTTTATTGGGGTTTAACGCCATTTTTAACACATAGTTATAGAGAAGTACATTTAAGAGATATGAAAATGCAACGCAGGAAGTGATCTGAAAACACGAGTGTATAGATCGGCATCGTACAGTAACTATTGTCTGTTGATGTTATTGCTTGTTTACTTGGGATGTTACCGAATATTAAGTACCTCCTGCATTGGTGTCACGTTTTGTAGTGGCATCCATCTGTATGTCCGAATACAACAATCGGTAGTTGAGTGGCTAGTGTTTAGGGTTAATAATCTTTTTGGCCGGTTAAAAAACAATTAAAAATGATATGGCTGTATCTAGACACTTAAAAACAGCTTTATGTTGCTATTCTTTGTGACTAAATTAGTCACACACATAAGACGCCACTCAACTACCCGTTCTAACAACTACCTGTTCTTTAGAACGTCTGTCCCTCACATTTTGACCCAACACCTTTGCAGACACAACTCCTCCCACAGCTGTATAGCAAGTTCATGGTCTGAATATGTGCCTGTGTTTTTGAGGTTTCGACTAAATTATTTTCTATGTAGTTATGATCCTTTGTTATTTAGAGTTAGAGTTTACCTCATATTTTTGACACAACCTTGCAGATACAACTCCTTCCAAGGTTTTACCCGATTCAAATGAAAATTGCTGCACAGCAAGAACATGGTCTGAATGCATGTGGTATTGGCATACTGATTAGATTATTTCGTCGAGTTCTTTATGTCATTCTTTGGGCCTACAACTTTGCGGACGCCACTTTTCCCACAATTTAAACCCAATTCAAATGAAACTCACTTTACAGCAAGTATATGGTCTGAATATGTGCCTGTATTATTGGCTTTTTGTTATTTTAACTTAAATTTTATGACATACATTAGACGAAGAGCTTTGTGAACGTGACACCTCCCATAGTTTAAACCCGATCTAAATGAAACTTGCTGTACAGCAAGTACATGGTCTGAATATGTGCCTGTATTTGGGTTCCAATTAGATTATATTTATGGCCCTTTGTTATTTATTAAACTTAATTGTTACATTACACTTTGGACCAACAGTCATACGTCCAACTCATCCCCTAGTTTTAAGCCGATTGAAATAAAACTTGCTGTACAGCAGGTACACGCTGGACATACGCCTACGGTCTCCGTGTTTCAGTTCAATGGATTTTTTATTTATGGCATTCTTTAGCTCATTTGAGCATAGCTCGCAACTCTTCCCACAGTCTTCAGCCGATTCAAATGAAACTTGATGTACAGTATGTACATGACTCCAGAACATAAAGGACACTGTTGCTTTATGCGTGGAAACTTTTATGTTTCTATCGGCAACCTCCTGTTACATTTCTATTGTGGCTTCTCTGTTTTTTTAGCCTTTTCAATATTTAGGCTTTAGTTTCAAATATTACTCGGCAGAGAATCTGAGTATGTCATGCTGCGCGCTTGGTTAGCATTGAGTTTCCAGTTCCGTGAAGACATGTCAAATATTAGAGAAAGGTATATTTAATAACTTAATACTAGCTTTTCCAAAATATTTATAATTATAATGTTGAAACGGAAACTGTTATTAAATCCTTCTGAAATCTGAATCATAGTTGAACAAGTCTTGCAACATCTAATTTTATAATAAACGTGAAATACGGGGAGCGGTCATTTATTTTGCTACTCTACCTGCAAAATCAGGTTTACACTCAAACTCCGCGTGCAAGTTTGAGTATGTAATGCTTTATCGTTTGAACAATACAATAGTTATCAAAACGTGTACAGTATATTTGATTGTATAAACACGTTAGATTTCACTGTGTGTAGTTATGCCAGAAATATATATAAGAGTTGTGTTTCTAAGATTTGGAAAATGCTGAATATGCCACCCGAAATTTATATAAAAAAATTGTATAAACTACCACTGTTATACGATGGGTGAAAAAAGTGGAATTAACACTCTAGAAGACAGTCTCGTACAGGTAGTCCAAAGGTTGTAGAAACCCCCTAAAAACATTAGGTAAGTGAGGCACGATTGAAGCAAAGAAAATGTACAAAATTGCAGATGGAAAACTATACAGGGACCGTGTGTTAAAAAAACACCTTTAAAGTTGTTTAAAAACACATCGCCACGCTAACGTTGGATTAAGTGGACAGTTTTACCTTATAAAACCCCTGCGCATACATCACCACTTGTAACTTCGTTCCTGCATGACAAACGTTTCTTGGTGGTGCCACACCCGCCGTATTTGGCACCTTGTGACTTCTGGTTGTTCCCAGAACTAAAGAAGTTGGCATACATAGAGGGTCGTCGTATTCGGACTCAAAGTGCTATCGGATCGGCCATATTGTAGAATATGGACAGGGTGTCCATATATGACTATATGCCAAAATGGATTATGGATAATGCAATAAAGATTTAGGTAATCACATTGTTTATTTGCATTTTATAAAGAGAGTTGCAAAATGAACGTTCCTCGTATGCGTCCCATCAATGGCAAAACAGTAATAATAATCATAATAATATAATAATAATAATTATAATAAAAATAATATAATAATTATGATATTAATAATATATAATAATATAATAATAATAATATATAATAATAATAATAATTAATATAATAATATTAATAATAATAATATATAATAATAATAATAATAACAGTAATAATAGTAATAATAGTAACAATAATGATAACAATAATAATAATAAATAAATAAATAATAATATAAATATACTCAAAGAAACGTTGAATCATTTACCTAGAAATATTCTCATGAATAAGTTGATGTATTGTATTACTTTTAACAAAGGTGAATTTAAACAGCCGCAGCTCTGTGTTTATATATATATACATGTATATGCTTTCCAACCACTTGCAATTGTAGAGGAACGATTTTACCCTTAGTCTTGATCATCTGCTATGTTTATTTTTCTAAATGACTATTCGATGGTTAAATGGCATCGTAGCTGAGACATATACATACATGTAATAGAAATATAATATAAATTAAATCACTAGTGGTTATGACGGACATTATAATTTGCATAAATTTGTGATAATTGATACCCTCAAATCGAATAAAGAAAACGTGATATTCATATAAAATCAAAACGATTGACTGTTTGTGTAACTATTGTCAAATGATAATTACAACAACCCGGATGTATTCCCATTGGTTCTCGCGTCAGGAATGTTCCATTACTTTATGCTGGATGCATATAATTCATATAAAAAAAACTGTATCAGTATAGCAGGTACGCGTTATGATCAGTACATCAGGTGGTTGTCATCGGTACAGCAGGTGCGCATTGTGCTAAGTACAGCAGGTGTGCAATGCGATCAGTACAGCAGGTGCGTGTTGTTACCAGTACAGCAGGTGCGCAATGTGATCAGTACAGCAGGTGTGCAATGTGATCAGTACAGCCGGTGCGCAATGTGATCAGTACAGCACGTGCGCATTGTGATCAGTACAGCAGATGTGCGTTGTGATCAGTGCAGCAGGTGTGCAATGTGATCAGTACAGCAGGTGCGCGTTATGATCAGTACAGCAGGTGCGCATTGTGATAAGTACAGCAGGTGTGCAATGCGATCAGTACAGCAGGTGCGCGTTGTTACCAGTACAGCAGGTGCGCAATGTGATCAGTACAGCAGGTGTGCGTTGTGATCAGTACAGCAGGTGCACGTTGTGATCAGTACAGCAGGTGCGCGGTATGATCAGTACAGCAGGTGTGCATTGTGATCAGTACAGCAGGTGTGCGTTGTGATCAGTACAACAGGTGGGCGTCGTTATCAGTACAGCAGGTGCGCGGTATGATCAGTACAGCAGGTGTGAGGTGTGATCAGTACAGCAGGTGCGCGTTGTGGTCAGTTCAGCAGGTGCACGGTGTGATCAGTACAGCAGGTGCGCGGTATGATCAGTACAGCAGGTGTGCATTGTGATCAGTACAGCAGGTGTGCGTTGTGATCAGTACAACAGGTGCGCGTCGTTATCAGTACAGCAGGTGCGCGGTATGATCAGTACAGCAGGTGTGAGGTGTGATCAGTACAGCAGGTGCGCGTTGTGGTCAGTACAGCAGGTGCACGGTGTGATCAGTACAGCAGGTGCGCGTTGTGGTCAGTACAGCAGGTGCGTGTTGTGATCAGTACAGCACGTGCGCGTTGTGATTAGTACAGAAGGTGCGCGTTGTGATCACCTTTACTCTTTGCCATTTCAAAGGCAAAACAAATACGATTATCGCACTTATCAAAGTGTCCCAAGTCTGAATAGCGGAGAATGAGTCTCCGACGATAACGAAACTACTTAAATCCAGGATTGCTCGAGTAACATTGGCAGTAATGCATATATCGTGTTTTCACCATGTGTTGTCATGTTGGCGGGTATCCATATATCGTGTTGGCACCAGGTGCTGCCATGTTGGTTGGCATGCATATATCGTTTTGGCACCATGTGCTGTCATGTTAGCGTGTACATGCAGATATCGTGTTGGCACCATGCGCTGTCATGTTTGCGGTATGCATATATCGTGTTGGCACCATGTGCTGTCATGTTGACAGTTATGCATATATCGTGTTGGCACCATGGGCTGTCATGTTGGCGGGTATGCATATATCGTGTTGGCACCATGCGCGGTCATGTTGGCGTGTATGCATATATCGTGTTGGCACCATGTGCTGTCATGTTGGCGGGTATGCATATATCGTGTTGGCACCAGGTGCTGACATGTTGGCGGGTATAGGTTTCCTCTGCCAGACGTGCTGTTTCTTTTGAAGATAGCTACAAAAACATCGCTGGTGCTTTGCTTTTGGAAGGAAATGTTAACAACGTTAAAAATTTTGACAACAGACAAACATTAAAACAAAAAAATCATTAGATAGGCGAATTGGATTAACCGTTTGGGTGAACTGGCATTGGGCCGAGTTTGTTTGCTGTTTAACAATCCTCAGCGTATAATTATACTTTAAACACTGAAAAAAACCTTCACTTTTGTAAAATAATGGGGGTTTAGCAAAAATATTCATACAACATCATAAATTTCTTTATTTAACTCGAGTTTCATCATTGTCAGCCATCGTTTTGCACTTTTCATGTGGAATACTCGTTCCGAAAACCTTAATCTACTGTCCGTCTAGAAGAGGCAGAAGAGCTTCTGCGTTCAGAGGACGGTTAAATGAAACAGTCAGAAGACGTCTTCTCGCTACCAAAGTCTTCTGAAGAGGCAAATGTAACAGGCTACTTCAGACAAACAACGTTCAAGTGACGTATTGGTCCGTGTTGTTCCCAGATATCACTCTTATTGAGCATGTCTTGGATGAGCTCGGACTGCCATCGACATTGATTATATATTTTCTTGTTAGGTGTGCAGATTGATTGCATTATAGACAATATCTGAGCGAAGCGCATTTCAATGCACAAATCATGTATGTGCCAGATTTCCTGTTGACTTGTAATAGAAATGATGAACCGAAATACGGCCGAGTTTTGGTATCGCCATAATATGATCAGGAAACGCTCATGCCATTTGAAACAAGTTACCTTAGTAATGCATGTATTCGCCTTTCAGTACCTAGAGTACTTTGATCGATTAATACCATTGTTATTCAAATCCTATGTATTAAAGGTTTGGAAATAAAAGAAAGTATGAAAGTAGTCTTGATTTAATGATTGAACTAATATATAACTCTAACAAGTCAGTTGCCCACGAGGCGCTCAATCATGTATACATCACAGGCAGAAGTGGACATTGGTTAGTTTCCCACTCAACTTATGTTTGTCATTTTTCTTTTTTTTCTCCTGTTTTTTTTTTAAATACAATGGATTGAACTTAGAGTTGGAAAAATATAGAAAAAAGAAAATTAGATGATGTGGGGGAACTAACCAAGGTCCGTTACTCCTGTCTGTGGTTTATCTTATTTAGGTCAATTTAAGGCTGAATACATGTTTATAATAATAAACAATAGCTGTCAAATGACTGTTTTATTTTTCATAATGTTGGATACATCAGTGATATAATATATTGACTAGATCTATTTCATAGGAAATGTGCCTGTTTGTCTACATGTATTATCTTTATAAAGATATATACAATGTACATATAGGTCATCGCGTCTTTGTTTTGTGAATTTTCACGAAGTATTAAGAGAGTTATCGGCAAAAAAGTTACCTGAAGCAAAGACTTATATATATGTGGCCTGAAGCGAGCATCTTTCCTCCGATTTTTGCACCACTCCATAGCATAAAGCAACATTGATTCTCCACCGTGGAATACATAGTATAAATTGGAGATGGCCTTTTTCAAAATACGTAATTGAACTTGGAGACTGACTTCTCTTATTTCTTTTTTTTTAAGTAAACAATTTGAAGATTGAACTTTTTATTTTTAAGAGGCCTCACCTATATCAAGGAATTATATACAGGCCTTGCCTATATCAAGGAATTATATACAAGTCCTTGCCTATATCAAGGAATAATATAGAAGTCCTTGCCCATATACAAGGGATTATATACATTATATACAAGTCCTTGCCTATATCAAGGAATTATATACAGTCCTTGCCTATATCAAGGAATTATATAGTCCTTGCCTATATCAAGGAATTCTATACAAGTCCTTGCCTATATCAAGGAATTATATACAGTCCTTGCCTATATCAAGGAATTATATACAGTCCTTGCCTATATCAAGGAATTATATACAAGTCCTTGCCTATATCAAGAAATTCTATATAGTCCTTGCCTATATCAAGGGATTATGTACAAGTCCTTGCCTATATCAAGGAATTATATACAGTCCTTGCCTATATCAAGGAATTATATACAAGTCCTTGCCTATATCAAGGAATTATATACAAGTCCTTGCCTATATCAAGGGATTATGTACAAGTCCTTGCCTATATCAAGGAATTATATACAAGTCCTTGCCTATATCAAGGGATTATGTACAAGTCCTTGCCTATATCAAGGAATTATGTACAAGTCATTGCCTATATCAAGGATTATGTACAAGTCCTTGCCCATATCAAGGAATTATGTACAAGTCCTTGCCCATATCAAGGAATTATATACAAGTCCTTGCCCATATCAGGAATTATATACAAGTATTTTCCCATATCAAGGGATTATGTACAAGTCCTTGCCTATATCAAGGAATTATGAACAAGTCCTTGCCTATATCAAGGAATTATATACAAGTTTTGCCAATATCAAGGGATTATGTACAAGTCCTTGCCTATATCAAGGAACTATATACAAGTCCTTGCCTATATCAAGGAATTCTATACAAGTCCTTGCCTATATCAAGGAATTATATACAAGTCCTTGCCTATATAAAGGAATTATATACAAGTTTTTGCCCATATCAAGGGATTATGTACAAGTCCTTGCCTATATCAAGGAATTATGTACAAGTCCTTGCCTATATCAAGGAATTATGTACAAGTCCTTGCCTATATCAAGGAATTATGTACAAGTCCTTGCCCATATCAAGGAATTATATACAAGTCCTTGCCTATATCAAGGAATTATGTACAAGTCCTTGCTTATATCAAGGAATTATGTTAAAGTCCTTGCCTATATCAATGAATTATATACAAGTTTTTGCCCATATCAAGGGATTATGTACAAGTCCTTGCCTATATCAAAGAACTATATACAAGTCCTTGCCTATATCAAGGAATTCTATACAAGTCCTTGCCTATATCAAGGAATTATATACAAGTCCTTGCCTATATCAAGGAATTATATACAAGTCTTTGCCCATATCAAGGGATTATGTACAAGCCCTTGCCTATATCAAGGAACTATATGCAAGTCCTTGCATATATCAATGAATTCTATACAAGTCCTTGCCTATATCAAGGAATTATATACAAGTCCTTGCCTATATCAAGGAATTATATACAAGTTTTTGCCTATACCAAGGGATTATGTACAAGTCCTTGCCTATATCAAGGAATTATGTACAAGTCCTTGCTTATATCAAGGAATTATGTACAAGTCCTTGCTTATATCAAGGAATTATGTACAAGTCCTTGCCTATATCAAGGAATTATATACAAGTTTTTGCCCATATCAAGGGATTATGTACAAGTCCTTGCCTATATCAAGGAATTATGTACAAGTCCTTGCCTATATCAAGGAATTATGTACAAGTCCTTGCCCATATCAAGGAATTATATACAAGGCCTTGCCCATATTAAGGAATTATATACAAGTCCTTGCTTATATCAAGGAATTGTATACAAGTCCTTGCTCATATCAAGGAATTATGTACATGTCCTTGCCTATATCAAGGAATTATATACAAGTCCTTGCCTATATCAAGAAATTCTATACAGTCCTTGCCTATATCAAGGGATTATGTACAAGTCCTTGCCTATATCAAGGAATTATATACAGTCCTTGCCTATATCAAGGAATTATATACAAGTCCTTGCCTATATCAAGGGATTATGTACAAGTCCTTGCCTATATCAAGGAATTATGTACAAGTCCTTGCCCATATCAAGGAATTATATACAAGGCCTTGCCCATATCAAGGAATTATATACAAGTCCTTGCTTATATCAAGGAATTGTATACAAGTCCTTGCCCATATCAAGGAATTATGTACATGTCCTTGCCTATATCAAGGAATTGTATACAAGTCCTTGCCTATATCAGGAATTACATACAAGTCCTTGCTTATAAACTGTACATTTATATCAAACATAATATATTATGGATATTTTGTTCAATAACTTATATTGTACTTTGTCTCTGTAGTGCAAAGTTCTTCAATTTTGTTGATCAAATACTAAATCGCGGCTCGCGATAAAGTCATTCATTGGCCATTAATGGGTTATGCTAAAAACATTGACGAATTAAACGGAAAATGTCGACCAGTGTATTGACGAATTTCTTATAAATAAGCTACAGTGATGGAATCAGCCACTGTCTTTGAATGGGACCTTCCTCTTTGTTATTCAATTAATTTTCCATCATTTACTGAGCAGAAAGTTATAGGTGATGCATCTTTAAATAAACACATACATGATTGTTGTATCATATTAGAGACTGTGTTTTAATTATTGCTATCAATAGTTTCATTAAAAATATGAATGTATCAAATAAACATTGAATAAGACGCACTATGATTGAAAATATCTCTATTTCGATTGATGAATATATCAAAAGGGTAAGTGAGTGATCTTGAGACGGCGCCTTAGAACGTTCAGCCACGGGGAACCCTAAATGTAATGAATAATGCTGAGATGTAACTTATAGATTATTTCTAAGGTCGTGGGTTTGAGTCCTGCTCGCTCCAAAAACTTTATGTGAGAAAGTTTGCGTGTGACGAAAGGACGGTGGGTCTTCTTCTACCAATGAAACTGGATATGCCATATATGGCCTGAAAAGTGTTGAAAATGGCGCTAAATCCCAGTCAAAAATGTTTCTTGTACTTGTTCGTGAACAATGTCCGGGCTACATCTGAGACACACTTTATTGCTTCATTTCTACTTGACTATTGTTTGTCCAGGTTTCAGTATTTTGAGTACTTTGATTTAATTCTATGTTGTACATGTATATTGTAAGATTAGTTTGCCTACGGGTGAAAATAAGCTTATATCCAGCAACATACGGGTGACACGGGGTGAGTGACTACAATTAACGTATTGTTATGAACAAGCACGTGATGGCACTGACCAATGGGAGAGGTTTGATATTCACTCAAATCGAAAACCCGCGGAAAGTGGGGTTAGAAAAAAATCATTCTGGACAGGACACTCGGCCAACACACAGGTATTTATGATATTGTCTGCAAGTTTCACATTAATTTAATTATTTTAGCGATATTGATATTCTCAGATAATATACATGTTTAACATTATCATGGGTGTAACCATATTTTTCTCTTGGTCTTGTCGCGTTCTTCCTTTTTCCAAATTTGCCAGTGACTTTATTACATGAACATATTGAGAGAAATATGTCATGTTCATATTCCTTAAACAGTTTACCTCCAACCTAATGTTAAAGTTACAAGCTCATACCTGGATTCAATTTTGTGAAGTAATACATATATTATATTATATTATATTATATTATATTATATTATATTATATTATATTATATTATATTATATTATATTATATTATATTATATTATATTATATTATATTATATTATATTATATTATATTATATTATATTATATTATATTATATTATAAAGTGATTGCCAGGGGTTTGATTTTAATTGCATTTTTTTTTTTGGTATTTTCATTTTTTTCGATTTTTCAGGGGGAAAATGTAGGCACGTGTCCACAGTGCCTATAGGAATCTACGCTACTGTATGTCACTGATATTTCAAATTACACTGATTAAGGCCTATCAGTGACTTAATTAATAACAGATGTATATATGTCACTGGGCCTATAATCTGGGAAAAAGTCTAAGAGCATCCCATTCGTCAATTTTAGTGGAAGAGTTCCACAAATACAAAATCATATTCAGTATATTTGAAATTGTCCAATTCGACATTTATATCTGCTATCCAACAATGGATTACAAATTACAACAATAAGTATTGAATACAACTCGAAATACGTGTGATGACAACAATAATCAATAACAATTTTAGTAGGGTTTTTCTTATATATATCAACCGGAAGTCAAATCATGCCATTTGCTTTTGGTGTATTTTTGATAAAGTTGTCGCGCAATACTTATTTTACGAAGTGTTTTAACGGTGTTGTCAGTTAAAAGTACTGTTAAGAGCGCACTTTGTATGTATGTTACTGAAATATACAACGCATGTATGATGACAAATGGTTCACGGCTGGTATTTGCTATTTTAAAGTCGAAGAATCGTCTGACATGCCATGATTTCCCCGCGAGATATGAAAAGTGATACTTTTATTAAATGTTCAATATTTTTATCACATATTGGTTTGCGTGACACTAAGTGACTATTGGTTATGTATACTATATTATTATCACATATTGCTTTGCGTAGTGACTTAATTATATAAACATGTCTCTGGTTATGTATACGAACTTTACTACGTTTCACACTCAGTCTTCCTGGACAGAACCAGTACTAACCATATGTGGGAAAGGTTCTTGCTCAAGGAAGGATCGAACAACCCATGATCAAGGGTTCAATGCTCTACAACTGGACCATGTGCTTCACAAGTACTTGTATGTGTAATTCGTCCTAAGTTACGAGACAACTTGTACCATATCTAAGGACAACTTGTCCCAAGTTATGAGACAACTCAAACCATATTTGAAGACAACTTGTCCCAAGTTACAAGACAACTCGTCCCATATTTAAAGACAACTTGTCCCAAGTTTTGAGACAACTTATACCATATTTAAAGACAATTTGTCCCATCAAAAGACAAGTCGTCCCAAAACAATGAATTAAATGAATAATAATTTCAAAGTCAACATTGATGATATGTGTAATGATTAGTTGTTTGTCTGAAAGTGTTAATTAATGTAAATTGAGTTATTAACTTTAATTGGTATTGATCTCTTGCTTAAGCTATTATTTGCCTAAATATTTTATCAAATGTGAAAGTTTTAACATATTTTGCTTTGAAATGGAATCTGCTGTGTGTCATTTCAAATATATTATTTTTTTTTATTTGTTGAATGTAAAATTTATAACTTGCAATGATTGTATTGTTTTAAGAAATTCTGCTTGGAAATGGAAATGTGCTGTGTTTCATTTCAATATTTTTTTATTTTAATTGTTGGATGTAAATGTTCCAGTTCAAGGTCACATTTTAAGGTAAAAACATGAAAAATGTGTGTCCAGTCTGTAACATTAGTCCATAACTCGTGATTTTCCTTGATATATTTAAATATTTTAGTTTAGACCACTTGTGGGGTATGTGGCACTTTACCAGTGACATTTCTTGTTTTTGATTTCTACATGCCTTACAGATTAAGAATTTAAATTAGATGAAGAAATTCATCAACAAAGATGTAAGTAAAATTGTTTTCTTTTATTATCTGTGGTGAGTTGTGTGACTGTTTTATTTCTGCTAACCTTCTCTGTTGCTTTCTTTCAATTACAGATGTGATCACAGAAGAAGACAAAAGTCGAAGACAGTAACATCTCAGATGTGAGTAAATATTCATTTTCTTATGTAATTACAGTGATTTTGTTTCCATTTAAATAACAGCGTTTGTTGTTTTTTATTCTACAAACGTTACAGATGAAATATGAAGAATACAGAGTTACTCAACATATAAAGAATAAAGAAAGAAAAAATCCACTGGCACTATGGAATAGCCGTTGTAGCAATGGATTATTGTGAAGGGAACCAGCTCTACCTCAGACTGAAGACAACATCACCAGAAGGAAGAAGGGACATGCTGATTCAATATTGGATAGCAGATTTACCCATGGACCTTTGGGTCAGGAAAAGACTACAAGTCTCAAACTGAAGAAAACATTGGCAGAAGAAGGAATGGACAACACACTGATATAATACGGAATAGCAGATTTACCAATTGATTGTTGCGATGGAAACAGACCTTAACCCAAACTAAAGACAATACCAGAAAGAAGGGACAATACTTTGATACAATATGGAATAGCAGTTACCAATGCATCATTTCAATAGGAAAATACCTTATCTCAGACTGAAGGCAACATCGCCAGAATGAAGAATGGACAACACACTGCGAATAGCCGATATACCAGTGGACCATTGGGTGGTCACAGACTACCTCAATCTGAAGACAACATTGCCAGAATGAAGACTGATACAATATGGGATAGCTGATATACCAATGAAAAGTAACAATGGGAACAGACTCTACTTCAGATTACCTTTTTAATCATCGTGTGCGTCTTTTTTTCTACACATCTCACAGAAGAAGAATGAAGAAGATGAAATCAATCAACTCATATAGGATGTTTTCTTTCATTTTCTATTATGCATTGAGAAATTGTTTCTTTTTATATGTACTAATCATCTTTGCTGCTGTTTTCAATTGCAGATGCCTACACAGGCGAAGAAAGAAGATGTCCACCAGCGTCACAGATGTATGTACAACTTTCTTTCTTTTATAAATTACGATTGTGTTTTTGTTTTAATCTTCGCGTGCGCCTTTTTTTTTTTTTTTTACACATGTCGCAGAAGAAGAATGAAGAAGATGAAATCAATCAACTCATATAGGATGTTTTCTTTCATTTTCTATTATGCATTGAGAAATTGTTTCTTTTTATATGTTCTAATCGTCTTTGCTGCTGTATTCGATTGCAGATGCCACCACAGGTGATGAAAGATGTCCACCAGCGCCACAGATGTAAGTACAACTTTTTTTCATATATTAATTATGGTTGTGTTTTTGTTTTAAATCCTCGCGTGCGCTTTTTTTTCTGCACGTGTCGCAGAAGAAGAATGAAGAAGATGAATGAAATCAGTCAACTCATATAGGATGTTTTCTTTCATTTTCTATCATGCATTGAGAAATTGTTTCTTTTTATATGTACTAATCGTCTTTGCTGCTGTTTTTCGATTGCAGATGCCTCCACAGGTGAAGAAAGAAGACGTCCACAAGCGCCATAGATGTAAGTACAACTTTCTTTCTTATATTAATTACGAATGTGTTTTTATTTTTAATCCTCGCGTGCGCTTTTTTTTCTACACGTGTCGCAGAAGAAGAATGAAGAAGATGAATGAAATCAATCAACTCATATAGGATGTTTTCTTTCATTTTCTATTATGCATTGAGAAATTGTTTCTTTTTATATGTACTAATCGTCTTTGCTGCTGTTTTCAATTGCAGATGCCTCCATAGGTGAAGAAAGAAGACATCCACCAGCGTCAGAGATGTAAGAACAACTTTCTTTCTTACATTAATTACGATTGTGTTTTTGTTTTAAATCCTCCTCTGCGTCTTTTTTTTCTACACATGTCGCAGAAGAAGAATGAAGAAGATGAAATCAATCAACTCATATAGGATGTTTCCTTTCATTTTCTTTTATGCATAGAGAAATTATTTCTTTTTATATGTACTAATTGTCTTTGCTGCTGTTTTCGATTGCAGATGCCTCCACAGGTGAAGAAAGAAGACGTCTACCAGCGCCACAGATGTAAGTACAACTTTCTTTCTTATATTAATTACAATTGTGTTTTTATTTTTAATCCTCGCGTGCGCCTTTTTTTCTACACGTGTCACAGAAGAAGAATGAAGAAGATGAAATCAATCAACTCATATAGGATGTTTTCTTTCATTTTCTATTATGCATTGAGAAATTGTTTCTTTTTATATATACTAATTGTCTTTGCTGCTGTTTTCGATTGCAGATGCCTCCACAGGTGAAGAAAGAAGATGTCTACCAGCGCCACAGATGTAAGTACAACTTTCTTTCTTATATTATTTAAAATTGTGTTTTTGTTTTAAATCCTCGCGTGCGCCTTTTTTTCTACACGTGTCCCAGAAGAAGAATGAAGAAGATGAAATCAGTCAACTAATATAGGATGTTTTCTTTCATTTTCTATTATGCATTGAGAAATTGTTTCTTTTTATATGTACTAATCGTCTTTGCTGCTGTTTTCGATTGCAGATGCCTCCACAGGTGAAGAAAGAAGACGTCCACAAGCGCCATAGATGTAAGTACAACTTTCTTTCTTATATTAATTACGATTGTGTTTTTATTTTTAATTCTCGCGTTCGCCTTTTTTTTCTACATGTCCCGCAGATGAAGAATGAAGAAGATGAAATCAATCAACTCATATAGGATGTTTCCTTTCATTTTCTTTTATGCATAGAGAAATTGTTTCTTTTTATATGTACTAATTGTCTTTGCTGCTGTTTTAGATTGCAGATGCCTCCATAGGTGAAGAAAAAAGACATCCACCAGCGTCACAGATGTAAGTACAACTTTCTTTCTTACATTAATTACGATTGTGTTTTTGTTTTAAATCCTCCTCTGCGCCTTTTTTTTTCTACACATGTCGCAGAAGAAGAATGAAGAAGATGAAATCAATCAACTCATATAGGATGTTTCCTTTCATTTTCTTTTATGCATAGAGAAATTGTTTCTTTTTATATGTACTAATTGTCTTTGCTGCTGTTTTCGATTGCAGATGCCTCCACAGGTGAAGAAAAAAGACGTCCACCAGCGCCATAGATGTAAGTACAACTTTCTTTCTTATATTTATTACAATTGTGTTTTTGTTTTAAATCCTCGCGTGCGCCTTTTTTTCTACACGTGTCCCAGAAAAAGAATGAAGAAGATGAAATCAATCAACTCATATAGGATGTTTTCTTTCATTTTCTATTATGCATTGAGAAATTGTTTCTTTTTATATGTACTAATTGTCTTAGCTGCTGTTTTCGATTGCAGATGCCTCCACAGGTGAAGAAAGAAGACGTCCACAAGCGCCATAGATGTAAGTACAACTTTCTTTCTTATATTAATTACGATTGTGTTTTTATTTTTAATTCTCGCGTTCGCCTTTTTTTTCTACACGTGTCGCAGAAGAAGAATGAAGAAAATGAAATCAATCAACTCATATAGGATGTTTTCTTTCATTTTCTATTATGCATTGAGAAATTGTTTCTTTTTATATGTACTAATCGTCTTTGCTGCTGTTTTCGATTGCAGATGCCACCACAGGTGAAGAAAGAAGACGTCCATCAGCGCCACAGCTGTAAGTACAACTATCTTTCTTATATAAATTATGATTGTGCTTTTATTTTTAATCCTCGGGTGGTGCGCCTTTTTAGCTCACCTGAGCTGAAGGCTCACAGGTGAGCTTTTGTGATTTCCTGGTGTCCGTCGTCCGTTGTCCGTCGTTAACTTTTAGCTTCTAACAACTTCTCCTCTGAAACCACTGGGCCAATTTTGATATAACTTTACAGAAATGTTCATTGGGTAACCTTCTACCAAGTTTGTTCAAGCCATCTTGATTTGTCAAAAAACATGGCCACAAGGGGGTGGGTGCAAGTTTGATAAGTAAAAACTTAAAAAATCTTCATGTCAGAAACTACTGGCTCGATTTTAAAATAATTTCACAGAAATGTTCCTTGGGTGACCCTCTATCAAGTTTGTTCAAGCTATATTGATTAATAAAAAAACATGGCGGCCAGGAGGTGGGGTTAGTTTACTATATAAGCTATAGTATAAACTTAAAAAATCTTCTGGTCAGAAACTAATGGCTCGATATTAAACTAATTTCACTGAAATGTTCCTTGGGTGACCCTCAACCAAGTTTGTTCAAGTCATCTTGATTCGTCAAAAAACATGGTGGCCAAGGGGTGGGGTTAGTTAACTATATAAGCTATAGTAAAAATTAAAAAAATCTTCTTGTCAGAAACTACTGGCTCAATTTTAAAATAATTTCACAGAAATGTTCCTTGGGTGACCCCCTACCAAGTTTGTTCAACCCATCTTGATTCGTCAAAAAACATGGCGGCCAGGGGGTGGGGTTAGTTTACTATGTAAGCTATAGTAAAAACTTAAAAAATCTTCTTGTCAGAAACTACCTGCTTGTTTTTAAAATAATTTCACAGAAATGATCCTTGGGTGACCCTCTACCAAGTTTGTTCAAGCCATCTTGATTAGTAAAAAAACATGGCGGCCAGGGTGTGTGGTTAGTTTACTATACAAGCTATAGTAAAAACTTAAAAAATCTTCTTGTCAGAAACTACCGGCTCTATTTTAAAGTAATTTCACAGAAATGGTCCTTGGGTGACCCTCTACCAAGTTTGTTCAAGCCATCTTGATTTGTCAAAAAGCATGGCCGCCAGAGGGTGGGTGCAAGTTTGATTAGTAAAAACTTAAAAAAATCTTCTTGTCAGAAACTACTGCCTCGATTTTAAAATAATTTCACAGAAATGTTCCTTGGAGGAACCCTAACAAGTTTGTTCAAACGGTAGTGATTCGTCAAAAAACATTGTGGTCAGGGGATGGGGTTAGTTAACTATATAAGCTATAGTAAAAACTTGAAAAATCTTCTTGTCAGAAACCACCAGATGAATTTTAAAACAATTTCGCAGAAATGTTCTTTGGGTGACTGACCCTTTACCAAGTTTGTTCGAGCCGTTGTGATTTGTTAAAAAACATGACCGCCGCAGTGAGGTGCTAGTTTACTATATAGGCAGTTATAGTAAAAACTTCAAAAGCCTTCTTATCAGAATCTACTGACCTGATTTTAATGTAATTTCACTGACATTTACCATGGGTGAACCTCTACCAAGTTTGAACTCTTCTGTGCATCTGTTACATCTTCAAAACAAATAAAAATTCTTGCCCATCTCGTTTTTCTGGAATTTTAAGTGTACATGTATTATATAATCTACTTAAATTGGGTGACTCAAGGTCAGTCAGCTGAGCGATATAGGGCCATCTTGGCCCTCTTGTTTTTCTACACGTGTCGCAGAAGAAGAATGAAGAAGATGAAATCAATCAACTCATATAGGATGTTTTCTTTCATTTTTTATTATGCATAGAGAAATTGTTTCTTTTTATATGTACTAATCGTCTTTGCTGCTGTTTTCGATTGCAGATGCCTCCATAGGTGAAGAAAGAAGACATCCACCAGCACCATCGATGTAAGTACAACTTTCTTTCTTATATTAATTACGATTGTGATTTTGTTTTAAATCCTCGCATGCGCCTTTTTTTCTACACGTGTCCCAGAAGAAGGATGAAGAAGATGAAATCAGTCAACTCATGTAGGATGTTATCTTTTATTTTCTATTATGCATTGAGAAATTGTTTCTTTTTATATGTACTAATCGTCTTTGCTGCTGTTTTTGTTTGCAGATGTCTCCACAGGTGAAGAAAGAAGACATCCACCAGCGCCATAGATGTAAGTACAACTTTCTTATATTAATTACGATTGTGTTTTTATTTTAAATCCTTGCGTGCGCCTTTTTTTTCTACCATGTCGCAGAAGAAAAATGAAGATGAAATCAATCAACTCATATAGGATGTTTTCTTCCATTTTCTATTATGCATTGAGAAATTGTTTTTTTTATATGTACTAATCGTCTTTGCTGCTGTTTTCGATTGCAGATGCCTCCACAGGTGAAGAAAGAAGACATCCACCAGCACCATCGATGTAAGTACAACTTTCTTTCTTATATTAATTACGATTGTGTTTTTATTTTAAATCCTTGCGTGCGCCTTTTTTTCTACACGTGTCCCAGAAGAAGAATGAAGAAGATGAAATCAGTCAACTCATATAGGATGTTTTCTTTCATTTTTTATTATGCATTGAGAAATTGTTTCTATTTATATGTACTAATAAATCGTCTTTGCTGCTGTTTTCGATTGCAGATGCCTCCACAGGTGAAGAATGAAGATGTCAACCAGCACCACAGATGTAAGTACAACTTTCTTTCTTATATTAATTACGATTGTGTTTTTATTTAAAATCCTGGCGTGCGCCTTTTTTTCTACACGTGTCCCAAAAGAAGAATGAAGAAGATGAAATCAATCAACTCATATAGGATGCTTTCTTTCATTTTCTATTACGCATTGAGAAATAGTTTCTATTTATATGTACTAATCATCTTTGCTGCTGTTTTCGATTGCAGATGCCTACACAGGTGAAGAAAGAAGACGTCCACCAGCGTCACAGATGTAAGTACAACTTTCTTTCTTTTATTAATTACGATTGTGTTTTTGTTTTAATCTTCGCGTGCGCCTTTTTTTCTACATGTGTTGCAGAAGAAGAATGAAGAAGACAAAATCAATCAACAAAGTAGGACGTTCTGTTGTGTAATTGTTTATTCTCTTCTATATTTATGTTATTGATATTGTTACAGATATTGTTTCAGATAAAGAAAGGAGTCAGTGCTGTCATCAACACACCAGACCAGCCAGCCATAGATATGTCATCTAGGATCTGCTGCTCATAAAATCAACACTAGAGGTCAGTAGCATCAATGTTTTGTGATTATATATTAGGATGATGTTATCTGAGTCAAATGAGCGTTATAATGCGAAATACACCATTAGAGATCCGACTATCAATCTAAGGGTATTAATTAGTCTCCTTGATGATTGATATCTGACATTCATATCACTTTTTTTTTTGACCGCAGTGTGGTACTAGAAGCTTCCTCGCTTGACGCTCAGCATTTAGAGGAAAGTTCTAGGTCTGGTCGGCCCGGTGTCAGTATAATGCGACTGGGTGGGGTATCATACCATGTGTCTGCGGCATGATACTCCAGTGTGACAGCGCTGTGACAGACTACTGTCTCAAGTAGACACCATCGCGATATGACTAAAAAATTTTTGAAAGCGGTGCTTAACACCATACAACAACAACAACAATGACTTCAGTTGTGTTACCCATCAGGAATGAAAATCTAACCATCAACAACCATGTAAGTGAAATGATTTCTGTTTTCCAACCTGCATTGTGCAATTGTGTTATTTTATATTTGCTAACTGTCTTTGCTGTTGTGTTCGATTCCAGGTTCAATCAGATTTGAAGAAAGAAGTCGACAAGAGTGTGTGTAATTTGTTGTTTATTTCCCCTGTTTTTTTTCTTCAGTATAATGCATTGTGTATTTTATTTTTATAAACCATCCAAGGTAATATTGTTGATTCCAGATGTTGTCACAAAAAAGTCATTACTCGTGTTAACAGACCAGACCAGACCAGACCAGACTAAACCAGACCAAAGCAGACCTGCCAGCTTGGTGTCATCTAGGATCCGCTGCTCATCAAAAAATCGATAGAGGTCAGTTTAAAATGTGTTGTGAATAAATATTCCCTCTGATATTTCTTCATGCGCGCTCTTGTATTATTACTCACACTGGTGGGCTACTCGTATTTTAGAATCTGGTACAAGAAATCAGGCTTGCAATATTTCATTTCTTATTTTGTATAATATACCATATATCTAGGAATGGACATGATAAGGGAAGCCACACAATCAAGGTTGCTTCCATCTCTACCATTCTTCATGAAGATGAATGATCAGTGAAGCAACAGACCAGACCAGCCAGCCATCGATATCATGTCCGCTAGTCATCTAGGATCCGTTGCACACAAAATAATTAAAGCAGGTCAGTATAAATATTAAATGTTTTCTGTTCTTTGCAGCTATTTTCAATCCGGATGCCATCACAAGAAAGACACTGCACAGAGTGTAAATACTTACATAAACTTATATATAGAACCTACTTATTTGTTTTAACTCAACCTTAATTACGGTAAAATAATCGTGTGACAGATGAAAAATAAAGAAAACGTTTGCAAACAAAGATGTCATTAAACTGTTTCTACTATTCTCTATGCTGCACTGTGTTAAGTTCTATTAAGTTTAAAAACAGCCTCTGTGTCTTTCATTCCAGATGTTATCATAGGTAAAGAAACAAGTCGACAAGAGCCAGCATCACAGACATAAGTAACATTTTTTCATTGTGGTGTTTGCTTTCATTTTTCTAACAGTGCTCGCTGTTATCTTTGGTAACCATGTTTGCAGCTATTTTCAATTCCAGATGCCATCACCAGAAGGACACTGCAACGAGTGTAAGTATTTAAATTTTTTAATTTTTGTTTTGTTTTCTTGTTTACCAACAGGGTTGGCTGCCTTGTTGAATGTACGCAAATACGAAGAATGAAAAATATGAAGAATGAAAGACAAAAGTCTATCAATATGCAAGATTTTTTCCGTTTTATTCCGTTTTATATATTGTGTAATTATGTTATTATATTTTTATTAACAGTCCAAGATGCCATTGTTGATTACATTGTTAATTACAGATGCTGCCACAGATGAAAAAGAAGTCGGTACCTTAGTCAACAGACCAGACCAGACAGCCTGCCTTTCAATTTCATGTCATCTAGGATCCGCTGCTCACCTAATATTCAGTAGAGGTTGGTATAAAATGTATTGTGAAAAAATATGCCCCCTGATTATGTTTCATGTGTATTCTTGTAGTTAAAATAACACTGGGTGATTAATTCATATGATTTGATACTGAACATGAATCGAGGAAGGTGGGATACTATTTGATATCTAGTATAACCTGCAGAGAAACCAGGCCTGGAACATTTCTAACAATAACCAGTCAACACGTGTTAAATATTGTTATTCTGTACAATGTGTCTTACTTTGTACAATATAATGTATATATCTAGGAAAGGACATGACAGATGAAGCCACACAATCCAGGTCACTTCATCTCTACCTTTCTTCATGAAGATGAAGGATCATGTGAAGCAGGTGCCAGCGGCAACAGACCTGACCAGCCAGCCATCAAGGTGCCCGTGGCAATAGACCAGACCAGCCAGCCATAATGTCATGTCCTCTAGTCTTCTAGGATCCGTTGCTCACAAAATAATTAAAACAGGTGGGTATAGATATTTCAATGCTTTCTGACTGATTCATGTGTTAAACATTGACACCTATTTGTTTTAACCCAACCATAATTCAATTAATCGTTATCACAGATGAAAAATAAAGAAAACCAAGTCTGCAAAGATGTAAATAAACTGTTTCTGTTATTCTCTAGGGTGCTCTGTGTCACAAGTTATATTATGTTTAAAAACAGTCTCTGTGTCATATTTATTTCAGATGTCATTGGTAAAGAAAACAGACAACAGAAGCCAGCATCACTGACATAAGTTTTCTACGTGTGTCACTGGTGAAGAGTGAAAAACGACAAAGTTTATAAAAAATGTAATAAAATATTTCTACTTTGTTTACCCTAATGATTGATTGATTGATTGAATATTTAGCGTCATTTTATGCCATCGAGGGCTAACAAACGATCATTTATTTAATCTTATCACTGTTTCCTGGGATCCGCAAAGGTTAATCAGTACTCGAGCACACCCCATCTCCACAAGTAACTGATAATTTTCCCACTTGAATCAAATGAAATGTGTTTAAACTGCCATTCAGATAATAGATTCCTCTTGAATTTACATATAACCAAACCCTCAAACATATTACATGATAAATAAAGGGAAAATGTTTAATGATCGAAATCAGGCATAAATATGGAGATAATGGTGTCCACACCAGTCGGCAAAACTACTAATTAGGCGGCGTGTTGGACCAGTCTACTACACTTTCAGACAAAATACTTGCAACATACTCAGAGGTGAGTAGAAATTAGTTATATAACATAAATCATGCTGCATGTTACCTCAAACCAAATCAGTGGGCATGACTTTGAGGAAACACTGAATCATACCTCTCTATAATGCAGTATGCATCTAACAATGCAGTATATATGCTACAATGCAACATACACGTTACTATGTAATACTAGTATTCATGTTATAATGCAATATACATGTTACAATGTAATATACAAGTTAAAATGCAACATACATGTAACAATGCAGTATACATGCTACAGTGCAGTATACATATAATGCAATATACATATTAAAATGCAATATACAAGTTACAATGCAGTATGCATGTTGCAAAGCAATATACAAGTTACAATGTAATATACCTGTTTTAATAAAATAAACAAGTTACAATGCAGTATCCATGTTGTAATGCAATATATACATGTTACAATGTAATATACCTGCTGCACTAAAACATACCTGCTATAGTGACAATTTCTATATTAATTGAGATAATTCAACAGTTGTAATGGATTAATTGCCATCTTTCATCAAGATGGTTGCTGTGTATCCTGCGTTCATAAATATATAAAATAACTTTGTTTTTGTGTGGTGGATAATCTGAATTGCCTGATATAAATGTACAAATTTTTCTGTGCATTATTGCAATATGCAAATTTTCTAATCAAAGTCAATTGAAATTTAAGCTTATGACTTTCTGATGATGTATCTCTCTCCAGGTGATCTCTTCAAATTGGATGATACGTTTCTTATTTCTCAACCACATGCAATGGGTTCCAGTTCGACATCAACAGACAATATGATGTAGAAGGACATGTTTGTTGTTGGCAGAATAATGCTTCATAAAACATAACTATATATATAGTACAGAACTGAATGTTTGTACATGAACAGTTTTCAGGATAATCTCTGAGTGAACAATGTCAGGACTTTAGTTAATGTGGCGAATGTTTCTTGGAATATATATAAGTCTAAAGTCATCTTTGAGCGCTTGTGTAACAGGACAAGAAAAATATGCAGCCAGTCCAGGACTAAAATTCAGGGCCTTTCGCTTACAGGGTGAATGCTCTACCGACTGAGCTAATCTGACCGCTTACATACATTTCTCACCTAGTAGGTTATATACACACTGTGAGATTTGAAAAACTTATTGTAAATTTTTTTATATTTAATGTATATGTGTTGTTAACATGTTAAACTGTGAAAATATAGATAGGTAAGATATAAGTTTGTTTGACTACTGGCATTATTTTTATACCATTTAGGGCTAACAAAGGATCAGTGAAGTAATCACAATTTCCTGGGATCCAAGAAAGTTAACCAATACTCAAGTACACACATCTCTGTAGGTATCTGATATCTTTCCCACTTGATTCAGCAGTGAGAGACAAATAAGTGAGATGCAATGTCATTTATCAATCATCATGGAAACTGGCAAAGCAGGAATTCTAACTCCAAACCCTGGATTGATATTAGTTGGAGTATTAATTCAAGCTGTATCTGTTTTCATGAATTTATAATACATGTGTTTCTGGGTAAGGATAGAATCCTTATTGATCTCAACAAATGGGTGAAAATCCTCCAAACAGGAATGTGTTATGTCCCATTCTAAAACGATTGTCGTGTTTATACTGGTTGAATTTTCAAAAAATATTGTATTATAATCAATATCAGATTTAAACATATTGGGTTTAAATGATGATATGTTTTGCCAATAGCAGTATGTATTTGTATATCTTTACCTTAATTGGTCTTTTACCAGTTTCACAGGATCGAACTATTGGTTAGGTTAACCCAGCATCTGTCCGTCCATACTTTAGTTGTATTTTAATGATATACTTTTGGTACAATTTAACAGTGAAATACCATCCTGATTTACATGTGCTGTATGTAAATAAGTTTGATTTTGTACAATTCTTTTTTAATTCTATTGTGAGGACCTAAGGGAAAATTTAAGTAAGTGTAATTGTTTAGATTAATAAAATAGCTGTTTAATAAAAATATATAGTTAAACTGTTTTACATACTATTTCTTTCAAACACACCGGCAGGATTTGTTTTATTGAAATTAACCTTAGTTATTACAGATTTTTGTGTTCAGTGGTTTAATGTGTTTGTTTTATACTTTAGTAAATAATTTCTAGACTTCATTCAATTTATGTGTGTCCTCCCAGGCCGAGTGGTCTAAGACATTGTTGTCTCATGACCACTTCCCTCTCACCACTGAGGTCATGGGTTTGAGCCCAGTTCGGTTCAAATGGTTTAAGTGAGGAAGTTCGGCAGTTACTTTTGGAACGAAGGTGGTTTAACTCGGATTCATTCTGAGGTCTTCATTCTCCAATAAAACCTGATATGTACACATATATGTTGAAAATTGCGTTTATTGACATTGAATGAAATAAAATATGTGAATCATTTCAATAAATCATTAGAAAGTCGGTGTCAAGTAAATACACTGGATCTGATCTGGACCTATTGAATACAGGAAATGCTTCTGTTCGGTAGTCACTTAATGGTGGGTGATAATCAAAATTATTTTTGTTTCTGTTTATTTAAAAATGCATTTTCCACTTTTAATGCTTTTTGTTACTTATATGCCATTATGCCTGTATTTGGAATACTTTAGAAGCATTGTCATTTTGGAATTGTGAGTTTAAAAAAAAATTATGCTTACTACGTTTTTACATTAGATAATTGAAAAATATCAACCGGAATTAACCCAATTTATTTGTTATGTTTCTTTGTATGATCATCCGGTTTGACATCATTTTAGCATAGTTATGAAAAATAAAACAATTATATTATGAACATTGTATTCTGTTGTTATTTACTTTCCGTTACTTATTTTAAAGTGTTGTTGCGTTTTATGAAAATATGACAATTTCTACTATAAAATTAATGTTATATGTACTATCAGTCAGTTGTATAGTACGAGGTATATATTGTATTATGAATCACTGAGCAGATTTGCCGTACTTTCGCAAGTGACCAGTCTCCTGTTTCACCAACATACTTAAATATTCAGTAAACTTCAATCTAAGAACCAGGTGATCATGATTTTAAACTGATTCCAGTAAAACAGCACATGGTTTCATTGATATTTATTATATGATAGATAAATAACCAGTCAATATTTAAGTAATGTGTTAATGAAACAGAAGCCAGAAATCTATCCCATGAAAAATATTTGCGATGTTGGGGATCAAACTAATCCAATGGCTGTAAGAGGTTACTGACAGAGGATACAGTTTTAAATGAGGAGTCAATTTTTTTTTTGATTTACAGTCAAACCTGTCTTAAGCAGCCAGTCAAGGAAAGTAGCAAGGATGGCTTTTTAAAACCTGTCTTAAGCAGCCAGTCAAGGAAAGTAGCAAGGATGGCTTTTTAAAACCTGTCTTAAGCAGTCAGTCAAGGGAAGTAGCAAGAATGAACTTTTAAAACCTGTCTTAAGCAGCCAGTCAAGGGAGAAGCAAGCATGGCCTTTTAAGACAGGTTGTTTATTGATGGTTAATTTGTTCTGAAACATATAAATAAGAAATAACAGATGTGGTAGCTTAATAGAGGTGACTGCTTAACAGGTTTGATTATTATTTTGGGGAAAACATGGCATAATCTGAATTTGATAGTTAACTATGACGGGCTTTACAGTCCTTTAGTTTCATTTTTAGGTGAAATTTATTTTCTTGGGGATGGGGCCAAAACAGCCAAATTCATTGTAATATTTAAACATTTTATTAAAGGAGTTGCTGAGAAAATAATTGTAAAAGTAATTAACAAGGCCTATGGGTCCTTCATAAAAATTGTGAATTTCATGTCTCTGGGTCTCACCATTTGGCCCTGGGAGCCTAGGCGGTGGGCCCATAATAGCCAACATCATGGTAAACTTTAACACTCTTCTTGTGCACTGGAAAGCAAATGATAGCAAGATTATTGAGGCCTATGAGTCTTTTATTATTATTGTGAATTGCATTTTCCTGGGTTTTACCATTTGGCCCTGGGGGCCTTAGGGGTGGGGCCAATACAGCCAAATTCATCATGAACTTTAAAAATAAAAAATACTCTCCTTATTATAGGAAGAACAGGGAAGCAAATGGTAAGCATGATTAATTAGGCCTATGGGTAATTTATAAATCTTGTGAATTGCATGTGCCTGAGTTTCACCATTTGGTCCTTGGGGTAGGGACTATTCTACTAAATCTATATAGAGAAAATCACAAAAACTGTTATTTCTTATGACTGAAAAAACTTGTTTGAATGATTGTTGCTGATGTGATGGTTAATATTCATGTTTTATTTCATGGTCCTCACCCCCATTTTAAGAAAAGCATTTTCTCTGAAAGTTTATGTAGCATTGTATGTCCCAAAGGTTCCCTCAAACTTTTGTTAAAGTTGGGGTCCCTGGGGTCAAATTTGGAGCCACCACATGAGTCACTGTTTTCTATAGAGATATATAGGGAAACTTTTTTAAGGCCTGACCCTTAGCTATTTTAACACTAGCATTACATGGTGGTCCTCTGACAGGTTTGTGAAAATCAGATTAAATTTGGACTGTCATACACCAGGGGCTTATAAGCACAATTCCGTGGCCAAGTGGTCTAAGGCGCCGTCTCAAGATCATTTAACAGTTACTTGCAGAAGGACGGTGGTTCTACTCAGTCTGACTCAGTTAGAGGTCTTACTCCACCAGCAAAACTGATATGCCATATATAACCTGAAATGTGTTGAAAATGGCGTTCAACCCCATTAAAAAATTGTTATTTTTTACATGCTGATGTACTTTCGTTATGTTATGATGTAGTTTTATTATATGGTACTATACATTGTTATACGATGTTGTAGATTTATTATATGATCCTATACATTGTTATGTAATGCTGTAGTTTTATTATATGATCCTTTATATTGTTATGTGATGCTGTAGTTTTATTATATGATAGTATACATTGTTATGTGATGCTGTAGTTTTATCATATGATACTCTACATTTTTATGTGATGCTGTAGTTTTATTATATGATACTATACAGTGTTATGTGATGATGTAAGTTTATTATATGATACTATACATTGTTATGCGATACTGTAGTTTTATTATATGGTACTATACATTGTTATGTAATGCTGTAGTTTTATTATATGATCCTTTATATTGTTATGCGATACTGAAGTTTTATTATATGATACTATACATTGTTATGTTATGCTGTAGTTTTATTATATGGTTCTATACATTTTTATGTGATGCTGTAGTTTTATTATATAATACTGTACATTGTTATGTGATGCTGTAGTTTTATTATATAATACTGTACATTGTTATTTGATGCTGTAGTTTTATTATATGATACTATACATTGTTATGTGATGCTGTAGTTTTATTATATAATACTGTACATTGTTATGTGATGCTGTAGTTTTATTATATGATACTATACATTATTATGTTATGTTGTAGTTTTATTATATGGTACTATACATTTTTATGTGATGCTGTAGTTTTATTATATGATACTATACATTGTTATGCGATACTGTAGTTTTATTATATGATACTGTACATTGTTATGTGATGCTGTAGTTTTATTATATGATACTATACATTATTATGTTATGCTGTAGTTTTATTATATGGTACTATACATTTTTATGTGATGCTGTAGTTTTATTATATGATACTATACATTGTTATGCGATACTGTAGTTTTATTATATGATACTGTACATTGTTATGTGATGCTGTAGTTTTATTATATGATACTATACATTATTATGTTATGCTGTAGTTTTATTATATGGTACTATACATTTTTATGTGATGCTGTAGTTTTATTATATGATACTATACATTGTTATGCGATACTGTAGTTTTATTATATGATACTATACATTGTTATGCGATACTGTAGTTTTATTATATGATACTGTACATTGTTATGTGATGCTGTAATTTTATTATATGATACTGTACATTGTTATGTTATGCTGTAGTTTTATTATATGGTACTATACATTTTTATGTGATGCTGTAGTTTTATTATATGATACTATACATTGTTATGCGATACTGTAGTTTTATTATATGATACTATACATTGTTATGCGATACTGTAGTTTTATTATATGATACTGTACATTGTTATGCGATACTGTAGTTTTATTATATGATACTATACATTGTTATGCGATACTGTAGTTTTATTATATGATACTATACACTGTTATATGCTACTGAACTTTCATTATATGGCTGCTGTACGGTTGTTATATGATGCTGTAGTTTTATTATATGATACTATACATTGTTATGTGATGCTGTAGTTCCGGCAACTTGGTACATATATATGACGGACTGAACGAATTAAAAGGCGTAGTTCCCTTTATTTGTTCTGTTTGTGACGGAACACTAACATTTCGAGGACGAGTGACTAATATGTTGGAAAGAAAGCTTTCATCGAACTTTTTATACAATACACATGCCTGGTTTAATATAACACTTGTAGCAGGGTTCTTGAAGTTTTTTCGACTTGCCGATCTGCAGTTTTGAGTATCCATGTCGTGTATTGCCATCTTTCACCATGCGCAGATACGGCTGATCCGAGTGAAGTTCTCTCTGACCATCGGTCACTTCTATAAACGGAATATACATGAAATAATTATTTTTTTGCAGAGCTTATTTTTAACAATGTCCCTTCAGCCAAACTGCCGATTATGGTCTCACAATAACACCAATCTGGATCCTGCACGAAGGCGTATATATTCTTCAGGCTGCATAAGTGAGACCAAGCTTTTCCATCTAAGTCTCCTATCGTTTTCTCCAAATCTTACCTCGTCCAAAACTTTGTTTAGGTGCTTAGAAACTGACATTTTAGTTTTGTTTCCCCTTCACCTCAACATCTGATTTGTGTACTCAGTGATGCTGTTTTATGTACTCGGTGATGTTGTTTTGTGTACTCAGTGATGCTGTTTTGTTTACTCGGTGATGTTGTTTTGTGTACTCGGTGATGCTGTTTTATGTACTCGGTGATGTTGTTTTGTGTACTCAGTGATGTTGTTTTGTGTATGCGGTGATGTTGTTTTGTGTACTCAGTGACACTGATTTGTGTACTCGGTGATGCTGTTTTGTGTGTTCGGTGATGTTGTTTTTAATACGTACTCAGTGATGTTGTTTTGTGTACTCAGTGATGTTGTTTTGTGTTCGCGGTGATGCTGTTTTGTGTACTCAGTGATGTTGTGTTGTGTACTCGGTGATGTTGTTTTTTCATCGGTGATACTGTTTTAGGTACTCGATTATGCTGTTTTGTGTACTCGGTGATGTTGTTTTGTGTACTCGGTGAAGTTGTTTTATGTACTCGGTGATGCTGTTTTGTGTACTTAGTGATGTTGTTTTTAATATGTACTCGGTGATGCTGTTTTGTGTGTTCGGTGATGTTGTTTTTAATATGTACTCAGTGATGTTGTTTTGTGTACTCAGTGATGTTGTTTTGTGTACTCAGTGATGTTGTTTTGTGTACTTTGTGATGTTGTTTTATGTACTCGGTGATGCTGTTTTGTGTACTTCATCCATAACTATTTTCCTATTTTACAGAACAATTAAATAATAAACCATGGCAACAAAATCACAACAGACTTTGAAATCGAAAACAAGTAAGCTGTTGGTGGCCGCCATTGACTTTGGCACCACATATTCAGGTTATGCATTTTCGCTTAAAGCCGACTATGACAAGAACCCAATCAAGGTGTCAGCAAATAGTTGGGCTGTTGGTACCCGTGGTCTTGTGTCACTTAAAGCATAAACCACACTTCTTCTGAAGCCGAACAAAACGTTTGAAGCTTTTGGATATGAAGCAGAAGACAGATATGGTGAATTGGCAGAGGACGATTTGCACAAAAACTACTACTACTTCCGCAGATTTAAGATGTTATTGTTTCAAAAGTCACAGACATCGGTATGTATTAATGTAACCTGAAAACTCAGTTGTACCTATCAATGTCAGTTTGAAAAAGCATGCGTCAGTACGCATTGGTAGTACATTAATTTAATCGGTTGTAATCAAATCAGATTATTGAAAACGTGTGTAGTATCTCTATGGTGTGTTATCGTTGGAAAAGTTTACATGAAATCTGACCTTGACATTTCATATGTCGACATGAATAAGAACATTGGCACCTCTTTATTACTATTTACGGTATATGAAATAAAAAACAAATGTTAGTAATGTATAGAGTATTGGCTTTAAAAACTGTTGTATTCTATTAATGACTCATATCACAATAGCCATAGCGAGGATCACGACATTGCTAAATCTGCAATGCTAAATGGATTATTATACTAGTATCAGAACAAGACGCTTTAAATATCTATCATTAAGAAAAAATCCAAATGGTTTGATATGTCCACCATAACGTGACATAACCGGTTATAAGCGTGAAACGAAATCCCCACCCTAAAAATAGACAGCACTTATCAGCATCGTTATTCGGACTCTTTCTAACTGTATACCAGGGTTGCATTCAGCACTGTTAAGCAGCAGACACGTTTAATGCCTGATTCCCTAAAATAATCGCGTACTGTGTGTTAGTTAATATGAGGTTGACTCAGTTTTCAGGAAAATATATGTTAGCTACCGTTATCAAATGTTTGACCAAAATGAACGCAGCCCAGAATAACGTACCATATTGAAGTTAAAGTGTGATCACGTGACTCATTGAAAACGTCCCAAATAAGTAATTTTAAGCGGGATATCTATTTTAGATTAGCCTAGGCGCGTAGTCAATATATTATTTTGGCATGTTTCAATAGATATCCTTTTGACAATAAGGGGTCCGTAAATACATATGATATATGTGGGAAAATGTTTTTAGTCAATTTTAAACTTTTGAAATGTCCTGATTTATTCCCTATGAATATTCAAGCAATGGTAACAACTACTACTTATTTTCCATGAAAGTACAAACTTGACAGTTCACATGGCTTCACATGATATATGTATTGAATATTTCTCGGGCTAAAACCGAATTGTAGTGTTCAAGATGACAAGAGTCAGAAATGTAACAGTACAACTAATTATTCGAAAAAGGCAAATGTGGTAACCATTCCGGAATAACTACATTCTCAAACAAAACACGCTCCCTCGAAAATAAAATTCAGCTGGACTGTCGTATATTTTGGCCTCTCTTTCTTATGTTTTTTCAAGGACCTGGTTATCCTTAATATTAACCTTGAATTCACTGTTTATAAAAAAAACTATTAGTTTATATGTTTATATGTGTGCCAAAACAACATTGATAAGGATTGATCATATGTGCCGCATTGAGAAAACGTAAGTTTGCTTGAGTCACTTTAGAAAAATCTAGTTTTCTACATTTTCGTGACGCATACACGTTGTTTACACAATCAACATTGATGTTCATGTCCTTGTCCATGTGGATCAGGGCTAGCGATGATAACTTGCCGGATATCATTATTGAACCAAAGTAGTTTTTGATGCGTTTCATTGCACTGAATGATCTTCCACGCGAGGTCGTCGTCGGCGGCATGGTAAGAAGACCCCTAGAAA
The DNA here is from genome assembly GCA_029582155.1 of Panopea generosa. Taxonomy (NCBI): domain Eukaryota; kingdom Metazoa; phylum Mollusca; class Bivalvia; order Adapedonta; family Hiatellidae; genus Panopea; species Panopea generosa. Next base: position 84,073,423 of record CM055896.1, read on the forward strand.
TGTGCTGGACTACTTCTTGTAGATTAGTTTATTTATAAATATTTGCATTTGTGCCGTGACTCATTCATACTTCATTGAATCTTTATAAAAGTGTGTTGCCCATATCACATTACTGGATTGCCGTGAACAATCATTTCAATTTCGTCACAATAAAACCATTGTCTAGTCGAAATAAATAACATTTGTTCCATTTAAACAAAATTTACTGAAGTTGCCAATAGGGTCCTCCACGCCTTAAATTGGGACCTCGAATCTGTGACTCATTCACTGTACCTTTATAAAACTTTGTCCTTTACATTGCCGTTAGTTTTCGTTTTAATTTCAGTTCATTTTACGATAAACGCATATTCTTGCAAAAATCAATAGCATTAAGTCCAGTTACAGAAACGGGCCCTCCACGGGTTAAACTTTTGAACTTTTAAAATATTCTTCTCAGTTTTGCAAAATTATTCTTATGAGTAGGGATTTCGAGTTTGTATAAGTCAAGACGTTGAAGTGTCTTTTAGACCACATAAGGATTTATTTTCATATAAATAGAATTGTAAAACAGGAATGTCTCCATTTCATATCCATGATATTATCAAGTTGTTTATTTATACCAAATTTTATTTAAATTTGACAAAAGGTCTGATAAGGCTAGTAGAAAAGGGTCTGTTCAAATCATCTCCATTTATGTTGGAGTTTGACATTTATAAAAGGTCGTTGTCGGATGGACAGATGGGTTGGCTGAATAGGTGTTGTTTAACTCATCTTATCATGTAGATCTACAATATATAAACTAATATGAGTTGTGCACTTTTCCACACAGAGCTACCGGTATAAAACCAGATGACATACAATGGGTGCTTACAGTTCCTGTCATCTGGAGTGATGGTTTCAAACAGTTTATGCGTGAGGCAGCTAGCTTGGTAAAAAACATGGTTGTAATTTAAGGGCAATTGATTTTGTAGTTATGATAACTTAAGAATAGTCAGTACTGAAGCGACCGTTACCGTCCATCTCTTGTCCATTGTTTCTACGGTCATTTCAAGGTCTGCTGCTGCGTTTCTTCTATTACAAGAGACTTGCTTTTTATGTCTGCTTGTATGTTACTACATGTATATCCTATTTATGAAAATAAGAATCGAAGTCAAATTTGTTTTGAAATATTTTTGATCGGATAGACATAGACGCGGATATGTGGATGATATCTCCGATAATGTTGGACTAATAGACTAAACAGATTTATATTTCGGAGGTATATCAATAAGAACTACGTATCAAAACATGAAATAGAGACAAAGTGACAAACGAAAACAATAAAGCAAATTATTGTACCATGATAACACGTAGCAAGGATAATGTATGTAGAGCATTAATGCAGTTAAAAAACACATACACACGCAGATTATAACGATTCTGAATTTAAGGCTGGTATAAAGAAAGACAACTTGATAATTGCATTGGAACCGGAAGCAGCGGCTTTATACTGCATGCATCTACTTGTGAACAGGACAGTGTACGGTTATTACAGGGATTCCTCGGCGAACTTGCGTTACTTCCGCCAGGGCACTAAGTACATGGCTGTCGATGCTGGCGGTAAGGCTATTTAAAATATTTTAATTAGAATTTCACATCTGTTCACGATATTTATCCAGATGCCACAATATTGATATTCAAAGTAAAGTTATCTCCATTGTTGACATTAACATTAGATGGATGCTTAACTTTAAACTTCAATCGTTTTATTAGCACAGATGATATTTCAACGTTCAACTTCGTGATTTGTATAAACATAAACTGTGTTACAGTCTATATCATATTAAGATCACCCCCATTACGTTTATCGCATATGGACAACAGAGACACATTATTATGTTTCGCCTATGAAATGATATACATATGATTTTCATATGAGTAAATGCTTTTTATTTAAGGTGGTACAGTTGATATAACGGTTCACCAAGTGGTGGCAGATCATACACTGAAGGAACAAAGTTGTGTCAGCGGTGGTGCCTGGGGTTGCACTAGAGTTGACGAAGCCTTCGAGACATTAATTATGAAGATACTGGGTAATACAAGCATAGCTCTTATATTTATTATGTATGATATCAAAACTATTATTAACTTAACCATAAGCACTGTGAGTCGAAAAACTGTCTGTCAGATATAGATTCTTGTGCACAAGAGACGTGCAACAGTACATTAATTACTATATGTAAGGCTATACTACCAATTGCAGAGGTAATTGCTTTACAACACAACAAAAACAAAAGGTTGTTAAACTTAGATAAAATAAGCATAAGAGAAATGTGTACTAAATTCATCTTTATATAGTGTTTTAACTATAATATATATAGTATAAATACAAACTGCATAATGAAATATAATACTTTAACGTCTAAATTGTAAAGATCATCGGAGTGCTTATATGATGCAATAATTTTACGTGTATTAGGTACAGCAAATACAACACCTAAAGCTGTTAGTGGTACTTGTTTTACTATTGACATAAAAACAACAACAAAAACAACAACTAATTGTTATTACATAATATATCATATGTAAGAGATGAATTACTTGATTTAAACTGATAAAATACTGGTTAGTTTACATTTTGATGGTTCGAAACTATTATTTCAGAATATAAATTTAAAGGTACTTTGGCATAAACGGCATATTATCATCTACACATGAAGTAAAAAAATCTTGACTGAAAGTTATTGTGGCATACATGTAATATTCAATATTCAATACGAATTGGGTTTAACCATTTTCAACCTATGAAAGTTTATGTATGGCATATCAAGTTTCATTGATAGAGGAAAGTCTAAGAATGAATCTTAGTAAACATCCGGCCTTTTGTAATTAAATGACACACTTCTTGCAAAGTTATTTGACAGAGCTGGGTTCGAACCCATGGCCTCTACAGAGAGAGGTTATTTATGACCATTACAATTTTAACACTACAAAAACTATCCTTTTACTGTTTCAGGAGATGACGTTCCAGGAACTCAGCGTAGTGTCTACAAAACGTTCACACATGCCCACACAGCATATTGGGTAGATCTTTATAGAGAATTTGAGACAAAGAAGAGAAATATAAAACTGGATAAAGCGGGAAAGGAAACGCTCAAAATACCAGTCTCACTCTCTGACACCTATGAAGACGTGAGAAAAAAGACAATTAAAGAAGCTATAAACAGTTCTAATGAATTTAAAGACAAAGTTACATGGACGGGTGATAAATTAAGGATCGATGCGAAACTGATGAGAAGTCTGTTCAAAGACTCCTGTGATAACACAGTCAAGCATATGCGTGATTTATTTAAAGAAAAGGCAAACAAAGGCACAGATACTATCCTTCTGGTAGGCGGATTTTCAGAGTCTTCCATGCTGCAAGAGAAAATAAAAACGGTTTCCCCGATAAACGGTTGATTATACCAGAAGAGGCGGGACTAGCAGTTCTCAAAGGGGCTGTATTATTTGGACATGACCCGCTCACAATTGTTTCACGTGTTGTAAAATGTTCCTATGGTGTCCGTGTGTATCGTGACTTCCAAGAGGGCGTACATCCACAAAACAAGAAAGTTATGGTGGGTGGAAAGGTCAAATGTAAGGATGTATTTGCTACCCATGTCAAGAAAGGTCAAGAGTTGAAGGTTGGTCAACCACAAATCTCCCAACGATACACACCTCTAGAAGCCGACCAAGTCACCCTCGTGTTTGACATATATACGTCATCGGAGGAAGAGGAATAAGGAAGTGCGCTACATTTGATTTTTTGCAAACGTGTTGAGGCTACTATTTACTTTTTATATCATTAGTGCGACACATAATACGTATTGACAAATAATCTAGTCGCAATAATGGCGTTATTTTCATACGCATTCAAATGGAAGGGTATCACCGCCATAACTCTTAGTCTGAAATTTATACATGAACATTTGTAAGACATCATTTTCCCCAACCTTGTGTTTAAATGGTGGAAAAACATGCGGATAAATACCTGTAAATGCTGCATGCGGTTCCGGGTAGAATGTTTCGAAACAATTGTATGAATGACGGTGTAACGAGGAACTAAAGTATGAAGCAGTTCAATGGAACATGACCTGCGTTTCTAGGTGGATTGTTTGAAAACAAATATAACTGTGTATATTTTTTTTTCAAAATTAATAGTAGATAGATATACATGTATACGATAACTTTGGTAATTCATAGGCGAAAACTTATATCGAAATACATGTGTAATTAAAAGTCGACTTAAGTTAGGGGGAAACGAAATTGAAAATGAAATTCTACTGAAAATTCCAGGTGGCCGGTGTAACGTTGTAAACTGACCCCCATAGAATAATGACCCCCCCCCCCCCGGTCATTATTTTATATAGAATAATGACCCCTTTCTATAAAATACTGACACCCCTTATAAAATAATGACCCCCCGATTTTATCTATAAAATATTGACCCCCACCTAACCTTACTAACATACTCTATATCAATTCAAGTCACTGTCGTGTTTCTATTGCTTATATTTGTTGTTGTTGTTGTTGTTGTTGTTGTTACTGCTGCTGCTGCTGCTGCTGCTGCGTCTACAGCTGACACAACAGCAGTATAACTTAGAGGCCCCGCTAAGAAATAAGCGTACATCTATTGAAAATGAAATTTAAAATGGTTTTCATTTGAATTATCATTATTGTACTTAAAGAGAAGTATTACAATAATAGAATATATACCTAAGTCGTTTTAAGGTTACTATAGAAATAGAGAGAACCGATTTTTAGGCTGGAGGATAATATTTCCCAGTTTTATGACCCTCCCGCCTCTTTACGAGGACATTATGGTGTGGACATACCAGCTTTACATGGTGGAGGAAGACCCAAGGTGCCCCTCCTGGCGGGCACCTGGGTAGAACCACCGACGTTCCGCAAGCTAGCTGGTTAGCTTCCTCACATGAAAGATCTTGACCGTGAGCCTCGGTGGCGCAATGATAGCGCGCTTGCTTATTAAAGCGGATAAGTCTCACCAAAGGGATATTGTTTCGCGTTATCAAACCTTTGCCAATAGAAACAGATGACCTAATGGAATGGGGATACATAAAGGAATCCTTTTGCAACTTGAAACCCCTGCAACTTTCAAGGTACACGGTAGAACATAATTAGAACATAGATCACGAAACCCTTGCTTTAAAGGTGCATGACTTTTTGTTTAGAACATGTTTTAGATCTAAATCTTTTTGTTACCTATAAAGGTATCATGCTTCAAGTATTTCAACAGGCTTAAGTTTTATTTTTCCAAGATTTTCCCCAGATTCGTTGAGATAGTACCTTTAACAGCCTCGTAACTTTGTGACATCGCATTATGTTACGCATACATGTATATAATTATTAATTTACCTTCTGTACAATGTAGTGTACACATTCTGGAACTTATGGTAACAATGATTTTGTCCGAAATTTTAGAAGAAACATCATTTTGTTATTGCATCCTATATGTTGCACTAATTTCGTAATAGCATGGGCTCGCGGGCTCATTACGAAACATGCTATTGACGGTAAAATAGTTCATTTTCTGGAGTGCAAGATTGTAAAAAAGGCAATTCATACGTGGAAAAGCACAATGTTTTATGCCACCCCTGAAAGTGATGTCAAATACCCTTAACCTTCTTTATGTCACCTATATGTCACTCATATATACCTCCAAAAATAGGCGAAACTGAAACAGGCCCAGTGGTTTTATTACCTGTGACGCTCCTCGTCGTTAGAAATTATTCAAATTTCAGTATATTGTTGAAGAGACATCCTTCTTTGGATTTTGGGTATTTGTGTCACTTTTCAGGCGTTTTTAAGTAGAAAAAGTAAACAAATATATCAATATAAGGCATAAAATATGCAAATCGGTTGTGGGGAAGTCCCATGTTTTATGACCTGTGACGCCCATGAAAATAAGATGTTGTTTGAATTTAAGGGGGTAGTTTAATCCTTAATTAAAGGCATAGTGCCACCATTGCAAAAAGGAAGTGCTTCCGTGGGGTAGTCGCATAATGGCGGTTATAAATAATCCTCAATTCTTCTTCTTTAAAAATGCATTTTCCTTATTTTAATGCTCATTTTTTTTATTTGAATGGCATTATTGATGTATTTTGAACATTTTGATAGCATTGTCATGTTTGAATTGTGAAATTAGAAAAAAAAAATGATGCTTGGAAATTGGGGTATGAATTCATGATTTCGAAGTCTACTTTCACTTTGTCACCAGTGTACACACTTAGCAGAAAAAAAATCTCTTATATGACACATGACCCCTACTTTTCTCATCATATTTTGATAGTGCAGAGGTTGACAAACAGTAAAATGTAGGTTTCACTTCTTTCATTTGGGACCCTCTATGAATGACAAGCCTTCAAACTTTTATTATTTACTAAAGAATAAAGAACAAAAATCAATGGTGGGGTTACACCTAAAGACGTTTCTGCGGGTTGTTACTGCGCATCGCTACGCGCATAATTCCTTTCTGTTACTTTCAGTTTCGGGGTCTAATGTCGCCGTTTGGTTAATTAAAAGTCGAGTCGCATTAGGATATTTACAAATAGCCTGGTTCTCGGACCCAAAATGCTCTCGGCGTTGCCTTCGCATTCTTATATTATATGAGACCGGGGACCAGTCTAATTTACAAAGCGAAGTATTTTCATTTCAAGATGTCAGAAATGTAAATTTTGTCAAGGAAGCGATCGAAAAGTACGGAAGAGTATATAGGTTTTCGTTCTAAACCACCAGAAGTGCTTGTACTTAACGGAGTCGAAGAAACAACTACGAAAATATAATCAATACTCGTAATGGTAACATTTCGGATAACTCATTTTTCGGATATGGATCATTTGTGAATTTGTTCCAAAGCGGTGAATACATAATGAATTTACCTGAAACAATATTATTCATACCGGGATGGAGACAAGGAAGAATAAATCTTGAATTTTGACATTTAGCTGACCTGATGCATGTAATATTTGGTATTGAAGGACACTATGGAAGACACTTATATGGGTTAACGTTATATACATAAACTGTATATGTGGAAGTATAAGAACACATGAAAACAAACAAGACACATCGATTAAACAGGAAAAGTCCAATATCATTTGACATCAACACAAAGCAATTGAGTATAAGGTTAGCTGATGCTTTAACATAACTCACTGATCAATATTAATGTATCACATAAAATGATAACTTACTTTATGATTTCTAGAGATGAACAACTATAAAAAGTGATTCATTGGTTGAATATTTACATCATTTTCATGCCATTGAGGGCTAACAGACGATCACCTAACCACTGTTTCCTGGAATTAACCAGTATTTGAGCACACCCCATCTTCACAAGTAACTGATAGCTTTCCCACTTGAATCAGCGGTGAGAGACGATTGATAAAGAGACATAATGCTGTATATCTATCATCCTGGAGACTGTTGCCAGGTGGGGATTCGAACAGTATTCTTACATTGAGTAAATGTTAAAAATAAATTTATACACCGTCATGTTCTGTGTTTCCTGTTAAACAGAAAATTGTTACATGAATTATGAAAATAAGAAACTGTTCAACACATTTCAGGAATGCTAAACAGAGGCTCAGGTTACAGATGGATTGAGATGTCGGTGCTTTGAATACCTGTAGTGGTTTCATTAACTATGAAGAGACAATCAATATCGTGACATAGACAACGTGTACAGAAACACTAAATGAAAGAGTGACAATCATCAAAAGGGGCCAATGGTAATTATTAATGTAATTTAACCGTTTCAGCTTATTCTACTATGGATTACAACAAAATAATCATGAGCACAACAGATGATCTGAGGGGGATCAAACCTGTGACTACTTGTTTGGCACACCCAATATCCATGCAAATAACTGACAACTTTCCCATTTGAATCAGTGATTAAAGATGAATGAACATGAGACACAATGTTGGAATTTGCATATATTTAAATCATCACAGAGACTGGCCAAGTGGGGATTTGAGCTTGCAACCCCTTGACTGCTTGTTACATAACATAACAGTTTCATTCAGTAAAAAAATGTCCACATACATGTATGCAAGTTTATAACCATAAGATGTTGTTCAATGGCTTGAACATAGATATCATAACAGGAATTGCTGCTCAGTTATAGCCCTTGAGTTGTCAAACTATACCCATATATTGTGCTGTTTTATTAAAATACATTGTCGTTTTTTTTTAGCCAGACCGATGAGCTCAGTCAGTAGAGCACGATACTTCTAGCTCAGGGTTGAGAGTTTGATACCTGAGGCTGGCTAACTTACAGTGCTAACTGTCATTCAGATGGGACTTTAAACTGAGGACTTTTATGATGGTGCTATACAACAAGCTAAAGAATCAGGTGAAACATATGATTACGTTTCTTCTATGATATTTGTTTCCTGCACTATCCCCCCACAAACCTAAAAAGTCTAAACTGTTCACTCTTCTGGGTGCATCACCCAAATGGGAAACTGGTGATGATGTAAATTAAGCTTACATACAAACAAACATTGTCATTTATTTCTTTATCTCATATAAGCTTCCTTTAATTTTCAGTGATGAAGTCAAGTCAAGTAGTACACCAGGACCAGGCCAATTTATTACAATATGTGTTGCCAGAAGAATGGATTGTGACAGTAAATCAGATACTGGGACCATGCTAACAAAAAGTATTCGAAAAACATGATGTTTTTCCAGAAGACTAGGAAATGCACATATTACGAAAAATTAAGAACAATCACTACCAGTTCACCAGGCAGTGTTCTAAAATTTTAATGACAATTCAAAGATTAAAGTTGGAAGTAGCCCAGTACAGGAATAAAAATTTCAAGTTAATGTAATAATAATGGATGACAGTGTGACTACTATAGCCAAGATAAATACCAGAAAAAATGACTTGAATGGATTCGTAGATAAAACTCTGAAGATATTATGTTGAGTAGCAGGTCACTGGTGATCCAACCTTGATTGACAGTACATAGTTTTACCACTAGGCCTCTAACATTTCAAACTTTTACAACTATTGATGTTCATCAATTACCCAGTATATATGAAATGTATAAAAGCAATTTAACAGTAGTTCCATTATAAATTACAAATATCATAATTGCTATTTAGTGCATCATTTAGAAATATGAAAGTTACTTCTGCAATGAAACTTCATTTGTAAAAATTACAACAGATAATTTTCACAATTTTGACAATTTTAGGCCATTTTATGAAAAGGGAAGTTAACATTTAGCACTAGCTTGGTAACAAGCAAGGTGACATGTATTTTTTATTTTATTTCATGATATTGTTTGTTGTTGTGCTTCTTTGTAAAAAGAATGAAACAATTCTCCACGTAGAACATTTTTTTTTATTGAATTGGTGTGAAAATGCATCGATTGCGGCCATTTTATGAAAAGGGGAGGTAACATTTAGCACTGTAACTTTGTAACAAGCATGGTGACCTGTATTTTTTATTTTATTTTCTGATATAGTTTGTAATAATGCTTCTTTGTAGAAAGAATGAAACAATTCTCCGCGTTACAACTTTTTTTATTATTGAATTAGTGTAAAAATGCAACGTTTGCAGCCATTTTATGAAAAAGGGAGGTAACATTTAGCAGTGTAACTTAGTAACAAGTAAGGTAACATATGTTGTTTTTTTATTTTCTGATATAGTTTGTTAAAGCGCATCTTTGTAGAAAGAATGAAACAATTCTCTGCAGTAGAACTTTTTTTTATTATTGAATTAGTGTCAAAATGCATCTTTTACGGCCATTTTATGAAAAGGGAGGTAACATTAAGCACTGTAACTTAGTAACAAGCATTGGGACATATATTTTTTATTTTATTTTCTGATAAAGTTTGTTATGGTGCCTCTTTGTAAAAAGAATGAAACAATTCTCCGCATTAGAACTTTTTTTATTTTTAAATTAGTGTAAAAATACATTGTTAACGGCCAATTCTATAATTGTTTTTTTTTTAGTGTTTTAAACTTGTCTTACTTCAAAGTTCTTGTGTGCAAAATTTAAAAAAATCTCCGCGCTTGAACTTACTCGAAGAAACGTATATATTAGATAAATACCTTATGTATAATTAATGTACTAGTTATGAATGTTACATTTTCCTCTTGTATGCCACATTCCATCATATATCAGAATAAGTCCATCTATGTTTTTTTTCTTTTTATTATATACATGAAATACCAAATTGTCCTAAGCAGGGCTTATGTGATGGTAAACTATCCACCGTTTGTCAATCGTCTGTTGTCATTCCGTTAACCTTTTTTATTGTACACGCGATAGCACTATAGTTTTTCATTGAATCTTAACCAAACTTGCACAGCAGTTATATAACCACTGAATCTCAAATAAGTTCTTGAATCAGCGATATTCGACCTCAAAACCCCGCCACAGGGCTAAAAAGCACATTTTAAGCGAAAAGTTTTCTCGGAAAGATCAAGTGCTAGACCTCAGATATTTTACATGTAGCACTGCATGTATGTTCCTTAAAAGGTTTGTTGAAGTCAGGTCTCTGGTGTCAAAGTACGCACCGCCACAGATGTTACTGTTTTACATAGAGTTATTTAGGGAAAATGATGCAGACGCAATAACACACCCATCTTTCGTTGAATCTTAACCAAACTTGCACATCGCAGGGTTTATACTCACATTTTAAGGGAAACTGCTAAATTTTCAGAGTGATGTTTGGGAAAATGGTGAGTTTAATGTGAGATATACTGAAAGAATTTAGATTATATCTCTTTTAAAATGTGTTCATCAGAAAAGAAAAACGAGAAATACGCATTGAAAAAAACAACACATTTTCCCTGAAAGTTTAAGGCCTAACTAAACCTTAAATGTTTTGCGTGTAGGATTGCATGGTGGTCCCCTAAAAGATTTGTTGAAGAGGAACTTACAAAAAACATTTCCTCTGAAATGTTCATCTGTCCCTTTTTTTGCCAGTAGAGAAATTCTTATTTTCTTTTCTTTTTGCACATAAAATTGATACATTGGAACTTTCATTTTAATATTCCATGCACGAGAGGTGAATAAAAGGCTTATAACTACACAGTTACAAATCAGTTGGAAGTATATAACTACACTTAACGTATATTCCAGCTATCGTCTTCTTTTTACATTCATATCAGTACATTCTGTATCTATGTTGATGATGTTGATGATGTTATTTACATTTTTCATTGACGAGTTCCAAGACAAACTGTCCTGATTATATTACTGTTCAACTTCAGATTGTGTTACTGTCAACTTCAGATTTTATTACTGTCAACTTCAGATTATATTACTGTCAACTTCAGATTATGTTACTGTCAACTTCAGATTATATTACTGTCAACTTCAGATTATGTTACTGTCAACTTCAGATTATGTTACTGTCAACTTAAGATGATGTTACTGTTCAACTTCAGATTATAGTACTGTCAACTTCAGATTGTATTACTGTTCAACTTCAGATTGTATTACTGTCAACTTCAGATTATGTTACTGTCAACTTCAGATTGTATTACTGTCAATTTATATTACAGTCAAGTTACTGTTCAGATCATATTTCTGTCCAGGTCATATTTTTGTATTGCTATTATATGATTAAACAGAGAATGTACATATATCTTCTTTAAAGTATACTTACCTGACCGTTTCCATTTTATCAACTAAATGTTGGTTATTGTTGCACATTATATGACAGTTGAAAACTCTTACATTTATAGGTACAGAATGTGTTTTATTGGGGTTTAACGCCGTTTTTAACACATAGTTACAGAGAAGTACATTTAAGAGATATGAAAATGCAACGCAGGAAGTGATGATGAAAACACAATATATCTAACACAAGTGTATCTACACCCTACAATAATTGTTGTCTGTTGATGTTATTGCGTACTTACTTGGGATGTTACTGAATAATTTGGTACCTCCTGCATTGGTGTCACTTTTTGTAATGACGTTCATATGTATGTCCGAACACAACAATCGGCATTTGAGCGGCTAGTGTTTAGGGTTAATAATCTTTTTGGCGGGTTGTTTCTAGACGCTTAAAAACAGCTTTATGTTGTTATGTTTTGTGACTTAATTAGCCACACACATAAGACACCACCCAACTACGCGTTCGTTCATCCGTCTGTCCGTCACGGTATGGACCAATAACTTTGCAGAAACAAATCCTCCCACAACTGTATAGCAAGTGCATGGTCTGAATATGCGTCTGTGTTATTGGGGTTTAGAACTATGTTCTATGTAGTTATTATCCTTTGTTATTTAAACTTAGGTTTTGCCTCATACATTGGAACCACCGTCCTTCTATAACAACCTGACAAACTGATTACCCCTGATTCAATCTGATCAAGTAACTGGCAAACAGGACGGACGGACGGACGGACAAATCACTATGACATAAGTCTTTGTTCAGTATAGATAAAAATTCTTTCTCTGAAATACAGCTGCTAAAGCTATGATACTTAGACCCATGCTTCCTTAACAAAATGGTTAAAATCATAACTCCGAGGTCATCTGTTACATACTTTGCATGTTGGCAAGTGTTGTTACTTAATAAAATTGCAATGAATATAATTTCATTATAAAAGATCGATGGGCCATAATTCATTAAGAATTCATTGCATCGTTATAACTAGACAACAAGTTTCATTTGAATCAGCTTAAAACTGTGGGAAGAGTTGTTTCTAGAAGTGTGTTGATCTAAAGTGCAATTTAAAGGTTAACCTACAATAAACAAGAGGTTTAAGAGGGCCTGAATAGCTCTACTGACAACAAATGGACAGATGAACATTTTAGAGGAACACCATGCAATGCTACAATAAAGAAGTAAAATATCTAAGGTCTAGGCCTTAAACTTTTAGAAAAAAATGTTTTTTTTACAGTTTCGCTAATAATGTCATAAAAAGCCCGTTGGTGGAGGCATTTTGATAAAATATTGTGGTAATAATTCTGTGCAAGTTCGGTGAAGATTCACTGAAAAATGAAGCTGAATAGCACACCGCGTCTACAAGAAAATGGTTAACAGAAGGACAACGGACGAACGGCGGACACTTTACCACAAGAACTGCTGGCCTTTGGCCATAACTATAACATAAGTCGTAAAAGAACTGGAACACGTAGACCATAGTCCCATATCCAGATCATGTATCTCCTGTACACCAAGTTTTATTTGAATCAGCTTAAAAATGTGGGAATTGTTGGACGCATGGTTGTTGGTCCAAAGTGTAATGTAACAAGTAAGTTTAAACAACAATGGGTCAAAACTCCACAGGCACATATTCAGACAATGTATTTGCTGTACAGCAAATTTCATTTAAATCGGATTTAAACTATGGGAGGAGTAGCGCCAACAATGATGTTGATCCGAAGAATGACATTTAATCTAAGTAAAAAGAACATAGATAACTCATAACCATAACTCAATCACATTTATTTTCTAAACGGAGTGTCAATACCACATGCATTCAGGCCATGTACTTGCTGTGTAGCAATTTTCATTTGTATCCGGTTAAAAATTTTGGGAGGAGTTGTGTCCGCAAGGTTGTTAGTTCAATGTTTGAGGTGAAATCTAAGTTTAAGTACCAAAGGATCATAACTACATAGAAAATAATTAAGTCGAAACCCCCAAAACACAGGCATATATTCAGACCATGAACTTGCTATACAGCTGTGGGAAGAGTTGTGTCTGCAAAGGTGTTGGTTCAAAACGTGACGGACAGACGGACGGACGAACGAACAGGTAGTGGCTTCTAATGTGTGTGGCTAATTTAGTCACAAAGAATAGCAACATAAAAGCTGTTTTTAAGTGTCCAGAAACAGTAACATCATTTTTTAAATGTTTTTCAACTGGCCTAAAAAAATATCAACTTTAAACCCTAGCTATTTAACTACCATTTTGTGTGTACGGACGGACGGACGGACGTCATTTCAATACTCCCCCCCCCCCCACCTACACACACACAAAATTTTCTTGGAATAGCGGGGGATCAAAACGTTTTAAAAAAAAAGTCTTGATCACACCATTGCCGGTGGGTGGTACACTAGTCTATAAAATTAAGAAAGGGATGCGTTCTACAGCTACAATTATCGCTATATAAATGTTTGCACCTCTTGAGCAAAATAGTCAAACTTGGATAACCCGTGCAAAAATATGAAGCGGATCCGGGATTTTATATCACCCTAACATGTTTCACTGAAGAGGATTTTGAAAGAGGGGAGTTAATATACACTCATTTATTGTAACATACATACACGGATGCAGTCAGGTACCGTCAACGAACAGAGCTATTCCCTTAATTCCCACCCCACCCCCATATCTACACATAAAGAAGTATAAAATATCCAGTGGCGTAGCTGCCTTTACGCTATAACGCCCGGGCTTGCACATATTTTTGCGCACGCATCATTATATCTCCTGAAAATACCCCCAGAACGCAGGAAAGGCCATCTGAAAGTCTTTTTTTCTGCTGGGGCATGCCCCCAGACCCCGCTAGAACCTGTTGGGCTTGCACATCATTTTAGGGTCAGCTACGCCACTGATATCTAACTGAAAATAACATGTCTGCGCCGTATATGCTATCAGCATAGCTGTGCCAGAACGTGTGAATCTTAATCAATATGTGTGACAGTTCGTGTGTAAACTTGTCCTTTGTATAGATATGTACACGCTTTAAGTTTAGATATGTACACAGATATACGTTATACACAATATACTATGTTTAAGTGTAAAAAGACTACATAACTACACGTCGATGACCATTCTTTAATGTTTGTTTAACGGGTACGCACATTATCCGTATATACACAAAACGATATATAGGTCGCCAGCCTAACATCTCGGAAAGAAAAACGACCTGTATTACTAAGCTACGGAAGTTTCCGAACGTACGTTGTGTTGGATTGTTAATGACATTTATTTTTAGGCATTCGTGGAAAATGTTGATATTCTGGGAACATCAACTGTTGTTCCAACAGTGACAGGTAAGGTAAATTTTTCAGAAGATCTATATAAGCACTTTTTTTCTTCAGAAAATAACAAATTCATCGCGTATATCAAATATATATAATGTACTGGTCGGTGTATATCGATATTGGTATATCCAGGAAGTATAAATAACGCCAAAAATACAGAATTAAACTGCATTATAAGCGGAGGTAATTAACCGATAATGCGGTATTGTTTGACGTCATTATTATTTAATTATTTATTATCTGTTACATACCGTCTATATTAGTGAAACAAAACCCCCACCTACTTTCATTTCATAGCCTTTGATATGTAGTAAGTTTTTCTAATTTCTTAATTTTGCAACTTAAAACAACTATTGATACACTTGTGAGTTTCTTATGTGATTTAGTTGCTGCTAAATCGTAATGTAGGCCTCCCGCTTGTGTAGCTACTTTTGAAGATTATGCTATTACTGCTGTAGATACCACTACCACTACACTTGTTTCTACTCATATAACTACTGCTACTACTACTACTACTACTACTACTACTACTACTACTAGATATACTACTACAATAACTATTACTACTATAACTACTAAAACAAAACAGCTACTACTGCTGCTGCTTCTACTAATACTGTTACTTACTACTGCTGTTACTAGCACTTCTATTTCTACTACTACTACTACAACTACTTCTACTTCTACAACAACAACAGTTACTGCTGCTGCTGCTTCTACTACTTCTGCTACTTACTACTACTGTTACTACCACTTCTATTTCTACTACTACTTCTACTACAACTACAACAACAACAACAACAGCTATTGCTGCTGCTGCTTCTACTACTACTGCTACTTACTACTACGTATTACTGTTACTACCACTTATATTTCTACTACTACTACTACTACTACTACTTCTCTTCTTCTTCTACTACTACTACTACTACTGACTTCTACTACTACTACTGCTACTATTATTATTATTCTACTACTACCACCACCACTTCTATTTCTACTACTACTACTACTACGGCTACTACTGCTGCTGCTTCTACTACTACTACTTACTACTACTTACTACTGTTACTACCACTTTTATTTCTACTACTACTACTACTACTACTGTTGCTGCTGCTGCTACTGTTACTCCTACTGCTACTACTAATACAACTACCTGGGTTTTCCCGCTTATTGAATTGTATTTGAAGTAAAAACGATATTTACTAGTTCCCTATTTTACAGAGCAATCAAGTGAACAATAAATCATGGCATCAACACAACAACGACAGTCAAAAGCAAAAAAGCTACTCGTGGCAGCCATTGATTTCGGTACCACATATTCAGGTTATGCATTTTCATTTGCACACGACTATGCAAAGGACCCAATCAAGGTGTCGTCAAAAACTTGGACTGCTGGTACCCGCGGTCTGGTGTCACTTAAAGCACCGACCACACTTCTTCTGAATCCGGACCAAACGTTTAAAGCTTTTGGGTATGAAGCAGAAGATCAGTATGGCGATCTGGCAGAGGACGATATGCACAAGGACTATTACTTCTTCCGGCGGTTTAAGATGTTGTTGTTTCAACAGTCACAGACATCGGTATGTAGAAAGCGGATTAATGTAACCTGAAAACGCAGTTGTATATATCAATGTACTTGAAATATCGTACGTCAGTATGTATTGTTTATAGTTCATTAACTTACTCGGTTGTAATCTCCGAGCAGATAATCACTTTATCAAATCAGATTATTGAATCTCTATGGTGTGTTATCGTTGGAAAAAGTTTTCGTCGTGAGATATGACCTTGACATTTCAAATGTCGACATGAATGGGAAGATTGGCACCTCTTATTTACGATTTTTGGCGAATAAAATTAAAAAAACAAACAAATATTATTGTGACGAGCATTGACTTTAAAAGTTGTAGTTTTTCTATTTATAGCTCATCTCCAATGAGCCATCGCGAGCAGCACGACATTGTTTAACATACAATGTTAAAGGGATTATATCAGGAAAAATGTAAATGTCTTAAAAATGATATTGTTTTTTAAACAGATAAAAAACATCTCATTATCATTTATAAATAAAATCCAAATGGTTTGGTTTGTCAAATCCTCCATAACCTGATATAGTCGGTGGTAAACTTGAAACAAAATTCCCTGTCTAAAAATAGACAACACTTAAATACTGTTTGACGACCTTCACATCGCCATTTGGACTCTTTCTGCTTGTTGACCTGTATAACGGACCCTTTTGGAGTAAAAATGTGATCATGTCACTCATTTAATACGTCTCAAAATAACTATCTATTTTAGTTTAATATATGCGCGTATCCTTTGGCAATAAGGGGTTAATGAATTTATAAAGACATTATGTATTGGAAAAATATGTTTTTAGCCAATTTTAAACTTTTGAAAAGTTCTGATTCATTCCCTTTAAATCTTCCCTTACTTACTTTGTTTTGTGAATGTACAAACCAGATATAATTAAAGGCACGCAAAAGAACACCTTGCAACATTGGAAAGGAAACAAAGTTAAATCATTAAGATAACGGTCTATACTTTTCAAACGTACGCAAAGCTTAATTGATTACATCCCGAACAGAATTTATAATTCACATTGCTTAACATAGTACAGGAGGGGTGTTCCAAATGTATTGTGTATTTATAAGTAGCACAAAATCCACGTGAAATTTTACATCGATATTTATACGCATGGATAGCACTATTCAATACCTACATAATGATACATACATGTATATGTTGTAACACGGGATTCCAGCGTTATAGTCATTTCAATTTATGCAGTGTAAAATGGTTGGCAAAAGAGTAGCAAATAACGAGGATATTCGGACTTATCAAAGTTACTACTAAACTCTGCTGTTCTCTAAAATATAGTTATGATGAAATCACACGGGTTTATTGGTTGACAAAAGTGTCTTATGAGACATTTCGTAGATGGAAAAATATATTTGATTCTGGTGTATAGTCTGTTGAAAATGCAGCAAAATCTGGTCGGCCAAAGACAGCAACATGTAAAAAAATTGTGTCTAAAAATAGAGAAACTGTTCGAAATGATGCGCGATATAATGTGCGTGATATAGCACGCATTGCATGCATTTCACTATCTTCAGTTCGTTTCGTTCTTAGAAAAATCATGAAAGTTAAGTAAATTTCGGCTAGGTAGGTGCCCCACTTGTTGATTCACCCACGACCAACAAAAGGCACGAGTTGAAACTGCCAAAATTCTACTTAAAATATTCCCTGAATATAACCAAAGGCAATTTGCAAATTTTGTCACAAAATTTTGGTGACGAAACCAGATGACACTATTTCGAACTAGTGTGAAATGTTGGGAACAAAATATGGGCCAACACACATGGCAGATAGCCAGTCATTGACAAACGGACCTTGTGTGTAAAGAATATTCTTTATGCAATTTTCTTCTCTGTGGATGGTTTAGCAAAACAGGTACCGGCAAACATGTGTAAAAGTGTGACTGGAAGGTGCTATCGTGATGTGGTACTAAAGAAACTGAAAAAGTACTACGAAAAACGTCACCCAGTCACTGGATTCAAACATGTTCGCCTCTTGCATGACAATGCCCTAGCGCACACCTCTGTTCTTGTATAGGTGTAACCCCACCATTGATTTTTGTTCTTTATTCTATAGTAAATAATAAAAGTTTGAAGGCTTGTCATTCATAGAGGGTCCCAAATGAAAGAAGTGAAACCTACATTTTACTGTTTGTCAACCTCTGCACTATCAAAATATGATGAGAAAAGTAGGGGTCATGTGTCATATAAGAGATTTTTTTTCTGCTCAGTGTGTACACTGGTGACAAAGTGAAAGTAGACTTCCGAAATCATGAATTCATACCCCAATTTCCAAGCATCATTTTTTTTTTCTAAATTCACAATTCAAACATGACAATGCTATCAAAATGTTCAAAATACATCAATAATGCCATTCAAATAAAAAAATGAGCATTAAAAATAGGAAAATGCATTTTTAAAGAAGAAGAATTGAGGATTATTTACAACCGCCATTATGCGACTACCCCACGGAAGCACTTCCTTTTTGCAATGGTGGCACTATGCCTATAACGGATATATTGGAGTCTGAGAAAGTTAGAGTGCTACCCCCCCCCCCCCCTTCCCCCCCCCCCCACACACACATTTCCCAAATTGAAAAACCTCCTCTCTGGTCGTAGATATGGGTCACGACAGGCTCATGGTTCTACTGCAAACCAGTGCCTTCGTTGTATACACCATTCAGCCTATCTTGATGCTTTCCGGATAAGGTTCCACAGACTAACTGGAAAGAGTACTTTGAGGGTATGACATGAAGATATTAGTGATTTATTTAGTTATTAAAGTTTAGGTGGCAAAAACACAATACTTTTTGAACACCTCTCGTAGGTATTGAACATTTCTCGTGCTAAACTAAATTAAGGTGTCCAAGATACTGTAACAGTACAACTTGTTTGTACATATATGTACAGCTAGTTACTGAAAAAGGGCAAATGTTACAACCATTCCGGAATACGTATATTCTCAAAAAAGATCGATCAAATCATTCATTGCAAGTTAAACAATAAAACAATAGTTTGCAAAATTTACCTGTTGTAAAAAGTCAGCTGTTAGTCCGCCCATCTGAGGAATAAAAGAGTTTTCCCTCTTTTATCTTCATTAAACACTCAATTTAAATAAAACGTTCACTTGATTCATTCATGAGTAGATGTCTATGAAAGGTCCCTTTAAATATGTACTGAATGCTTGAGTATATTTTATTTACGTTATTATAACCCCTACGATGCCGTACATAATTGAACACCGCCTGTTATTCATTATCAATTGTTTTCACCAACATCGTGAACAAAATTACCTTTCCAAGACTTCGCCAGACTATAGCAATTAAAGATTACTAACCGGGATGGATATGGAAATAGAAGGCATGACGGCCAACCCCCTTCAATCAGTTGCCGTTTCGTGTCTTCATCTAATGAAAGAAAACTGAGACATCTAACATCTGGATAGGAGGGCGATTTTCGACCATGATAGTCAGGCTCTGTTTAAAATGTTCAAAATAGTCAATAATATTTTTTGCCAATTTATAGTTTACCTATATCCCCTAGCGGTCAGATTTTTATTGCATGTTTTCGCACTTTTATTTTTTTCTATTTCTCAGACAATAATGTAGAAAGCTACACCCCTGGTTTCCATAGTACCGTTGGAAGAAATTAAATCTGTGTATAGAATGTATAGAACATGGATTTTGAAGACACTCATCTGGTCATTCGTATACGAAGTATTCATGTTTTTATGAATGTAGACAGATATTATTTATTGTAACAGCTACTCAAGCGAGACACAGAGATTGAAGACGACAAAGGGAAGAAGATGAAAGCGCTGACAGTATTCTCAATGTGTATCAAATATTTGCTGGGAGAATTAATTACAACGCTAAATAACAGGTGGGAATCATTGTAGTTATATAATATATATCTGTTTCAAATATTATGTTTGTTTATTCGTATTTACATTTATGACATTCATTGTTCATTGAACCTATATAAAAGTTCATATCACATGAATGGATTTTCGTGATCGATCGTTTTTAGTTTCAGTTCATTTACGATCAACGCATTGTCTTACCAAAATAAATATCATTTGATTCAGTAAAAAAAACACTTAAGGATCCTTGACCGGTTTAGCTTTTGAACTTTAGAAAATCTTCTTCTCAATTTGAAAAAAAAAATATTCCTATGAGTAGGGGTTTCAAGTTTGTATAAGTCAATGTCTTTCGGATATATTTCCATAGGAATAGTATTTTGGAAATGGGAAACCCATAATATTATTTAAGTTGTCTATTCATATCAAATTAGATCCAAATTTGATAAGGGGTCTGAAATGGTCAATTGTAAAAAATTCTTTGCAAAAATAGCTAAGCGAAACTTAAATTATCTCTAGTAAAATAAGTTCTGTTCAAATCGTGTATTCACCATTTCATTTTTTATTTTGACTTATATTAAAAAAAAGAATCGTTGATGGATGGATTGATGGGTGTATGGGTGGAGGTATAGGTGTATTTGTTTAACTGTTTCATCATGTAGATCTACAATGTATAAAGTAATAGATTGATGGATGGATAAGTGGAAGTATATGTTTGTTTGTTTAACTGTTTTATCATGTAGATCTACAATATATAAAGCAATAGATGGCTGGATGGAACAGTGGAAGTATAGGTGTGTTTGTTTAACTATTTTATAATGTAGATCTACAATATATAAAGTAACAGTATAATGAGCTGTGTATTTTTTCAAACAGAGCTACTGGTATACAACCAGACGACATACAATGGGTGCTTACAGTTCCCGCCATCTGGAGTGACGGTTCCAAACAGTTTATGCGTGAGGCAGCTGAAAAGGTATAAAAAAATTGTTGTAATTTGTAATTTAAGGCAATTTAATAGTTATGATTACTTAAGAATTGTCAGTAGGAGGCAACCGTTACCGTCCATCTCTTGTCCATTGTTTCTGCGGTTATTTTAAGGTCTGCTGCGGCGTTTCCTCTATGGCTAGAGACTTGTTTTTCATGTTTATATTTATGTTACAATATTTTGTTTGTAAAACTAAAATCCAAGTCAAATTGGTTGTGAAACATTTTGATCTGATAGTTATAGACGCGGATGGGCCGATGAATATCTTCGACAATGTTGAGCTAGTAGACCAAACATACGTATAGATACAACGCTTATTACGGAGGTGTACCAATAACGAGATGCCTTAAATACGTATCAAAACATAACACTGAGACAAGTGATATATCAAATGATTGTACCATGATAACACGTAATAGTAAAAATATTGTATATAGAGAACCCAATGCAGTTTAAAAAAACCCACATATACACGCAGTTTATAACGATTCTCAATTTAAGGCTGGAATAAAGAAAGACAACTTGATAATTGCACTGGAACCGGAAGCAGCGTCTTTATACTGCATGCATTTACCTGTGGAAAAGATAGTGGGCGGCGATCAGACGAAATCCTCGGCGAACTTGTGTTCCTTCCCACAGGGCACAAAATACATGGTTGTCGATGTTGGGGGTAGGGATATTTAAAATGTTGCCATTGATTGTTTTAATGGTGTTCAAAGCCATTTTCAACACATTCCAGTCATTAGAATTCAGTTCACCTTATTCGTCCAAAAGACACAATATTGATTTTCCTTGGCTGACATCAACATTTTATGAATGTTAATTGAACATATTTAAGTCCGATGTTTTACTTTAAACTTCAATCGTTTAATTAAACAGATGCTTTTGCAACGCGTACCTTTATGATCTGTATAAAAAATAACTGTGTCATAGTCAGATCACCCCCCACCCCCCTCACCAACACATCATATGATAATCAAATGCTAATTGTTTCATATGATTTCATATGCTAGCTTTCACGAAATAGGTTTCAAAATCATATAAAACAATAAGTAAAGAGAGATTCTCATATAGTTCTAACTTTCAAGGGAGAATCGTGTAAGTTTCACTAACTTTCGTAAGTCTTAAGAATTTCGTACGAAAAAATTGTGATATCCAGAAGCGTTTCATTTTCACAGTAGTTTTGCAAACTTTGGAAAGAATACTTTTTATTAGGCTTACAAAATACCGTAAAATAAGTAAAACCCCACTAAATGAGTTTCCCGACTTTTTTTCATAACTTCAAATTTAGCACTAAGAAGTTCGTAAACTTACGAACGTTAGTGAAATGGGACCCTGGGATGTGGATGAATTTCCTTTGTATATATTTTTGCATTAAAGTGAGTTGTATTTCATTTAGTTTAACTTAATTGCGAAATGAGCTCAGGCCTGATATGAAATGAACAAGGCTTATTAGGACCCAGTAAGGGGATTTTGATTTTGACATAGGACCACTTTGGGAAAAGGACATTCCGTTTTTGTAATACCCCAATCAACTTGTTTTATAGACCATTCTCTTTTGTCTGAAATTCTGATGGATGAATTTCTCTAGATTTTATATTTTTTGCTCAAAAGATTCCATTGAAGTTACACATTTAGATAATTGTGTAATAATGCTTTCTATTGCAGGTGGTACAGTTGATATCACGGTTCATGAGGTGGTTGCTGATCAGACACTGAAGGAACTAAGTTGGGCCAGCGGTGGTGCCTGGGGTGGCACTAAAGTTGATGAAGCCTTCCAGACATTAATTATGAAAATACTGGGTAATACTAGAATAACTTATTGATATGAGTATAAAATGTCGATAGTAAGTGCGAATACGTGTGATAGTGCGCGAGTGTGTATATGTGCGTGCATGCGTGTGTGTGTGTGTGTGTGTGTGTGTGTGTGTGAAATATGTGCGTGTTAATTACTCAACTTGATATCTGTTTATGTGTTTAAATTTTCACAACATTGTAATTTGATGATAAACTATGCCTAGTTTAAATCAATTAAAAAAT
The DNA here is from genome assembly GCA_029582155.1 of Panopea generosa. Classification (NCBI taxonomy): domain Eukaryota; kingdom Metazoa; phylum Mollusca; class Bivalvia; order Adapedonta; family Hiatellidae; genus Panopea; species Panopea generosa. The sequence continues at coordinate 84,096,880 of CM055896.1, forward strand.
ATTTTCTTTAACATAACTATTATATTGATTATTAATTACACCAGAAGCATAGCGAGTCGAACATTGTAAAATATATAATCCCGTGTGCAGACACGTGCAACCGTTTTGGTTTGATACTTTTAGAGAAGAAAGTATATAAGTGAGACTCAAAACGGAAGAAGTCATTGCTGTCAATGTTAACAACATAAAACTGAACAGAAACAGAAGGTTGTTTCAAACGAAAGTAAAATTAGCATTAGAAATTGTTAATTTGAAAAAAATCAGTACCAGATTTATCTACAATTATATAACATTATAAATGGCATGTATATAGTATAAAGAACACTTACACAGGATCCGCCACTGTAACGTCCAAGTTGTAAATACCTCATTAGTGCTTATATGATGCCATGATACGTGTAACCCTCTTCAAACAGTTAGGGGAGGGTCTTACACTTGCATCAAATTAATTGTTAAGTTTGTTAAGTGCGTAAGAAATGGGTTACTCGACTTAAACTTATAAAATACTAATACGTGGTTTGAGAGTTCAAACATATCTAAAAATATAAGGTTGATTTTTAAAAATATTATTTATAAAAGTTATTTTACATAAACCGCATACTAGTTTCATCATTTGCACATGAAGTCGAAAATCTTAAATATAAGATATTTTTAATTACTATTCAATATTTTAGCCAATTTGAACACATGACAAGTCATATAGGATATTTCCACTTTTGTTGGTGGAAAAAAGATCTCAGAATGAATCTTACTAGAACACCCGTTCTTCCGCAAGTACAAGGCAAACTTACAAACTCTAATGGACCGAGCTTGGCTCAAACCCACGACCTCTGCGAAGAGAGTTAAGTTTTCGTTAGCTGCTAGCACCTTACAGACCACTTGGCCACGGAGGACCATATTTTGATATCAGCAACTGTCATTTTAACAATTTTAAGAACCGCTGCAATTAGTTGTAACAGTAAAAAAAACGACGCTTTTACTATTTCAGGAGATAATATTTCAAAAGATAAGCCTGGTGTCTACAAAAAGTTCACACAGGCTCACAAAGCAGATTGGGTCGATCTTTATAGAGAATTCGAGACAAAGAAGAGAAATATAAAACTGGATAAAGCGGGAAAGGAAACGCTCAAAATACCAGTCTCACTCTCTGAGACCTATGAAGAGGTGACTAAAAAGAATATTTCAGAAAGTATAAAAAAATCTAAAGAATTTAAAGACCAAGTTACATGGACGGGTGATAAATTAAGGATCGATGCGGAACTTATGAGAAGTCTGTTCAAAGAATCCTGCGATAACACAGTCAAGCATATGCGTGATTTATTTAAAGAAAATACAAGCAAAGGCACAGATACTATCCTTCTGGTAGGCGGGTTTTCAGAGTCTTCCATACTGCAAGAGAAAATAAAAACGGCTTTCCCCGATAAACGGTTGATTATACCAGAAGAGGCGGGACTAGCAGTTCTCAAAGGGGCTGTATTATTTGGACATGACCCGCTCACAATAGTTTCACGTGTTGCAAAATGTTCCTATGGTGTCCGTGTGTATCGTGACTTCCAAGAGGGCGTACATCCACAAAACATGAAAGTTATGGTGGATGGGAAGGTCAAATGTAAGGATGTATTTGCTACCCATGTCAAGAAAGGTCAAGAGTTGAAGGTTGGTCAACCACAAATCTCCCAACGATACACACCTCTAGAAGCCGACCAAGCCACCCTCGTGTTTGACATATACACGTCATCGGAGGAAGACGCCAAGTATGTGACTGACGTCACAAGCATGTATGTAGGCCAGCTGGAGGTGGAAGTACCTGACCTTTCTGGGGGTAAAGATAGGGGTGTCCATGTAAATATGGTCTTTGGTGGAACGGAAATCACTGTTGAAGCAATAGAAGAAAAAACTGGACTAAGGAAATCCGCTACATTTGATTTTTTGCAAACGTGTTGAGGCTACTATTTACTTTTTATATCATTAGTGCGACACATAATACGTATTGACAAATAATTTAGTCGCAATAATGGCGTTAATTGCATAGCATTTAACACACGTAACTTTTAAACTGTGATTTTATACATGAACATTTGTAAGACATTATTTCCCCCAACCTTGTGTATAAATGATGGAGAAACATGCGGATAAATGTCTGTAAATGATGCGTGCGGTTCTGGGTAGAATGTTTTAAAACAAATGTATGAATGATGGTGTAACGTCGAACTAAAGTATGAAACAGGTCAATGGAACACGACCTGCGGTTCAAGGTGGATTGTTTCAAAACAAATATAACTGTGGAGAGTTTTTTTTTTTCAAAATTAATAGTTTAGTTTAAACATATTTTATTTCAACATGAAATGGGGTTGGGCCACAAGTTCTTTCAACATTAGGTTCGGCCCGTCCCCTACATTTTTACAATGTTTACATTAAATATCAAAATTAATAGTAGGTAGATATACATGTATACAATAATTATGGGAATTCATAGGCGAACACTTATATCGAAATACATGTATAATTAAAAGTCGATTGAAGTTTGGGGGAAAAGAAATTGAAAAAAGAAATTCTACTGAAAATTCCATGTGGCCGGAAATCAATTAAAATCCCAGTCAAATCTAATTTTTGATTTATAACATATTTCCTGGTAAGATAAATTAATATAATAGTTAATTTTAAAATTGTTTGTAATTGTGATACTGTAATATAACATAAATACCGTATGCATTAATGTAGTAGGTAATGTACAACTGTGTAGTGAGACGTAATTATACATTTTTACATGTATTGTAAAGGGAGATTTGACTGGGATGTTTTTATGATAAATATATATCGCGTGTACCATTGTTCTCCATCTTGATTAAGAAAGATATATTTATAATAAAATATCATAATGAAAACAGGTTTGTCACAACCCAGTTAGCATTGTATATTGGCCCAGTACGGGTTCCATATCTTTTTTGATAAGGGCCAAAGATAGGCAAACTATATTTGCCCCAGCTATATTTTGCAAACAGTATTGCAGTGGGTCCTGTATGTGATTAATTATGGGAACATTATGGGCTTAACATGGATCCAAAGTCAGCATTGCATATTGGGTCAATATAGGTCCCATATCTTTTCTGATAAGGGTCGAAAAGGGACAAATTATAATGGGCCCAGCCAGTTTTTGCAACCGGTATTGCAGTGGGACCAGACTTTCAATATTCCCGTGGTTTGAGGTTTGTAACACAGGGAATCAAATATTCAGAATTTTCTAACCCCTGTGTTATTGATAAACTCTCGTTTAAATCATGTTTAGAATAAATAAAGGATATATGATCACCAACATTTGATCTAACTCTTCTGTAACGCTGCCAACAAGAAAGGTGAGAATGTTCAGTCATTTCGTTAAAAATTGTAATGTCGCGAAATCACATGACAATGTGTGACGAAAAAACGCCTTGTGCATCGGGATAATTTTACACTATTTTTCTTTTCTATTGGTTGATGGCTTTATATATACCTTTTATATATGAATATGCTAAGTATTCCTTATTGGTTATTAAGTTACATTAATAAACGTACAGAAAACGTAGTTAATAAACTGTCAGGCAGACGCTCATTGAATTTGGTTAAGGATGCTAATTCAATAGAATCGCATAATCTCGAACATCATTAAGTGGTCGAACAACACTACGAATGCCCGATTGAAGCCATGTGACTAGGTCATGTGACTTATACTATATATATATACCGCCTGTAATTTGAGTCGGTCTGTTGTTACAATTTGACGGAGAAGGAGATGCAAGAAGAATTCGCATTATTAATTTATTAATTAATTATTATTAGTTGGCAATACAGTACTGGGACTTTGGATCGAGTGTCACAAGTGAATGAGGGATTCTCAGAAATGCAGTTTTGAACTCAAGAGTTGCAGAACCCTCTGAAACTTGTGAGCAGTGCATCGGATCGTAGTCTGTTGAGTGCCGTGTTTGTCTCAGACAGGTGTTGAGACAGGCGTGAAACATTGCTGCAGGACTAGTTTTATTTATTTAAAAGACAGTCCTGGGCAAGTGTTTGAGACGTTAGTCTGAGACTTTGGTGCAGCTCGGGGTTTCGAGTTTGGAGTGCTGCAGGACTAGTTTTATTTATTTAAAACACAGTCCTGGGCATTTGTTTGGAGTGCTGCAGAACTAGTTTTTTGTTTAAAACACAGTTCTGGGCATAGTGTTTAGTGTTGTGCGAAACGTTAGTTTGAAACGCTAGTTCGAAACCATTATAATTTGGTTTTATATGTATAAGTTAATTGAATGTGATAATTCTTTTAAACACGAATCATTTGTTCAATTATTTGTCATCCAATCATCAAGCAAAATAGCTTGAGAAAAATGATTTCACTATTTAACTTAAATCAAACGGCAAGTAGCCCAAGGAAAATTCTTATTTATTGCATTTAATATTATGTGTGTGCATACTCCACTCGGTGCACGTTACAAGTGCAAATCAGCCTAAAATCTACAAACATAGCAAAATTACAGAAAAAGCAAGCCATCAATATCAAATAATAAATTTAAGTTAAATGTTGGTAAAAAAAGTCATACTTAGAGGAAATAAGACATATTTTTAGTTTCATTTACCTGCAGTATTTAACAGCCATCATAAATTTAGGCGCCAATATGTTCGCGCATCCGGTTAGCGCACAACTGGACGATATAGTTTTAAAATATAAATTTATTTTAACAAACCAACAATTTTTTTTTATTTATTTCGATTTTTTTTAAAAAACAAATACAACTTATAAACTTTATAAACTGACACCTGCTGTCACAGAGCTTTAGCCTGGTCCTAGCTAGACTGGTTCACCGCTTGTGGGACCGTTATGGGTCCAGTATCACGGTCGCTTGTCGGACCGACATGGGCTCAATGATCTAGAATCGTTTTCCCGTTATTTTGCGACATGTACAAACACGTATTTATATTGGCTTATTTAGGAATATTATTATGTGTTCTAACTAGAAAGTTTGTATATATGGGTCGCACATAGGTTCAATATGGGCAGATCTTTCGTATACAGGTCCCCTTTTGGTCCATTATAATAAATTTGCCCAGTTTAAGCCCATATTGGCCCATATGGCCATGCTGGCTGGGAAGGCATCAACTTGTCCTGATAATTTTATGAATATGTCAATTAAAATATGCATCTGTAAATATTCGTTATACATAATAACAAGTTTGAATTGACGTGCCAAACACCATTTGCCTTTGTGTACTACCTTCCATCAAATATCAGCATACGTCCATCTATGTTTCTTTCTTTTTTTTATCATACACATAACACCAAATATAATTTTAAAGGAAAAAATTTCTGTTTTGCATTGCACATAAAATAGATACAGAGAACTTTCATCTAAATATTCCACAAACGTAAACGTACATAAGAGGCAGTTGTAAAAGGAATATACATAGGAACATATTTAGAATTATATGGCGGCAAATATATAACGTATAGTCCGACTTCCATCTTCTTTTCACATTTATGTTATTTTATTTTACATCTATGTTCATGACATTATTTATATTTTATAAAGATTTAATTTCAGGACAACCTGTCCAGATAATGTGACTGTTCAGATTATATTACTACCAAGATAACTGTGCTGATATTAAAAGAGATGATTAAACAGAAAATGTGTATTAGTTCTTTACAATAAACTCCATGCTCCCAGACTATTTAAACATTTGTGTAAACTGCTGATCAACTCTAATTCATGTACCGCCAATGTGTTTGTTGTCTACTGTATATGTTGATTACAGCCGTACATTATATATCCGTTGACCTGTTCGTGTCCTTTGTATTGCATATATCACAAGAGATATGCCAAAATCAGCACATAGCACAAGAGATATACCAAAATGCAGCACATATCACAAGAGATCAATGCCAAAATCAGTATATATCACAAAAGATATGCCACAATCGGCACATATCATAAGAGATATACCAAAATGCAGCATGATAACAAGAAATAAATACCAAAATACGGCACATATCACAAGAGATATAACAAAATGCAGTACATATCACACGAGATATGCCACAATCAGCACATATCACAAGAGATAAATGCCAAAATCAGCACATATCACAAGAGATATACCAAAATGCAGTACATATCAAAAGAGATAAATACCAAAAGCAGCATATATCACAAGAGATATACCAAAATCAGCACATACCACAAGAGATATACCGAAATGCAGCCCATATTTCAAGAGATCAATGCCAAAAAGCAGCACATATCACAAGAGATATGCCAAACTGCAGCACTTATCACAAGAGATATGCCAAAATGCAGCACATATCACAAGAGATATACTAACATGCAGCACATATCAAAAGAGATATACCAAATGCAGCACATATCACAAGAGATATGCCAAATGCAGCACATATCGCTAGAGATATGCAAAAAGCAGCACATATCACAAGAGATATTCCAAAATGCAGCACATATCACAAGAGATATACTAAAATGCAGCACATATCACATGAGATATACCAAAATGCAGCATATATCACAAAAGATCAATGCCAAAATCAGCATATATCACAAGAGATATGCCACAATCGGCACATATCATAAGAGATATACCAAAATGCAGCATAATACAAGAAATAAATACCAAAATGCGGCACATATCACAAGAGATATGCCACAATCAGCACATATCACAAGAGATATATCAAAATGCAGCACATATCACAAGAGATAAATGCCAAAAGCAGCATAAATCACAAGAGATATACTAAAATCAGCAAATACCACAAGAGATATACCGAAATGCAGCCCATATCACAAGAGATAAAGAGATATACCAAAATGCAGCACCTATCACAAGAGATATGCCAAATCGCAGCACATATCACAAGAGATATACCAACATGCTGCACATATCACAAGAGATATACCAAAAGCAGCACCTATCACAAGAGATATGCCAAATGCAGCACCTATCACAAGAGATATGCCAAATGCAGCCCATATTGCTTGAGATATGCTAAAAGCAGCACATACCACAAGAGATATACCGAAATGCAGCATATATCACAAGAGATATGCCAAAAGCAGCACATATCACAAGAGATATGACAAATTGCAGCACATATCACAAGAGATATGTCAAAATGCAGCACATATCACAAAGGATATACCAAAAGCAGCAACTATCACAAGAGATATACCAAAATGCAGCACATTTCACAAGAGATATACTAAAGCAGCACATATCACAAGAGAAATACCAAAATGCAGCACATATCACAAGAGATATACCCAAATGCAGCACATATCACAAGAGATATGCCACAATCAGCACATATCAGAAGAGATATACCAAAATGCAGCACATATCACAAGAGATATGCCAAAAGCATCACATATCACAAGAGATATGCCAAAATCAGCACATATCACAAGAAATATACCAAAATGGTGTACATTTCACAAGAGATAAATGCAAAAAGCAGCATATATCACAAGAGATGTACCAAAATCAGAATATACCACAAGAGATATACCGAAATGCAACCCATATAACAAGAGATAAATGCCATAAAGCAGCACATATCACAAGAGATATGCCAAACTGCAGCACATATCAAAAGAGATATACCAAAATGCAGCACCTATCACAAGAGACATACCAAAATTCAGCACCTATCACAAGAGATATGCTGAAAGCAGCACATATCACAAGAGATATACCAAAAGCAGCACCTATCAAAAGAGATATACCAAATGCAGCACATATCACAAGAGATATGCCACAATCAGCACATATCACAAGAGATATACCAAAATGCAGCACATATCACAAGAGATATGCCAAAAGCATCACATATCACAAGAGATATGCCAAAATCAGCACATATCACAAGAAATATACCAAAATGGTGTACATTTCACAAGAGATAAATGCAAAAAGCAGCATATATCACAAGAGATGTACCAAAATCAGCATATACCACAAGAGATATACCGAAATGCAACCCATATAACAAGAGATAAATGCCATAAAGCAGCACATATCACAAGAGATATGCCAAACTGCAGCACATATCACAAGAGATATACCAAAATGCAGCACATATCACATGAGATATACCAAAATGCAGCATATATCACAAAAGATCAATGCCAAAATCAGCATATATCACAAGAGATATGCCACAATCGGCACATATCATAAGAGATATACCAAAATGCAGCATAATACAAGAAATAAATACCAAAATGCGGCACATATCACAAGAGATATGCCACAATCAGCAAATATCACAAGAGATATATCAAAATGCAGCACATATCACAAGAGATAAATGCCAAAAGCAGCATAAATCACAAGAGATATACTAAAATCAGCAAATACCACAAGAGATATACCGAAATGCAGCCCATATCACAAGAGATAAAGAGATATACCAAAATGCAGCACCTATCACAAGAGATATGCCAAATCGCAGCACATATCACAAGAGATATACCAACATGCTGCACATATCACAAGAGATATACCAAAAGCAGCACCTATCACAAGAGATATGCCAAATGCAGCACCTATCACAAGAGATATGCCAAATGCAGCCCATATTGCTTGAGATATGCTAAAAGCAGCACATACCACAAGAGATATACCGAAATGCAGCATATATCACAAGAGATATGCCAAAAGCAGCACATATCACAAGAGATATGCCAAATTGCAGCACATATCACAAGAGATATGCCAAAATGCAGCACATATCACAAAGGATATACCAAAAGCAGCAACTATCACAAGAGATATACCAAAATGCAGCACATTTCACAAGAGATATACTAAAGCAGCACATATCACAAGAGAAATACCAAAATGCAGCACATATCACAAGAGATATACCCAAATGCAGCACATATCACAAGAGATATGCCACAATCAGCACATATCAGAAGAGATATACCAAAATGCAGCACATATCACAAGAGATATGCCAAAAGCATCACATATCACAAGAGATATGCCAAAATCAGCACATATCACAAGAAATATACCAAAATGGTGTACATTTCACAAGAGATAAATGCAAAAAGCAGCATATATCACAAGAGATGTACCAAAATCAGCATATACCACAAGAGATATACCGAAATGCAACCCATATAACAAGAGATAAATGCCATAAAGCAGCACATATCACAAGAGATATGCCAAACTGCAGCACATATCAAAAGAGATATACCAAAATGCAGCACCTATCACAAGAGACATACCAAAATTCAGCACCTATCACAAGAGATATGCTGAAAGCAGCACATATCACAAGAGATATACCAAAAGCAGCACCTATCAAAAGAGATATACCAAATGCAGCACATATCACAAGAGATATGCCACAATCAGCACATATCACAAGAGATATACCAAAATGCAGCACATATCACAAGAGATATGCCAAAAGCATCACATATCACAAGAGATATGCCAAAATCAGCACATATCACAAGAAATATACCAAAATGATGTACATTTCACAAGAGATAAATGCAAAAAGCAGCATATATCACAAGAGATGTACCAAAATCAGCATATACCACAAGAGATATACCGAAATGCAACCCATATAACAAGAGATAAATGCCATAAAGCAGCACATATCACAAGAGATATGCCAAACTGCAGCACATATCAAAAGAGATATACCAAAATGCAGCACCTATCACAAGAGACATACCAAAATTCAGCACCTATCACAAGAGATATGCTGAAAGCAGCACATATCACAAGAGATATACCAAAAGCAGCACCTATCAAAAGAGATATACCAAATGCAGCACCTATCACAAAAGATATGCCAAATGTAGCACATATCGCTAGAGATATACCAAAATGCAGCACATATCACAAGAGATATACCAAAAGCAGCACCTATCACAATAGATATACCAAAAATGCAGCACATATCACAAGAGATATACCAAAAGCAGTACATATCACAAGAGATATCCGAAATGCAGCACATATCACAAGAGATATGCCACAATCAGCACATATCACAAGTGATATACAATGTACCAAAATACAGCATAATAACAAGAAATAAATACCAAATTGCAGCACATATCACAAGAGATATACTAAAATGCAGTACATATCACAAGAGATAAATGCCAAAATCAGCACATATCACAAGAGATATACCAAAATGCAGTACATATCACAAGAGATAAATGCCAAAAGCAGCATATATCACAAGAGATATACCAAATTCAGCACATACCACAAGAAAGATATACCAAATACAGCACCTATTACAAGAGATATGCCAAATGCAGCACATATCGCTAGAGATATGCTAAAAGCAGCACATATCACAAGAGATATATCAAAATGCAGCACATATCTCAAGAGATCAATACCAAACTCAGCATATACCAAAAGAGATATGACACAATCAGCACATATCACAAGAGATATACCAAAATGCAGCATAATAACAAGAAATAAATACCAAAATGCGGCACATATCACAAGAGATATGCCACAATCAGCGCATATCATAAGAGATATATAAAAATGCAGTACATATCACAAGAGATCAATGCCAAAAGCAGCATATATCACAAGAGATATACCAAAATCCGCACATACCACAAGAGATATACCAACATGCAGCCCATATCACAAGAAATCAATGCCAAAAAGCAGCACATATCACAAGAGATATGCCAAACTGCAGCACATATCAAAAGAGATCAATGCCAAAATGCAGCACATATCACAAGAGATATACCAAAATGCAGCACCTATCACAAGAGATATGCCAAATTGCAGCACATATCACAAGAGATATACCAACATGCAGCGCATATCACATGAGATATACCAAAAGCAGCACCTATCAAAAGAGATATACCAAATGCAGCACTTATCACAAGAGATATGCCAAATGCAACACATATCGCTAGAGATATGCTAAAAGCAGCACATATCACAAGAGATATACCAAAATGCAGCACATATCACAAGAGATATGCCAAAAGCAACACATATCACAAGAGATATGCAAAGTTGCAGCACATATCACAAGAGATATACCAAAATGCAGCTCATATCACAAGAGATATACCAACAGCAGCACCTATCACAAGAGATATACCAAAATGCATCAAATATCACAAGAGAATATACCAAAATGCAGCACAATCACACGAGATATATCAAAAGCAGTACAGATTACAAGCAATATACCAACAGCAGCTAAGATCACAAGAGGAATACAAAATACATCATATATCACAATAGACGTACTAAAAGTATCATACATCACAAGAGATATACCAAGAAAAGCACATATAACAAGAGGTTACTAAGAGAATACTAAAAGAAGCACAGGACACAAAGGAAATATCAAAAGCAACACAGAATACAAGGGAAATACGAAATGCAGCATAGATCACAAGAGGATATGTACCAAAAGCAGCTAAGGACACAAGGGAAATATCAAAAGCAGCACAGATTACAAGGGAAATACGAAATGCAGCATAGATCACAAGAGGAGATGTACCAAAAGCAGCTAAGGTCACAAAAGATATACCAAAAGCAGCTAAAACCACATGATATATTATAAAATCAGCACAGATCACAAGATATATACCAGAATGCAGCACAGATCACAAGGTATATACCAGAATGCAGCATATACCACAAGATATATACTAGAATGCAGCACATATCACAAGATATATACAAAATAAAATGCAGCACAGATCACAAGATATATACAAAAAAAATGCAGCACAGATCACAAGAAATATACCAAAATATGCAGCACATATCACAAGATGTAGCCTATACCAAAAAGCAGCACAGATCGCTTTATAACTTTAGTAATGTACTGTTCTAACATATCATGACACATACATAATGTATCTGTCTAGTTTCCCATACATACATAATTGTTTAAAATGTACTCAACCCTTATTCGCCGGATTCTGTTATTTTGAATGCCATATTCTATATCATACCATAGGTAACAAACTAAAACATTCACAAAAAAAGCAATACTAATTAATGCAAATATTTAGGATTTTTGTTATATCTCCGAAAGTTAAGTCTTCTCAGGATTCAAGACAGGTACCGAATCCTAAGGGCTATCAAGGCTTAACACTTTAGCTCATTAAGTGTACTAAATCAGGGGTGGATCTAGGATTTTTCCCCAGGGGGGTTGGTCCAAATTTCAATTTCATACAGTATTGATTTGATTGTTAGCTGTTTTATTTTTAAACGTTTCCAGTTTTAACCGTATTCTAAATATGAAGCCCCAATCCATATTAAACCAGTGTATTGAAAAGCCAAGCTGTTCTCACACATAGGTCTAGACTTTTAATACCATTGCTTTATTTTTTATATATATATTTTTATTTTTCATACTTATAATTTGTCTATTTCAAAATCGAGTTTTAACCACTAGGGTGTCTTCAAGTTAAGAAATATCTTTATTCTTATTGCCTAGATTTGTGGGTCATTCTCATTTAGATGAAAAGACTACGCTCGACTGAAAAAAGCCTTCTATTGCTTGTCTTAATAAATCTCTGAACAATACCATCAAGTTCAATATCCATTGAATGATGTAAATGCATCAACGCCAGCCCAACTAATTTCTCCTCGTGCATTGTATTGCGCATGTAATTCTTTAGTCTCCTGAGCCCAGAAAAAGATCTCTTAGCTTCGCATGAAGTAATCGGTAAAACGCAACCTACGTGAATAAGTGTCTTCATATATGGAAACATGTCTTCATCCACTTCATTGTACAGGGATACCAGACCACTGATGCTGTCTAATTGATCGACTTCCAATTTCTGACAATAACTTTTCCATTCTTTAATTTCCCATAGTAAATCCTGGGATGAAATGCAGTCAAGATCAGTTTCCCAGAACATCAGCTGATGAGAAAATCTGGTCAGCTCGTCTTCGCCAAGTTCAGTTATGTTGGATGGTAATAAAGAGCAGATAGAATATGCTGATGTATCTTCGGTTTGGAAGCGAGATCTTAACTTTTGGAGTAAATGATCAAGGAATGGAATAGTCAATGTAGACTTGAAATATTCCTTTGGTTCTGTTGTGTTAACATTTGCTCTATGCTGTTGTTTTACACACGTTCTAGGAATTTCGATCTCTATTTCTAGGTCATTTGCAATTTGTGTGGCATCAGAGAAAAAGGTTTCAAATTCGATGTCCACCTGTCTACGTATTTCAGATATTTTCTCGACATGATGATCAAGAATTTCACAAGCTTTAGAGATGTCAACATCTCTTTTTAGAAGCTTCAATGTCAGAGGTTTTATTCTGTCAAGAACATATATAACACATTCAAAAGCAATCAAAACCGTGAAGTTTGTCAGTGATGTGAGCAATCCTTGTGCTGTTATCTTTGACTGTCTATCCCATGACCAATCTTTATTGCTGCTTTCACCCAACGGATTCAACATACGCTGTAGACACTTGACAATGTAACCGAAGAGAAATTAAAATGTGTCAAAACACATATGCCTCTCTACCCACCTAGTTTTATAAAGTCCAACTAATTTCTTCTTCACATATTCAGAGCCTCAAGGATATGTTCAAGAAACGATTTTTTTCGGAGATTAATCAAAGAAAAGAAACACTGAGTTAATTACATCAATCATATTTCTCACTAGAGGTAATTTACATGCTGAAACTATACTAAGATTGAGAACAAGACTTCGACAGTGAGTGTAGATGACCGACGTGTTCAATCTTTTAATTCGTCCTTGACACCCCTATTTTTCGATGACATAGCCGCAGCTCCATCATAAGCCTGTTCACGCATTGCATCTACTGGAATATCATTGCTTTGAAGCGTTTCAACTATCTTCTCTGCTATAGCTTCACCTGTGGTTCTTTTAACTGAATAAAGTCAATGAACTCTTCTTTAATGACTGCAGATTTTTTGCCCGTATCCAGAAATCTCAAACAAACAACCAAAATTTCCTTATTTGTATATTTGTCCGTTACTTCGTCTGCAATAACAGAGTAAAAACCTTTGCCTTTCCTAAGGATATTTATTATTTTGTCTCTGATATATTTGGCAACAATCTGTATGACCTCATTCTGTATTATCTTACTAGTGTATGTTGCATTCTTTTTTTGCAGTTTCCAAGTGAAGCTTAAGCTCTTCATCGTACTCTGATAAAAGCGGTAAAATTGCAAGGAAATTTCCTTCATTTGACGCATCGCTTGTTTTATCATCTCGGTGTCTTCGGAGTGAAATATTCTGTTTGCCACAGAGTACTATTGTCCGAACAATTTTCCTCAAAAGTTTCAAATTACGGTCATAGATTGCCTGGCTCTGTTTGTTTATTTTGTATGGTAAGGAGGATGTGGGCCTTTCAAGAGTGGCTTTGGTCGTTTGATAGTCGAGTCTTGCCATATCATGGTACTCGGAATTTTCATGTTTTGAGAGGGAGGATTTTTTTCCAAGGCCTTTTTGTATGCGGCGAATGGCCTTGTTACAAATGTGTTATTACTTTTCAAGCTCTTTTGAGGGAATAATACGCAGCAAGTACAGACCGTCATCCAAAATATGGCTATATGTAAGCCATCTATACTGTCTCATCTATGAACTTTGAAAAGACAAAATCTTTGACTTTTTCGTATCTCCCTTTCCTTTGGAAGTAGATTGGGGCTTCATATTTAAAAACAGATCTGGATTTTTCTGGTTTTCTCCAAAGCGTATTTTCTCTGCAGATGTCAATTTTGATAAATCAATTGTTCCATTTACAATTTTACCCAAATCATTACTATTTTCACGATTTCGACCCGTGTCTTTTTCTTCCAAGTGACCCGTTTCTTTATCGTCTGCTGCAGTATTTTTGTCGTCACTTTCCTGTTTTTGTCCCGTTTCTGTCCCCTCTGACTGGTTTGTTTGTTCCGTATAAGCCGCCGTCCCCCTACTACCATTGGCTGTAGTTTCAGTTTCATTAATGTCATCATGGTCAGTTTTAGTTTTCATTTTTTTCTAAATTTATATATGAAGTATTTAAGGTTCGTAACCATCTGATTAATACCCAATTTCTTATTTCGTTATTTTACAAACGTAGAAAAAAAGTGAGTACGTACTCGCACGTCAGTGTGTATTTTTGTGTGTTACATTTTTTTGTTAATGTTTCTCATCTATGTTATCTATGTTATAATATACTATGATACTTAAACAATTCAAAATGTATTGATTGTAATATGCAATTGTCATGTCTTTGCCATATGATTTAGAAATTTTGTAAATTGCCAAAGGCATATGTTTGCTGACAGTTTGCCAATAAAATTGAACTGAATTGTTAATGAGAATCGTTGTAGATCTACACGTATTTCATATTCCTATTAACTAAAATTTAGATTCTATGTCTTTCCACCAAGCTTGTAAGTTTATGTAGATCTAGTTTGATTATATTTTCACAGCCCATTTTACTATAGGTATATATCTTGAAAATTCCAGGTGAGGGCGGGGGGTAGGGGGTCCGGACCCCCTGACCCCCCGCTGGATCCGCCTTTGTAAATCACTAAAACTGAAAAACTACTATTTAAAACAGGAACAAATATATAAATTATTTATTAATAATATATATACAGGAATCGTTACGGGTGAAGGAAATTACTAAATATAGATTGTAAAAGTTGCTGCCTTCTGCTCCGGTGCCTAAGCAGTTTTCTGCTAGGTGATTTAACAACCTCAGTTGTACTTGTAGTGTTGCTTGTACTGATATGTGACGTCTCACTCGGCGTTATTGTTCCGGTATTTGTTGTGGTGGCATCTCTCTGTTGGCGGATTGGCAGGGAGTAATCTCGGTTGGAAGCATGGCCGTGGTTCCCATCTGTGTTCGGTTCCTCGTCCAGAATAACCCAGAGCTACCGAATATAATTATATTGCTTGAACAACTTAAAACTTGTAAAAATAGTGTTTACATATTTCAGTTGATCTACTTATTGACTGTAACACGATTATACATAAAAGAATCAGTTCCTTTCCTTTGTATTTGTTTCGAATCGATTTTCTAGGGTAGATCCTGTACTGGGTGTTGTTAATTAGATGCCATCACGCCGAGCCTTGGTATCGACCGCTCAAGTCTCACGTAGCAGGATCATTCCTAGGCTCAGTATGGTGGCATATTAAGTCTTAACTAAGCGTGATGGTGGTGTAGTGAATACATATCCACTACACCACCATCACGCTTAGTTAAATGTTGAGATGGACCCGATTAGCTCAGTCGGTATAACGTCTGCCTATCAATCCAGGGGTCGTGACTTCGAATCCCTGCTCGGCCACAGTCTCCGTATGATTGATATGCAGCATTGCGTCTCATTATCATTCGTCTCTCACCGCTAATTCAAGTGAGAAAATTATCAGTTATTTGCGCAGATGGGGTGCGCTCGAGTACCGGTTAACCTTTCAGGGTCCCAGGAAACAGTGGTTAGGTTAACTGATCGTCTGTTAGCACTCGATGGCATAAAATGACGCTTAATATTCAATCAATCAATCAATCAATCAATCAATCAATGTTTGAGTTGAATTTATCCATCACATTGTGAGTGGCAATATAAACTTGAATGTTATCAGGATAGGTAAACATCACCTAACGACTAAAATAGCCGAACGAACGTACATTATGTCTTTTTTAACTGAATACATGTAGGCTATTGAGAAGAATATATAGTTGTAACAACGACAAAAGGACAGGACGGGTTACTGTACGAATATGTGAGAAGAAGGTCTATTTTAAGACATTAACCACAATCTTACATGTGAGAAGAAGGTCCATTTTAACACATTAACCACAATCTTACATGTGAGAAGAAGGTCCATTTTGATACATTAACCACAAACTTACATGTGAGAAGAAAGTCCATTTTTATACATTAACCACAAACTTACATGTGAGAAGAAGGTCCATTTTAACACATTAACCACAATGTTACATGTGAGAAGAAGGTCCATTTTAACACATTAACCACAATGTTACATGTGAGAAGAAGGTCCATTTTAACACATTAACCACAATCTTACATGTGAGAAGAAGGTCCATTTTAATACATTAACCACAAACTTACATGTGAAAAGAAGTTCCATTTTAATACATTAACCACAAACTTACATTAGAGAAGAAGGTCCATTTTGCCACAATAATGAGAACGGAGTATGCTGTGATAATCACCACCAGATGCGTGTATCTTCGCTTTAACTGCATCCTAAATGTAGCGGCCTGCGACCCACGTGGTTTTTAAATCTGAAAGTAAAGTACAACGTTAACACGCCACGAACACCGGGCCGACATTATATAACGATAAATAGTTCGTCCATGTGTAGGCACATAACCGCTGGCAACTAATTTAGATTTTCTGCAACGCTTTTTAGCATGTTTCTAGGAGAGCAACTTGAAAGCAAATTTGTTTAAATATGGTTTTTGCTTGAAGGTTTTTATGATATTGAAAATTTCAGAAACAAATAATGAGCTTTATAGTTCTCATAACACACAAGTATGTGAATGAATGAATGAATGAATGAATGAATGAATGAATGAATGAATGAATGAATGAATGAATGAACTTTACGGCGTACCAACACATTGTAGGTTGTTCGACGCCAACAGGAAAGAAAATTCCAGGTTCACTCTGCATGTACAAAAGCAACAAATTAACATACAGATTTAAAAAAATACATCAACAAATGAATATGCAGAATGAACCTAGAACCTTGATATCTGCAGAACTGCAGAGTTTCAACAAATTATATCGTATAACTTAAATTGTCGCTTCTTACGACATGCATGAGCCATAGTGATCTGATAATCATATGGTTCCCTGGAACCACACCCTGGAACCACACCCTGGAACCACACAGGGGTTGGTAGTTTAAACGTCACAATAATGAACATGACAAAAATTGATAAAATGAACATGACACCCATTCAGAGAATCCTCACCCCTCTGCAGAGCTATTGTTACCAGGAACCACACGGGTCTACACATATATAAAATATGTGTCAGGATTAACATCTTAAAAAATATTCTGGTTATGGTAGAAAATGTTTTAATATGTTTTTCCATAGCAAGAATATATCCGTTAATACAAATGTACAATAAGTGGCATGTTGACCAGGCGGTTTATCTTCAGACAGTGCAGTGATACCTTTCATTTTTGGGGGGTTATTTAAAAACAGAAGCCCTTGAATAGTCAAAAGTTCACCCGACTGTTAACATCCGATAAAAGTCTTTATTTAATCATCAGAAATGTTTTAACTTTTACTGCAGCCTTTGCTCTACCCAACAACCTCTAGGAACCGTTTTGAAAACAATCCAAATCGAAATATATAAAAGTTTAGTATAAGCGGAATGGAGCGTGATTCTGTCTGAGACGTTATGCACTGGTGAATTATCCGCTAGTATTCACATTAGTCAAATCTACCTTAAGCAACCAGTCAAGGGGAAAAGAAAAATTGACCTTTTAAGAACGATTGTTGCTTAACACAGGATAATTTGTCTTCAATGCATATAGGTGGGAAATAGCAAATGCGGTTGCATGAGACAATTGACTGCTTAGTAGAGGTGGCTACTTACACACGTTTGACTGGATATATAAATAACGCATATCATAAACTGATTGTTTACTCACCTAAATCAGAATAGAAAAGATCAGTTTGTTTTGTACGAACACTAGTCAACCGTATAACTGATGAATAACCCATGTTTAAATTGTTTCATATGTATGACGGCTGACGCTGTAAGGGGTAGCCTTAATATGTATGTAGCCTTAATGTGTATGACGGCTGACGCTGTAATGGGAAGCCTTATTATGTATGACGTCTGGGCCTGTAAGGGGTAGCCTTAATATGCATGACGGCTGACACTGTAAGGGGAAGCCTTAATATGTATGACGTCTGGCGCTGTAAGGGGTAGCCTTGATTTGCATGACGGCTGACGCTGTAAGTGGTAGCCTTAATATGTATGTAGACTTAATATGCATGACGGCTGACGCTGTAATGGGTAGCCTTAATATGTATGACGGCTGGCGCTGTAAGGGGTAGCCTTAATATGTATGACGTCTGGTGCTATAAGGGGTAGCCTTAATATGTATAACGACTGGCGCTGTAAGGGGTAGCCTTAATATGTATGACTGCTGACGCTGTAAGGGGAGCCTTAATATGTATGACTTCTGGCGCTGTAAGGGGTCGCCTTAATATGTATGACGTCTGGCGCTGTAAGCGGTAGCCTTAATATGTATAAAGACTGGCGCTGTAAGGGGTAGTCTTAATATGTATGACTGCTGACGCTGTAAGGGGGGGGGGGGGGGGCCTTAATATGTATGACTTCTGGCGCTGTAATGGGTAGCCTTAATATGTATGACATCTGCCGCTGTAAGCGGTAGCCTTAATATGCATGACGTCGGACGCTGTTAGGGGTAGCCTTAATATGTATGACGTCTGACGCTGTCAGCGGTAGACTTAATATGTATAATGACTGGCGCTGTAAGGGGTAGCTTAATATGTATGACATCTGGCGCTGTAAAGGATTTCCTTAATATGTATGACGACTGGCGCTGTAAGCGGTAACCTTAATATGCATGACGTCGGACGCTGTTAGGGGTAGCCTTAATATGTATGACGTCTGACGCTGTCAGCGGTAGACTTAATATGTATAATGACTGGCGCTGTAAGGGGTACCCTTAATATGTATGACGTCTGACGCTGTAAGGGGTAGCCTTAATATGTATGACGACTGGCGCTGTAAGCGGTAGCCTTAATATGCATGACGTCTGACGCTGTAAGGGGTAACCTTCATATGTATAATGACTGGTGCTGTAAGGGTTAGCGTTAATATGTATGACATCTGGCGCTGTAAGGTGTAGCCTTAATATGTATGACGTCTGGAGTTGTAAGGGGTAGCCTTAATATGTATGACGTCTGACGCGTAAGGGGTAGCCTTAATATGTATGACGTCTAGTGCTGTAAGGGGTAGCCTTAATATGTATGACTTCTGGCACTGTAAGCAGTAGCGTTAATATGTATGACATCTGACGCTGTATTGGGTAGCCTTAATATGCATGACGTCTGGCGCTGTAAGGGATAGCCTTAATATGTATGACGTCTGACGATGTAAGGGTAGCCTTTATATGTATAACGACTGGCGCTGTAAGAGGTAGCCTTAATATGTATGACTGTTGGCGCTGTAAGCGGTAGCTTATATATGTATGACATCTGGCGCTGTAAGGGGTAGCCTTAATATGTATGACTTCTGGCGCTGTAAGGGATAGCCTTAATATGCATGACGGCTGATGCTGTAAGGAGAAGCCTTAATATATATGACGTCTGGCGCTGTAAGGGATAGCCTTAATATGCATGACGGCTGATGCTGTAATGGGTAGCCTTAATATGTATGACGTCTGATGCTGTAAGGAGTAGCCTTAATATGTCTGACGTCTGGCGCTGTAAGGGGAAGCCTTAATATGCATGACGGCTGACGCTGTAAGGGGTAGCCTTAATATGTATGTAGCCTCTTAATGTGCATGACGGCTGACGCTGTAATGGGAAGCCTTAATATGTATGACGGCTGATGCTGTAAGGGGTAGCCTTAATATGTATGACGTCTGGCGCTGTAAGGGTTAGCCTTAATTTGCTTGACGGCTGACGCTGTAATGGGTAGCCTTAATATGTATGACGTCTGGTGCTGTAAACGTTAGCCTTAATATGTATGACTGCTGGCGCTGTAAGGGGTAGCCTTAATATGTATGACATCTGGCGCTGTAAGCGGTAGCCTTAATATGCATGACGTTGGACGCTGTAAGGGGTAGCCTTAATATGTATGACGTCCGACGCTGTAAGGGGTAGCCTTAATATGTATAACGACTGGCGCTGTAAGAGGTAGCCTTAATATGTATGACTGTTGGCGCTGTAAGCGGTAGCTTATATATGTATGACATCTGGCGCTGTAAGGGGTAGCCTTAATATGTATGACATCTGGCGCTGTAAGCGGCAGCGTTAATATGTATGACATCTGACGCTGTAAGTGGTAGCCTTAATATGCATGACGTCTGACTCTGTATGGGATAGCCTTGATATATATGACGTCTGACGCTGTAAGCGGTAGCCTTAATATGTATGACATCTGACGCTGTAAGGGGTAGCCTTAATATGTATGACAGCTGGCGCTGTAAGCGGTAGCCTTAATATGCATGACATTAGACGTTGTAAGGGGTAGCCTTAATATGCATGACGTCGGGCGCTGTAAGGGGTAGCATTAATATGCATGACGACTGGCGCTGTAAGGGGTAGCCTTAATATGTATGACGTCTGACGCTGTAAGGGGTGGCCTTAATATGTAGGACGGCTGACGCTGTAAGAGGTAGCCTTGATATGCGTGACGTCTGATGCTATAAGGGGTAGCCTCAATTTGTATGACGTCTGACACTGTAAGGGGTAGCCTTAATATGTGTTTCGGCTGACGCTGTAGGGGGTATCCGCAATATGTATTACGTATGACGCTGTAAGCGGTAGCCTAAATATGCATGACATCGGACGCTGTAACGGGTAGCCTTAATATGCATGACGTCGGGCGCTGTAGGGGTAGCATAAATATGCATGACGACTGGCGCTGTAAGGGGTAGCCTTAAAATGTATGACGGCTGACGCTGTAAGAGGTAGCCTTGATATGCGCGACATCTGATGCTGTAAGGGGTAGCCTTAATATGTATGACGTCTGACACTATAAGGGGTAGCCTTAATATGCATGACGTCTGGTGCTGTAAGGGAAGGCCTTAATATGTATGACGTCTGTTGCTGTAAGGGGAAGCCTTAATATGTATGACATCTGGTGCTGTAAGGGGTAGCCTTAATATGCATGACGTCTGGCGCTGTAAGGGGAAGCCTTAATATGCATGATGTCTGGTGCTGTAAAGGGTAGCCTTAATATGCATGACGTCTGGTGCTGTAAGGGGAAGCCTTAATATGTATGACGTCTGGCGCTGTAAGGGGTAGTCTTAATATGTATAACGTCTGGCGCTGTAAGAGGTAGCCTTAATATGCATGACGTCTGGCGCTGTAAGGGGTAGCGTTAATATGTTTGACGTCTGGTGCTGTAAGGGGTAGCCTTAATATGTATGACGTCTGGTGCTGTAAGAGGTAGCCTTAATATGCATGACGTCTGGTGCTGTAAGGTGTAGCCTTAATATGTATGACGCCTGGTGCTGTAAGTGGTAGCCTTAATATATATGACGTCTGGTGCTGTAAGGGGTAGCTTTAATATGTATGACGTCTGGTGCTGTAATGGGTAGCATTAATATGCATGACGTCTGGCGCTGTAAGGGGTTGCCTTAATATGTATGACGTCTGGCGATGTAAGGGGTAGCCTTAATATTTATGAGTCTGGCGCTGTTTCCGCTACATCGAGTGACATCATGAATTTACGTGAATAAAAGTAAATGTTACCAACGATTGAAAACGTATTTTATGGTAACCCGAAGATATATATACACACAAATATGCGCTGGTCCTTTTATTGACACCTGGTCCGATTAGCTCAGTCGATATAGCGCCAGCGTCTGACCATTAATCTAGGGGTCGTAAGTTCGAATCTCCCCCGATCGCAGTCTCAGTAATGATTGATACGGTATTCCGTATCATTGTCATTCGTTTCTCATCTTAGCTTCACCTCAAGTAGAAAGGCTATCAGTTACTTGCGGAGATGGGTGTGCTCGAGTACTGGTTAACCTTCCAGGATACCAAGAATGAGTGGATAATCTTCTCTTAAACCTCGATGGCAAAAAACTATGCTAATTATTCAAACAAACATTGTTTTTTACATAAATATATATAAACGTGTTACATCGTATTATTTAACATACGTATAAAACACAACACGTACTTACCTGGAAATCCTAGTATTTCAATTTACAGTCTACTAACACTTTGCTTCATGTACAATACTAAGCAGTACGAGTTAAAGTAACACTATTCAGTAATAGTCTGGTCCAATACACATTTCACAGTTCCGCTAATGGCATGTCTACTTCCGCTTCACGTGTCCCCTAAGGGCACAGGTAATAGTTATTTATAGTTATTAATTATAACACAAAATAAACAGTTAAACGGGTAAAGCTAATAAATATCCAAACGTGGCAATATCGACAAATAAACAAATAATGTGAAAACAGCTATAAAAAGAGATATGTAACGATAAGAACAGATGTTACTTCAATAAAACAGAACAGTTTTACAAACATTGATTACCAAACCGAGTTTATGGAAGTATATAATTATCATTATTGTCTGTGTTTTGTCCCACTGGACCGGCATATACAGCTTTTCGGTGACATCTGAACTAAATAGGGAGTGGATTAGTGGTCCAATGGTTAATGCCTTGGATTGCGAGCCCAGAGGTCGAGGTTCGATCCCCCGCTCTCCATCTAAAAAACGGATCAGTCTTTCGGATGAGACATTAACAAAAATCGAGGTTCCATCTATTGGTGCTTTACACCAGGCATGTCAAAGAACCAGGGACGCTACAAAAGGGTCTTCTGTATGTCTGCACTATCCTCCAAAAACCTAAAATAACTAATACTCTTCAGTAGGCGTCGCCCACGTGGGAAACCGGTGGCTACGATAAATAAAATTATCATCATTATCTTAACTAAATTAAACATTATCTCATTTTCCACATCAATTTCTATGGTTTCATTACATTTTCTATTAAATCATTAAATGGGTGGTAGACAGGGTGGAATCTCATCTTTCAAATTGATATGTGCTCTGGACCATAATGCACGACTGCTTGATCAATACTGTGTCTAACATGCTCGTCCCACCCCCATGCAACCCTGGCTCCGAGATTTCATACTCACGCTCAATTTCCAGGATTCGTACAAAAACACAAAATAAATCGCAAACACGTGACTCGACCTCGAATTTGAAAGTTTAAATGCAAAGTTAAGGTAAAAGTTCACAGGTATTTACATTTATTTAGTTAGAATGAGTCTATTCGTTTCTTGAGTTGAGTATGGTTTTATAATCTCAGACAGTGAATAAAAAAAACGTTTTAGTTTAGTTTATACTAATTTATTTTAGCACGATTGCGATGAAAGCTCAGAGCTTATATGAATCGCTCTCGAGTTCGCTACCTCGGTAGAACCAGTACTGAGTGTTGTTTTATGAGAGGCATCGGGTCAAGATGGGTATCGAACCCGCAACCTCTGGTATGAGCTGCCAACAGTCCATCCATTACACTACCGCCCGCTTGAAAAGAAAAAACGATTTTAGAGAACGGACATCAGCAAATGGCTCGCCATAGTTTTGTAGACGACAGCTTCTCCGCCATCGCCGGATACTGACGAATAATATTACTTTAACGTTTGTATAGTTCGATGTTACCTGTCATAGACAAATATAGGCTATGTTTTATATCAATACATCGTATGTTATAGCCTTCAGCTGTGCATTGTGATATGCATTACCTCAGGTTTTCATGTTATATGTATGAAATTAGTAAAAAAAGAAGAGGGTGTATTTATTTTTATTTGAAGATTTCAGTTTGTAATTTAAGGCATTATGTTGCTTTTGTTTGTTTTTTTCCACTAAAATTTGAATTGGAAACACTGTGATTTGTTCAAGTATACCGATATCATACTTAGCTATAGGCTGCCCCCTTACAGCCATAAGGATATTTTATAAAACACGCCAAAATAATATATTGAGAAGGGCTTTCCTCACTAAGCCTAGAGACCCAGGTTAGATAATTGTTTCGTTAAAAATTACAATCATTTTTTGCTGTGTCAAATGAATCACGTTACTTCAATTTGATATTCGAATGTTAAATTTGGTTAAGGTGTAAAACCACTATATTCTATCTTATTTCTATAGAGAATAAACTAGTCATAGAAAACACCCAAATTATTGTGGTGAACCTTACGTAGTATTGCTTTGTTTTTTGTAAACTGCAGTGCCAATGTATTATTAGAAAAGTAGGAATCGTGATTTATTCAATAGATGTGTGTTTTCTGTTCAATAACTAAACTGTAAAGTATTGACAAAGTGAAAGTAGATTTCTGAAATAATGTATTCAAAGGATTTATATAGAAGGATGGAAAACTTGCCTTTCTCTACTCAATGTTGATGATAAAATAGCATGTGAAGACGGATTGATAGTTTGGCAAGTAAATTATTCAAATTTTATAGGCAACTGATTTATTTTATATAAAAAATAAGGTACAAGTAACCTTAGATGTTTTATAATGTTTTAAACACACAAAAAATTATCTTGAATTAAAAATATATATTGCAGTTTCAAGTAAAATTGCACGTACTTTCCTTGATTTTTTAGTTGCAGTATACAAATGCTGTAATCAAAATATTTCAACAATTTTAAGCACTATTTTCTGGGAATGGTCTTTATGTGTAGAGAATTCCATTGTACAAAGAAAGAAATTTGATTTGTATTTCTAAGATGAATAAAAGTTACCCAAATTTCTAGGTCTCTTTTATCTAAATTATTTTCAGTCGTATAGTAAACCCATGACTTATACAGACTTACATTGTGCAAAGAACGAATGTTGTATTTCTGAGATGAATGTGGAAAGTTAGGGTATTTGAAAAACGAGATTTCGCCAGAGTGATAACATTTCATTCAATTACCTTTCTTCTTTATAAACTCCCTTGAGTATGTACACAGGCAGTTATTAACTAAATGAAGTATAAGGTATTAGATTACTTTCAATCACATCAAGGTATAAGGGAGATTAATAAGGCCCACCTAGGGGTTTTGAAGATCTGGAGAACATGGCCATTTATTTTCAGAGATCTGGGGAACACTGGCCATAACTTTCAGGGATTCAGGGATCAAATACCTAATTTTAGAGATCTAGAGATATTGTCCTTAAAGAAAACAATCAACTTTATGTATAGTTTGTATACTTGATCATAATTTACTTTTGAAATGAGATGTTGATTGCTTGAAACGGCTTATGACAGCTTTGGAGGCAACATGTTAGTCTGGTACCCTGCCCAACTTCATTCCGTAATAGAGAGTAGCAACGTGTACCCTTGATCACCAAGACGCTCAAACTCTAAAAGAAGACCATTTTTCCTGTTGTGCTGCAAGCTTGTGTATGATGATAATCGATGTTGGTTTGTGCTTATTTTGAAGAAAAATGAAGCCAAATAAGTCATATATAAATAATAACAACGTTATTATTGTCCCTGTAACTGGAACTTTATATAATAGATTAGAAAAACCAACAGAACGCTGGTGTTTTGAAAAAAACACTTGAAAGAGCCACCTCTAGACTGTTTGCTGATGACAGTCTCTTGTATAGGAAGGTTCGCTCTACTACTGACACCAAGGTCCTACAAGAAGACCTGAACAGACTCCAGAAGTGGGCAGAAGACCGAATAATGTCATTCAATCCCAGTAAGTGTGAGGTGATCCACATCACAAAGAACAGAAATCCCGTATAGGCCACATACAACATTCATGACCAAGACCTGACTTTCGTCAAGAACGGCAAGTACCTCGGAGTGCAAATATCCCAAAACCTATCCTGGAGTGCCCATGTAGCAGCCACAGCTAAGAAGGCCAATAATTCCCTAGCCTTCCTGAGAAGAAACCTAGCAAGTTGCTCACATGAAATCAATGCACAGAGTTACCAGATTCTTGTCAGGTACATTGTTGAATATGCGAGTACAGCATGGGACTCGTACACTGCCACGAACATCAGTCAAATTGAGGCCGTCCAGTGGCGAGCAGCGAGCCTCGTGAAGAGCGACTACAAGACAACAAGCAGTACCAGCCAGATGATACATTACCTTGGCTGGAAGACATTGCAAGAACGCTACATCAACGCAAAGCTCGTAATGGTGCACAGAATCGTCCATGGGCCCATATATATCCTTCATCATTCTACCAACCAGCTTCCCCACTCGCTGAAGTTCCTGGTCCCATTCTGCACAGTTGACATCTACTGGCACTCCTTCTTTCCCTCGGGCACCAGACTGTGGAACAGCGTCCCAGAGCCCATCGCCACAGCCAACACCGTAGAGGCTTTCAGAAGAGGGCTGGTCTCTGCACCATAGAGCGATGGCATCATTTTTATCGTTTTAATCTTAATCTTGAACATACGCGCGCCGCACAATTACCTTGTAGCATACACCAAAGTGTACGACGAATAAGTAACGGAAGAATAAGAGGCAATGAGTTACACCAGGCTTCTCCACAGGCCATTTAAGCACAGGGGCACCCAAGCACTTGACTATCAGAATTGTATTCCCCTAGCGCTTGAATTCTTCAACAAAATTTTGCAAAAGCTTAAATTGTTATTTTTCTTTGCATATCTTATCTTAATGCCTACACTGAAACATACTTAATACGATGACTTTAACTGATTGGTACAAGTTTTACTAGTGAAATATATTTCAATGTATTGAAATTGAACGTGTTTATACGTAATGACCCCAGCGCGTGCATTCCTTCCTATGGAGAACCCTGTTACGTCTAAAGACTTTAAGCCATGTCCACCAGAATGACCGAAAAGACCAATTTTTGCAATAGATTCGCAGGAGCAATGGGCAACTGTGCTTCCCAAAATATCATGAATCAAGAGAGGGAACTTATTAGTTAGTGCGCTGGTGAGTCTGAGCTATTCGTGGGATGAGTTGTCAGTCTTTTGCCTGAAATCCACTGCTCGATCTTCCTTCCCCTTTATATTTTCTGCAAACTTCAATGAACATTAGAAAACCACTTGAAAAGTTGGTATTTTAGCCGGTTCCGTAAAGTGACATGCATAGGTGCGAAGATTCTCAGTTCATATTATAGTTATTTATATTGATATTGTGTGACGCTTCAGTACTACCACGGAACCATTTCTCAAAGTAAATATATATGCCGAATAGTGCAGTGGTTTTCATCGTGGATTTCGGATCGTAAACCGGTGTGCAATCCCATCTGGCATCTAACATTTTTTTTGTTTATTAGGTCGTGTTTACACAATAAAGTCATATTTATGTTTATGTCTTGTTTTATAAATCAAACCCTTCTGCTGTTCAAAAATGAAAAATTTCTCATCTGTCCTTCCCTCGATCTCTTTTCGGCGCTACTTGACAACGGCCAGCAGGGCTTATGTCGTGGTAAATCGTCCGTCGTCCGTTTGTTAACCTTTTTCTTTTAGACGCGAAAGCACCCCCTCCCCCACCACTCATTTTTCAACGAATGTTAACAAAACTTTCACAGCATTTATATAAACACACAATCTTGGACGTTCTTGAACCAGTGTGATTGAACCACAATTGCCACCTGTCACAGGGTTTATAAGTTCAAGCCATAGGCCCTTAGATTTTCATGTAGCATTGTTACTATGGGGTCTCCTGAAAGGGCTGTAGAAGTCGGGTTCCCGCGGTCAAACTTGGGCATTTTACCTGAAGATATCCTATGTGTCCTGTCTAGTGAAGTCAAACACAACTTCATTGAACTTGATTATGAGGATTAGATACACATTCAAACAGTCCAAGACGACAGAGACAAGAGATGTAGAGGGTGAGGCTGATCTGCCTGCAAGTGAAGACCTTGTAGGAGGTCAGAAACGACCAGGAAAAGAAGACATTGCATGGATTTTATTTACTATGATGATAATAAAAGACTATAGTAGACGTTTTGCTTAAAGGAACACTATTTGGTATTTTCACGGATCTGTTTAAAACTTTTGGAGATCTAGGGAACAGTGGAAATACTTTTAGAGATCTGGCGAACATGGATAACATATTTTTGGGGAACCTTGTCAAATACTTTAAGAGATCTGGGGAACAATGACCATTACTTTAAGAGATCCAGGGAACAGGGACACCCTGGGAG
The DNA here is from genome assembly GCA_029582155.1 of Panopea generosa. NCBI lineage: Eukaryota > Metazoa > Mollusca > Bivalvia > Adapedonta > Hiatellidae > Panopea > Panopea generosa. The sequence continues at coordinate 84,125,785 of CM055896.1, forward strand.
GGTCTCATTAATGCATGTACATAGGCATTTATTACTTAATAAAAAATAAGATAATACAATTGCTTTTACGCTCATATACACAGTCAGTTATTAATAAATATAGAGATAAATAAGTCCTTGATTAAAGGAAGTAGTAAAATAGTTAACTTAATTTCACCCATTTCGTGTAATTTTAAACCTTTCTTTCCTTCATATGAAGTTTGGCGGGAAAAGAAAGGGAAGTTACTCTACAGTAACGCTTCAAAAGACGGAAGTTGATAGTATTTGTGTATTTAATGCATTTATAATGTAAACCGTTTGGATCGATACAGAAGACGTTTAATGCTCACCTGAAAAGTAAACATAGTTACACTTCATCTGTTTAAGACCTTTCTCTGTAGAAACATAGTTACTTACAGTAATATCGAACAGGTTTTATATGTGTGTATAACGCTTTGTGGGTGGGGTGATTTATTATTTATGTTGACACAAAATAATTGCTGCTGCATTGGATGCTGGTGCACTGCAACTACCAATGTATTGACTATTTTCACTCAATTTTGAAATGAGGTCAAAGCTTTTGTGGATCGAGTCCATTTTCAGGGTAGAACCAAATAAGTTGCAAAAGTTGGGTCTTTTTGTATGATCAGGGATTAGTTTATACTAATTTATTTTTAGCTCGATTGCAATGAAAGCTCAGAGCATATATGAACCACTCTAGAGTCTACGTCTTGGATAGAACCAGTACTGTGTGTTGATTTATAAGAGACATCTGGTCGAACAGGGGATCGAACCCGCAATCTCAATGAACAATTTACCCATTACACTACCATCCCACTTGTCGGGGAAAGGACATCATTTGGAATGGTTCCAGTCTTTTAAAGATTTACAAACAAGTAGAGCATTAGCCACTTCAGGTTTTTTTAATCTTAATGCTGATTGCTGATAACACAAAAAGACTTGTGAATTTGCTGTTGTAATTAAGCTGGACATTCTTTAATAGGAAGAGTTGTTGAAAATATAAAGCTTTAAAATGTTTTACACACACAAATTGATTTGTCCGAAAATGAACCATATGGTGCTGTAATCTGTTTCAATCATATCATGAATTTTATCTCTTCCAAAAATTACCAATATCATTCACACATATTTCAACTTCCTGCACAACTGGCATTCTAACATTCTAAGTCAATTATCGTAGCATATGAAATTCTCTGAAATAAAATTTATCCCGTCTTTTTCAGATAAAAACAGATTGAAGATTCTGTATACAGATAATCATCATATCAACTGATGATTACTATTACACAATGATTGCTTCATGATTTTAAACAGGAGACTTGTGGGAATTGGAACATGAGATTTAACAATAAAGAACTGGCCTTTCTGGCTCAGCAGGATTCTAGCAAGTTTGACAAAGAAGGATGCCTATTCATGAAACAGAAACATGATAAACTCTTCAAAAAAGGAGAAGGTATTCTATGTTGATATAACTATAGCACTGAGTGATTTAAATTATGTATTGAGAGGTGGGTCTAGCTGGCATAGTCAATAGTGCATCTGACTTTTAAGTTAGGGGTTGTGAGTTTGATTCCCTGTCTGGCTAGACTCTGTGATAATTTGCCATGACCTTTATTCTTTGGCCATGAATGTTCCACCTATGAAAATATGGTAAAGAAGTCGGTGAATGCAGAGATATGTTGTGTCTAGAACTGATTAACTGATTTGTGTATTCCAGGAATGAAATTTAGGTACACTGAAGTCGTTATTTAATTGAAACAATCTATAGACCTGTCTTTAACCTTTGTGAGGGTCCTCCGTGGCTGAGTGGTCTAAGGTGCTGTCTGAAGGTCACTTACCTCTCACTGTTAAGGTTGTAGGTTCAAGTCTCACTCACACCAAAAACTTTATGTAAGAAAGTTTGTCAGTTATTTGCGGAAGGACAATGGTTTTACTTAGATTTATCCTGAAGTCTCTCACCAGTAAAACTGGATATATGCAATATATTTAACCTGTCAAATGTGTTGGAAATAGCATTAAACCCCATTCAAAAAGAAAATATAACCTTTGTAAAGCTGCTCTCCCAAACAGAGTTAAATACAAATATTAGTATTAAGTTTACAGGCCCTTAATTATGCTGCCAGCTGTTCATTTGATATCATTACATATATGGAAGTTTTATAGACTTGTAAAATAGATAGCCTATTAAGGATAATATAAGTGGTGTAAAGAGAAGTAGTATCACTTAGCAACCTTAGTTTTTTTATCTAGATGCTGTGTGACTCAGAGCATGTACGTAGCCTCAGTCCATTTAGGAGAAAATTGCATGTCAGCAGTCCAGCTAGCTCAGTTAGTAGAGTGTTTACCCTGGCAGTAAACAGTCCTGGGTTAAGAGTCTCAAATTGCCTACATATTTTCTTGTCCTGTTATGCTGGCATGGGACTATGACTTATCAGGGCTAGAAAGTTCCACTTGTTCGCTCACCATGACGAGTGAACATTTGGTCAGGATGAGTAAGATTTAAGAGCTGACCTTAATATTTCTTTGATTTTAAGCATTCATTTAAAATGTTGGAGGACAAGTAGCTTTTGTAAGAAATTTCAAGTCCTGCTTATTCTGAAGAGCATTTACAAGACATGCTTCTCTGGAAATTTTGGGACAAATGCCAAAATTATGGAGGAATATGTCACAGTGTAGACGAAACCTGTAAGGAGAGAAACGCATGTCGGCAGTTTGGCTACCTCAGTTGTTAAGGAATTGTATCAGTATTTTTTAAAATATGCTTATTCAAACTTTCCATAACCATCACCATTGACCATTACTTGATGATGTACCGAACACAATACTCTGAGTCTCATTGGTCAAGGTTACACTTGAAGGTCATACACATGAAAAAGACCTATTATAATCGTCATTGACTGGTACCACTGCTCATCTGACCTGCTTCATCTGTCCTTGTGGTGAGATACTGACAGTATCGCCACAGGTAGAGAAAATATCAACTGCCTGGACCATTTTGAGTTGTACTGGTTTAATAATAAGGCATTAATTTATCTTTTTTCAGCATTTGTGGAAAGGTTTTTCAGACTGAGGGGAAATTTATTATTTTACTTCAAAAGCAAAGATGCAGTACATGTAAGTAATGTATAGTATACTGTTTTACCTTGCTACTTACTTCAACCATGCAGTATCTGTGATACTGAACACCTGTTCATTGCCAAATCATATAACTGAGTTCTTTCTCCCATTTACTTCATATCTTAAAATTAATATTTTTGAATTCAATTGTTTGAAGAATGAGGAGTGCTAGCGTACTCAGATTGGTGTTGCTGTGGACTTTAACAAGTAGTATAGGAAATAATAATTCCTTTGGTTATAGTTACTTCCTGGTGTGAACAAGCCCATTGTTGTTTTCAAGTACTACATATGTGCTGGTCTTATTTATAAAAAATGTTAAATATTACAAACAACCAGAATAAATGAATGACTTAATCTGTCTGTTTCAGAGGTCAGAACCGATAGGATTGTTGGTACTGGAAAGATGCGCTGTAGAGTTGGATGTTCATGAGCTAAACAACTTTTCATTTCTTATAGGTAAATGCATCAGCAGCTCAAAAATTCTATTTCTTAATTTTGTCAGGCAGATGTTAATAGCTTATAAAGTATATCAGGTTTTTTTTTCATCATCCTTTTATTTCAGAAATAAGCCAGTTTTGTATATTTTAAGCAACTTTGGTTTATATATAAAATACTGGTATATGTATGTATATGTGACACTATTATTTCTGTCTCCAGTATTTGACACTAATATTTTTGTCTCCAGTATTTTATACTTGTACTTATATTTCTGTCCCCAGTATTTGACACTAACATTTCTGTTGCCAGTATTTGACACTAACATTTCTGTTGTCAGTATTTGACACTAACATTTCTATTGCCAGTATTTGACACTAATATTTCTGTTGTCAGTATTTGAGGGGGATGAGCCCACACATACATTCTCCGCAAGGACGGAGGATGACCGTGACTCCTGGATCCAGTCACTCCATATTGCCAGTTACGAGTGTCTCAAGATGCAGCTGCAGAGTCTGAGGGAACAGGTTCAGTCGAAAACTGGACAGGACCCTCTAGTGCAAATGATGCCAGCAGACACTGGTATGGAGTTTGAAACCCAGGCTGGAGGATCCTCTGACGATCCATCCATGGAGATAAGTATGGGTAAGTTGTACTATTGTGAGTCATACATACTAAACATCCTCATTCAGTGGAGATTAGTATGGGTAAGTTGTACCATTGTGAGTCATACATACTAAACATCCTCATTCAGTGGAGATAAGTATGGGTAAGTTGTACCATTGTGAGTCATACATACTAAACATCCTCATTCAGTGGAGATTAGTATGGGTAAGTTGTACAAACATTTGTACCATTGTGAATCATACATACTACACATATCCTCATTCAGTGGAGATAAGTATGGTAAAGTTGAACAAACATTTGTACCATTGTGAATCATACAAACTACACACATCCTCATTCAGTGGAGATAAGTATGGGTAAGTTGGACAAACATTTGTACCGTTGTGAATCATACAAACTACACACATCCTCATTCAGTGGAGATAAGTATGGGTAAGTTGGACAAACATTTGTACCATTGTGAATCATACATACTACACACATCTTCATTCAGTGGAGATAAGTATGGGTAAGTTGGACAAACATTTGTACCATTGTGAATCATACATACTACACATCCTTATTTAGTGGAAATAAGTATGGGTAAGTTGGACAAACATTTGTACCATTGTGAAGCATACATACTACACATATCCACATTCAGTGGAGATAAGTATGGGTAAGTTGAACAAACATTTGTACCATTGTGAATCATACATACTATACATCCTCATTCAGTGGAGATTAGTATGGGTAAGTTGTACAAACATTTGTACCATTGTGAATCATACAAACTACACACATCCTCATTCAGTGGAGATAAGTATGGGTAAGTTGGACAAACATTTGTACCATTGTGAATCATACAAACTACACGTATCCTCATTCAGTGGAGATAATATTATGAATGGGGTTTAACGCCATTTTCAACACATTTCAGGTTATATATGGCATATCCAGTTTAACTGGTGGAGGAAGACCTCAGACTGAGTAGAACCACCATCCTTCCGCAAGTAACTGGAAACTTTCTCACATAAAGTTTTTGGAGCGAGCGGGACTCGAACCTACGACCATAGCGATGAGAGGTAAGTGATCTTGAGACGGCACCTTAGACCACTCGGCCACGGAGGACCCTCAGTGGAGATAAGTATGGGTAAGTTGGACAAACATTTGTACCATTGTGAATCATACATACTACACATCCTCATTCAGTGGAGATAAGTATGGGTAAGCTGAACAAACATTTGTACCATTATGAGTCATACATACGTCACATATCCTCATTCAGTGGAGATAAGTATGGGTAAGTTGGACAAACATTTGTACCATTGTGAATCATACATACTACACACATCCTCATTTAGTGGAGATAAGTATGGGTAAGTTGGACAAACATTTGTACCATTGTGAATCATACATACTACACACATCCTCATTTAGTGGAGATAAGTATGGGTAAGTTGGACAAACATTTGTATCATTGTGAATCATACATACTACACACATCCTCATTCAGTGGAGATAAGTATGGGTAAGTTGGACAAACATTTGTACCATTGTGAATCATACATACTACACATCCTCATTCAGTGGAGATAAGTATGGGTAAGTTGGACAAACATTTGTACCATTGTGAATCATACATACTACACATCCTCATTCAGTGGAGATAAGTATGGGTAAGTTGGACAAACATTTGTACCATTGTGAATCATACAAACTACACACATCCTCATTCAGTGGAGATAAGTATGGGTAAGTTGGACAAACATTTGTACCATTGTGAATCGTACATACTACACACATCCTCATTCAGTGGAGATAAGTATGGGTAAGTTGTACAAACATTTGTACCATTGTGAATCATACAAACTACACATATCCTCATTCAGTGGAGATAAGTATGGGTAAGTTGGACAAACATTTGTACCATTGTGAATCATACATACTACACGCATCCTCATTCAGTGGAGATTAGTATGGGTAAGTTGGACAAACATTTGTACCATTGTGAATCGTACAAACTACACGCATCCTCATTCAGTGGAGATAAGTATGGGTAAGTTGAACAAACATTTGTACCATTGTGAATCGTACATACTACACGCATCCTCATTCAGTGGAGATAAGTATGGGTTAGTTGAACAAACATTTGTACCATTGTGAATCGTACATACTACACACATCCTCATTCAGTGGAGATAAGTATGGGTAAGTTGAACAAACATTTGTACCATTGTGAATCGTACATACTACACATCCTCATTCAGTGGAGATAAGTATGGGTAAGTTGTACAAACATTTGTACCATTGTGAATCGTACATACTATACATATTCTCATTCAGAAAATATTCTGATGGAAAAGAACTGTTTACCTGTTTTTTCCACTTACCATATAGGTTAAAATGTTAATATTTTGATACCTCTGCCCACATGTTTGTAAAGGCACTTTTTGAATCATATGAAGAAAAGTGTGAGGAATATAGCCTAGAGTATGTGTGTAGTATGGTATATATCTGAATTTGCTTTTACAGCTCTATCAGTGCACTGTAGGTATTGTAGATCATGTAATGACGCTAAGGAAAATATGATACAAGGAAGTAGAGTGTTCCCCACACTTTATGTTGACTACTTCAGCGATTGATTGTGTCCTGAGATCACCCTGATATGACTTATGGTTTGACAATAAAACTATGACGTCAGTCACAATCTTAAGGTTTTTTTTATTGAGACTACTTAAGTGACATTTAAAGAAATCATTTAGAACATCCTTTCAAAATACTTGTATATTTTTTAGATTTTAAAGTTAACTGGGTTTCTTGTTTTATATTTCATTTTCTTAATCATCAGTAAAGTCATCATCATTATAATAATCACAATCATTGTATATAAAATTAGCAGTAATTATAATTACCATCGTAGTCCTCCATGGCCAAGTTGTCTAAGGTGATAACCTCACATCATTGAGGTCGTGGGACTTATTCTGAAAAACATCATTTGAGAAAGTTTGCCAATTACCTTTAGAAGGACAGTGGTTCTACTCAGATTCATTCTGAGGTCTTTCGATACAAATAAAACTGGATATGCCATGTATAACCAGTTGTGTGGTGAAAATGGTGGTAAATCCCATTAAAAAACAACTAAAAACCATCACCGTCATAATGTCATCACCATCATCTTCATGCAAATCATCCATATCACCATTAATATCACCATCATCAACATCATCATCAGTAACTTAATCCTCATTGTCAACATCACAGTCATCATGATGATTTAATATCATCAATATTGTTATTGTTCTATTTCAGCAATCGAAGGTTTACCAAATGACATTAATGGCCAAGCACCAAACCCGTTTGTAGTGATCTACATAATCATCCCCCCACAACAACAGAACTGGTTACAGCATAATCACACGGAAATGGTCGAGGTTGGTATAGTACCCTTAAAAAGGAAATTTCTTGAGGTTCAAAATTAATTGACTTTTCACAATATTCAAGGTTAATGACATCAACTTTTACTGTTTGGAAGAGGTCTATGATATATTTACTTTTATCACATAATTTATGGTGCAGGAGTGTAATAAACCCATGACATAATTTTGATATTAACCTTGTGTAATATCGCTTGCAATTCAACTACCTGTGTTTTCTGTATAACTCAGCCTTCATATGTAAAATACTGAACTGCTCTCTAACTTCCCCGAACATATAAATGATGTTGATTTGTCGTGGTAAAATGATGTTATTTTGAGATGTTAAGTCATACGAAGACTGATGGAAACTAATATGCCCCATTTATTCTCGTTCCTTATACAGGTGATTTGATAAATTATAGGTAAATGTACCATATTCCTGAGTTATGTGATAACAAATCTAACATTCATGCATATTCATTAATGGAAAAACTTATAATAATGCTCATCAGAACCCCACGTAATGTAGTGTTGCCAACTTGTTGAATAAATCAATAATAAATGAGCACCAATGTAAAACCCTCCATGTATTACATAAATCTGAGTAAAATAACAATCTACATGTATCTGCAAGTGAATGGTGGAGCGTGTGGTCTAGTGGTAGAGCAGCAAATCCATAATCATAGGGTTGTGGGTTCATTCCTCCGCCATGGCTATGTTTGTTGTCCCAGAGTAAGACACTTTTTTCCGCATATACTCGGTACTGGTTCTACTCAGGAAGACTTCGAGTGTGATGAATAAATACGTTTAAATTAAACTAATAAGATGACAATTTACATTAAAGGGTTAATTAACAACATCTAGTCTGTTAAATATACATGTACCCCTAACTGGTTTGAGTTTGGAAACTCGAAAATTGTACTTTCAATAAAATAATGAATAGTCCTGTAACAGGTGCAGCTTGCTGATAATTTGTTGGTATTAAGTAAAGTATAAAATTAAGTGTAATAAAAATATCTGGGAGTTTCTCAATTTTATTATAAATATGTACAAGATACCATTTTATTTTCATATTAAATACATACGATGTTCAAAAATAATGACAGAAACGTATTCGTTCAGGAAGATTTCAGCATTAAATATGTAACTTGATATTGTAACTTTAAAACATGATAACAAATAAAGAAAGAAAAAATACAATTATAACTTGATAGCAAAAAGAAAACAATTGAAAATTTTCTTTCTTTCAGAAAAACAACAATCCCCATTTTTTGAAGACTGTTGGATTTGGAGATGCAAATGGCCTTGAACCATCAACAAGGGTCAAGGTCACAGTATATCATGTAAAGGAGAGAATGTCAGGGACGGTATGTAGTAATGACTTTAATATTTAATCTCTTACAGATAATTATTCCCTGTTTGGGGTCAGTTGTCATTTCCAGACAAAAAGTATGTCATTCATAGAAATGATGAGAAGTGAATAGTTTTTGTACATTACAGTAAAGGTAAACCCACCAACTCCACCTTTAAAACTTTCCTTGAGAAAATATACAAATTTTTATTTTTCTGAGCTATGATCAATGACCCATTTATTATTTGGACATGTATAAGGAAATTAATGATTGAAATTATGTACTAGGAGCATGTTCTTAAGTTTCTTATATTTATAAATAAATATAAACTTGAATATTGATAAAGCATGAATATACATGTATGGTTCATATCAAATGATCCCCATGTTTGCATTGAAATTAAAATGTATTAATAAATTAAACCATTTATTAATTATTTTATCAACCTGTAGATGACTCAGATAGGGCAGGTTATATTCACACTGAACGACATACTCATGGACAGCAACATGTCGCTCAAGCTTAGTATGAGGTAAGTTTTACTCTTCAACATGTATAAGCTCAGCTCACCTGAGCTGTAAATTCAAAGGTGAGCTTTTGTGATTGCACTGTATCTCTGCCTTCAAATGACGTTGTCTCACATGGTAAATTTTCACCAAATTTGCTGTGAAGTATCCTTTAATACATTCCCTTAATTTCTCTTGAGTTTATTTAAGTTATTGCCCTGGGGTTAAATTTGACCAACCCAAGGCTTATCGGATGTATTTTAAAAATTTTAATTTCTTCTCCAAAACTACAAGGCCTGAAGCTTTGATATTTTGCATGTAGTGTTTTGTCATGTTTGCTCAAGCCGTGACAATAAGGCCAAAGGTGTCTCCTCCCTGGGGGTCTATCTTTTTAACAAAGGGTTTAAATTTAAAATTCTTATTTATCAAGAATTGACCTGCCAAATTTGTTCATATTTGGTATGATTGACCCCTGTGAGTAGGGGTTTTAACTTTCAAGTTTGCTCTAATAAAAAGGCTAGGGTCCATTGAGGCCCAGTAAGGTTAACTTGAATTTTACACAGGAACACAATGATAAAAAACAGAAAATTCTCTTTATCTCATCTATTTTAGAATTTATTCTATTTTAACCATATTTAGATTTAAATCATTGCCAAGTCATGTTGGATATGATACTTAGAAGGGGCTTATATATCCATAAAGTGCCAGCAGGGCCACAAAAAGGAAAAGTGGTGACATTTCAAAAATCTTCACCACATGCTAGTCATTACAGTTTAGATTTTGTTCTTTTAAGGGGTTTTAACATTCATAAGCCTAAATCCTTGAAATTGTGAATTTCAGTTGCTTAAAAAAAGCTTATGTAGGGAATCCATTAGTTGGTTTAAACTTTATTTAGTTATTTTACTTTAATTGTGAAATAAGTTCTTACAACTTAGACAAATCAAAGTCTTCCTGAGTATAACCAGTACAAAGCATATGCTAAAAAAGTGTCTTGCTCAAGGAAACCACACATAGCTGTGGCAGAGGATCGAACTCAGCCTATAAACATACCCAATCAGCTCCAACTGTATTCTTAATGATCAAGTTACTTGTACATATTTATTGTTTTCATCTCAAGCACTGCTCACAATTTGTTTGTCTAATAATCAATTTGTTTTCTTTGCATTTGTAACACCATTGTATAGTCCTTGCAAGATATTCAGAAGAGAGACTTTGTACAAGCTAGAAATAGCTAATAGCTTTCTTCTCAATTCTGTTGTTGTATATCGCTGTGTAATGAATACAATGTATACATGTATGTAACATGATGATAATAAATAAATATTGTTTAAACCAAGGTGAGATGTTTTGTGATTACATAGCCTGGCTATATTTTTATACATTGCTTCAACACCATAATTCCAAACCTATTTTTTAGCTATTCCCAAAGTAATTGTCTTCAGTTCTTTTATTCAACCATTTGTGTAAGACATCTCTGTAACTGCAGAACCAGTTTCAATAAAAGATTCATACTATTAATGAAAATTTCAGAAAATTCACCACCAGGATGCCATTTTGCTTTGAAGTTTTTCATGTCTGACAGGAGAAGTCTTAAATCATATGTCAAAAAATGTGCACAATATTCTACTGTAGCTGATATATTATCAGATGTGTTATGTTTTTTTCTGTTGATAATCCAATATGCCAACCATATAAAAGGCAGGTCTGCTTGATAAAAGAAAAGTTGCAAACAATACATGTATGTGCTGAGAAAGATTTCCATCAATTATAGTTATAACATTATTCTTATGCAAACGTTCTCAATTTTTTTTTCATTATCATTAAATACTCAAGATATCAAATTGAGGAATACGCTAATATATTGTATATACCATAAATGTATAACTATGAAATCTGCTCTTAAACACTTGTACTATTTTAATAAATATATTACAGTGGGACAGATTCTAGTAAAGTTGGAGATTTGAGTATCGTTGGCTGGTTGAACGAGTCCACGGGTTCTGTAGTAGATATGCAGCAAAGAAATGATGTATGTATCTATTCTTAAATATCGTTCCTTTCTAATGTTTTTAGAACTGTAAGGTTTTATGTTTTTTTCTATTTTGCTACATTAGTAAGCTTTGTTTACTACTAAGTTTGCCTGTTCTGCCATAATGTCTATATGGAGTTTTTTAGTAATAGAGGGTTGTAATCTGGTTTAGAGTAGCTCCCATTAAAGTCATGTGTACTTTCCTGGGTTTTCCCCACTATGATCATGTGTACTTTCCTGGGTTTCCCCATCATGAACATATGTACTTTTCTGAGGTTCTCATCATGGGGAACATAATTATGTAAATACCTTAGGGTCCCCTATCACTGTCATTTGTAATTCTTTGATTCTATGCCTGTCTTACAATTCATAATTCTTAACTATTTACTAACTCTGACGTCATTCATTGTTCACTGAAGCAACTGACCAATCAACATGCCCAAGTCTCACTGCTATGTGACGACCCCAAGCCGGGGGAGCTGGGTCTGTTCTACAGTCAAAAAGCAAATGTCAAAGGTCAACAAAACTAGTTATTCTGTACCGAATTATGGCCAAACTTTAGAACAACTAATAAAGTTGACAACAGACTAACCACTGCCAGTTTGCTGTAATTATTACACATCCATCACAATATCAAACTTCCTCAGACATTTTGTACACAAGGTCACTTCGACCCAGAACACAGGTATTTCTTGCTGACTCTACATGTAGGTCAAATAACTTTTTATGTTATAAAAGATAGAATTTATGGCAGTTTAATCTGTATCACATTTTCAGTGCAGCTGTGCTGCAGGTTACTTGCCTTGGTAGAACTTTGGATATGTTAGTATATAGAATTAAGTATTCTGTAATTTGGAAATTAACAACCATATGTTTTTAATGTTCACAAATAGATTTAATGTGATGATTTTACTGTACAAGCTATTTTTAATATCCGCAAAACTAAGTTTGTTGAGCAATAAAATCACAGAAAATGTAAAAAGGGTGCTAGAATATGCTATAAACTGTCTGAACTGATGATTGAACTGTGTGTATTATAAGTTATGTCTCCTTCAGGACGTGTTTGTTCAGGACACAAGAGCAAAATCTGCTTCATACAAACGACGTTCCAAGCGTTTGGACACATTGAAGCCAATGTGCGACAACATCACAACTCGGACTTTTCGGTTTGAGACTAATGAGGGTGTCAAACTTCTGGTGTATGAATACCTCGCAGAGAGCAAGTTAACGTTTGAGATTCCTTTTAAAGTTTTGTAAGCTTATGCTTTTATTGCTTTTTATGAAGAAAATCTTATCAAATGTTATATCAGTTAGTTTTTTAAACATTCTGGTGGATTTTGTTGCTAGTGATCTGTGAATAATTTATGCTTTATTTATAATAACATTTCTCTTTTAAATATTTTCCAATTTTGAATGGTCATAAGATACACATTTTGAAACAACCTGTTCTTTAATGTTCAACAGCGGTGGTCCAGGGAGAGAGTTTCCTTTGAAAAGAGCAGCCTTAATTATAATGGGGTCAGCATATTAAAGGTCAATGTCTCCAAAATGTAGTTGTTAATAACAGTTACATATAAATATTAAAACTTAACCTTGAAAAGTTTATTAGAATAATCACATTGGTAGAGGAAAGGGGAAAGGGCCCAGGGTCCGTTTTCACTAAACATTTCAAACTGAGAATTTTCCACAAAAACTCCAAAATCTCAAATCAGGAACTCATTGCACATTAAATGACTATATATATAATTGAAGTCATAACAATTCCTCATTTATTTGTAAAGCATAGATGCAAAAAGATCAATGTAACTAAAGTTATTGTGTCTCATTGCCATTTGTCTCTCACCGCTGATTCAAGTGGGGATGTTACTAGTTACTTGCTGATATAGTTGTGCTGAAGAACTGGTCATCCTTCCACAAGGATCCCACAAAGAGCAGTTAAGTGATCTGATCATCTGTTAGCCTTCGAAGGCATAAAATGATGTTGAATTTTCAAATAAAACAAATGACATCAGAGATGCCATTAACAATATAGACCCAGGTAAGCCTGTGTGCATCTATCAGACTGATCAGGATATATTTTTAACACATAGCAGGTTATATATGTCATATCCAGTTTTAATGGTGGAGGAAGACCTCAGATTGAATCTGAGTAGAACCATCATCCTTCTACAAGTAACTGGGAAACTTTCTCACAGAAAGTTTTTGGACAAAGCTTGGCTTGAACTCACAACTACAGCGATGAGAGGTAAGTGGTTGTTTAATGGCAGTGCCTGATACCCCTCTGATCATGGTCACTCAGGTGCCTGAAACCACTCCGATCAGGGTCACTCAGGTGCCTGAAACCACTCTGATCAGGCTCATTCAGATGCCTAAAACCGCTCTGATCAGGGTCACTCAGGTGCCTGAAACCACTCCGATCAGGGTCACTCAGGTGCCTGATACCACTCTGATCAGGGTCACTCAGGTGCCTGAAACCTCTCTGATCAGGGTCAACAGGTGCCTGAAACCCCTCTGATCAGGGTCTTATTTATTTCCAAACAGTTCACATCAGCCCCATCTGATTGTTTGGCTCTCGGCCAATAATTATTATAAACATCCCTGAACATGAAAATGGAATAAAAAAGAAAACTAAAAATGGAATTGTACGTAATGGAAACTCTTCAGTGATTAAATAGATACTTTAGGAAGTCAGCTTTAATATAATGTACAGTCTGGTTTATGAACTATAAAACTTGATCATTTATTTTTCCAGAAAATTGTTTATTGATGAAGAGAAAGCCAGAATAACGCAACTTCAGGAATTAGGGAAGGTAAGATATTTTCTATTATAAATGAAATAATTATAATTACGATAGCCAATTTATATAAAATTTAATTTTATTGCACATTTTAGAATCTGCAAAATCTTTTGAGTGATGATCTGAGTTTATCAAAGTTTGATGTGTTTTTGTCCTGTTTATCCGACTGTTTAGCTCTACTGGCCAGAAGGGCTGATGTGATGGCACATTGTCCGTCGTCTGTCATCTGTCATCCATTTGCAGACATTCTCTGAAACCACTAAATCAATTAAACTCAAACTTAACATGAATGTTTCTTTTGCATAGGAGACAATATAGAATTTTTTTGATCTGAAATTCAAGCTGGCTGCCATGATTAAAAATAGTCCAAAACTTTAAATCTTCCTTTCACGAACTGCCCAACTGATGTTGAAAATATTTATGTAGTAATGATAACCGACCATAGTTCTATTAGATTTGTTCAAATGGTATCCCTGGGGTTAAAAATGACCGGCCTATAGGGTTTAATTAGGAGACATATGTCATTATAATAAACCTTTTTTTTTAAAAAAGGAACAGATTTTTTCACAGAAGCATTGTTTGGTCAAGGAGGTTTAGATTCTTTTTCTTAAGAGCCAGTCAGTCAAATTTGTTCATATTTGGGATTAATTATTATCCCTATGAGTATGGGTTTAAAATTTGTACAAGCCAAGGGGCTTGAATTTATAGGGGCCCTGTCAGGGGACTTTGAGTTTTACATAGCAATACTATGGGAAAACAGAAAATTCCAATTTTTACATCCAATTCTGATTTTTTTTATTCAGTTTGAGTTCTGAAGTATCTTCTAGTCATAACAAATAAGGTTGTGTTCAATAAGAACGATTGATTTTCCAAAAGAGGCCAGCAGGAGTCACAAATTGTTTAAATTAGAACTTTTTTTAAAAATTTCTTCTCAACAAACTAGCCAGTAAAATTTGTGCATATTTGATATAAGCTATCCCAATTAGTAGGGGTTTGAAATTTGTACAAATCAAGGGGCTTGTATTTAGGCGACATTAAGCTTTGCATAGGGATACTATGAGAAAATGAAAAATACTAATTTTTTCATCCATTTGTGCAGAATTGTTATTCAGTTTGAGAGCTGAAGCATTGACAAGTCATAGCAAAAAAGATTTAGTTCAATAAGCGAGATTGAATTTCTATAAGGGGTCAGGTTTAAAATTGAAATTTTTTAAAAAGTCTTATTCTCAACAACTGGTCAATCAAATTTGTTAATATTTGATATAAATTATCCCTATGATTAAGAGTTCTAAGTTTGTACAAATCAAGGGGCACTGGGATGTGTAGAGGCCCTGTAAGGGGACTTTGAATTTTACATAGGAATACTATGAGAAAACAGAAAATTCTCATTTTTTTCATCCATTTATGTAAATATTTTGTTCAATTTGAGATCTAAAGCATTGTCTAATAACAGTTAGTTTGATTTTGTTCAATAAAGAGGATTGAATTTTCATAAGGGGCCAGCAGGATGGGGGGCAATATAGTTAAAATTTGGAATCTCTTAAATCTTCCTGTCAATAACCTTTTTCTCGAAGTTGTTCATTTACGACATGAATTATCCTTCCATTAGCAAGGGATTGAAGATTCTACAAACCAGGGGACCCTGCAAGGTGACTTTTACTTTTACAAAGGAATATTGTTGGAAAAAATGAAACTTTTCATTTTCGCATTCCATGTGTACAAAGAAACTTCTTTTTAAAATCTAAAGCATTTCTGCTCATAGCAAATCCCCTCAAATTAAGAGGCTGGTATGTATAAGGGTCCTATATGGGGACTATATTTTTTTCACAGATGAATGTTATGGGAATTTAAAGTATTTCCTTTTCATAGCAATTAACTTTTTGTTCAGTAAGGATGTGGTGGGTGTATTTATTCATAAGGGGTTAAGACGACCCCCAAAGAGATATATAAAATATTGTGAAATTTCAAAAAATGCAATGGCCACTATGAGTAAGTCTATTGTATCCAAACATGGGTCTCCTCTGTGGCTGAATGGTCTAAGGCACTGTTGTCTTATGACCACTTACCTGTCACTGCTGAGCCTGTGGGTACAAGCTCACCTTGGTAAAATAAAACATTACTGAAGAAAGTTTGCCATTTACTGATGAAAGGATGGTGATTTTACTCAGATCCATTCCGAGGTCCTCCTCCTCCTCCAATCAAACTTGATATGATCAGTCATGTGTAGAAAAAAGTGTTCATTAAAAAAAAGTTATGGAAATCCAGAAACATGCAGATCCACAAATAACTTGCAGACTACAGATTTTGTCATTCAATAAACTTCAAATTAGATTTAATGAAAGATTTATACTTCATTATAAAGAGTTTCTGCGCTCAGTACTGTTGCAGCTGTAGTATTTATACTTCATTATAAAGAATTTCTGCTTTTAGTTGCAGCTGTAGTAATTATACTTCATTATAAAGAATTTCTGCATTCAATTGCAGCTGTAGTATTTAAACTTCATTATAAAGAATTTCTGCATTCAGTTGCAGTTGTAGTATTTATACTTCATTATAAAGAATTTCTGCATTCAGTTGCAGCTGTAGTATTTATACTTCATTATAAAGAGTTTCTGCATTCAGTTGCAGCTGTAGTATTTATACTTCATTATAAAGAGTTTCTGCATTTAGTTGCAGCTGTAGTATTTATACTTCATTATAAAGAATTTCTGCGCTCAGTTGCAGCTGTAGTATTTAAACTTCATTATAAAGAATTTCTGCATTCAGTTGCAGCTGTAGTATTTATACTTCATTATAAAGAGTTTCTGCATTTAGTTGCAGCTGTAGTATTTATACTTCATTATAAAGAATTTCTGCATTCAGTTGCAGCTGTAGTATTTATACTTCATTATAAAGAATTTCTGCATTTAGTTGCAGCTGTAGTATTTATACTTCATTATAAAGAATTTCTGCATTCAGTTGCAGCTGTAGTATTTATATTTCATTATAAAGAATTTCTGCATTCAGTTGCAGCTGTAGTATTTAAGTTATTGAATTTCAACTTGTACGAAATCTCCTTTATTTGAGGATATGGGATGGTGTGCATTTTGCACATATTCTTTTTTTAATGGAATCCTATTTTGGCACATTTGTTTTGTTAAAGATGTACAAGGTTTGTGAAAAAAATATGTGGACTTTCGCAATATATTCATCATTTAATATAGCACACAAATGAAATTATATTGCCATTTATTGCCATTTAATGTTATATTTCCTCTTTGCTAAATTTTATATTGATATTGAATACCGTTATGTAGTGACTACGCTAGAAAGTATGCATGTAATGGCTACCCGGAGCAGTCCAATTACATGAACTTCAGTTTCAAACTTATCGCATCATTGCACAATTCAAGGAAGTGATATAGAGATGTGTTTGATAAATGGTTATAAAGTGTATCCAAGAGCCCTTAGGGTACTTTGGCATGATGTGATTTAGCCGGTTAAACGTCATGCAAATAATTGATGTCATAGGACTGCTCCTGTGAGCAGAACCATGCATATTTTCTAGCACTGTTGCTACATAACCATATTCAAATTAAACAGGAAATTTGACAATTGCATTATTTATTAAAGTGACAGGTACATACCTCATATTTATTTTAATAAACATCATCACCATCAGATAAATTAAAAAAAAACAGTATTCTGATTAACAAATGACTGAAACAAAAAGTAATACAATTTTGATATTTTTTAAATTTGTTATTTAACAAATTATTCTTGATTTTAACCACCTTTTTCTCACCAATATATTTAAGTATATACTTAAATACTTAAAATCTTTAAGTAAATAAAAGCATCTGGAAGACCATGATTTCAAATCAAAGAAAAAGCATCTATATGACCATGATTTCAAATCAAAGAAAATCATCTAGATTATCATATTTTATTCTCCAAAAATACTACATTTGATTTCATTGACATGAATATTTAAGGTATCAGTCAACAATAAGTTAAGTTTTTAAGTATTTAAGTAAAACTTATGAAAATATAGGTGAAACAAGAGCCAGACTACACTGAGATTCAGGTGTGTGCCAGATCCTGGTTACTTTATAGTCAAATTGTCTGTATATTATACATTCCAGTATGAACTGTTCAACTTTTCAGCTTCCTATGATATTAGAGTCTCACGTTGCAGCAGACATTAATTTCCGTGCTGCGACCATCATGGATTACACAGACACTGTCAATCTGTTGTCCTGTTTCCGAGGTCCTGCAACGCAAACAAAACGTGGAAGAACTTGTACTAACATATTAACATTTTTAAAGAGGCTGATGTTATTATACCTGTATTGTATTCTGCTCTTTTTCTGGTTTTTCTTTTATGTATATTTTTATACTGATATTTTGAAAGAAACACTTTCTGGTATATCAATAAAAAACTACTTTCATACATAGAATATAATATTCCTTATTTCACCTACTTTTTAAAATTGTTTTATATGTTTTTGTATTAATGTTGTTTCTCAAACCTTTTCCAGTCTTTTCAACATTTATTTTGCATGCTTGTTTATCCTTCAACCCTTTACCCCATAGATATGCATTTTTCCCGCACCAATCACAGAAGGCCTTTGAAAACACTGCAGGAAGAGTTCAGATTGCTTGTAACAAGCAATCTGAACACTTCCTGCACTGTTTTCCACCCTGTCAGTTAATATAAACATAATTCACCCAATAATTCAAAAGCCTTCTTTATTAGAGGTGTCCAAAGGTGTCTATATTAGAGGTGTCCAAAGGCGTCTTTATTAGAGGTGTCCAAAGGCGTCTATATTAGAGGTATCCAAAGGCGTCTATATGAAGTAAAGGGTTAAGTTAAATTTTCTTATAAATAAATGAAGACTGTCATTGAGTATGCTGAGTTATATGAAGGACTCGAGTGAGCAAAAGTTGTTTTCCTTCAATCCTTGTGTTGAACCAGAACTTTCTTACCTGCTATTTGTTGCAGTTGTCATAAATGTAAATGAAGGAATTTTAAGATTTTCAAAAATGATCGTATAAAAAAAAAGCATAACAGCTGATTGAAGGGATAATGTCTATGATGTATTTAAACTAGTTTCATGTGGTTTACACTCATCAGTAAATAAAAGTCAGAACAATCTGTCATTATCAAACAGCTCCTCCTTTATTTAAAACATCATCCTGGTTCCTTATTTGGTGCATCATTAAAAATTATTTTGCACAACATTAGTTACAAAATGAGATATTTGAAGTTGAGTGTGTCATTCTTTGATATGATTTTAAGTTCAAAATCTACATACTGAATTTAATATTTGCATTACAATATTATTTTGTTATGTATATATGAACTTTTTTTCCCTAGATCAAGTTTCAGATCAAGTTAAAATAATGGACAAGTTATATTATAATAATCTGTAGTGAACTGTGCCGCTTCATACAGTGTTTTGTTCCTTTTTCCGGCAAGTGAATGAAAATTCATATTCTTGCATACCAGATAGGGACATCTGCATTTTCACTGGGTTAGATATTTCTCTCTCACCAAAAGATCGAGTTAAAATTCTTGCGCTATATCTTATATAGTGAAATATCAAAATATGTGACCTTACTTAAATAATTTAACAATTAAAAGCAATCATGGTTAAAAAATGTTCATGAATTTAATTAAAACAATTATTTACTTTTTTTAATTGGCAAGAAAAAGAATCATTCATGGCTTTTTCAGTTTGGATAAAAAGTCAGAACTCGGCAGGCAGAGTCTCGTTCCCCCTCCCCCCCCCCAAACACACACACCTACACTCCCCCTCCCACCCACCTCCCCGAAAACAAATGTCCCTAGAGAAGGACTTTTCTATCTGCACCTGAAACCAATGTAAGATTTTTATATTACAACTGATCTCTCAGAGAGGTGGTTTACCTCAATATGTATACAGGAAGATGTCAGCCTTTTTATGACCTTACTAATAGCAAGTGTTTTATATGTATTCTCCAGCTGACGGTATATGTGCAAATCTCTATATACATATCTGTGTAACACATTGTTCCAGTGGGAAATTAGCATTGTTTTATAACTTAAAATATAGCTTAAATTGTTAAAATACAATCAGCATTTTTTGCAATATTATAAAAAATAAGTATAATTGTTTTTACCCAGTGAGAATATGTATTTCGGATTGGGCATATGTTATGCATTACGGGTAAATCAGATTTTACTCGGTGAGTATGTTATATGTTTTTACCCAATTTTAGCCAGTGTTAGTATGGGTCAGCTAGTATAGAAAGGACTAAAAAAACAAACTTGAGTGTCAATAGGGTTACGATAGGTTTTGGACACTGGGAAAACAGTTTATATCAAATTTACGGTGACTCATAATTAATGGCTGATATTCACGTTACATGTCTACTTTGTCCAAATACGTGGCTACCAGTGAGAGTACGAAGAAATGGTCTTTTGTTTACTAATCCTTGCTTCATATTATGATGTTAACAAATGTTATTGTGGCTTTTTCAGTGGTATGATTAATCCTAAACCTTGAACATTGTTGATTTTATCCTGAAGCTAAAAAAAGATGTTTATGGATTTTTGTTCATTGAACGCCAAATTTCTATATACATTGTAGGTTTTTTTAATTAGTTACTTCGGAAATGAAAATTTTAAGGTTGAATTTATCATGCAACTTTTAATTTTGCTAACATAACGCAGCTGACTGCTACCAGTATGATATTTTTCAAGCTGTATTATTCTAGTAGCCACAGCTCTTTTGGAGTTAATGTAGCATTTGCAAGGACACTGTGTGATTGAATCATTAGATAAAACACATCTACCCAATATTAGGTGTTTGAATCATAGCAAACTTAAAACTGCGATAATATTTTGTTCAGTTATCAAACTACTTCTTTGCTGTAGGTGATTCACCAGCATGCAATGTCACACTAAAAGTCATCCCCTAACTGCCATGATATTGTGATCAATTATCAAACTACTTCTTTGCTGTAGGTGATTCACCATCATGCGATGTCACACTAAAAGTCATCCCCTAACTGCCATAATACTGTGTTCAATTATCAAACTACTTGACTTCTTTACTGTGGGTGATTCACCAGCATGCGATGTCACACTAAAAGTCATCCCCTAACTGCCATAATTTGTTAAAGGGAAAGTGTGATGAAAAAATGTATATTTCTTTTACCATTTAAACAAAAAAGATGAAAACTAATTGCATTTCATGATAAATAAATTATATGGTTAGTAGTTTAAAATGTCAGTTGTATTTTGGCTCTTTACATAAACTCATAATAATACATCTGACATTCTAACCATACTAACCATGTTATACTTATAATAACAATGTGTACACATGTATGGATATTGTATTTTCTTACTATTTTGTATTTTAATTGCTTGGTTCATACTTAATGCATAAACTTCTCATGAGTTGGGTCAAGAATAGATTACTGCCATGTAATGGATCCAAGTAGTTTAGTTGGTTGATGATTCGAGAGAATTCTAGCATTGTGGTTTTATATCTGGTGTTAGTGAGAATCCAAACATGAGATGAAAACAGTTGCATGATGTGTGGCTGGTATAACCATGTTTGTTAGGTATATTGTTCAAACCTATCCATACTAGATTATGTCGCATTGGTCAAGGTCTTTAATTTCAACACTGTGTTTGACATGTTTTTGACAAGATATGACAAAGATTGCATGGTCCACCATGACTCACTTGTAATTATTTCAGGGAATGGTAAGGAAATCAAGGGAGTTTTGTTCCATTATAAATTTGTTGCCATTTAGATCTAAATAAAATCTTCACTTGCATAATCTCTATGACCGCACCCTTATTGGCATCATGACACGAATTCTTGATATTCATAACAGATCAACAGGCCACATTCTTGCCTGATATCAGGTTTAGTGTTTTATTTGAGAGGTTGAGATTTCAAATTCATGAGTCAATATATTTCCACAGATACATGTGTCATAGAGATCTTGACCATTGCTTATTTCTCTTATACAGTCTAACCTGTATAAGTGGCCACCTCTATTAAGCAGCCACCTGTCTTAAGCAGCCACATTTGTTATTTCCAATTTCTATGCTTTCAGAGCAAATAACCTGTATTAAGCAACAACCTGTCTTAAAAGGTCACCTTTGCTCCATCCCTCAACTGGCTGTTTAAGACAGGTTTGACTGTATATGCATATTTTGTTACTATTTGCATATCTAACCATTAACACTATAATCTGTATTACCATGTTACATTAGGTAACCTCCCTAGATTGTTTTGTCTTCTGTTACACTGTTTGTTATTTAAGTGAATTAAAGCCTATAGTTTGACATTAATGATGTCCAAAACAAAAATCATTGCAAGGACTTTGCGATCTTCTCTTGTCATTAGTCAGAGATATTTATTGTCATCTGAACAGTTTAGGCTCAACAAAGCATAAAACATCATTTTGAGATTTCAAGATAACCAAAACATGTGCCATCATTTAGAGATTTTAAGCTTACCAAAACATATGCCATCAGTAAGATATTTTAAGCTTACCAAAACATGTCATCATTTAGAAATTTTAAGCTTACCAAAACGTATGTCATCATTTAGAGATTTTAAGCTTACAAAAACATATGTCATCATTTAGAGATTTTAAGCTAACCAAAACATATGCCATCATTTAGAGATTTTAAGCTTACCAAAACATATGCCATCATTTAGAGAGTTTAAGCTAACTAAAACATATGCCATCTTTTAAAGATTTTAAGCTTACCAAAACATATGCCATCATTTAGAGATTTTAAGCCTACCAAAACATATGTCATCATTTAGAGATTTTAAGCTTACCAAACCATATGCCATCATTTAGAGATTTCAAACTTACCAAACATATGTCATTTTAACATTTGGAGATGTTTATTTCATATGCATGGCAAAAATTTGGAAATGTCCATTTTAAAAAAAACAACATTGTGTTAAAATTGAATAATGTCTAGCTAACTAAAACACATATCAAGATCATGAGAACAACCAGTGCACACATTGCCAACATCTGGAGAACAACCAGTGTACACATTGCCAACATCTGGAGAACAACCAGTGCACACATTGCCAGCAGCGGGAGAACAACCAGTGCACACATTGCCAGCAGCGGGAGAACAACCAGTGCACACATTGCCAACATCGGGAGAACAACCAGTGCACACATTGTCAACATCGGGAGAACAACCAGTGCACACATTGCCAACATCGGGAGAACAACCAGTGCACACATAGCCAGCAGCGGGAGAACAACCAGTGCACACATAGCCAGCAGCGGGAGAACAACCAGTGCACACATTGCCAACATCGGGAGAACAACCAGTGCACACATTGCCAACATTTGGAGAACAACCAGTGCACACATTGCCAACATCTGGAGAACAACCAGTGTACAAATTGCCAACATCTGGAGAACAACCAGTGCACACATTGCCAACATCTGGAGAACAACCAGTGCACACATTGCCAGCAGCGGGAGAACAACCAGTGCACACAGTGCCAGCAGCGGGAGAACAACCAGTGCACACATTGCCAGCAGCGGGAGAACAACCAGTGCACACATTGCCAACATCGGGAGAACAACCAGTGCACACATTGCCAACATCTGGAGAACAACCAGTGCACACATTGCCAGCAGCGGGAGAACAACCAGTGCACACATAGCCAGCAGCGGGAGAACAACCAGTGCACACATTGCCAACATCTGGAGAACAACCAGTGTACACATTGCCAACATCTGGAGAACAACCAGTGCACACATTGCCAACATCTGGAGAACAACCAGTGCACACATTGCCAGCAGCGGGAGAACAACCAGTGCACACATTGCCAGCAGCGGGAGAACAACCAGTGCACACATTGCCAACATCTGGAGAACAACCAGTGTACACATTGCCAACATCTGGAGAACAACCAGTGCACACATTGCCAACATCTGGAGAACAACCAGTGCACACATTGCCAGCAGCGGGAGAACAACCAGTGCACACATTGCCAACATCGGGAGAACAACCAGTGCACACATTGCCAACATTTGGAGAACAACCAGTGCACACATAGCCAGCAGCAGGAGAACAACCAGTGCACACATTGCCAGCAGCGGGAGAACAACCAGTGCACACATTGCCAACATCGGGAGAACAACCAGTGCACACATTGCCAACATCTGGAGAACAACCAGTGCACACATTGCCAACATCGGGAGAACAACCAGTGCATACATTGCCAACATCTGGAGAACAACCAGTGCACACATTGCCAACACTGGGAGAACAACCAGTGCACACATTGCCAACATCTGGAGAACAACCAGTGCACACATTGCCAACATCGGGAGAACAACCAGTGCACACATTGCCAGCAGCGGGAGAACAACCAGTGCACACATTGCCAACATCTAGACAACAACCAGTGCACACATTGCCAACATCTGGAGAACAACCAGTGCACACATTGCCAACACTGGGAGAACAACCAGTGCACACATTGCCAACATCTGGAGAACAACCAGTGCACACATTGCCAACATCGGGAGAACAACCAGTGCATACATTGCCAACATCGGGAGAACAACCAGTGCACACATTGCCAACATCTGGAAAACAACCAGTGCACACATTGCCAACATCTAGACAACAACCAGTGCACACATTGCCAACATCTGGAGAACAACCAGTGCACACATTGCCAACATCAGGAGAACAACCAGTGTACATATTGCCAACATCGGGTGAAAAACAGCCAGGGCACATATTGCCAACATCCGGAGAACAACCAGGGCACACATTGCCAACCATGAAAAGAATAGAATTCCAACTCATTGTCTTAAAACAAACATACAACTTTCCAAACAAATATACTCTTACTTACAAACACACCATATGTGGCAAATCTTTTATTTACCATAGGTAGGAAATACAACTTTTTGAAACCACATTCAGCAAAGCACTTACAATGTGTCCAGTGGTAAAGCACCGAACACATGATTGGAGGGTCGTGGGTTCGATCCTCTGCCACGGCTATGTGTGGTGTCCTTGAGTAAGACACTTTTCCATTTGACCAACTTATCAGTACTTTAAAGTACTTTGATTAGAACACGCTATTAGTGCAAAGATCTGCCAAGTGTATAAGAAGTAAAAAGGCACTTGACACCTATTTGCATTAATGGGTCAATAATATGTGATAGACAGAAGTATCACAAAATACAGAACAGTGTAGTAGGGACAAAACAATGTGAGGGAAGTAGTATTGGGCACTATTGGCTTGGTTATCCTTGAATGTTTATTTAAATACACCTGCATACAAACTTGTATCTTTGTATAGCTGCCTGGTAAATGGAGCCTTGCATGTCAGGAGTTCATGGACATGTGTCTCAGTTGTATCTCCACATATAGCCAGCATGTACGCTACTTGTCCAGTCATAAAGGTATACAGATATTGGTTTGTTGTTACAATGTATCAGTAGCTAATTGTCCAGTCATAAAGGTATATGGCTAATTGTTTATTGTATCAGTTACCAGTCCATTTGTAAAGGTATATGGCTAATTGTTTGTTGTATCAGTTACCAGTCCATTTGTACAGGTACATGGCTGATTGTTTATTGTATTTGTTACCAGTCCATTTGTGAAGCTATATGGCTGATTGCTTGTTGTGTTAGTTGCCAGTCCATTTGTAAAGGTATATGGCTGATTATTTGTTTTATTTGTTACCAGTCCATTTGTAAAGGTATATGGCTAATTGCTTTTTGTATCAGTACCCTGTCCATTTGTAAAGGTATTTTACTAATTGTTTGTTTGTATTAGTTACCAGTCCATTTGTAAAAGTATATGGCTAATTGTTTGTTGTATTTGTGATCAGTACATTTGTAAAGCTATATGGCTAATTGTGTGTTGTATCAATACCCTGCCCATTTGTAAAGGTATATTACTAATTGTTTGTTTGTATTAGTTACCAGTCCATTTGTAAAGCTATATGGTTAATTGTTTGTTTGTATTAGTTACCAGTCCATTTGTAAAGGTATATGGCTGATTGTTTGTTGTATTTGTTACCAGTCCATTTGTAAAGCTATATGGCTAATTGTTTTTTGTATCAATACCCAGTCCATTTGTAAAGGTATATTACTTATTGTTTGTTGTATTAGTTACCTGTCCATTTGTAAAGCTATATGACTAATTGTTTATTTATGTGTTACCAGTCAATTTGTTAAAGTACATGGCTAATTGTTGATTGTATTTGTTACCAGTCCATTTGTAAAGGTACATGACTGATTGTTTATTTTATTTGTTACCAGTGCATTTGTAAAGGTACATGGCTGATTGTTTATTTTATTTGTTACCAGTGCATTTGTAAAGGTACATGACTGATTGTTTATTTTATTTGTTACCAGTGTATTTGTAAAGGTACATGGCTGATTGTTTATTGTATAAGTTACCAATCCATTTGTAGAGGTACATGGCTGGTTGTTTATTGTATTAGTTACCAGTCCATTTGAAAATGTATGTGGTTTATTATTCAGTTATAAAACATACAGACAATTGTTTCTTTAATTAATTAATGCACCAATCTTGAAAGGTATCAGTTTTTTCTTATGCCAATGAACAGTCAGGCCATAAATGTATGCTAGTGCTTATTTATTTCATTCATTACTAATTGTACAGTTATAAACTTGAATGCTTGGATATATGTACTGTCTAAGGCATGACACTGTGCTTAAGTTTGTCTTTATAGCAATAATATGCAAAATTAGTTTGGTGGTAATTGTCTTTGAGGAAGTACTTAAATTCTTGATCAAATTCTCGTATAAAAACCATTATTACTTAATTTTAGAATCATCAAATATTACATTGTTTTAGAAAGAAATGTAAGAAATATATCAAATTGTTCAACTCTGAAATTTACTTCATTATGTAAATGACATTAGATAAGTATAATGTTGTTTTGTCTCAGTGCTGATCTGACGGTAATTAGGCAGGATATGTGCATATGTATTAAGTTAGAAGATGTTTCTATACTGAATTGATTAAAGAATTTATCATTTTATTCAAGTTAGTTGAATATTAACTCATTGATTTGTTAGAAATTTCCTTCCTTGATTATAAAATGATGATAAATGTGCTGATAATTCATTTGGATTGGTAATTTTTAAATTATGTTGTTTCACAAGCAAAAATATTTTCTTGTATTTTTTTGTAGGTTGCAATTTTAAACCCAGCTGTAAAAAGTCTGACAAGGAGCTGGAGTTTGTTCCAGTGAATCTACATCTACAGAGGATGACTGTCCTGAATGAATCTACAGAAGTTTGTGAGTGGAGTCATTAAGATGTCTTATATCTAATATTAGCTAATATTTGCTAAAATTTAATTTCCAAAAACAATATAAGGCAAAGACAGTTAGCATATAGTATTCAGTTGTTGCTGTGTACTATATTTGTACAATTAATGATGCAAGGCTTAAACTTGGCACCCCGCAAAGGATCATGGTTATACATAAAGTTACACAGAAATGTCAGTTTCTCTGACACTGAATGATGTCCCTAAGCTCTGAGGCTTTCCTGTAACATCCACTGCAAGCCCTAGATCTTAAGTTCATTTAGCAGAAGCTGTTAAAATCCCATATATTTCTTTAGTTTGTACTAATTTTAGCTTGATTGCTATGAAAGCTCAGAGCTTATGTGAACCATTCTTGCGTCCGCTTCCTGGGTAAAACCAGCCAGTACTGAGTGTTGTTTTTTAAGTGGCATCTGATCAAGTGTGGGTCAAATCTGCAATGTCAGGCTTAAACAGCCAACACTATCCACTATACTACGGCTTGACTTTGGTTAATTACATGGACGTCTGATCAAGATCCATTGAAATATGCTAAGGTTTATAAGTAAATAAGCTAAAATAAATAAGTACTGATTGTTGTTGTTGTTTTCATGAGAGGCATCAGGTCAGGTTGGGGATCAAACCTGCAACCTCTGGAGTGAGAGGCCAACACTGTATCCATTAAACTACCGCCCCTCTATATTTTTCTTCAGCAGTTAAGAATTAGCTTCAGAAAACTCGAGTTATAATATAGTTTTGATAAATGAACATTTCTTTTACATTATTATGTTAATTACCTGTATTTTTAACTTTTGTCACGGTCACAAATCCTTTTCTTTCCCTTTTTTTACCCATAGGTGGAAAGCCTTATCAAAGTCAAAGTTCTCTAGATCTGATGACTCAAGCTATAGCATCATGAAATTAATCTGTCATCCAATGTTCGTGGTAGACCCACAATGTAATATGATTCCATCCCCAACATTTCTGAACATTGCTAATTAATTCAAGCAAATGTTTCAGCACTAATTAATGCACAACTGATTCATTGAAGTACAAAATCTTGCTTTTACACTTTTTGTGTATATTTTAAAAAAAATGGCAAATTGAATTATCTTTCTGCAAATATAAAAATTATTATCCCTTGTCAACAGAATACAGAATAATGGAATCTAAATTAGAAATTCTTTATTTTAATTCACTTTTTTAAAAAATTATCAACACTGCACACCTAGTTTAGAAATGGCAACATTTTAGTAAGAAATATTGATTTTAAACTAATGGTAATAGAGTAAAATTTGTTAAATAAATTTCTCTTTCCAACAATAAAAAAGTAATTTCCTTGACAATTGATTATGACAATGATGGAAGGAAAGACGACATTGTGGTCACTGGGCATGTACTAATAAATTTGAGTTGACAGAACTATAGAAATTGTCTTCAGTACTTAACTGTATCTGTTAATTTCAATACATTATCAAATGTGTGTTCCCCCAGGTGGTTGTTATGACTGTATCTGTTAATTTGAATTCATTATCAAATGTGTGTTCCCCAGGTGGTTGTTATGACATCATCACAGTTGGAGTTTTTACAGCATTTGCCAGAAAATTTCGCTCAGGAGGATTAGCTAAACTGCTACAACAACAACAAGACCAATATACACCAGAGGGCACCCTTAGTAAGGTGTCAAAGGTCAAGCGAGCGTGTTCACTTATAAACTCATTATACCAACTACAGATTGACATTTTAAAACTATGTGACAAAGTTTGCCATGAGGCTCTGCAAGGAGATGGTGCAACTTTGTTGAAAGCAACTGGTGAACTTTCTGAAAGGGTGAGTTACACTGATTATTACATTTACAGCTGAGTTATCCTGAGTTATGGTCCTTTAATTGTATAATCATTATACCCAGTAAATGAATGTTTATCTGGAATGCTGATTGTAACTCACCTTGAGCTTTCTGTTACAACTTATAGTTGCATGCACTCTAGCACCTGTGTTTTTTACTGGATCTTCACCAAACTTACAAAGCAGTGACTGTTATATTTCTATAATATCCTGGACAAGGTCTTGAAATTCGATTATCAATTTCTGATTTACGATCATAGAATCTTCAAATTATTTTCACCATTTGTACACATTCCCCCAAAACCAAAAAAAAAATGCTTGCAACTTCATACATAATTTTAAACTAATTCTGGTGTGCTTTTATTGCTTTGTTTTTAAGGCGTTACATTGTTTATTTGTACATAGACCCAACATATATTCCAAAACCTAAATGTATTTTTCTAAGTATTTCTGCAAATTCAGGTAAAGGAGTTAGTACAGGAGTGTGAGAGCTCTATACTGCAGGAGACCGCGGGGAAACTTGCTGACATTCATGAGGAATACGAAGCTATAGTAGAAGAGGAATTGAGGAAGTTGTCTAACCAGGGAATGGCTGATAAGTCACCAGAAAAGTCATGGAAGTGGACAGGAAATTGTTTTGTGAAGAGTCCCACTGTGGAACCATGGGTAATTATTAAAGTTTCTATGCTACTCTGGCTAGGAGAGTGTTAGAGACTTATTTATCAGTTTGTTTGATGTAATTTGTTTTTGAGGGAAGGATAGTGGTTCAACTCAAACTTTTCTCTCTATCAATAAAACTGAATGCCACATATAACTTGTTTTAAAAATTTTCTTCATTTGAATTAGAAGAAAATTGTATTCCCTTGTATGACAAAGTCTCCCATAGAGGGAGCTAGCGTTTGTGCACAGGTTTGTTGTCTAGGGCTTATTACTCATTTACCCTTTACTTCATATAAACACCTTTGGACACCTCTAATATAGACGCCTTTGGACACCTTATATAGAAGGCTTTTGAATTATTGGGTGAATTATATTTATATTAACTGAGAAAGTGGAAAACAGTGCAGGAAGTGTTCTGATTGCTCGTAACGAGCAATCTGAACACTTCCTGCACTATTTTCCACTCTTCCTGCACTGTTTTCAAAGGCCTTCTGTGATTGGTGCGAGAAAACTCGTATCTATGGAGTAAAGGGTTAAGGTATTAGATCTGTAATTGTCAATATCGCAACCATGCATAAACTTGGTTATCACCATCCTATGACGGATGTATTTCTGAAATTTTAGAAGATTTTACCGTCTAAAATGAAAATTATTTAAATTTTAAGTGACAAATGCCTATAACCTCAAAATGGCAAAAAATGGACAACTACAAAACACAATGAAATAGCTATAATTTTCATATATATACTATAAATGATAAATAAAAGGCATTTTTACATCACATCAACACCGCTGAATAGACTAACCCTAAGGAAACTAACATACCTTAATTCATTTTTTATAAATCTTAAAAATTCTTACCCTACCCCCACTTTCGAATTGTTACTTTTTTCACAAAATATTCTAAAACATCATATTTTAAAATGTTTTAGCATCATTTCTATTATAAATAACCACTAATGTTGTATGCCAATATTTTCCACATTGTTAGAAGTGAGAAATGCAAAAAGATAAACAACCTTTACCATCTTGTTTTCTCATAATGTGGTATTTTATAGGATAAGTATCAAAATAAAAGGCTGCCACTTTAGCGACATAGTGTTTTTTTCAACATCTACTAACAGCAAACAGATAATGTGTACTTGTTAAATATTGTATTTAGGCAACTGTTTTTATTAAAACAATATTGCTGATGTAATGACACATAAGAAACTATGTTCATACTCTTAAAGCTTGACTGGAATGTTTAGTAAATTTAAAATATTACCCCACCCACCCAAAAATAATGTTTTTTTTCTCTAAAAATTGTGACAAAAATAATTATTTTCTCATATTTTAGCCTCACCACTATCACAAAACCCTACTTATATTGTATATCAAACTATACATTGTTAAAAGTAATAAATGCACGAAAATAAAACAAACTTTTGCCATAACCTTTGCCAAAGAGTGAAATATTTTATGAAAATTAGGAACCTACATTTTCATCAAACACTGGATACTTTCTATTGAAAACTTTAAATGTTAGGTGTAGATATTGCTAAAGGAATATTTCATATAACTTTGTCTTTTATCTTTAGTAATAATTGTGTATTAATTGGTTTGACTTGGCAAATGATATACAAAACTAGAACTGGTAGCTACAACAATAAAATATATTTGGAGTGGGTGGTCAGGTGTTGGAATTTTTATCTAAAAAATTGGTTGTGTTTGTGACACGTGTATGTCTTTTACATTTGAATGTGCTGAGCAAACCATCTCTGTAAATAAAAAAGGTTGAGCGCCAGCCGGGACCAAACCCACAAACTCTTTTCTGCTAATCCAACGCTCTAACCTCTTTACTAACAAGACCACAACGTCTGTAGTAACAATTAATTTAGATATATGTAATATGAAAAGTAAGAAATTGTGACGCTTACACTTACATTACGGTTTTGGTTCGATCAATATTAAAATGATGAAAACAAAATCGACATTCCGTGTTGTTGCGCGGATTCATCGATATTTTACCCACATGATGGTGCGCAAATTCGATTTTTTACCCACATGATAGATGTAGTCAACATTGATATCATAGTCGTTATTCTGATCTGTTTTCTTTTTATTTTGAACAACAACCTCGATGAACAAAATTTGTTTTAGCTTCTTTTTCCGTGATGGAAAATCCAATGTGACATCATTACACACAAGAAAACACCTTGTCATGTGACAATTTTACTAAATTTAGTTTTCCGGCTGGTGGAAATTCATTCCGAAAAGTAACTATTGATCACGGTGTGAGTCGATTTCTACCAAGAGCATTACAGATTTAATACCTTAAGTGACCATTCAAAATTGAAGTTATATCAAATTTTTATTTGTTGGTAAAGATAAGCATACAAAATGATCAGTGAAAACAAAGTTAAAAATTTCAGTTGAGGAAAATTGCAAGTTAAGATCTTTAGTGAAACTGGGACCTGTCATGTAATGAATAATTGAACGTATTTTATATGTATTCATGGTGCTATTTAGTTGGTATTGAGTAAAACATGATAACTTTTACCAGTAAAGGTTTAATAAGTTTTGCAATACTATTTGTTGATTTGCCAACAGAAGCCTATTTCGAGTTACGGGAACACAACTAAATGATCATTCATTTTATAATCAATCAAATGAATTGTTTTTCTTTCATTATCAGGGCACTCCCTGACTCTGTTGTTATTTTTATCAGCGTTAATTCTTTCACTTGCAGGACATGACACGTGTGAACACAGAAGCAGCTCTGGTCTGTCTCACTTCCATGGTTGATGATTTGGTAGAGAACAAGTCCGGCTCCATGGACCGCCCCAAGTGGCTAGGGGAGATAAGTCCAGCAGTCATCAAACTGAAAAGCTTTATAGAGATAGTTTGTCAGAAGGCGACACATTTCATGTCATTCCTTGATTTAATTGTAAGGGTTATTGTCACTTTGTATTGATCATTTGGTAGAGATAGTTTGTCAAAGGTGACACATTTCATGTCTTGCCTTGATTTAATTGTAAGGGTTATTGTCACTTTGTGTTGATTGTTTGGTAGAGATAGTTTGTCAGAAGGCGACACATTTCATGTCATTCCTTGATTTAATTGTAAGGGTTATTGTCACTTTGTATTGATGGTTTGGTAGAGATAGTTTGTCAGAAGGTGACACATTTCATGTCTTGCCTTGATTTAATTGTAAGGGTTATTGTCACTTTGTATTGATCGTTTGGTAGAAATAGTTTGTCAGAAGGTGACACATTTCATGTCATTCCTTGATTTAATTGTAAGGGTTATTGTCACTTTGTATTGATGGCTTGGTAGAGATAGTTTGTCAGAAGGTGACACATTTCATGTCATTCCTTGATTTAATTGTAAGGGTTATTGTCACTTTGTATCGATTGTTTGGTGTTTTTCATGGTCTTGATATATTCAACAATACATGTATGTATATTTACTTACACTGAAAAATTGTATAGCTGTCTAAGGATTACTCAGATGGTAGGGGTCCTGAGTTTGAATCCCCGCTCTTACACAATATCTGTGATGATTATATACGACATTCTCTTACACAATATCTGTGATGATTATATACGACATTCTCTTACACAATATCTGTGATGATTATATACGACATTGCATTACATTATCATTCATCTCTCACCGCTGATTCAAGTGGGAAAGTTATTAGTTACTTGCTGAGATGGGTGTGCCCGAGAACTGGTTAACCTTTCAGGAGACTAGTTAGGTTAACTGATCAGCTGCTAGCCCACACATTTAATATCAACATTGTGATGTGTCCCTTTAAAATATGTTCTAAATTAAACTGATGAAATTGGACAAAGTTTTCAAATTGATGAAATTTGACAAATCCCATTAAATTGTATGGAGAATGTCCAAGATTGTGAGTATAGGTGCAGGACATTTGGAAGGCTCAGTGTCAAACTGCTGTATCAACATGTACGTTTTATCAGAGACTTATATACATTGTAATTGAGTCACTGACTTTATCTTCTCTCCATTGTTCCTCATAAAAGTGCAAGTAGAGATGCATGTACATTTTTGACGAATTATTAAAAATGATTAGAAGAATTTTTCCTGAATTGATACATGTTAGTCATTATCAGCATCAAGCCATGATTGTTTCCGGGATTGTTTATTATGCGTTTTATACAATAAACATGTATATTTAGTGACAAGACTATTAAATCCCATTAAGGACACTAGTATATGTAAGGTACTTTGGCATGTATATACACTATGATTTCCTTATGTTGTCCATTGCTGGTAATTTCATAACTTCATATTAATAAGTAGTATCATTACTGAACATAGTTATGTCTATATACAGGAACATAAAGACCATCTGAAGAACATGCACACCATTAAATGTCGCAGGGATGTCGTGTTTTCACACGCAGTAAGTATATTACTAGGTTATGTTGTGAAAAATAATATAACTACACAAATACATCAGCATTCAGGAGAGAAGAAAAGTTTATTACCAGTGGCTATTATATTTAACCCAGCTGTGTGTTAAAGTTTAATGAACATTGAAACTGCAGTAACTACTGAATTATTGTACCTATCTATCTTAATGAAACATTGGTTAAAACTGCAATATCTACTGAATTATTGAACCTATCTATCTTAATGAAACATTGGTTAAAACTGCAATAACTACTGAATTATTGAACCTATCTATCTTAATGAAACATTGGTTAAAACTGCAATAACTACTGAATTATTGTACCTATTTATCTTTTTGAAACATTGGTTAAAACTGCAGTAACTACTGAATTATTGTACCTGTCTATCTTAATGAAACATTGGTTAAAACTACAATAACTACTGAATTATTGTACCTATCTATCTTAATGAAACATTGGTTAAAACTGTAATAACTACTGAATTATTGTACCTTTTTATCTTAATGAAACATTGATTAAAACTGTAGTAACTACTGAATTGTTGTACCTATCTATCATAATGAAACATTGGTTAAAACTGTAGTAACTACTAAATTATTGTACCTATCTATCTTAATGAAACATTGGTTAAAACTGCATTAACTACTGAATTATTGTACCTATCTATCATTATGAAACTACTGAATTATTGTACCTGTATATAGATCTTAATGAAACATTGGTTAAAACTGCAATAACTATTGAATTATTGTACCTATCTTAATGAAACATTGTATGAGGACAAGCCATAGTAAGTAAGCGGAAGAATTGTGTATGATTTGGGATAAGTCGCTCAAAAGTCACAGTTGGTTAGTTTTAAAGTAAGTTGGCAAATCATGGCATCCTTCATGGTGGCCAAGTGCTATCATACTAAAGGCCATGTATTATGGGACAACTTTATAAATGACAACCAGTCTTGCATTATGAATTTATGATAATGAATCAGTGGTAGTTTACAAATTCTTGCATACAAGAATTTCCGCATATTTTTACCAGGTACAAACTTTTCATCCTACACACCGTCGATGCGCTCTCCTACCCTGCTGTGACATTGGAACAATTTATGATGTGATGCATTAAAATATATGACGTAATATATTTAATTTGACGTCTAAAAGTCATTGTGGTAAAATTTAATAATACTTTAAATTAAAATAAATAAATGTGTTTGGTATGCAAGAAAAATAATCTTACATAGCTTTTTTTGTTCAGATAGAAAATTCTGTCCCTTGGGAAAGGGCAGAGCCTCATTCCCTCCAAAAATGGTTAACCTTCAGGACAGATGTTTGTATCTGAACCTCCAACCCTTGTAAGATTCTTATAGCCTTTCACATGTTTCTATATAACAAACAACTAGTTTTACATCTGACTGTATTTCAGCTTACCAGTCTGGTAGCTGGCTTTGTCTGCCATATCAACTCCCATGCTGGGAACAAGGCCATTATGCACCAGGTGATGTCACTGGGGATTCTGATTCAGATTGAAGGACTAATTAGTTGCCATAGTGATGAGATGGCCATGTTGGAGGATATGGTTGTGGCAGTAGATGACCTATCAACTGTGACCTTCAGACTTGTCCAAGAAACGCCACAGAAGCACTCTATAGAACTGACCACTAATAAGTATGTTTTTGTTCTCTGCCTGTGGGTGTCATCCGTAGCCTAGAATAATTTTTCAATGAGTTATGACCCTTTGAATTTTTTCAGACATTTTCTTGTGGTCAATGTTTCTCGGCAACCATTGGCTGCAATTCAATGACACTTCACAATCGAGTGTTAAATAATTACATCTGTTACTCTATTTGGTTCACTGTGTCAAAGTGGGCAGCAAAAGGGTGCAATAACTATGTCAGGGCGCCATCTCGGGTATTCATCACCTTCAGTGATATTTCTAGTTTATAACAGATTATCTGAAATATTTCTGATGCCTGGGAATGCTTACTTGTACATGCTTGTTTGTGTGTATGTGTGCTGTAATAAATAATAGATCTTTTCTATTATTTTCTTATTATTAACATTCAGATATACAGAAACAAAAGTATTAAAGTTATAAATAGAAAGTACATACTATAATACTGGGTACAACAACTTTACTTAAATACATATATTTTGGTACATGAGAAGGTGAGAAGTTTGCTCTCTTTTTTATTTAATTGTAAATAATGTTTCTTTGCTTGAATATTTAGCATCATTTTTATGCCATCGAGGGCTAGCAGAAGATCATTTAACCTAACCACTTTTTCCTGGGATCATGGAAGGTTACTCGAACATACCTATCTCGGCAAGTAATTGATAATATTTCCACTTGAATCAGGGGTGAGAGATGAATGACAATTACACACAATGTTGTATATCAATCATCATGGAGGTTGTGACTGGGCTGGGATTCAAACTCACAACCCACAATTGACTGAGCCTACTTGGCCTGGCTACATCTTGCTTGTATTAGCATTATTACAATTTGATTGCAGAAATAAATAACAGGTATAATTTCATCAATTATTACCTAGAGGATTGCTTTTCAACTTGACACAGTCTTTAAAGTTCAGTATTATGAAGAATAAATGGAAGTTATATTGCTGGGACTGGAGAAATGCTCTTGAATAGGTGAATAATTGGAATTTATGAAATATGTTGTAATGATGTATCGGGAGATAATTTGCATAGTGAGTTATAAATTATTAATCATTTACTATAAACTTCAACTGTTTTTCAGCTTCAAGAGATCAGGTTTATTTCCCGATTTAAACAGGTAACTTGCATATCTCAGTATTTTAAGAAAATGGTTACTAATATCAATGATTTACTACAGTTGCAGTTGATGGTTTTATTATAGGGCTGAGGTCAGCATGGCTTTTCATTTAAAGTTTGATATTAAAGTTGTATAACAGAATGTTGATTGCTCATGTTTGAGGTCATGGGTTCGATCCCAGGCTTTACAGACTGATCCCAAAGACAACACTAAGTATTGGTTCTACTTGGGAAACGGATTAGACAGCAATTCATATAATACCTGAGCTGTCTTCGCATTCAAGCTATATTTAAAAAAATATGTTTAATCTAAAAACAAAATATCCTCAGACATCACTGTTGTTTGTCTATGAAAGGGAAAGAGTCTTGAAAGGGATGACTGCCTGGTCTCATCTCACTGAGTGTTACTTTTTAAATGTGATTTTTTTTGTAATGGGAACTTTTTTTCAGAATGAAACGTTTGATACTTTATTCTTTATTTAAGTATTATGTGATTATATTCTTTGATAGGCACCATATATGTGTAGAGATTCCAATGAAGAAACATGTCTTTGAGAAACTTCCACAGAAAATGCAGCAAGGGTCAGAAATCAAGGTCGTTCCAATGCTCTTTAACATCGGCATTAATGAACAAGCTACCTTGGCAGAAAAGTAAGTCTTTAAAAGATTTTCAACATGGCTTTATTGTTTATGTCCATAAGCGTGGCTAAGTGGTAGTATGGAATCCGAGAACAGTGGGTCATGAGTTCCATCCTCTGCCTCAACTGTGTGTGATGTCCTTTAGCTAGACACTTCATCTGTGTATGCTTTGTACTGGTTGAGCGTAATATGTCTTAAGTTGTTAGAACCTGTTTCATGATCATTGTAAAATAAAAAAGTTTAATACATTTGTTTATGTCCATAGGCTTTAATATTGGGTATATAATCAATATTTATATAACATTTATAAAACCACACTTGATACCAGCTAGACAAACCTATTTTTGTATGCCTTGAAGATAGTCGTCAACAGTTCAGCAAAAAATTTTTTGTATGCCTTGAAGATAGTTGTCAACAGTTCAGCAAACATATTTTTGTATGCCTTGAAGATAGTCGTCAACAGTTCAGCAAATATATTTTTGTATGCCTTGAAGATAGTCGTCAACAGTTCAGCAAACATATTTTTGTATGCCTTGAAGATAGTCGTCAACAGTTATATATTTTTGTTTGTATTGTATAGTTTTACTACACTTTCTGTAATCAGAGTAAAGAGTCACTACATAAACATGGTTTAAGATACAATTTACACAGAAATCATCAAATAATCATTTTAATTTAATTTCTGATATTCTAATTGCTTAGTTAGTAAACATGAATAGAACAATTAGTTTTTGGTCAATAACATTAGTTTCCTTTAGTGTATTTTGAAGAAATGTTTTGTATTGGATCCTGTCATGAAAAGGTAGCTTCTGATTGGTTTTGAGATAAATAGGGTAAAATGTCTGTTTTCAAAGTGGAGGCATCCATGATCCACAGACAAATTTCTAGCATCAAAATCTTGTAAAAAATGAGTATATTATACATGTATGTAATACATGTTCATTTGATTTGTAGATACTTGCGGTATCTAACAAAATACATAATTGTGTGCTATAAGTAATCAGGGAAAGTGCTGTTTCTTTGATTGTAAAAAATAAAAGTGTGGTCAAACTGGAACATTACTCTGATTCTTGCTTACATTATATAAATGCTGTGCCAGTGTAACCATCAGGCCACATGGTGAACTCTTACTCAAAACACTTGACAACAACTGCACTTTTCCTGCTATTTGGCAACTGTGTCATCCAGGTATTGCTTCCTAACATTTGCTTGTAATATGACCTACATTCCAGATTTGGTAATACAGCGTTACAAGACAAGACTAATGAAGAAAGTCTGGGCCGTTTATATCGTTATGTGAAGGAGTTTGAGGAATGCCCAGAGTTCAAAGGTATGTCTCAGTCTTATTTGGCAAAGGTAGTTAATGACGATATCATTCTATGCATTATTATATACAAATAATTTGTATTGTTTAAGTTTGATCTGTATTTTTTTGTCCAGTATATTATTTTATCTTTGGGGAGTGTTCTTTGGCTGAGTCGTCTATGACTCCAGATCACTTGTCTCTCACCACTGAGGTTATGGGTGTGAGCCAAGCTTAGTCCCAAAACATTGTGTGAGAAAATGTGCTAGTTACATGCAGGTGTAATGGTGATTATGCCTGCCATATTTACATAATCGTCAAGTGTTTAAAATAATGTTACATTTTTTACTGGTAACTTATTTATTCTACAGTCAGATCTACTAAACTGAATACTAAGATATGAAGGCAGTATAAAAATCATCATTTAAGGTGTAAACCCACCATTGATTTTTGTTCTTTATTCTATAGTAAATAATAAAAGTTTGAAGGCTTGTCATTCATAGAGAAACTCAAATGAAAGAAGTGAAACCTACATTTTACTGTTTGTCAACCTCTGCACTATCAAAATATGATGAGAAAAGTAGGGGTCATGTGTTATATAAGAGATTTTTTTTCTGCTCAGTGTGTACACTGGTGACAAAGTGAAAGTAGACTTCCGAAATCATGTGTTCATACCCCAATTTCCAAGCATCAATTTTTTTTCTAAATTCACAATTCAAACATGACAATGCTATCAGAATGTTCAAAATACATCAATAATGCCATTCAAATAAAGAAATGAGCATTAAAATAAGGAAAATGCATTTTTAAAGAAGAAGAAATGAGGATTATTTATAACCGCCATTATGCGACTACCCCACGGAAGCACTTCCTTTTTGCAATGGTACTACTATGCCTTAAAGGAGATATAATAATATAATGTTGTTTTCCTTTTTAAGAGGGAAGTTGAGCTAATTTACTCACCCTGTGTATAGTCTGTCTGCTAACTATAAGGTTTTATACACCTTGCATTGTTTTTTTGACCAAACTGACATACCGGTAATAGTTATATAAAAACAAGATCTAATTTGATCATGAATGTCCGAGTTATCGGAGGGTTGTGCATATACTCAGTACTGGTTTTACCCAGGAAGACTTGAGCATGATAATACTGTGTTTTGTAATAACTTGTTTCACAATAAATATTAAGTAAAACAAAAAAAAGTCTGGTATAGATCTTATATCATTAAAATAGTTTTATTTAGCAATGTCTCCTCTACTGAGGAATTAAGGTCAGTGGGACACTCTTGTTTTATTGAAATTATTTTTTTCAGTGGTTCATTGTATTCATTTTGATAAATTAACCAAGTTCAGTTTAACTACATACATGTATACAGTTTGGACTGGCTGAATAACTCCCTGTCTTATGTGAATATAAATATTTCTCTGGCAATTTTTACTCTATTATACATTTATCCTTATGTGACAAGTGGCCAAAATAAATCTGTTTCCCAAAATTGATAATTGTTATTACATGTAAATAGAGTAATTATATAACAATTACGTAATAAAGTACAAAACCAGATTGTATTGATGTTTGACCATGTATATTCAAAGGTAGGGGGAAGTATGGCAAGGTGATAATGCCAGATTGTATTGATGTTTGACCATGTATATTCAAAGGTAGGGGGAAGTATGGCAAGGGGATAATGCCAGATTGTATTTAGTTAATGTTTGACCATGTATATTCAAAGGTAGGGGGAAGTATGGCAAGGGGATAATGCCAGATTGTATTTAGTTAATGTTTGACCATGTGTATCGACAGGTAGGGGGGAGTCTGGCAAGGGGACACTACCAGATTGTATTTAGTTAATGATTGACCATGTATATCCACAGGTAGGGGGAAGTCTAGCAAGGGGACAGTACCAGATTGTATTTAGTTAATGTTTGACAATGTATATTCAAAGGTAGGGGGAAGTGTGGCAAGGGGACAATACCAGATTGTATTTAGATAATGTTTGACCATGTATATCCACAGGTAGGGGGACGTCTGGCAAGGGGACAATGCCAGATTGTATTTAGTTAATGTTTGACTATGTGTATCCACAGGTAGGGAGAAGTCCGGCAAGGGGACAATGCCAGATTGTATTTAGTTAATGTTTGACCATGTGTATCCACAGGTAGGGGGAAGTCTGGCAAGGGGACAATGCCAGATTGTATTTAGTTAATGTTTGACCATGTGTATCCACAGGTAGGGGGAAGTCTGGCAAGGGGACAATACCAGATTGTATTTAGTTAATGTTTGACCATGTGTATCCACAGATAGGGGGAAGTCTGGCAAGGGGACAATGCCAGATTGTATTTAGTTAATGTTTGACCATGTGTTTCCACAGGTAGGGGGAAGTCTGGCAAGGGGACAGTACCAGATTGTATTTAGTTAATGTTTGACCATGTGTATCCACAGGTAGGGTGAAGTCTGGCAAGGGGACAATACCAGATTGTATTTAGTTAATGTTTGACCATGTGTTTCCACAGGTAGGGGGAAGTCTGGCAAGGGGACAATGCCAGATTGTGTATCCACAGGTAGGGTGAAGTCTGGCAAGGGGACAATACCAGATTGTATTTAGTTAATGTTTGACCATGTGTATCGACAGGTAGGGGGAAGTCTGGCAAGGGGACAATGCCAGATTTGATGCAGCAGCTCCACTACAATGTGTACACCAAGAAAAGTAAAAATGTGGAAGTATTACACCTGGCGGCCGACGTAAGTTATCCATAGTTTTGCATGTCCTTCCAATTTTGTGTTTTTTATTTTTAATCAAAATTTTTAATGTTCCTTAAAATTCTCCAATTGTCCTATAAAGTTTTATTATTTTGAGGACAGATGACCCCCATTGTCAAATTGTGAAGGTAACACTGGTTATATATTAGCTCACTAGAGATGTAGTTTGTATTGTAGCTAGTGTCTATTGTTCAATACGTGTACTGAGACATCTTCATCTTCAATGGATAAACTACAGTTGACTTGTATTGTTTGTCAGCTTGCATTGTGCGTTTTTCTTCTGACATTTTTTTAATAAGAAAACCAATTATCTGATATCCTTCCTTTTCATTGTCAAACTTTGCTTTGCAAAAAACTTTGAATGCTACATCTCCTTCTGGTCATATATTTTCTGAATGTGTTTTAGACCATGACGTCATGACAGGATCTTCATTTTTACATTATTTTGATTGTTCATTGATCTTTTTTTCCCTTGTTTCAAGAAAGAACCTAACTATTCCTATATGAGGTTTTTAGTTGACTGTTTTGATCTTGTGATACATGAAAGTAAGTTACTTTGTGCCGCTGGCTGGCTAGAAAACATCTTAACTCACCTATTAATGGGTCTTTACAAACACATGTTTAGCAATTTAGTCAGAATGCAATCATGTTACTTTATGGGTAATGATAATGCAAAATGCTGAAAATCATTTCATTTTTTAACACACTAACACTGTTAGTAATGCATGAGGGACATTTGAAAAGTCTGTGCACTTGGTGCGGTATAGGAAAATGAAGCTTATGTTGATAAAATTAGATATATCAGACCCTCAAAGTCTTCCCCCTGCATATCTACATACTTTTTCAAATGTTTAATCCAATCAGAAAATGCCTTTCTGGAGTCCTTTTTTCGGTATACTACCGATACAGTAGAAAAATTGCTGATCTGTCCTTCTGGCGGGACTCGAACCGGCTGCCTCTCAAACACTGCTTGATGACAGAATTGAACCAAAAGTCACATGGTGCTAGGTCAGTGCTGTATGGAAGGTATGACAAAGTTTTAACTCCATTCCTAGCCAAATAATCAATAACCACCGCAGTGGGCCAGTGCATTATCGTGCAGTAGTTTTATTCCGCGCATTCCGGTACATGGGTGGTTCATGGCATAGTGATAAGTAACCACAGGAAGGACTTTTTGTGCATGAAATCTTCTAGTAACAGTAGTAAGTTCAGGTACCAACAACCATGCCACCATTCCGTCAATGACATATTTCACAATTTTATTTCTCCTTGCTATTTGAGACCATTCCCCATTTTCACTTATCCTTATTATTTTCCATTCCTTTCAGTTAAAAAAAACGATACTCATGTGAGGAAAAACAATAAAATATCTTACCTGTTATGATTTGCATGTGCAGATTTGTGATCACTGTATTGGAAATTGAATGACCTTTCTATACATATCCAAATCATAATTATTGA
Source organism: Panopea generosa (assembly GCA_029582155.1). Taxonomy (NCBI): domain Eukaryota; kingdom Metazoa; phylum Mollusca; class Bivalvia; order Adapedonta; family Hiatellidae; genus Panopea; species Panopea generosa. The sequence continues at coordinate 84,169,265 of CM055896.1, forward strand.
ATAAAAAATAACAAAGATACATGCCAAGTGAACAGACGTTTAAAACGCACCTCATACAATGCAGAAGTGACAAAAATCTGGGGCTATATCACTAACCTACTTAAGTCTAAGATTTTTGTACAAACAAATTGTGACACCTAGAAACATTTCATTAGTTTAGTGTTATTACATATTTTAAAAGGAATACTATTAAAAGGCTTAAGACAATTGTTATGGTGATGTTAATGAAACACTAAGTGAATTTCCCAACTGTATTTTCTTTACTTCAAATTTTTACACGAAGAAGTTAGTAAACTTACAAATGTTAGTAAAACGGGCCCCTGTTGATCTGTTATGGAGAAAAGTTGTAACTTTAATATCATAAAAAACTTTGCCGTTGAAGTATTGTCTTTCTATGGTTCAGTTTGTTATTTTTATTGATCACTAGCAGACGACTAGTTATTAATAATGTGACCACTTTTCCTGTGATCCTGAAAGGTTAACCAGTACTTGAGCATTCCCATCTTCACCAGTAACTGACAACTTTCCCAATCAAATCAGTAACAGACATATCACAATACACATAATGTCATATATCAATCAATGTGGAGACCAGCCGTGGAAATTGTGGTTCAGCAGGAATTCGAACTCATAACACCTGGATTGATGGTAAGAAGTGCTACTGACCCTGGCCCGGCTCTATGGTTCAGTATGATACAGAGTAAATGTGTATTTTTACATTTTTTTTCAGCTGTGTCGTAAGCTGCACGGGATACGTTTCACATGCTGTAAGAGTGCGAAGGACCGCACGGCAATGTCGGTAACTCTAGAACAAGTGCAGATTCTCCAGCATGACCATGACCTGGCATCACATGTGTTCACGCAGTCGTTAGATTGCTTCAGAAGGTATCGCACATATTCATTTATTGAATCTATATAATTTTTCTTTTTCTTTGAATATTTCATTTCTCATTATACACATACATATATGTACATAGCAACACATTTTTCATAACATAATAGAAGAAGATTAGTGTGAATAATATATATGGCATGCTAAGATTTTATATTAATAAGTATATTCAGATTATTTTATATAGTCTAATAATAAACATTGAAAACTCTTCACAATAATAAAATTGATAATTTTTAAAATGTAAAAAATATTTGTTTTGTTTTGCATTCTTCTAATATATTTACTTTCTTTTAATTAAGCAATGTCACAATGTGTTATATTAATTAATACTTTTATGTATAAAATAGAAAATAAGTTAGTTTATGTAGAATGTAAAGAAAGGATAGTAGATAAGAGAAGGGAGTTAGGATAAAGAGAAGAAGAAACTTAACACTCTAATTTATATACCATGTTTTGACATGAACTGTCTTGTGTCAGCCATTGTTTATGAATGATGATGAGGCACTGATACAACGATAGACATTTAATTGTATGATTTACGTCATATATAATATATGTTACGTCATCTAGATGGTTCCAACATCACAGCATGAGAATTTTATCTAGGCCCTAGGGCCTAGGGTGAGAGTGAAATATCTAACCCCAGTAAAAATGTAGATATCCTTATCTGGTGTGCAAGAAATGATAGAATTGGATGAATACATTAATAAGATCAATATCGGGAATGAAATGCTTATTGTTTATAAGATATGAATTGACGTTATGTGAAACAATGAAAAAAATGATAGGAATCCCACTGTTCACTGTTGTTTGGGGGGCTTATTTCAGCCAAAGTTTTTTGTTTTGAGAACTCAAGTTTTGGATGAAAAATATATATCACTTGAACAGTCATTTAAGTGGTAAATAAAAATAGTGTTAAAATTCAGTTTTTATTCTTTTCAGAAATTGATGTTAAAAACTTTAATAGATATGTGATGAATGTCTATATAAAGAAATATTGAACATTTTATCACAGTTTTTGCTATCAGAAGTTCTTGCAAAATATCAAAGTGTTGGTTGTTTAGGCAACTCAAAATTTGCATCAAAACCAAAACAAAATTTATTTTTTTTTATCTCTTAAAATGATTGATCTGATATATAATTTATAACTATTTCAATGAAATCAAGTTCATAAAACAAAAAAAAAGAAATTTAGCTTAAAATTCACCCCAAACATTAGCTTTGTAACCTGTAAGATGCATTGTTTGAATAACTCCTGATGTGTGAACAAAAATATAAATTACGTGTAGGGTCCGCAGTGGCCAAGAGTGGTCCAAGGCACCGTTTCAAGATAACTTACCTGTCATCATTGAGGTTGTAGGTTCAAGTCCTATTTTATGTGTGAAAGTTTGCCTGCGGAACAATAGTAGTATTTGGTTCTACTCATTATGGTTGTACATGTAATATTAGTTATATAAGTTATATTTCTGACATTTTGTTAGAATTAATTAGAAGCAAAGTAGCACATTAGGAATATATTGGTTGGACATCTAGATTTGACTGTTTGATATGATGATTATTCAATATTTTATATTACAGTGAAGGGGTGAGAAGGGAGAATGCATATAAAAACATTGGACATAGAAAATATGCATTTAACAGTCTCCAGCTGCTGTCATTTCCAAAACAGTACAGACCACCGAATGGGACATATGGAAATGTGCAAAACTGAACATTTTAGTGTTTTTTTTCTCAAAATTCATGTACTTACTCTGAATCTGAGACGACACTGACAAAGGTTGATTACAAGGTACTTTTCAAATCCTTGTGCTACACAAGAACATTTTACATAGCAAACTCACTTAAGAGATAGAAATTTAAAATGTTTTACAAAACAAGTGACATATAAAGTTGCTGGACTGAGTGGGTAACACATCTGACTGTCAACTCACAGGGTCATGAGTTTGAAGTTGAGCCCAGCAGGGGTTTTCCCTGCAAATTGGGAAGAGGCCCAGCTGAAACTTTGGGTGGCTCTTTGAACCTTCGTCTGAATTTCGTCATTTTGGTACAAAAGTAAAGCTGATTAAAATTTTTAATACAGTTGCAGTTTGAAAATCCATATAAATATTTAAAGATTTCTTTATTATTTGTTTAAAAAAGAGCTAAGAATGAGAACAATAACACACAAAAATAGTGTAAGACCATTATGAATTAATTTCTAGATTATTATCCAAATTATTCTTAAAAACGGGGATGGTAGGAGGATTTTATTTTAAAATTTTTGATTTTTTTAATTAAAAAAAAATACCGTAATAATTTTTATATATATATAAATATATATATTTTATTTTTTTTTCTGAAAATAAAAAAGTGTCGGGGTGGCATAAAAATTACTGGGCGGGCGGGGATGATAACCTATTAATTAATTTATTATGGCCTAAGCCTTTTTTGTTTTTTTATTTCTTTTAATTTTAAAATAAAAAGTTCACCATCCAATATTACAATCAAGCCCTTTTTTTTGATACCAAAATCACAAAAATCTGATGGTTCAGGAGAAGATATGTTTGAAAAAATGAAAAATGCAAAATGTACCTGCAGTTTCTGATCTCTGTTTATAGGTCTCTGATATTGCACATGTGATAATAAGTAAATTAATGTTATATAAGGTGGATTGACATAGAGTTGCATGGTAACATGGCAGATATTAATACATGTACACTATTCCATAGTTATAAACCTTTCTGGTGTAATGATAAATCTTATAATTAACTTGTATCAAATGACAAATGATATACCTGGTTGTTCCATATGCAACTGTTTGATGACATGACCTGTAAGTGGTCTATTTTGAAGAACAACCTGTATCAAGACAATTATCCAGTGACATTATTGAAAACCAAAAATATAAAATCTCTTAATTATGTCACAATCATAGACAATATAATTTAAACTTTTTTATACATGTTAGAACATGTAATATTTAAAAATAAACCACTGTTCATATTGTTACTTGAATGATCCTAACAATTGCATGCACAATGTACGAAATAAATATTCTTACTGTTTTACAGCATGTTTCAAATGTATAATTTGATAGTGTTTTTAAGTAGATGTATTTGTATTGCTTTTGTATTAAGACATCATATGACTACGTATCTCAATACAGAAAAAGGTTGTAGGTTATTGTTTATTCTGTTATTTAATAGGCAGATTCAGAGTGGGTGGGACAGATGGTCCAGATAAATCCCACCTGGGATTCCTGAAATATTGCTAAATTACAGCATTTTTAGCCAATATTTCAATGTTAAGCACTTTCATTGAATGTAAATAAAAAAACAACTCATAAGTACGTCATGGCAATTTGAAGGAAGAGTACAAATAAATGAGATTATTTACAATACTGGTTATAACAATCTTTCACAGGTTGAGCTGAGAACATTCTAACCTGAGATTTCACTGTTTTACTGGATGTTTGAATATTTACTGTCATTTTCATACCACCAAGGGCTAACAGTAAATCTGTTAAATCTAACCACTCTCTCCAGGGATCCTGGAACATTGACCAGTAAGTACCCAAACACACCCATCTCCTTAAGTAACTGATAACTTTCCCAACGTGAAACAGCAGTAAAAGAAGGATGATAATGAGACACAATGTCGTATATCAATCATCATGGAGACTGAGACCATGTTGGGATTTGAACTAATGATCCCTGGGTTGATAGTCAGACACGCTACTGACTGTGCTTACCTGGTCTGGATTATTGGAGATTCCTATTAAAATGATGATACTGAATATTGGAATACATGTATCATTGCCTTGAACAAATATACTCACGATCGCTTCTTTATATCGTAATACCACTAATATTTTTTACATTTCTATCACCTGGCTATTCAAAGAATGGTGATGGGAAATTAAGTGGTACCCCTGTCCATGTGTAAGAGACAAGCTATTGTTTTGTTAACCTAATTTTAGTTAAAAAGAAATTCCGACACATTTGTAGTTTCTGTTTTCTGAGAATAGTATGACATTGTGATAGCATGTCCATTTTCATAAGCAGATGTATATTATCATGACTTTTGATTGAGCTATTATGCATGGGTAAAATCAAATGGCAAATATTCTTAACTAGTATGCGAGAAGCTTGTTTATTATACACCCCCTTGCACAAATGCATGTACACACGCATGCACACAGGCACACAGGCATACATGCACCACACACACACACATGCACGCACGCATGCACACACACACACACAAAGTTTGAGAAGGGATATATTTTATTGGTTACCACTACCATGGTCACTATTAGAACAGTTATAGTAAGTAAACTCTTTCATAAAAATGATATTGATTAGCTGTTTTAATATTCAGATACACTTAATTATTTAATTAACACAACTTTTACCATCATGTATTGAGGGAAGTCAAAAATTAACAAACATGTCAAATGTACAAACATTAGGACTGTCTGCTCATACACAACATTTCAAAAAAGTTGGGTTTTTTTCGTCAAACTGACTTGACTATAATGCTAAAACGTATTTTATGGATAATATTAACATGAATCGGTTAAGATATATCCTTAGATTAGACATTAATTCTTGCGGAGCGTGATGTTCAGTGGCAGAGCATCTGACCCAAGATCGGAGGGTCGTGGGTTCGATGATCCTCTGCCACAGCTATGTGTAGTTTCCTTGAACTTTATCCACAAATGCTAAGTACTGGTTCTACCCAGAAAGGCTTTGAGTGCAATTTGTTTAAGGTGTAAGAACATTTTTCACAACTGATGAAAATAAGTTAAAACAATTAATTATTTGTTATTTCAAATGTTGTCTGATCATTATAGTTTACTACAGTGCTGGTTCAGAAGAGAAATTTGCAGTTATGCCCCTTTCCCCAACAATTTTTCAACTCTTTGGAGAATGCAATTATCTAGAAAATGTTAACTTTTGGTGTTTAACTCTGTTTCCTTGAAACTGTTTACCCAAGAGTCACCAAACTTTGTTCATAGTTGTGTAATGGGTAGAACTACTTGACATCTTCATAGGTTTACTCTGTGATAAAGTGATATCGACAAGACTTTTAATTCATTGAAATTCTCTTGTTCATCTTATTTGTGAATTCGCATATAATTCTACCTAAATGTGCAATATATTTAATAATTTCATGTCATTTTTTAAAGATGTTTACATATAAATTATATTGACACTGTGTTTTATCAAGACTTGTTTTATTAAAACGTACAAACCATTTTTGTTATTTTCTATTCAGATCAAATCCATGTCCCAGTTTGGTCCAAAACCATTATACAAGAACGTTTCAAGTTGCATTCATTCTGAGATATACATTCATTCTGAGATCAACATTCATTCCAAGATCTACATTCATTCTGAGATCAACATTCATTCTGAGATCTTTCTTCATTCTGAAATCAACTTTCATTCCAAGTTCTACATGCATTCTGATATCTACATTCATTCTGATATCTACATTAATTCAAAGATCTACATTCATTCCAATGTATACTTTCATTCTGAGATCTACATTCATTCTGAGATCTATCTCCATTCTGATATCTACATTCATTCCAAGATCGACATTCATTCAGAGATTTATCTTCATTCTGAGATCTACTTTCATTCTGAGATCTACATTCATTCTGAAATCAACATTCATTCCAAGATCTACATTCATTCTGATATCTACATTAATTCAAAGATCTACATTCATTCCAATGTATACTTTCATTCCGAGATCTACATTCATTCTGAGATCTATCTCCATTCTGATATCTACATTCATTCTGAGATCAACATTCATTCCAAGATCTACATTCATTCTGAAATCAACATTCATTCCAAGATCTACATTCATTCTGATATCTACATTCATTCCAATGTATACTTTCATTCCGAGATCTACATTCATTCTGAGATCTATCTCCATTCTGATATCTACATTCATTCTGAGATCAACATTCATTCCAAGATCTACATTCTTTCTGAGATCTACATTCATTCTGATATCTACATTCATTCTGATATCTATCTTCATTTTGAGATCTACATTCATTCTGAGATCAATATTCATTCCAAGATCTACATTCATTCTGAGATCTACTTTCATTCCGAGATCGACATTCATTCAGAGATTTATCTTCATTCTGAGATCTACTTTCATTCAGAGATCAACATTCATTCAAAGATCTACATTCATTCTTAGACCTACATTCTTTTCAATATCTATATTCATTCTGAGATCTATCTTCATTCTGAGATCTACATTCATTCCAAGATCTACTTTCATTCCGAGATCGACATTCATTCAGAGATTTATCTTCATTCTGAGATCTACTTTCATTCTGAGATCACCATTCATTCAAAGATCTACATTCATTCTGAAACCTACATTCTTTTCAATATCTTCATTCATTCTGAGATCTATCTTAATTCCGAGATCTACATTCATTCTGAAATCTTCATTCATTCTGAAATCTACATTCATTCGGAGATCTGTTTTCACCAATGAAACTGGATGCCATGTATAACCTGTAGTGTGTTGGAAATGGTGTACAACCTCATTAAAAAAAACAACAACCAAAACTGCAAATGTTGGCCCTTTCATCCTTATTACATCCTGTCAACACAACAGAACCGTATATGTGCTCTGTACTGTCTGTGTCGTATAACAAGTATGAAATATGTTACGAAGATTGGAGTGGTCTAATGCGCTGTCGTCTTTAAACCACTTGACTCTCACCACTGAAGTCGCAGGTTTGGACCCAGCTCATATGAGCAGGTTTGGGCCCAGCTCATTTCAAATACTTAGAAAGTTTCCCAGTTACTTGCAGGACACTGGTTTTGCTCATTCATTCTTAGATCTTCCTGTTCATATTTTCCAATATAACCATAATCTAATTAGTTAAATTTATTTTTTTATTGTACTGAGTATATTGTTATGCATCATATAATAAAGCAAACCTGCAGATGCAGTCATTCAATATCAACAAATAAACACCTCAGTAGCTAACAAATATTTCTTAATACTGAGTGAATTCTTTATTCAAGATGCTTTGGTGTTTCATCATGGTACATTCTCTTGAAAGGAAAAAATGTCTAGCTTTTGTAAAGCTGTCTTATTGTTGCTATCTTCATCAATGCCGGGCAAAGTAAAGAAAATGTCTGTATTTCCAAACCTCCACGGTGTAACAATAATGCTCTATTCTGCTTGTCATCTGTTACTCTTTTTTCCAAACTTCAAATCCTGAATATATCCAATATTCCTCCATGATAAAAATGTAATTAATTATTTTCATAGAAGAGGATGAACAACTCGAGATCGATTCTGAGTACATGTATTCAGTAATATTAATAAATGTCACAGCTGTGTAACTTTAGTTATTCTTGGACAAATGTGTGATAATATGTGGAAGCTGTAACCTCTGACGTTATTCCAGCTATACTATTACAGCTATGCAAGGAAACTTGATATCTACTCAACATATGTGGGAAATGTGTCATTTCACCACAACACTGGGGTCGTTAACTATGAAAAAGTTGCACGTACCTGTGTAATTTAAGTTTTCAGTATTTCACAAGATGTTCAATGTAACAACGAACTGTTGCTGACTTCTGGCTGTTTTCCTATTCATTATGTATTGTTATAGAACATTGAAGATTATGAAAATGTCTTTTTTATACATTTTCAACAAAATGGCTACTCAGCTTCAACTAGCCAACATAAATTGGATGAACACCCCAAGCCAATTTGGGTTTTTATCTAGTAATGGTGGTCATTTTGAAACATCAATGTGAAGTTTAAGTATAATTGGCCTTGAAGTTTTAGTATAGTTGACCTTGAAGTTTAAGTATTATTTGCCTAGTAGTTCATGTATAATCGGTCTGGTAGTTTATTTATACTTGGTCTGGTAGTAAATATTATTGGCTTAGCAGTTTAAGTATATTTGGCATGGAAGTTTAAGCATTATTGACCTAGTAGTTTAAGTATAATTGGTAAGGCAGTTTAAGTATAGTTGGCCTGGAAGTTTGAGTATTATTGGCATAGCAGTTCAAATATAATTGGTATGGTAGTTGAAGTATAATTGGCCTGGTAGTTTGAGTATAATTGGCCTAGCAGTTTAAATATAATTGGTATGGTAGTTGAAGTATAATTTGCCTAGCAGTTTGAGTATAATTGGCATGGTAGTTGAAGTATTATTGGTCTGGTAGGTTAAGTATAATTTGCCTAGCAGTTTAAATATAATTGGTATGGTAGTTTTAGTATAATTGGTCTGATAGTTTAAGTATAATTGACCTGGCAGTTTAAGTATAATTGGCATAGCAGTTTAAGTATAATTGGTAAGGCAGTTTAAGTAAAGTTGACCTGGAAGTTTAAGTATAGTTGGTCTGGCTGTTTAAGTATAGTTGGTCTGGTAGTTTAAGTATAATTGGCCTGATAATTTAAGTATAATTGGCCTAGCAATTTAAGTATAATTGGCATGGTAGTTAGGTACAATTAGCCTTTAAGTTTGAGTATAATTGGTAAGGCAGTTTAAGTATAATTGACCTGGTAGTTTAATGATAATTGACCTGGCAGTTTAAGTATAGTTGGCCTGATAGTTTAAGTATAATTGGCTTAGCAGTTTAAGTATTATTAGCATGGTAGTTTAAGTATAATTGACTTGGTAGCTTAATTATAATTGGCATAGCAGTTTAAGTAAGAGTGGTATGGTAGTTTAAGTATAATTGACCTGGTAGTTTAATGATAATTGACCTGGCAGTTTAAGTATAGTTTGCCTGGTAGTTTAAATATAGTTGGCCTGATAGTTTAAGTATAATTGGCTTAGCAGTTAAAGTATAATAAGAACGGTAGTTGAAGTATAATTGACCTGGTAGTTTAATGATAATTGGCCTAGCAATTTATGTGTAGTTGGTCAGGCAGTTTAAGTAATAATGACCTAGCATATTAAGTATAATTGGCCTAGCAGTTTACGAATAATTGGTACGGTAGTTGAAGTATAATTGGCATAGCAGTTTAAGTATAATTGGCATAGCAGTTTTAGTATAATTGACCTAGCAGTTTAAGTATAATTGGTATGGTAGTTGAGGTATAATTGGCCTAGCAGTTTAAGTATAATTGGTATGGTAGTTGAAGTATAATTGGCCTAGCAGTTTATGTATAATTGGTATGGTAGTTTAAGTATAATTGGCCTAGCAGTTTCAGTTTAATTAGTATGGTAGTTAAAATATTATTGGTCTGGTAAGTTAAGTATAATTGGCCTAGCAGTTTAAGTATAATTGGCATGGTAGTTTGAGTATAATTGGTCTGATAGTTTAAGTATAATTGTCTTAGCAGTTTAAGTATAATTGGCCTGGTAGTTTAAGTATAATTGGCATAGCAGTTTAAGTATAATTAGTTTGGTAGTTAAAGTATAATTGGTCTGGTAGTTTATGTATAATTGGTCTGGTAGTTTAAATAAAGTTAGCCTGAAAGTTTGAGTATAATTGGTAAGGCAGTTTAAGTATAGTTGAACTGGAACTGGCAGTTCAAGTATAGATGGTCTGGTAGTTTAAGTATAGTTGGCCTGATAGTTTAAGTATATTTGGCCTAGCAATTTAAGTATAATTGACATGGTAGTTTAAGTTTGATTGACCTGGTAGTTTAATGATAATTGGCCTGGCAGTTAAAGTATATTTTGCCTGGTAGTATAAGTATAGTTGGCCTGATAATTTAAGTATAATTGACCTAGCAGTTTAAGTATAATTAGCAGGGTAGTTTAAGTATAATTGACCTGGTAGTTTAATTATAATTGGCCTAGCAGTTTATGTATAGTTGGTCTGGTAGTTTAAGTATAATTGGCCTGGTAGTTTAAGTATAGTTGGCCTGGTAGTTTAATTGGCATAGCAATTTAAGTATGAGTGACATGGTTGTTTAAGTTTGATTGGTTTGGTAGTTTATGTATAATTGGTCTGGTAGTTTAAGTAAAATTAGCCTGGCAGTTTAAGTATAATTGACCTAGCAGTTTTTGTATAATTGGCATAGCAGTTTAAGTATAATTGACCTAGCAGTTTAAGTATAATTGACCTAGCAGTTTTTGTATAATTGGCATAGCAGTTTAAGTATGAGTGGTATGGCAGTTTATGTATAAATAGTCTGGTAGTTTAAATGAAGTTGGCCTGAAAGTTTAAGTATAATTGGTGTGGCAGTTGAAGTATAGTTGGCCTGGTAGTTTAAGTATAGTTGGCATAATAGTTTTAGTATAGTTGGTTTGGTAGTTTAAGTATAGTTGGTCTGGAAGTTTAAGTATAGTTATTCTGGTAGTTTAAGTATAATTGACATAACAGTTAAAGTATATTTGACCTAGCTGTTTAGGTAAATTGGCATAGCAGCTTAAGTATGATTGGTTTGATAGTTTAAGTATAATTGGTCTGGTAGTTTATGAATAATTGGTCTGGTTGTTTAAATATAGTTGGCCTGGAAGTTTGAGTATAATTGGTGTGGAAGTTAAAGTTTCAGGCCAACTATATTTAAACTACCAGACCAATAATACATAAACTACCAGACCAATTATACTTAAACTACTTTACCAAATATACTTAAACTGCTTAAATGTCATTTTGAAGCCCGCAATGTGTTTGATTCACTATTCGAGCTGATTTCTGCAAATTGCTTTTTATTGAATTATTAAAACTCAATTTTCTGCATTTCATATTTCTGGACTGAATAGCAAACTAGCATAAAAACTTGTATTAGCTTTGCTGTTGAATAGGAAAACACTGTGTAACCTTGACATCAATTACCTGGGTTGACCAGTTAGAACATTTTCTGAGATATTACCATTGTATAACTGTTTCCTTGTAGGTGCTAATATTCAGAAATAAATATTCCCCACCTCACTCCCCTATTGTCAGGTTATGTAATAGTTTGACATTATATAACTTCAGAATGATTCAGACCTGTTTATGTCACATTTTCAATTCAATGCTCACTACTGTAATAAACCTTTGTAATTCGTCTGTCTCTTATAAGTCCATTAACCATTATATTATGTGCACTCTGTAGCATCTGCATATTCTATTGAATTTTCACCAAACTTAGACACCAGTTATATAACAATATTAAAGATCTCAATATAAGTTAGTTGACCTATTTAGTGAATTCAATCAAGAAACAAGACGATATACATGGAGAAGGAAAGATTCTTTAAAACCAGCTAGGCTCGATTTCTTCCTTGTAACAGAACAGTATTATCATTGCTTAATAATTGTTCCATTGTATCAAGTTACAGCTCAGACCATTCTATGATTATTTTGAATATTACGTTGACACCTTTTTAAAAAAGGTAAGCATTTATGGAAACATAATAATAGTTTGTTGCAAGATATAAATTATTTAACTGCTCTAACCCTTTACTCCATAGATACGCATTTTCCCGCACCAATCACAGAAGGCCTTTGAAAACAGTGCAGGAAGAGTTCAGATTGCTCGTAATGAGCAATCTGAACACTTCCTGCACTGTTTTCCACTCTGTCAGTTAATATAAACATAATTCACCAATTGTTGATACATGGTGAATTAATGCTTTCAATATTAGAGGTGTCCAAAGGCATCTATATGAAGTAAAGGGATAAATGAAAAAAATAAATGACATTAAAACTCAGTATGCAGGACCAATATATAATATTCTTAGAAATTCTAAAATAGGTGAAATTGAAAACAATGAATAAGATCTATCACAAAATAATATTGAACAATTAGAAACACCAAAAGATTCTTTAAAAGATATAAGAAAACTAAAAATGCAAGGTATACTAATTAGATCACATGCTCAAATAATAGAAGACAGTGAAAAATCATCCAAATACTTCTGTAACTTAGAGTCTCATAGTTATTCAAGTAAAATAATTCCAAAAACAGAAAAAGAAAACGGTAAATTTATTACAGACCAAGATGAAATTTAAGACAAAGTGACATTTGATCAAACATTGTACAGAAATGAAGATCCTGAAGTTATGGATGTTAATTTAGAACTTGAACTGGAAAATTGCACAGTGCCAAAACTAAATAACCAGGAATCCTCTGCTACTGAAGGGCTTTTAACAAATAAACAGGCCACTAACTCGCTTAGATCTATGGTGAATAACCGCAGTCCTGGTACCGATGGATTTATTGCAAACTTTTTTAAAGTATTTTGGAAATAGATCGATCATTTTGTTATAAGATCAATAAATTATGGTTTTACCGATAAAGAGCTATCAATTACTCATAAACAGGGAATAATAACATGTATCCCAAAAGAAAACAGATCTAGATATCAAAAAAAAAACTTTAGATCAATTTCTTTACTAAATTCCATATATAAAATAGCATCAGGAGCAACAGCTTTTAGAATTAAAACAACATAAAATAAACTAATTTATAAATACCAAACAGGTTCCAAGGCAGGTAGATATGTAGGGGAAATTACAAGGATTTTATATGACCTAATGCATTATGCAGAGGAAAATAATTTACCTGGATCACTTTTACTAGTAGATTTTGAAAAAGCTTTTGACTCACTTTCATGGAAATTTATACACAAAGTTATGACATATTTTGGGTTTGGCAATTCTATTAAATCATGGCTTCACGTCCTTTTTCAAAATGCTACACTAGCAGTCACACGGGGAGGTAATATTTCATCTTTTTTTAACAGGAAGAAGTTGCCATCAAGGAGATCCACTATCTCGTCTCTATCTATACTGTGCTCTGAAATACTAGCTATTAAATTAAGACATAATAAAAACATTAAAGGGATTAAAATAAATAATACTGAATTTAAGATTTCTCAATATGCAGACGACACAACACATACACAATTCTTGGTGGATCTGAGTCATCTCTAAGTGAAGCATTAAATTTTTTTAATGAGCTCACTCATTTTATAAATATCTCGGGGTTATGCTTTAATTTTGATAAAACTCAGGTTGTATGGATTGGTGTTAAGAAATACAGTAGTCAAACAACAAAAACAAAATGGAAACTAAATTGGGGAAAAGAAAAAAAAATTAAACTTTTAGGAATAAATTTTCATGTTGACCTGGAAAAAATTAATAATATTGATTATTTATAAGGAAAAAATAAATAGCATAAATTCTAAAATTAAACAATAGAAAAGAAGATATCTGACTCCATTAGGGAAAATAACTGTTAACAAAAGCTATTGCAAATTTTGAATAATATTTTTTTAGCATTACCAAATCCTAATGAAAACATAATCAAAGAAATAAATTCAATTTCTTATGATTTCATATGGGGTAGGACAGTCAAAATAAATAAAAAGTTATCACCAAACAATACATTGAAGGGGGATTAAAATGATCAACATTGAAGCATTTATTTTAGCACTTAAGGCAACATGGATTAGGAGTTTATTATGTATAGGGGGAAACTGGACTGGAATAATAGAACATGAAATTAATTTATCAAATCTTATTAATTTTGAAAATGCTTACGCAGAAAAACAGATACAAAAGATTAGCAATACATTCTAGCAGGATGTTCTCAAATCACACAATAGCATTGTAAATTTAAACAAATAACAACTTCAGTGCAGTTTCTTAAGATGCCAGTATTTCAAAATAATAAATTGTTAGTAGGTAGGAACTTCTCCATTATATATTACTACGCTTCACAACAGACTTAAATATTCCTTTAGGGCAAGCAAGTATACAGCAGTTAAAAATAATACCATAACATTTTTTTAAATAAATTGGAATACCGGTAAGTACACAACTTTACTTAAAGATTAATTTAATAGACACTGACTAAGCCCCTTCCATACAACCAGTCTGTAGTAAAACATTGTTTATAAAAAAAGATTAATAAGCACAAAATGTTCTACTGCAACAAATGAGACATTTAAATAGACCCTATTAATAACACTCTCCATAATGTAACATTATTATCATTATCATATTGTATGTAACCATGCACACAGAGTGTTGTGTATTTTTTTCATGTTTTTTTTTCTATATATTTTCTTTCTATTTTCATTTCTTTTATAAGGTCCATTAAATAAAATGATTAATACTTACAAGTGAGAGATGAGAAATGAGTGAAAGAGTATGAGAGTGTTTATGTAATACATGAATTGATATTGTTAAAACGTATTTATTACTCTAACACAAAACCTTCGTTTCTAAAAGTTCTTGATTGAGTCCAAACCCCCACCAGCAGGAGGGGCAGACTCCCTCCTACATTTGCCCTCAACTTGTAGGGTCTCTGCTTGATTCAAAGCAATGCTACTCAGGTCTGGCGTACAGTTCAAATTTGTTCAGGTATGCCCAAGTTCTCTACCCCTGTTCTCTACTGTTAAGCTTGGATACTCAAGGGTGATAAGTGAGATGTCTTGGTTCTGATTTCAGGCAGAGTTATGGTCCCTGTTTACTTTTTAACTGTGACTAGTAAAATTTATTGTCCCTTTTATATACTTCAAAATTGATTAAATGGTTTCAGAAAGCTCACATTTATTGAGTAACAGAATAGAAACTCGAAGGGACAAGCGTCATAACCTTTTTTTTATTTGCTAGAATTGTGTCACTTTTTATACTTAAGGCCATAATAAATTAATTGCTAGATTGTCATTCCCGCCTGCCCCCTGATTTTCATGCTTCCCCCCATTCTTTTTATTTTCATTAAAAAAAATAAAATAAAATAAAATAAAATCCTCCCCAACCCACTCTTTTTTAAGAAAAGTTATGATAATCTAGCAATTAATTTATAATGACCTAAAGAAAAATAATTTAGTTTTATAAATGTGCTTATTTCAGTTACACCCAGTCAGAGGGAGTGTTCAAATCCTGAGACAGGTTTCATACTTGATTGTCCAGAGCCTAGCTTTCATTCTGAGACAGACTTCATACTTTATTGTCCAGTGCCTAGCTTTCATTCTGAGACAGGCTTCATACTTGATTGTCCAGTGCCTAGCTTTCTTTCTGAGACAGACTTCATACTTTATTGTCCAGTGCCTAGCTTTCAATCTGAGACAGACTTCATACTTTATTATCCAGTGCCTAGCTTTCATTCTGAGACAGGCTTCATACTTGAGTGTCCAGTACCTAGCTTCCATTCTGAGACAGACTTCATACTTTATTGTCCAGTACCTAGCTTTCATTCTGAGACAGGCTTCATACTTGAGTGTCCAGTGCCTAGCTTTCATTCTTAGACAGGCTTCATCCTTGAGTGTCCAGTCTCTAGCTTTCATTCTGAGACAGGCTTCATACTTGAGTGTCCAGTGCCTAGCTTTTATTCTTAGACAAGCATAATACTTGATTGTCCAGTCCCAAGCTCTCATTCTGAGACAGGTTTCATACTTAATTGTCCAGTGCCTAGCTTTCATTTTGAAACAGACTTCATACTTTATTGTCCAGTGCCTAGATTTCTTTCTGAGACAGGCTTCATACTTGAGTGTCCAGTGCCTAGCTTTCATTCTGGGACAGGCTTCATACTTGATTGTTCAGTGCCTAGCTTTCATTCTGAGATAGGCTTCATACTTGATTGTCCAGTGCCTAGCTTTCATTCTGAGACAGGCTTCATACTTGAGTGTCCAGTGCCTAGCTTTCATTCTGCGACAGGCTTCATACTTGAGTGTCCAGTGCTTAGCTTTCATTCTCAGACAGGCTTCATACTTGAGTGTCCAGTGCCTAGCTTTCATTCTGCGACAGGCTTCATACTTGATTGTCCAGTGCCAAGCTTTCATTCTGAGACAGGCTTCACACTTGAGTGTCAAATGCCTAGCTTTCATTCTGAGACAGACTTCATACTTTATTGTCCAGTGCCTAACTTTCATTCTGAGACAGGCTTCATATTTGAGTGTCCAGTGCCTAGCTTTCATTCTGAGACAGGATTCATTCTTGAGTGACCAGTGCCTAGCTTTCATTCTGAGACAGACTTCATACTTGAGTGTCCAGTCCCAAGCTTTCATTCTGAGAAAGGCTTCATACTTGAGTGTCCAGTGCCTAGCTTCCATTCTGAGACAGGCTACATTCTTGAGTGTCCAGTGCCTAGCTTTCATTCTGAAACAGGCTTCATACTTGATTGTCCAGTCCCTAGCTTTCTTTCTGAAACAGGCTTTATATTCTATTGACCGGTGCCTAGCTTTCATTCTGAGACAGGCTTTATACTTGAGTGTCCAGTGCCTAGCTTTCATTCTGAGACATACTTCATGCTTTATTGTCAATTGCCTAGCTTTCATTCTGAGACAGGCTTCATACTTGATTGTCCAGTCCCTAGCTTTCATTCTGAGACAGGCTTCATACTTGAGTGTCCAGGGCTTAGCTTTCATTCTGAGATAGGCTACATACTTGAGTGTCCAGTGCCTAGCTTTCATTCTGAAACAGGCTTCATACTTGATTGTCCAGTGCCTAGGTTTAATTCTAAGACATGCTTTAAACTTGAGTGTCCAGAGCCTAGCTTTCATTCTGAGACAGGCTTCATGAGCATCCAGTGCCTAGCTTTCATTCTGAGACAGGCTTCATACTTGAGTGTCCAGTGCCTAGCTTTCATTCTGAGACAGGCTTCATACTTGATTGTCCAGTGCCTAGATTTAATTCTTAGACAGGCTTCACACTTGAGTGTCCAGAGCCTAGCTTTCATTCTGAGACAGACTTCACACTTGATTGTCCAGTGCCTTACTTTCATTCTGAGACAGGCTTCATACTTGAGTGTCCAGTGCCTAGCTTTCATTCTGAGACAGGCTTCATACTTGATTGTCAAGTCCCTAACTTTCATTCTGAGACAGGCTTCATACTTGAGTGTACAGTGCCTAGCTTTCATTCTGAGACAGGCTTCACACTTGAGTGTCCAGTGTCTAGCTTTCATTTTGAGACAGGCTTCGTACTTGAGTGTCCAGTGCCTAGCTTTCTTTCTAAGACAGGCTTCATACTTGAGTGTCCAGTCCCTAACTTTCATTCTGAGACAGGCTTCACACTTGAGTGTACTGTGCCTAGCTTTCATTCTGAGACAGGTTTCATACTTGAGTGTCCAGTGCCTAGCTTTCATTCTGAGACAGACTGCATACTTGCGTGTCCAGTGCCTAGTTTTCATTCTGAGACAGGCTTCATACTTGAATGTCCAGTGCCTAGCTTTCATTCTGAGACAGGTTTCACACTTGAGTGTCCAGTGTCTAGCTTTCATTTTGAGACAGGATTCATACTTGAGTGTCCAGTGCCTAGCTTTCTTTCTAAGACAGGCTTCATACTTGATTGTCCAGTCCCTAACTTTCATTCTGATACAGGCTTCATACTTGAGTGTCCAGCCCCCAGCTTTCATTCTGAGACAGGCTTCACACTTGAGTGTCCAGAGCCTAGCTTTCATTCTGAGACAGGCTTCATACTTGAGTGTCCAGTGCCTAGCTTTCTTTCTGAGACAGGCTTCATACTTAAGTGTCCAGTGCCTAGCTTTCTTTCTGAGACAGGCTACATACTTGATTGTCCAGTGCCTAGCTTTCTTTCTGAGACAGGCTTCATACTTAATTGTCCAGTCCCTAGCTTTCATTCTGAGACAGGCTTCATACTTGAGTGTCCAGTGCCTAACTTTCATTCTGAGACAGGCTTCATACTTGAGTGTCCATTACCTAGCTTTAATTCTGAGACAAGCTTCAATCCAGTGCACTATATACACTTATAATATCATAATTGATCATTGCTCCTGGTAATCATCCACAAACTTACATCCCCCATGTTGATATTGTTATCTAAAACTATCTTATTTTTACTGTTATCCGAAACTGCGATATCAAAAGTGAAATACAGTGATCATGTTGTTACAATTCAACCTTGGATTATAAAAATACTTGTCATATACAGTGATCATATGTCGCTACAATTCCACCTTTGATTATAAAAATACATGTACCTGTCATATACGAGACACCACTGTTGCCATGGATCATAAAAAAGCTCATGTAAGAGTTCACAAGGATGATGATGATGATAATAATAAGTATCTTTAGTTAAAGGAGCTGGGTATCGAAACTCTGACCCCTTGGTTCCCAGATCAAGGTCTTAACCACTGGACCACTAATCTGCTTCAGAGTTCACAATCATGCAATACTACAGTCAACTTTGTTTACTTGAGAACTGTTGTAATTGGGCAATACGGGTAAGACAGGTATAAACCCAATCCGCTATTTTGAAACTAAGTCATTCTGTTTTCAGATGGAACCTTCTGCATTAGGGGTGTTTGTAGTGTGATAGCAGATTTATCTGTTACATAAACTATAAAATAAACTAGATATCAATATTAAGTGTGTTGTGTGTTGGCAAATTAAATTGCCCCCAAAAAAATCAACATAGATATGGCTCGAACTCGCAACATTTGGGTTTGCAGTTCAAACCGTTACCACTACGCTATCGGAACAGACAGTAGTACAACACATTTGATATTGATATCTAGTTAATTTATAGCATAGCTTTACCTGCAAGCATTTTTTTAGCATAGGAAATAGAAAAAGTCACAGGGGCTTTATATTTGTAAAACTTGCCTGTAATTGTTTTACCCTCTTTGTAAGGAATTTGTAAAACAGGACCACTAGAATTGGCATATAAAACCTTATTGGCACTTCCTGTCCTCTTCGCTATGACCGGCTTAGCCTGACTTTTATCAAGCCATTGTTTGTTATTGATGTGCCATTGGGGCTCAAATAATAAACCCAAGTTTCATTACCAGTGAGCAAGTCAGAAATTTTCCTAGGATTACAATTTTTATATTTTTTCAGAATTTTTTTAACACAATCGAAATACTTGGCATTTTGGTCAGGTGTCAGCAAGTGGGGCATCCATCTAGAACAAAGCTTGTTTAATTTCAAACAGGTAGTCAGAATATGATGTATGGTGCCTTCTGAAATGCCTAGACTATAAGGTATCTGGGAAACAGTATACAGCCCATCTTCTTCTACCATAGTTCTAACAGCACCAATAACTGTCTTTGTTGTAGCAACAACAGGCCTGCCTGAGCAGTTTTCTTCTTGCAGGCTATGCTGACCCCCTGTAAATATCTTAACCCAACGAAAAACTGTTCTTAATGTTATGGTAGAGCTATCATGTATACGACACAATTCAGAATAAATATCTTTTGGTGATAACTGCCCTTATTTCTAATTTTTCTTCAGGTTTCATTAAGACACCGAAATATAGCCACTGTACATGACTGTGTTTAATGCAACAATGAATATTTTGGTCAATTATAATCGTATTAAATTGAGAATTCGCAGGTGTATTGAATAAACATCCCAAAACAATTGCCTGAGTTTGTCATGATTTTACACAACATTGTTTCTACGGAAGGCCATTAGTGAAAGAACTTATTGAATGCCCCTCATACTTAATAGCCATCTGACCATCACAGTCACTGTGTACGAGTCACTTACAGGAAACAAAGATGACTGCAAAATGATGACCTAAAGTCTTAAGTATCAATTAGTGGTCTTCCTGGTCAGAATGCAAACAATAATGATGAAGCGTGAACTTTGTAAAGTATTTCTTGCATACCAATGAAATTTTTTTTTTTTTACTTTTACTTTTAGAAATTTTAATTTCAATTCAATAAGTAATATGGATGCTGCATAAAAATAACAGTTATTTTATAAACATTTTACATAATTATTATGTGATATAAGTAAGACACCCAAGTACAGATTGTAGAGCCCTTGTTACTTACCTATGCAATTTGGGTTCGAATTTCAGTCTCAGTATAACCCTTGAGAGGGCATGGTAATAACCAACTAATATTTTTTTAAGTGTTCTCTGATTTTCTTCATCATAATTTTCCCATCATCTGAGACGCTTATACAACAGTAACTAACAAGCTTGTTTTAAAACAAGTGTAGCATAAAAATATGTATAAAAATGAAAATGTATAGTTTCAAGAAACCAGTATTAATTGTGACTTATACATGCAAAATGTACCTACGCAACAAGAACTGTATGTAAATTAATCTTAACCTTGATGAAAATGTAGGATAAAAAAAGCATACATGTATGTAAACAAGATAGTCATACCTATTAATCAGAATTCTGTTACTATAGCAACATGTTTTCTTTCAATATTTATCCAATATTTTCTGCATGAACATATTACTAGCATTTCTTCTGAGTTCTTAAAGAACTATGTCACAGTTGCTTGTTCACTAGATCACGACATGCAGGTTTAATTCATGCAGATCAGTGTAGATCATGTGTAGATCATGTAAAATCAGTTTAGATCATGTGTAGATAATGTGTAGATAACTGTAGATCATATCTGTCCATGTGTAGATCATGTGTAGATGTGTGTATATCAGTGTATATCATATGTAGATCAGTATAGATCATATGTAGATCCGTGTAGTTCATATGTGGATCATTTAGATCAGTGCAGATCATGTAGATCAGTTTAGATTGTGTGTAGTTCATGTGTAGATTATGTGTAGATCAGTGTTGAACATGTAGATGTGTAGATGATGACTTGTGTAGATTATGTGTAAATCATGTGTATATCATGCGTAGATCAGTGTAGACAATGTGTCGATCAGTGTAGATAATGTGTAGATCATGTGTAGATCATGTTAAGATTATGCATTTCAGTGTGGATCATGTGTAAATTATGTGTAGGTAATGTGTAAATCATGTGTATATCATGCGTAGATCAGTGAAGACAATGTGTAGATCATGTTAAGATTATGCATTTCAGTGTGGATCATGTGTAAATTATGTGTAGATCATGTGTATATCAGTGTAGATAATATGTAGATCAGTTTAGATAATGTGTAGATCAGTGTATATAATGTGCATGCCATGCATATCAGTGTGGATCATATGTAGATGATGCAGATTATATGTAGAATGTAGATCATGTGTAAATTATGTAGATTATGTGTAGATTGTGTGTAGATCTAAGGCCAGCAAGGCTTATGTCATGGTAAATTGTCTGTCCGTCATCCTTCCAGTTTTTCTTGTTGATGCGATAGCACCTTCATTTTTCATTGAATCATAGCCAAACTTACACAGCATTCATATAACCACAAGGTCTTGGATGAGTATTTGAACAAGTGTGGTTTGACCACAAATGCTTCCACCACAGGGCTTATTAGCACATTTTAAGTGAAACTTTAAAAAGCATTTTCTCTGAAAATTCAAGGCCTAGACCTTAGATATTTTACATGTAGCATTGCATGGAGGTCCCCTAAAAGATTTGTTGAAGTCGGATTACTTTGGTCGAATTTGGTGCCACCACAGGGGTCGCTGTTTTACATCAGTGTTATATAAGGTAGACGTGATAGCACCCCAATTTAACTATTTCTGGACATTTGAATAGGACTTAAGCTTTGTCTTTAGACTATTTTATATTTCATCATCATGTTTTGTAAATGAAGCAGTTCTATGTGTTAGCTCCACTGACAGTTGATATGCAATCTGATTCTTCTTGTCACATACGTTCTTAAAGAAATTTAAATTTGTACATGGCATCCGCATGATTTTTAATCAGAGCTTCACAATGTCAGTAGTTTTCTGGGATTGGTAGCCAACTG
The DNA here is from genome assembly GCA_029582155.1 of Panopea generosa. Lineage (NCBI taxonomy): Eukaryota > Metazoa > Mollusca > Bivalvia > Adapedonta > Hiatellidae > Panopea > Panopea generosa. Next base: position 84,191,695 of record CM055896.1, read on the forward strand.
ATGGAGAGACATACTGTTTGGTACAACAAAAGTACATTTTATTAGGCAACTTATTTATTATTTCATACCAAATGTGAAACAATATCTAAATACTCACATTTTCAAATATCTTTGATTTGATTTTAACAAAGTAACAACTGGGCCACATGCTCAGTATTATCATGCCATACACCATGCATCTACTCTCACGTTCACACACAACATACGATAATTAAGGATTACCAGAAGTACATATATTGCCTTATTTTTGTCAGTCTTTACAAGTATCAAATACTTCCTTAGCATTTGGATGACTGTATGAAACAAGAAACAACAAAACAAAACAAAAGGGATGATGAAAACCTCCAAAATCCCCACTCTTCTTTAGGTCACTTTCTCACCCCCCCCCCCCCCCCCCCCCCCCCCCACACACACAAGAAGGGAAGTTAAGGTCATTTTCTCAACTCCAACACACCCTGTAGAGGTAGGGAAGTTAAGGTCACTTTCTCACAACTCCCCAACCCCCTGGAGAGGAAAGTTAAGGTCATTTTCTCATCTCCCCACCAGAAAGATAGGGAAGTTAAAGTAACTTTCTCACAACTCCGTCCCAGAGAGGCAGGGAAGTTAAGGTAATTTTTTCAACTCCAACCCCCTCCCCACGAGGTAGAGAAGTTAAGTTCATTTTCTCAACCTCCCACTCCCCCCCCCTCCTCTCCCAGAGAGGTAGGGAAGTTAAGGTCACTTTCTCATGACTCTCCCCGATCCCACCTCAAGAGAGGTAGGGAAGTTAATGTCATTTTCTCAACACCACCCCACTCCCCTCTCCCAAAGAGGTAGGGAAGTTAAGGTCATTTATTCAACTTCTGCCCCACTCCCCCCCCCCCCCCCCCCCCCCCACACCCTCCCCCACTGAGAGTGAATGAATAGGGTTTTACGGTGTACCAACACATTAAAGGTTATTTGATGTCAACAGGAAGGAAGATTCCAGGTTCACTCTACATGTACAAAAACAACAAATTAACATACAGATAAAAAAATACATCAAAAAATGAATATGCAGAATGACCCTAGAACCTTGATACCTGTAGAACTGCAGAGTTTCTGTATTACTCAAATTGTCGCTTCTTACGACATGCATGAGCAACAGTGATCCTATTCTTGCCATCACTCATATGGCTCCCTGAACACCACACAGGGGTTGGTAATTTAACCCCTATAATGAACACGACAAAAAATGATAAAATGAACATGACACCCATTCAGAGGATTCCTACCCCTCTGCGGAGATTGGCAGTGAATCTATTCTTAACCGGAACCACTTGGGCTTACCAAGAGTGAGATAGGGAAGTTAAGGCCATTTTCTCAACTTCCTGCACCCGCCCCACCCCCCACTCCCAGAGAGGTAGGGAAGTTAACGTCACTTTCTCATGACCACCGCCCCCCACCGAGAGTGAGGTAGGGAAGTTAAAACCATTTTCTCAACTTCCTGCTCACCTAGAGGTAAGTAAGTTCCAGTCATTCCCCCTCCGCTCTCCCCAGAGAGGCGAGAAGTTAAGGTCCCTGCCAGAGAGATCATTTTCTCACACCTTCCCGCTAGAAAGGTAATGTTTTTATAACTTCCTGCCCACTCACACTCTAGGGAAGCAGAGAAGTTTAGGTCATTCTCACAAAAATCAACAGCAACTATAGACTTAATTAATCAGTATTCATTTATTCTCCAATCAAAATATTATCACAATTATCACTAAATGACTGAACAATACTAAATGATTAACCAAACACTATTAGAACACAGCATTTTATGTGACACATTGAACAGGCACTACTGTACAGTTTTCCTGGGTGTTAACAAAAGGCTTCTCTTATCCTTGCACTCAAAGCACATTCAAGACAGCCCAAAAAAAACAATCCCAACACCTGTCCGATTACAAAACTCAGTCTTGAATCATGCTTTTATCATATTACACAATTTATGAACATTTTGTAGGATTTAACTATATTTTATAAATAATCCTTTTTTTTTCTTTTTTTTTTACATTTTTTCTCTTTTTATCATTTTTTTTTAAATACGGGTATATATTATTTTTAACAAGACATGTTTACTGGGCACCAATACAACACTACTGGGTACCAATAAGCATGACAACAACATGAGATAAAAATGAGATTTCTGAATGACATGTGATGTGATGAGTATGTACAAAAGTCACATTACAAACAATGAGCAATCATCTTCATTAGGTAAATATATTAAGGCAACTCTGAAAGACGGAAAGTAAAACCAAGATTTCTGTATAAATTCTCCTGAGAAAACAGTTTCTAATATCATAGTCATTTGGGGGAACAAAATTAAATATAGCTATAAGAAACATAATCAAGTGAAACAGACTGAGCATTAAAGTGTATTCTTGCATACGAGACAAGGACTTCCACTTATTTATACCGAGTTCAAAATACCCCCCACTCCTCTATGCGTTTATCCTACCCTGCTGCGACGTTGGAACAATTTATGATGTGACTATTAAAGTATATGATGAAATATATTTAATTTAACATGGAAAAAATTAATATTAATCTATATTAAAAAAATATTCAATGTGTTTAGTATGCAAAAAAAATAACCTTACATAACTTTTTCAGTTCAGATAGAAAATGCTGTCCCTTGGGATAATTGTTTTACACAGAACAGCCAACCCATGTAAGATTCTTATATTCTTGTATATCACAAATCACTGGATTGTAGTACTTCTATATTCAGCAAAAAAACCCACAAAAAGAACTTGTCGCACCTGGGGCCGGCTTCACAAACACTGATGTAATTACAATTAAAGAAAAAATTGAAGATATTAAAAAAGGACACGAAGTTCAGACTGTTTCATTAACATCAACAGAGGAACTGTCCTAAGACAAGTAGTAAATAATGTGTGTTGTTTAAATGTCACAATAACTTAGTTAATGGATTCTCTGTCGGTGGCACCATTTTCATAGGAAAATCTTAAAGACAGGTTAGTGAAGTCCTGGATGTTTCTCACACTCGGATCAATCCATTTTTATTTTAATAATTTTGAATTTGTATTTGTCTTTCCTCAACAAATTTTGTGATCCCTGGCAATTGAATTATATTCCGATGGTGTTATGATATACATGTGTCATTATTTCAAAATACATTATGGTACATGTAGAAATGTTTTTTTTAAGCGAGAAAAGACATATTACAATAATGAAAAAATCCAACCTGAGTAGAACAGTTCTTAACAGAATATAAGCGGACTTGTTTTGATAAAATAATGAAACTTCAGGATAATGACAGTCATGTTAGAATCTATCTTAGTACATGCTGGTTCAAATGCAAATCCAAATCATCACCATTTTATGATGCCAAAAAAATGTTAGTCGTGACGACTCAATTTTAAGGTCAGTCTGGAATACCAGATGTATTTTCCCCACCACCTTATATAATATAAAAATCTTATAAAAAGTTCACAAATATATTTGAACTCCAGTATGCAAGAATACATTTTAGTTTGTTCTTAATTTAAATCTGTATAAAAACGTGATAAAAAATCACAAATATACTTGAAATTTTCAATATATAGGAAAAAATTTAGTAGTAAAACTTTTTCATTGATTTCAATATAATCACAATCAACTCCACTAAAAATTGCAATAAAACATAAACCATATATATGAACATCTTTACTTACAAAGTTTACAATTTCCTATTTGGGAACATTTTAGTTGTTTACTTCTATTATATAAGGATGCCCTTCTTGTTCATTTAACCCGTTACTTCATATGGACACCTTTGTACACCTCTAATATAGAAGGCTTTTGAAAACAGTGTAGACCAGTTCTGATTGCTTGTAACAAGCAATCAAAACAGGTTCTGCATTCTTTTAAGTAAATAGGTTTTGAGTAAATAGGTAAACTGTATCTATTCATGGAAATTGACTATGTGTGACTTTTAACTTTTGGCGAGTTCAGTTAAAATGCATATGGAGTAAAGGGTCAAGAGGATTTTGATTGAAATCTACTTGTAAATGAAATTTAAACATAATATTTAATTCTAAAATAATCACAAAAATAATTTTCCTGCTATAATTTGCATGTTAACTTGTCTATCTAATCTAATTCCATTAACCATTAAAGAAAACAAAATTAAGACTGACTTTAAGGCAACTTACAATCCCTTAGTTAATTTATTTATTTTACATCGATTGTGAAACAAGTTATTACAACTTAGACAAATAATGCTTGAAGTCTTCCTGGATCCATTAACTTTTATATTGTACAGTACAATATATTCCCATATTGTACAAAAGACTAAAATAACCTTATAATATTTCCAATTGTTTTATATAAAATTATAACAACATTTTGCTACTTGATATTAAAAAGGCAGGTTATACATATTAAACTGCAAAGTCGATAACATGATTGGAACAGTGATATTATCAATACAATGAATGAGGGTACGCAATTTTATGGCAACTTACACCAAATGTCACATGAAATTCATGACAACATTGACGTCACACCAGCAAAATATCATGTGACCAATGAAATACAATTTGGTCCTTTTTAGCTCTGCCCAGCGGCAAATGTTTTTCATTGGGAAATAAAATGCTGTTCATTTTCATTTAAACCACAGTAGAAATGTAAATATTGTGGAATGAAATAAACAGGCAGCACAGATAAGAGTTAAAGTGTTAAAGTCATAAGTTATGAAAAGGAAGTAGCAATTGGAAAAATTAGGAACTTCTCAAATTCATAGCTTTTTTGGTTCAGATTCTAGGATAACTGCTTTTGCAGGAATTTGGCAGACAAAAGAGTTGTCCCTATAGTCAAACCGGGGAAAATATTTCTTCTCAAGGCAAGCTGACATCAATAAACCATGCTGGTGTAGTGTCATTCATCTACTACAACAACTACACAGAGGATAGTCAATACTGTATATCCCTCCAATAAGCGTGCCCAAGGCGATACATTTTGCAAAAGGGGGATTTTATTTTGGTCCAAGCAATCAAAATGAACTTATAAGAATCAAGTGTGTGTAAAATACCATAAAACACACAGCCAGTAATGAGGTAATTACTCAGCTTTAATTCTTTTTTAATGGGTTTAACACATTTTCAACACATTTCAGGTTATATATAGCATATCCAGTTTTATTGGTGGAGGAAGCCTTCAGTATGAATCTTAGAGGAACCACCATCCTTCTGCAAGCAAACTTTCTCACATAAAGTTTTAGAGCGGACATGACTCAAACCTACGTCCTTAGCCGTGAGAGGTAACTGATCTTGAGATGATGCCTTAGACCACTCAGCCCTGAGGTCCCTTTTTAAAATAACCTAGACTTGATATCTATATAAACATAGACTTGATATCTATATAAACCAAGACTTGATATCGATATAAACCTAAGACTTGATATCTATATTAACCTAGCCTTGATATCTATATAAACCTAGACGTGATATCTATGTATTTATTTTGATTAAAGACTAATTTCCGAGGATCATTTTGTTCATTTTCCATAAAATCTGGTGGGTGGACTTAATAAGGGGAAATGTTTATTTAGGAGTATACAGTATATGTTGTACAAAACTTAACAAATTAACTTGAGACTAGTACAACACTAAGGTTTTCTTTCTTTTTTCTAAATTTACAAAATATGTACTTTCAATATAATTCTGTTGGCATGGTACCCGTTAACTCTATAAAATATGGAACATATTGAATTAATGTCTTCATACTCTTTAGCCAAATGTCAGGTGACTTTAGAGTAAAAACCTTATTTTAATAGAAAACAGTTTAATGTTTAACTCTTTTCACTAATGTTAAATGACTCTTTTTGAATTACGTATTCAAATCATACCATTTGCTGCCAGACATTTCAATAACAATTCCAATGTCTAAGATAGGAATATTTTTTTCAGTGTATGATAAGATACCCTACTGTCTTCCTTCACTACACATTCTCATATTTTGATAGTCTTCTTATCAAATCTTTGTTTTCCAGCAATGTTTTTTGGAGTTCCTGTTTCATGTTCTCGTATTCTTGTTCCAGGAATGCAGCACGCATAGCAATCTGGTTTTCCTTCACTCTTCGTGCGTCGCGTGATCTTTTAGCAGCAACGTTGTTCTTCGACCTTCGATTCCAATATTTCTCATCTTTGTTTTGGTCATCAACAAATATCTGGCAAATACAAATTCAAGCATTCAAAATTATAATAAAACTACTTTACTACAACACAAAGTCTTAAAGTAAAATATCTATTTCCTATACATTCTTGAAAATCACCCACATCCCCTAAAAAGTCCCTGACTTTTAATGATAAATGGTAACAGTGAAGAACTATGCCACAACAGGCTTAGATATGGCTCCTGTTTCACCAACATATTCTTTTTTACTTAAGTACTTAAAAGAAGACTTGATTTTGACTAGTTACTTTAATATTCTTTAATCAATGTCACTGAAACCAAATACATTTTTTTCTAGAGCCAGTCTAAAATCATGATCACTCAGTGGCTTTTATTTATGTATACACTTAAATATGTTGGTGAAACAGATCAAGTCAATTTGATATATTTTACCAGGCTTGATAATCAACCACAATCCAGCGAAATAATTACAACTGCCATTAAATTTATCATATTTCATCAAACAACAAAGTGTTAAAGGAAAAAATTACAATTTCTTTGGTGCAGGTGATATTATTTGACAAATTGCATTAGGACATTTTTACATGGAAAACAGACTATGAAACAAAGACAAATTGTTTTTACAATGCCATACTTTCAATGATTTATTGTAAAATGTATACACGTGAATAAACACTCTCTGGGGCAATGATTTTTGTAAGATGTATACATGTGAATAAACGCTCTCTGGGGCGATGCTTTTTGTAAGATGTATACACGTGAATAAATGCTCTCTAGGGTGATGCCTTTTTTAAGATGTATACACATGAATAAACGCTCTCTGGGGTGATGCTTTTTGTAAGATGTATACATGTGAATAAACGCTCTCTGGGGTGATGCCTTTGACGTGAATAAACACTCTCTTGGGCGATGCCTTTTGTAAGCTGTATAAACGTGAATAAACACCTTTTGTAAGCTGTATACACGTGAATAAACACCATCTGGGACGATGCCTTTTGTAAGCTGTATACACGTGAATAAACACCATCTGGGGTGATGCCTTTTGTTAGCTGTATACATGTGAATAAACACCATCTGGGGTGATGCCTTTTTTAAGATGTATACACGTGAATAAATGCTCTCTGGGGTGATGCCTTTCACGTGAATAAACGCTCTCTGGGGCGATGCCTTTTGTAAGCTGTATACATGTGAATAAACACCATCTGGGATGATGCCTTTTGTAAGATGTATACACGTGAATAAACGCCCTCTGGGGTGATGCCTTTTGTAAGATGTATATACATGTGAATAAACGCCCTCTGGGGCGATGTCTTTTGTAAGCTGTATACACGTGAATAAATGCCCTCTGGGGTGATGCCTTTCACGTGAATAAATGCTCTCTGGGGCGATGCCTTTTGTAAGCTGTATACACGTGAATAAACACCATCTGGGATGATGCCTTTTGTAAGATGTATACACGTGAATAAACGCCCTCTGGGGTGATGCCTTTTGTAAGATGTATACATGTGAATAAACACCATCTGGGGGCGATGCCTTTTGTAAGCTGTATACACGTGAATAAACACCATCTGGTACGATGCCTTTTGTAAGATGTATACACGTGAATAAACACCATCTGGGACAATGCCTTTTGTAAGCTGTATCCACGTGAATAAACACCATCTGGGACGATGCCTTTTGTAAGATGTATACATGTGAATAAACACCATCTGGGATGATGCCTTTTGTAAGATGTATACACGTGTATAAACACAATCTGGGGCGATGCCTTTTGTAAGATGCATAATTTGAGTCTGAGAATGGGTAAATAAAATACTATGAAACAGGCAGTTGGGAAAGAGGCATTCAATAATGAAATGTTTAAACCAGATTTGAAATCTTTATTAATTTACTTTGATTAATTAACAACTTGGGTTGTATAATTTTATTTTCCATAAAAATGGGTGAGGGAGCATTAATAAGTGTGGGGGAACATTTTTTAGAGGTGGGTGGTGAGGTAAGTGACGTGGGGAAGGCATTTATTCTGGGTTACATGGTATGCCTCAAAATATTTTTCCCTGTAACTTCTCGGCCAAAATATCTATATATATATATATTTGATGTAAATTCTGTATAATATCTTGATTATATTTTAACTGTAAAACCTCTACTAGAACTCAACAAATTCATAATACTAAAATTCAACTCCCTGTTATTGTTTGAAAGACAGATTCTACAAAAGTAAAGTGTTTACCTTTTTGGATTTCTTTATGATGGGTTGAGGTTTCAGCTCTTCTTCAGAGAATTTTCTGCTTTTAGGATCAAAGTTGTCTTGGCCTATCAAATAGAAAGCAAATGGATTCAATTACATGAATGATAAAATAGTGAAACTGTTCTTACTTGGGCCACCCTTAAAATATGTTTTTGTTTGCCACTTCTGGGCATTAAGGGAGGATTGTTGGATAGGTTGCTTTTTTTCCACTGCAATCAATTAGAGAATCATTTAACTGGGCCTGAAGGATGCAGGTTATCAATCAGCAGTGAAATCTAACAATAAAGGAACATTTTAAATAACTTATTTTTTTTAGTTGGTGGATATCAAAGGTTTCTGTCCAAAGTGGGTCAGGTAGCAGGATTGTTGTGGGTCCGTGAGAAGCGGCAAACAAAAAATATTTTAATTTGTCACATAATTTACAGTGCCAGAATGTAATTAACCTGTGCTATATTTTTGCTATTAACCTAGTATAATATCACCTCCACTTCATTGTTCAGTTTTTCTGTATAACTCAGCCCTTGTATGAAAAATGTTGAACTGTGTTGTGAGTTACCCCATTATTTAAATGACATTGATTTGTCATGGTAAATGACGTTATTTTGAGACATTACTTCATACAAAACTTTTCTTGCTCCCTATAGACAAGATATGTTTAATAAATGGTAAATGTTCTATTTTTTTTAGTTAAGTGATAAAAAGAATCTTACAATCATGCTCATTTATTTTTTAATTCATTAAACCCATTGGCAAAAATAATATAAAGAGTGGCAGATTAACTTAACTGCATGTTATTTTCTACATGCAAATCAATAAGATAAGAGCTTATTCCAACTTCATTCAGTCCACTGTCTCCATAGATAAACCATGTACTATACTGTCCACTGTCTCCATAGATAAACCATGTACTATACTGTTCACTGTCTCCATAGATAAACCATGTACTATACTGTCCACTCATGACTGTCTCCATAGATAAACCATGTACTATACTGTCCACTCGTGACTGTCTCCATAGATAAACCATGTATCTATACAGTCCACTTGTGACTGTCTCCATAGATAAACCATGTATCTATACAGTCCACTGTCTCCATAGGTAAACCATGTATCTTTACAGTCCAAGTCTCCATAGATAAACCATGTATCTATACAGTCCACTGTCTCCATAGGTAAACCATGTATCTATACAGTCCAAGTCTCCATAGATTAACCATGTATCTATACAGTCCAAGTCTCCATAGATAAACCATGTATCTATACAGTCCACTGTCTCCATAGATAAACCATGTATCTATACAGTCCACTTGTAACTGTCTCCATAGATAAACCATGTATCTATACAGTCCAAGTCTCCATAGATAAACCATGTATCTATACAGTCCACTGTCTCCATAGATAAACCATGTATCTATACAGTCCACTGTCTCCATAGATAAACCATGTATCTATACAGTCCACTTGTAACTGTCTCCATAGATAAACCATGTATCTATACAGTCCAAGTCTCCATAGATAAACCATGTATCTATACAGTCCACTGTCTCCATAGATAAACCATGTATCTATACAGTCCACTGTCTCCATAGATAAACCATGTATCTATACAGTCCAAGGTCTCCATAGATAAACCATGTATCTATACAGTCCAAGTCTCCATAGATAAACCATGTATCTATACAGTCCACTGTCTCCATAGATAAACCATGTATCTATACAGTCCACTGTCTCCATAGATAAACCATGTATCTATACAGTCCACTTGTAACTGTCTCCATAGATAAACCATGTATCTATACAGTCCACTGTCTCCATAGATAAACCATGTATCTATACAGTCCACTGTCTCCATAGATAAACCATGTATCTATTGGATCAGACTCGTACTGGATGAGCCATATAAAATTATCATTTACTGACAGTATAAAATATCATATTGGCATTTTGGAACATATATTTAAAGCAATTAATGATTTAGTGCTATATATGATACCTTATTAAGATACCAATTTACACTCGCTATAATTTACGCTCATTTTCAAACAAGGGCATTATGCATATAAAGACTAAAACTGAACTTCTCAAACGTGCATTTTCTTATTCTGCTATGGATACCTTTAACAATCAGAAAACTGAATAATGTTGCTACATTTAAATATGTGCATAAAGAATTTCTGATTACTAAAACATCTTTCGCATGAAAATAAAATATTGCACTTTGTCATTGTTAATATTGTATTGCTCTAACTATTGTTTATGTAAAACATTGTTATCTTGATATTATTGATTTTAAATGTGTTATTCAGAGGATCTCATTGAAAATAAGATTTACATTGTATAATAAAACTCTATGAGTTTACCATCTCTTAATGAAGACATAATTATTATTATTATTATCCTCTCTGTTAGAGCTGCGTCAATTATTGTCTGTCTATGTGGACAATTTATACCTAATCAATACATGTGATGTTCCGTGATGCATTTAATTAAAGTAGAGACTTCAAACTGAGCTGGGTGATTCATGTGACATTGACCTTGAAGATTAGGACACAAATGTACAGTTTTGTATATCACCTCGGTGTCAAGAGTAATTGTGCCAAATCATTTTAGAATGTCATTTAGGCATGCCAGAATGAGTGTGAACTTGACCTTAAACATGAGGACCCCAACAGTATAATTATGCACATGATCAACTGTGGTTAGTATATGTGCACAATATGGAGGAGACACAACATTATAAGGTCTTACTGTCAGCCAGGATATACATGTATGTTATAGATGGGAAATAAGAATATTTTTGGTGTATGCAATACAAACCAAACATAAATTAACATATATGAAGGCTCCAAAATTAATATAAAGACTACAGCAGAATGTATTCATGGATTCCTATAATATATATTGTCCTGTCTACTCTATTACAGACATTGGCAGATTAAGTGGGGATACACGCCAACCCCCATCCTCGTATTTCAGTGGAAATAGTGAACAAGAGTTGTCAGAAAACAACAAAGCTCACCCCTGGGTGTCTAAGTCCAAAAAGGACCATAACTGTGCCAAAATGCAATCAAGAGTTATGGTTCTTGTATGTGTGTGTTGAATTGATGATGGTGAACACAAATGCAAAGTTTTATTCACATACCATGAGTGGTTGCATAGATATCTTAAACGCAAAAGTTTAACCTGGGTGTCTACAGACGCTGACGACAACGCCGGGGTCATGGCAATAGCTCTCCTTGGACTTCGTCCCAGCAAGCTAAAACATACACTTGGACCCCCCTCTGAAATTCGGAGATCCCTTCGAGATTTACAAAATCTACAGGGAGTACCCAAATCCTGTCTCTGCCAAATAAAAAAGAAAGGAAGAGAAACTATATTCATAGTTTCATTATTCTATCAGCACAACATGAATTAACCAAACAATCTATCTGTAAGTAATATATTAAAGTACAATACATGTTCTAACCTTAATAAACGAAGAATATGTTGAGACAGGTTGCCATGGAAATCAGTAGAAAAGGTATTAATTTACAGTTAACACATTCCCTGCTGTGTTTAGTTACATTTCAAACAATCCCTGGTAAAGCTGGTAATATACCCAAACAAAGACTTTTACTAGTAATTTGCCATTTAAAATATGACTATTTATTATTTAAAGGTCAAGTTTAACATCACTACCACTAACAGTAAACATAAGTTTTACATTGCATGATAATGGAAGCAGGTTCACGGTCAAGTCAAAGAGTGTATTCAATGTTTAATTATTTGTGACAACAGCGCCGAAATAATAGTACATTGGTGGAGGTAAATCTCAGTTGGTACTAGTACTTAATTCAGGGAAAATATTTTAAAATAAAAAATAATGAACTTGTTTTAAACTTAAAATATGTCTTGCCGACATGGATGGTGCCTGCAGCCTTATTGTAACTTGGCCTGTATTTTATAATTATACAGGTACAAATAAAACATTAATTAATACATCAACCCTTGCAGAAGTAATGATTTGAAACCATTATTTTGGCAAAAATTAAGTCTAAAAGTATTAAACAAAGGATATGTATAATATAAATTCCAAATCTGAATTATTCATACATAATTTTATGACTCATCTCTTGTATGATTTCCTGACTAATAACTGACCTACATGATTGCATGATATTTAGTTTTGGTCTGGTTTTACTTATATAATTTGAAACAGACTGGATGCGCTTTTGATATAAAAACTGTTTGCAAATTACGCACTGTAACTATTTAATTCATCTGCATGCATAAATATAAAACTAACAGCAGATCTAAGTTTGTTGGTCAGTGTGGGTCCAAGATAGTAAAAAAAATTTTTTTGCTGGATATGCTGCCATTTAGCAAAATTTTGGGAATTCTAGGATGCATCCAGACCCTATCATCTCATCTACATCTATCTATATAACACCTATTTATACACAATTAACTATTTTAACACTAACATCTATCTATATAACACCTATTTATACTACATTAACTATTTTAACACTTACATCTATCTGTATAACATACCTATATATACTACATTAACTATTTTTACACCTACATCTATCTATATAACATACCTATATATACACATGTAACTATTTTTACACTTACATCTATCTGTATAACATACCTATATATACACATGTAACTATTTTTACACTTACATCTATCTGTATAATATACCTATATATACACATGTAACTATTTTTACACTTACATCTATGTGTATAACATACCTATATATACACATGTAACTATTTTTACACTAACATCTACCTGTATAACATACCTATATATACACATGTAACTATTTTTACACTTACATCTATCTGTATAACATACCTATATATACACATGTAACTATTTTTACACTTACATCTATCTGTATAATATACCTATATATACACATGTAACTATTTTTACACTTACATCTATGTGTATAACATACCTATATATACACATGTAACTATTTTTACACTAACATCTACCTGTATAACATACCTATATATACACATGTAACTATTTTTACACTTACATCTATCTGTATAACATACCTATATATACACATGTAACTATTTTTACACTTACATTTATCTGTATAACATACCTATATATACACATGTAACTATTTTTACACTTACATCTATCTGTATAACATACCTATATATACACATGTAACTATTTTTACACTTACATCTATGTGTATAACATACCTATATATACACATGTAGCTATTTTTACACTTACATCTACCTGTATAACAAACCTATTTATACACATGTAACTATTTTTACACTTACATCTATCTGTATAACATACCTATATATACACATGTAGCTATTTTTACACTTACATCTATGTGTATAACAAACCTATTTATACACATGTAACTATTTTTACACTTACATCTACCTGTATAACAAACCTATTTATACACATGTAACTATTTTTACACTTACATCTATCTGTATAACATACCTATATAAACACATGTAACTATTTTTACGCTTACATCTATGTGTATAACATACCTATATATACACATGTAACTATTTTACACTTACATCTATCTGTATAACATACCTATATATACACATGTAACTATTTTCACACTTACATCTATCTGTATAACATACCTATATATACACATGTTACTATTTTTATATATATTTTATTAAATGGGGGTTTAACACAATTTTCATCACATTTCCAGTTGTATATGGCATATCTAGTTTTACTATCACAGAATGAATCTGAGTAGAACCACTCTCCTTCTGCAAGTAACTGACAAACTTTCTAAAATAATTATTTTTTTTAGTAAGTGAACTCAAACCTATGACCTTAACAGTGAGAGGTAAATGATCTTGAGATGGTCCCTTAAACCACTCAGCCATTGGGGAACCCTTTTTTATCTATACTAAAGAGAATGTTTTATTTGTGTGTGTTTTATTGTGATGAAGGTAATGCTTGTTATTTCATTCTGAGAGTGGGCAGGGAATGAAAGACAGGTTAATTCTGAGAGAGATATGAATCCATATAAAAACATCTTATTTATATATCAGTTTAAGCTTATACAGAACCCCAGGGGGTGGGGGGGTGTTACCAAAGCCTTCAAAAATGGTACTAGTAGCTTCCTGGCTTGGTGCTCAGCATTTATAGGATAGTATTAGGTCTGGTCAGCCCAGTGCCAGTATAACGTGACTGGCTGGGGTATCATACCATGTGTCTATGGCACGATACCCCAGTGTGACAGCGCTTAGAATATTGTCACGTAGACACTGTCACGATTCTATGACTGAAAAATTGTTGAAAGTGCTGCTAAACATCATACAACACCAACAACAAGGCTTATAAATACTATGCAGTAATAAAACACGTGACATAAAAACACAACACAAGAGCAACACAGGGTTTGGATGGAATTTACTTGGAAATGAGAAATACGACACCAATGCATGAGGTACAAACTTATTCAGTAATATCTCAAGTAAACAACCAATCACATCAACAGGACAATAATAACTGTAGGATATGGATATGTACACTTGTTGGACTTTCATATCTCTTCCTTTGTTGCGTTTTCATCTCTCTTGAGTGTAGCCAGGAGCGAACACTGTAGTTGCTGTACCATGACAGACCACACTTGTTCAAGTGTTTTCATTGTTTATCTCCGCACAGATGGTGTATACGAGTGCACCCAACATAATAACTGTACCGTAACCTAATAAACATGTTCAGTAGTGTGATTATCAATCACCACAGGCACATGCACTCACCTTTATCATGTATTACTTTTATAAACTGTTTTTATTCAACAGGTGTTACTCTGATCTTAAAAAATGTCACCTCAGGCTGTCAGCTATTCATATTATAGATTTATTTTGTAGCAAAAAAGAAAAAGAAAAAAAAGAAGAGGCCTGTTTGGGCCTTTATCACCCACCTTATTTACCTTTTACTTCCACTCACATTTTGAATGGACTAAGCTTTTGAAGGACTTAAAGATGGGAAAAATGTGAATTATCTATTTTCCCTAGCCGCTTTATTTAAACTTAAAATCCTTGCTCATATGAATTATTTATACCAAATTTGAGCACCTTGGCTTACCAGTTCCTCAAAAGATGATTTTGTAAATTTCAAAATGGTTTCCCTTTTTAGACCCCTGCTGACTCCTTATTGACATGAATACCTTTTAAAGGACCCGGTTTCAACTGTTATGAGATAATTGAAATAATACCTAAAGTAAGAAAAGCAGAATTTACTGTTTCAATTAGTTTTCCTATGTAAAAATCAAAATCCCCTTACTGCGCCATGATGGATTCTTGTTCTTTTATTTTACCATACATAAAAACTACTCATACAGATCATTTCTTACAAACATCAACAATTTTGGCTGGTCAGTTCTTGAGATTTTTTTTTTTTTTTAAATTTCCTCAGTTAAACTTATCTCCAGGTTTTGAGCCAATTTAGACCCTATGACAATGGCTTGAACAAAACTGAGAGAATATTATTGGGTGATACTTGTGCAAAATATCAAGGCCAGGCTTTGCACTTTCATAGAAGAATATCTTTTAAATTTTTAAGAAAAATAGCAACTGATAAGCCCCTAGGTCGGGGCCATTAATATGACCCAAGGGTTTCAGTGAAGAAGTTGTTTAAAGCAAAAATTAACAATGGACAGACACCAGACACAGGACGATCACAAAAGTTAATGATGGACAGACACCAGACACAGGACGATCACAAAAGTTAATGATGGACAGACAACAGACACAGGACAATCACAAAAGTTAATGATGGACAGACAACAGACACAGGTTTTAGGTTTAAGTTAGATTATTTTGTTCCATGGATTAGATTTTTAGTAGGTCTTTTTTTTTAAAAGCATTCTTGGTAAAGGTTTTGAAAAAAAGGTGGGGGGATGGGGGATATTTAGAAAATGAACTATAATTATGACAAAACAAACCAGAATCAAGAGAGGGAAACAAGAAATTTGTCATTTATTTTCCCTCTCATAACATAATGATAATCATCCAGGCATGTAACAGCGACTTACAAAATCTTTTATATTTTTAAAATGGACTGGATATAGTCAAGTCCACTGTACAGTACATTATATCAGAATATAAAACAACATCAATCAACACAAAGTCTTTATATACCACACCACAACAATCAGAGAGATAGGATCTGAGACAAGACGGTTATTAACAACAACATCAGGTCTTGAATAATAATTAAAAAATGTCCAGGTTTCCTTTGGTGCTTAACGTTATACTCATTTCACCCAATTATCAATCTTATAGAAACATAAAAAATTCACTGAAAGAAAACCTATTTGTGCTGCATGTCTATTTATAGAATGTATTACCTTGAATTGTGAAATTGTGATGTTTAATTCCAGCTACTGATAAGATGAGCTCGTTGCGCATATGAATATTCGTAATCCCCTCCCCGCAAGGCAAATCTTATGTGATGATATTACATTTAATTTTCCTCCCCCTACATTTGGTCTTTAACACCTCAGATGGTGACAAGTTACTATATTTCTCATCTATACGTGCATAGGGAGAATTAATCTGACGCTTAACTCTTTACTCCATATGCATTTTAACTGGACTCTTTCAAACTCAAGTCACAGTCAATTTCCATGAATAGAAACATTTTACCTATTTATTCTGATAGAGCAGAAAACAGTGCGGAACCTGTTCTGATTGCCCGTTACAAGCAATCAGAACTGGTTCTACACTGTTTTTTTTTAAGCCTTCTATATTAGAGCTGTTCAAAGGTGTGAAGTAAAACGTTAAGCTAAAAACTGGGCAATTTTGCAAAAATAATTAGACAAATGTGTGAAGGCCTTCAATGTAGCTTCAAGTAGGCACTGTAGGCCAAATATTAAAAAAAATCTGATTTAATTGAAATCACATGTATACACACAAAACACTTGAGATTGCACCAGTGATAATTTACATTTAAAAAATAGAAGGGGTAAGACCCCTAGACCCCCTGAGAGACAATAAAGGCCTGCACTTAAATTTACCAAGCTAGGCCAATTAGGAGCACAGACAATAATAAACTGTTTTACAAGGCTATGTATTTGAATTGGCATACATGTATATCATGTATTTCATATTTCAATACTATGTGTTTGTTTACCTGGTACGGTGTTATGTGTCAACGTAGAAGTACAGTCGTCAGAGTGTTGTGAGCTGTCCCACACAGGAGAGGGAGACGGTGAAATGCTCGAGCTCATTATCTGAGGACTGTTCTGCCTGTATACTACAATAGCCAAAGTTTTTTTGTTTATATTATTGTTATGTTTTTGTCAATCACAGGCAGCTAGGAATACATGTAAAAACATTTCTGGATTGTTCTCATAATCAATATTCCCTGTAAAGGAAATGTGAATAAGGAAAAAGAGCAGGGAATAATTACTGTAGACATGAATTACAAGAGACATGCTGGAAGTCTTTTTTTTTTTTAGGGAACGGGGGAGGGGTAAAGCTATAAAAATAAATTCATTCAAGTTTCAAAAATGTATACAAGAAGATCTGAAGATATATTTTGATGTTGAAACCGAAATTAGAAAGTTATGCATCCGCAACAATCAGTACCTTACAAAACAAAATGGCGACTATTTTGTTACGAATATTTACAATATACATATAAAAAAAAATGGTGGAAATTTGCATTATACATGTATATAACACGAACCTGAACATGCCAAAACTCTACTGTTAATAAACAGTCAAGATTAATTTACTAATGATTTTTATGGCATTCAAAGACAGAAATAATGAAAACTGTAAAAATTCTTTAGAACAGGTTTTGAAATTTCGTCTAGAATTTCACTTAAACTTTTGAGCTAGGATATTCAACTTGCATTTCTAAACTTTCATTCTGCGAGCTTGTTAGTGCTAATTATGGACCCAGGCAATGCCATTCCAATGATAATAACGAAACAAACTACAAAAAAAGTATGAGTAAGAGTATGTTAGCAGGTTTTACTCTATTTGAAAAAAAACCAACAAACCTTACTACCCATAGTAGCACTGACTGGCTAATCTTTAATGTGAATACTGATCATATGAGATGTAAGTTTTAACAAAAAAAGTTAATCTCTGAGATTTACACTACAGGTAACCAACTTGTCAAACAAGCTCCTGATGAACAAGGCTCTTTTAACTCACCACCCATTAAACCCTTTACTCCATAGATACGCGTTTTCCCGCACCAATCACAGAAGGCCTCAATTTGAAAACAGTGCAGGAAGAGTTCAGATTGCTTCCTGCACTGTTTTCCACTCTGTCAGTTAATATAAACATAATTCACCCATTGCTGATATAGGCGTTTATATGAAGTAAAGGGTTAACAGTAAGGCTTAAATTAAAATATTGTATGTTTGCCACTTACGGTTCATCCAAAACAATCTTACCAGTCAGGACAATTTTTATTTTGAAAAAAAAAATAAAAAAAAATAAAAAAAAAATATTCTCCGTCATGACATGATTCTCTGATTGATTAAAAAAAAAAAAAGAAAAAAAGACTTTACTTGCCTGCCTAACCACCCCTCAATAGTACAAGTTGGAAGTGGCAAACAAGCAATTTTTTAAGTGTGGCCTAACAATGTAAATTTAAAATACAGGCGAAGGATATGTGTGTGTCCTGAAAACATGTGAGCACTAAAATCGTAACATGTGACTGAGTTCTGTTTTGCAAAAGCACGTGGTGAAGTGCATCACAAAAACTGTATACTGTATAAAATTAGTCTACTGTTATCATTAGTTTTTTTATGTCACATGAAAGTTTTAAATCAAAATTTATGCATGGTTGAACTGAGATTTGTTAACATTTGTGGTTGACGACGATAATTCAACTGAATATTATAAAACAGAAATTGTGAAATCATGCTATATCAATGTAGATTTAATTTGCCACAGATTCAGCTGGCTTTATGCCAAAGTCATAGCCCTGTCTATTACTTTTCACTGTCTTTGCAAACTCTGAATAATTCAATATCGAAGATAAAATGTAGAATTGTCAAAAATATGTTTATATCAAAATTTGCAAAATGCCAAAATAATTACAAAAATATTGTTTACGACGAAATTTAATGATATGTGGAAATTTTAAATATATACATAAAATTGTACTGTATTTCAAAAGGATGAAACCAATCAAACAATTCAAACCACCACCTCAAACTTCTAATGGGAATATTATATTCCTTATCTGATGTACCATACTTTTTGATTAATTCTGATTTAGGGAATTGCAATAGGAGAAGGGCAAAGGGAAACAGACTTCCAGCCTGTTGTTTTGTCTAGCAGCCTACCTGGAATAGTGACCATTGCTATCTCTTGAGATTTCATTTGAAAGTCAACCTCAGCAATTTTTCTCTTTACAGATGTAGGTGCCATCGGAGGTTTTGTGGGTTCAGAACTGTCAACCTTCAGCTCAAATGTGCTCTCCATTAAGCCTGAAACATGTCAAGAAATATTAATAGGTGATGAAGTAGCCTTTGTAGGTGATATTGGTGTCCTGGCATTGGTTAGGTAGGAGAATCTGGAGAAAGATACTTAAACCATATAAACATATCAAACACAATTATATATACAGTGTCATACACAGTAGTATAAATACAGTATCATACACAGTAGTATAAATATAGTATCATACACAGTAGTATATACAGAGTCATACACAGTAATATATACAGCTTCATACACAGTAGTATATACAGCATCAAACACAGTAGTATATACAGTGTCATACACAGTTGTATATACAGTGTCATACACAGTAGTATATACAGCGTCATACACAGTAATATATACAGTGTCATACACAGTAGTATAAATACAGTATCATACACAGTAGTATCTACAGCGTCATACACAGTAATATATACAGCGTTATACACAGTAGTATATACAGCTTCATACACAGTAGTATATACAGCGTCATACAAAGTAGTATATACAGCATCATACACAGTAGTATATACAGCATCATACACAGTAGTATATACAGCATCATACCCAGTAGTATATACAGCTTCATACACAGTAGTATATACAGTGTCATACACAGTAGTATATACAGTGTCATACACAGTAGTATACATCAGTGTCATACACAGTAGTATATACAGTGTCATACACAGTAGTATATACAGTGCCATACACAGTAGTATATACAGTGCCATACACAGTAGTATATACAGTGTCATACACAGTAGTATATACAGTGTCATACACAGTAGTATATACAGTGTCATACACAGTAATATATACAGTGTAATACACGGTAATATATACAGTGTCATACACATTAATAAATACAATGTCATAAACAGTTATATATACAGTGTCATAAATAATAATGTCATAAACAGTAATCTATACAGTGTCATACACAGTAATATATACAGTGTCACACACAGTAATATAAACAGTGTAATACAGACTAATATATACAGTGTTATACAGTTATATATACAGTGGCATACACAGTTATACATACAGTGTTATACACAATAATATATACAGTGACATACACAGTAATATATACAGTGACATACACAATAATATATACAGTGTTATACACAATAATATATACAGTGACATACACAGTAATATATACAGTGTCACACACAGTAATATAAACAGTGTTATACACAATTATATATACACAGTAATATATACAGTGTTATACACAGTTATATATACAGTGTTATACACAGTAATATATACAGTGTCACACACAGTAATATAAACAGTGTTATACACAGTTATATATACAGTGTCATACACAGTTATATATAGTGTTATTCACAGTTATATATACAGTGGCATACACAGTAATATATACAGTGTCACACAGAGTAATATAAACAGTGTTATACAGACTAATATAAACAGTGTTATACACAGTAATTTATACAATGACATACACAGCAGCATACACAGTAATATATACAGTGTTAATAAACTTGTACAGAGTAATATATACAGTGTTATACAGAGTAATATATTAAGTGCTTTACACAGTAATATATACAGTGTCACACACAGTAATATAAACAGTGTCACACACAGTAACATAAACAGTGTCACACACAGTAACATATACAGTGTTACACACAGTAATCTATAGTGTCACACAGTCATATAAACAGTGTCATACAAAGTAATATATACAGTGTTATACATAGTAATATATACAGTGTCATACACAGTAACATATACAGTGTTATACACAGTAATATATATAGTGTTATACACAGAAATATATACAGTGCCATACACAGTCTGTATACAGTGTCATACACAGTAATATATACAGTGTCATACACAGTAACATATACAGTGTTATACACAGTAATATATACAGTGTCATACACAGTAATATATACAGTGTCACACACAGTTATATATACAGTGTCATACCTAGTAATATACAGTGTCACACACAGTAATATAAACAGTGTCACACACTGTAACATGTACATTGTCACACACTGTAACATGTACAGTGTCACACACATTAATATATTCAGTGCCACACACAGAAAGATATACAGTGGTATACACAGTAATATATACAGCATTGTACATAGTAATACAACATGTGGTATAAGTTTTGGTCAATATCTACTCATTTTTTTCTTTTACAACACATGACCCTTACTTTTCTCATCATATTTTGGCAGTGCAAAGGTTGGCAAACGATAAAATGAAAGTTTCACTTCTTTCAATTGGGTCGCTCTATGAATGACAAAGCCTTCAAACTCTTTTTTATTTACTAAAGACTAAAGAACAAAAATCAGTGGTGGGCTTACACCTTGATGAGCTCATAAGCAAAACGATGTCATCAATATTGGTACATATATTAATTGACCTCATTATATTGATACCAGTTGTGGATAATGGTTCAGTATGTGTTTTAGCATTTCATGTCAGTGAGGCCATTTCTCACATAATTATCCCTTTACTTCATATGGACACCTTTGAACACCTCTAATATACCGTATATCCTCGGCCATAAGGCGAGTCGGGCCATAAGTCGAGGGGACTTTTTGACCTTCAGATCTCAGTTTTTTGCATTGACCCTTCCTTAAGTCGACCCAGAATTTTCGAAAAGGAAGTGGGTGAGATTTGGGTCACCTAAATATTAAAATTCCTACAGTAGCGATTGCCTGCACTCACAACTGACCTTACGCCAGTATACATTCATGTACCTTTATCGAATCAACGGCAAATATGCAGCAGACAAACAAATGCAGTCTTCTGTTGAATATTTGGTATATTCTGTAATCCGTGGATAAGTGTCACCACATATGTGGGAATGCAAATTGCAATATTCGGTTACTTCTGACCCAAATATCCCAAGGCAATTTTCGGCATATATGTTTATACCCCGTGCCAACATCGTATAGGTTGCTTGGCAACGCAATCGTTCGGCTGACCAAGATCAAGGTTTCCCTTGCATAGAGTTAAAACATCAAGCGTCTAATTGAAACCGATCATTTTTTTCAACTGTCAATCAGAGTTTTCCATGAACAAAGTAACTTTCCACGTATGACGTAATCATCCTTTGTGTTTGCGAGATGCATAGTTGACTGACAAGAGTGTAATTCAATTCTGCACTTTGGTGTCATTGTTCATATAGACTGTTGCTGAAACTGAAATTCGACGTTCAAAACTTCAGTAGGAGCTGACCGTTTGTAAAAAAAATCATCACTCGGGACTAGGACGGGGCCATAAGTCGAGTAGGGATTCAGAGAGTGATTTTGGAGTCTGAAAAATTCGACTTATGGCCGAGGATATACGGTAGAAGGCTTTTGAAATCAGTGTAGAACCTGATCTGCACTGTTTTCTGCTCTATCAGAATAAAAAGGTAAAATGTATCTTTTCATCAAAATTGACTATGTGTGACTTTTGAGTAAGGAAGAGTCCTGTTAAATGCATATGGAGTAAAGAGATATATAAGTAACATAAGATTGTTTATGCCAATATGATGCACCATCATAAACCTAGGATTTAAAGGGAATAATTCAGGCCTTTCCAAAATTTTAAAACTCAGAAAAAACAATTTCTTCCAATATATCATATCTATATAAACTCTGTATAAGCTATATTGCCAAAAGGATATCTATTTAACCTTTTACTTCATATAAACACTTTTGGACACCTCTAATATTGAAAGCATTAATTCACCACATATCAGCAATGGGTGAACTATGTTTATATTAACTGACAGAGTGCAAAACAGTGCAGGAAGTGTTCAGATTGCTTGTTACGAGCAATCTGAACTCTTCCTGCACTGTTTTCAAAGGCCTTCTGTGATTGGTGCGGGAAAACGCCAATCTATGGAGTAAAGGGTTAAACATGTTAAAGTATAATGAAAATGAATTTTCTTAACTAAGGCTACTTGTCTAGGTTAGACTGAAATATATCTCCCATAAACTCTTTAATACTCCATATGCATTTTAACTGGACTCTTACAAACTCAAAAGTCACACATAGTCAATTTCCATGAATAGATACATTTTACCTATTTATTTTGATAGAGCAGAAAACCATGCAGAATTATGAGCAATCAGAACACAGTTTTCAAAAGCCTTCTATATTAGAGGTGTTCATAGGTGTCCATATGAAGTAAAGGGTTAAGTCTTAAAATTGCAACATATTTTGTGATGTATTAAATGGGTGACTGGATTACATTTTTATTTCAGTTTGATCCGTTAAACATAGTTAGAATTGTTTTATCTTAGAAAGAGTCCAAATGATGATGAAAAGGTTGTCAAGCAGTATTTAAGTAGTTTCTATTTTTAGAATGGAGATTTTTTTTCAAGTTTACTACTCCAATTTAAATACAAATTTTGGTGGATTTGATATCCCAAACCATTCGAATTATTTTTATTAATGATAATAAGATACTTTAAATCCATTTCAAAATTATTTAATCTTTTACGACAAAATATTTTTTTACCTGATATATACCTTTTTTAAGTAAAATATCAAAGCTCAGACCCTGACTTAAACTCAATAGTGAGCTCAATTTTCATACTCAAATAGAGAAACAGGGACTAGGACTTCATTACATCTATAGCCATTTTGAAATATTTGACCTCTAGGGTCATAGTTTGTGTACCCCAGGGGTCATGGTTTGTGTACTCCAAGGCAGGCCTTCTAAAATTCCAAAATGCAAATCGGTTCAGGTTTTTTACTACCGTAAGAATCGCACTTATTTTTAAAAAAATCACTAAAATTGCCTAACATTATGCTATTACATGTATGCATACCCCACCCACCATGTCAGCTGCATCGTGTATTTCTCCATTTATTTATTAATAGGAAACGATTTCAAGTTTATTTGTGTATTATTTATAACATACTTTATCACAATGTGTACATTTCAATGACTGACATTATGTTTCCGCTTTACTGAATAATTTTCATTATATTAAAAATGTTTGATCGAACCGGAAGTGACGCAAGTTCCGGAAGCTGCATGAAATAATCACCGTGGAAACCAATGTAATGGTTCAACCACCAAAATAAATCATTCGGAACCTGTCCCACATCAAAACAAAATCGGTGAGGGTTTTATCACTTTCATTTATTAATGTCATTAATTTTATAATTAAAGTTAGTTTTTTTTAAAAAATGAAACAAACAAGTAACACTGCACGTTTTATCAAATATTATAACGATGCAAACAATATTCAGTCCGACCGTCCCAGCTTTGGCTAGCGGTATATCAAAGAAATATACGAACGCAAACACAGTCTTTTGATGAACCGACAGAACGCTATGGGTCAATGATCACACATCGAAGGCGTGCTACATAGCGATAGACTCTTCTGATAAACTCCTCTAATACCTACCGTCAATGATTTAGTCGAAATTGACATCATTTCGCACTGCAGGTGACAAAACAAACGGATTACTGGGTCAAATGATATTGCCGCAAGGCGTATTTTGCTGGTCAGTATGGCATGGTAAGAGCAATTTATGAGATTTTATACGGCCGACAGAAATTATCTGGACCAATTTTTTATTGAACTTTGAAATATCTGGACCGATTTTTTATTAAACTTTGAAACGAAAACCAGTTTTGAAATCAGAAATCGGTCAAAAAACCGAAAACCGGCAATTTTAGAAGGCCTGCTCCAAGGGTCATGGTTTGTATTTCTTTGGTAGAACACTTTCAGCCAGATTTACAGGTTGCAAGCAATAATAATGAGCCATACATGTTTATTGTAGTTTTCCACTCACTGAAAAAAAGCCTGATCAATGTGTCTGTTACAGAAGTTGTGAACTAAATTCTTCTTGGATAAAATCAATATGAAATGTTATCATAAGACAAGCTATACAGTTTCATCATAACACAATGTTATGATGGTTGCCAGGGTTACACTCAGCTGCACTGGAATCATATCTAACAAACATGAACATCGTTAGCAGGTGCGGACTGTCATCTTTCTTTTTTGTCTTTTCATTTTCAACAATTTAAAAAAAGATTTGTATACAGATCTATTAAATGAAAAATAAATGTCAGCTTCCAGATATGTTTAGTTTTAATACATTGAACCAAGGATGGAAGTGTTCTGGAAGTTTAGTCATTAGCAGTGGCACTTAGTGAGAAGCCAATTTTTAATTATGGAATGAAACCAACCCTTTAAAGGCAATATATCACGAAAAATATAAATGTCTAAAAAAATATTAGACTAAACTATTTTCAAATGGACAAAAAGCATCTCATTTTCATAAACAAATAATATCCGAATGGTTTGGTATATCAAATCCACCAAAAGGTGATAAAATCAATGTTTCAGTCGTGGTGGTAAACTTAAAACAAAATTGTCATTCTAAAAATAGACCGTATTTAAATACTACTTTACAAACATCATAATCACCATTCAGACTCATTCTTAGATGAAACAAATTTAACAACATGTAAATATGTATGAAGTCAAACTGAAATCCCGCGACTCATTTAAAACATCACAAAATATGTTGCCATTTTAAGCGGGAAATCTATTTTAATCTAACCTAGGCACGTAGCCCAAGTAAGGAAACCTCTTTTCAACATATTATTTTGACATGTTTTTTTAAAATAGAACTCACTTTGGCAACAAGGGGTTGATGAGTATATATAGGCACGATTTATTGGAAAAAAATGTTTTTGGTCAACTTAAAAATATTGAAAAATCCAGATATATTCCCTTCATTGCAAGGATAAACAAAGTTGATAAAGGTCAAAGTCAGCAAAGAAGAACTTTGTAAACATCCTCATTAGTTTACTGAAATACGAAATATATCCTCCCTGTCAAAACCACGCCCCACCCTCTCCCACACACACAAAATCCTGAGCCTGTTATTTTTGGCTCATGGACATATTCAGGGGGATTTAATTTTGTTGAAGACAAATTTTAGGGGAAAAAATTAGAACCTGTCAAGCTAAATACAGGTATTACTGTAGACTGTTTAAGTTTGTAAGATGAAAAATAAAAAATGATAACTTACATCGTTCTATCGCAGAAGGTTCGGATGGGGTCGGAGAGCTGATACTGTTCTGGTGTACTGAAGGAGGTGTTATGGGCATGTAGTAGTTACTTGGACTCGCCATACTTGTTTCCTTCATCATCATGTCCAGATGATCCTCTAATTTTGGACTGAGAGGACCAATCATGATTGGAGAATCTCGCTCGTTGGGTGAACGTGATGGACTGCTGGAAAGAGCATTTGCTAGCAGACTGATCGTCTAAAAATAAAAATGATGGACTTGATAGAATGTAAATAAATTTGTTGAAAGTTCACATCACAACAAGTACAGCCTCACTCCACAACAAGTACAGCCTCACATCACAACAAGTACAGCCACACATCACAACAAGTACAGCAACACATCACAACAAGTACAGCCTCACATCACAACAAGTACAGCCTCACTTCACAACAAGTACAGCCTCACATCACAACAAGTACAGCCTCACTTCACAACAAGTACAGCCTCACTCCACAACAAGTACAGCCTCACATCACAACAAGTACAGCAACACATCACAACAAGTACAGCCACACATCACAACAAGTACAGCCTCACTTCACAACAAGTACAGCCTCACATCACAACAATTACAGCCATACATCACAACAAGTACAGCCTCACTTCACAACAAGTACAGCCTCATATCACAACAAGTACAGCCACACATCCCAACAAGTATAGCCTCACTTCACAACAAGTACAGCCTCACTCCACAACAAGTACAGCCTCACATTACAACAAGTACAGCCACACATCACAAGTACAGCCTCACTTCACAACAAGTACAGCCTCACATCACAACAAGTACAGCCACACATCACAACAAGTACAGCCTCACTCCACAACAGGTACAGCCTCACTCCACAACAAGTACAACCACACATCACAACAAGCACAGCCTCACATCACAACAAGTACAGCCTCACTTCACAACAAGTACAGCCTCACTCCACAACAAGTACAGCCTCACATCACAACAAGTACAGCCATACATCACAACAAGTACAGCCACACATCACAACAAGTACAGCCTAACTTCATAACAAGTACAGCCTCACATCACAACAAGTACAGCCACACATCACAACAAGTACAGCCTCACTTCACAACAAGTACAGCCTCACATCACAACAAGTACAGCCTCACTCCACAACAGGATAAGTAAAGTGTGTAAAGAAGATTACTGAATTTTTTTAGTTGACACCAAGTAAACAACAGCAAACAAGAGAAATCTACTATGTTAGGTTTTTTTCTAGAGCAGAATGAAAGGGAGCAGCGCCTTGTCCCTTTTAGACACCGCCCTTCTACCCTAAAAACGTCGCCCTTCTTTGTTTAAATGCGCTCTGCTGCCCCAATTACAAGACGTATAAACAAATCAACTGTCAATCACATGCATGTGTTAAACAATTGCCGATAGTTTACTGATATGACACGCTTAGCCCGAATACACAAGTATTCGCCAGTCCTTCTCATGCTAAATAATGTACAATCAGCTGATCAGGTCCTTGTCGGGTGTGGATATAGCAAATGACGTCACACTCCAGTCACTTTTGAAGTTAGTTTAAGAGTCAAATATCATTCCATGTTTTATTCCGATGCGCATATTGCGGAAACTAAATGTAATTCTTTTTTTTACAGATCTGTTTACTGAGAATTAGCGTTTATGCTGAAATACTTTATGATCTTGAAAGGTAAATTATAGAGGAATTCAGGGTCCAAGCTAGCGAAAATGTTGTCATATTCAACTTTTAGACTTCGCTCTGACAGTCTGATACAAGGTATGTAGATTTGTTTTAATTTTACATTAGTTGCTAAAGGTCACACTGTATTGGCTTGTCAGTTTGATCCCTATCCCTATAAACAATCAACTAACACATCAATTATCGGATTAATCGAAATCAAGCGGTGTTATCCCTCCGGTCAGTAAAACATAATGTAATTCAGACTTTATAGTAGCACTTGTATGCACTGATAACTACACTTTGCTCCCACATTATATCTGAGACAAGCAATCGAGTACCTGGGAATGTTTATACTCCAACATATGCATGTTGTGGATAGTATGGAAAGACCACAGAACTGGTACCTGTTACACAACAATATATGCATGTTGTGCATAGTATGGAAAGAACACAGAACTGGTACCTGTTACACAGCAACATATGCATGTTATGCATAGTATGGAAAGACCACAGAACTGGTACCTGTTACACAACAATATATGCATGTTGTGCATAGTATGGAAAGAACACAGAACTGGTACCTGTTACACAGCAACATATGCATGTTGTGTATAGTATGGAAAGACCACAGAACTGGTACCTGTTACACAACAATATATGCATGTTGTGCATAGTATGGAAAGAACACAGAACTGGTACCTGTTACACAGCAACATATGCATGTTATGCATAGTATGGAAAAAACACAGAACTGGTACCTGTTACACAGCAACATATGCATGTTGTGTATAGTATGGAAAGACCACAGAACTGGTACCTGTTACACAGCAACATATGCATGTTGTGCATAGTATGGAAAGAACACAGAATTGGTACTTGTTACACAGCAACATATGCATGTTATGCATAGTATGGAAAGACCACAGAACTGGTACCTGTTACACAGCAACATATGCATGTTGTGTATAGTATGGAAAGACCACAGAACTGGTACCTGTTACACAACAATATATGCATGTTGTGCATAGTATGGAAAGAACACAGAACTGGTACCTGTTACACAGCAATATATGCATGTTGTGCATAGTATGGAAAGACCACAGAACTGGTACCTGTTACACAGCAACATATGCATGTTGTGTATAGTATGGAAAGAACACAGAACTGGTACCTGTTACACAGCAACATATGCATGTTGTGGATAGTATGGAAAGACCACAGAACTGGTACTTGTTACACAGCAACATATGCATGTTGTGTATAGTATGGAAAGAACACAGAACTGGTACCTGTTACACAGCAACATATGCATGTTGTGTATAGTATGGAAAGACCACGGAATTGGTACTTGTTACACAGCAACATATGCATGTTGTGTATAGTATGGAAAGAACACAGAACTGGTACCTGTTACACAGCAACATATGCATGTTGTGTATAGTATGGAAAGACCACGGAATTGGTACTTGTTACACAGCAACATATGCATGTTGTGCATAGTATGGAAAGAACACAGAACTGGTACCTGTTACACAGCAACATATGCATGTTGTGTATAGTATGGAAAGACCACGGAATTGGTACTTGTTACACAGCAACATATGCATGTTGTGCATAGTATGGAAAGAACACAGAACTGGTACCTGTTACACAGCAACATATGCATGTTGTGGATAGTATGGAAAGAACACAGAACTGGTACCTGTTACACAGCAACATATGCATGTTGTGGATAGTATGGAAAGAACACAGAACTGGTACCTGTTACACAGCAACATATGCATGTTGTGTATAGTATGGAAAGAACACAGAACTGGTACCTGTTACACAGCAACATATGCATGTTGTGGATAGTATGGAAAAAACACAGAATTGGTACTTGTTACACAGCAACATATACATGTTGTGGATAGTATGGAAAGACCACGGAATTGGTACCTGTTACACAGCAACATATGCATGTTGTGTATAGTATGGAAAGAACACAGAATTGGTACTTGTTAAACAGCAACATATGCATGTTGTGGATAGTATGGAAAGAACACAGAATTGGTACTTGTTACACAGCAACATATGCATGTTGTGCATAGTATCGAAAGAACACAGAATCGGTACCTGTTACACATCAACATATGCATGTTGTGGATAGAATGGAAAGAACACAGAATTGGTACTTGTTACACAGCAACATATGCATGTTGTGTATGGGAAGAACACAGAATTGGTACTTGTTACACAGCAACATATGCATGTTGTGTATTGTATAGAAAGACCACAGAATTGGTACTTGTTACACAGCAACATATGCATGTTGTGGATAGTATGGAAAGAACACAGAATTGGAACTTGTTACACAGCAACATATGCATTACATGGCATGATTTCATACACAATTATGGATATCAACAGGTTTATCACAAGGGTACACGAAAGTTCTGAACAGTAACCTGGTCTTTTCTGCTGGAAAATTTAATCATTGCCAAAGCACTGAAACCCAGAGTTACTTGTTATGTCAGCAATTGTGATTGTGGAATAAAGAAAAACATCTCTTTTATCAGGATAATGTATTTTACACCAAGGGAAATAACCATACAAGAGTACTCACAGGTGACATAGTATCGGGAACTAAGGTACAAACTTTTTACCTGTCCAAGTTCTAACGTCCATCAAAGACTTACATAATATCACAAGGAGAATTTACCTCAAAAAGTTAAATCAACTATATGTTAGGAGTATTGCCATGAGACATATTAAAAAAATCTTAAATAAAGTATTCATGATTATAGTTTTAATACAAAATTTGGCAATATTGCTACTTTATTGTAGAGATGGATCAATGCACCAACCTGAGCATCATCTATCTCATTCGGATCAACCGGAACCCCATTCTCAGACAAAAATTCATCCAGGTCCATATACTCGAGATCAAAATCTTCGCTACCAGAGCTTGGCTTCTCCCACAGGTTTGGGCCGAGAAAAGCAGAGTTGGCATTAGGCATGAACCCACCATGTTTACTGGTCTTTTTTAGGCTTGCCAATCCTAGAAGATAAAATCTTATTGTTAAAAATATATTTTTTTATTATAATAAAACTTATACATGTAATTGCCAGGACAACAATGTTATATAAATAAAATACTTTTCCAAAAATCTGAAGAAAAAAAGAAAAAGATTTTGAGCCATTTTTTAGATCAGTAGTGTAGCTGCCTTTACATCACAACACCCCCATTTGCACATTTGAAAAATCAACAGGATGATACATGTATAAACTTAACTTTTTTATTTTCTCGCAAATGCATCATTGTGTCTCCTGGAAATGCCAAACTGCATATTAATTTTTTTTAGGGTCGGAATGACCAAACCCCGCCCCCCCCCCCCCCCCCCCCCCCCTAAAACCCGGTGGGCTTGTTCATCATTTCCGGGCCAGCTACGCCACTGTATATGGTTAGTTAGATGGTTAGTAGAGACAGGAAATATTTTAATTTTAGCCATAATACTGTTACACATATTGTTACATAATCATAAATTAATATCAATTCATATTTTACTATTTCCTTTGCTGTTCCCCAACAGCACCTCCCAGTAATAATCAGAAACTGATTGTTGGAAGTTATATGTAGATGAACAGTATAAGAAGGAAGTTGCTGGTGTAATATAACTAGTTTAAACTAACTTATGTTTATTTGACTGTGAAACAAGTTCATACTAAAAATCACGCTCAAAGTCTTCCTAGAGTAGATAGTAAAGTAACCATGGTCACCCATCCAAGTACTAACCCCATACTTCGTTGCTTAACTTCCAATAGTCAGTGTACTTCAACCATGTTGCTATAAAAGCTAGCTTAACAGCGAGGCTGTTGTAAGTGACCTATGTACATTCACTACACTCCTCCCCTCTTTAACCTTTTAGGGCTAAGTCCCAACTGTCCTCCCCTCTTTAACCTTTTAGGGCTAAGTCCCAACTGCACAGCCTGTGGCTTCCCGCAGTTCCTGTCCATATTTTGCCCCATCCCAAGGAAAGAGAGATTCATGCAGACATAGGTTCGAAAGTTAACCCTTGTCGCCATTAAAGTAGCCACGGTCACTCATCCAAGTACTAACCCCATACTTCGTTGCTTAACTTCCAATACAGTCAGTGTACTTCAACCATGTCGCTATAAAAGCTAGCTTAACAGCGAGGCTGTTGTAAGTGACCTATGTACATTCACTACACTCCTCCCCTCTTTAACCTTTTAGGGCTAAGTCCCAACTGCACAGCCTGTGGCTTCCCGCAGTTCCTGTCCATATTTTGCCCCATCCCAAGGAAAGAGAGATTCGTGCAGACAAAGGTTCGAAAGTTAACCCTCGTCGCCATTAAAGTAGCCACGGTCACCCATCCAAGTACTTATCACGTACTTCGTTGCTTAACTTCCAATACAGTCAGTGCACTTCAACCATGTTGATATAAAAGCTAGCTTAACAGCAAAGACGTTGTAAGTGACCTATGCACATTCACTACAATAGAACCAATAATAAGCAAATGCAATAAAAGGGGCGTTGCTCAAGGACACCACACATAGCCGTCTTATAGGATCAAACCCATGACCGGGTCATTGACCCTTCAATCATAGGTTTGGTGCTCTGGATACCACTAGACCATGCGCTCCGCATAACTGATTTTTTTTTTGGTTAAACATGGGTGTCGCTCATGAACACATTGTTTAATAATATTCAATCACTGCTGAAAATGAGACCTAGTTTAAGCCCTACAATCACTTTTTAGGGCATTTTAGTGGAATTTGAAATGAATTCTTTAAGATTTCTATTTTATTAATAACAGATCATGTAAATATTATTTATCACTAAGTTTTATTTTTATGACTATAGCATTTTTACCATCCATTCTGACTATAGAATGCTTCATTGGCCCCGACATGTTGGACCACCGTCTTCACAAAGCTCTTTAAACATTTGGACAACCCAAACCCAGTACACATGACCGAAGCGAATGAGTTCAACAATTACGTATGACCATACATCAATATTTGGATAACATCCACGCTAGTTTGTGCTGACAGGACAGGGTACAACGGCTGCAAAATATATCATAAAGCCCATGCAAGCACGAAAGTAAATTTGTTTTGATAATTCAGGAATAACTCGTGCTGCCCTAAAATGTTTTCGTTAAGTACACATGTACTCGAAATTGGCAAAACTGCACAACCCGCCATGCACATCAAAGAGCTGTCAAAACAAAACTGTCGCTGTTTGTATTGTAAAATATTTTACCTGAATTCAAGTTTGGTGGATTTTGTAGGTTGGGATCTTCCAGCAATGCCTTTAGAGAAAACCCATGTCCGACAGATCCAAATCCCGACATTTTGTTGATGTCTAAATAACTTCAGTTGTTTATCATGTGAAAAACGGTTGTAAAAGCACAGCTATTATGCTGTCGATCTATTTTTAGAATAGTATGAACAGAAAGGGCCAATGAAAATCTTTTATTTTTGTGCCCTTGCTATTTGATTGGTTAGCGGTATTTATCGATTTCAAGTCACGTTGCAAAGCATATGGTCGCTAGAGTCCAGCGACATGGTGAAGAGGGCAGTACGTAGTGTGTAACTTCTGATAAGGAGAACCCATTTGTTTATAGATAATATTCAAACTATTCACTAAACCTAGATCTATAGGTGATAGAAATCAAGGAATCTAGAAGGCCTTATATATAAGTCCTTGTAAATTGTATTAAAAATAATTAGCCTACCTGTGGAAGGCCGAAACTTGCCAAACTAGGCCTACTTTACCAAAATTTAAAAATACATATTTTCACGCGGGATGGAACATGGTTCAACACGAACAATTTTACCTGCAATGTATATTTTCACTGCCTTTCAGACTGCCGACATTTTTATAATGTGACATAAATAAAATGCCTCAGGTAGATCGTTTTATATCAAATGCGTCTTCTATCGAACTATTCGAGACAGGTGCTGTCTTCTAAGAAAAATAAATTAAAGAAAAACAAGTAGGCTATGTTTAAAAAAAAAAAGTGAAATTACAACTCATTGAGAGTATGAATTGTGCAGAGCAAGTATATTTTGTCTTTTATTATAATTGTCAATTATTTAACACTTTTGCAAAGTATTTGATTTGTTCTTTGTAAAGTGTCATCATTCAAGTCTTTCTGTTCGTATTAATGTCAATACAAATTTGATATATTCTGTAGTAGCCTAATGACACATTGTGATGGAGCTCCCGGTGTAAGGAAGTATTTTGACCCCCCTAGAATAATGACCCCTGGTCGATATTTTATAGAAAAATTACCCCTTTTCTGTAAAATAACTACTCCCCTTATAAAATAATGACTCCCGTTGTAGAAAAGTGACCCCTGTAATGTTAGGAGGTGATTTGGGTTATAAATAAGAACGACACGTATGTGCTCTAACTAATGAGGCCCTCCATGGGGGTTTGGAGATCTGGGGAACATTGGCCATTACTTTTAGAGATCCAGGGATTAAAGGTCTAATTTTAGAGATCTAGGGATATTGTTATTAATGAAAAAAAAAGTACCTTATTTGATCAATTTTATCAGAGACATATAAACAAATATAGGCAACTGGAGGCACTTGTCTAAATTTCAGGTGGCACATTTTGGCTTTTTCTAGTTTAGTTTGAACTTATTTATTTTACTTCGATTTTGAAACAAGTTCTTACGACTTAGACAAATCACGCTTGAAGTCTTCCTGGGTATAACCAGTACTAAGCATATGTGGAAAAAGTGTCTTTCTCAAGGTCACCACACATAGTTGTGGCGAAGGATTGAAATACCCACGACCCTATGATCACGGGTTCGGTGATTTACCACTAGACCACGTAGCGTTTTCTAAATCATGGAAACACACATCCTCCAGAATCAAACAACATATTTTTGTGATTATGGTATCAAAAGAAAGGGCTTGATTTGGGAGATTTCTTTTTTCTTTTTTAAATTTAAAGAAATGAAGAATTTTATGCTTACAGTTTTTTTTTTGTGTGTGATCATTTTCTCTTTTTAGCCCATTTTTGAAATAAGAAATAAGAAAAACGACTTCAATAAATATCAATATGAAACTTTCGCCACCGATTGAAAACTTACTATTTCATCTTTCTACCTAATATTTCTATTGTTTTGTACATGGTATTTGTTTAATCAAGACTACCGTTTTTTGTTTAAAAATCTTTTTTTTTTCGTGAAATTTCAACATATATCGATTTCAATCCGTAATAATTAAAATTCAGACAAAAAATAATAATACTTTTTTATTGGAGTTGGTCATCATTTTTATCAGCTTTACTTTGGCACCAAATTGTTAAATTCAGACAAAGATTCGAAGAGTTAATTATAGAAATACTGAAAGTGCTGTAGACATTATATTGCTATTAGCCTGCCAGTCTCTGTAATTAAGTCACTGATTTTATATATAATGTTTATACTTGATCATAATTTACTTTTAAAATGAGATGTCGACTGATTAAGACAAAAAAGACAAAATCAGTCACAATGGGTATTTAAATGTGGCACGAAGGAAATAGCTATTGATAGCAATTATAAATAGTTTGGCTCTTGGTTCAACGAATACTTAGACATGGATCTGTCAGCGGAAGGAATAACAAAATCAGCCAGTTAGGATTTGGGTGCTTTATATACAATTTTTAAAAATTTTTGAGGGCATGTCATTTAATGTTTACACTAAGCTGGTTGAATCTGTCATGGAACCAGTATTGCTTTACTGCTCTGGTATATGTGGTCATAAAAGTATAGTAAAGTTGAAGCCGTATTAAATAAAGCCGGACGATATTTCCTTGGAGTGACAAAATACTGTTCTAATATCTCTACCAAAGGTGACCTTGAGAGGAAATCATGTCAGTCAAAGCAAAAATCTGAAATTGTAAGATTATGGTGCCGTTTGAAAAATACACCAGGACGTAGAATAGTGCGTAGGCTTCATGACTGTTCAATGAATGCACCAGGGTCATGGGAGAATAGTAAGCTAAATTTTATCAATAGCACCAATATGTCGGAATATATGTTGAGCGAAAAGCCAATCGTTAAATTATGTGTTGAAACAATTAATGACGTCTTGTATCAACAAGAAACAAGTATACGACATGAACAATTGATGAGTGATAACAAATATATGCAAAATTGAAATAAACTGAGAACACATAGACTGTATAAAAATGTGTTTAAAATAGAATACTATGTTTAATATAATATGACTAGGGGCCACCGGCGTATTCTTGCTAAATTTGGAGCTGAAATCTTCCACTTGCAATAGAAACAGAAAGATAAACCCGACCGTAAACACCACTCAACGGACGAACTTGCCGTTATTGTGATAACAATTGAATTGAAGACGAGTATCATTTTTAACTGACTGTGAATTTTATTCCGATCTTAGATATGAACTTTTTAATCAAGCAAGTAGTATAGAAAAAAGGATTTTACATATACCATCTGCTGAAAAAATAATATTTTTAATGCATTGCGACACCCTATAAATCAAACTAGCTGCAATAACATTTAAAATGTATCAACATGAAATAAATCATGTTCATTTATTATTTTTATTAATTAATGGATTTTATTATTTATTTCATTTTTAAATAAAAAATTCTCTTCTATTAATTTTTATTTATTTAAATATATAATTAATGTCTTTATGGCATAAGAGATATGTAAATATGTAAATTTTATGTATGTTATGTAATTTTCTAGTTTTAAACGGCCGTATATAGAAGTTTTATAAAAGATTGTACATATTTATTATATGTGTAATGTTTATAAAGATGCTTTATTGTTCGATCTTACGTTAAATTATGATTCGATATTGGACAAGATCAAATGGATATAGAACTATTGATTTACAAACTCATATTGCACGTCTTGTATGTTGATTCTTATAATTTGCCATAGTTTTATTACTTTTATGAAATAAAATATATAAATATAGTCGAAATAAGCATTAAACTCCAATCTGCACACTACTAGTATGTGTTTATAATAAGTACTTTATGATCTCATATATAATTCTGTTATATTGAGTATATAAGATACACTTTTTCGCTATATTTGTAAAGTTATATATGTGACTATTCCTCATGGGTTTCACACCTTCTGGATATAATGGAAATTATCTTATCAAACTTGTCTAAACTATACCAAATATAAGATTTACATGTATATGTTACTTGCGGAAGGACGGTGGTTCTACTCAGATCCATTCGGAGGCCTATTCCACCTAAGCCATTTATAACAAGAACTGTGTTGAAAATGACGTTAAACCCCATTCAAGATACGTCTGTTTGCTTTAATTTATGCCTCCATGTTAACCAGGTGACAACAATTCTGATTTGAGGCGATACATATTTTAAAGACATTTTTTTAAAAAATACACAATTTAGCGAAAGTGTTCTTTTTGAAATCGTATTTGCGTTTGCTTTAATTCCTTTTAGACCACAGGACTAGCATCAATTACCATTTACATAATACTGTATAAATCCATTTGTCTCGATTGTATTATACGAGAGACCCTTTAACTTTTTGGCAATTTCTTAAATGAAATGGACATTACTGTGATACAATGCTAAACACTAAATTGCAATTGCTTCTCTTAAACTCTGTTGTTCGTCATGTCCGTGATGTTCTGGCTCTCCCTGTCATTCTGGACCCGCATGAAGCTCCTAATCTCAGTGATGTACTGGACCTCCCTGTCATTCTGGACCTGCATGAAGCTCCTAATCTCAGTGATGTACTGGACCTCCCTGTCATTCTGGACCCGCATGAAGCTCCTAATCTCAGTGATGTGCTGGACCTCCCTGTCATTCTGGACCCGCATGAAGCTCCTAATCTCAATGATGTACTGGACCTCCCTGTCATTCTGGACCCGCATGTAGCTCCTAATCTCAGTGATGTACTGGACCTCCCTGTCATTCTGGACCCGCATGAAGCTCCTAATCTCAGTGATGTGCTGGACCTCCCTGTCATTCTGGACCCGCATGAAACTCCTAATCTCAGTGATGTGCTGGACCTCCCTGTCATTCTGGACCCGCATGAAGCTCCTAATCTCAGTGATGTGCTGGACCTCCCTGTCATTCTGGACCCGCATGAATCTCCTAATCTCAGTGATGTACTGGACCTCCCTGTCATTCTGGACCCGTATGAAACTCCTAATGTCAGTGATTTGCTGGACCTCCCTGTCATTCTGGACCCGCATGAAGCTCCTAATCTCAGTGATTTGCTGGACCTCCCTGTCATTCTGGACCCGCATGAAGCTCCTAATCTCAGTGATTTGCTGGACCTCCCTGTCATTCTGGACCCGCATGAAACTCCTAATGTCAGTGATTTGCTGGACCTCCCTGTCATTCTGGACCCGCATGAAGCTCCTAATCTCAGTGATGTGCTGGACCTCCCTGTCATTCTGGACCCGCATGAAGCTCCTAATCTCAGTGATGTGCTGGACCTCCCTGTCATTCTGGACCCGCATGAAGCTCCTAATCTCAGTGATGTGCTGGACCTCCCTGTCATTCTGGACCTGCATGAAGCTCCTACTCTCAGTGATGTGCTGGACCTCCCTGTCATTCTGGACCCGCATGAAGCTCCTAATCTCAGTGATGTGCTGGACCTCCCTGTCATTCTGGACCCGCATGAAGCTCCTAATCTCAGTGATGTGCTGGACCTCCCTGTCATTCTGGACCCGCATGAAGCTCCTAATCTCAGTGATGTGCTGGACCTCCCTGTCATTCTGGACCTGCATGAAGCTCCTAATCTCAGTAATGTGCTGGACCTCCGTCATTCTGGACCCGCATGAAACTCCTAATCTCAGTGATGTGCTGGACCTCCCTGTCATTCTGGACCCGCATGAAGCTCCTAATCTCAGTGATGTGCTGGATCTTCCTGTCATTATAGACCCGCATGAAACTCCTAATCTCAGTGATGTGCTGGACCTCCCTGTCATTCTGGACCCACATGAATCTCCTAATCTCAGTGATGTACTGGACCTCCCTGTCATTCTGGACCCGCATGAAGCTCCTACTCTAAGTGATGTGCTGGACCTCCCTGTCATTCTGGACCCGCATGAAGCTCCTAATCTCAGTGATTTGCTGGACCTCCCTGTCATTCTGGACCTGCATGAAGCTCCTAATCTCAGTGATGTGCTGGACCTCCCTGTCATTCTGGACCCGCATGAAGCTCCTAATCTCAGTGATGTGCTGGATCTTCCTGTCATTATAGACCCGCATGAAACTCCTAATCTCAGTGATGTGCTGGACCTCCCTGTCATTCTGGACCCGCATGAAACTCCTAATCTCAGTGATGTGCTGGACTTGATACTCAAAATTTGGCTTTTAATCCTTAAATATCACTGATCATGCTAGAACTTAAATGTTTACATGTATTTGCAGTATTTTTTTTTTATTTCATACACTTTATAAGAGTACAACATTTATATTTGGTATCTATTACATTCATAATCAAGAAGTTTTTGAAAATTCATTTTATGCCCAAATTGGCACCATTTGTAATGACTGTAAACTCAACATTTTTAAAAATTACATAAATTGTGTCTTTTGTCTGCGCAATTTATGAAAATTTATAAATGTTGAAAATGGCGGGGGCATAAACAAATCTGTTTGTGAGTACAAATGGACCCATTTAATGATGCTTATTTGTACACCCAATATATTGAGTTTATTGTATCAAGCTCATTATGCACACTAAAAGACATTTATATTATTTTTTCAAAATCAACTTTATTGCTATTGCTCTTTCACATAATCCCAACCCAAAAATAACGTCAATAATTTGGCACTTTGCTGCAAAAACACGTTTTCATTTAAAAATGATGATTGTGGGAAATTAAGCTTGTATGGAGACTATCTGACAAGGCTGTGTTTGTATGAACTGGCAGATCTGTAACTATTTATGTACAAACTTTAAAGTTTAATGAAATATAAGTAATGCAGTACAATTCATACAGGTCTGGTATAGAACGTCTGGTATAGAACAGTGCGTCTCAAATCATACAATACAGTATAAATATAACAAACTTCCTTTAATGTGTTCTACAACAATACATCTCAAAAGGTAATGACCTTCATTTACATTCGTATAAAACAACACATCTTGAATGTATGAACATTCATTCTAACAGTGAATCTCATATCTCAAATACAATGTACATGTTAATGACATTTGCTAAGCAACACGTTTATTCTCCTTTTACGCATGGAAGTTTTTATGAATGTCACAAAATAATTTAAATTTAAGGAAATATTTTTTCACATCTACTTGGAAAATCTTTTCAAGTAAAACACCACACACAAACACAAACAACACGACAATGAAGAATGAGAAAGGTTGGCGCGATTTCAATGACCATTTCAGCAGCCACTAGTGAATGGCTTACCCTGGGACAGCTGCTAAAATACATGTGAATTTTGCTTATTTGGAATAATGTATATGGAAACAATATGGCTGGTATGCAAGTTGATTTAAATATGCTGCATACTGATATATCAACGCAGATACATATCTGTCATAGTGGTGCATACCTAATCATGGTACACTACTGACAACGGTACATACCCGGATAGAAGTGCATACCTAATCATGGTGCGCTGCTGACAAAGGTACACACCTGTGATAGTAGTGCATACATAATTATGGTGCACTGCTGACAATGGTACACAACTGTGATAGTATTGCATACTAAATAAATGTGCACTGCTGACAATGGTACATACCTGTGGTAGTAGTACATACTTAATTATGATGCACTGCCGACATTGGTACACACCTGTGATAGAAGTTCATACTTAATTATCGTGCACTACTGACAATATTACACACCTGTGATAGATGTGCATATGTAATTATGGTGCACTGTACACACCTGCCAGAGTGGTAGTGGTGCATCATTGATGATAATTCACACCTGTGGTAGTGGAGCATACCTTATAAAGGTGCACTATTGCCAAGGGTACATACCTACTATTATGGTAGTGGTGCACAACTGACAATAGTTCACACCTGTGACAGTGGTGCATACCTTATCAAGGTGTACTGATAACAATTGTGCATTTCTGAAAATGGTATATACCTGTGATGGTGGTATATGCATGTACATGATAACGGCACATTTCTAAGAATGGTACATGCCTATGGTAGTGGTATAAAACATGGTAATGGTGTATTTCTACGAATAGCACACATCTATTATGAAAATGGTATATACCTGTTATATAGGTATATACATGGCAATGGTATATTTCTGACAACTAAACACCCCTGTGATAGTGGTTTTTACATGGTAATATCATATAAATTACATTTTTATATACCTGTGAGTGTGGTCTATACAAATGACATTGGTATATATCTGTAATAATGGTCTTTACAGCTGACATTGGTATATACCTGTGATAGTGGTCAACAACTGACATTGGTATATGCTAGCACTGTGATTAACACCATTAAATGTTTGCTTACATTATCTATTTTTTTTCCCTGGGCACTGGCTCAACCTCAAATTAGCATATATTGCATGATAAACTAGAAATATCACTGAAGGTGATGAATACCTCAAGATGGCACTCTGACACAGTTATTGCACATAACTCATTGAAACGTTATTCTCGTGCAACATGCCAACAATATGCACAATAAAGCTTGGTACTAGTCATCCATTTGAAGTTTCAGGCCAATGTTTTCTGAGAAATAGCGATCACAAAAATTGTCCACATAACCCATGTATGAAAAATTCAAAGGGCCATAACTCATTGAAAACCTATTTTCACGCAACATGCTGACAATCTGCACAACTAGGCTTGGTACCAGTCACCCATGTGAAGTTTCATTGAATACTGCCCAATGGTTGCTGAGAAATAGGATCACAAAAAATTGTCCACAGACAGACATATATGAAAAATTCAAAGGACCATTACTCATTGAAAAATTATTATTGCACAACATGCAGACAATATGCACTAAGTTTGGTACCAGTCACCCATATGAAGTTTCATTGAATTCTGGCAATGTTTGATGAAAAATAATGATCACAAAAATTGTCCTCAGACGAGTGCGACTCCAATGTATCTGCTGTTCAACAGTACTTAAAGCAGGCCTGTTTAAGTATTGCAAACATGGTGCATACCTTATCATGGCACAGTACTGATAAAAATAGTACATACCTGTGATAGTGTTGGATACATAGAAATGACTTACTACTGACAATGGTATTAAAGCGTGATAGTGCTGGATACATGGGAACGGTGTGCTACGACAATGGAATAAACCTGTGATATTAGTGCATCCATGGTGCATACCTATTTGATAATGGTACACCTTTGAGCAACTTTAAAATAACTAGTTAACACCAAAAGAAAGTTAAGGTGATAAAAACAACTAATGAATAGGGAATATTAATCTTGAATAACACAGAGGAATTTTTCATTATTAATAAAAATTTAAGTATTAATAAAAAGAGGCCTATGGGCCTTAAAAGTCGCCTGATTATTCGAACAAGAGTTTTCAGAAGACAACAAAGCTTGCCTCTGGGTGTCTAAGTCCAAAAAGGGCCATACCTGTGCCAAAATGCAATCAAGAGTTATAGTTATTGTCTGTGTGTGTTCCATTGATGATGGTGAACACATATGCAAAGTTTCATTCACATCCAATGAGTGGTTGCAT
The DNA here is from genome assembly GCA_029582155.1 of Panopea generosa. NCBI lineage: Eukaryota > Metazoa > Mollusca > Bivalvia > Adapedonta > Hiatellidae > Panopea > Panopea generosa. The sequence goes on from CM055896.1 coordinate 84,235,044, forward strand.
AGATATCTTAAACTTAAATGCAAAAGTTTAACCTGGGTGTCTACAGACGACGACGACGCCGGTGTCATGGCAATAGCTCTCACTGGACTTCGTCCTGGCGAGCTAAAAACATTCACATAAGTCTATTCAGCCATAAGTAATAACATTTTTTGTCAATTTCTCATAAATAGATTTAGTAAAGTAGGCCCCAGGGAGGTCCCAGCCCAAGGGCCAAACTGTGAGACCAAGGGACATTTACAATATTTATAAAGAACCCATATACGTCCATAATGATGCTCACCATTTGTTTCCCAGTGCTTTCTATATTAAGAAGATTTTCAAAGTTTACCTTGAATTTGACAGTTTTGGCCCCACCCACAAGGTCCCAGGGAAGTGGAGACCATGCAATTCACAATTTTGATTCACCTGTAGGTACTAAAGCTGCATACAACATTTCATTATGATTGAGCTTACGATTTTTGAGAAGAACTCGAAAATGTCAATTGTTTACAGACAGAAGACGGACCAAAGCCGATTGCAAAAGGTCCCTTGAGGTGACCTAAAAATGTTAATAAAGATAAATTGCACACAAAATGTTCACACCATATTTCCATGAATAACACTATATATGAAATGCGATTTCTTATACAATATCAGTACACTCAGGCTTGATTTTTTAAGTTACAATGCTTAAGGATGATTGCTATAGTTTTTCATGCGCACCAACTCCGCGCACAAAGGGAAACAAATTTGTCGGGACCTTCCAGAGTCACTACATACCACTATACTACAACTGACCCTATTTTGAATTGCATAATCATTTATGGATACGCCTAAAATTGGTCTCTTATATTGTGTTCAATATATGAAATATGCATACTAGTATATAGCAAATTAACCCAAATATGAAATATAATAGAAATCTTAATACTTCTACAAATACGCTCAATTAGTATAAAAATGTTAATTTTGCAACTGCAATTTATTCAACGATGGCATATTTTGTGAGGTTTTAAGCAAAATTACAAAATTTAAAAACAATTTCACTCTGTCAAAATGTTTTTGTTTTAAAAAACTCTAAACAGTTAAATTCAAGCTTATAATTACCATGTCCATGAACATTAATATTATATGCATGCATATATGTAAAGTTTTAATTAAATACTAGATGTAAACCATTTTAAATATCTTTTTTGCATTGCTTGTTAAATCTATATTATTTCGCCAACTTTCAACAATGGGTATGTTTATGAGGAGGTAATACCAAAAAATCTGTACGGTAACATGTTTTATTATTTCTGATTTGCATGAACATAATTATGTTAAACTTAAATACTGGGAAGTTTCATAAAAGTCTATCCATAGGAAAAATGTGACAAAAACTATGACAATCGTCTTTAATATCAATGTATTCTTTGTTGTTATCATATAAAATATCAATGTCTTGTTCCTTGAAAGATCATATACTTTTTGTTAATTCATTTTTGTGTCATTGAGGGCTAACAGACATTCAGTCAAACCTAACCGCTCTTTCCTGGGATCCCAGAAGTTTAACCAGTACTCGAGCACATTCCGCAAGTTACTGATAACTTTCCCACTTGAATCAAAGTCACGACCTCAGGATTGATAGTCCGATGCACTATCGACTGAGCTAACAGGGCTCGATTAATCATATCAAACAATATTATCTTTTTTCTTACATTACAATATACAATAAAATGTCTTATTCCTTGAGTAACAATACACAATATCAATGTCTTCTCTCTTACTTTATCAAATACAATATCAATTTCTTGTTCTGTATAATTAACTATATCAATGTCTGTCTTTTTGCTGTGTTTGATGTTGTATTTTTACACAATATCATTATTTAATTCTCATGTTACCCTATACAATATTATTATTTAGTTTCTCATGTTACACTATACAATATCATTATTTAGTTTCTCACGTTAAACTATACAATATCATTATTTAGTTCTCATGTTACACTATACAATATCATTATTTAGTTTCTCATGTTAAACTATACAATATCATTATTTAGCTTCTCATGTTACCCTATACAATATCATTATTTAGTTTCTCATGTTACACTATACAATATCATTATTTAGTTTCTCATGTTACCCTATACAAGATCATTATTTAGTTTCTCATGTTACACTATACAATATCATTATTTAGTTTCTCATGTTACACTATACAATATCATTATTTAGTTTCTAATGTTACACTATACAATATCATTATTTAGTGTCTCATGTAACCCTATACAATATCATTATTTAGTGTCTCATGTTACCCTATACAATATCAGGGTTATGTTCCTTGAGATACTATCTATATGTGCAATATCAATGATTTGTTCTGTATACTATAATATACCATATCAATCTTGTTTTTTATGCACAAGATCACCATCTTGTTTTTGACCTAACCATATTCTTACCATATATATATATAATCCGACAACAACATTTTGCTTATGTTATCAAATACACTATCAAATCATGAATTGTAGAAAACTATAAAAAGTAAATAAACATTGTAACATGACTAGTGTCGAGTACATATGCACTTATTGTGTGACGACTTGAGGGGCTAATCTTGATATAAGCGCGACTGCCTTCATGCTGATATTTCTGACAAACTGCGGGCACTGGGGCTTGTTACACACATACTCCACCGTCATACGTAACTCGTAAAACAAGGTTCTGTAATGGAGAATATCGTTACAGTTTTAGAGAACAAAGCCTACTTCCTGTATCAACACACGGCTAATCATATATTTACACTTTACTTTCTCACTATTGAATATAACACAGAATGCACTCAAAGTTTGAGTTTCGTGCACTAGTGTGAGATATTTATTTTTTGCATATTAAATAAGTGTACAGTAGAACTTCGATAGCTCGAACTCGGTTGGCTGGAACACCACTGATCGCTCGAACAACTAATCCAGTCCCTGCCAAATTCTTATTTAATTTCTATTGTTCTACCACCGATGGCTAGAACACTGATAGGTGGAACAGTCGAACTAGAAATTAAGTCCCGCCAACACACTTACCTGTGTTTTTCGCACCTTTCGGTTGAACAGCTGACCAAAGATAAAGAAAATCAGAGAAGTTTGCCATGTTTATTCACGAATTCAAAGGTGTGAAGTAATTTCTACATATCATAATATTCCCACTGTCTTGCTCTAATTGTATACCGCATGTTGCATTAATTAAGTTAATTTGATTCCTAATTTGATGTTTACTGGTAATCTAAAATCAAAATAAAACCAATTTATATTGCAAACATTGAAAAGTAAAGAGTCACATACAATATTAACCTTTAAACTTAGACATGGGAAGTTCAGTCTCATTACACACTGTCGCATTTAACAACACATTTACCTGAAGAAGTAACGGCTGAGCATCTTAATGATGGACCCAGTAACCGAGGGATAACTAAGTCAGCCTCTTTGACGATTGCTGAGCAACTTGGTGAAGGACCCGGTAAAACCGGAGTGTAATTATCATGTCATTTACATTCTCATGCACACCGAAAGCTAAATATAGCTATTTATACATGAGTATATAAAATTATGATGATAAAAGGTAAATTAAGTAATTATAGTGTCATACAATTAATTAAATTTGAAAATTATCTTTTCTGGTATGTTGTATTTTCTACATAAACAAGAAATGCACATCATTTACATCAGATTCATCTATTGCACCTGTTCAAAGCATACACATGGGATTCAATAACACGCTCATGTACCTGTACGCCATGTGCATGCACGATGATTGTAGTACCAGGCTTGACTCGAAATACCGCTGACTCGAACTATTTTGTCCAGTCCCGTCGAGTTTGACAATCTAAGTTATACTGTATATTATTTATTTTTACCAGTGTAAGACATTTCTAACTCACAAATAGGACCGAGATAAAATTTTGTTTTGTAACATAACTATTCTTTAAATTTGACGTCTTAAAAATGATCATAATTAACGAATTAAATTAAAACAAGAGCCATGTTGGACATGGCCAATCCCCCCTGCCGAAGCAAATTCTTGTACTGTCCACTTCCTGTCAATGCTCACTATCATTGTATGCAGTTTCAAAGCATTCACTTCAAAACTGTTCAAGGTATACTCCAACAATGTAAAATAACAAAGGGGAATAATTCTGCAAAGACAGAAGAAAGAGTTATGCTTCCTACACACTGCACTTCCTCTCAATGTCTGTGTGAAATATGAACAAACTCCCTGAAATAGCTCTTGAGTAATCCATATGACAAGTATACTAAAAAAAGATTAATGAGCATAATTGAAAAATGAGGCAAGGTAGAGTTATGGTTCATAGACACTGCAGTTCCCGTTAATGTCCTCTGTCTTTGTACGCAGTTTGAATAAATTCCATTCAGAACTTTAAGAGTTATGCCCAGGACAATTAAATTTAATAAAGAGAGATTATTCAAAATGTAAGCAAGTTATGGTTCTTGTACGCTATACTTCCCCATAACGTCCTCAGTCATTGTATGAATATTCAACAAAATCCCTTGAATAGTTTTGGAGTTATGCTCTGGACAAAAGTGTAAATTAATAAAGGGAGATAATTAAAAAAGAAAACAAAGTAGAATTATGGTTCTTGTACACTTCACTTCCTCTCAATGTTCTCAGTAATTGTTTGAAGATTCAACAAAATCCCTTGAATGGTTTTAGAGTTACACTCTGAACAAGTAAATTTAATAAAGGGAGATAATTCAAAAAGTAAAAAAGGTGTAGTTATGGTTCTTATACAATGCACTTCCTATCAATGTCCTCTGTCATTGTGTGAAGATTCAACAAAATCGCTTAAATAGTTTGTAGTTATGCTCTCGACAAAAGTGTAAGACAGATGCAGACATGCAAATTAATAAAGGGAGATAATTCTAAAAGTAAGTAAAGTAAATTTATGGTTCTTGTACACTGCACTACCTCTCAATGTCATCTGTCATTGTGTGAAAGTTTAACAAAATCCCTTGAATACTTTCAGAGTAATGCTCCAGAGATAATTCAAAAAGTAAGCAAAGTAGAGTTATGGTTCTTGTACACTGCACTTCCTCTCAATGTCCTCTGTCATTGTGTGAAGATCAAACAAAAGCGTTTGCATAGTTTTGTAGTTATGCTTTGGACAAAAGTGTTACAGACGGATGCATACACAAATTAATAACGGGAGATAATTTTATAGGTAAGTAAGGTAGAGTTATGGTTTGTATGATTCTCAACTGAATACCTATGGAAGACTTGCAGTTGAAATACCCTATCTCAGCTCAATACCCATGGAAGATGTGGGGTTGAAATACCTAATCTCAACTGAATACCAGTAGAAGACTGAGTTGAAATACAGCTTCTCAAATGAATACCCATGGAAGACCTTGGGTTGAAATATCTTACTCAACTAAATACCAATGGAAGACCTGAGGTATAAATATCTTATCTCAACTGAATACCCATGGAAGACCTGGGGTTGAAATATCTTATCTCAACTGAATACCCATGAATGTTTCTTATATTCTTGCATACCAGCTCATTTTATTAATGTGATACCATAGTATGAAACTGCATTTTTTTTAGTGATGTCAACTGATTATTTCTTTCAAAACATATTGTTAATAATTTCAGTGGTATAGTGAAACTTGAGCATAAAAAATCCTCCAGCACCTTAGCTGTCTTGTGGACTTTGTATGGTTCTAAGGTACATATCTCAATGTGAGACATACACTTTAATAGATAATGTATCTCCAGCATGGAATTGTCTTAGAAAATCTCATTGCAAGACATATGCTGAGTTAACTTATCTGCTGCATGGAACTGTCTTAGAAATCTCAATGTGAGACTTCTGCTGAGTTAACTTATCTGCAGTATGGAACTGACTTAGAATATCTCAATGTGAGACTAATGCCGAGTTAACTTATCTGCAGCATGGAATTGTCTTAGAAATCTCAATGTGAGACTTATGCTGAGTTAACTTATCTGCAGTATGGAATTGACTTAGAATATCTCAATGTGAGACTTATGCTGAGTTAACTTATCTGCAGCATGGAACAGTCTTAGAAATCTTGATGTTAGACTTATGCTGAAATAACTTATCTGCAGTATGGAATTGTTTTAGAAATCTCAATGTGAGACTTATGCTGAGTTAACTTATCTTCAGCATGGAATTGTCTTAGAAATCTCAATGTGAGACTTATGTTGAGTTAACTTATCTGCAGTATGGAATTGAATTAGAATATCTCAATGTGAGACTTATGCTGAGTTAACTTTTTCTGCAGCATGGAATTGTCTTAGAAATCACAATGTGATACGTATGCTGAGTTAACTTATCTGCAGTATGGAAATGTCTTAGAATATCTCAATGTGAGACTTATGCTGAAATAACTTATCTGCAGCATGGAATTGTCTTAGGATATCTCTATGTGAGACTTATGCAGAATTAACTTACCTGCAGCATGGAATTGTCTTATAATATCTCAATGTGAGACTTATGCTGAGTTAATTTATCTACAGCATGGAACTGTCTTAGAATATATATGTTGAGTTAATTTATCTGCAGCACATATATCAATGTGAAGACTTCTCATCTGCAGTATGGATTCCCCAACAAGAGGCATACTATGTGATTACAGATGCCTACCTGCAGTAAGGATTCCTCCTTGATGCATATCTCAATGTGAGAAATCTGTAGTATACAAATGGATGGATTATTGTGCACTTGCCGCTGAAATTAAATAAAAGTTTATTAAATAAGATGTCAGTGCATTCATATTTCAATGGTAATGTTTCAATTCAATGAATTTAATTTATGGTTGTATGAAGCAAGTTCATTACAATTAAAAACTTCAAACAAATGCAGTATAAATAATTATACGCGATGGCCTAAAAACAATTATAGGTACCATCGTTACTGCTGTAAATCCTACTTCCATTAGTCTGACGTCAGTATTAGAGGTACCATCGTTACTGCTGTAATTCCTACTTCCATTAGTCTGACGTCAGTATTAGAGGTACCATCATTACTGCTGTAATTCCTACTTCCATTAGTCTGACGTCAGTATTAGAGGTACCATCATTACTGCTGTAATTCCTACTTCCATTAGTCTGACGTCAGTATTAGAGGTACCATCATTACTGATGTAATTCCTACTTCCATTAGTCTGACGTCAGTATTAGAGGTACAATCATTAGTGCTGTAATTCCTACTTCCATTAGTCTGACATCAGTATAAAAACTCTCAGTGAGCATGATGAATAAACAGATTCATTCTATTGCAACACTCTCCATTTTATCAATTGCTGTGTACAATTACAATTGAGGCAGTAGTCTAATGGATAGAGTGTTGGACACTCACACCAGAGGTTGCTGTCTCGATCACCTGCTTGACCTGATGACTCTTATAAAACAACATTTAGTGCTGGTTCTACACAGAAAGCGGAGTCGAGAGCAGTTCATATAAGCTCTGAGCTTTCATTGCAATCGAGCATAAATAAATTAGTATTAACTTATTTCTGTGTACACCCAAGACAAATTCCTATACACAATATTGAGGGTCACAAGTTCAAATCTCTGCCCAGTCAGTCTGCTTAATGATTGATATAGGACACCGAGTCTCATTATCATTTGTTTCTCACCTCTGATTAAAGTGGGAAAGTTATCAATTACTTGTTAAGATGGGTGTGCTTGAGTACTGATTAACCTGTTAGCCCTCAAAGACATAAAAATGACAATTAATATTGAAACAAAACAATACATAAATTAGCATTCTAAACTTTCTTCTCAACATTAACTGATTATTTTGACATGAAGGTAAAAATTGGAAATATAACAAGAGCAGTCAGAGGACAGCACACGTGACTTCTGGAAGCTTGTCTCAAAACACTATTTATGGTATGACAATAGTATAAAGCCTAGTATCTCGAAAGTCAATTCACAGTATGAATTACAGTTACTGAGAGCTATAACAAGAGGTCCAAAATAAAACCTGTTCTTAAGGGGTGGGGGAGGGGAAATGATGTTAATAAATCCCATAAGAAAAAGTAACACATGTAAAGTAATTCTGTGAACCCCTTCATTTTGCAAGTTACATGTATGTTCATATCTCATGAATATTCAGTCAGGACCCACATGGTCATTTTAGTACACAGCCCTGCTCACTTAACGCCATTTTGGGGGGTAGAATGCAGGAGAAAATTGAATTAATTTTTTATATTTCATCATTTTTCTATATATTTTGAAACATGTATTAAAATTTCGAGGACTTTGGTTATGTCAATATCTCATTATATTGCAAGTACTGATATTTCAATTAAAAAGTGTTCGCTCCTTTAATGGGACTTTTTTGTGTTAAACTACTGCACAAAAATTAGCAGGTACTTTGGTGAATCCATGTTTTTTTTGTTCTCATGGGTCCCGACTGATTCAAGTTCATTTCTCATATTATAAATGCAATCAATTAACATCACCATATCCTGTTTCACATTTATCTAGCACTGATAAACATGATGATGAACTGAACGGCAAAGATGATGCCTCTTGTTTACTATCCGTTGCTGCTTTGTGAGGTATAAAACGTTTAATATTTGTAACGTTTTTGACATTACGATCAATAATAAATTGTTGATTTTAAAATTATGCCCCAAGATAAAAATAGAGGGTCATGGGTACTTCCTAACAGTCAGCAGATTTGCTAACGATCTACTTGGAAGGAAACAAGCTATTTCACTTTTAGTATCAAAGTTATTCTTAACAAAAACCATGGCAGATACTGAACAGTATCTTGCAACATGTTTCAAAACCTCTGAACTAGTTAACACACACAGTCTCGCTACGCAAGTACTGAAAAATTATGTAATAAAATATGTCTCTGTGAGCAGATAGGTATGGTGAACAGTCTGGTGAACAGTCTAGGTATTAGTTTGTAAAATAGTCTTGGTCCACACCCGTTACATGTAGATGAAATTTTAAAATTGATTTAATGTAAATATTGCAAACACTTATAATATGCACATGTTGAACCAGGGACTACCCCTTAATTCTCGTTTCTGTAAGTGACTGTTTATGTGGACAAGTCACATTTCATTTTTGACCCCTTCTTCTTCATCCTCTGTTGCATATGCTTTTTCATGTTTTCTATTTTTTCTCCTGCTTCTGTTGTTACATTTGTGTAAATACATAATATGCATGTACACATATTCAGTTACTTTATACTTGATTTGTTCAACTTTTCTATATAACATAACTTGCTCATATCTGTGTAACATTTCTGCTTAATATAAATGGCACAATTGTGTTTATAAATTGCTATAAAGAGGACATAATGAGTATATATAATCAATACCTTATTCAAAGGTATGGGTCATTATCAACAAATCTTGTAAAAATATCTTCTTGTGCATACCTGATTATGCTGATAGTTTGTTCCAATCAAATAAGGGCTGATGTGATCAATTGTTTGTTGAAACTACCTATGTATACTCTTGTTCATTTCAATGTTTTATAGTGATTAATTTTTTGTCTATTAATAACAATCCCATTGTACCACTCACTACTATGCGCATGCCTTTATTTTCTATCCAGCAACAGATTTATTTTCATAATCAAATAAATGGCTAAAATGTATTCATAGAATTTAAATATACCCCTGTCCAAAATGTAGATTAATTCAGCATTAGAAACAATTGACTTCAGAATATCTAATATGTATAAAAACAGGAGTGCACAGTCCAGTGGTTGAACATCTGACCCAGGATCTGGAGGTTGTGAGTTTGATCCTCCACCATAGTTATATGTAGTGTCCTTGAGTAAGACAAATTATGCTTAGTACTGGCTATACCAAGAAGACTTTGAGTGTGATTTGTCTAAGTTATAAAAACTTGTTTCACAATCGATGTAAAATTAATATGTGTAAAACATGACATTGTAAAACCCTATGGAAATTACTTACGTAAAGGTCATAAAGACAATGGCTGGCATGAGGAATATCTCGGAACAAGCAATGAACCGGAGTATGTTGGTCTGCTGTAGCTGTAACTTGGCTATAAGATTACGCAGAACCATCATAGAGTTGGCCCCCAATACCTGCACATGCACAACAATATACATGTTGTTGATCACATATTTTAAGACCAAGAACACAAATAAATCCATTAGAATATAATCAGGTACAAATATGTATTTTTCTAAGAATATAATTAACTCAACAACATAATTTTGACCATTGCTTGTGATGTAATTAATAAAAGACATAAAACATTTTTTAAAACAAACAATGCCACTGGTAAGTGTCTGTGAAAATAACGATATATTTTATAATAAGTAGCGATGTATCCGTAAATATCATGTCATAGACTAATGTTTCAGACTAGATACCCAATTTCATGTGTGTTTTTTTTTACATTAAAGTGAGATCTTGACCTTTCTGTAACCTTGACATCTAATGTAAAGGTCTAGGTATTTCTACAGGTAGATGCAGGTGACACATCGTCATGACATGTTGATCACTTATGTCAAGCTATTTTAAAAACCCTCCATGTAAAACAAAGTTACAGACCAGACATGAAATATCAAACAAACTGAAAGTGTGACCTTGATCACTGAGGTAAGGTTTTGGTTCTTAACGTGACAATTCGTCATATCATGTTGATCAATTGATAAAATGAGCCAAGTGTTGTTGAAATCCATCCATGTATGATAAAGTTACAGACTTGACTTGAAATCATAAACAGACTCAAAGTGTTGTCGAACAAACTCAAAGTGTAACCTTGATGTCTGAGGTACAGGTCTGGGGCATACGTGCAACACATCGTCATGTCATCTTGATCAATTCAGCCAAGTTAAAGACAAAGTTACAGACCAGACACGAAATATCAAACAAATTACAAATTGCCTTTGACCTTTGAGTAAAGATTTTGGGTCTAACACCCGACAATTCATCATGTCATGTTGATCAACTGAGCCAAGTGTTTATGAAATTTATCCAAAGGTGACAAAGTTACAGGCCGGACACGAAATCTCAAACAGACTGAAAGAGTTATCGACAAAGTTAAATGGTGACCATGACCTTTAAAGTTGTCATGTCATGATGATGAATTGAGCCAAGTGTTTTTGAAATTTATCCATAGGTGACAAAGTTAAATAAAGGACACGAAATCTCTTGCAGACTAAAAGTGTCGTCAAACAAAGTTAAATTGTGACCTTGAGCTTTGAAGCGGGAGTATGGGTGTAACGTGTGACATGTCGTCATGTTATGTTGATTATTTGTAGCAAGTATATATAAAATCTATGTATGACAAAGTTGCAGGCAAGACATAAAATCTCACACAGACTCAAAGTGTTGTCAAACAAACACAAAGTGTGACCTTGACCTTTGAGGTACAGGTCCATAGGTGACAAGATTACAGACCGGACACGAAATCTCAAACAGACAAAGTGTTGTCAAAGTTAAAGTGTGACCTTGACCTTCAAAGTGGGAGTGTAACACGTGACACGTCATCATGTTATGTTGATCATTTGTAGCAAGTATTTATAAAATCCATCTATGCATGACAAAGTTACAGGCCGGACACGAAATCTCACACAGACTCGAAAGTGTTGTCATACCTGTCATGTGTGACCATTACCTCTGATATTAACAAGCATCCCAGCTATGAACAAATTTCATGTACATATATGTGCCATTATTTTGAAGGAACTATTACAAAGGCATGTGGAGGAATTAAACATTGAGAAATGATAATTGTCGTACTTACATTTAGTAAATTCTTTGTATAATTACATGCATGGAGCAATCCAAACAGAAACACTGGTACTAATACCACTGGTACCACGTTAAGGATATAACAAGTTGTCATTCTTGCACTAGTAAACAACATGTACACAATTTTGACTCCAAAATTATTTTTATTATATTGTTGTATTGTGATAAGGGTCACTTTCAACAATTTTTCAGTTATATGACAACAGTTTCTACTTGAGACAGTATTCTAAGCGCTGCCACACTGTAGAATCATGCCACAGACATATGGTACGATACCCCACCCAATCACATTACACCAACACTGGACTGACCGGACCTAGAACTATCCTCTAAATACTGAGTGCCTAGTGAGGAAGCTCTAGTACCATTTTTCAAATATTTGGTATGACCTGGCCTGAGATCGAACCCATAACCTTCTGCATTCAAGGCAGATCCACCGCTAACTGCAGTTTTATTTTATTTATGATTGGCAGGTACATGTATGCTGAAATGAAAAGGGCACTTTCTATCTGAACATTACTATTATACATGAAGATATAATTACTTAAAACAAAAACTGAATAATCATCTTAATGACCACATTTCAACAACATTTACAAGATTGTGCTTGGATATAAAATAACAAATGCAAAACTGCATAAAAATGCTTTTAGACAACGAAACTAGAGATAAAACAAACAATTTCAAAAAGAAGTTCTGCAAAATGAGTTACAAAATGTATTCTCTGACTATTAACCAGGGGTCTTGATAAATGACATTGTGTCTCATTACCATTTGTCTCTCACCACTGATTGAAGTGGGAAAATTATCAGTTACTTGTGCTTGGTTAATCTTGCAGGCTCCCAGGAAAGATTGGTTATGTTAATTGATTGTCTGTTAGCCCTCGATGGCATAAAAATGATGCTAAATATTCAATCAACAAAAAGAATTTACAAAGTTACATTTTTTTTACATGGGTAAATGGTTGCATAAGATCACATATCAAACCTAAACGCTTACTTAATAATGATATGCATCTCTAACCATTCCCTTAAATGAAGACATTTTGATTTAAAAGAGTAGGGTCCGATTAGCTCAGTCTGTAGTGCATCTGACAATCAATCCAGGAGTTGCGAGTTTAAATCTGACAATCAATCCAGGAGTTGCGAGTTTAAATCTGACAATCAATCCAGGAGTTGCGGGTTTAAATCTGACAATCAATCCAGGAGTTGCGAGTTTAAATCTGACAATCAATCCAGAAGTTGCGAGTTTAAATCTGACAATCAATCCAGAAGTTGCGAGTTTAAATCTGACAATCCATCCAGGAGTTACGAGTTTAAATCTCCGCCTGGTCAGTCTCTGTTATGATTTATACACGACATTGTGTCTCATTATTATTCGTCTCTCACTGCCAATTCAAGAGGGAAAGTTACTTGCGGAGATGGGTGTGCTCTAGTACTGGGTAACCTACAGGACCCCAGGAAAGAGTGGTTAGGTTAAATGATCGCATATTAGCCCTTCATGACATAAAATTTAGCTAAATATTCAAACAAACAAATGATTTAAAAGTTGACTGATCACCTCCATCTACTGTCAAAGCTCATTCAGGGTTTATTATTTATATAGATGTTGAGACAGTTAAAATGATACTTTTACTGGTAAAGTGGCACCATGATACATTTGTCTGACTGACCAGACATGAAACTAGAAACGTGTTGTCGCCACAAATGTCCCTGATATTGATTTGAAAACAATTTTTCACCTAAACATAAGTCGAAGAAAAAGTAGCCATAACCCCTGTAAAAGTTGACAGATATTGTACTTAGTCTATATTTCATAATAATACAAGAATACAGAATATTAATTAAATACATAGACCCCTTCAGAAGTTATTTATTGGAAAACAATTTTGCAATCGAACAGATGTACAGAAGTACAGACAGACAGGAGTAGCACTTAATGCCCTTCACCATTTACAAAATGACAAGGATACTGGTGATGGTATAACTGTACAGACAGACAGGAGTAGCACTTAATGCCCTTCACCATTTACAAAATGACAAGGATACTGGTGATGGGATAACTGTTCTGACAGACAGGAGTAGCACTTAATGCCCTTCACCATTTACAAAATGACAAGGATACTGGTGATGGGATAACTGTTCTGACAGACAGGAGTAGCACTTAATGCCCTTCACCATTTACAAAATGACAAGGATGCTGGTGATGGGATAACTGTTCTGACAGACAGGAGTAGCACTTAATGCCCTTCACCATTTACAAAATGACAAGGATACTGGTGATGGGATAACTGTTCTGACAGACAGGAGAAGCACTTAATGCCCTTCACCATTTACAAAATGACAAGGATACTGGTGATGGGATAACTGTTCTGACAGACAGGAGTAGTACTTAATGCCCTTCACCATTTACAAAATGACAAGGATACTGGTGATGGGATAACTGTTCTGACAGACAGGAGTAGCACTGAATGCCCTTCACCATTTACAAAATGACAAGGATGCTGGTGATGGGATAACTGTTCTGACAGACAGGAGTAGCACTTAATGCCCTTCACCATTTACAAAATGACAAGGATGCTGGTGATGGGATAACTGTTCTGACAGACAGGAGTAGCACTTAATGCCCTTCACCATTTACAAAATGACAAGGATACTGGTGATGGGATAACTGTTCAGACAGACAGGAGTAGCACTTAATGCCCTTCACCATTTACAAAATAACAAGGATACTGGTGATGGGATAACTGTACAGACAGACAGGAGTAGCACTTAATGCCCTTCACCATTTACAAAACGACAAGGATACTGGTGATGGGATAACTGTTCTGACAGACAGGAGTAGCACTTAATGCCCTTCACCAGTTACAAAACGACAAGGATACTGGTGATGGGATAACTGTTCTGACAGACAGGAGTAGCACTTAATGCCCTTCACCATTTACAAAATGACAAGGTTACTGGTGATGGGATAACTTCAGACAGACAGGGGTAGCACTTAATGCCCTTCACCATTTACAAAATGACAAGGATACTGGTGATGGGATAACTGTTCTGACAGACAGGAGTAGCACTTAATGCCCTTCACCATTTACAAAATGACAAGGATACTGGTGATGGGATAACTGTTCTGACAGACAGGAGTAGCACTTAATGCCCTCACCATTTACAAAATGACAAGGAAACTGGTGATGGGATAACTGTTCAGACAGACAGGAGTAGCACTTAATGCCCTTCACCATTTACAAAATGACAAGGATACTGGTGAAGGGATAACTGTTCTGACAGACAGGAGTAGCACTTAATGCCCTTCACCATTTACAAAATGACAAGGATACTGGTGCTGGGATAACTGTTCTGACAGACAGGAGTAGCACTTAATGCCCTTCACCATTTACAAAATGACAAGGATACTGGTGATGGGATAACTGTTCTGACAGACAGGAGTAGCACTTAATGCCCTTCACCATTTACAAAATGACAAGGATACTGGTGATGGGATAACTGTTCTGACAGACAGGAGTAGCACTTAATGCCCTTCACCATTTACAAAATGACAAGGATACTGGTGATGGGATAACTGTTCTGACAGACAGGAGTAGCACTTAATGCCCTTCACCATTTACAAAATGACAAGGATACTGGTGATGGGATAACTGTTCTGACAGACAGGAGTAGCACTTAATGCCCTTCACCATTTACAAAATGACAAGGATACTGGTGATGGGATAACTGTTCTGACAGACAGGAGTAGCACTGAATGCCCTTCACCATTTACAAAATGACAAGGATGCTGGTGATGGGATAACTGTTCTGACAGACAGGAGTAGCACTTAATGCCCTTCACCATTTACAAAATGACAAGGATACTGTTGATGGGATAACTGTTCAGACAGACAGGAGTAGCACTTAATGCCCTTCACCATTTACAAAATGACAAGGATACTGGTGATGGGATAACTGTTCTGACAGACAGGAGTAGCACTAAATGCCCTTCACCATTTACAAAATGACAAAGATACTGGTGATGGGATAACTGTTCAGACAGACAGGAGTAGCACTTAATGCCCTTCACCATTTACAAAATGACACGGATACTGGTGATGGGATAACTGTTCTGACAGAGAGGATAAGCACTTAATGCCCTTCACCATTTACAAAATGACAAGGATACTGGTGATGGGATAACTGTACAGACAGACATGAGTAGCACTTAATGCCCTTCACCATTTACAAAATGACAAGGATACTGGTGATGGGATAACTGTTCTGACAGACAGGAGTAGCACTGAATGCCCTTCACCATTTACAAAATGACAAGGATACTGGTGATGAGATAACTGTTCAGACAGACAGGAGTAGCACTTAATGCCCTTCACCATTTACAAAATGACAAGGATACTGGTGATGGGATAACTGTTCAGACAGACAGGATTAGCACTTAATGCCCTTCACCATTTACAAAATGACAAGGATACTGGTGATGGGATAACTGTTCAGGAAGATGATGCTGTAGAACAGATAGTGGCAGCTGTCTTCTGCAAACAGCTGCGCCAAGAACACCCGGCTTAACTGGAAGTTGGGAAGGCGCTGGTGAAGTCTGAGGGCACTGGTGGCTGCGTTGCTGATCAGAGCTCTCTGATAGTGTGTGTATGGGCTCCCCCTGTAACAATACAGAATGTGAACAGGGTTAGTTTTCTTTGCTGGATTATGATAATTGTGTCTTATCTTTATTTGTCTTCTTTATACTATCTTTTTTTGTTATTTATTATTTCTTTTATGCTATTGAGTTTTAACATTCTACATTGTGCTATTTTCTTTCTTTATTCTGTAATTGTGTTATTTTCTTTCTTCATTCAGTAATTTTTTTATTTTCTTACTTCATTCTGTAATTGTGTTACTATCTTTCTTCGTTCTGTAATTTTGTTATTATCTTTCTTTATTCTGTAATTGTGTTATTATCTTTCTTCATTCAGTAATTGTGTTATTATCTTGCTTTATTCTGTAATTGTGTTATTTTCTTTCTTCATTCTGTAATTATGTTATTTTTTTTCTTCATTCTGTAATTGTGTTATTATCTTTCTTTATTCAGTAATTATTTTATTTTATTTTTCATTCAATAATTGTCTTATTTTCTTTCTTTATTCAGTAATTGTGTTATTATCTTTCTTTACTCAGTATTTGTGTTATTATTATCTTTCTTTATTCAGTAATTGTTGTATTTTCTTTATTTAGTAATTGTTTTATTTTCTTTCTTAATTCAGATATTGTGTTATTATCTTTCTTTACTCAGTAATTGTGTTATTATCTTTTTTACTTAGTAATTATTTTCTTTTCTTTTTTTATTCAGTAATTGTTTTATTTTCTTCTTCACGCAGGTATTGTGTTATTATCATTCTTAATTCTGTTATTGTGTTTTTATCTTTCTACATTCAGTAATTGTTTTATTATCTTTCTTTATTCAGTAATTATCTTATTTTTTTTCTTTATTCATTATTTTCTTTTCTTTCTTTATTCAGTAATTGTGTTATTATCTTTCTTTATTCAGTAATTATTTTATTTTCTTTCTTTATTCAGTAATTGTTTTATTATCTTACTTTATTAGGTATTGTGTTATAATCATTCTTAATTCTGTTTTTGTGTTTTTCTTTTTCTTCATTCAGTTATTGCTTTATTTCTTTCTTCACTCAGTTATTGTGTTATTATCTTTCTTCATTCAGTAATTTTGTTATTATCTTTCTACATTCAGTAATTGTGTTATTATTTTTCATCATTCGGTTGTTGTGTTATTATCTTTCTTCATTCATTAATTGTATTATTATTTTTCTTCATTCGGTTACTGTGTTATTATCTTTCAACATTCAGTAGTTTGGTTATTATCTTTCTACATTCAGTAACTGTTTTATTTTCTTTCTTCATTCAGTCACTGTGTTATTATTTTTCTACATTCTGATTCAGTAATTGTGTTATTATTTTTTTCATTCGGTTATTGTGTTATTATCTTTCTGCATTCAGTAATTGTTTTAATTTCTTTCTTCATTCAGTCACTGTGTTATTTTTTTCCTCATTTTGTTATTGTGTTACTTTCTTTTTTCAGTCTGTAATTGTATTATTATCTTTCTTCATTCTGTTGTTGTGTTACTTTCTTTCTTCAGTCTATATTTGTATTATTATCTTTCTTCATTTCGTAATTGTGTTATTATCTTTCTTCATTTCGTAATTGTGTTATTATCTTTCTTCATTCAGTTATTGTGTCATTAACCTTTTTCATTCTGTTATTGTTTTATTTTCATTCTTCATTCAGAAATTGTGTTATTATCTTTCTCCATTTCATAGTTCTGTTATTATCTTTCTTTATGTTGTTATTAATCAGCTACATGAATTATTATTATTATTATTTCTTTGTTGTGCTATTTTGTTAAGTTTGCTGTACTCTGAACTTACTGTAACCTTCTTTGTTATGTTATTTCCTACAATTATTATTGTACTATTTCATCTCACTGACATCTAAACAAATTTTCTCTTTGAGTGTAGTAATAAACAAGGAATGCCAATGCTTAAATAACGTCTGAACTGTTTGAAGACACATTACCTTACTCTTGAAAACTGTGAAAGTTAGGGACACATGAATTGCAATTGGTAACCTTTAATGGAAAAATTGAATATACTCAGTGTTTGTTATTTAAGTGTGCTAGTCAATATACTCAGTGTTTGTTATCTAACTATGCTAGTCAATATACTCAGTGTTCGTTATTCAAGTATGCTAGTCGACATACTCAGTGTTCGTTATTCAAGTATGCTAGTCAACAAACTCAGTGTTCGTTATTCAAGTATGCTAGTCAACATACTCAGTGTTCGTTATTCAAGAATGCTAGTCAATATACTCAGTGTTTGTTATTTAAGTATGCTAGTCAATATAATCAGTAATTGTTATTCATGTATGCTCGCCAATATACTCAGTGTTCGTTATTCAAGTGTGCTAGTCAATATACTCAGTTTTTGTGATTTAAGTGTGCTAGTCAATATACTCAGTTTTTGTTATTCAAGTGTGCTAGTCAATATACTCAGTGTTTGTTATTCAAGTGTGCTAGTCAATATAATCAGTTTTTGTTATTCAAGTGTGCTAGTCAATATACTCAGTGTTTGTTATTCAAGTGTGCTAGTCAATATACTCAGTGTTTGTTATTCAAGTGTGATAGTCAATATACTCAGTGTTTGTTATTCAAGTGTGCTAGTCAATATACTCTGTGTTAGTTATTTAAGTGTGCTAGTCAATATACTCTGTGTTAGTTATTCAAGAATGCTAGTCAATATACTCAGTGTTTGTTATTTAAGTATGCTAGTCAATATAATCAGTAATTGTTATTCATGTATGCTCGCCAATATACTCAGTGTTCGTTATTCAAGTGTGCTAGTCAATATACTCAGTTTTTGTGATTTAAGTGTGCTAGTCAATATACTCAGTTTTTGTTATTCAAGTGTGCTAGTCAATATACTCAGTGTTTGTTATTCAAGTGTGCTAGTCAATATAATCAGTTTTTGTTATTCAAGTGTGCTAGTCAATATACTCAGTGTTTGTTATTCAAGTGTGCTAGTCAATATACTCAGTTTTTGTTATTCATGTATGCTTGCCAATATACTCAGTGTTCGTTATTCAAGTGTGCTAGTCAATATACTCAGTGTTTGTTATTCAAGTGTGCTAGTCAATATACTCAGTGTTTGTTATTCAAGTGTGCTAGTCAATATACTCAGTGTTTGTTATTCAAGTGTGCTAGTCAATATACTCAGTGTTTGTTATTCAAGTGTGCTAGTCAATATAATCAGTTTTTGTTATTCAAGTGTGCTAGTCAATATACTCAGTGTTTGTTATTCAAGTGTGCTAGTCAATATACTCTGTGTTAGTTATTCAAGTGTGCTAGTCAATATACTCAGTTTTTGTTATTCAAGTGTGCTAGTCAATATAATCAGTTTTTGTTATTCAAGTGTGCTAGTCAATATACTCAGTGTTTGTTATTCAAGTGTGCTAGTCAATATACTCAGTGTTTGTTATTCAAGTGTGCTAGTCAATATACTCAGTGTTTGTTATTCAAGTGTGCTAGTCAATATAATCAGTTTTTGTTATTCAAGTGTGATAGTCAATATACTCAGTGTTTGTTATTCAAGTGTGCTAGTCAATATACTCTGTGTTAGTTATTTAAGTGTGCTAGTCAATATACTCAGTTTTTGTTATTCAAGTGTGCTAGTCAATATACTCAGTGTTTGTTATTCAAGTGTGCTAGTCAATATACTCAGTGTTTGTTATTCAAGTGTGCTAGTCAATATACTCAGTGTTTGTTATTCAAGTGTGCTAGTCAATATAATCAGTTTTTGTTATTCAAGTGTGCTAGTCAATATACTCAGTGTTTGTTATTCAAGTGTGCTAGTCAATATACTCAGTGTTTGTTATTCAAGTGTGCTAGTCAATATACTCAGTGTTTGTTATTCAAGTGTGCTAGTCAATATACTCTGTGTTAGTTATTTAAGTGTGCTAGTCATTATACTCAGTGTTTGTTATTCAAGTATGCTAGTCAATATACTCAGTGTTTGTTATTTAAGTATGCTAGTCAATATACTCAGTGTTCATTATTTAAGTGTGCTATCGTTATTTAAGTGTGCTAGTAAATATACTCAGTGTTCGTTATTTAAGTGTGATAGTCAATATACTCAGTGTTCATTATTTAAGTGTGCTAGTCAATATACTCAGTGTTCGTTATTTAAGTGTGCTAGTAAATATACTCAGTGTTCGTTATTTAAGTGTGCTAGTCAATATACTCAGTGTTTGTTATTTAAGTGTGCTAGTCAATATACTCAGTGTTTGTTATTTAAGTGTGCTAGTAAATATACTCAGTGTTCGTTATTCAAGTGTGCTAGTCAATATACTCAGTGTTCGTTATTTAAGTGTGCTAGTAAATATACTCAGTGTTCGTTATTTAAGTGTGCTAGTCAATATACTCAGTGTTTGTTATTTAAGTGTGCTAGTCAATATACTCAGTGTTTGTTATTCAAGTGTGCTAGTCAATATACTCAGTGTTCGTTATTTAAGTGTGCTAGTCAATATACTCAGTGTTCGTTATTCAAGTGTGCTAGTCAATATACTCAGTGTTCGTTATTTAAGTGTGCTAGTCAATATACTCAGTGTTTGTTATTCAAGTGTGCTAGTCAATATACTCAGTGTTTGTTATTCAAGTGTGCTAGTCAATATACTCTGTGTTAGTTATTTAAGTGTGCTAGTCATTATACTCAGTGTTTGTTATTCAAGTATGCTAGTCAATATACTCAGTGTTTGTTATTTAAGTATGCTAGTCAATATACTCAGTGTTCATTATTTAAGTGTGCTATCGTTATTTAAGTGTGCTAGTAAATATACTCAGTGTTCGTTATTTAAGTGTGATAGTCAATATACTCAGTGTTCATTATTTAAGTGTGCTAGTCAATATACTCAGTGTTCGTTATTTAAGTGTGCTAGTAAATATACTCAGTGTTCGTTATTTAAGTGTGCTAGTCAATATACTCAGTGTTTGTTATTTAAGTGTGCTAGTCAATATACTCAGTGTTTGTTATTTAAGTGTGCTAGTAAATATACTCAGTGTTCGTTATTCAAGTGTGCTAGTCAATATACTCAGTGTTCGTTATTTAAGTGTGCTAGTAAATATACTCAGTGTTCGTTATTTAAGTGTGCTAGTCAATATACTCAGTGTTTGTTATTTAAGTGTGCTAGTCAATATACTCAGTGTTTGTTATTCAAGTGTGCTAGTCAATATACTCAGTGTTTGTTATTTAAGTGTGCTAGTCAATATACTCAGTGTTTGTTATTCAAGTGTGCTAGTCAATATACTCAGTTTTTGTTATTCAAGTGTGCTAGTCAATATACTCAGTGTTTGTTATTCAAGTGTGCTAGTCAATATACTCAGTGTTCCTTATTTAAGTGTGCTAGTCAATATACTCAGTGTTCCTTATTTAAGTGTGCTAGTCAATATACTCAGTGTTCGTTATTTAAGTGTGCTAGTCAATATACTCAGTGTTTGTTATTCAAGTGTGCTAGTCAATATACTCAGTGTTTGTTATTCAAGTGTGCTAGTCAATATACTCAGTGTTCCTTATTTAAGTGTGCTAGTCAATATACTCAGTGTTCCTTATTTAAGTGTGCTAGTCAATATACTCAGTGTTTGTTATTTAAGTGTGCTAGTCAATATACTCAGTTTTTGTTATTCAAGTGTGCTAGTCAATATACTCAGTGTTTGTTATTCAAGTGTGCTAGTCAATATACTCAGTGTTCCTTATTTAAGTGTGCTAGTCAATATACTCAGTGTTCCTTATTTAAGTGTGCTAGTCAATATACTCAGTGTTTGTTATTCAAGTGTGCTAGTCAATATACTCAGTGTTTGTTATTCAAGTGTGCTAGTCAATATACTCAGTGTTCCTTATTTAAGTGTGCTAGTCAATATACTCAGTGTTCCTTATTTAAGTGTGCTAGTCAATATACTCAGTGTTTGTTATTCAAGTGTGCTAGTCAATATACTCAGTGTTCCTTATTCAAGTGTGATAGTCAATATACTCAGTGTTCCTTATTTAAGTGTGCTAGTCAATATACTCAGTGTTCCTTATTTAAGTGTGCTAGTCAATATACTCAGTGTTTGTTATTCAAGTGTGCTAGTCAATATACTCAGTGTTCGTTATTTAAGTGTGCTAGTCAATATACTCAGTGTTTGTTATTCAAGTGTGATAGTCAATAAACTCAGTGTTCGTTATTCAAGTATGCTAGTCAATATACTCAGTGTTTGTTATTCAAGTATGCTAGTCAATATACTCAGTGTTTGTTATTTAAGTATGCTAGTCACTGACAACAGCAACATTGTTATTAAGAATATTTTAACAGCATAATGGAATGTAACGTACCCGAGAAGTGGAACCATAAACAGAATACTGCTCAGCACGGTAAAGACTCGAGTAAACCATAATCCCGCCTCCACTTTGTTACTCAGCATAAAACCCTGTAAATACAACAGTACGCACATCTAGACATCTGCATAAAACCCTGTAAATACAACAGTACACACATCTAGACATCTGCATAAAACCCTGTAAATACAACACTACACACATCTAGACATCTGCATATCTATATTTTGGCCCTTTTTTAAAACTTTGTCTCCATTCTCCTCCAAAAACATGTTTTTCCACTTAAAAAAATTAACGGGGTTTAACACTAGTTTAATCACTTGAAGTCAATGAAAAACACAAATGTAGACCTGTAAACTGTTAAAAACATACATACTTGTGATTTGCATTGTTTTTATTTCCCCCCATTTTCACCAATAAACCCCTCCCCCCCAAAAAAAACAACAAAAAAAAACAAAACAAAAAACAACAACACTAATAGTATTTCATGCAACTAATTTTTTGATGTGAAAATCTGAACATTAAATTCGCACATTATACTGTACAGGTCTTTTTTTAAAATTTCTGTTTCTCCCATCCGGCCCAGATGCACATCTGACACAATACAGTTCTAACTAACCCCCTCCCCAATCCCCTGCCAGTCCAGCTCTGTAATGATGGATATACAACATTGTGTGTCATAGTCATTCTTCTCTCATCGCTATCAAGTAGGAATACATGGATGTGCTCAAGTACTGGTTAACCTTTCCTGGAAAGAGTGGTTAGGTTAACTGATCAGCTGGTAAGCCCTCAATGACATAAAATGATGATAAATATTCAAATAAATAAATAAACTGTTTTTCCAAGCCTATGACTTTAGAAGAGAACAGATAGTAGTGCTTTTTTTTATTGATGCATTATGAAATAAAAAGAACAAGAGGTTGCCACTAATTGTGGTCAATATGCTCGTTATGACGAGTTTCTAAACGATTTATTGCTTCAATGCAAATTTCACTTACCAGAACTGTGTTTTGTGGTGGTGGTGGTGGCTGCTGCTGCTGATCTTGTTGCTGCCCTGTGTTAGAATTATCAGAGTCTGCCATTATGAAGTCTAGTGTTCTTCACTCTGGAATCAAACAGAATTATTGTACAAGAATAAATGACTGATTTAATTAACTTGAGTACTACGTCTTACCAGGGGTGTAAAATTATTTTGTATACTACTCGCCCTATAGGACAAGTACTAGTGACCAACAAAAGCTACCTGCCCTTAGTAAATTGTCACTCGCCCTTACATTTTTCATCCTTTTCAATAATCTAGCTTAATTCACCAAGCCACGATTCTTTAACTGGTATCCAGTCATGCAGAACTTTTGTCAGGACGGACATTGGTAAACTAGAAAATGTTCCTTTTTTAGACGAAAGTGCCAATAGTCAATTGTTTGGATGCCGTATTTATTATGTTATTAACAAACAGCAGGAAAATAGCATATATAAAAGATTAATACATCTATTTTATTTATCCATAATAGCGTATAGGACAGCTCTACTATATGCAAATGGGGGGAATAGCTTTCCACTTTAATTGTGCGTGTTCAGCTGTAGAACATTACAAGGATTGTAACTTATCTTTGTTTACATTTTATGCATGTTTCTATATATATTTCCATATTGGGGAGTTTATATATATGTATCTGATACATACAGTTTTGGAATATAATCCGTATCACTTTATTTGTGTAAATTACGTGGATACACGGCCTATATGAAGCAAAAATGACTTGCCCAGCCGTCAAGTATTTACAGATTTTCACTTGCCCGCACAAATGCAAGCTAGTGGAATTTTACACCTCTACTTACCAACAGAAAAATGTTATCATTATGATTATGAAGGCTGCAGGATGAAAGATCACTTTTAATGTAATACAAAAAATACAATACACTAATACACAGACAAGAGATCAGTGGATGTTTCTGGAACATGTGTTTGATTGAGTAGTGGCTGCATTGTTTGTAAAGGGAAAAGGGGTGTAAAGAGAAGATATTTTTTAACATAGTTTGCTTCTTCGCAAAGCACTTCCAAAAATTGCCGTCTATGTTCCAAGTCTCATTGGTTTCCCTTCCACACTCTTGAAGATCAAAACATGGATTTGGTAATAGACAGAATCAAAGGGCAATAATTGTAAAAAATTATTGAAACAAAACACAAAGACAATATGCACATCTCCAATCGGTAGCGATGCATCCTAGAAAGTTTCATAAATTTCCAATTAGAAGTTTTAGAGTTATAGTGTGGACAAGGATTTATTAATGGACAGAATCAAAGGGTAATAACTCTGTAAAAAATTATCGAACTGAAACATAAAGACAATGTTTACATCTCAACTTGGTTATGCTGCAACCTAGCAAGTTTAATAAATTCCCAACTAGTAGATGTAGAGAAATAGCTTGGACAAGGATCTGGTAAGGATGGAATCAAACTGCTATGTAATGCCTTTTAAAGGACAGTTGCTACCACCACTCCTTCTTACCCCCCAGCATTTGCTTGTGAAATCAACTCCAGTGAACCTTGCCACAGCAGAGACCAGGGAGGAGATTAATATAAATGTATAAACTGTATTTATCATTTTTACCTGCACTTATTTTACATCTCACCTTACCATGTAAATGTGCTACTGTACGACAATGTTCAGGGTAAACCCAGTATAAAATTTGATTAATGAAGTACATGTACTAGCAAGGAATTACAGAGGTTTCGTACCACAACAATTTCGTACCAATTTGACAGGTTTCATACCAAATATAGATTAATGAATAAACTTTATAGCATTTCACATCATGATTAGGTGTGATAGTATTGGATTATTATTATTTGGTGTTAAACTGTAACTATATACTTATAGTTATATAATATTTATTATATTAACGAGAACATAGATACATTTATCATAAATATACATAATATATCCCTTGTATACCTAATACTGCGAATGCCTGTATGATAACAATATACCGCACATGCGCAAAGCTACAACTTCCGTTAGCATCAGCATTTGTTTACTTTTCGTACCAGCAACTGTCAAACTATTTCAACGTTGAATTATGTTGCTTCTGCGGGTAAGTTCAGTTTTTGTTTCATGAAAATTAATAAAAAATAAACAGTTTCCTGTATAATCCATGTCATTTTCTTTCATTTTATTTGCAAGAAAACTGTTTTTATCATCCCTGCCAAACAACAACAGGTGCGTGCATTAATGACGTCACAAACCTCTGGCCAAAAAAGTCTACTCAGTTAAATTTCCAACCAATATTTATAGTGTGGGTTCTATTTTTTTTTTACATGAATTTCTCACTTTTGTAGTTTTTTTTCAGCTTCCAACCATAACCAATGTAAACAGGTATGGCAAGAAGAGACAGTACAAGCCACCACTTCTCTCTTTAGCCTATGAAGAGGTTACTGTAAAAGGAGCATCAGTCCATAAGGCTGCTAAGATGTATGGCATCCCTGCTAGCACACTGTGAGACAGGTTTCGTGGTCCCTTTCAGCCAGCCCCTAATGGTAACTTTCATGTAAACCCAGGGCCTTCTACCACTCTCACATTTGAGGAAGAGAAGAATCTTGCTAACCATGCCATGTACACAGCCAGTATTGGTTATGGCTATTCAAGGTCAGAGTTCTTGGCGCTTGCAACTGATTATGCCACCAGTCTTGGGAAGAAAAAACTATTGATCCTAAGATTACACAGTCTTGGTATGATGGATTCAAAGACCGCCATCCAGATATCATACGGGCAAAACCACAAAAGTTGTCTCTGATCCGTGTAAAGAACACATCAGATGAAGTTCTTGACAAGTATTTTACAGCACTGGATAAAGAAATGATTGAAAACAATTTAGTAACAAAACCTGAAAACATTTGGAACATAGATGAGACTGGTCTGATGATGGAACATAGCCCCTCCAATGTTATATGTGGTAAAGGAACAGCGACTCAAGCAGTCACCTGTAACAGAGGCAAAACTGTTACAATACTTTCTGCCGGTAATGCAGTTGGAACTTGCATTCCGCCATTTAACATCTTCCTAGGGAAACGTTTGAATGATAGTCTTTTGGATGGTCAATTCCTTATGCTACATACACCGTTACAGAAACCGGATGGTCAAATTCTGTCGTGTTCCAAGATTATTTGGAGAGACATTTCAATAAATTTGTTCTCAACAATGGGTCTCCCAATCTGCTTTTACTTGATGGACACAAGTCGCATGTTAATTTGAACCTCAAAGAATGGGGAGAAGCACACAATCTTATTTTCTTTATGATACCTCCACATACGTCACATGTAACCCAGCCAATGGACGTGGGCTGTTTTAGACCACTAAAATGAATTTATTACAGCGAGTGCCAGTTGTTTATGAGGAAGACACCCAGGGCTCATATCAACCGTCTTAACATTGCGCCAATATCGAGTGTTGCTTACAATGAAGGAATGACACCTGCCAATTTGATATCTGCTTTTCGAAAGTCTGTCATCTTTCCCATGCAGAGAAATCGGATTAGTTCTCTCAAGACTTTGCAATCCACAATCTACAGAAGTGACAAAACAGCACAAGTTGAACAAGAAAGTGAGAACCTGCCAGAAGAAAATGAAACAACAAAATTGTGCTTTTTTGGAACAAGAAAAATTACAAAAGTTACTGTTCCACAAAAGAAAAGAAGAAGTCCATTTTACAAGGCACCATAATGATTCATCAAATCAGCACCTTCTCACCAGGCCTGCACTTAAGGAATGTCAACACCAAAGAACAAAAAAATAAAGAAAAGTTCAACAAAATCAACCAAGAAAAGTAAGAACAATAAAGTTAAAGAGTCCTCACCTCAACTAGGAACATCTGGACTGAATGCATCAAGATCTGGTATACCAGTCGACAGTGACACCAACTCTGACTTCAGTGAAGAAGTCAATAAAAGTGAACTGTGCATAATATGCAAGAAATTGTCACCTGACAATTTCACACATGCTTATATAGTGGAATTTCTAAACTGGGGACAATGTGACAGTTGTAATGGTTGGGTACACCTAAAATATTGTACGTCAGTAAGAGTACTGAGAAGGGGTCAATCATATTTGTGCACTCTCTGTGACAGGGAAAGTTCATTAAACTGATAAAAAATAATACCATTAAAACAAATTGAATGTAAAAACTTACTGTTTATGTTGTTTTAAATGTTTAATTATATTTTTCGTACAGGACTTGCTTCATATTGGTTGGAAGTTTGGCACAGTACCAGTATTTTTCCCTGCTGACACAGTTTCTAGCAATCTGATTGGCTGATTCGCGGTTTTAAGTATCATGGGATAAAATCAATATGGCTGACTGCACATCAGAAAAACCGCTGTCGTTTGTTAAAAGTCTAATGATAACTAAGCACACTTAAGTAACTTTATTACTGTTTCTTATTGATGCCATTACTTACATGGTTGACAAAGTGTTGGATTCGCGGTAATAGGTATGACCAGTATACAACACACACAAAATATATTTATATATATGTCAGTGATTTTATATCAATATTACGATCTACTTTCTATACATGTACAGGAAATATGAATTATATTAAACAAAGTAAAGTAAATATTTCATATATGGTACGAAACCTCCTTTAGTGGTATGAAACCACCAGTGGCCGTATTCACCAACCATTCTTAAGAATATTCTTAGACTTTAACTCAAGAACAAAATTTGAAAGTCAAATAAACCTTTAAAATTACTCCATCAGTCATGGTAAACTAGACATACAAGGTTGAAACTTGGATTTTCAACCTCGAGGTCTAAGAATATTCTTAAGAATTGTTATTGAAATTGTAGTGATATGAAACAACCAACAACCCTAGTAAGAACCAAAAAAAGATAACTGCTGTTCTGCATTCAGTACAAAGTTATGGCCAAGTTAAAAACACTGGACTTGGGCAAACTATTTTTTGTAAAGTTTTTATGACTTTTTTTTATTTTGTCACTCCTTATGTCCGAAAATACGTACATTCCGACTACTGTTTGTGAAGAAACTTTTGGTAAATTATCGATTTAATTTTAGAGTCAAAACGTTTTTATAACCCGATCGATAGATATATAATGAACAAATACAAATGGTAGCAAACAGAGTCTCTGAGAATAACTCACACTTGTTTATGTATCTCTGTGATAATCAATGATGCGACGAACAAGATTTTACATCGAATGTGCCGATGTAATATAGAAGAGCTCCAAAGATAGACAATTTTTGAAACCGGTGAACATAATAATGACTAACTGTTAGAATGACTTCGTTGTTTTTGTCCATTGAATAGATTGATTGATTGAATAGTAAGCGTCATTTTTATCCCATCGAAGGCTAATTTACGATCAGATAACCTAACCACTGCTTCATGGGATCATGAAAGGTAACCAGTACTCTAGCACATCCCATCTACACACGAAACTGATAAATGCCCCACTTGAATCAGCGGCGAGAGACGAATGATAATGAGACACAATGTTGTATATCAACCATCACAGAGACTGTTGGCGGGCGGGGCTTCGAACTCACTACCCCTGTATTCATAGTCAGACGCCGCTCTATCGACTGAGGTAATCGGGCACGGCATAATCTTTGTAAATTCACTGCAGAGGTACATCTAAAAAATGCTGCTTAATAACACAACAAAGATGTCGGGCTATCCTCAAATTAAAGAGTGAATATTAAATTATGTTTCGTTTTTGCCAGTGACTTATTTTTTGTTTTTTTATCAAGGACTTATATAGAATAAATCCTTGTTTATGAAACTGTACAAAACACATGGCATTTAAAAATTATAATGTTTTAAATATACTGGACTATTTCATACATTTCCCAAGAGTTATCCGATCATTGCCCCTGCGCTTTTTCATGATATTGAAGATGACTCAAATTACTTTCCTTCGACCGTGATAAAACATACATGTATCGCTCTGCTCTGACACTAAGATCAAGTAGGCGTGGCGTATTATATGCCCTCGGGATATATCTAATCGTTTTCACAAGGACTTATATAAGTCCTTGGTTTTAATAAGCAAGTTTTGGTGGTTTTGCTGTGTGGTATAAATAAGAAATTAATGAATTTTACTTAAACGCTAAAATCATTTGATTAAATCTAATGTGCAAAGTTATAACATAGATTAATGATTTTAATTACAAATTTCAATATACTTTGATACAGTTTATTTGATTATCAATCAACAGATAAAGATTGGTTATTTTGTGTTACTGTAATTAATAAATTTATTACGGTTAGTAGATTATATAAACTTATATTTGAAAGAGACATAATGACAATAAAACATAATGTCGTAAATCAATCATCACAGAGACTGGTGTCGTCGGGCATTCGAATTCACGACCCGAATGTTGATAGTCGGACGCATTACTGTCTGGGTTAACGAGGCAAGTGCAGTGATATTCAAATGATGTTTTAAACTTCATGTTGTTATTTTTTAGAATATAATTATTATGGTTGTTTGAAAAAGACATCTTTATATTTGCGCATGCGGTTTTAATAAAGCCTAAAACGGTATTTGACCGAAATCCATTTTTAACAACTTCTTTTAAGTACCTCGTGTTATAATATCATAAGATTATATTGTTACAACAGATTAATACTTTTCGCATACCACTTTGATATACAGTAGAACTTTGTTGGCTCGGATACGGATGGCCGGAACACCATACATGGCTCGAACCATTTATCTGGCCCGGCCGAAATACTATTTAATTCTATTAATCTACCTCCGATGGTTAGAACACCGAGTCAAACTAGAAGTTAGGTCCAGCCAACATATTTACCTGTATTTTAACATTCTTCGTTCAAACTTTTTTGTTCAGTCCCGTCGGGGTCAATTCATCAAAGTTCTACTGTATTCATCTTTATATACTTGGAATAAGTTCTATCGTTCCGATACAACACAGGAAATTAATAAATGATTTGCACTTGCTGTGGAAAATCTACCAAATATAATGTTTTTCAACCATTTACAAGAGTTATGCACTTTTTTTCAACACAGGAACAAAAATAGTCTGAACATATGCTATGGTAATGTAACTTTGCATAATAAGTATATATACTTTTCAGAAATAGTTTTAAGTGAAAATTGCAGCGTGTCCCTTTAAAGTATTTTAGTAAGTGAATAAATATGAATGGCTGATATATTACGCAGTAGATTTACAAATCGCTTTGCTATGATTAGTAATACCGCAATTATCTAAAGTTTTTATATTCCTTCTATTGTTTCACGTTTAATAAAGTAACACTCAAACATTCACAAAATATTTTTTACAGATCATTTCACGTTAGTACGCTATTGAAACACGCGATATGTTTTAAAATAGATATTTAACAATACAATGTGCAAAATCATTCATATCAATATCAAAACTTCCCTAGCTGCAGTAAAGTACAATGTCAATATTGGTGGTAATGGTCGTCTCTACCTGTAAACAAGTCAATTATGTTATTGTAGAGATTTGCATTTTTAGTCAGTTAGTCACTTACAGGTGTTGTCATAAACCGCCCTGCAACAGTCTCCGTGATGATTGATAAACGACATTGTGTCTCATTATCATTCGTCTCTCACCACTGATTCAAGTGGGAAAGTTATCAGTTACTTGCGGAGACGGGGTGTGCTCGAGTACTGGTTAATCCCAGGAAACAGTGGTTAGGTTAACTGATCGTCTGTTAGCCCTCGATGGCATAAAAATGACGCTAAATATTCAATCAATCAATCAATCATAATCATTTGAATAAGAACAGAATTTTTATTCAATATAACTTGAACGTATATAGTTCATCGTTATTTACACAAACAATACAATACATGCATGCAGCAATACGAGCAAATCATTTGAATAAGTGACTTACGAAAGGTGATTATACATGTACGAAGTAAGTTGTTTAAAGTATTATTACCAACACATTTAATTAATAAAGCAATCCCATATTTAAGAAATACACAAATTTGTAGAAAACCGCTAATATTTCTTTTTTTCCCGCTTTATTATCTGTTTATAAAACTGTGACATATTTTATTTGCATATAAACACGTATTAGATTATATATTATGTATATATTTCAAATACAATTATAGGCAAAAGTGACTGGCCACACGTTCTCTCAACGCTAGATACGGCCATTATAATGATTGAATCACTGATCATGTGCATTTGCACATTTTTCTAAATTATAGCCTATTTGTTTCTGATGAGAAACTGTACACAGCTCAAGTCAAGAAAATTAAATTGCATTCTGTTTTGTTCATATGTATCATTGTGGCTTATGCATGTCGTAAGAAGCGACAATTTGAGTTATACGATAGATTTTGCTGAAACTTTGCAGTTCTGCAGGTATCAAGGTTCTAGTTTCATTCTGCATATTCATTTGTTGATGTATTTATTTTAATCTGTATGTTAATTTGTTTTTTCTTGTACATGTAGAGCGAACCTGGAATCTTCCTTCCTGTTGGCGTCGAATAACCTATAATGTGTTGATAGGCCGTAAAACCCTATTCATTCATTACTGTTCATTTGTAAAACAAACATATATATAGGCAGAGACGTATGTGTTTCAAAAAATCGATAAACTTATTGCATCATTTTTAAGGGAAACTATCACACGAACGGAAAACCCAAGTTTATTATAGATTTTACTATATTTAACTAACTAAAAGTGTTTTATTGGATAACACGCAATTGACCTGGCAAGAATTTAAATTTGTCCTTGATTATTATCTAATTATTTAAAAGTTTAAATGATTGGAATTGAATCAAACTTGGATATGCCTAGTCAGCAGACTAGTCTCTTTTATTCTTTCCCTCTCTTTACTTCCTTCTTTCTCTACTAATTATCTTACTCATCTTTTTCATTTTCCACTAAATATTCTTCTAGCACTCCACTGGTGATAATACTCAAGTTGAGGATATACCAGTTTACCGGCAAAAGCAAAGTTCATGATCTCTTCATCCAAGAACTTGTATAGTTCCTTGCTACATTTTAGACAGCAGACAAGGTCGCAAACGAGTTCATTTCAAATTCATTATTCTGGATTATGCGGCTTTCAATGACAACAAAATAACACTTTATATTTCGTCAAGTGTTAACCCAATACAAGTTATAACTGGTACATAGTTGGGAACATACCGACATAACTGAGAAAGAACGAAAGCAAAACGTTGACCCTATCACTATACCAAATACAAGAATTTAAACTAAAGGACAAAACAAGCATATATTTTCTTTGATCTAATCTGCATCTGTGCTAATTTGGGATCCCACGTTTTACGTCACACTACTTCATAAGAGTCATCTTCATGAGTGATCCTGGTATTGGCTGATCGACAAATACTGACTTTAATAATCTAAGGTAAAATAGAAATTTATATATGTATATACTATTAATTGTTATGTTTAAGTATTAGGTAAATATTGAATATTTGTCAGGCAGCATCCTAAAACGATAGTGATGTTAAATACATATTTGTGCATGTGTATAATATTAGTTTTAAGTATTAAATAACATTTGTCAGACAGTATCCTAAAACGAAAGTGATGTTAAATACATATAATTTTAAATGGTTTTGTAATTATGTTTGATTACCAGTTTTTCACTTGGACTGTGATATATGTGTGTATGTTTGTAGTTCATATTATTGTATGTCTATGCCAATTTAAATTAATTTTGATTTGTAATTGGCCATAGGCAATGATTTGCTGATATGCCAATAAGATTGCAAAGTTATAATATTAATTTTCATATTTTAAAGCTACATTAGATAAATATTGATTGTTTGTCAGGCAGCATCCTAAAACGAAAGTGATGTTA
The DNA here is from genome assembly GCA_029582155.1 of Panopea generosa. Taxonomy (NCBI): domain Eukaryota; kingdom Metazoa; phylum Mollusca; class Bivalvia; order Adapedonta; family Hiatellidae; genus Panopea; species Panopea generosa. Next base: position 84,268,612 of record CM055896.1, read on the forward strand.
AATACATATAATTACAAATATATTTTGACCCGGAAACTAATAAAACTCAAATTTATTTTTGGCAGTTTATTTTTCTCATAAAACATCTTTTAAACATAGGCAAAACACTTCCAGTAGTATTATCTTTAACCAGGGTGATGGGAATCGAAAACATGACACAGTCTTAACATTACTTTTAGTTTGTATCACTTTTACAGTGTTTAATATATGGAAATCTTAGAGTAGGCCTATTTGGTCAGCAAATTTCAGGGGATCTTAATATATATATATATATATATATATATATATATTGTATAATATATAAGGATCATTTCTTAATATTTTTGAAACCTCATTCAAGTTCCTAACCAACGGGCAAGTACAAAGCATGTCGTTTAGCTCAATGGAGGATATTCACCTATTGAACATTTTTGGATATGGGGCCTACTTCACCCCCTCCCCTGCCCCCCCCCCCCCCCACCAAAGAAAAAAGAAAAAAAAAGATGGTCTCTTAATCTAAGATGACCACCAAACTGACGTAAAATATACCATATGTATGTAGGAATAAAATGTTAGTTTAAGAAGCCTGCCGTTTGATACAGGGGTATTCACCTACTAGTGAACAGTTTTAATATACTGCCATTTCATTTATTCCAAGACAGCAGTCAAATTCAAGATGGAGGCCACACAAATGTGTATCACATGACATCTTTGCAGTTTTATTGCAATGATGTCATAACATGATAAATAATACTAGTGATTTTCAACATAAGTCAAAATAGATCGGTCGGTCTTTGGGTCAACCTTGGCAGTTGCTTCGATGGGTGCCGTTTCAAAGGTTGAACGTTGATTTTAAATGTCACAGTCATCAAGTCGGGTCGAAGCAAGATATTCGACATAAACATATTTAATTGACTTAAACTTAACAAATTTCTCATTATTATATAAACAATTACCACAAATTTTGTACATGGCAGATATAGGCATTAGGAACATTTTGCAAATGTATAAAATATATATATATGTATCTCTTAAATATAATATATTAAGTTTCATATCAAACAACAAATAATATATGATTTATCCTTATACTCTGAGTATTTTACCCAATTAATTAAATATTAATTAAACACATACATAGCATATGTTGACATAGCTTCAGCGGGAATGTGCTATTAGATTTATGCCATCATACACGATAGAAAGGAAAATAAAATAAAAAACAACAACAAAAAAACAACAAAAAAACACAACAAAAACAGCAACAAACAAACAACAAATAACAACATGCAAAATTGAGGTAATTATAAAACTGAAATTGAGTGAAAACATATAACATGCGCAGAAGCTACATGTACTGTATGGAGGGTAATATCCGCCATAATTCAGATTGCTTAATTACATATTTCAACTTATTTATCGCAAATTTAAATTAACTCAAGTGGCAACTTCTAACTTCTATTTGCATAAACTTCATGTTACAGGTGAGAAAATACAAACTACATTCACTTAAACGACAATGTTTACTCATTTGTTTGTAAAATGCATGTTGCAAATTGGTATATACAAATCCCATTCACTTAAATGCTTTTCTTATGGCTTTTACATATTTTAATTTGTGTTAATTACATATTGCAAATTATAGTACTATTGTTTATCCTAAAAAAGAAATTGTTTAATGTAAAAAAGGCTATCTTTTTAGTAATTTCTGTAATTCTATATATCATAACTTACAGAGCCACCTGGCGTCTGATTTTTTCTAACGTCAAGTGGCGCTGTCTTTTCAAACCTCAACAAAACCAACTACTGCTCCCTTCAACAGTAGCGTACATTATCGGCAATCATTCAGCATTTTATGAAACTGATTTATTTCCTTAAATCTGAATTTTTGAATGAAAATAAAGTTTGTAAGTTAAGCAACCCAGAAACACACGAACCTTTTGTATCAAATTTAAATAAATAAATTGATGAGGGCTCTCTCCATAAAACCACAGGCTACAATATAGAACGACTGTAGAACGGTTCAGTAGCAGATTCAGGGTGGATAGAACACTCGGCGCACGCTCCCTAAACTAAACCAAGTACAGTTAAATCGATTGAACATTCGGCGCTAGTACCGGCCAAAACATAGCACGCCCCCTTTAAATTGTATATTCTCTCCCACAAATCACGACTTATCCGCCCGCCCTGATACACACACGTGTTGAACTATGATATCACGAATGCGCCGCAAATGCTTACATAACCATTGCTAAATAAGTGTAGGAGAGGAGGTGCAACAATTTCTAGCTCTAAGGGAGACTGGCCTTAATTTTCATGAAAAAAAAAAAGAACAACATAAATTATTTTACCAAAACAATCTTAGGGTAATAATTTACAAAAAACATGTCCATGTGTGCTTTTTAACGTGAATCCTGAATCCAGGCCTATGCATATTGTTTTATACTATATTTATTTAGACCTACCTTGTACTGAGCCTTGTACCAATCCATGGGATATATGTACCAATGTCGTTCATGTAGTGCAGTTATAAACATGTCTGCAAACGTTTAAAAATCAAAAGTATCCAAAAGGTAAACAATACAATATAAAAAAATATTATCCGAAAGGTTGACTGGAATTCAGCACTTGGTGTCTCAAATATCAAAATGTTTCAAATCCCGCTTCTATTAACGATATCGACAGCTCTTAGGCACATTGTCTATATATATTATATAGATACACACACCCTCATTACCCCCCCCCCCCCCCCCCCCCTCCCCCTCAAAACACACACTAAAAATTACCCCCACCCTCCACTAACACACCTCCCATCACGGAAAAATAAAACTCGCCGTCACGGAAAAATTAAAACAACAAAATATATTCATATAACAATTAGAGATATTAAAACAAAACAAAAAATAGGAATAAGGGATCAGACATATGGTTGTATGATCCATGATTATTTCTTTTATTATTGGGTCAGGTAAAAGGACATCGATGCAAGTGATCCCGTTTTTTGAGCGACGTATGTGCAGGCGCTTTTTGTCCGCTTGACGCTTTTTGTCCGCAACACTTTTTATCCGCAGAAAAAATAGAAAAAACGTCAACTTTTGTCCGCATGACGACTTTTATCCGCAGAAAATTTGGAAAAATGACGCTTTATGTCTGCATGACGCCTTTTGTCCGTAGAAAAAATAGAAAAATGACGCCTTTTGTCCGCACGACGCCTTTTGTCCGCAGAAAAAATAGAAAAATGACGTCTTTTGTCCGCATATCGCCTTTTATCCGCAGAAAAATTAGAAAAACGTCGACTTTTGTCCGCATGACGCCTTTTGTCCGCAGAAAAAATAGAAAAATGACGCTTTTTGTCCGCATGACGCCTTTTATCCGCAGAAAATTTAGAAAAACGTCGACTTTTGTCCGCATGACGCCTTTTATCCGCAGAAAATTTAGAAAAATGACGCCTTTTGTCCGCATGACGCCTTTTGTACGCAGAAAAAATAGAAAAATGACGCATTTTGTCCGCATGACGCCTTTTATCCGCATAAAATTTAGAATAACGTCGACTTTTGTCCGCTTGACGCCTTTTATCCGCAGAAAATTTAGAAAAATGACGCCTTTTGTCCGCACGACACCTTCTGTCCGCAGAAAGTTTAGAAAAATGACGTCTTTTGTCCGCATGACGCCTTTTGTCCGCAGAAAAATCAGAATAACGTCGACTTTTGTCCGCATGACGCCTTCTATCCGATTGTTGTAGTACAGTTTCATTTTAAAAATGTTTAGGTTACATTGAGGCAGTGAAACACGGGGTAAGTAGGAACAAGGACAGTAACTGATATATAGTAATATTCGTATTAAATCCATTTGACGAAGAATAGATAGGCACCATCATTATAAGTGATCAGCAAAATTGGAATGGTGGCAGATGAAGAGTGCTAACGATATTTATTAAGAAAAAATAGTTTTCGTTTCTTCAATAGTGTTTTCACCGTTTTAGCTGTACAAGCGCTTAGTATCAATTATATGGAATACAGTTATCTTTAATTTTAGTATACACGAATTAAATCTGCATATCTGCAAGATAATATATACTTTGTTCAATTTAATGTCACAGATAATTTGTGGTCGAGGCAAGTTAGAGCAAAGTGGTGGAGGCATGTTGTAACAGTATTTCAACTCAGTAAATATACTCCATTTATTTCTTTCATATATATGTAATAAACTTAAACAGTTGTAGATATATTTCAATCGTAAGCACGTTATATACATGTATATGCATGTTCTAAGTGCATGTTGATCTACAGAAATCTAGACCATGGTGACACAACTATCCATTTCAAGCGACCAAATAGTGAATGCGTTTTATTTAAAACATTCTGAAGGACAGATGGAAGATGGAAGATGTTCATATAAAGGCATATTTCAAAAGAGATCGTGCTTTTATTTTAGCAATTTTACTGCTTTTATTGGTGGTTGTAAATGTAAAATTGAAAAAAAAACAAGCAATAAGAAGTTTGATTTACGTTTTTCTATCTTCTGATTTGTAAAGGAGAAACTCTTCAAATTAGAGGTTAGGGTTAGGGCTAGAATTAGGGTAAGTGTTAGCGTTAGATTCATGATGAATATCGAATATCAAAGACGAATATGAAACTAACTTAAATCTACCGAAAATAAAACACTGTATTATTTTCAGATCGTTAGTTTCTGGATGACCATGGGATTTATTTACAAAATAAAAGGATTATAAGTATATGAAAAAGGTACAGTTATGTTGTTTTAACTTGGATATGTCAATCACTGTTTCCATTACCGAAAAAAATCCATAGTTAGAATATAGCATTAAACACACTATTTTTTTGCTTAAAAACTGTCCGATCTAAGAAGACCAAATTTTATTTTTATGTCTGATGAACCACAGAGACGTGGCCGAGACGGCAAGTAACGTGCTTGCATTTTTAACAGGAGAAATAAGATAATATTGTTATGAGTTATGGCCCTTGATTTGTCAATAATTACATTAGAATGTATACTCTAGCAACCGTAGTTTTCAATTGATCTTCACCAAAGCTGCACAATATTTATTTGATAATGATTATATCTCATACATTTTCTTGAACTGGCCAAATTAAATCATTTATGTATGGTTTACGGCCCTTGAATTGTCATATATTGCCCTATCTGACCTAATGTGCAGCCCTAGCAACCGTATTTTTCACTGGATATTTACTAAACTGGCGCTGATCTCGGGCAATTTCTTGAACTGACCGAACGGTCTATTGACCTTGTATTAATATTATATTAGTATTCAAAGTATAATCTGACATTATGTGCACCCTAACACTCGCATTTTGTTCACTTGACCTTAACAAAACATATACAGTAGTTATACAATCATAATATCTCAGACGAGTTCTAGAATTGACCAAATCGAAAAATAAATGTCTGAATTATAATTTCATTTTATATACATAAAAGAGAGCTTTTTTCATATTGTTTGGACTCTTACACCAACATGTATTATTCGATATTTGTCCCAAACTAACACTGTGACAGTAGTTACATACCTTTATAGCTCGGATATTGGTAAAAAAAAAGCTTTATTAGAACAATTGTGCCTAGCTATATAAAAACCCTTCTAGTCACGTGGGAGCTAAGGAGCGAACACGAATGAACATTATTTATCTGCTGTAAAGTGTCTAACATTTTCGTGGATAAAATAAAAATTACTTCAGTTATATGTTAGAATGTAACACACTGATTTCAATCTTAAAATATTTTGTGTAAACTCTGTTTGAATAATATGCTGTGTAATAGACTCAGATCTTTTTTTAAAATTTAATTTGGGATATAATTTTCTATAAAACAAGCGATGTTCAAACTATCCCCCAATGCTTTGGCAAATTGGAACATTTCAGTTCGCCATTTGTGTCATTTTGTGAAACAATCAATTATATAAATATAAAATCGTTAAACTTAAATGACAAGAGAAGCCAGATATTTATGATGTGCTAATAATATATGAATGTATGTAAAACAAATATGTATACATTGTGACAAATGCAATTTTCATTCCCACTTGTCCCGGTTTCCACTACAGTAAATCGCAAACGGTACCTAAAGTTAAATAACAATAATAATTAATATTACGAAATAAAATTTCAGTGCATCATTGAACTTAGCAAATGTTTTTGGAGAGAATTTTCATATCTTTCCGTTTGACTTAAGAAATAACCATTTTTATAAATATTTTTAAATTGGATAGCCATCGGTGCACTTTAGCTTGTTTGTTTGAATATTAAGCGCAATTGTATGTCATTCATGGCTAACAGACGATCATTACTCGAAAATATCCATCTCCGCAAATGTCTGATAATATTCTCACTAAAATCAGCGGCGAGAGAAAAACGATACTGAGACGTAATGCTGTACATCAGTCATTGCGGAAACTATTGCCGGGCGGAAATTCGAACTCACGACCCCTTGATTGATTGTCAGACGACATAAGCGGTGTAATTATATTTTTAGATTCTCGTAGTCTTGATCATATTCAAAACGTCGTTTGTCTTTAGAAGCGTCGAACGAATCACATTTATTGACATTTATTTATGCTGGTATAGTTGACAAAAACATTGTAATATATGAAAAAGTGCTTCATCTTTCTTAATTTAATTATTCGTTTTTAGCGGACATGCATAGTTCAAAGATCGTAATCTCGTTTGATCTAAACGCAATTTTGCGGGGGATCCACCTGGGGTTGGTGTCTAATTATCTCAAGCTCAGATTGTATTAACATCTGGGCCGGTTTCACTAATAATCTCAAGCTCATATTGTACAACCACCTGGACCGGTTTGACTTAACATCTCAAGCTCAGATTATATAACCACCTGGGGCTGTTTTTTTAATAATTTAAGCTCAGACTGTATAACAACCTGGGACCGGTTTCACTAATTATCTGAAGCTCAGATTGTATAACCACCTTGGACTGGTTTCACTTATTATCTCAAACTCAGATTATATAACTACCTGGCGCTGATTTCTCTAATTATCTCAAGCTCAGATTGTATAAACATCTGAGCCGGTTTCACTTATTATATTCAGCTCATATTGTATAACCAGCTGGAACCGGTTTCACTAAACATCTCAAGCTCAGATTGTATTATAGAGTACATTTTAGGCCATTTTGGGGTAATACTTTTTCTTCAAATTTCTTCAATTTTTCTAAATAAAACCTTAATAAATTTATATTTTTGCTTAAATTAAACAAAGAAATATGGAAGTTAATAAAATAAAATAAATATTTAAGTTTTAACATTTTTGATATATATTAGTAAGATATTATCTTCTCAGACTTTGAAATGTCTAATTGATACCTGTGACAACTAGCTTAATTGATTGTTAAGCATTGAATCTACTTAGTGACAAGTCATAAAGGGATACTTATCATCCTATCTTTTTAAGCTGGTTAAAGGTTCGCAAGTTTCTTTATTCACTAAATTTTTGGAAAAACACACGCTTGGCTCAAATTCTTCTGGCTAAGTCTGCGTAAAACCCATGCGCACCAAGTTTGTTAAACCCCTAAAATATTCGGGTGACGGTGAAGTCGGTAAATGACAATCTCGGTAAAAAGGATTTATATAGTAAATGGATTGGTGACCTCGGTAAAAAGGTAATTATATAGTACAATGTATTCAATACATGTTTTTAATTATGGCACCGTGTGATCAGCATCCAAGCTAATGTCGGGTTTTAGTCATAATCGGTAATGAAACTGAGGTTGGTTATTTTGTAATTGTAATGAAGACGGCGATATACTCAGCATCAAAATACATTTAAGAACTGTATATGATCTACATATTTGCAAATTCAAACAAATCAAATTAAAAGAAAATGCATTTGTAGTTATTTATCTGAAATGATAAGCCATGTTTAATGTCTGATTTTTCTCGATTAATATACTGAGTCACTCGGTGTCTTCATTTGTAATACAAAAACAAAACAAACAAATCACTATATCCAAATCATTTATTGCTTCTTAGAATACACATATATTGTTTATTGGCAAATACAACGTAAACATCATTTCCCATATGACCGTAAGATCAGTATCCACACTGCCGATGTTTTATCACACCTCATTAATGAGGCGAGTGAAGGTGACAAAACGTATCCACGGTAGGTGTGATATTCACTATTGTACTATATAATTGCCTTTTTACCGAGGTCACCAATCCATTTACTATAAAAATCCTTTTTACCGGGATTGTCATTTACCGACTTCACTGTAAAACAAATATTCTTATTCCGGGGCCACCTGGTTTTCTCGATTTTGATTGGTTAATACATCACGCCGAGGATAGAGTACAAAACTCCAAAGTTTCCCTTGTACGGCAGTCTGTTTTTAACATCTGCTGTGCAAGGAGTAAATAAAGTTTAAGATATATAAATATAAACTTGGAGTTCATTATATGTCATCTCTATCTTCAGGTAAGTGATATTTTTACTCACTATGTATATTTGGTTTCTTTGGAAATTGATCTTGTATTTTATCGTGTATTTCTGTATTTCATTTTCTTCATATTTTTATGTAAAGTTTTCATAACCAGACTATTGAGATATAATTAACATCATTTAAACTTAACTTTTTGATTACCAGCGAGTCTGAAAAAAAATCTTTACTTTGACTCGAATTGGTGCTCCTTTATAAAATAGAATTTCTTCATTTGTCTATAGTTATTTCCCCTGAATTACTCTTCAGTTAAAGAAGTCTCGCGACAGAGGGAAACTATTATCCTAAGAGGCATAGTGCCACCATTGCAAAAAGGAAGTGCTTCCGTGGGGTAATCGCATAATGGCGGTTATAAATAATCCTCAATTCTTCTTCTTTAAAAATGCATTTTCCTTATTTTAATGCTCATTTTTTTATTTGAATGGCATTATTGATGTATTTTGAACATTTTGATAGCATTGTCATGTTTGAATTGTGAATTTAGAAAAAAAAAGGATGCTTGGAAATTGGGGTATGAATTCATGATTTCGGAAGTCTACTTTCACTTTGTCACCAGTGTACACACTGAGCAGAAAAAAATCTCTTATATGACACATGACCCCTACTTTTCTCATCATATTTTGATAGTGCAGAGGTTGACAAACAGTAAAATGTAGGTTTCACTTCTTTCATTTGGGACCCTCTATGAATGACAAGCCTTCAAACTTTTATTATTTACTATAGAATAAAGAACAAAAATCAATGGTGGGGTTACACCTATAAGAGAGACTTGAGTGAAATGGGGGTGATTTTCCAAAATGTTAATTGTAGGTAAAATAACCTCTTTTCTACACTCTCATAGTATTAAATGACAAATTGGAGACATTTGCTTCATAAAAAAACACATTTTGGCAAGTGTATGCCTCAAATAAAGCATATATGTGCATATTTACCTTGAAATTTCATGAAAAATCACAAAATTTTGAAGATTTTTTATTTTGGATGATTTAAATGTGCAATTTTTAGCATGTACATTGTATTGAATAATGTATTTTGGTAAGATAATGTCTTCAGTGTATCATGAGACTGTTTTGGTGTAAAAATTTTAATGGAATTAGGTAAAAAAAAAATTTTTGGGGTAAAATAAGTCAAACACATCAAAATTGCATGTCGGTCAACATCTCGCGCCTGTATATAATGATCATGTAAAAAGTGGTATTTTGACAAAAGTTTCAGTATTTAATGCCTGCAACTTGGCAGTATTACTTCAAATTGGTAGTACTTAGCAAAAATGAGGTAATTATGTAATTAAAAAAAAAAGAGTTTCCTTATAGGCATAGTGCCACCATTGCAAAAAGGAAGTGCTTCCGTGGGGTAATCGCATAATGGCGGTTATAAATAATCCTCAATTCTTCTTCTTTAAAAATGCATTTTCCTTATTTTAATGCTCATTTTTTTATTTGAATGGCATTATTGATGTATTTTGAACATTTTGATAGCATTGTCATGTTTGAATTGTGAATTTAGAAAAAAAAAAGGATGCTTGGAAATTGGGGTATGAATTCATGATTTCGGAAGTCTACTTTCACTTTGTCACCAGTGTACACACTGAGCAGAAAAAAAAAATCTCTTATATGACACATGACCCCTACTTTTCTCATCATATTTTGATAGTGCAGAGGTTGACAAACAGTAAAATGTAGGTTTCACTTCTTTCATTTGGGACCCTCTATGAATGACAAGCCTTCAAACTTTTATTATTTACTATAGAATAAAGAACAAAAATCAATGGTGGGGTTACACCTAAGAATACAATTGAAAACTAATCCTTTTTGGACTCAAAATTTGTAGTGTATTAACAGAGTAAGGGGGACTACTTATGTTATCCTATATTTAGTTATACAATCAATATGAGTTATGTCCCTTGCATGGGATGTGGAATTCTGGGAAATAAAGATGGTAACCTTGAATGGTGTCTGTTATTGATAACTCCAATAAATTATCAATTAACATCGGCCTAGAGCCGGACAAACATTACATAATTTGGCGACGAGGATAAACTTTAAACATTTATCTGAGCTTTGATCAAGATGACAAACCAGATTTTCCAAGACATCGGAGGTATTTCGCAATTTGAAATTGGCGAACGAACAACGCTAGGAATCAGGTGGACAAGATGGCTTCGCAGTTTCGAGTTATTTTCTGATGGAAAAGGGGTAAAAGACGACAAACAGAAAAAAGCATTGCTTTTGCACAGTGCTGGTATAGATGTGCAAGACATTTTCTACACGTTAACTGTTCCGGATCCAGGTGATGGAGAAACTGAGTACGGTATCGCAAAAGGTTTGTTGGACACTTATTTCAAACCGAAAGCAAATGTTGCATTTGAAAGATCACAATTTAGAAGTATTGCACAACAATCCAATGAATCCATGGATCAGTATGTCACTCGTTTGAGACAAAAAGCCGTGTACTGTAATTTTACAAATGTAGAAGAAAATATCAGGGACCAGGTTATCGAAAAATGTTATTCGCAGAGACTGAGGAGAAAATTGTTGGAAAAAAGTAATGTATCTTTAGATGATTTACGAGGGATAGCAAGGTCGCTTGAAGCATCAGAATCGCAGGCTTCCACCATGGAATCAAAAGAAAGTGTAAACAAAATACGACACAAATTTATGCCAAAACCACAGGGGTCTGGTACATACAGACCACAGGGGCGTGGTGTATACAAAAACAGAAATGTGACAGACTATGGTAGAGGTCAGAAATGTTATGCATGTGGCTACGAGGGGCATATAAAGACAGATCCTAAATGTCCAGCTAGAGGAAAGAAGTGCAGAAAATGTAAAAAAGAGAATCATTTTGAGAAATGTTGCAAATCTAAGCCAAATCAGAGCCATAGAGAAAAGATCAGAGCAGTTGATGTTGATGAAAATGATTCATCTGATGACTATGTATTCACTGTATTAAGCCAACACATGAAAGGAGACATACATGTTGACATAGGGGGAATAACCATTCCCGTGATTATAGATTCGGGTGCAACCGTGAATATCATTGACAGAAACATGTGGGAATACATGAAAGAAAGAAAAGTGAAATGTAACAGTAAACTGACAAATAAAAAAGTGTATGCATATGGTAATGATAAACCTTTAACTGTAGCTGGGAGTTTTACTGCTGATGTAACAGTGTCAAATAAAATTGTAAATGCTGAATTCATTGTGGTAGAAGAAAAAGGACAGGCATTGTTAGGTAAAACGACTGCTGTTGAGCTAGGCATTTTACACATTGATATGCCGAGTATGGTGAACAACGTTATGACTGACGCTGACAGAAAACAAGACCTGTACAAGAAATTTCCAAAGTGTTTTGATGGTATTGGCAAGTTAAAAGATTATCAGCTTCACATTCCAGTTGATAATGACATTGAACCAGTTGTACAGCCATTGAGAAGAGTACCGTATGGGTTAAGAGAGAAGCTTGAGAAGAAAATAGATGAGTTAGAAGAGTTGGACATTATTGAAAAAGTAAACACAACAAGTAAGTGGGTAAATCCAATTGTTGTAGTGCCAAAGAAAGAGGATATAAGACTTTGTATTGATATGAGAAGAGCCAACGAAGCAGTTAAAAGGGAGAGATACCCTATCCCAACAACAGAAGAAGTTTTGCAAGATCTGAACAACTCTACTGTATTTTCAAAGCTAGACATAAAAATGGCCTACCATCAAATTGAATTAGACCAAGAATCTCGAGAAATTACTACATTCATGACTCATAAAGGAATGTATCGGTACAAACGACTTATGTTTGGGGTCAGCTGTGCTCCTGAGATGTACAATAAAGTGATTGCACAAACATTGAGTGGTCTAGAAGGTGTGAACAGTATATTCGACGACATTATTGTACATGGACGAAGTGATGATGAGCATGATGCAAGACTTGAAGCATTGTTAGAACGTCTTGAACAGAAAGGACTTACGTTGAATCTGGAGAAATGCCAATTCAAAATGACTCATGTAGATTTTATGGGCATGGTTTTGTCAGACCATGGAGTAGGTCTTCACGAAAGTAAGGTGAAAGCTGTTCTTGAATTTAGGCAACCAAAAACTGTATCAGAAGTGAAGAGTTTCCTAGGTCTCGTCAATTTTAGTGGACGGTTTATTCCAAATCTCGCATCTATTGCTGAACCTTTGAGGAAGTTGACCAGAAAAGGAGTTCCATTCACATGGGATGCTGAACAAGATGAAAGTTTCAAAGAACTAAAAGAACAGTTGTCAAATGCGAAGAACCTGGGGTATTTCGACAAGAAAGATAAGACTCAAGTAATTTGTGATGCAGGGCCAGTCGGAATAGGTTGTGTTCTGGTGCAAGAAAATGGGCAAGGTGAATCCAGAGCGATTCTATATGTGAGCAGAACTTTGACGAGTATAGAACGGAAGTATTCGCAAACAGAGAAAGAAGCACTATCCATTGTTTGGGCGTGTGAGAGACTTCATATGTATTTGATCGGAATTGAATTTGAACTGCTGACAGATCACAAGCCGTTGCAGTTCATATTTTCTCCAAATTCCAAACCATGTGCTAGAGTAGAAAGGTGGATGTTGCGATTACAAATATATACATACAAAGTCAGACATATTCCAGGACATACAAACATTGCAGATGCACTCTCGCGTCTAGTGCCTGAAACAAGCGTTCCAAAAGGAAAATGTGATTTTCTTAACACAGAGGAGTACGTTAAATTTGTAGCAACCGAGGCAACACCAATTGCCATGTCAACAAAGACAATTGAACAAGAATCAAAGTATGATAAAGAACTGAAAGAGATTCAAAATCTGTTAAGAACAGGTCGATGGCATGAACTGTCAAACAAGAGCTATTTGCCGATAAAGCATGAATTAGCGTCTTTAGGCTATTTAGTACTGCGAGGTACTAGAATCCTTGTACCAAAGACATTAAGAGAGGACATTTTATCTTTGGGACATGAAGGTCATCCGGGCATTGTTTTAATGAAACAAAGATTAAGATCCAAAGTATGGTGGCCAGGGATAGATAAAGAGATAGAGAACTTTTGCAAATCGTGTTATGGGTGCCAAGTAGCTAGTCAAGTTACTACGAAACCTGAACCAATGAGCCGACGAGAATTGCCAAGCCAGCCATGGGAGCATCTGAGTGCTGATTTTCTGGGACCACTGCCATCGGGAGAAAATCTACTCGTTATTGTCGACTACTATTCCAGATGGATTGAGGTTTTCATCATGAAAACTACTACGTCGGAGAAGATTATAAACTGTCTAGATAGTATTTTCTGTGTTCATGGAATTCCAGTGTCTTTACAGACAGATAACGCACAAAATTTCAACAGCAAAGAGCTGAACGACTATCTAACGGATCTGAACATTGAACATCGCAATACAACTCCATATTGGCCGCAAGCAAATGGAGAGGTTGAAATCCAAAATAAGTCGATTATGAAAAGGCTTCGCATTGCGCATGCGGAGAAGAAAAACATGAGAACAGAACTTCAGACATATCTCATGATGTATAGATCTACACCACACTCCACAACAGGGATGTCACCGGCTGAAATGCTGTTCAAAAGGAAAATTCGCACGAAAATACCAGATATTTCGGACCACAGAGTTTCCGATCATGAAATTAGAGACCGCGACAGTGAAAGAAAAGGAAAAGGGAAGATTTATGGTGATAACAGAAGAAATGCTAGAGAAAGTGATATAAAAGAAGGTGATCTAGTGTTAGTAAAGCAAAAGAAGCAAGATAAGTTATCCACAGTGTTTAATCCAAATCCAATGTCAGTAGTAGATAAGCAAGGAAATAGTGTAATTGTAGAGTCAAAAGAAGGTGTGCGATATTCTAGAAATGTGTCACATGTGAAAAAGTTCTATTCTAATGATCAGAGTAGAGAATCTGAAAAATCAAAAGTAGTAGAAAATGTGTTAGATAACGTGAAAAATCATCCAAGTGTGGAAAATAATTTCAGTGAAAATAAAAGTGTTCAATCTGAGAAAAATGTGCTTAATGAAAATAGAGTGGAGTCGGGGTCAAATTCCAATCTAGAGAATAATCAGGAAGCAGACTTGACAGAAATAGAACAGATAGAGAATCCTGTAGAAACGGAGGACGTGAAGTCACCAACAAAAACAGTAGCAGAATCCTACTCGCGACCATCGAGAGCTCGAAAAATGCCGCAGAAATACTCAGATTTCATTATGAGTAACAAATGAGACATTAATATGGGTATTTTAAGGGATTCAAAGAATGTATGATGTATATATGTTAAGAGTTGATTTAGCTATACAACATAGATTTATATTACAATAAGTGTGTGTTAATGGCTAAGACATTATTGGGACTGCTAATTATTATCTGAACATTGCATACAGATTTTAGTGAGGCATTTCAAATAATGTCGGGATTTGAAGTGAAACAAATTGTTGATTGATGTAGGAACATATTATTTGTACAGATATTATGTTATGCATGATGTTTCAGAGATTTAGTACCATTATATTGTGGCAATTTAATGTATAGTAATTCTTGAAATATCATGTCATACTGAAAAGTAGTTGAACAGTTTTATGTTCAATTTACATGTATCTAGTTAAAGTTACAAGAAGTAACATTTAATGTTAAAAGTTTGTTTTAAAAAAAAATAAGGTTCTAGTCAAAAAGTTAACAGGGTATTTTTAAATTTGATTAGGGGAGGAAATGTAGTGTATTAACAGAGTAAGGGGGACTACTTATGTTATCCTATATTTAGTTATACAATCAATATGAGTTATGTCCCTTGCATGGGATGTGGAATTCTGGGAAATAAAGATGGTAACCTTGAATGGTGTCTGTTATTGATAACTCCAATAAATTATCAATTAACATCGGCCTAGAGCCGGACAAACATTACAAAATTCATGAGCTTCATGCACCAAAATATAAGACAACGAATCATGTAAGTTGTGGGAATAAATGGATCTTAGAAATAATTTATCAGTTTTAAAATTCATTGTTTTTAAAAATATCCGAATATTGTATACTATCCGAATTACAGCGGATATGAAAACTATTTAAATAAAATCTGTTTGATTCTAAAGTCTAAAACAAGTAGGAATCTTTTATAGTTTGTATTTTGGAAACTGATTGATATCATGTTTGATATATGGAGTGTATGGTGATGAATGTATGTGTGATTTAACTGAATGATTTAATGGTACAAGAACCTATATATTAAAGGGGCACATTTATGTATATTTTAAATAACCCAAGAAAACATCTGAAATATGTTATAGTTACATGTAGATTAAATTATTAATAGTGACTGGTCAACATTGTTCGTTACTACGAACATGCTATATACACCTATTCGGCTTATTATAGATTGTTGTAAAGCCGTTACTATTTACACTATTTTTGGAATATTTGATGTTCCGCTTGTTGCATTTTATAGGTTAAAATTATGGATCGACCGACTACTGATTGACGGTCACTAGTAATACAAACAGTTTTATTGTCTGATTTTACATTTTTTTCAACAGTAGATATATGTGTTAAGAACGTAAGAAGTAAGAAGTAAAATGCTGAGTTAATCTATTACTCTGTCATTAGTATATTCCTATGCTTATATATTCTCATTGATATCATCTATGACCTGTGTGTGGAGAGTGAATCTAGAATGTTTGTTTTTATTACTGGTATAACTTTTGATTTTGATAAAACCTCAATGTTTATTATCAGATATAATGACTGCTGATTCTATTTACTCGATGTCTGATTTAATTTGTATGTTTATTGATGATTGTTTTGTAGGTTGAACATGTCTGGACCTTGAATTATTTGTTTAGATATTTTAAAATAATAAATTGCCTTTGGTTCAATTGATATGAGTACATACTCTTGTTTGGATTTAAAAAAAAAAAAAAAGTATGAATGAGAAAAAGACATGTTCAACATTATGTATTTTTAGTATGAGTCTGTTTTTAACATCTGTCTGTGCAAGGAGTAAATAAAGTTTAAGATATATAAATATAGACTTGGAGTTCATTATATGTCATCTCTATCCTCAGGTCCAACAAAGAGGAGAGCCCCCCCCCCCCCCCCCCCCATTTTTATACCCCGTAATAATTGTATAACCACCTTGGACTGGTTTCACTAATTATCTCAAGCTCAGATTGTATAGCCACCTTGGGCTGGTGTCACTAATTGTCTCAAGCTCAGATTGTATTATCACCTGGCACTGGTTTCTCTAATTATCTCAAGCTCAGATTGTATAACCACCTTGGGCTGGTTTCACTAATAATCTCAAGCTCAGATTGTATAACCACCTGGCGCTGGTTTCTCTAATTATCTGAAGCTCAGATTGTATAAACACCTGGAACCGGTTTCACTAAACATCTCAAGCTCAGATTGCATAACCATCTAAGGCTAGTATTATAGTTAGTGTATCGGGATCATATACGCTAATGAAAACCTGTTTGTCCGTCCCTCCCTCCATCTATCTATATATATATATATATATATATATATATATATATATATATATGGGAGAGATAATATATTAATTTTTAAAAATTAATTAATACACCCAAACAATACTGAATTCTTTAAATTTATTTTAAAAAACCCGAGCGCTTTCGGAATATATATTATTCCTTCTTCAGGGGATGAAAATGAAAATATGAATGATGATAATGTTATGATGTCAAACGATTACGATGATAAAAACATGGAAGCGTGAAAAAATCACAATAAAAAATAATAAAATTGTGAAAACGTTCACAAATTATGATGTGCGCCTTAAGGAGCGCATATACTTCACAAAATAATATATATATTAAGGGAGATAATTAAAATCACAACAAAGGAATTTACGATTTTTGGGATATTTTCAGATGCTCATTCACAATGCATGATATATATATGGATATAATTATTTGTGAATAACCAAGACTATACTCTCTCTCTCTCTCTCTCTCTACAGTGTGGCTCCCAGAGTATACATTGTGCTTCGAAATACAACGGCATCAAATCAGCTCGGCTGATTGAAGCTGGGTTCAAGCTATGTATGTTTCACTTTTGACGGAAGTAAAGCAAACCCAAATGCTGAAGTGAAGTTAGTGATTTCCATAAACTAAGAATTCCGCAACAAGTCACTGGTATTTTGGTGTATTTGGGTGTTTTGGTGTATTTCAGAGTGATTGATTTAGTACGATGGGCGATCGACCATGTGAACCGTGTATGGCAGCCAACGGAAAATATGTGCGAGCTACGAAGTACTGCAAAAAATGCGATGCCACACTTTGTAACCGTTGCGCATCCACGCCCAAACATAAGCATCACGACGTACACGGTATAAGTAGTGCGCCCAGCAATATTGTTTATAGCTTTAGCATGCGCTAGTAACTATATTGCAGCAAAATTGGAAGTCAAAGTCTGCACTATTTGCTTGTAAAGAATGTTTTAAAGTTTAAGATAATAACTCTAACAAATACAGTCACATACTAGTAACTTACTTCATAAATCACAGTAGACCAAGGCGACCCTAATATTCTTGTAAAAAGATGGCGTATTGTACGTTCGATTACATGACTTGATGCTGTCATATATGAACATTAACTATTCTATTAGGCTCTAAAGGATGAAAATATTACAGTAAATAAAACTGCACTAACCTTACAAATGAATGAACATTTCCCTTTGGACATATTCCATAACAATGTCTATTCACTGAACAGAATTTTATTTGAAAAGCGAAGGTCGTCTAAACGTAATGACCATTTGTTTAAAAACTATTTAAATTAAAATGACGGTCTTTCTACATGTAAGTATCTTTGATCATACAATGCAATACGGTGAGAGTAAATTTTGGTAATTTTTGA
Organism: Panopea generosa; assembly: GCA_029582155.1. Classification (NCBI taxonomy): domain Eukaryota; kingdom Metazoa; phylum Mollusca; class Bivalvia; order Adapedonta; family Hiatellidae; genus Panopea; species Panopea generosa. The sequence goes on from CM055896.1 coordinate 84,286,958, forward strand.
TGAAAAAAAAGCTGGAAATTAACAATTGTGCAAATAACAATAAAACTTGAAAAATGAACTAAAACGTGAACTTCGACAGCATATGCAATCGGAACATGAAAATAACAAAATATCAAGTGTGACCTTTCTATATTAAAGAATATCGAAGATTGACCAGACCATTAGCCAGCTCAGACATAGAGACAACGACCAACACGATAAAAGACAGTAAGGTTGTGGAGGAGAATAAAGACATTAAAACTCGCCTAAAAGAAGTTACGCATCTATAACGTTGGATTGACTCTGTTTTTGGCAGCTGTATTTAATATGAAAATAAACTGGCACCAATTAATGGTGGAAATCCGTTTGCTTATTCAGGCTCTTGTTTGTGGAACTCTTTTCCATCTTATATAAAAAAAAAATGCAAATTCTATTAATCAAAGCCCCTTATAAATCAGGTAGCTCTCATCAGTATTGATAAATATATATGTATATATATATATATATACACACTCACATATATATATATATATATACACACTCACATATATATATATATATATATATATATATATATATATACACACTCACATATATATATATATATACACACACTCACATATATATATATATACACACTCACATATATATATATATACATTCAGATTTCTAGTTAACTTTGTTTAATAGTGTGGCTATATGCTTAACTAATGTTGTACTTTGTAAATATGTTGAGGGTCTCATGGAAATTCAATTTATTCAAATGAGTTCTCTTGTTAATAAAATTCTTTATTATTATTATTATTATCATGATCATTATTAATCCTTGGATGACAGGCGACGTGAACATAAACTTGTTTCATTTCACAAAATGCAAGTTTTTCATGTCATCTATATCTCTCAGAACTTGATCCGATTGCAGTTGGGACTGCGTTATATATAAGGCCCTTTGTTGAATCCGAGGTTCAATCCCCACTTACCTAGGAACTCCAGACTAGGAACCTGTTGGTAGATAGGAAAGAAGACACAGTGGCACAGACACATCATTCAACATGTGCTTATGCCATGGTGTAAACAAAGTTTTAATTAATTTAAATATACAGTTTGAACCCTATATACTTTGATTGAAGAGATAGATTTGATCCCTATAATTGGTTTGAATGTAGAGTTTCGATCCCTATAACTGGTTTGAATGTAGAGTTTCGATCCCTACAATTGGTTTGAATGTAGAGTTTCGATCCCTATAACTGGTTTGAGTGTAGAGTTTCGATCCCTATAATTGGTTTGAATGTAGAGTTTTGACCACCAAATTTAAGGCTGCAATGTAGAATGTGTGATTATGTTTACAGGATACAGGTCAAGTGCCACCCACCCCTTCGGGACTAATGCATCTACTTGTTACAATTATATTGACACAAAATACATTTGATATCTTTAAATAGAAACACTTAAATGGAAACCCAGAAGCTATGTTTATGTAACTGTATATTTAGAAACACAAATAGATAACCCTTGAATATAGACGATTATAATTAAGTAGCAGGTATTTAAAACGGCAGAGGTGTTTCAATAGATCAATCGATATGAGACAATTAGTGTATTTTGTTATCCTGACTTTAACATTAAAGGTAAATAAACGAGGGTGCCACACTTAAACGTGTTGCTACATATGTAGGCATAGAAGATCATTGCATACTGTACTGAAATCAATCCAACGTGCAAATTTAAATAATTGTTATTGCTTTCTTATATTTACGTTGTTTGAAAGAAGAGTAAAGCAATTTTCAACAAGAAGCAACTTAAATATGATATACATACAAATATGTATAGAAACATCCATGGTTAAACCATGATACATACAATGTATCCTAGTTTGTTTTACGTTCCCTGTTTGGAACATGGGCAATATCAGATTTATGTTGAATGTGCATGCCCCCGTCCTGCTCGTCTTGGTATGCCGGTCTTACTAAAAAGTTAAAACACAAACTACAAGTCACTCAAAATAAAGTTGTACGTTTCTTATTTAAATTATCACCAAGGTCTAATATAACCTGCGCTATGTTAGAAACAGTTAATGTATTAAGGGTTGAGGATAGAGTAAAACAACTAAGACTTAATCATGTCTTTAATATTTTACATGGCACCGTGCCAACATATCTTTATGATAACTTCCATAGGGTGTCTTTTATTCATAACCGCACACGGTTTAGTGAAAGTAATTTTATAGTTCCGCATGCTAAGAGTTTCGATTCGGGCACCTTTTATTGCAATGCAATTGCTGACTGGAATAATTTGTCTAACGATTTGAAGAAGTTAACCAATAAGCAAACTTTTAAACGTGAAGTTAAAAAACATTTATGTATCTCCTCGCAGGCAAGAGAAAATTTGAATATTTAATTTTTAAGTATATGTTGAAAATATTTCTTGTAATGAGAGCCACTTATATGTATTATTCAGTTATTCAGGGTATAAGATAATTCAATGTTTTTTGTATTGTTACATTTTAACAACTTTATATCAAATGTCTACATTCGTAACATTTCATGTATATCATATTTTTTTAATTTTTAGAAAAAATCACAATTTTAAGGGAAGGGACCCCGTTGGAAATAAGCGCGTTTGTTGCTTTAATGGGTTATCCCAGGTTATAAGATCTTTAATTTTTAGATGATTACTATAATTGTTTTACTTATTTATTTTCTTGATTTATTACTGTTATTTTATCATCATCATGATATATATATGTTGTATAATGATCTTATAAACCTGAATAAATTTGAATTGAATTGAATAAAGAATAAGGGTTTTGTGCCAGAACTTTCATAATCTCAGTTACTTGCATTGAAAGATTAATACACATAAATATACTGAAATATCTTGTAATTGGAACACATGTATAAAATATGCCATCATCGGGCATTTACTTGTTAAATATTGTAGTGAACAGTCGAACGTTTGTTTTCTAACTTAAATAAGAAAAAAACATAACTACCAGGTTCCAGTTTCACAACACATCTCAGCTTGAAATTTTCCTCAATTTAAATTTTTAAAAAACTTCATTTATATTGACCATCTTGTATTTCATCCATTGCCAATGAGTAAAGATGCGTTCAGACTTGGATTATGTGCTCACTCACTCACGCACGGTATGGTCAGTCGTGGGCACGGTGTGGTCAGCCGTTGGCACGGTGTGGTCAGCCGTGGGCACGGTGTGGTCAGACGTGGGCAAGGTGTGGTCAGCCCTGGGCACGGTGTGGTCAGCCATGGGCACGGTGTGGTCAGTCCTGGGCATGGTATGGTCAGACGTGGGCACGGTATGGTAAGCAGTGGGCACGATATGGTCAGTGCTGGGCACGGTATGGTCAGTCGTTCGCACGGTATGGTCAGTCGTAAGCCCGGTATGGTCAGACGTGGTCAGAGTATGGTCAGTCGTGGGCACGGTATGGTCAGTCCTGGGCACGGTATGGCCAGTCGTGGGCACGGTTTTGCAAGCAGTCGTGGGCGCGTTATCGCCAGTCGTGGGCGCGTTATGGTCAGTCCTTGTCACGGTATGGTCAGACGTGGGCATGGTATGTTCAGTCCTGGGTAAGGTATGGCCAGTCCTGGGAACGGTATGGTCAATTTTGGGCACCATTTAATAAGTCGTGGGCACTATAAAGTCAGTCGTGAGCATGATATGGTCAGACGTGGGCACGGTATGGTCAGTGCTGGGTACGGTATGGTCAGTCGTGTGCACGGTATGGTCAGTCCTGGGCACGGTATGGTCAGTCCTGGACACGGTATGGTCAGTCTTGGGCACGGTATGATCAGTCTTCGGCACGATATAGTCAGTCTATGGTACAGTATGGTCTGTCGTGTGCACGGTATGGTGAGTCGCGGAGCACGATATAGTCAGTCCTGGGCAAGGTATGGTCAGCCGTGGGCACGGTATGGTCAGTCCTGGGCACGGTATAGTCAGTCCTGGGCACGGTATGGTCAAACGTGGGCACGGTATGGTCATTCCTGTGTGCACGGTATTGTTAGTCGTGGGGAACGGTATGGTCAGTCCTGGGAACGGTATGGTCCGTCGTGTGCACGGTATGGTCAGTCCTAGGCACGGTATGGTAAGTCGGGTGCACGGTATGATCAGTCGTGGGCACGATATAGTCAATTGTTGGCATGATATAATAAGTCGTGTGCACAATAATAGTCAGTCGTGGGCACGGTATAGTGAGACGTGGGCACGGTACAGTGAGTCATTGGCACGGTAAAGTGAGTCTTGGGCACGATATAGTGAGTCGTGGGCACGATATAGTGATTCGTTGGCTCGATATAATCAGTCTTGGGCACGATATAGTCTGTCGTGAGCACGATATAGTGAGTCTTGGGCACGATATAGTGAATCTTGGGCACGATATAGTGAGTCGTGGGCACGATATAGTGAGTCGTTGGCACGATATAGTGAGTCCAGTCGTGCGCACAATAATAGTCAGTCGTGGGCACGATATAGTGAGTCGTGGGCACGATATAGTGAGTCGTTGGCTGCGATATAGTGAGTCGTGGGCACGATATAATGAGTCTTAGGCACGGTATAGTGAGTCGTGGGCACGGTATAGTGAGTCGTTGGCACGATATAGTGAGACTTGGGCACGATATAGTGAGTCGTGGGCACGATATAGTGATTCGTGGGCACGATATAGTAAGTCTTGGGCACGATATAGTCTGTCGTGAGCACGATATAGTGAGTCTTGGGCACGATATGGTGAGTCTTGGGCACGATATAATGAGTCTTGGGCACGATATAGTGAGTCGTGGTCACGATATAGTGAGTCGTTGGCACGATATAGTGAGTTTTGGGCACGATATAGTGAGTCTTGGGCACGATAAAATGAGTCGTTGGCTCGATATGGTGAGTCGTGGACACGGTATAGTGAGTCGTTGGCACGATATTGTGAGTTGTTGGCACGATATAGTGAGTCGTTGGCATGATATAGTGAAAAGTGATTCTTGGGAACGATATGGTGAGCCGTGGGCACGATATAGTGAGTCGTTGGCACGATATAGTGAGTCGTTGGCTCGATATGGTGAGTCGTGGACACGGTATAGTGAGTCGTTGGCACGATATTGTGAGTCGTTGGCACGATATAGTGAGTCGTTGGCACGATATAGTGAATAGTGAGTCTTGGGAACGATATGGTGAGTCGTGGGCACGATATAGTGAATCTTGGGCACGATATAGTGAGTAGTGGGCACAATATGGTGAGTCTTGGGAACGAAATGGTGAGTCGTGGGCACAATATGGTGAGTCTTGGGCACGATATAGTGAGTCGTTTGCACGATATAGTGAGTCTTGGGCACGATATAGTGAGTCGTGGGCACGATAGAGTGAGTCTTGGGCACGATATAGTGAGTCATTTGCACGATATAGTGAGTCGTTGGCTCGATATAGTGAGTCTTGGGCATGATATGGCGAGTCGTGGGTACGATATAGCGAGTCTTGGGCACGATATAGTGAGTCGTTGGCTCGATATGGTGAGTCTTGGGCACGATATGGTGAGTCGTGGGCACGATATAGTGAGTCATGGGCACGATATAGTGAGTCGTGGGCACGCTATAGTGAGTCGTGGGCACGATATAGTGAGTCGTTGGCTCGATATAGTGAGTCGTGGGCACGATATAGTCAGTCTTGGGCACGATTTAGTCTGTCGTGAGAACGATATAGTGAGTTGTGAGAACGATATAGTGAGTCGTGGGCACGATATGGTGAGTCTTGGGCACGATATGGTGAGTCGTTTGCACGATATAGTGAGTATTGGGCACGATATAGTGAGTCGTGGGCACGATATAGTGAGTCGTGGGCACGATATAGTCAGTCGTGGGCACAATATAGTGAATCGTTGGCTCGATATAGTGAGTCGTGGGCACGCAATAGTCAGTCTTGGGCACAATATAGTCTGTCGTGAGAACGATATGGTGAGTCATTGGCACGATATGGTGAGTCTTGGGCACGATATGGTGAGTTGTTTGCACGATATAGTGAGTCTTGGGCTCGATATAGTGAGTCTTGGGCACGATATGGTGAGTCGTTGGCTCGATATGGTGAGTCTGTGGCACGATATGGTGAGTCGTGGGCACGATATGGTGAGTCGTGGGCACGATATTGTGAGTCGTGGGCACGATATATTGAGTCGTTGGCACGATATAGTGAGTCGTTGGCACGATAAAGTGAGTCGTTGGCTCGATATAGTGAGTCGTGGGCACGATATAGTCAGTCTTGGGCACGATATACTCTGTCGTGAGAACGATATAGTGAGTATTGGGCACGATATAGTGAGTCGTGGGCACGATATAGTGAGTCGTGGGCACGATATAGTCAGTCGTGGGCACAATATAGTGAATCGTTGGCTCGATATAGTGAGTCGTGGGCACGCAATAGTCAGTCTTGGGCACAATATAGTCTGTCGTGAGAACGATATGGTGAGTCATTGGCACGATATGGTGAGTCTTGGGCACGATATGGTGAGTTGTTTGCACGATATAGTGAGTCTTGGGCTCGATATAGTGAGTCTTGGGCACGATATGGTGAGTCGTTGGCTCGATATGGTGAGTCTGTGGCACGATATGGTGAGTCGTGGGCACGATATGGTGAGTCGTGGGCACGATATTGTGAGTCGTGGGCACGATATATTGAGTCGTTGGCACGATATAGTGAGTCGTTGGCACGATAAAGTGAGTCGTTGGCTCGATATAGTGAGTCGTGGGCACGATATAGTCAGTCTTGGGCACGATATACTCTGTCGTGAGAACGATATAGTGAGTCGTTGGCACGATGTAGTGAGTCATGGACACGATATGGTCAGTCGTGGGCACGATATTGTCAGTCGTGGGCACGATATAGTGAGTTGTGGGCACGATAAAGTCAGTCGCGGGCACGATATAGTCTGTCGCGGGCACGATATAGTGAGTCGTGGGCACCATATAGTCAGTCGTTGGCACGATATATTCGTCGTGGGCACGATATAGTCAGTCGTGGGCACCATATAGTCAGTCGTGGGCACGACATAGTGAGTCGTAGACACGATATAGTGAGTCGTAGACACGATATAGTCAGTCGTGGGCACGATATAGTCAGTCGTGGGCACGATATAGTGAGTCGTCGGCACGATATAGTGAGTCGTTGGCCCGATATAGTGAGTCGTGGGCACGATATAGTCAGATGTGGGCACAATAATAGTCAGTCGTGGGCACAATATAGTCAGATGAAGGCACAATAATAGTCAGTCGTGGGCACCATCTAGTGAGTCGTTGGCTCGATATAGTTAGTCGTGGGCACAATAATAGTCAGTCATGGGCACGATATAGTCAGATATAGGCTCAATAATAGTCAGTCGTGGGCACGATATAGTGAGTCGTTGGCACGATATAGTGAGTCGTGGGCACGATATAGTCAGATGTAGGCACAATAATAGTCAGTCGTGGGCACCATATAGTGAGTCGTTGGCTCGATATAGTCAGATGTGGGCACAATAATAGTCAGTCATGGGCACGATATAGTCAGATGTAGGCTCAATAATAGTCAGTCGTGGGCACCATATAGTGAGTCGTTGGCACGATATAGTGAGTCGTGGGCACGATATAGTCAGATGTAGGCACAATAATAGTCAGTCGTGGGCACCATATAGTGAGTCGTTGGCTTGATATAGTGAGTCGTGGGAAGGATATAGTCAGATGTGGGCACAATAATAGTCAGTCGTGGGCACCATATAGTGAGTCGTTGGCTTGATATAGTGAGTCGTGGGCACGATATAGTCAGATGTGGGCACAATAAAAGTCAGTCGTGGGCACCATATAGTGAGTCGTGGGCACGATATAGTGAGTCGTTGGCACGATATAGTGAGTCGTTGGCTCGATATAGTGAGTCGTGGGCACGATATAGTCAGATGTGGGCACAATAATAGTCAGTCGTGGGCACGATATAGTGAGTCGTTGGCTCGATATAGTGAGTCGTGGGCAGGATATAGTCAGATATGGGCACAATAATAGTCAGTCGTGGTCACGATATAGTGAGTCGTTGGCTCGATATAGTGAGTCGTGGGCACGATATAGTGAGTCGTGGGCACGATATAGTCTTTCTAGGGCACGATATAGTGAGTCGTGGGCACGATATAGCGAGTCGTGGGCACGATATAGTCTGTCTTGGACACGATATAGTGAGTCGTTGGCTCGATATAGTGAGTCGTGGGCAGGATATAGTCAGATATGGGCACAATAATAGTCAGTCGTGGGCACCATATAGTGAGTCGTTGGCTTGATATAGTGAGTCGTGGGCACGATATAGTCAGATGTGGGCACAATAATAGTCAGTCGTGGGCACCATATAGTGAGTCGTGGGCACGATATAGTGAGTCGTTGGCACGATATAGTGAGTCGTTGGCTCGATATAGTGAGTCGTGGGCACGATATAGTCAGATACGGGCACAATAATAGTCAGTCGTGGGCACCATATAGTGAGTCGTTGGCTCGATATAGTGAGTCTTGGGCACGATATAGTCAGATGTGGGCACAATAATAGTCAGTCGTGGGCACGATATAGTGAGTCGTTGGCACGATATAGTGAGTCGTGGGCACGATATAGTGAGTCGTGGTCACGATATAGTGAGTCGTTGGCTCGATATAGTGAGTCGTGGGCACGATATAGTGAGTCGTGGGCACGATATAGTCTTTCTAGGGCACGATATAGTGAGTCGTGGGCACGATATAGCGAGTCGTGGGCACGATATAGTCTGTCTTGGACACGATATAGTGTGTCGTTGGCTCGATATAGTGAGTCGTTGGCACGATATAGTCAGATATGGGCACGATATAGTGAGTCGTGGGCACGATATAGCGAGTCGTGGGCACGATATAGTGAGTTGTTTGCACGATATAGTGAGTCGTGGGCACGAGGGATTATGTCTTTCTCACGAACTACCAGGTCTTGCGCACGAGTTCGTGAGTTGCGTGCACGAAAAATCCACTTGTCCTTCTGGGCGTCCGTAGATCATTGTGTATAGTACATGTATATAACAAAAAAATCTAATGTTTTAGAATTCCTAGGAAATTTCCAGCTATTATCTAAAAATCAATAACCAATCGAAATAAAAATTTCATTATTCTTTAGTTATATTCATGAATAGAATTAAATTATTTTTCATATGTTTGAAGTATATTTTTCAAATCGATAAAAAAATCTACAAAATGTAGATTATGAAGTACCCTATAGGAATTAAATTATCTATTGACAGAGTGCCCGAATTAGTTAAAACACTGACCTACCTGATATCTAGGTATACCTTAAATATTTACATTAAAGCAACACATCCACGTTTAAACTTTTTTAAAAAGTTTTTCAATTGAGTTGTGAGCACATTTCCCATACATAAATATATGGTCAGTGAGCTGTATATGTGCTAACAAACACTATCCAGAACGCTTTAGAATTATAAAAAAAGATGTCCAAATTATAAAGCGTGACAAACGCTTTATAAATTATTTTTAAATTGCCGAGGATTCCAACTTGGCTTCAAATTGAATTATGCGAGTCGTATTAAAAAACTTCACGTTTTAGTGCGTAGTGTACTTTACCTGCCTTAAAAGTCATTTTGACAATTTTTTTTGACTCTGGTGAGTTACACGCTTGTTTTATAAAGTGTTAGTCACGCATTATAATTTGGGCATCTTTTTGTTCCGGATTGTGTTTATATGCTCATATACAGCTAATTGATAATATGTTTGTATGGGAAATGTGCTCATAACTCAATTAAATTTTTTTTTTTAAAAGTTCAAACGTGGATGTGTTGCTTTAAAAATTGCGGTAGAATTGAATAAGCACATAATAAAAGGGGGTTGGGGTGGGGGGTGGGGGTCAGTTGAGGCAAAAAACAGTGTTTATCTGTCAAAATCGTTACCAAAATTCTGTTTGTGTTAATTACAAACCTTGTGTTAGGAAAACGTAAAAGGCATAATGATTCATATTTAATCTGATAAAATAAAAATGTCTAGCGAACAGCCGGTAAGAACTCAAACGAAAATAACATTGGGCATACTAATATATGGATTAATAACAACATATACATGAAACTAGCATGTACACTGATGTGGGAATTATTTGAAGCGTTCTCCCGATATTTACTAAAATAGAATAATTATATTTGGAAAATATTTGATATATATCATTTGTAAAGTACAAAACAAAATTCAAAACAGTCTTAAACGGAAAACCATAGTCTATGTATAGTATAGAAACACAGATGGATATCCCTGAACTAAATATAGACACCAGTAGCATTTTGTGTAGAAGTTCTTTTTATAGATACTTGCAAGGGTTAACTATATATCTGAATATCTTTTGAATATGTCGTCTGCAGCAGAATAAGTGTTGGGGTCAAATAGCTTTCTGTCACATGTCACACCATACGGTAGTTTAAATGTTTCGTGTTAATGATATCTGATATAATAAACCCTTGGAAGCATAGAACACAGTCAAGATATGAAAATAGGAGATATTTTCTTTAGAAATTTATCTAGGTCTTTCATGCAGATATAAACACATACTCTCAAATCTGTCATACACACATGTTTTACCATATGTGGCAACGAATAAGACTAATAATATAAGGTTTTTGAAACATTTACAAGAGCTACGTCCCTTTCCAAAATAAAAAAGGGACTAAAGACCCGAGGGCGGGCACTTGACATAAAAATGGATACATACGTGCACTGTAAACTTCAAAGCATAGGCAAAAAATAAAATTTAATGGTCAAAACTCTACCTTCAAACAAACTATATCGGGGTCAGAGATTACATTCAATCAAAATAAAACTTTGTCTACACAATGTCATAAGCTCTTGGATTTAATTGAGAATAAAATACTATGTGTTTTATGACCAAAATATTTTTTTTGTGTTTGAAGAAAATGTATTGCAGTTCATAAGGGTCCAGGCTGAGGGCCAGGTTCCTGGCCAAGAGGTTCCTAGCCTAGAGTTCCTGGGCAGGAGGGGATTGACCTCCGGATTAAACAAGGGTCAAACGTCTACATTATGTGTCCAGAAAAGAGGGTTAAAGCTCTACATCGTATTATGCAAAAGAAATAGAGTTAAAACCACATATAGCACATATGTACTAACAAAGATATAGGGAGTACCCCCCCCCCCCCCCCCCCCCCCAGTAAGGACCTCCAACCTCCACGCTACTAGGGTATTATAGTTTCACATATACATCATTTTCAGAAAAAAGTTAGATGAACAAAAACAGAAAATTGCCGTATGTCCCTTTAAAGCATATAGTAGAAATAATTATCCTCACACAAAAATATATAATCTGGGATTCCACATTCCACATGGTTAAAGTGCAATCCACAGCACGAATAAACCGACATTATGGCGTCTATATTTAGATATTGGTTTTCCATTGAACTTTCTACAAATACTGCATTGTATTTACTGTTATCCTTCTAGCTGTATCTTTTTAACATATATTCATGGAAACTGACATGAAAAAAAATGTTGCATTTAATTAGTACTTTAGTTAGCATATATATTACTGCTGTACTATATAAGAGTATGACGATAATGGAGAATATATTTATCTTATCTGTGTATTCGATATGTTAAAATGTTTGAAAATTAATATGATCAGTTATTATTGATAGAATAACAAATAATAAAAAAAGCAAGTCAAAATAAATCAGAAATAGTGTCCTACCTCAATTATAAAATGTATTCCACGTAACAAGGATTTGCTAGTAATAGACCATTCTTAATATTATCTCATGAATATGCATATCTACACCAGAACGAGGTTAGAAGCACGTCCTATCTTACAGCAACACTAGCGTACATAGAGATAACATGGCTATTTCAGATAATAATTGAGATAAAAGTCTGACTACATCTGTCAATTTAAATTTGTTGATAGTTTAATTAATGTAAAGGTCAAAATACAATATCTAATTATTAATTGAAGTAGTTCATAATTTGAAAATTAAGTTTCTATATCATTCAGCATGTGTATTTCTATACTAGTTAAACCGTGTTTTATGATCTGATAACTGAATGTATTTACACATTCTCAGGGGTGTAGGGGATGGTGGAAAGGGTCTGCTGTAAATCAATTCATTCACATCTGACCTGTGTAAACATTCCTGAAGATAAAGGCTAATTAACACATCTCTTTGAAAGTGATTTAAAAGGGCTACAAACCTTTTGTATAATGTCAGGTTCCATGAATATTTGTGCCTTACCATGTGTACTCACATAAGTGACCATTGTCTAGAACACAACAGAACAGTTAACCATTTTATTTTTGTTCAAGGTCTTCTAATTTTTTTTTATAAAACAAAAATAATACGGTGGGAGGGGATATGACATAATAGGCGGTGTAACAGATCACAGAAAAATAATGAAAAAACATATAAAATAAAGGCAATTAACGTTTTATTTACTCATTATACATGTTCGAACTCATCTTATTACAAGTATGTCTCAAAACAATGTCTACATTTAAATAAAGCTTATAATTTACTTTACATATCAGTTGTACAAACAGAAGTAGAGCAGACCCAACTGTTTCGGAAGCTGATTGTTAGTGTATGTTGTCATATAGTGGGAGTAATACATTTTCCAGATTGTCAAGTGCAGTCCTGCAAATATATACTTTACAGGTGTACCAGTTTATGGGACTATATTTCTGACATTTTTGTGTCTCTGTCATTATGTTTTTCATGTTTTCTCTACGTTCTCCAGCATCTTCTATCTTCTGGTTTACAGTGCTGGTTTTATCTTCTGGTTTACAGTGCTTGATTTATTCATACAGTCCATTCCCACCCTTTAATGAAAGATACAAATATTATTCAATTTTCTAAAATATTGACCACAAGTTGTTATATATAATATTGTTCACATGTCTATAAAATTATGTTTATAAGGCGTTATACGGTAACACAAATTGTTTCAATTCTCTTTCTTTATGTAACATAATGTGTTGTTACATGCTGCGGTTTATGCATATATTAAAGAAAAAATAGATGTTTTTAAAGTTTGTATTTATTTCAAATAAAAAACAAACAATAATAAGATATTTAAAATTCATAACAATAATAGATAGGTATGTAAACATGATAACAATGTAGTCCTCCATCTCGCCTTATTTTGCTTTATACAATTTGTTTATTACACAGGTCCCTTAATAATGTTATGAAAATCAAGGGAAGTATCTGATCTGCTATCTGATATCCAAAATGGAACAAAACAATTTTGTCCAGGTCTCAAAATATTCTTCCAAGTTGATAGGGGTGTAGCCATTTTCCTATGTAGTTATAGTCGTCTGCTAATCAGCTGGTAGTGTGATGAGCTCCTAACCTCGCTTGGATAATGGAATGTCAGGCATGCATATAATTTGAGAGAGACCTATGGATACATGGGATAGCATTAGCGAAACACAAATAGTGCATCAAATATGAGTGGTATAAATAATGTTACCAAAATCTATAACGTTTCAAATGATTGTATTTCGTAAAAAGATTTAAACCATTTAACCACTTCTGAACGTTTGTATTGTTTTCATTATGAAGTTATGTACTGACGCTAAGTACTGAGTTATGTACTGAGGCGATGTATTGACGGTATATACTGACGGTATGTACTGAGGCTATGTACTGACGGTATGTACTGAGGATATGTATTGACTCTATATACAAACGGTATGTACTGAGGCTATGCACTGACGGTATGTACTGAGACTAAGTACTGAGCTATGTACTGAGGCTATGTATTAACGCTATATACTGACGGTATGTACTGAGGCTATGTAATGATGGTATGTACTGAGGCTATGTATTGACGCTATATACTGACGGTATGTATTGAGGCTATGTACTGATGGTATGTACTGAGGCTATGTATTGACGCTATATACTGACGGTATTTACTGAGGCTATGTACTGACAGTATGTACTGAGGCTAAGTACTGAGCTATGTATGAGGCTATGTATTGACGGTATGTACTGAGGCTATGTACTGACGGTATGTACTGAGGCTATGTACCGACGTTTAGTACTGACGCTATGTACTGAGACTATGTATATGTACTGACGCTATGAACTGAGGCTATGTACTGACGCTATGTACTGAGGCTATGTATTGACGGTATGTACTGACGCTAAGTACTGACGGTGTGTACTGAGGCTATGTATTGACGGTATGTACTGAGGCTAGGTACTGAGGATATGTACTGACGGTATGTACTGAGGCTATGTACTGACAGTATGTACTGAGGCTATGTAATGACGCTATTTACTGAGACTATGTACTGAACTGCGGCTATGTACTGAACTGAAGCTATGTATTGAGGTTATGTAATGAACTGAGGCTATGTAATGGAGTTATCTACTGAGGCTATGTACTGATTCTATGTACTGAGGCTATATACTGAAGCTATGTACTGACGGTATGTACTGAGGCTATGTACTGACGGTATGTACTGACGGTATGACTGAGGCTATGTACTGAGGCTATGTATTGACGCTATACACTGACGGTATGTACTGAGGCTATGTACTGATGGTATGTACTGAGGCTATGTATTGACGCTATATACTGACGGTATGTACTGAGGCTATGTACTGAAGGTATGTACTGAGGCTAAGTACTGAGCTATGTACTGAGGCTATGTATGGACAGTATGTACTTAGGCTATGTACTGAGGCTATGTACTGACGCTATGTACAGAGGCTATGTATATGTACTGACGCTATGTACTGAGGCTATGTATTGACGGTATGTACTGACGCTTAGTACTGACGCTATGTACTGAGGCTATGTACTGATGGTATGAACTGAGGCTATGTATTGACGCTATATACTGACGGTATGTTCTGAGGTTATGTACTGACGGTATATACTGAGGCTAAGTATTGAGCTATGTACTGAGGCTATGTATTGACGGTATGTACTGAGGCTATGTACTGAGGCTATGTACTGATGGTATGTACTGAGGCTATGTACTGACGCTAAGTACTGACGCTATGTACTGAGGCTATGTATATGTACTGACGCTATGTACTGAGGCTATGTATTGACAGAATGTACTGACGCTTAGTACTGACGCTATGTACTGAGACTATGTACTGAGGCTATGTATTGACGGTATGTACTGAGGCTATGCACTGAAGCTATGTACTAGGCAATGTACTAACGGTATGTACTGAAGCTATGTACTGAAGCTATGTACTGACGGTATGTACTGACGCTATGTACTGAGGCTATGTATTGACGGTATGTACTGAGGCTAGGTACTGAGGCTATGTACTGACGGTATGAAAGGCTATGTACTAACAGTATGTACTGACGCTATGTACTGAGGCTATGTATATGTACTGACGCTATGTACTGAGGCTATGTACTGAGGCTATGTACTGACGATATGTACTGACGATATGTACTGACGGTATGTACTGACGATATGTACTGACGATATGTACTGAGGCTATGGATTGAAGGTATGTACTGATGCTATGTACTGATGGTATGTACTGAGGCTATGTACTGATGGTATGTACTGAGGCTATGTACTGACGGTATGTACTGAGGCTATGTATTGACGGTATGTACTGACGGTATGTACTGAGGCTATGTACTAACGCTATGTACAGAGGCTTTGTACTGACGCTAAGTACTGAGGCTTTTAACTGACGCTAAGTACTGACGCTATGTACTGAGGCTATGTATTGACGGTATATACTGAGGCTATGTACTGAGGCTATGTACTGACGCTATGTACTGACGCTATGTATTGAGGCTATGTACTGGCGGTATGTACTGAGGCTATGTACTGACGCTATGTACTGAGGCTATGTACTGACGCTTTGTACCGACGCTATGTACTGACGGTATGTACTGAAACTATGTACTGAACTGAGGTTATGTACTGAAACTATGTACTGACGCTATGTACTGAGGCTTTGTATTGAGGCTATGTACTGACGATATTACTGAGGCTATGTACTGAGGCTATGTACTGAGTTTATGTACTGACGATATGTACTGACGATATGTACTGACGATATGTACAGAAGCTATGGATTGACGGTATGTACTGAGGCTATGTACTGCCGTTATGTACTGACGATATGTACTTAGGCTATGTACTGAAGCTATGTACTGACGGTATGTATTGAGGCTATGTACTGACGGTATGTACTGAGGATATGAACTGAGGTTATGTACTGACGATATGTACTGACGATATGTACTGACGGTATGTACTGACGATATGTACTGACGATATGTACTGATGCTATGGATTGACGGTATGTACTGATGCTATGTACTGATGGTATGTACTGAGGCTATGTACTGACGGTATGTACTGAGGCTGTGTACTGACGGTATGTACTGAGGCTATGTACTGACGGTATGTACTGAGGCTATGGATTGACGGTATGTACTGACGATATTTTGTGGTCGAGCAGTGCAAGGCGCTATCGACTAACATGACTAACAATAGAAAAATGTACTAGTATTTTCATTTATAGAAATGGTTTATACTATTACAATGCAATACATGTATTAGCCCACCATTTATTTTTTTATTTTGTTGTAAATATAAATAAAAAAGTTTGAATGCCAGCCATTCATTGAAGGACCCAAAGACAAAAGTGAAACTTACATTTTATTATTTGTCAACCTCTGCCCTAAACTACCAAAATATGGTGAGAAAAGTAGAAGGCATGTGTCATCCAAGATATTTTTGTCTGTTCAGTGTGTACTCTAATTTCACAATTCAAACATAACAATGCTTTCAAAATGTTTAAATTACACCAATAATGCCACAAAAATGAGCATTAAAATAAGGGAAATGAAAATTTAAAGAAGAAGAAACAAGGGCTATCTATTATTCCCACGGAAGCATTTTCTGTTTTCAATCAAAGTGCTTTGCCTACAATTTGCAAGTATAATTTAGTAGTACAATTTTGTCTGAGATATTTCTATACATATCAAAAGCACCAAATGCGATATAAAAACTACACGATGGCTCTGATGCAGGTTTTTATATAATTTTGTACATGATTCAAATAAGAGAACTCAAAATATCATTATACGAATACGCTGACTTGAGAAACCTACAGATCCATTGTTAGCTATAGTATAAAAGTGTATCAGGTACCTGTCGTCCCATGACGTAATCTAAGATCCGCTGAAAGTAGTTCCGTCAACGTCCGTGGTGGTTACATATAGTTCCCTCATATACCATTTGGCAAATTTATCTTGGCGTTACTGTCTGAACATTTGCAGTAATTTTAGACAAATATAAAATGTTGGCTGGTTTAAGAGAGTATTTGCATGTTCACCTGAAGCGTTTGAATAATTTTCACAGATTGTTACATGTATGGTTTTGTTATGAATGAATACAATTTAATATTTCAATAAACTTTTGAAATTTGTTACATTTCATATATTTGTAATTTACATTTTTATTCAAATCAATCTCCGATTAAAACGCCAGATATAAATTTATTAAATCAATATACATCCTTATATAAAAAGTATTCATGCTTCGAGTTCTCGAAAAAATTATCAGTTTATTTAAGTATTATTAAATGTTTTAAAAAGTATGGAAATGACACTTTAATCAAAGAGAGAAAACGTCAGTGATAATGGTGATGATAATGATGATACTGATGATGATGGTGGTAGTGATGATGATGATGATGATGATGATGATGGTGGTGAATACGATGATGATGAAGATGATTTTAAGAATGGAGAATGTAAAAATAAATAATATTGGTACTGTATTTTTCAGATTATATTTGTATTTTGATATTTCATCAACAATGACATTCATATTTCATGAATAATAAAACTGGTCATGCTAATTTTCAACATTTAAACTTATCTAATAAACACATTATATATATAAATATAATCTTCATTATCATCATACACTTAGGTAATACGGCGGCAATATGTGTGTCAACTCAATAACTGATTAAATAAACATATTTCATGTTTAAAAAGGTACAGCTTGTACCGTGTTTTACAATGGAGAATATAGCAATAAAAAATAAAATTAGTCCAGTCGGATTTAGAAAGTTCATTGAAAACCAATATCTTAATATAGACGCCATGCTTTGTTGTGAACGTCTATTTATAACTAGTATTCATAGGATCCCATATGCTATATAAATAACTCATGTGTCATACGTAATCTGGGATTACACATTCCACTTTGTCAACAAACAGACAGCGCCATCTGTCGTTTAAAATCGACTAGCAGGCATAACATTCAAATCTTTCTTGCAAGGAAGACTTTTTATAATTAGGTAAGACTCATTTGTGATTTATATTAATTTTTGTTATTATTTTGTTATTTTTTATCAACAATTAAAGTGATCAAGCTCATTTTTAATTATCGAATCAACATATTTGATAAATATATATGTTGGTCATTATCATTATCTAACATTTAAACTTATCGAATAAACATATTAGATAAACATAATCTCCATTATCGTCATAGTTACGTAATACAGCAGTAATATGTGTGCACTGATTAAATAAAAACACTATTTCATGTCAGTTCCTATAAATATATATTAACAAGAATACAACTTGTACTGTGTTTCTCAATGGAGAATAGCAATAAAATATAAAACGTGGTCTAGGCTGATTTAGAAAGCAATATCTTAATTTAGACGCCATACTATTTTGTGAAGTATGACAGGTTAAACGTTGTTTACTTGTATAACGCTTTTTTTTGTTAAAACGCTGCATAAATATATAATTTAACACCATGTATATTCAATTTTGTTGTATGTTCAATTATGCATGGAACTTGGTATAGTGTGCATGCTTATACCCTAAGACGGTATGTAATATATTTAAAGTTAAGGTCATATTGCAGGGCAAAAAGTTCATAATTGTCCCAAATTTTGCGGTAAAATATCTTTTGTGCAAAAAGTGTGCATTGCTTGCAGTTATATGGCTGGAACCTGGTATATAATAGGTGTCTTATACTCCGAGGCATTGTATAACATATTGGGATCCTAACGGGAAGGCCAATAATATACCTCGAGTTTTTGTGCTATTAAAGGGCTTCTGTGTTTAAGTTCAAGGCGAAATATCGTATTAAAAAGAAGAAACAGGGCTTATAAGTGTTTGTTAAATGTTTGGTGCGAGTTGTATATAATAGGAATTACTTTAACTTTTGTTTATGATTAATATTTTCGAATGTTTTATTTTGATATTTTATCAAATGTTTGCTCTAATTTCGTTTCTTAATGTGTATCATATAGACATTAGAACTTTTGGCCTCAGTATCTTATTCACTTTAGAGCCCAAAATCTGTTTTTGGTATTTATATGAACTGTTGGTAAATGTATGCAGATTGATATGTTTTGGTTTTGAACAGTACACTAGTTATTTGTTTATGGGAAATATCTTGTAATAATGTTTACACATTCCTGTCCAATGTCCGATACCTTCTTCCGATATCTACTTGCCGGAGCTTCACCCCTTCCCCAACTCCAATTTATTCTAAAACTTTGATTTGTATTACAATATTCCGACCCAGTTCAACTATATCTATATTCAACCTCAACACCCCCTCCCCCATTTTTTAATTACGATACTCTGTCCTATCGCAACCAAATTACTTGTTTTGATTCTTTTACTGTTTTAAATTTCAAATTTTGCTTTAAATTGAATTACATACTCTGCACATTTATCCCACTTCCCCCGATTTGTTTTATTTCTTTTTTAATTGAATTTAAAACTCTGCCATATTTCAACTTAATGACCGTCCAACCTCTCACCCCCATCCCCCCACACACACCCCTCTTAATACCCCACCCAATCCGATTTTTTTTAAAAAAAGTGTATTAATGGAAATATTCTGCACCATATAACATTATTACGATTTCTCCACCACCAATCTCATTTTCAACTTTATTACTGCCCAACCCATAAAAACCCACACCCACCATTATTTAAAAAAAACAACAACAAACAACATGTTATGTTTTAAATGAAATACTCTGCGCCATTTCAAATTATTACCGTCCTCCCATCCCCAGTTTTGTTTTGTATTAAATGAAATATTCCGCCCATTTACCCATTCACCTCACCCACCTTGCACGAGCCTCAGCCCCTTTGTTTAAGTACCCAACCCTATTTCAACTAAAGTACTGTTCCCCTCCTCACCTCCACCTCACATACATGTATTTGGTATATTGCTGATGTTAAAGATCATTTGCTTGGTGAAGATATGCGTGTTTATCTGATATTTCATATTATAGATATCAATTACGGTTCTGTGACAAGACCAGAATAGTCGAGTTATCATTGTTCTCCGACAGTTCTTGTTCATTGTTGTATGTTCTCTTAATATTTCATGATAGTGCTAACACCTATACTAGTGCTAACACCTACACTAGTTCTAACACCTATAATAGTAAGGTCTCACTATACAATTGCGTCTTTTTTGTCGCAAAGGTTCTTTACATTGTTGACAGTTATATTAGTTTTGAAGTAAAACTTGAAATGATCTGTAAAATTTTAAAATTTGCCACGTTCAATCTCATTTTAATTCATCTGTAAACTGTCATGTGTATCAATGTATAAAAACTTTGACTGGTTGTGATATTATTTATGGGTCGTTGATAGTTTCTTTGAGATGCATAGGCGACACAAGGCGAAAAATATTGCGGCAAATTACCATTGAGGAAATGGTCCCTTCGCAAACAGTATACTGAATATCAGCGGTATAAATGAAAAACGAAATCCAATGTTACGAAACCAAAAACGTTTTCAAAGATTAGATGTGAAACATACGAACACCAAATGAACCATCTATACCCTCGTTATCACCTCTTCTGCACGTTTGTATTATGCTCAACGTACTGAGGGTCCTCCGTGACAGAGAGTCTGAGGCGATGTCACTTATTTCTCACTGTTGAGGTCATGGATCTAGGCCCAGCCAGGATTAATTTCTCATAGTCGGTCGTAAATTTTTATGTGAGAAAGTTTGCTAGTTTCTTGCTAAAGGACGGAAGTTCTACTCAGATTAACTCTGAGGATTTCAACTACCAATGCAACTGGATATGTCATATATTACATGTCATGTATTGAAAATAAACGTCGCACTGTGTACTGATTGTGTCTGTGTTATTGTGATGGCTATATCTTTCTCTGTTGCATACATATGCACTTATCCATAATTAGCCTATGATCTCGTAATAAAATACAATTATACGTAAGCGTTTGGGAAAGTATCATAATCAATTATACAAAATAAAATTTGTCATATTTAATATATTGATATACCTAAACCCAAACTTTGTCACAATTATGGTTTATGCAAATATGAATGTGACTCTGGGTTTGCTGATCGTACAGCTAATAATAAAACATTATGATCTGAAATATGTGACGCTGGTATGCTGGTCGTACAGCTAATAATTAAACATTATGGTCTGAAATATGTGACGCTGGGTATGCTGGTCGTACAGCTAATAATAAAACATTAATGTCTGAAATATGTGATGCTGGTATGCAGGTCGTACAGTTAATAATAAAACATTATGGTATGAAATATGTGGCTCTGTGAATGCTGATCGTACAGCTAATAATTAAACATTATGGTCTGAAATATGTGATGCTGGGTATGCTGGTCGTACAGCTAATAATAAAACATTATGGTCTGAAATATGTGACTTTGGGTATGCTGGTCGTACAGTTAATAATAAAACATTATGGTCTGAAATATGTGGCTCTGTGTATGCTGGTCGAACAGCTAATAATTAAACATTATGGTCTGAAATATGTGATGCTGGGTATGCTGGTCGTACAGTTAATAATAAAACATTATGGTCTGAAATATGTGGCTCTGTGTATGCTGGTCGAACAGCTAATAATTAAACATTATGGTCTGAAATATGTGACTTTGGATATGCTGGTCGTACAGCTAATAATAAAACATTATGGTCTGAAATATGTGACTCTGGGTATGCTGGTCGTACAGCTAATAATTAAACATTATGGTCTGAAATATGTGACGCTGGATATGCTGGTCGTAAAGCTAATAATAAAACATAATGGTCTGAAATATGTGACTCTGGGTATGCTGGTCGTACAGCTAATAATAAAACATTATGGTCTGAAATATGTGACGCTGGTATGCTTGTCGTACAGTTAATAATAAAACATTATGGTCTGAAATATGTGACTCTGGGTATGCCGATCGTATAGCTAATAATTAAAATTAAGGTCTGAAATATGTGACTCTAGATATGATGGCCGTACTTCTAATTATAAAACAATATGTTCTGAGATATGATAAGTACACCATTGTGTTAGTAACACTGTATTCACCAATTATACATATTAAGCATTATATCATTTTTTTCCCAACGAGTTAAATAAATTCAGTAATAAATAAGCACTCATATAATATTTCTATTTAGTTTAGCGGATCGGCAAATATATGTTTATGCCTAATTTATCATGGATGGACCATTAAGCCATATTAAAAGTTATTAGGAATATTCTCTCTTTTCTCTGTAAGATCATAATAAGGCTTTTTTAATATATTTAATCGAATTTGAATATCGATTATTAAACTAAATATAAATTTCGTATACAATTTAACATTCCTATCTAAAGTTAGACCAAGAACGGAATGCCATGAACTTAAAATAGAATTATTTCATTTTATGTTATATTAGCTCTTTGTTATACTAGACATCCTGACATTTCTATAAAGAAATATAGATAATTATTAAACATTGTAATCTTCTAGTAGTTTTAGATACATAACAATGAGTTAGCCACAGAGAAGGAAAATATATAATATAGTAAAATCAGTTAAAGTTTTGTCTGAGATATTTATTTACATGTTAAAGCATAGCGTAGTTTAAACTTATTTATTTGACTTAGTATGCTATAGTAAAATTCTATTTATAACTAGGATATCGGGATTCCATATGATATATCAATAAATCAGCTGTGGCGGGAAAACATGCAGTTTAACAAATATACATGCCGGATCAATTAATTACCGTACATACAAGGGAAGTAAATGCATCCAAGCACATTTCATCTACTATAATTAATATATTGTTAATAAATACAGTAATATTTCTCCAATATGTTTATGTCCGACTATATTAGTGTATTACTACGATTGACAAATTAAATCTGAGAAATCGAACGTCAACGCCTACTAACTGTACTGTATACAACGATTTTAGATTTGGTTAAAACATTTTATTTCTCAATTTTAATATATTTTGATACAATTAAACAATTGTAAATAATAACAAAAAAGAGGATTAGACCGAAAGCATAGTGCTTATGAAATTAAGATTGAAACACTCGATAGCCATTGCAGTCCATGTCAATTTTCTCTTTAGATGATTTAAATCATTTCAGTTTCTCTGATATTTATTTCATTGTTGTATTTTCTCGTAACATTTTATTATATTTACTAACGCTTATACTAGTATATAAGATCCTTTTAAATACATTCTACTACTTTTCTTATATTTCATATTTCACGATTGATCTTCTCAATGGCCGTGTCGTCGGATGCGCTGTCGCAGGATATTTACCTCTCTCTACTTAGGTCATGCGTTCCAGCTAAGCGCAGTCCATATATTTCAAACAAGATTTAGATGGGTTTTTTTGTGAATTGGCAGTCGTTCTACTAAGATCGATATACTTTTACGAATCTGAGCACATCATTCACCAATAAAACTACTTTTCATATACAACTCAAATTATAAATAACATTAAATCCAAATCAAAGGCAAACATTTGAAATAAATATAATTAATGTTTCTGTTTTAAATTGAGAAAACATTCTCTACAGTGTCGACAGTTATAATTGTCGTTCTTTAAGACAAGACATGAAGTGTTCACCTATTTTAATGTGCTAAGTTTGTCAATTCGCCACGTTCATGCTCAATGTTATTCAATCCGTATGAGCACTGAAAACATTTTGGAAATTTTGGAAAAAATGAAAAACACAATATTAACACAAAACGGGAAAGGTGGGATATGACACAACACAAAATAAAGCAAATTTCAATTGACTACTGCAAACAACAAGCGCAAAGATATAGAGAAATTCAGGCTCTAGAAAACAAAATCCAACTTTAAAAACAAAACAACTTCACTCAAAACACAGAATGAGCTAATTCTCCCTCTAAAATAATTGTCAACTTCTATGAAATGCAATCAAATGCTGCAAAAATTAGATCAAAGGCAAACCATGTCGAAAACTATGAAATATCTACTAAATATTTTTTGAGTTAGAGAAAAAAAAAGAGGGGAAAAAAGCTATGGTCCAAAATAAAATGTGAATCCGAGAATATACAGACAGACATAAATTCAATATAAAATGAATAAACAAGATATAAAAACAACTCTTTAAAATGGAGGGAACTGATGAAATTTCTGCCCGGTTTTTTCTTTCTAATATAGATAAATTCATAAGCACAGAAGACTGCAGAAAACTAAATTTTAGATTCTTAATTAACAGATGTCGAGGTTAAGAATTCCAGTTTCAAATTCAAATTATCGAAATTACCAGGTGAAGACGTTATAGTGGCCAAATGGTACCAGACATTCTGGTTATTGATAAAAGATGATTTCATGCAGGTTATCGATGGAATTCAGGATGTTAATATGTTATCAGATTATCAATATAAAGTCTACTTTCTCTATTATATAAAAATGGAGAAAGAGCAAGAATTAAAATAAATTGCGCAATTTAACGTTACTTATTGACGTTGATTACAAAATCATAGCAAAATGTTTTGCTGAACGACTTAAACCATTATTGCCGAACCTCATAAACTCTAATCAAAAAGGTTACGTAAATGGTCGATTCATAAGCGAGGCAAATACGCTAATACAAAATTTAATAAATTATACTCCGAACATAAGAAGGAGTAATAGTTTTTCTTGACCAAACAAAAGCTTTTGACAGGATATAATGGTATTGGATTAGAAAATGTTTAGAACATTATGGGTTTGGAACAATGTTCATTAACTGGATCTACATGATGCTAAAATTTTCAAACAGCGATTCCAACTAATGGTTTTATATCTGAATATTTTGATATTTCAAGATTTATAAAACAAGGGTGTCCAGTAGCACCTATTTTATACATACTCCAAGCTGAAGTTATGGCGTTTGTCATAAGAAATGATTCAAGAATCGAATGAATTTCTCTCCCTACTGACGATAAGACAATTTTAACCGCAAAAGTAAACCAGTATTTTGATGACACTTAACTCTTTGCAAAAATGAAAATTTACTACTTTATAGCTTTGAACACTTAAAAGGATATAAAAAGGCATCAGGTGCTCAAATCAATAAAGGCAAGACTACTGGTCGTTTTATTGGAAGACTAAAGGACAAAACGCCAACGTATAAAATATTTAGCTGGACTAAAACATTCATAAACAACATTAGGAGTATGACATGGTATCATATAAACAATGATACAATTTGGCTGAAATTTTTTTTAAATAACTGTCTGCAAGTATGGAAGCCAGGAGACCTTACATACCAGGGCAAAGTATTAATACTTAAAATTGTTTTTTTTATCACAAATACATTTTAAACTAAAAAAGCGAGGTATTCCGGAGCTGTACATTAAAGAATTACAAAATATAACGCTAAATATTTTATGGAGCTATCAAAAACTACTTGTATCAAAAACTACTTGTATCAAAAACAATTATATACCAAAAGCATGTAAACGGTGGATTGGATATAGTAGACTTAGAAATGGTTTGTTTATGCATGAAAATAAAAGCAACTTATAAAATAATTAATTTTGAGCTTGAACACTGGAACTCTATCAGAAACTACTATTTAAAATCAGCTGATTGTCATTTTACTCAAAATAACTTCCATTATAAGATTTCTTCAAATATTGGCCATACAACTCCCAAGCAGATTATACCGTTTTACAGTGACACAGTTACAGCTTGGACAAAATACCGTAAACACTTTGCACCACAAACTATTGATGATGTGAAAAATGTGCCGTTATTTGGAAATCACGAAATAACTTTTAACAAAAAGTCGATTTTCTTTAGGTTATTTCTAAAGAGTGACATAATTACACTTTTGAGTATATGGAGCGATAAAAATCATGCATTTATTTCAGTGAATGAACTTCTAAAGAAATTGAAGTACAAACATAATTGGATATCAGAAAGGTTGATACTAAAAAAATCAATACCACAAAACTACATTAAAGCGATGATTGCCGGCACTGAATTTAATGTACATAACAATCAAATGATAATGCCAAATAAATAAAAAAATCGTCATATTATGGCAAATTTAAAAAACAAACATGAGAAACTAAACATCGAGGTTAAATTGGAACGAACCCTACTTTTAAACAATATTAAATGGGAAAATATTTGGCTAAATATTAACTTTGCGCTCGCATCGAGAAAAGTCATACAATTTCAATGGAAATATGTGCATAATGCTATTTTCACAGAACATTGGTTAAACATAATGCATCTGTCACAAGGTATGTGCAATCTTTGTAATAAAGAAAGAGAAACTAGCACATGAATGTAAAATCGTAAAACCTTTGTGGGATTATATTGAAAATATAGTTTCTAACATAACTGCTTTTTTGAATATTGACTTTGAAATCTTAACTCTCTCCGACGTTTCCCTTGACTTGCATCGGTATCATAGGGAACTAAATGCAGGAAATGGTGTTATATATGAGACAAAATTGGCAACTGTGGAATTATAGAAATGAGCATGAATTTAATACAAAAATACAAAAGATAGGGAATATGTATTATAATATTATATCTTCTTTAAATGATCAAATAACGTACATCCGTCTGAACAAAGAAAAGAAAACAAAACAGCTATTATTTACATCCTTTCTTTATAACCAAAGAAAAAGCAGTATCTAAATATCGAATCTTGTATTTCGTTTTAGCAAGATACGACTGAAAACAAATATGTGAATATTATACAATGTCATGGAAGTTTTCATTTATTTCTGCCCAAATCTTATGTCTTGCTTTTTGTTTCGGTAAGATATTGAACATTGGCAAATTATAAAGAAATGATGATATAATATTATACTGAATTCATACAGATAGCCTCTTACTATTATGATAATCGTTATTTGTTAATTATTATCATAACGTAAAATAAGTTTCAATCATTGAATGAATGAATGACGAACGTATAAATGAGTGTAATTAAACAATAAAAGTAATGAATGTTTATAAAACTTGATAAATTAATGAATAATGTATGATGAATATGATGATATTAAATGATGTTGGGATATACATGTTAATCCAATATATCAAAATTCTATATTGTCATGTTATGCTTGAAATACGTGGGATAGCATGATTGACAAACGGAGAAAATGCCTGACATTACCATTGGAGATACAGTCCTCCACTTTATGGGAATTTGCCTTACACTTTGTATTAATTATTTGTTTTAATATTACGAAAACCAAAAACGTTTCAAACGACTGTATTTTAAACATTGTTATGAAACCAACTGAATTTTAAACCATCTGGACCCTTGTTATCACCCTTTGTGCACGTTTGTATTGTTTTCATTATGAGGCAATGTACTGGGGCTATGTACTGACGACATGTACTGAGATTATGTACTTACGGTATGTACTGAGGTTATGTACTTACGTTATGTACTGACACTATGTAATGGCGCTATGTACTGACGGTGTGTACTTATGCTATGTACTGACGCTATGTACTGGCGCTATGTAATGGCGCTTTGTACTGACGGCGTGTACTTATGCTATGTACTGGCGCTATGTACTGACGGTGTGTACTGACGCTATGTACTGACGCTTTCTACGGACGGTATGTACAGAGGATATGTACGGCGGCTATGTACTGACGGTGTGTACTGATGCTATGTACTGATACTTTCTACGGACGGTATGTACTGAGGCAATGTACTGAGGCTATGTACTGAGGTTATGTACTTACGCTATGTACTGACGCTATGTACTGGCGCTATGTACTGATGGTGTGTACTGACGGTGTGTACTGATGCTATGTACTGACGCCTTCTACGGACGGTATGTACTGAGGCTATGTACGGAGGCTATGTACTGACGCTATGTACTGAATCTATGTACTGACAGTGTGTACTGCCGCTATGTACTGAGGCTGTTTAATAAACTGAGGCTTTGTACTGATGCTATGTACTAAGGCTATGTACTGAAGTGAGACTATCTACTGACGGTATGTACTGAGACTATGTACTGAACTGAGGCTATGCACTGATGGTATGTACTGACGCTATGTACTTAGGCTATGTATTGACGCTATGTTCTGACGGTATGTAATGACGTTATATACTGACGGTGTGTACTGACGTTATGTACTGAGGCTATGTTCAAAACTGAGGTTATGTACTGAGGCTATGTACTGAACAGAGACTATGTTACGCGGTATGTACTGAGGCTATATACTGAACTGAGGCTATGTACTGAGGCTATGTATTGAACTGAGGCTATATACTGAGGCTATGTACTGAACTGAAGCTATGTACTGACGTTATTTACTGAGGCTATGTACTGAGGTTATGTACTGAACTGAAATTATGTTCTTAGGCTATGTACTGACGGTATGTACTGAGGCTATGAACTGAGACTATGTACTGACGCTATGTAGTGACGCTATGTACTGACGTTGTATACTGACGCTATGTAATGAGGCTATATACTGAGGCTATGTAATAAACTGAGGCTATGTACTGATACTATGTCATGAGGCTATGTACTGAGGCTACGTACTGAACTGAGATTATGTACTGACGGTATGTACTGAGGCTATGTACTGAGACTTAGTACTGAACTGAGGCTATTTACTGAGGCTATGTACTGAACTGCGGCTATGTACTGACGGTATAAACTGACGCTATGTACTGATGCTATGTACTTACGCTATGTACTGACAGTATGTACTTACGGTATGTACTGACGCTATGTACTGACAGTGTGTACTGACGCTATGTACTGACGGTGTGTACTGACGCTATGTACTGAGACTATGTACTGAGGCTATGTACTGAGGCTATGTACTGAACTGAGGCTATTTACTAAGGCTATGTACTTAACTGAGGCTATGTACTGAGGCTATATACTGAATGAGGCTATGTACTGAGACTATGTATTGAATGAGGCTATGTACTGAAATGAAGCAATGTTCTTAGGCAATGTACTGACGGTTTGTACTGAGGCTATTTTTTGACGGTATGTACTTTGGCTATGTACTGAGGCTATATACTGATGCTATGTACTGAACTGAGGCTATGTACTCAGGGTATATACTGTCGCTATGTACTGACGCTATGTACTGAACTGAGGCTATGTACTGACGCTATGTAATAGGGCTATGCACTGAGGCTTTGAACTAAGCTATGTACTAAACTGAGGCTATGTACTGAGGTTATGTACTGAACTGAGGCTATGTTCTAAGGGTATGTACTGGTGCTATGTACTGAGGCTATGTACTGAGGCTATGTCCTGAACTGAGACTATGTACTGAACTGAATATATGTACTGTTGGTAATGTACTGAGGCTTTTTACTGAACTGAGGCTATGTACTGAACTGAAGCTATGTACCTACGGTATTTTGCGGTCGAGCAGTGCAAGGCGCTATCGTCTAGTGGCTATTGATATTGCACCGCTTGGAAAAGAGGAACTATTAAAATCTATCATTGAATTAAATATCGAATATCAAGTTCAACACTTTTATACAGTTGATTAATTCTATCTAGAATTAAACCAAGAGGGGAATACCGATAAAATTAAAGTAGAATTTTTTTATTATATGTAAGTTTAGCTCTTTGTTATAATAAATACGTATACGTTTTGTATTCAATTAACAATTCGATCTTAGGTTAGACCAGAATGGAATACAATAACCTTAAAAATAGAATTGTTACATTTGATGGAAATCTTGAAGTTTTTATAGAGTATTTTCAATTATAATTAAAGACTGTACCAGCGTCTACCAGTTTTGGATACCTAACAATGAGTTAGACAGAAAGAAAATATTTCTATTCATAGTTTTGGTATATACAATGACAATGCAATACTGAGCTAAGCCCACCATTGATTTATATTTTATCAATAATGAAACGGATCATGCTAATTTTCAAACATTTTTACTTACAATAAAATCTTTATTGGCATCGTACTCTGACGTAAAACGGCAGCAATATATGCGTGTTGATATTGATAAGCACATTATTTTCATGTCGATTTCCACGAAAGTACGGTGAAAAAGATACAGCTTGTATTGTGTTTTTCAAGAGAGAATAGCAATAAAACAATAAAATGTAGTCCAGTCTGATTTAGAAACTTCAATCGAAAACCAATATTTTAAAATAGACGCCATGCTTTGTTGTGAACATCTATTTATAACTAGTATTTATAAGATAATATATGCAGCAATATGTGTGTTAACTCAATTACTAATTAAATAAGCACATTCTCGTCTGATTTAGTAACTTCAATCGAAAACCAATATTTTAAAATAGACACCATAATGTGTTGTGAACGTTTATTTAAACTAGTATTAATAAGATAATATATGCAGCAATATGTGTGTTAACTCAATAACTAATTAAATAAGCACATTCTCGTCTGATTTAGAAACTTCAATCGAAAACCAATATTTTAAAATAGACGCCATGCTGTGTTGTGAACATCTATTTATAACTAGTATTTATAAGATAATATATGCAGCAATATGTGTGTTAACTCAATAACTAATTAAATAAGCACATGCTTGTCTGATTTAGAAACTTCAATCGAAAACCAATATCTTAAAATAGACGCCATGCTGTGTTGTGAACATTTATTTAAACTAGTATTTATAAGATAATATATGCAGCAATATGTGTGTTAACTCAATTACTAATTAAAAAAGCACATTCTCTTCGCATGTGATTTTCAACAATTGTATGTTTAAAAAGATACAGCTTGTATTGTGTTTTTCAAGGGAGAGTAGCAATAAAAAATATAATGTAGCCCAGTCTGATTTAGAAAGTTCATTTGAAAACCAATATCTTACTATAGACACCATGCTTTGTTGTGAATGTCTAATAATAACTAGTATTCATAGGATCCCGTATCTATATAAATAACTCATGTGTCATACGGACAAAAATATTTAAATATAAAACATATTTGTGGCACCTCCTGTCATATTTGACCACTGACAAGCGACACGTGATAAAAGTTTTTAAAAGTAACGCCCCTTTCCAAAATAGAGTCTACACATATACTTCTAATTTCATATGTGCCTCAATTAAGGAAGACGTTTTCCAATTAGGTAGGACTCATTTTGTGATTTTTATTGATTTTTTTTATTGTTTCAATATATTTATTAACAATTGAATTGATCGTGTTCATTTTCAAAAATTTTTACTTTTCGAATAAACAGATTATATAATATAATCTCCATTATTATTTTCAAACATTTTTACTTATCGAATAAACAGATTATATAATATAATCTCTATTATCATTTTCAAACATTTTTACTTATCGAATAAACAGATTAGATAATATAATCTCCATTATCATTTACAAATAGTTTAACTTATCGAATGAACAGATTAGTTACACATATTCGCTATTAACATCATACTCTTACGTAATACAGCAATGATATAATTATGTGTTAACTCAATCACTGATTAAATCAACACTATTTTATGACATTCCTTTAAATGTTTGTTTGAAAGAATACTTGTACTGTGTTTTTCAATGGTGAACATCAGTAAAATATGAAATGTAGTCCAGTCTGATTAAGAAAGCAAAGCCGAGAGGTCTAAGGCCCTTCGCAGGATCACTTACCTCTCAGCATTATGGTCGTAGGTTGGAGTCGCGCTTGCTCCAAAAAATTTATGTGAGAAAGTTTGCCAGTTACATGCCGAAGGACGATGGTTCTACTCAGATTCATTCAAACCTGATATGCCATATTTAACATGAAATGTATTTAAATGTATTGAAATGGCGTTCAACCCCTTTCCATAAATAAAAAAACTGGTATGTAGTGAACGTCTAGTTATAACTCGCATATCGGGATCTCATGTGGTATATACAAAACTCAGTAGTGGCGGGTGGCACATATAGTATATTTACGTTGAAACATATACACGCCCGGTAAGTTAATTATCGTAAATGTTAGGGAAGACATGTCTCAAAACACATTTAATATTTTCTATAAAAGAAGTACTATTTCTCAAAACGATATATTTAACCGTCTGCTTGTGCCAAAATAAAACTATGTATTGACAAAGTGTATTTTTTATTACAGGTTAAACAGAGAAATCGACCGACAACACCTACTACTGTACTGTAACAACACCATCTACAGGTAGGAGTATATAACTTATTAAACTTAAGATTGAAAGACTCAGTTATTCCAGTCCATGTCAATTGTTTCTTTAAAGGTGTTAAACGCACCTCAATAGCTCTGTCATATTTGTACCATTCCTGGCATCTACGTCTCACCTGCGTTAAAGTTTCGGTGCAAATTGTCCATAAGTGTGCATAACTGCAGTTATATACATGAAACTTGGCATACGTGTGCATGATTACCAGTGCTCCAGATAAGCTTTTCTTCAAAGTTTAGTTTATCCCTTAAATTAGTATGCAATGATTATTTTCAAAAAGTAAGATATTAACCTCTTACTACTTAGGTCATGCATTACAGCTAAGCCCAATCCATATATTTCAAACATGTTTTGAAATATTTTTTTGTGAATTGGCAGTCATTCTACTAAGAATGATATAATTTTACGAATCTGAGTACATCACCCACCAATATATTTTTTTGCCATATACAACTGATGTGCTAATTTTGTCAATTCGTCACGTTCAGACTCAATGGTATTCAATCCGTATTAACACTATACTCCCATAGCATCAGCGACAAATGGAGAAAATGGATGACATTACTTTTGGGAAATCAGTCCTCCACTTAATGGGGAATTTACCACACACTTTGTATTAAATGTTTGTTTTAATATTACCAAAATAAAAAAAACAACGTTACAAACGATTGTATTTCAAACATTGTCATGACAACTGAATTTTGAACCATCTGAACCCTTGTTATCACCCTTTCTGCACGTTTGTATTGCTTTCATTATGAGACAATGTACTGAGGCTATGTACTGAGGCTATGTACTGACGGTGTATACCGAGGTTATGTACATACGCTATGTAATGACGCTATGTACTGGCGCTATGTACTGACGGTGTGTACTGACGCTATGTACTGACGCTATCTACGGACGGTATGTACTGAGGCTATGTACTGACGATATATACCGAGGTTATGTACATACGCTATGTACTGACAGTGTGTACTGACGCTATGAACTGACGTTATCTACTGACGCTATGTACTGACGCTATCTACGGACGGTATGTACTGAGGCTATGTACTGACGGTATGTATTGAATCTATGTACTGACGGTATGTACTGAGGCTAGGTACAGAGTCTATGTACTGACGGTATGTACTGAGGCTATGTACTGAGTCTATGTACTGACGGTATGTACTAAGGCTATGTACTGAGGCTATGTACTGATGGTAAATACTGACGGTATGTACTGAGGCTATGTGGTGAGTCTATGAACTGACGGTATGTACTGAGGCTATATACTACGTCTATGTACTGAGTCTATATACTGATGGTATGTACTGACGGTATGTACTGAGGCTATGTACTGATGGTATGTACTGACGGTATGTACTGAGGCTGTGTACTGATGGTATGTACTGACGGTATGTACTGAGGCTATGTACTGATGGTATGTACTGACGGTATGTACTGAGGCTATGTACTGATGGTATGTACTGACGGTATGTACTGAGGCTGTATACTGATGGTATGTACTGACGGTGTGTACTGAGGCTATATACTGAGTCTATGTACTGAGGCTATGTACTGATGGTATGTACTGACGGTATGTACTGAGGCTATGTACTGATGGTATGTACTGTCGGTATGTACTGAGGCTATGTATTGATGGTATGTACTGACGGTATGTACTGAGGCTATTCACTGAGTCTATGTACTGAGGCTATGTACTGATGGTATGTACTGACGGTATGTACTGAGGCTATGTACTGATGGTATGTACTGACGGTATGTACTGAGGCTGTGTACTGATGGTATGTACTGACGGTATGTACTGAGGCTATATACTGAGTCTATGTACTGAGGCTATGTACTGATGGTATGTACTGACGGTATGTACTGAGGCTATGTACTGATGGTATGTACTGACGGTATGTACTGAGGTTATGTACTGATGGTATGTACTGACGGTTTGTACTGAGGCTATGTACTGATGGTTTGTACTGAGGCTATGTACTGATGGTATGTACTGACGGTATGTACTGAGGCTATGTACTGATGGTATGTACTGAAAGTTTGTACTGAGGCTATGTACTAATGGTTTGTACTGAGGCTATGTACTGATGGTATGTACTGACGGTTTGTACTGAGGCTATGTACTGATGGTATGTACTGAGGCTATATACTGAGGCTATATACTGATGGTATGTACTGACGGTTTGTACTGAGGCTATGTACTGATGGTATGTACTGACGGTATGTACTGAGGCTATGTACTGATGGTATGTACTGACGGTTTGTACTGAGGCTATGTACTGATCGTTTGTACTGAGGCTATGTACTGATGGTATGTACTAACGGTTTGTACTGAGGCTATGTACTGATGGTATGTACTGAGGCTATATACTGAGGCTATGTACTGAGGCTATGTACTGATGGTATGTACTGACGGTTTGTATTGAGACTATATACTGATGGTATGTACTGACGGTTTGTACTGAGGCTATGCACTGATGGTTTGTACTGAGGCTATGTACTGATGGTATGTACTGACGGTTTGTACTGAGGCTATGTACTGATGGTATGTACTGACAGTTTGTACTGAGGCTATGTACTAATGGTTTGTACTGAGGCTATGTACTGATGGTATGTACTGACGGTTTGTACTGATGCTATGTACTGATGGTTTGTACTGAGGCTATGTACTGATGGTATGTACTGACGGTTTGTACTGAGGCTATGTACTGATGGTTTGTACTGAGGCTATGTACTGATGGTATGTACTGATGGTATGTACTGAGGCTATGTACTGATGGTATGTACTGACGGTATGTACTGAGGCTATGTACTGATGGTTTGTACTGAGTCTATGTACTGATGGTATGTACTGACGGTATGAACTGAGGCTATGTACTGACGGAATGTACTGACGGTATGTACTGAGGCTATGTACTGATGGTTTGTACTGAGGCTATGTACGGATGGTATGTACTGACGGTTTGTACTGAGGCTATGTACTGATGGTTTGTACTGAGGCTTTGTACTGATAGTATGTACTGACGGTTTGTACTGAAGCTATGTACTGATGGTTTGTACTGAGGCTATGTACTGATGGTATGTACTGACGGTTTGTACTGAAGCTATGTACTGATGGTTTGTACTGAGGCTATGTACTGATGGTATGTACTGACGGTATGTACTGAGGCTATGTACTGATGGTATGTACTGACGGTATGTACTGATGGTATGTACTGATGGTATGTACTAACGGTATGTACTGAGGCTATGTACTGATGGTATGTACTGACGGTATGTACTGAGGCTATGTACTGATGGTATGTACTGACGGTATGTACTGAGGCTATGTACTGAGTCTATGTACTGAGGCTATGTACTGACGGTATGTACTGACGGTATGTACTGAGGCTATGTACTGACGGTATGTACTGAGGCTGTGTACTATGCAAGGCGCTGTCTTCTACTCGCCATTTATAATACACCGCTTACAAAGGAGGAACTATTAAAATATATCTATGAATTGAATATCAAATATCAAGTTGAACACTTCTATACAATTGATCAATTCTATCTAGAATAAACTTAACACAGAATTATTTTATTATATGTATTTTTTCTTTTAAGAAACGTTTACGTTTTGTATGCAATTAACAATAGGCCAAACGACATAAACTTGAAAATAGAATTGTTGCATTTTATATTATCTTTTAATTAGCTCGCTATTATTCTATTTTAGTCTCATATATAGGAAATCCTGAAGTTTTTATAGAGTATCTTAAATTATAATTAAACATTGTACGCGTCAACCAGTTTTGGATACCTAACAATGAGTTAATATTTCTATTGATAGATTTGTTTTATACAATAATAATACAATACATGTGTAAACCCACCATTGATTTTTTATATTCTGTAGTATATGTAATTGAAAATAGTTTGAATGCCAGTCATTTACTAAAGGACCCAAATGAAAAAAGTGAAACTTACATTTTATTATTTGTCAACCTCTGCACTACACTACTAAAATATGATGAGAAAAGTAGGAGTCGAGTACCGTTCAAGATGTTGCTTTGTGTTCAATGTATACACTGTTGACAAAATGAAAGTAGACATCAGAAATCATGTAATCATACCCAAATGTCCAACATTTTATTTTCTAAATTCACAATTCACACATGAGAAGTCTTTCAAAATGTTCAAAATACACAAAATGAAATTGAAATAAATGGCATTAAAATAATAGGGAAAATACTAAAGGATTATCTATAATCCCCATGTAAGCATTTCGTGTTTCAATGGTGGTGCTATGCCTACAATTTGCAAGTACAATCAGTAAAAAATTATCTGAGATATTCCTTTACATATTAAATGCCCCAACTGCGATATAAAAGCCGGTTTTATATAAGTATGTACATAATTCAAACCAGAGAACCGTTTTTCAAAATTACTAAGCCACCACTGCATTACAATAATGTTGACAATGATACTAATTAAAGTAATAACAGCAACAAATGAATAATAAGAAAACAAGGACTTTTTTGTATTATTGTTATCATTGTTTAACAGATCATGCATATGCACACACAAGCACAATATAGAATACATTAAATTACTATTATGGTTACATAGGCCTACACATTTTGCCAATGTTTTTAAAATTCGATAATAAGACCCGCTATTAAGACCACTTTTGTCTGGTCCCAAAGGTGTCTTATTAAAGGGTTTTTATTGTATTTCAATTTTGGTACCCCATTCCACCCACCCCACTTCAATACGTCGTTATAAGTACAAACACATATACCTGTTGACTCGGTAAGCTTGGGTACTACAATAAATGATTTTCAATAAACAATTAAACCAACCGCAAAGAATCTCCATATTATCTCCAATCTCCACTATTTGCAAGCGTTTAAGATGTCTAGACCGGTATCTTAGTGATCTATGTTTCAATTGAATGCTTTTAATTCAAACATATTTTATTACGCATGTTACATATATTAACATATAAAAATGAACACAAAATGATAACAAATTTATAACAAATGCAAATGGATTGAACTTCAAGTTATAACAACATCAGTTACAGTTCTTTCCAATGCGGTTGTATGAATGTATATGTGTGCAGGTTTGAAAAACAATGAAGAAAAAAAAGACTTTTAATACAATAAGAGAGAGAGAAAATATAAAAACAAATAATTTGAAACTGGCAAGATGTTTCATTATACTGTATATACAGTATACCTTTTAACAACAAATTTACACCTTTACTTCAAGAAGTAAATATAAAAGGAGTTTACTATTACCTGTAGATTTAACAAAAAACGGACTCAAATACCATGGTATAAACATTTGTTGCCCTTTGCCAGTACAGGTAAAATTAACAAAGACACACTTATTCAAAAATAAATATATTAAAATAAGCGTATTGCCAAAGGGAACTGCTAATTATATTTATACAGTTTAGACAAATTTTAAATGAAACATGTTAAATATGTTAAATATGTGTGATTACTTTATTGTATTTTGTTTCAAGATAGGAAATGTCTCCAATCCCATTGAAAGTAAAAACCTACATATCTACCTAGTTGCCCAACACACCCAAACTATAACAAAAAACTTGTCAAACTCTTCAGATTGATGCATTCGATAGACATTCTGAGGTCAATGACATCTGTTTCAAATGAAGGACAAATGTTTCAGCATCTATATTTACATTCCAATTTACATATCATGATATAAATGTAGGTTTAACACTTATACATGCAATTTCAATTGGTGTCAATTGATTTACCCTCCCAAAAAGAATTAAAAGAAAAATAAGCTCCCCAATGTTGATAGTTTTCCTAAGAAGGGGCCATATTTATAGAAATAGTTTCATGAAATCACATTGGCCTAGCATCCCGTTGGTGTTTATACAAGGACTCAAGACATATATATTTGAAGAGTTATTATTATATCAAGCCAAGTATGTTGAAAATTATTGAATTGTTACAATCAAACTGAAAGCAAACATAATGCTAAAGACATGTCTGTTTACATATGCAAAGCGTTTAAAGTGAAATCAAATGAAATAAAAATGTTTAAGTATACATGGTTAAAATACATAATAAACTACCTAGATCAACGTAGTAGTAATTAATGCGTAAATTATTTTTAGAATAAATATGCACGCAGATACCAAAGTTGTGTTTGTATTATTATAGTATTAACATGGCATATGTTACAACCCAATATTTATGTTTGAAATCAGTAAATATATCCGCCGTTTAATGTATATTTGTAATAACAATATTCTGAAATGTTGCTCACGGGTCATATTGGCCTATTTCAAATTATGTTATACAATATTCTATATCATGAAGTAAAATTTGTTCTGTTCTATATGGATAAAATGCATGAAACTAGCATGAGGCTTATCTGATGAATGCTCTCGATAAGTTTTCAAATCAGGATTTAAACGGAAAACCAGATACTATGAATAGTTTTTATATTTAGAAACACGAATGTATAACCCTAAACTAAATATAATGCTATATACCATTAAATAAACTACAAACGGGGATTCCACAAAAATAAGTATTGTTACGTGTACAGTTACAACATATCTGTGAATAATGTATTTAAATCAGTCCAATAAGTCAGAAATATTTATGTTGAAAAACGTTGGTTGTTTGGATGACATTTTGTAAAGCTGTTTTCAACATAAAGCAAAGTTGATATGGTGCCTTAGACTTACACAATGTATATCATTGTCCATAGTTAACCTAATAAACATATCTTAGTTAATTTCAGGAAGTTAAGTTTCCTATTTGTAACATGGAAAATATGATAGTTTTGTTAAACTTGCTTGCCGTCTGCAGTAAACTAAGGAGTGGGGGCAAGTAGGGCCATTGTTACTGTCAGTCACGTGCCACTCATGCAATGTATTACAATGAGTCTTTTTAATTCAGTAATTCATTGGAAGCATAGAACGCAGAAAAGAACTGAAACTTGGACACTTAGTTTTATTGGGGCTATTAATGAGGGGTAATGGAATAGTTCATGATAAGGGGTAATGGAATATGTTCATGAGGGGAAATGAAATATATATTCATGAGGGGTAATGTAATATGTTCATGAGGGGTAATGAAATATATATTCATGAGGGGTAATGTAATATGTTAATAAGGGCTAATGGAATATGTTCATGATAAAGAGTAATGGAATATGTTCATGAGGGGTAATGAAATATATATCCATGAGGGGTAATGTAATATGTTCATGAGGGGAATGAAATATATATTCATGAGGGGTAATGTAATATGTTAATAAGGGCTAATGGAATATGTTCATGATAAAGAGTAATGGAATATGTTAAAAAGGGCTAATGGAATATGTTCACGATAAAGAGTAATGGAATATATTCATGAGGGGTAATGAAATATATATTCATGAGGGGTAATGTAATATGTTAATAAGGGCTAATGGAATATGTTCATGATAAAGAGTAATGGAATATGTTCATGAGGGGTAATGGAATATGTTCATGAGGGGTAATGGAATATGTCAATAAGGGATATTGAAATATGTTCATGATAAAGGTTAATGGAATATGTTAATGAGGGGAAATGGAATAAGTTCATGAGGGGTAATGAAATATGTTCATGAGGGGTAATGAAATATGTTGATAAGGTGTAATGAAATATGTTCATGATAAAGAGTAATGGAATATGTTAATGAAGGGTAATGAAATATGTTCATGAGGGGTAATGAAATATGTTGATAAGGGGTAATGAATTATGTTCATGATAAAGAGTAATGGAATATGTTAATGAGGGGTAATGGAATATGTTCATGAGGGGTAAGGGATATGTTAATAAGGGGTAATGAAATATGTTCATGATAAAGGTTAATGGAATATGTTAATGAGGGGTAATTGAATATGTTCATGAGGGGTAAAGGAATATGTTAATAAGCGGTTATGGAATATGTTCATGATAAAGGGTAATGGAATTTGTTAATTAGGGGTAATGGAATATGTTCATGGTAATGGGTAATGGAATATGTTAATGAGGGATATTGGAATATGTTCATGAGGGTTAATGAAATATGTTCATAAGGGCCAAACGAATATGTTCATGATAAAGGGTAATGGAATATGTTAATGAGGGATAATGGAATATTCATGAGGGATAATGGAATATGTTCATGAGGGGTAATGGAATATGTTAATGAGGGTTAATGGAATATGTTCATGAGGGGTAATGGAAGATGTTTATAAGGGGTAATTGAATATGTTCATAAGGAGTAATGAAATATGTAACATAACCCACGTCACACACCACCCCCTATATCCGGCTTAGACGTTATTTTATTTTCGAGCAACACTGAAAACTCACGGCTAAATCCTGCAATCAGTATGTGATTTAACGTTAGATACTCTGTAGCCTGTTCATTTAAAATAGCTGGATTGGAAAAGATGTTGAAAGCGGTTTTGAGTCGGAAAAAAATAGAGAGACTTTGTGTTTGTACATGGACATGACAATTGTTTTGTCTAGTAGATTTTTTTTCATGCCTTTTGTTATCATTTTAAACAATGGCTCTTAATCTCAAACTGATCACTTTAACTCCTTACGCATTTAATGGCCACATAAAATGTATGAGATAGGCCGCCACTTCTTTTTTGCACTAGTTACGTTAATCAAACGAAGGAAGTTATAACATTTAAATGTTTAGTGAAACATGAGCCACCTAACTAAATATGCATGAAATATCAATATCTGATACTTAGTTATTGTTGCATTATAATTGTTTCTCATAGCAAGTAAATGTAAATACTTCCCTACATATTTGTGTTAAACAGAATATTTACATAATAGAAAAAATGAGTTAGTATCAAGATATATCTTTTTACCTAGTAAAGTAACTTACTGTTTTATATTAATAGAAGCTAGGTAAAAAATAGTTTATTTTATTATGGGCATCAAAATAATAGACAAATGCTCTACCTGAACTGTACCAGCGACATCTACAGGTAGGAATATAACAAATTCAGATTTCAAAATTGACACATTCAATAGTCATTCTAATTCTTTTTCTTGTCAGCTTTTAAGGGAAACTATAAAAATCAATTTCTTTCACAGTTAAAGTCCCAGACCTATGGTTATTTACATGAAGCATTGCATGGAGGTCCCATTATTCGAATGTTTTATACAGACAGAATTTGTTAAAATGGACGCACGGCAATGTTGAAATTTTACTCTTGTTCACGCATCAAATAAATCTGTCATCTACATTGCATGAACACAGATATGTTTTCCGTACAGGGTTTAAGATGAGTCCCAAAAAGAATTTATATTGTAATGTCTAAACATATGCTATAAAGATTCCTCCAGCACTGGTATTGTGGAAATCCATATAAAAATACATAAAAGGTAACGTTA
Source organism: Panopea generosa (assembly GCA_029582155.1). Lineage (NCBI taxonomy): Eukaryota > Metazoa > Mollusca > Bivalvia > Adapedonta > Hiatellidae > Panopea > Panopea generosa. Next base: position 84,328,833 of record CM055896.1, read on the forward strand.
GTTTTGAAATTATGAGAAAAACTCTAAATACTCTACACATATGCTAACGTATTTTAATGTCATATGTGCATCATCTAGATATGTAGTTTTTAATTAATAAATAAAGTTAGGTGAAATAAGTGAAAATTGACATGTGCCTTTTAAAGCATACTATAAACAAACTTTATAATCTGGGATTCCACATTCCAAATTGTTAACCAGTGCGTGCAAACAGGCAGCGCCCTCTGTTTGTAATATATCGAGTAGCAGGCATAACATTCAAATATTTCTTGCAAGGAAGAGATTTTATAATTTAGGTATGACATATATTGTGATTAAGTTTAAGTTTCATTTATTATATTGATATTTTCATTTTAATCATGCTCATTTTTAAACATTTTGACTTTATGTATAAACAGAATAGACCAATATATTTATCTGTATTATTATCATACTCATATTTTTCAATGGAGAGTAGTGATTAAAATGTAGAATGATGTCTGATTTAAAAATTTCAATGGAAAACCAATATCTTAATAAGAGACTATAGTGTATATTTATGACAAGTATATCGGGATCCCACATGCTATATGAATAACTCAACAGTGACGGGTGATACATGCATTTTTGCGATTTTTAAAATATACAAGACGCGTAAGTTAATTATCGTAAATGTTCATGGTTTTAAGGTTAATACACGACTCCAAACATATTAAAGAACGATAATAAATATATTTCCTGTAATTTAGTACTATTACTTCACTCTCTTTCTCTTCTCATGTAACTGTCCGGACTGTATTACTATGCATTGACAAAAAGTATTGTTATTACAGAGAAAGCACACAACAACTCCTACTATCTGTATTACAACAGCGACATCTACAGGTAAGAATATACCACATTCAGATTTCAAGATTAATACATTCAATAGTCATTCTAAATCATGTGTAAAAATGTTCTTAAAACCTTAGCAGGAGGTGATGTAATGAATGATGGGTAGTATATTGTATTCTTGAAATACATGGAAAAGCATAGGACAAACGAAGAAAAATATTGACATTACCATTGGAGAATCATTCGACGAACTTGCCACAAACAGTGTTTTGAATATTTGTGGTATAATTAATGTTACCATAATCTATAACGTTTCAAATGTTTGTATTTCGAACCTGTTAATGAACACCAAATTAATTCAAACCATCTGGACCCTTGTTATCACCTCTTCTGCACGTTTGTTATGTTTTCGTTATGAGGCTATGTACTTAGGCTATGTACTGACGGTATTCCGTGATCGAGCAGTCTAAGGCGCTGTCGTCTAATGGTCAGTTATATTGTACCACAGAGTTCATGGGTTAGAACTTGCCCAGCTCGGTCCAAAAATGTAACAATGTTTTTGCGAGTTTCTTGCAAAGATATGTTTCTTCTCAGGTTCATTTTAAGGTTTTCATTTACCAATAAAACAGAATATGCCATGTATGACATGTTATGTGTTAAAATGACGTTAAACCATTGGCTATATCCTTTGATTTATATAAAACATATATTTGCTTTTCCATTATAAGCCTAAAATTAACTTATACAAGCGTGTTCTTATAAAATATGTGACTTAGGTTATTAGGAAAACTTTGTGTATTTTCATTATAAACTACGTTTTTTTTAATGTCTATCATTGAATTTGGACTCGATTATTAAATTTAACATTTGTGTACTATAGCTTATTTCCATCTAAAATAAGACCAAGAACGGAATACCAGGAACTTAAAATAGAATTGTTTCAATTTAATTTTAGCGCTTTGTTATAATACACACCTATACGTTATGTATGCAATTAACAGTTGTATCTTAAATTAACCAAGAATGGTAAACCATGAACTTAAAATAGGATTGTGTTAAAGTTTATATAATTGCAGCTTTTTGTTATTCTATTTTAGACTCATATACTTAGAAATCCTGAAGTTTTTAGAGTGTTTCAAATTATATTTAAACATTATACATTTATAGATTTGGTTTATACAATAATAATGTGATACATGTGTAAACCTACCATTGATTTTTTGATATTCTGTAGTACATGTAATTAAAGAATAGTTTGAATGCCAGTCATTTATTGAAGGACCCACATAAAAAAAGTAAAAATTACATTTTATTATTTGTTAACCTCTGCATTACACTTCCAAAATATGATGAGAAAAGTAGAAATTCACGTGTCATCAAAGATGTTTTTGTTTAGTGTGTACACCGGTGACAAAGTGAAAGTAGACGTCAGAAATCATGTATTCATACCCAAAATTCCAAGCGTCAATTTATTTTCAAAATTCACAATTCAAACATAACAATTCTTTTAAAATGTTCAAAATACAACAATAATGTCAATTAGATAAAAACATCATTAAGATAAGGAAAAGGCATTTTTAAAGAAGTAGAAAAAACGATTTATCTATAGTCTCCATGGAAACATTTCCTGTTTTCAATGGTGGTGCTGTGCATAATTGCATGTGAAATCAGTAACATTTTATCTTTATATCTCATAATAAAATCCCCAGCTGCGATATAAAAACTGCAAGATGACTCTGTGGCAGATTTATATAATTACTTACATGATTAAAATCAGAGAACCCTTTTTTCAAAGTTACAAAGTCATCACTGCATTTATTGTGTTATAATTTAGCATACTACTAGAGTAGTGTTAAAACATTTAATTGGCAAAATATATAAAAAATGTATGTTATATGAAGTTTGAACTCTAACTGTCAATACTATGAAATTCTAGGGAGGAGCTTGTATGGCCATGCACTCTGAATTGCAAACACATATATTTCAGCAGCCAAGTAATGATGTAACTTTAGCACATTGAACGTAACTGACAGGTAAAGAAAACAACTGATGTATGCATAGACAAGACACTCCTACACAACTCGCTGTCCCAGCAGATAGTTTTGGGCCTTTAAAGCACATTTATTGTAATTTTATTTCCAAAATGGTATTTTGTTATAATTCTGATGAGTTCAGGGGTGTAAAAATATGTTTAAAGCTGCTTGTCCTGTAAGAATACTAGTAAGAAAAAGTTAATTGTCCTTACGAAGTTATTTATTTGTAATTTTTCACATAAGGTCACAAGCAAAGTAATAAATTAATGATTGCTAAATAGTATAGTTTTTATCTTGTTTAATGAAACTCAAATACAATCGTCATTGATTTAAATTATGCTAATGCTAGATCAATTTGTTTAATATATATTTTCATTAACTAGGTATAAACACTTTTAAACAACTATGACTCTTTTAAAACAATAAAAATAGCTTTAATTTTTAATGACAAATATATGGCATAGATAAAAGAGTGGGTGGTGGGGCAAACTGATTAATATAGTATATAATTTCCAAAACGTCAATAAATCACTGCATGTTGTTATTTTTCTAATAATAAATTGTGAAACTGGGCATTTTGTCTCCAGAACAAGAGATGGGTTCATCTTACAGCAATTGATTTAAAGATATTATCGGGTTATCATAAACATATATATTTTTTTGTTTTACATCGGAAAATGGGTTGACCTAATTTTTACTTGATTACCGCTCGTCGTGTTTTACCGCGTAATACTCTCTTATCTGCATATTACGGTTCTCTGCTTATCGCCAGTCTTTCTCTATCTGTTTCCATCTTTCTCTATCTCTCTCATTTCACTCTCACCACCTGCAGCGGAAGATTTGATGCCATGTCGACCTGATATCATGTTGTTTTGACATTGTTGACAGGTTCCCCCGAAACCAAACGGTGCTAATACAAACATGTGCAGTAATAATTTCTATTTTATAGTCAGGTTATAAAACTTTTGAGTAAAGTTATACAGTTGGTTTTCGTCAACTGAAACACAGTCCGGTCGCCTAGCAACCACGTGTGTACCAAAGAAGACTACAAAACTTCAATTGATTTCAATGTCGGTCTTCTTGTTTTTTAATATCGAAATGGTTTGCTACGGTTTATTTTTTATTCTTAAATGTTTAACTATAGCCAAAATGCGGTCGCTCGATTGGGCAACCGTTTACAATTTCAAAGTCGCTCGAAATTAAATCTAGTCACCATGGCGAAACGGTGAACTAAGCTTTACACCCCTGGAGTTACCTATGATTTGTTATGTCTTGTTAATGAAAACCTTTAATATATATTGACTAAATAATCAATAAATCTCATATCTTTTCTATATAATGGCAAAAACATTAATCAATAAAAGAAAATGCTGACCTATTTATTTATCATTTACATCAACATAAGACCAACTACAATGACATTAACGTTATTATTTAAATGTTCTAATCTTATGATATTTGTCATAACCCAACTTACACATTTTTACTAACACAAAGTTGTCGGTGAGGTATCCTTAAGTAGGTAATAATTGTTTTTCTGCGCCAGTACGTTCCAACTCATTTCAAATGTTATATATAATTCTATTATTGGTTTAAAAATAAAAAAGTGAAAAGAACGACGGTAGTTCTACTCGGATTCATTATGAGGTCTTCCCAAACCAATCGACATATTATTCATGTTCTCCTTAACAAATACGAAATAATTAATCGTTTACATAGTACAACCTTACGTAATATTTAAAATCTCCTACTAAACATCAAATTAGTACCATACAATATATTTGCAGCTTTATACTTCTTCTAGTTATTTGACATTCCGCTAACGACAAATGGAAGTCGAATGCTGGAGAATTGTATTAAAGATCGGAGGGTCATGGGTTAGATCCTCTGCTACAGCTATGTGTGGTCTGGTTCTACCCAGACATTTAGCGTGATTAGAACCTGTTTTACAATCGAGGTAAACTAAATACGTTTTAAACAAAACATCTAGAGGGAATGAAGGTCGATGACCCAAATACTGGGAAGCATCTCCCAAGGTACATCACAATGTTTCAAATATTAGCTGAAAACATAATGAATCTATAAAGTACCGTTTTATATTCATCATATGTTTGTATGTTCGCCTTGCTGCAGCCTTTGATATTATAAAACACAATAGATACTTTCCAGTCAAAACTGACGTTCGTCAAGGGACATGTTCACTTGTTCGATGATTCAAATGTCCACATTAGTAAAAACAATAAATAAGGGTAGCTGATTTGATAATTGCTCTTGTAATATGTTAAAGTCTTTACACGGGTTAATTGGATATTGAATAAAAACATGTATGTGCACATCACTACACGTCACTATATCCACCAGGAAGTAAGACATATGGTGTCAGGATGAAGAAGTATGCCTTTGAGAAAAAGACGTATTCGAAAATAGTTCGAATTGTCGTATCTCCCAATACTTAGGTGTAAGTACTAACACATGTACCCGTTGCAGGTTTGACTGCGTACACTAAACTAACGAATGATAAATAACGTGAACAATCAAGTGTGTACACACATTGACAAAAACAGTAAATCTCGTTCAAGATAACATCTATTAATGTTTCGCTTGCGTTTAAAATGTCTAGACCGTTACCTTAGTGATCTAACTTTGTTTTTCATACTGGCAAAATGTTCATGATATCAATTTTAACAACCGTTTTTCACCTTTACTTGAAGAGGTAAATATAGAAGTAGTTTCCACAACTTCTCTCTGTAGATTTAACAAGCGGATAAAAATACCTGAGTATAAACCTTTGTTTTGCCCTTCGCCAGTACAGCTAAAATCACAAATGTCACACTGCTCTTTATATTGATAACGTTCAGAAACCTTTAAAGTAAACATGTTAACTATGTTTGATTACCTTATTGTGTTCATTTAAAGAGAAGAAATGTCTCCAATTCCATTAAAGTAAAACCTCCCTGCTTACCCAACCCACACAAACTATAACTTATCAAACCAGACCCTTCCAATTAAAGCATTCGATAGACATTCTGAGATTAAATGTCACCTATTTCTAATGAAGGATAAATGTTTCAGCATGTCTGTTTCCATTCCAGTTTACAGTTTATGATATTAAGTGCATTTAACACTTATACATACATTTTCAATTGATTTCACCCCAAAAAGCATTACGATATAGTTTAAATAACCTCCCTAATATTGATGGTTTTCCTAAGAAGGGTGATATAAATAGAAATATTTTCATGAAATCTCATTAGCCGAGTATCCCCTGTTTATTTGAATGTCGTTTATACAATGACTTAATATATATGTATTCTTGTTATTATATCAACCCAAGTATGTTTAAAACTATTGAATTGTTACAAACCGACAGCAAACATATTATACGAAATATGTACGTTTACATTAACAGAACAAACGAGTCTATGGACATTGATAATTGTAAACCAATCAATTGTAAACCAAATGAAATAAAATTGTTTAAGTATACACGGTTAAAACGCATTATATACACCTTAAATCATCGTAGTAGTAATTGATAAGTAAATTATTTTTAGAATCATACGTTAGCATGCAGATACCAACGTGGTATTTGTATTACTATAGTATTAACATGGCATATATGTTAACCCAATCTTTATGTTTGAAATCAGTAATTATATATGGAGCGCGTGGTCCAGTGGTAGAGCACCGAACACATGATCGGAGGGTCGTGGGTTCGATCCTCCGCTACGGCTATGTGTAGTGTCCTTGAGCAAGACACTTTTTCCGCATATACTTTGTACTGGTTCTACCGAGGAAGACTTCGAGCGTGATTTGTCTAAGTTGTAAGAACTTGTTTCAAAATCGAAGTAAAATAAATAAGTTTAAACTAAACTAATTATATCGTCGATGAGTTTTTATTTGTAATAACAATGTTCTGATATATTTGCTCACGGGTCATATTGACGTATTTCAAATTTTGTTGTACAATGTTCTACATCATGAAGTAAAATATTTCTATTCTATATGGATAAATAACGAATGCATGAAACTAGCATGAGGTTTATCTGATGAATGTTCAAAACAGGATTTAAATGGAAAACCAGATACTATGAATAGATTTTATATTTAGAAACACGATTGCATAACCCTTAACTAAATATATATGCCAATTGTAACAAAGATATCAAAGATAGACATCAGTAGAGTTCGTCATCGGTACGTCTAAATAAACCACAAACGGGGATTCCACAAATATAAGTATTGTTACGTGTACAGTCATAACATACCTGTGAATCATTTATGTAAATCAGTCCAATGAGTCAGAAATATTTACTTCGAAAACTGTTGGTTGTTTGGATGACATTTTCTAAAACTGTTTTAAACATTATCCATATTTAATACGGTTCCTTAGCCTTACACCATGTATATAATTGCCGATAGTTAAACTTATATACATATCCTAGTAAACGGATTATATTGGCAAGTAACACAAACACGCTGGTTAATCCAGACTTTTCCTGTACGCAGTGTGCACAAAATAATGCTTATGTATTGACGTATAACCTTTATTTACTTGAAATATGATCATCAGGGGCAATGGAATATGTTCATAAGTGGTAATGATATATGTCATGAAGGGTAATGGAATGTGTTAATGAGGGTTAATGAAATATGTTAATGAGGGATAATGGAATATGTTCATGAGGGTTAATGCAATATGTTAATGAGGGATAATGGAAAATGTTCATCAGGGATAATGGAATATGTTAATGAGGGGTAATGCAACATGTTAATGAAGGATAATGGAATATGTTCATTAGGGGTAATGAAATATGTTAATGAGGGGTAATGAAATATGTTCATCAGGGGTTATGGATTATGTTAATGAGGGGTTATGAAATATGTTAATTACAGATAACGGAATATGTTGATTAGGGGTAATTAAATAGGTTAATGAGAGGTAATGGAATATGTTCATGAGGGGTATTGAATATGTTCATAAAGGGTAATAAAATATGTCATGAAGGGTAATGGAATATGTTAATGAGGGGTAAGAAATATGTTAATGAGGGATAATGGAATATGTTCATTAGGGATAATTAATTATGAAAATGGGGGGTAATGAAATATGCTATTGAGGCGTAATAAATATATGTTTATAAGGGGTAATGGAATATGATCATTAGAGGTAATTAAATATGTAGTGAAAGGTAATGGAACATGTAAATGAGGGGTTATAAAATATGTTCATAAGGGGTAATGGAAAATGTTCATCAGGAATAATGGAATATGTTCGTAAGGTGTAATGGAATATGGTCATAAGGTGTAAAGGAATATGTTCGTAAGGGGTAATAAAATATGTCATGAAGGGTAATGGAATATGTTAAATAGGGGTAATGGAATATGTTCACAAGGGGTTATAAAATAAGTCATGAAGGGTAATGGAATATGTTAATGAGGAATAATGAAATATGTTGATTAAGGATAATAAAATATGTTAATGAGGGATAATGGTATATGTTCATGAGGGATAATGGAATATGTTTATAAGGGGTAATGAAATATGTCATGAAGGGTAATGGAATATGTTTATTAGGGGTAATGAAATATGTTAATGAGGGATTATAGAATATGTTCATAAGGGGTAATAAAATATGTCAAAAGGGGTAATGGAGTATGTTCATAAGGGGTAATGGAATATGTTAATGGGGGTAATGGAATATGTTAATGAGGGATAATGGAATATGTCCATCAGGGGTAATGAAATATGTTAATGAGGGGTAATTGAATATGTTAATGAGCTTTAATGGAATATGTTCATAAGGGGTAATGGATTATGTTAATGAGGGGTAATGAAATATGTTAATTAGGGGTTATGGAATATGTTGATTAGGGGTAATTTAATATGTTAATGAGGGGTAATGAAATATGTTCATGAGGGGTATTAAATATGTTCATAAGGAGTAATACAATATGTCATGAGGGGTAATGGAATATGTTCATAAAAGGTAATGAAATATGTCATGAAGGGTAATGGAATATGTTAATGAGGGGTAATGAAATATGTTAATGAGGGATAATGGAATATGTTCATAAAGGGTGATAAAATATTTCATGAAGGATAATGGAATATGTTAATGAGGGGGAATGAAATATGTTAATGAGGGATAATGGAATATGTAAATGAGGGGTAATGAAATATATTCATAAGGGGTAATTAAATATATTCATGAGGGGTAATGGAATATGTTAATGAGAGGTAATTAAAATATGTTAATTAGGGATTATGGAATATGTTGATTAGGGGTAATTAAATGTGTTAATGAGGGGTAATGGAATATGTTCATGATTGGTATTATTTTGTTCATAAGGATAATAAAATATGTCATGAGGGGTAATGGAATATGTTAATGAGGGGTAATGGAATATGTTTATGGGGGGTAATGGAATATGTTAATGACGGGTAATGGAATATGTTCATAATTGGTAATGGTATATGTTCATAAGGGGTAATGAAATATGTCACGAAGGGTAATGGAATATGTTAATGAGAGGTAATAAAATATGTTAATGAGGGATAATGGAATATGTTCATAAGTGGTAATAAAATATGTCATGAAGGGTAATGGAATATGTTAATGAGGGGTAATGGAATGTGTTCATAAGAGGTAATGGAATATGTTTATGAAGGCTAATGGAATATGTTCATCAGCGCTAATGGAATATGTTCATGAGGGATAATGGAATATGTTCATGAGGGGAAATGAAATATGTTCATGATGTGTAATGGAATATGTTCATGAGGGGTAAAGGAATATGTTCATGAGGGCTAATGGAATATATTCATAAGGGATAATGGAATATGTTCATTAGGTGTAATTAATTATGTTCATGAGGGGTAATGGAAAATGTTATCGAGGGTAATGAATTATAATTGTTTCTCTTAACAAGTAAATGTAAATGTTTTCCTACATGTTTTGGTTATACAGAATCTTTACATAATACAATATTTTAGTTAGTATTAAGTTATATCTATTTACTATTTATAGTTAATAACTGCTTTACCTTAATATAATCTAGCTAAATCTTGAGTTAAATTTAATTTATTACGGGCATCCGAATAGTAAAAAATGCTCTAACTGTCCTGTAGCAGTGACATCTACAGGTAGGAATATAACAATTTCAAATTTCAAGATTGAAACATTCATAAGTCATTCTAATTCATGTCACATTTTAAGGGACACTACAAAAATATAATTTCTCTCATAGTTCATGTCCTAGACATTTCACATTTCACATTGCAATGAGGTCACCTGAATATATGGGCATCCGAATAATAAAACATGCTGTACTATAGGTGGCAGGCATCAAGTCCTATACTTTAGATACTTTACATGAAGCATGCCATGAGATTCCCAGGATGTATAGGCATCCCAATAGTAAACAAATGCTGTACTATAGGTGGCAGGCATAAATTCATAAACTTTAGATATTTTACATGAAACATGCCATTGAGATTCCCAGGATGTATAGGCATCCGAATAATAAAACAAAATGCTGTACTATAGGTGGCAGGCATCAAGTCCTATACTTTAGATACTTTACATGAAACATGCCATTGAGATTCCCAAGATGTATAGGAATCCGAATAATAAAAAAATGCTGTACTATAGGTGGCAGGCATCGAGTCATATACTTTAGATACTTTACATGAAACATACCATGGAGATTCCCAGGATAGATAGGTATCCGAATAATAAAAAAAATGCTGTACTATAGGTGGCAGGCATCGAGTCATATACTTTAGATACTTTACATGAAACATGCCATGGAGATTCCCAGGATGTATAGGCATCCGAATAATAAAAAAATGCTGTACTATAGGTGGCAGGCATCGAGTCATATACTTTAGATACTTTACATGAAACATTCCATGGAGATTCCCAGGATGGATAGGCATCCGAATAATAAAAAAAAAAATGCTGTACTATAGGTGGCAGGCATCGAGTCATATACTTTAGATACTTTACATGAAACATGCCATGGAGATTCCCAGGATGTATAGGCATCCGAATAATAATAAAAAATGCTGTACTATAGGTGGCAGGCAACAATTCCTATACTTTAGATACTTTACATGAAACATGCCATGGAGATTCCCAGGATGTATAGGCATCCGAATAATAAAAAAAATGCTGTACTATAGGTGGCAGGCATCAAGTCCTATACTTTAGATACTCTACATGAAACATGCCATGGAGATTCCAACGATGTATAGGCATCCAAATAATAAAAAAATGCTGTTATATAGGTGGCAGGCATCAAGTCCTTTACTTTAGATACTTTGCATGAAGCATGCCATTGAGATTCCCAGGATGGATAGGCATCCCAAAAGTAAACAAATGCTGAACTATAGGTGGCAGGCATCGAGTCATATACTTTAGATACTTTACATGAAGCATGCCATTGAGATTCCCAGGATGTATAGGCATCCCACTAGTTATCAAATGCTGTACTTTAGGTGGCAGGCATCAATGCATAAACTTTAGATACTTTACAAGAAGCATGCCATTGAGATTCCCAGGATGTATAAGCATCCCAAAAGTAAACAAATGCTGTACTGTAGATGGCAGGCAATTATTCATTAACTTTAGATACTTTACATGAAGCATGCCATGGAGATTCCAGGATGTATATGCATCCGAATAATAAAAAAATGCTGTACTATAGGTGGCAGGCATCGAGTCATATACTTCAGATACTTTACATGAAACATGCCATGGAGATTCCCAGGATGTATAGGCATCCGAATAATAAAAAAAATGCTGTACTATAGGTGGCAGGCATCGAGTCATATACTTTAGATACTTTACATGAAACATACCATGGAGATTCCCAGGATGGATAGGCATCCGAATAATAAAAAAAAAAATGCTGTACTATAGGTGGCAGGCATCGAGTCATATACTTTAGATACTTTACATGAAACATGCCATGGAGATTCCCAGGATGTATAGGCATCCGAATAATAATAAAAAATGCTGTACTATAGGTGGCAGGCAACAATTCCTATACTTTAGATACTTTATATGAAACATGCCATGGAGATTCCCAGGATGTATAGGCATCCGAATAATAAAAAAAAATACTGTACTATAGGTGGCAGGCATCAAGTCCTATACTTTAGATACTCTACATGAAACATGCCATGGAGGTTCCAACGATGTATAGGCATCCAAATAATAAAAAAATGCTGTTATATAGGTGGCAGGCATCAAGTCCTATACTTTAGATACTTTGCATGAAGCATGCCATTGAGATTCCCAGGATGGATAGGCATCCCAAAAGTAAACAAATGCTGAACTATAGGTGGCAGGCATCGAGTCATATACTTTAGATACTTTACATGAAGCATGCCATTGAGATTCCCAGGATGTATAGGCATCCCACTAGTTATCAAATGCTGTACTTTAGGTGGCAGGCATCAATTCATAAACTTTAGATACTTTACATGAAGCATGCCATTGAGATTCCCAGGATGTATAAGCATCCCAAAAGTAAACAAATGCTGTACTGTAGATGGCAGGCAATTATTCATTAACTTTAGATACTTTACATGAAGCATGCCATGGAGATTCCAGGATGTATATGCATCCGAATAATAAAAAAGTGCTGTACTATAGGTGGCAGGCATCGATTCATATACTTTAGATACTGTACATGAAACATGCCATGGATATTCCCAGCATGTATAGGCATCCGAATAATAAAAACATGCTGTACTATAGGTGGCAGGCATCAAGTCCTATACTTTAGATTCTTTACATGAAGCATGCCATTGAGATTCCCAGGATTTACAGGCATCCCAATAGTAAACAAATGCTGTACTATAGGTGGCAGGCATCAATTCCTATACTTTAGATACTTTGCATGAAGCATGCCATTGTGATTTCCAGGATGTATAGGCATCCCAATAGTAAACAAATGCTGGACTATAGGTGGCAGGCATTGAGTCATATACTTTAGATACTTTACATGAAGCATGCCATGGAGATTCTCAGGATGTATATGCATCCCAATAGTAAACAAATGCTGTACTATAGGTGGCAGGCTTCAATTCATAAACTTTATATACTTTACATGAAGCATGCCATGGAGATTTCCTGGATGTATAGGCATCCCAATAGTAAACAAATTCTCTACTAAATGCGGCATCTCGCTATTATTCGTATACTCCAACAGATTACATTTTTATTTAATTCATACTGAATTGTCGCTCATTTACCCACTATGTTTGTCTGTAACATTTAATATACTGCGGTTTACAGACATTATTTGTTAAAAGGGTCACACGGCAATGTTGAAATCGAACTTTACTCATCTTCACACATCACATAAATCTGCCATCTACATTGTATGAACATAGATCGTATTGCCTTACGGAGTTTAGGATGACTGCCCAATCGGAATCATATTATAATGTTTCCAAAACAATGCTATGAAATATTTCCCCAGTACTTCTATGGTGGAACTTCATATTAAAAACATTCATAAAACTAGTGTTGTGTCGTTAGTTTTGAAAATGAGTAAAACTGTAAATAATCTACACATATATAAACGCACTTTACTGTCATATGTGCATCATGTAGATATGTAGTATTCAGAGATAACGTTAGGTGAAAATTGTCCTTTCAAAGTATACTGTAGAACAAACTATATAATCTGGGATTCCACATCCGCATTGTTAACCAGTGCACGCAAACAATAACCGACTGGCAGACATAACAATCAAACATGCAAGGTAGTTATAATTTAGGTTTGATATACTTTTGTGATTGATTTTAATTTCATTTTATAATTTTGATATTTATATTTTAGTCATGGTCACTTTTGGTTAGATCGCATAAGCTCTGGGCGCTGCCATATTGAAACGTCACGATCACGTGTTAATAACACGGCATTCGACACATGGAGGTCGCCATTGTTTTTTCTAAACAGTGCATCATGGGAATGTACAAACCGCTATTGATATTAAAACCTAGTCATGTTCCGACCACTTTCCGGCTAAAAGGAAAATTCAAATGCGATGTGTGTAATAATTGATTTTGACGTTTTAATGCCTTATGAATTGTTCTTTGTTTATTTAATCACGAAAAAAATGATAATGCCTTAAATCAAGGAATTTATTAAAATTCCTTGCTTAAATGCGGTATTGAAACTTATCTTTTTTGACAATTAATCGCCGTTTCTGACAGATTCCTACCGAGTTAATGTAAATATTTTTTAAATAACGATGTATTTGCTCAATTATTATAATATGCTGAACCCATAACAATGAAAATAATAACAAAATTAAACAGCTACAGTTGTTTATTTTATTCGATACAACAGAAATATAAAGATAGTTTACCGGTGTGACATATTTTCAGCACGTCGTCAGAATCAGATATATGGTCGAATGTACAAGTTTTGGAAAAACAGTAATTTTTAACTGTTGTTTTTAAAGATAATATATCCACAAATTTATTTAAAATATGGATACGAATTATCTCAAGATATATTATTATCACATTAGTAAATTGTATAGAATATAGCAGTTAGTACGTTAGACAATATATAAGGTAAGTTTGTTTTTTTGAATATGCAAATGGCAATACATAATAATTGAGATCAGTACATTTAAACATCAAAGTTACTATCAGGCACACCTACAGCCGGGAATTCGCTGTGTCAGCCGAAACCTTGTCGGGATTTGGTATCGCCCATGTATTTAGTACCCTTTACAAGGAACCAAACTTACACATTCATTCACTTAAATTGCCACATCGTTTATAAGACCTAACCATTGGACAGCCAACTTGTTAAACATTTAACTCATCGAATAAACAGAATAGACCAATACAATTATCTGATTTATTATCAATTATACTCTTATGTAATACTGCAGTAATATGTGTGTTAACCTACTTCACGAATTAAATACATCTCACCATTTACCATAAATGTATGCCGAAGGAAATACATCTAGTACACAATCTTTCAACGGATAACAGTCAATGAAATGCAGTATGATTGTAGTCTGATTTAGAAAATTCAATGAAAAAAACAATATCTTAATACAGATTCAATAGTGTGGTGAACGTCTATTTATAACTAAAATATCGGGGTTATGTAAATAACTAAGCAGTGACGGTGATATGCAGTTCTGCGTTTTTCCACACTATACAAGCCGCATAAGTTAATAATCGTATGCACGGTTTCAAGGGAAGGATATGACTTCAAATATATTTAAAGGAATATAATTAATATATGTTTTGTAATTAACTTTTTATTTTTTTCTAAAACATGCCATTTCTTGCAGGAAACAAATCTGTAATCCATGAGCTATTTATACATAATTGTCATTAAAAAAATAACACTTGTGTAAATGCTATACATGTAATTTGAAATGTAATTTTGTAATGTATTGTAATGTATTTGGGAACAAAAAAAATATTTTTCTCCAATCTACATATGTGACCCCGGGCTGTATTAATGTATTACTATGTATTGACAAAATGTACTGTTGTTACAGGGTTAACAGTGAAATCGTCCGACAGCCCCTACTACCTGTACTGTAACAGCGACATTCACAGGTAGGATTATAAAAAAATCAGAGTTCAAGATTGATATATTTAATAGTCATCTAATTCATGTCAACTGTCGCCACAGACGAGTTATTCAATGTTACTAAAACTTTTTGAATCTGGAAGTAAGATCTAATTGGCTCTAACAAACACACCTCTGCAACCGTTATGTTTTAACAGAATTATATTTATTCAAACGAAGTCATTGCAGTTATCTTTAACAAAATGTGTGCTCAATAGGGTATAATAAAATGAATATAGAAATGAACACCAAGATAACCGAAATTAAAATTTAACAAAAGTTAACAAACGACAGAAATACCTTGACGTTAGTTTTTTTTGCACGTTTTTGCCAGTAGAGCTAACAATCACAAACGTAACACTTACTCATAAAAAAGCGTAATACCACAGTGTATACTAACCAAAATATCGGGATCGCACGTGTTGCAAATAAATCAACAGAAGAATAACAAGTGGCCGATGTAATAGTAAATGTAACATTGCTTATTATAAAGTTTAGGTCACCTTTTTAAGGTACACACTCAAGCTCAAACATTTGTTTTGTTTTTAAATATTTATTTCTCATAGCACATAATTATGGCAACAATTTACATTGCAAAGCACATTCATATTACATGTGTGCAATACTTGTATAAGCACCTGTTAAATATAAAATAGTCAGAGGGACAAAAAAAAGGTGGAATTTCAAGGTCACCGTGTAAATGGTTTCAAAGAGTTTTAATGAATGTGGTCATCTATTTGAACACCTAGCCATGTGTCTCTTATGACACAAGGGTTCATGTAACATTATACAACGTTCAAACTTACATACTTATGGCATAAATGAAATAATAAAACGTACAATGTTTTAGCTTAATATCTCGGCAAAATATCGGCTGAAGTTCGATGCTATTATTGTTTTAATAGTGGTTCTTACCGATATGATTTGGACAAAATAACTTTATGTGAAAATCAAATATTTCGATTGTAATGTTTTGCATGAACTGTATATGTCAAACTAAAATCTAAACATAAATACATGTTATTGTTCTCTCCACAAAATCGTCGCATCAAGCTAGCCATTGACTCAAAATTTCAGCCAAATAATTTTACTCGGCAATCGTGTCACACCTACGTATGCGAAAACTTCCAGTGGCTAAATGTGTATATTGTCATGACCATATGACTATTTCATATCTGAAATTACAAAAACAGAGTATAGCAATTGTGGACTTTGAGGGGTTAGCTTTTCTGCTACCCCACTACTAAACATATCCTAAAATGAGAGACACTGTTTAATGTTAATATTTTTAACTTCTTCTCCCTTAATCGAAATCTTTGATCCGCGTCTGTATCGAGGGACAGTATTCATTTTAATTATAGAGCAAAAGAAGTGCACTGAGCTCAGTAACATCGACTTGCAAACATACTTGTTGTTATGTACTCTGAATTTATGTGTGATACTTAGAGATTGGATCAGCGTCCAGGAAAAACAATTCGATAATTCACTGTATCTAACGCATCCCAGGTATCTTTCAGTCATATTTGAATGTCTTAGTGCATAAACTAAATAATTTGTTGTTTATGATATGGCTTATATACAAATCTTGTTGTATAGTCTCCATATAATCCGAACTTATTTGTAAATATAAGTTTGATTTGTTTGAATATTTAATATTCATCACATAAGTTTTTTCACACTAAACGATTGATTTTACCTTCGTTGTAATAATCCTTCTAAAATGTCCACACTAAACACAGTAAAATCACAAAAATCATAAAAATCGTAAACTAATTGCCTGCTCAAAATGTATGTAATATTATGTAATGTTAAAACTTTTTAATTGACTCAAAGTTGATGCAAATACTTCATATATGTGAAGGGTTTCATTTACGTGGTAACTACATGGATATTGAAAGGGTAAATGTTGTTGTATTGTATTTAGCGTCGCTTTCAACAATTTTTCAGTCATATCGCGACGGTATCTACTTGAGAGATGCCACACTGGAGTAACATGCTATAGACACATTGGCATCATACCTCCCATCGAGTCACATTATACTGACACGTGGCAGACCAGGCCTAGAACTATTTACTAAATGCTGAGCGCAATGAGGGGGGGGGGGGGGGGGGGGGGGGGGCTTCAAGTACTATTTTTAAAATCTTAAGTATGACTCAGTGTGGGTTCAAACCCACGACTTTCGGCATGCGAGACAGACGCTCTATCACTAGACTACCACTTCGATCAAAAGGATTAAGAAACAACGCCGGGTGAATTTCAGAAACACATTATCAAACGATTGGCGTACTGATAATTGCCCCTTAGGACAATTGCCTCCTAGGCAACTGTCCCTTAGGATAATTGCCAGCTTAATGAAAAAGCGGACAGTTAACCCTTATTTTTTATTTAATATACTCATTACTCAATTCTAATAAATCAATGAATAAAATATTATTTGATATAAAGTAAAAACAGGTCAATATACACCAAAGTTGATTTTTACGATTATGCATTATTGATTTTTAGCTCTACTGCCCAAAGGCTTATGTCATGGTAAATTGTCAGTCGTCTGTCGTCCGTCCGTTAATATATATCTTGTAGACGCGATAAACGTGTGTAATAAGTAACATTAAAAATGTACTCTTATATAAATACTTAGATAATAAGACAATTACATAATCCTTACACCAAGGACCAAGTCTGTGTAGTATTCGACGCACACAGTAGTAACATACTTTTCTGCCATATAACGGGTAGTGTATCCAATACAAAACCTAGCTAAACATTCACTATTGTATTCGTTATTTCATTTCTAAATAAAACTTTACCCATCATACCATACATATTGGACAATGTTCATGTTAAAATGTCGGCTCTTAAAATATATCCACCAATAAATTCCTAAATTTGGTAAAATGCGTAAGTAGAATTTAAATAAAAATGACAACTAGCGTTTATTGGTAAATAAATAAAATATATATATATATATGTGTGTGTGATTATATGCTTTCCATTACGTCTGCGCACTATACTAAATTCCTCCCAATATAATCCGACAACTTACATCTAATACCATTGTATTATTTCTGTTTTGTTCAAATATAAAATATTATGTGTAGTGTTTTTTTTACCAGTTTATATAGCAATGATTTGTTAAAATTATATCCTTCTTTATACTTATATTGTTGACGAGAGCGCTAAATCAAGTAAAACTACCGTCAAATGAAGATTTATTATTATCGTTATCAGATATTACTATGATTATCATATATCTTTTGACATATCATGATCACATGGTATGTCTTAATACTATCGCATTACACTTTCACATTGTCAGTATCCTCAAATTATTATCATAATACTTTATTACTATCATAATGGCAACTTCTGATAATTCTTTGGCATAAGTTTGTTTTTCAATGCATATATTGATAATGGACATTTTTTGCTTCTTGGAGCAAAATATATAATATTTGATTTCTAATAAAATTTGCAATTGAATTTGAGTTAGTTGCTTTCCAATGCTAAAAATAAAAAGGTCTTCAGTAAATTGCAATATAATTTGTTTTGATAGTAGCATATTTTGAAGTTGCTAGAGAAACAATGGTGTTGCAGGACAGGTCCATAGCATGTGGATAATAGTTTCTTCTTCATTACTTTAATCACAAAGTGGGCTATCCTTTTTGGTATTGTTATATAAGTACCGGTTAGTTGGAAGTAGTCTGTGATTTATTCTTAACTGAGTTGTGTTCATTGTACTTTTAGAAGGAGAAGCATACATATCTGGCCAAGTTTCTTCTTCAATGTCATAAACAAGATCCCATTTTATTTTTGAAGTTGGTTTATGATTGTTTTTGTTTAATATATTATAACATATTTTTCAACCTTTTTTACTTTGTATGAATGGTAGGATATTTGAGGGTATTAATGGGAGTTGCATTTTATTCGAAATTGTTGTTTTCAATACATTCCTTTGAAAATGTTTAATTGCTGATGTTAAGCTGGTGTATGGTAAAAAATTGTGGTTTTATGCCATAGACATTTTCAAATTCATCAATGGAGTATAGCTCACCCTTGTCGTTATATTAATCGTTTAATAGATGGATGTTCTTATCAAACCATATTTTGTAATACAATGGTCTTCTGCCAATTAAAATATTGCTTTTATAAAAGTTAAGATTTAATAAGAAACCCTCTTTTGAATTGATTAAATTATTGTCAATGATTTTGGCATATCCAGTTAAAACATGTGCATGTGGATTTAAAGCTATATATGAATGCTTTTAAATTTACCATGTTTAGACCTCCTTCTGAATACTGTTTGACTATTACTGTATTTTTTAATTTTGCTTGACCTTCCCAAAGAAACTCATAAAATATGCTATTTAGTTTTTAAGTAATGGTTTCAGTTGGATTGGGAAGAGAAATAAAGAGATGATTTAACATTAGTAGAAACAGTGATTTTATAACTGTGATTTTCCCTAATGGAGCCAGATATCATCTCTTCCAAAGTTTTATCAAATTAACTATATTTGTTATTTTTCATTGTAATTTAAATCTAAAAATTTATCCAAATCAACATTAAATTTTATTCCTAAAAGTTTTAATTGTGTTTCTACCTTTCCATACAATTTGAGTTTTATCAAAGTTAACATTTAAACCTGAATATTTTGCATATCTGGATAATTCTGATAAACATTCACTAAGTGAAGATTTCGAACCATTTAAAACCGTTGATGAATCATCAGCATATTGGGATAGTTTAACTTCTGTACCATTTACATTTATCCCTTTAATATTGTTGTTATTTTGCATTTTATAGCTAGAATTTCAGCATATAAAATGAAGATGTATGGCGATATTGGGTCCCTTTGACGACAGCCTCGCCCAATGTTAAAAAACTCTGATAGATGACCACCTTGATTAACAGCTAAAATTGCATTTTTATAGAAAAGTTTTTTTCCAAGTTTTTCCCAAACCCTAAAAAATTAAAACTTTATAGATGAAAGCCCATGAAAGAAAATCAACCAATAGAATGAGCCCATTTAAGATTTTTTCTTCTGCATAATGCATAATGTCATAAGTAAATCTTGTATTTTCACCTAAATATCTACCTGCAATAAAACCAGTTTGATCTTTATGTATTAATTTATTTAGCACAACTTTTAATCTATTTGCTATTGTGCCAGAGGCAATTTTGTATACACAACTAAGAAGTGAGATTGGTCTATAGTTTTTCATAAAAAGCCTAGATTTATTGTCTTTTGGTATAACTGTAATGATTCCTTCTTTTTGCGTTATTGATAGTTCCCTTTTCTTGAATCAATAATTAAAAGATCAAACTATAAATATTTTTTCCAGAATACTTTGTAAAAGTCTGCTCCAAATCCGTCACTTCCTGGGTTACGATTGTTAGACATTGCTCTTAGCGTTACTGCGGACTCTTCAATTGATAAAAAAAACCTTCTATAGAGTTTTATTCAACCGTTGTAAGTTTTGGTGTATTTAATCCTACTAATTCTTTTTCTAAATCTAATCTTCTAGTTGATCGTCTTTATTTGAATATAATTTTTTTATAAAAAGTCTTTGTTTCTGTTAAAATTTGGAATTAATCTGCCATTATGTCGCCATTGTGTTTTTCTAGTTTAGGGTTTAGTTTAGATGAAAACATATGTTTTCAATTCCATGAGCAATGTTTTAGGAATAGCTGGTCATTTATTACGAATTGTATTTCATTTTATTTATGGTATTTAAATATTCAATATTACTAAGAAGGGAATTGTGGTGTTTCCATAATGGTTTACCAGGTATAAAATCAGTAACATCTATATTTAATATTATCCATTTAATGGTCAGATCTGTAGCTAGATTCAATAGTGCAATTACTTATAAATGGGAGAAGTGTCTCAGATACTAGAAAAAAAATCAAGTTGTGCTTGTTGTAAAGGTTTTTTTTCGTCTCCATGTATATCTTTTCAGTTCTGGATGTAGTTCTCAAAAAAGGATCTATCAGATTATATTGAACCATTATTTCTAATAATTTCCCCGAGCGTTCTTATTGTTTACATGTTTATAGTTGAGGTAATCAAGCGTTCGATCTAAAACTAAATTAAAATCTCCGCACATGACAATAGCATTATTAATATATTGTTCAGTTTTAAGTACAAGATTTTTAAAAAAAGACGACGAATCGTTATTGAGACCATAAAGGGTTACATGTGTAAACCTGTTATTATCTACAGTTAAATCTGCAACGATAAAATTAACCTCACTATCCTAAATGTGACTATGTATTTTATAGGCTACGTGTCTGCTAAATAATAAAGCAACCCCTCGGGATATGGAAGTACCAGAACTAAACAAGCAATCATTTCCCCATTGAGTACGAATAAACTGTTCAGTAGTTTGTGTAGAGTGAAAGTCCTGAAGGCAATATACATGACATTTTTTGGCTTTTAGATAGTTAAATAAATCAATTATTTTCTCTGCTGAACCAAGACCTCGACAATTAACTGAAATATCTTTATACCTGTCATTTATTCTTTGAATATAAAAATTAACCTCTCAGATACAGCTTCTAGAATCAAAGAAAAATATTAAATCCAATAAAAAAAATATGCTTGTGCATTATGTGATCGAAAAAAAATCTCATTTTTTGGCATATTAAAACATAATATTATTTTCAAAGGTTTGCATTACCTTTAGGATTATTTTATTACCGTTGTAATCAGAAACATTTCTAATATACCCTAAATTATTTTTAAATAAGAAATGAATAATATTGTTTTAATTTACCAATTTACTACAAATGTCTGTGCATTCTGTATATCCATATTTGATTTTAGTTAGCACTGTGTTAATTGTTATTTACACATACGACATCAAATTAAATTTAATAGAGGGATTTATTTATTAATCACTTGCGCAATATCATCATGAATATCAAATTTGTGTTCGATGCTCATCTTCGTCTTCCCGAACACTCCACCACTGAAATACCATGCAGAGTCTATTGCGCTGTCAGCAAGGAGATGTGAAATCAACTGCGCATTTGATTTTATCACGTCATCTACCAGTCGTGTCCCTGATTGTTTGAAGTCTCGTATAAGCAGCTCATTCTCTTTTTCCAGACTTTCCAACTTTTTATTTAAGTTTTTGGTTTTCTCTTCTACTTTGGTTGATATGGTGAATTCCATGGTTTTATTAAAATCATCCAGTATTTCCTTCACAGCATTCTTTACAAAACTTTCAATGTCTTCCTTTTTCATAAGAGTTTCTAATGAATCAGTGACAATGGTCATTTTGTCTGATAAGTCCTCAATTGCATGATGCAAAACAGCTATTTCCTCAGTGCTTGTGTTTTGTGGTTCCATATCTGTGTGTGGCCTCTTCTGTCTGGTTTAGTGTTAGACTTTACACTGCCAGAGACACTAGTGTCACATTTAGCCGATCCTGTCTTTGTTAACTCTGCAACTTTACTCATGGTTAATCTGTTTTACTCCCAATGTCCAGCAATTATCAATCAATTATTAACCAGTGACTTTCTGTTCAGGTAAATCCTTTGTAATTATTTTACACAGATGTGTACTCGTTATGTCCAAGCTATGTCACTTATGTGTATTTTGATTCCTTTGTTTGGTAGTCCAATTGATTGAATATTTAGCGTCATTCTTATGCCATCGAGGGCTAACAGACGATCAGTTAACCTAACCACTGTTTCCTGGGATTAACCAGTACTTGAGCACACCCCGTCTCCGCAAGTAACTGATAACTTTCCCACTTGAATCAGTGGTGAGAGACGAATGATAATGAGACACAATGTTGTATATCAATCATCACGGAGACTGTTGCCGGGCGGGGGATTCGAACTCACGACCCCTGGATTGATAGTCAGACGCGTAACCGACTGAGCTAATCGGGCCCGGCTTGTAGTCCAAATCAGAGTTCTTAAAATAACTACATTTTTTGTTTAAACTTTGCCAAATCCTTCATACAATGTTTAGAACATAACTTCATGTCACAGTAAGAAGTATTTTCATGTTGTTTTTATTACTATTTTGTTAAATATTGCCAAATATATATAGAGCAGTGAATAAGCCTAGCAACACTGCTCTGTGCCCTGAGGTAAAAAAAGCCATAATTTTCAATGTTGGCATCGGAGTATTGCAATTCAGACTGTAACGACTCGCTTACATGCAACCAGAGCTGAAAAAATATGCAACTGCTTCGAATACATAAAATATCGTGTAATATTACCGTTTACGTCTGTGCATTTGTATCATTACTTAACAAATCATGTTTCCTATACTTTTACACTGGCCTAACATAAGTTTTATGTAACTTTAACCCTATTGTAATAAAGTAATACTCCTCCTAGATATTACTTGACCATATCAGTTGTCTCAAACTTCACCATAGAGCTTGAGCTATCAGCGTAACATAACACCGCTCGTCTAAGTAAGGTGCTGTACGAGGGGTGTTCGAAATGTATTGTGTATTTATAAGTTGCGCAAAAATTCTCGTGAAATTTTACATCGATATTTATACGCATGGATAGCTCTATTCAATATCTTCAACATGGTATATACATGTATCTGTTGAAACACGGGATTCCAGAGTTATTGTAACTTCAAGACACACAGTCGTTGACCATAGCAGTTTCATTACAGACAGTCGTTGACCACTGTTGCGAAATGAATAGCAAATTATGTGGAAATTCGGACTTATATCAAAATTCGTACTAAACTCAGTTGTTCTCTTAAAGATAATTTTGATGTTATCACACGGGTTTATGGTTTGACGAAAGTGTGTTATGAGAAAGTTCGTAAAAGGAAAAAGAAATTTGATTCTGGTGAAATCTGTCTAAAAATAGAGAAATTGTTCGAAATAATGCGCGATACAATGTACGTGATATAAAACGCATTGCATGCGTTCCAGTATCTTCAGTTCCTTTTGTTCTGAGAAAATCATGAAAATTAGGAAAATTCTGCTAGGTGATTTCCCCACTTTTTGACGACGACAAGATGAGAGAAAACACTGCTTAAAATAACCAACAGGCAATTTGCAAATTGACGAAACCTGGGTACACTATGTCGAACCAGTGCGAAAGTTTGGGAACAAGATATAGGCCATCAAACATGGCAGAAGGCCAGTAATTGCCAAACGGACCTAGAGTATAAAGAAGATTATTTATGAATTTTTCTTCTCTTTTTATGGTTTAGCAATGCAGGTAACGGTAAACAAGGGTAAAAGTGTGACTGGAAGGTACGATCCTGATGTGGTACTAAAAAGGCACACTGAAAAACATCGCCCAGTCACTGGATTCAAACATGTTCGCCTCTTGCATGAAGCTCTGTCCTTGTAACGGATTTGTTTAAGTCTGAGAAAGATACAATTCTACCACACACCCCTTACTTCCAAGTCTTTGCCACATGTGACTTCTTTCTCGTTCCCAAAATCAAAACCTTACTGATTGATTGAGATATGGATTACGACAGGCCCTTGGTTCTGCCGTAAACCAGTGCCTTCGTAGTAAATCCCATTCATCCTACCGTGACGCTTTCCGGGAATGGATCCACAGAATAAAACTATGTATTTCTTACCGAGTAAAGAGTATAAAATGAAGATATTAGCGATTTAGTAAGTTATTAATGGTTAATATAAGAGTTCGAACACCCCTCGTATATCCGGATAGTGGAAAGTCGGCTTAAGCCTACTCTTAGCTCGGCATAGATGTCCGTCTTCTGAATAGATGCTTGTCTATTTGTATTGATCAAGTTGTCCTATTTATGATCAAAGCGGTCAAATGATGGCAATTTATGTTTTTTTTCTAATAACACCAATAAATTACAACTGTTGTTGATCTCCATAGCTAGTGATATTAAATATGGACTCCATTTTATATCAATATAATTCATATATTTAATTTCTTTAAGATTGATTGATTGATTGATTGATTGATTGATTGAATATTTAGCGTCATTTTATGCCATCTAGGGCTAACAGAAGATCAGTTAACCTAACCACTTTTTCCTAGGATTAACCAGTACTCGAGCACAACCTATCTCCGCAAGTAACTGATAACTTTCCCACTTGAATCAGTGGTGAGAGACGATTGATAATGAGACACAATGTCGTATATCAATCATCACGGAGACTGTTGCCGGGCAGGGGATTCGAACTCACGACCCCTGGATTGATAGACAGACGCGAAACCGACTGAGCTAATCGGGCCCGGCATTTCTTTAAGAACAAAATTTAAAAAATAACCATAGTTCCTATGTCACCGCCTTCTCTCTAAGCCCTAGATGGGCTGGATCCGGTAGAACAAGTTATGGGGTATTTAGATACATTGAACACATGTAGAGTTTTCAGTAGTTTTATATATCTCCAATCATTCCATATATATATTCAGTGATCTATCATGCATTCTAAAACAAACATTAAAAACAATAAATACTATGATAGATACAATAAAATAGTCAATATACAGCATGTTCTGTGATGGTGGCTTGCCCAATGATATTTTAATATAACATTTACAAATATCTTATTTACTTATTATATTAAACACTTTCAGTGATTCCAATTATACAAAACAATTTGTTGCTGTTTATTGGAAAATATAACATATATAATTATCTGCAGGTATAATCAATATTTCCCACATTTATGGTTATAAACGCATAAAAATGAATTTAGCGTAGTTCAATAATGTTAAAGTCACAATAATGAGTGTGAAATCCGTGCACTGTGTTAGTTATATTTAGATCATTGGCTTAAAGGGAAGTAATGAAGGTACCAAACTAAGCTACTGCTTTTACTTAAAGCTACCTTCTCTGTATATAATACACTATGATATAATACACTGTAACATTGGCGCCCAACGTGGGGCCCGACTGATAATATTCCGAGAAACATTTCACAAGATTCTCTGTTCTCTATGGAAATTCGGGAATTTGTGAGGGAATATGCCACAGTATGTACGTAACCTACTGGGAGAGGAATTTATGTAAGCGGTTCGGTTAACCGGTTAACGGTAGAGCATTCGCCCTGTAAGCGAAGGGTCCCGGGTTCGAGTCCCGGACTGGCTGCATATTTTTCTCGTCCTGTAACACCTACATATAACGAAAACACGTGGCGGTTCGTCGACTAAGTGTAACAATAACTAATAATACATCTAATGAAAATATAGAGTACTTGATTATGAATCATTATTAAACCTTTGACAACAGTAATTGTTCAGACTAATCAGTGAGCGGCAATATCACAGAAAACTTTGACCCCAGTAATTGGTGACTGATCGGTTAGACAGCATGACAGAGATAAAAGCACATAAAGCTTTGACACTAGTAACTGGTGATGATCAGTGAGACAGCATGACAGCGATAAAAGCACAGAAACCTTTGACAACAGTAATTACTGACTGATCAGTGAGACGGCAAGGCCGCGACAATAACACAGAAACCATTGACACCAGTAATTGTTGAAAGATGAGTGAGTCAGCATGGCTGCGACAATATAACAGAAACATTTTTTGACACGAGTAATTGTTGACAAATCAATGAGTCAGCAAAGCCGAGAGAATACCACAGAAAACCTTTGACATCAGCAATTGCTGATTGATCAGTGAGATAGCATGGCCGCGATAAAAGCAAAGACAATTTTGACACCAGTAATTGTTGACTGATCAGAGAGAAAGCATGGCCGGGACAATAACACAGAAAACTTTGACATTAATAATTGTTGTATGATGAGTGAGACAGCATGGCCGCGACAATATAACAAAAACCTTTGACACCAGTAATTAATGACAGATCAATTAGTCAGCATGGCCGCAACAATAACACAGTAACCTTTGACATCAATAATTGTTGACTAATCAATCAGTCTGCATAGCCGCGACAAAAGCATAGAAAATCTTTGACACCAGTAATTGTTGATTGGTCAGTGAGGCAGCATGGCCGCGATAAAAGCACAGAAACCTTTGACACCAGTAATTGTTGATTGGTCAGTGAGGCAGCATTGCCGGGATAAAAGCACAGAAACCTTTAACACTAGTAATTGTTGATTGGTCAGTGAGTCAGCATGGCCGCGACAAAAGCACAGTAACATTTGACACCAGGAATGTTGACTGATCAGTGAGTCAGCATGGAAGCGGCAATACCACAGAAACCTTTGACACCAGCAATTGCTGATTGGTCAGTGAGACAGCATGGTCGCGACAAAAGTACAGAAAACTTTGACACCAGTAATTGCTGACTGATCGGTGAGACAGCATGGCCGTAACAATAACACAGAAACCTTTGACATCAGTAATTGTTGACTGATCAGTGAGACAGCATGACCGCGACAATAACACAGAAACCTTTGACACCAGTAATTGTTGACTGATCAGTGAGTCAACACGACCGCGAAAACAACACAGAAACCCCTGACACCAGTAATTGTTGACTAATCAGTGAGGCAGCATGGCCGCGACAATAACACAGAAACCTTTGACACCAGTAATTGTTGACTTATCAGTGACACATCATGCCGCGACAATAACACAGAAACCTCTGACACCAGAAATTACTGATTGATCAGTGAGACAGCATGGCCGCGAAAATAACACAGAAACCTTTGACACCAGAAATTGCTGATTGATCAGTGAGACAGCATGGCCGCAATAATAACACAGAAACCTTTGACACCAGAAATTGCTTATTGATCAGTGGGACAGCATGACCGCGACAATAACACAGAAACCTTTGACACCAGTAATTGTTGACTGTTCAGTGAAACAGCATGGCCGCGTAAATAACATAGAAACCTTTGACACCAGTAATTGTTTACAGATAAGTTAGTCAGCATGGCCGCGGCACTAATTCAGAAATGTTTGACACCAGTAATTGTTAACTGATCAGTGAGTCAGCATGGCCGCTAAAATAACACAGAAACCTTTGAAACCAGTAATTGTTGACAGCTCAGTGAGACAGAATGGCCGCGACAATACCACAGAAACCTTTGACACCAGAAATTGCTTATTGGTAAGTGAGACAGCATGACCGCGACAATAACATAGAAACCTTTGACACCAGTAATTGTTGACTGATAAGTGAGTCAACACGACCGCGAAAACAACACAGAAACCTCTGACACCAGTTATTACTGATTGATCAGTGAGACAGCATGGCCGCAACATTAACACAGAAACCTTTGACACCAGTAATTGTTGACTGATCAGTGAGGCATCATGCCGCGAAAATAACATAGAAACCTTTGACATCAGAAATTGCTGATTGATTAATTAGACAGCATGGCTGCAACAATAACACAGAAACCTTTAACACCAGTCATTGCTGATTGATCAGTGAGACAGCATGGCCGCGACAACAACACAGAAACCTTTGACACTAATCATTTCTGATTGGTCAGTGGGACAGCATGGCCGCGAAAATAACACAGAAACCTTTGACACCAGTAACTGTTGACTGATCAGTGAGTCAGCATGGCCGCGACAATAACACAGAAACCTTTGACACCAGAAATTGCTTATTGGTAAGTGGGACAGCATGACCGCGACAATAACACAGAAACTTTTGACACCAGACATTGCTGCCTGATCAGTGAAACAGCATGGCCGCGAGAATAACATAGAAACCTTTGACACCAGTAATTGTTGACTAATCAGTGAGTCAGCATGACCGCGAAAACAACACAGAAACCTCTGACACCAGTAATTACTGACTGATCAGTGTGTCAGCATGGCTGCAATAATCACACAGAAACATTTCACACCAGTAATTGTTGACTGATCAGTGAGACAGTATTGCCGCGACAATACCACTGAAAACTTTGACACCAGTAAGTGTTGACTGATCAGTGAGACAAAATGGCCGCGACAATAACACAGAAACCTTTGACACCAGTAATTATTAACTAATCAGTGAGTCAGCATGGCCGCGACAATACCACAGAAACCTTTGACACCAGGAATTGCTGATTGGTCCGTGAGACAGCATGGCCGCGATAAAAGCACAGAAAACTTTGACACCAGTAATTGCTGACTGATCAGTGAGACAGCATGGCCGCTACAATACCACAGAAACCTTTGACACCAGGAATTGCTGATTAGTCCGTGAGACAGCATGATCGCGATAAAAGCACAGAAAACTTTGACACCAGTAATTGCTGACATATCAGTGAGACAGCATGGCCGCAACAATAACACAGAAACCTTTGACACCAGTAATTGTTGAGTAATCAGTGAGACCGGCAGCATGGCCGCGACAATAACACAGAAACCTTTAACACCAGAACTTGTTGACTGATCTGTGAGACTGCATATGGCCGCGACCTTAACATAGAAGCCTTTTGACACTAGTAATTGTTGACTGATCAGTGAGACGGCATAGCCGCGAAGATAACACAAAAACCTTGGGGACCTAGATCAATAGAAAATGGTTTTGGATCCAATCATTATAAGATATAATTTATTGCAAGTACAAACTTCTAGTTTTGATCCGTGTTGTATTGGTTTACATCATAACGAATGTTGACTGTACCGTATCATGTTATATTTAAAACGCTTATATATACAGTATTGACCGCTCGATTGTGCATTTTTTTAACTTCAACCCTTGAAATGAAAGTACTTACCCCAACCAACTGTCGGCATTTAAAGTTCTTACCGCCCTAAAAGACGGTCCTTTACGCATGATATACTCGTACACAACACAAGAAAGTCATAGACATATGTTAAGAGCTGCGCAATATAACATTTCTTAATTGTAAAAATGTTCATTAAATGTGATAAACCAAAACAAAAATGAAACATTAACATGGATTTTGTTTGTTTGTAAAATCCAGCAATTTTCAACACGATGAAGATAAACATGTAAATTACTTTTCTGTTATGCATATTGCAGTTTTATTACATGTTTAAATCATGGATATTGCTATCATATCACCATAACATTCAAAGTAGACATGTTCCGGAAGTGTTGACAGAAGACGAACGACGGAACTCACATGATCCATTTCTTCACACCAGCTTCATCCATTCATTTGAAAAATAAGCAGCGTTTTTCGATTTTATTACCAGATAAAATAGCAATTGTAACTGATTATGAATTCTACATTCTACACACGTTGATAAAATGTACATGCTGAATGGTTTAGCGAACAAAAGATAACATGAAACTACACGATAAATGCTTTCTGAAATCTCCATTAATACTTTCCAGTTTATATATTTACAGTTGGTTTAATAATCCGACATATACTGAGGGATACAGAATGAGTTCCATGCGGGAGGTAATGTATAACAAACGTATTATGTCAGTCTGTTTGCCTCTCTCTCTCTCTCTCTCTCTCTCTGTCTCTCTCTCTCTCTCTCTCTCAAATTGTCAAGAACATTGGTTTACTTCCCAATATCTAAAATAAGTCTTATATCACTTTGCATGGTGAAGATGACTACAATGTAAATGCCGATACAATAACAAAGGCTGTGGTGCACTAACTGGATTTATTGCCAAACAATACTTATTTGTTCAAAACATATGTATGTGTGATACGTGTGTAGATACAAAACAACTGACACTGTTTGACAAAGTGGTGTGTGTCAATACAAATTAAACTAGCCTTTAAACAGTATTGAGAACATATCACAGGTAGATTAATACTTAAAATTAGCAAGTGGTATATGTTGCAGATTGCAGTGATTGTTTATAATTGGATAAAGAGTAAATAACTTCTCCTATTTTTTACAAAGATATATCCAAAAATAATGAAGTTTGGTGTGTTTTAACAGTCCTCATGTGCATACCGGTGCCGCCTGGGACAAACGGTTCACCCTCTGTCTGTTTTTCTGTTCGCCAAAATATTAATCCTGCTTTGTAAATAAAATATTATGTTCTAGAGATATAATTACAAAACTTTTCTTGTTCGTAAAGGGCAATCAAACACTAACGAAAACAGTACTAGTACCATTTACATAAACTTGAAGGCAGAGGGCAATGAAGAGATTATGCACACCTTTTTATTTTATTGATGATAGCATATGGCCGCTTTAAGAATGGAAACAGTAAAAATGCGTCACAAAATACAGATGATCTCTATACATACATTATTTTGTTCCGGTCCTCTCTACACAATACTCAGTAGGATCAAAGTAGGAGTCCATTAGAAATGCTGTGTTCGTGCAGGGGGTGGACGGGATGATTTGTTATCTCTCTGCACGTCCTGGTGTATTACGATCATTATGAGTGTCATACAGGGGGACGACAAGACCCAACTTATATTTTAGTACTAATAAAGACATTCAGAGTTGTTGGAGATAGGAGCGGACATGCTTTGCTTTCAATACTGCTGCATATTGTTAATAACAGTTCGTATTCAGAATGACTGTCGTTTTTTTAATTAACATAAATTCAAATTAAGCGCGAGTCAGTTGTCATAGAATGTAAGAAATATTCGTTCTTGGTGATTGCTGCCTTATTAAAATTAGCCATGGATGGAACACACAAAAGTAAATAATTCTCAACTGTCCAAATTCTTTTGAAAGATATTTTCTTCCAACCGAGGAGTGATAAATATTACAAGAGGATTATTTACAATCGAGCTGTTATGTTTTATCGAAAATAAATGTAGACTATGGTCAAAATAGTCCCATTCAGCAACTTCCTCGAATCTTTTTTTCTTTGACATAAAAATACTTATTTTTTTGTTACAATTCTGTACCATACCAATTTTTATTAACAATTAAGAAAAAGTGTATGGCTCCATGGTAGGTAACGTCAATTTCCACAAAAAAGTGAAACATCAAAGTGTATCATATACCGTCGCCTAACTTATTCATTACGTCAAGATACCCACTTATAAACACAAACAAGCCAGCCAAGTGCGTTATGCTCTTGTCATTTATAGGGACTTGGGGTGGGGTGGTCATATATATGTACCTTTGTTCGTCTGTTTGTCTGTCTGTTCGAAGCATACCAGAGTTGCAATGTGTACATTATGTATTTATGAGGTATTAATCGGTAAGTGTGGGTCACTCAAACGATATTATGGGGCTGATATCAGTACAAACTACCTTTTTGGGTTATTCTTTCGTATGTGTTTTTTAATATTTTTTGTTTTTTTGCATAAGGAAAAACATTTCATCTTTGTTTATTTGTCTTTTTATGATTTCTAAACATAGCCTCAGAAGTGTCGATTTTTTTTGTCCATGTGTCCGTCCGTCCGTCCGGCCGTCCGTCCGTCCGTGTACGAGTTCTCAGTGAACGAGTATACTTAAAAAAATTGCAAAGTTTGTTATAATTTTTGAATTCACAACATAGCAAAGCCATTTTAAATTTTAAATTTGTGCTTTAGACTAAAGTGAGAACTGTATATTGACAACCTGTACACGATAGCACGGATGTTGTGTATGGAGCAGTGTATTATGTTGAACTTATTGATCTCATTATTTATAATGTGACTTACAAAAGAGGTGTGTGTACTGCATTACAGTACGTGGATTAAAAATAATAATATAAAATATGGAACATATAAATATAAATTGAACTTTACGGAATAATATTTTTTATCATATTTCTCATTTACCAGGACCACTGGCGGTGGAAATGGTTAACTGGTCGCTTCGTTGCTGTCAAGGACGACCTTGCACCAGGCATAACTGACAATATCAATAAGCTCTATAACGTGATCTATGAGGTGTCGCCAGGCAACCAACAATGTAGAGAGTGTACAACGGCAAACATTTTACCTTGCTTCAAATCCAATGGTGTTTGTAAATACGATAAAGATAATAACTGTTTATATCACGACAAAACAAACCCACGTAGAATACATCGACCATGCCCGAATGGTATATGTCACAAAGTTTACAAAGAAGTAAAACAGCAACATAGACACGGCAAACCCACGATGAAGAATACTGACGTCAGTAAATGGTGTGACGATCCCTGGGAACTGGCCAAGTGTTTTATGCCTGATGGATACACATATGCGGATACTGCAAAAGACACAGATCTGTCAGGTGTGCTCAGCGTCTTTATCAACTGTAAATATGCGCAGAAAATAGTTAAAGAAGATCTGAACAAACCTGACAATATCTTCTCTAAGGTAAGAACAAAAATACTCCACATTCCACGTTTACTTATGAATGCGTGTATTATCCGTGTATCATCACCAATGTCTTTAATTTAAACAAAAGGAATGCATGTTGTGTATGTTCCTCATTATACATGTCATTAGTCTCTAAAGATCCTTTTAAATACTTTTATTTTGCGTCTCCAGAGCCGTGCAACCGCGGAAACGGATTTTACTTACTGGAAATACTCAATGAAATCTGTTCCACGACAGGTTTCACGACTTTAAATTCCAAACAATCGACATGAATGAGAAGTTCAAATCTAACATTACATACATCTATTCATGATACAATTATATGTAGTGTACGCTAAGTATGCCGATAAACCGATCTCAAACACGAGAGCGTCCCATTTCAGGTGAATATGTATTGTCCGAGTGTTCCGAATGAGTCATCATCATATTGAATAACACCAGATGCCATCGAAGATCGCACGGTGCTGATCTGCTTTAGTTGATTTTAAATATAGTTATTGGTATTCTTTTTGTGTGGTACTTATCAGTATTAATTATATATGATAATGATAAGTACCGAGTTTAATAATTTTCATTTTTTGCAAAGAAAAACAATAGAAAAATGCAGTTTAGAGGTGGTGACTTAACAGGCTTATCTCAATGCAACATGCATGGATGGAATTTCGGATGGCACGTTTAGCATTTCTTAGAAAACGTGTTGACATTTGTTATCTATTTTGTCTTCTGTATTAAATTATTACGGGTTGAATATTGGATATTTAACGATTTTATTTGAAAAGTAACAATAATGTAGTCATTTTAACAACAGTTAAACAACACGTCATATATTTGTTTGTAAATTTCTGAAAAAGTAATTATTTGATGGATGACTAAAATTGAGAAAATGATCACAAAAAAATAAAAAGGCTTCTTTTTTTTAATTAAAAAAAGTTTACCACCCAAAGTTACAATCAATTAATTCCTTTTGATACAAAAATCACTAACATGGTTTGATTGCGTAAGGGAGAGTTGTGTTTCCAAGGTTTTAAAAACGTCAAATGTGCCACCCGAAGTTTAGACAATGACATGCAATCACTTATCTCTGTTTCTATGTCTCTGATATGGGAGTTTGTTTAGTGGTCCAGTCATGTATTACATTTCGAAGGATGTAATAAGTGAACTATTACACTACTGTCCAGACCATGCTGATGATGCAGAGAGTTGACTCATTATTGTGGTTAGTGCAAGAAACAACTAGTTAGGAAAAAATCAAAATTCTAATTAAAATTAATTATTGTATTGAAAAATGAAAAACACGATAAAGCAACTGTAAAATAGCCAAATCTACTATAAAACGAAGTACATTATTGGTTGTACATTTTAGCTAACAGTGGTTCAATGTTGGGTAAATGCATTGAGAATTATGGGGATAATAAAAATGAGTGTGGGGTGTGGATAAACAATGTGTTATTATTTCTGGTCGTTTTAAGTGTTGGAGTAAGATGCTGTAGTCATTGTTTCGGCAGTATAATGAACTACTCTCTGACTGAACGAGTTATCTGTAATAACAAGCAGGACTTTATAAACTCGTACATAGTATCTACTCGACTGTTGTAAACATCATACTGTAAGAAATCAGACTGAACAACCCCCTTCGATAAAACGAGGGGGTCGCTATAAAATGTATATTTTACACTTAAACTATATATACCTACCATGAATTCCCAAGATAGTTGTTTACACGGTTTTAATTTTTTTTATATTGTTTTCTTTTATGAAAAAATGAGTATATAGAAAAAATTTAAAAACAATTTACTTACCGGAGTTTCGATAGTCGCGTAAGTAAGTACAGACTTAAATATTTTACATTGATTGAGAAACAACTGATTACAACTCAGACAAACCATGCTCGAAGACCTCCTAGGTAGATCTAGTATTAAGCATATACAGAAAATATGACACAACAGACCCAACTATGTTTTGTACAAGACTCACCAGAATGGTCACGGACTGGTAACTCATATTATTACAAACACGGCGGTACAAGAATAAACAACATTTTTAGGCCATTTCAAAGATAATGTCAATCCATAGTATTAGAATGATACATTCACTGAGCTTACAACTAGGTTACAAATTTGTGTGCATTTTTTTTTTTTACTATTCCAGTTCATAAATTACATATTTATTTGACCTCTGAGAAAGTATGCCCACAAAGATATAAATAAAAGATGCATTATTTTCAATAATTGGGAATGGGTGTTTGTTTAATAATCGATCGTCGTTTCTTTCCGATAAACACATTCAGCACGAAACCGGTAACCACGAGTCTATTAAGAACGGCAACGGACGGTAATTTATGCACATATCGCTTCCAAACATTGGCGGGGGAGCAACGGATCGGAAAACAACCGAGTCATTACAGAATGTCAAAAATGTAAACAATAGTTAAACGCTCGGTCCGCTCTTTATTGAAGTTATATATTTACTCGCATTTAAAAAAAAAACACAGTCACTAAGAGGTCTATAGGAATTGTTTCAGCAATACTATAAACACCTACTTAATTACAGTCATTTTGGGTCATTATCAAACAGTGTGCATTTCGGAAGTTTAAAGAAGCGTATGTTAAATGCCTGTTTGAAATTTTCATGACATTTAGAATAACATCCGTACACAACGTGTGCGATCTTGTCGGCTCGTATTAAATGACCTTTACGGTGCCGCGAAACAAAGCAGACAAACATGTTTGTTAAAACCAAACATTTTCAGCTACAAAAATATACGAGTTTGAAGAATGTCGTTGTTTGCTGCCACTAGTGATCAACTTGACTTTTTTTTTGCAATGATAAAATCCTTGATTAAAAATGATTTGTTCGATTTTTTTCTAGCCTAGTTTTTTTTTGCAGTGGTAGCTATTTTTTATCATTATTTGTATTGTAATTTTGAACACTGATGGACATACTTCTTGCAAAAACAACAATGATGATTTAAATTTCAGACAGCTAATATTTGAGTGAGTAGATTGGAGCACGGCAACGCGACTTGATTAACGTACACAACCGTCTCTGCGACACACGGGCAATTTTAAGCACGACCTTATGTAGTAACTGTTTGAAGATAAATATTTATCCCGTGATTCATAGATCTGGAAAGAGTCGATATTTGTATCTATTGGTCATACTCATTTTTTTTATTTATATTTATAGCTGAAAAAAGGGGAACTTTTTCTGAGGTACTTATTTTGTTTTATTTTAGAAATAATATCAAACTGTAAAAACATTACCCCACACAAAAAAGAGTTATACATGTATCACACACCGATTATTGCTTGTATTCGTATTTAATCAGTAACCCTTCTCTTACTTTACAGCCTATAAAACTAGGAATTGGTAAAGTTTTCTGGGGGTACTTATATGTATTTATAGAAATTAAAGTATAAAAGCATCCCCTCCCCCATTTGTTTCAAAAAATATAATACATTCTGAGCACGCGTTTATTTATATTTTAGCGATATTTTAGACTGATTACCGCGTTTAACCCACCATCATGTGTGTAATATACTAAATTCCATAACAACAACCCATGGTAACTTACTTATTCATAAGCACTTTATAATGTTTAAATCGTAACACTAGAATGATTAGTATGTACTAATTTTCAACTTATAAACTATTAACTTTTCCTCAGTATGTATTCCATTATCTTTAACTAAAGGACGGCTTGTATTATCCGTCCTCATTATACATGTCAGTAACTTAAACTAAAAGACTGCGTGTTTTATCCGTCCTCATTATACATATCAATATCTTTAACTAAAGAATTGCGTGTTGTATCCGTCCTCATTGTACATATCAGTATCTTTAACTAAAGAATTGCGTGTTTTATCCGTCCTCATTATACATGTCATTTTGTTTAACTAAAGGACGGCGTGCTTTTATCCGTCCTCATTATACATGTCAGTATCTTTAACTAAAGGCCAGCGTGTTTTATCCGTCCTCATTTAACTCTTCAGTATATTTAACTAAAGGACTGCGTGTTGTTTCCGTCATCATTACATGTGTCATTATATTTAACTAAAGGATGGCGTGTTTTGTCCATCCTCATTATATGTGTCATTATATTTAACTAAAGGACGGCGTGTTTTGTCCATCCTCATTATACGTGCCATTATCTTTAACTAAAGGACAGTGTGTTTTATTCGTCCTCATTATACATGTCATTATATTTAACTAAAGGACTGCGTGTTTTATCCGTCCTTATTATACCTGTCATTATATTAAACTAAAGGATGGCGTGTTTTGTCCGTCCTCATTATACGTGTCATTATATTTAACTAAAGGACGACGTGTTTTGTCCGTCCTCATTATACGTGCCATTATCTTTAACTAAAGGACAGCGTGTTTTATCCGTCCTCATTATACATGTCATTATAATTAACTAAAGGGATACGTGTTTTATCCGTCCTATATGTCATTATAATTAATTAAAGGGCTGCGTGTTTTATCCATCCTCATTATACGTGCCATTATATCTAACTAAAGGACAGCGTGTTTTATCCGTCCTCACTGTACATGTCATTATATTAAACTTAATTACGGCATGTTTTGTCTGTCCCTCATTATATATGTTATTATATTTAACTAATGAACGCCGTGTTTTATCCGTTCCTCATTATACACGCCATTGTCATTAACTAAAGGACTGTCTACAACACTCTAAAGATACCACAGAATGTTATATACATTGATATTGCCTGCTACTGGTACCTTGGCAATGAAATAACAGAGTATTATACATTCCCGTAGGGTCTATTACTGTTACTTTGGTAATGGGATGACATAATTCTATATAATCATCTTACATACTAATAAGATAACAGAATGTTATATACAAACGTAACAACAGTTACCGGTACCTTGGTCATGTGACGACGGAGTATTACATACATATATACGTGACTGTTACGTGAACATCGATAGTGAGATGATATATTGTTGTATACTACATCAATATGTTGGCTGTTACTGACACATTGGTTATGCTACATATCTCCATATTGGCTGTTACTGGAACTTTGGTTATAAGACATCATAATGCAACATATCTCTATTTTGCTGTTACTAGAACTTTGGTATAAAGACATTATGATGCTACATATCTCTATATTGGCTGTTACTGGAATATTGGTCATGAGACGTCATAGTGTTACATAGCTCTATATTGGCTGTTACTGGAACCTTTGTTATTATGTTATGAGACGTCATACTATAACATATATCTATATTGACAGTTACTGGTACATTTTTTATGAGTCGTTATTATGTTTCATATAACTTTATTGGCTGTTACTGGAACACTGGTTATGAGACGTCATAATGTTACATATATCTATATTTGCTGTTACTGGAACATTGATTATGAGACGTTACAATGTTACATATGTCTAAATTGACTGTTACTGGTACCTTTGTAATGAGAAGGCAAAACAAACTTAATTTATGACCGTTTTTTATTTTAAAAAATTCTTCTTTAGTTTCTGCTTCTGACCTTTATCGTAATATTTTGCCCATACTTTCAAACAATTGTTTTAACCAACACATGATAAAAAGTTTCTTTCATCTTTGCTCCATTTTAGTGTAAGAAAGTAAAGATGAAGTTTATGCCTGTTATTGTGAAATGGAAAAAAAACCACTTCGTTAAAGCGATATTAAGGATACAATATTTATTCCGCATATTCAGGAGTAAATGATATTCAATGACAGGCGTTATGTGCTCACTACCACGGTGCAGTTTTGACCATGTAACTGAGTTGCGGTGTACCTTGTGTATGACATATTGATGTCACAAACTCATAGAATGTTATATAAAACATTAACGTTGTAGTTAATATCTTGGTTAAGCTTGTTTTAATATTTGTTATAATTACGCAGTGGAACATTAATGTACATAGACATAGACATATCCATAGACATAGTTTAATATTGAGCAATAAAGGCCTACAGCCAAAAATACAACTATTGCAAACAGAGTGACATTATACAATTACAAACATTATAGACACAAAGTTATTTCTAAGACTTCAGTTCAGATATTTACGTATAATCACGTCTACGATTTCATTTTACATTTTTTCATATTTTTTCATTATAAGTTGTATATTATTATATTAACGTTATTTCTACTATTTCATTTTAATACATTTTTATGATCTATGATGGTAGTTGTATTACAATAAGTTCTTAATATAATTTCACTTTCATTAATGTTATACACATAATTTGACTTCATTAATATTATACACATAAGTTCACATCATTAATATTATACACATAATTGCACTTTCATTAACACTATACACATAATTTCAGTTTCATTTATACTATACACACAATTTCACTTTAATTGTTACTATACACATAATTTCACTTAAATTGTTACTATTACACATAATTTCCGTTTCATTAATACTATACACATAATTTCACTTTGATTGTTACTTTACACATAACTACACTTTAATTGTTACTATACACATAATTTCACTTTAATTGTTATTATACACATACTTTCCGTTTCATTAATACTATTCACATAATTTCACTTTAATCATTACTATACAAATAATTTCACTTTCATTTATACTATAAACATAATTTCACTTTCATTAATACTATACACATAATTTCACTTTCATTAATGCTATACCCATAATTTCACTTTCATTAATACTATACATATAATTTTACTTTAATGAATACTATAAACATAATTTCACTTTCATTAATACTTTACACATGATTTCACTTTAATGACTACTTTACACATAATTTCACTTTCATTAATATTATGCACATAATTTCACTTTAATTAATGCTATACACATACTTTCACTTTCATTAATACTATACACATAATTTCACTTTAATGAATACTATACACATAATTTCGTTTCCATTAATACTATACATATAATTTCACTTTCATGAATACTATACACATAATTTCACTTTAATGAATACTATACACATAATTTCACTTTCATTAATACTATACACATAATTTCACTTTTATTAATACTATACATATGATTTCACTTTAATGACTACTATACACATAATTTCACTTTCATTAATGTTATATTTACAAACTGTTATTGTACGAGCTCAGTCTGATATATTTACATTATTTGTAGTACGAAATGTTACCCAAATATTGCAGAAAAAGAATATATTATTAACTTCCATCTTTTCTTCGTTCAAATGCATGCACCCAATATTTTGCTATATTATGTGCATTACATTATAGAACACGCTAAGTGATCTGTTTCTCAACCAGTATATTCTTATAAGTCGTCTTCTACAATCAATTTATTGCGTAAACAAACGGGGCAGCATCTTAGATGTCTATCAATTGCAACATGTTTTCCTTTTTCATTCATTAAATCATGATTTGATCAACGATAATTTGACAGTTTTATTCTTAAAATATACGACATACCAATATTCAGTATTAATTTTTTATTTAAAGAGTTTATAGTGAAGTGCTTTAGATGAGTTATTTATATTAGCATACCATTTTTTAACATACATATCTTTAGAAGGTGTTGTGACCAATTGTGGTAGATTTCTAATTGCCAACTATTTGCGAAATGCATACATATCTAAAAACATGCTAAATAGTATTTTGTAATTGAGGTTACCCATGCTATTCTACAGTTTTCGTCTAATCGTTTTAAAATGTTATATACTTACTCGTAACATTGTATCTGACATATGTGCTTATTTGAAATAAGGCATTACTATTACAACACAAAATAACAAGTAGACAAGCATATTGTATTTTATTTATTGTTTAATACATGTATAACGTAGATTTTAATTATTGTTGTTGTTTCTTTTAATTTCGATGAAAATTTACTTCAATTATAAATCTTAATCAAATCAAGATTAATATATATTAATAATATGTACACTGAGAGCTGAATTAAAAGTCGGTGCTTCTAAATGAAAGTGTTACCTAACAAACTCAACCTACTAAATTATTACACGGGAACAACATAACACATACAAGCTTCCACAAGTGTATGTATTACAAGCGAGGAACACATTATTTACTCACCATACTAAAACATTACTTGGGAACAACAAAACATGTATAAACACCTACATTTGTATGTATTACAAGCGAGGGACACAGTATTCTCTCACCATACTAAACCATTACACGGGAACGACATAACATGTATTAACATCCACATTTGTATGTATTACAAGCGAGGGACAGAGTATTCTCTCACCATACTAAACCATTACACGGGAACGACATAACATGTATTAACATCCACATTTGTATGTATTACAAGCGAGGGACACAGTATTCTCTCACCATACTAAACCATTACACGGGAACGACATAACATGTATTAAGATCCACATTTGTATGTATTACAAGCGAGGGACACAGTATTATCTCACCATACTAAACCATTACACGGGAACGACATAACATGTATTAAAACCTACATTTGTATGTATTACAAGCGAGGGACACAGTATTCTCTCACAATACTAAACCATTACACGGGAACGACATAACATGTATTAACATCCACATTTGTATGTATTACAAGCGAGGGACACAGTATTCTCTCACCATACTAAACCATTACACGGGAACGACATAACATGTATTAACATCCACATTTGTATGTATTACAAGCGAGGGACACAGTATTCTCTCACCATACTAAACCATTACACGGGAACGACATAACATGTATTAACATCCACATTTGTATGTATTACAAGCGAGGGACACAGTATTCTCTCACCATACTAAACCATTACACGGGAACGACATAACATGTATTAACATCCACATTTGTATGTATTACACGCGAGGGACACAGTATTCTCTCACCATACTAAACCATTACACGGGAACGACATAACATGTATTAACATCCACATTTGTATCTATTACAAGCGAGGGACACAGTATTCTCTCACCATACTAAACCATTACACGGGAACGACATAACATGTATTAACATCCACATTTGTATGTATTACAAGCGAGGGACACAGTATTCTCTCACCATACTAAACCATTACACGGGAACAACATATCATGTATTAACATCCACATTTGTATCTATTACAAGCGAGGGACACAGTATTCTCTCACCATACTAAACCATTACACGGGAACAACATATCATGTATTAACATCCACATTTGTATCTATTACAAGCGAGGGACACAGTATTCTCTCACCATACTAAACCATTACACGGGAACAACATAACATGTATTAACATCCACATTTGTATGAAATACAAGCGAGGGACACAGTATTCTCTCACCATACTAAACCATTACACGGGAACAACATAACATGTATTTACATCCACATTTGTATGTATTACAAGCGAAGGACACAGTATTCTCTCACCATACTAAACCATTACACGGGAACAACATATCATGTATTAACATCCACATTTGTATCTATTACAAGCGAGGGACACAGTATTCTCTCACCATACTAAACCATTACACGGGAACAACATATCATGTATTAACATCCACATTTGTATCTATTACAAGCGAGGGACACAGTATTCTCTCACCATACTAAACCATTACACGGGAACAACATAACATGTATTAACATCCACATTTGAATGTATTACAAGCGAGGGACACAGTATTCTCTCACCATACTAAACCATTACACGGGAACAACATAACATGTATTAACATCCACATTTGTATGTATTACAAGCGAGGGACACAGTATTCTCTCACAATACTAAACCATTACACGGGAACAACATAACATGTATTAACATCCACATTTGTATGTATTACAAGAGAGGGACACAGTATTCTCTCACCATACTAAACCATTACACGGGAACAACATAACATGTATTAACATCCACATTTGTATGAAATACAAGCGAGGGACACAGTATTCTCTCACCATACTAAACCATTACACGGGAACAACATAACATGTATTAGCATCAACATTTGTATGAAATACAAGCGAGGGACACAGTATTCTCTCACCATACTAAACCATTACACGGGAACAACATAACATGTATTAACATCCACATTTGTATGAAATACAAGCGAGGGACACATTATTCTCTCACCTACAAAAACATTACACGGGAACAACATAACATGTATTAACATCCACATTTGTATGTATTACAAGCGAGGGACACAGTATTCTCTCACCATACTTAACCATTACACGGGAACAACATAACATGTATTAACATCCACATTTGTATCTATTACAAGCGAGGGACACAGTATTCTCTCACCATACTAAACCATTACACGGGAACAACATATCATGTATTAACATCCACATTTGTATGTATTACAAGCGAGGGACACAGTATTCTCTCACCATACTAAACCATTACACGGGAACGACATAACATGTATTAACATCCACATTTGTATGTATTACAAGCGAGGGACACAGTATTCTCTCACCATACTAAACCATTACACGGGAACGACATTACATGTATTAACATCCACATTTGTATGTATTACACGCGAGGGACACAGTATTCTCTCACCATACTAAACCATTACACGGGAACGACATAACATGTATTAACATCCACATTTGTATCTATTACAAGCGAGGGACACAGTATTCTCTCACCATACTAAACCATTACACGGGAACGACATAACATGTATTAACATCCACATTTGTATGTATTACAAGCG
This sequence comes from Panopea generosa, assembly GCA_029582155.1. NCBI lineage: Eukaryota > Metazoa > Mollusca > Bivalvia > Adapedonta > Hiatellidae > Panopea > Panopea generosa. Next base: position 84,373,149 of record CM055896.1, read on the forward strand.
AGGGACACAGTATTCTCTCACCATACTAAACCATTACACGGGAACAACATATCATGTATTAACATCCACATTTGTATGTATTACAAGCGAGGGACACAGTATTCTCTCACCATACTAAACCATTACACGGGAACAACATATCATGTATTAACATCCACATTTGTATCTATTACAAGCGAGGGACACAGTATTCTCTCACCATACTAAACCATTACACGGGAACAACATATCATGTATTAACATCCACATTTGTATCTATTACAAGCGAGGGACACAGTATTCTCTCACCATACTAAACCATTACACGGGAACAACATAACATGTATTAACATCCACATTTGTATGAAATACAAGCGAGGGACACAGTATTCTCTCACCATACTAAACCATTACACGGGAACAACATAACATGTATTTACATCCACATTTGTATGTATTACAAGCGAAGGACACAGTATTCTCTCACCATACTAAACCATTACACGGGAACAACATATCATGTATTAACATCCACATTTGTATCTATTACAAGCGAGGGACACAGTATTCTCTCACCATACTAAACCATTACACGGGAACAACATAACATGTATTAACATCCACATTTGTATGTATTACAAGCGAGGGACACAGTATTCTCTCACCATACTAAACCATTACACGGGAACAACATATCATGTATTAACATCCACATTTGTATCTATTACAAGCGAGGGACACAGTATTCTCTCACCATACTAAACCATTACACGGGAACAACATAACATGTATTAACATCCACATTTGAATGTATTACAAGCGAGGGACACAGTATTCTCTCACCATACTAAACCATTACACGGGAACAACATAACATGTATTAACATCCACATTTGTATGTATTACAAGCGAGGGACACAGTATTCTCTCACAATACTAAACCATTACACGGGAACAACATAACATGTATTAACATCCACATTTGTATGTATTACAAGAGAGGGACACAGTATTCTCTCACCATACTAAACCATTACACGGGAACAACATAACATGTATTAACATCCACATTTGTATGAAATACAAGCGAGGGACACAGTATTCTCTCACCATACTAAACCATTACACGGGAACAACATAACATGTATTAGCATCCACATTTGTATGAAATACAAGCGAGGGACACAGTATTCTCTCTCCATACTAAACCATTACACGGGAACAACATAACATGTATTAACATCCACATTTGTATGAAATACAAGCGAGGGACACATTATTCTCTCACCTACAAAAACATTACACGGGAACAACATAACATGTATTAACATCCACATTTGTATGTATTACAAGCGAGGGACACAGTATTCTCTCACCATACTTAACCATTACACGGGAACAACATAACATGTATTAACATCCACATTTGTATCTATTACAAGCGAGGGACACAGTATTCTCTCACCATACTAAACCATTACACGGGAACAACATATCATGTATTAACATCCACATTTGTATGTATTACAAGCGAGGGACACAGTATTCTCTCACCATACTAAACCATTACACGGGAACAACATAACATGTATTAACATCCACATTTGTATGAAATACAAGCGAGGGACACAGTATTCTCTCACCATACTAAACCATTACACGGGAACAACATATCATGTATTAACATCCACATTTGTATGAAATACAAGCGAGGGACACAGTATTCTCTCACCATACTAAACCATTACACGGGAACAACATTACATGTATTAACATCCACATTTGTATGTATTACAAGCGAGGGACACAGTATTCTCTCACCTACAAAAACATTACACGGGAACAACATAACATGTATTATCATCCACATTTGTATGTATTACAAGCGAAGGACACAGTATTCTCTCACCATACTAAACCATTACACGGGAACAACATATCATGTATTAACATCCACATTTGTATGTATTACAAGCGAGGGACACAGTATTCTCTCACCATACTAAACCATTACACGGGAACAACATATCATGTATAAACATCCACATTTGTATGTATTACAATCGAGGGACACAGTATTCTCTCATCATACTAAACCATAACACGTTAACAATATAACATATTTAAGCATCCACATTTGTATGTATTACAAGCGAGGGACACAGTAATCACTCACCCTACTAAAACATTACACGGGAACAACATAACATGTATAAGCATCCATGTGTGTATGTATTGCAAGCAAGGAACACAGTATTCACTCACCGTACTAAAACATTACATCGGAACAACATTACTTGTACAAGCATCCGCAAGCCAGGAACACGGTAATCACTCACCCAACTAAAAGGTTACACGGGACCGACAGAACAAATATAAGCATCCACATTTGTATGTATTACAAGGCATAGTACCACCATTGCAAAAAGGATGTACTTCCGTGGGGTAATAATGCATGTTGGCGGTTATAAATAATCCTCGTTTCTTCTTCTTTGAAAATGCATTTTCCTTATTTTAATGCTCATTTTTTATTTGAATGGCATTATTGATGTATTTTGAACACTTTGATAGCATTGTCATGTTTGAATTGTGAAGTTGGAAAAAAAAATTGATGCTTGGAAATTGGGGTATGAATACATGATTTCGGAAGTCTACTTTCACTTTGTCACCAGTGTACACACTAAGCAGAAAGAAAAATCTCTTATATGACACATGGCCCCTATTTTTCTCATCATATTTTGATAGTGCAGAGGTTGTCAAACAGTAAAATGTAAGTTTCACTTCTTTAATTTGGTACTTTCTATGAATGACAAGCCTTCAAACTTTTATTATTTACTATAGAATAAAGAACAAAAATCAATGGTGGGTTTACACTACAAGTGAGGAACACATTATTCACTTACCCTACTAAAACATTACAATGGAACAACCTAATTTGTTTTGGTAACTACAATACTATTTATAGTAATTGGTAGTTCTATTACACATACAACGTAATTATGTGTCATGTACATGTATAATAATTTACAAACTTTTATTCATACCAGCTCCGTGAAGTGAGGAATACTGTGGTCCACGCACCCAACTCAACGATTACAAAGGAACAATATGGCAAGTACAGAGACGTGATTGATACACTGATGAACGATGGTCTCATAAAGCTGCATAATAGGTTCTTGATTACATTGGTAAATACCTTATCATAATGATAACACTGTAGAGGATGTTTTTGTACAATGACTACAATTACGAGATGTATTAAAAAAATAGGTGGATTTTTGTAATATTTTCAACATTTATTATAGCACATGAATAAATATCATATTGCCATTAATAGTAATATTTCCGCTATGCGATTGCCAAGTTTCGTAA